>OZ010792.1:314030887-315421090 GCA_963932465.1 Maratus speciosus
TATTTTTAGTTTTGATTATTTTTATTCGGTAAAAACTGCTAATTTTTGATTTTTGTTTTTTACAAAATATTTTTTTACATAGTTAATGAAATAATGTTCATCTAAGTGTAGATGAATTAAAAAATACATATATGCTTATTTTACATATCATGTTTCGTAACAGTCCATACATACGTTCTAAAGTTATGCACGCAAATACTTACGGAGTGAAAAAATGAGCTGTTTTAATTTCAACAATGCACAAATTCTGTAAAAGACTAGTGAGTTTCTAGTGAAATTATATTAAAAAGCATAATCTGTTTAGTCGAAAGTCAAAATTTTATGTTTATACATAAAAAATTAACGAAGCTACACTAATTCAAACTTTTCATGTTTTTGTTGAATTTTGACAAGTTTAAAAGGTACAAGACCCCATAAGAGATAAATCTTTTACAATTCACAACTCTCTTTGAATTAAAAAAAAATAATAATGACCACAATTTTGAGGTAAGATGACAAATGAAAATAGCTAACTTACTCAACCGAGAATTTCGTGTGTCATGTACACATGCTTAATGAGTTACCAGTTGGTTCATAAATACTAGAGTTACAGTATGAAAAAAATCTGATATACATACGGGATGATTCAAAACTAGAGGAACAAACTTCTAGAAGGTTGCGGTACAGACGACTCGGAATCAGATAGTAGCGTCGGAAATGTAATACAAACGATATAAGGGGGTTTAATGGCTGAATCATCGTGATCTAAAATTGATATTTAAATATCTTAAGTTTAAAATAAATCATAACTTTTCTGATAATGCAGCTCCCGAATTTTTCTGCCCATGTGCCTTATTCTTACCATCTGCAGTTTTTCACGTTTCAGGCAGTAGGAACGTTTTGAAATGGCGCATCTTCGTTGCTACCACGAACGTCCGAAGGAACGCCCGACGTATTTCAAAACATCCGATATTACATGTTAAGAATGTTTCATTTGCACATAACGAAACATCAGACATCTTCATTATCAGGAAAGTCATGTCTTATTTTAACCTTATGGTATTTAAATTTCAATCTGCTATCACAATGATTCAGACCCTAACATACCCTATCTCTTAAGGCTTACATTTCCAACACTGCATTGCTATGCGTATCCGAGTCGTCTAAGCGTACCCCAACCCTCCTAGAAGTTTGTTCCTCTTCTTTTGAATAACCCAGTGCACACGCAAATATATATATATCTTCCCTATATATACAAAATCCTAATGAAACGAATTTATGAAGCGGATATTATGAAACGACTGAATTGAAACGAATTTATGTAACGATTTTATGAAACGACTGATTAAACAACTGATTATGTTTCACGGCGATTTCTCCTAAAATATGGAATACTTTGCGATGAAATTAACACCAAAAATCCATATTGATACACAGATCTCAAAATTGGTGTTAGAATTTTTAAATTCGAATTACTTTTTGAAATATTAATTTTTTTCTAATTTTAAATATATTTTTTCCAAATGACGGCAACTCAAATTTTATTCATAACAGTATATTTTTTTCATATTTCAGAAAAGGTTATTATTTTAAACTAATTTGGCGAACAGTTTGGCCTCCCTTAAATGTATGCTTAGAAATGTATTATGTTACTTTTATTCATAATTCATTTTACTTGAACCACCGTTCGCCAAATCGAATGATTCTTATAGAGAAATCAAGAACTCGGTATTTTTATGTTAGCAAGACGCAGGTGATAAATCGCCAAACATTTTTCCCGTCGCATTTTTCTATATTTCATTAATTTCATTTAAAATGTAATTCTTTCATTCACTTTATTTAAAATACAAAACTTTCATTTAAAATTGATGGCTTTCACTTCTTTTTTTTTTCAACAAAACCAAAAGAAAAATATTAGGCACAGATGCCATACATGCACCGGGGTACCTAATTGGCGCCAAAATGGCATTATTTTGAGTGACAGGGTAACCCGGCTTTGTAGCTTATTTAATAATAAATGTTCATTTACTTTTATTTCTTTTTTAAATTTATATAAATTATATTATTCTATAGTTATCACATTTCATCCCACTTGAATATCTATAAGCTAATAGTTAACAAGATCCTATACGTAATAAAAAAAAAAAAAAAAATCAGCTAGCAATATGCCGAGGTAAAACTCGTCAGCTGGTATATTTAAATAAGTGATAGGTGCTGCTGTAAGGCCTACCGTATGCTCTATTTTAATCTAAATTTTCAACTTTCTCTTACTGTTAGAAAATATTTAAAAAAAAAAAAAAACCACTTTTCCTTAATATATCCCTTAATTTCGCAAAATGGCAGCTCCCATATTGCCTTCTTTTTAGTTCTATTGGTCGATAAATATATACTTTAGACATGCAGCCAAAACCTTGCTTTTACTTTTGTACTGATAATATTAAGGATAATGCTACCAAAACCAATTTGCTTGGTCCTACAAATCTACAGAAGCTAATTTCACTTGGTCTTGTAATTGCTTTTCCTGTTTTTTAAAGTTTCTATTGTTGATGTTCTACCTCCTCTTTTCTTTTTCCTTTTAATAGTTCAAAAACATTGAAATTAAAATTCGCCTTATTACTGAGCAAGAAATTATATGTTCTTTCCTTTCAAACATGAGAATTTAGTGATCAATGTAAAAGATTTAAATTATATTTCATACCAAATTATATGTGGAATATTTTCTGATTGCAATCTAACTTAAGATGCTCGTAAAAACGGAACATATGCAGTGATGATTTTTTTATCATTCCAAAAAACTTAGTTTTCATGAGAAATCGAAAACAAATACCTGTAACAAGTATTCTATGCAACGGGAACATGTGAAAATAATCTAAACAAATCTCTTATCTATCTAATTTCAAGGACTTTGCAAACACTGTCATCGGATTTTAGATTGAAACTCTAGTTTTGTTTAAAGTTGATGTTAAGCAGTTTCATACCATTTCGTTATGCAGAAGTTACAAAAACAGTACTTCAATAATAAATTTGTTTTGATTATATGCACTAAAATAACCTCTAAATACGCATGCAAAGATATACAAAAAACTTTTCAGATATACAATACGTACTAATAAGTTTTCACTTTCTTATAACTTTCACTGATTTATTCCTTCTCTAAATAAATCACGTGAAAGAGATAACAATGGGGTGAAAAGGAAATATTTTTCTTTTTCTGAGAAAAACTTGTGTTACAATATATAAATATATATTTTTCCAAATTACAGAAAGCAAAATTCTGTTTTCAATCATGTATGGTGTTTTTTTATGAGGAAATGTTTTTTTCTTTTTATTTAAAACTATATCATAGGACGATATTTATAGCATTTTATAATAGATGAGGTGTCTTTTTCTGGTAGGTGATGACCCATTAATAAAGCTATTTATATTCAGAAAACCTGAATTATAATGCTAAGATTTTTTTTAAATTGTTTTCTTATTTCTCCTGTGATTAACGTATATGACCTTCTCTATTTCTGAAACTGCATCATTGAGAGAAATACCACACGTGTCACATTTTTAACGTCTCATTTAATTTTTTATAAATTATTTTCACCGCGGATTTCGCATTTTTTGACCATTGGACAAAATAGTCTCAGCTTTAAAAGTTCCAAAACACTCTGAAAGGCCAAAACTTTTAACCACATTTTTAGAACTTTCCACTTTCTTTCATTACATAAATCTTTAAGAATTCACGTTCCACATTTTTTAACACTCGTTCTTTAGTAACGGAAAGTTAGGATACATTTCCTTATACATTTATACTCGCAGTTGTGCTTTTAGAAATATTTTCTTAACACAATAAATGGCTTTAGTTAGAGGTTTGCAGTTTTTCCTGATTTGCTTTGCGACACGATGAAGAGCGTCAGCCAAACATGTCACACGAGTTAAATTGGGCTAGAATACTTTTTAAGAACTTTGACCGTGTATGAACAATTAATACTAATAAATCCAAAAACCTTTACAAAAACATATCTTTGACAGCCCAAAATATAACGCAAAAAAATCGACAATGAATAATTGAATAATAGAATGGTCAATTCTCTAAAATTCTCTGCAAGCAACAAGAAACGGCCAATGGGGAGGCTTAACGCTCATTTTCCCCACAAATAAGATATGACCACACCTGTCAGTTGCTTTATCCAATCTTATTTCTGATATCGTTCAAACTTTACTTATACAATATAGCTGCATAGATTTTCTTTATAATGGGTGATTAATGGGGTACAGACTGATATTGTAATATTTCAGAAGAAAATTTTTGAATTTTTGAAACTTTCTATTTTTTAAGTGCCTATTACTCGCAATTTATGCTTGACACAAATACAAAGTAAAAATGTCCTCTCTATAAATTTCCTTTCTTTAACTGAAAATGATATGAGGGGCAAAATTATTTCTACTTATGAATGGACATTTTTAATAAAAATTTTTGTATTGGTCAATATGGAATTTATTTTCCCACAATATATATTTTTGCTTTACGTATGTTACAAGGTATATGTTCACCATTAGTTATCAGTTCTTGATTGTGTCATTTTATCCATGTCTAATTTTTATGACCTTTCTCTGATTTTATTTTAGACCATTTCTACATCAAAGTTTTTAATTGGCAAAAATGGCTTCCATAAAAAAAATGGCACAATACTGATCAAACCGAAAAATTGAACGAACATGTTTCAAAAACGAAATAAATAACCAACTTCCTAGATCCGCAATTTTAACAAATTAAATGCACTTAAATAAATGAGGATGATGGATATCTTCTTATATAACAATTGTCTATCGAGCGAGCTTCATAATATAGTTCCTAATCAGGTCGGGATGCGACGACGCTCATTGTTTTTATTGTCGGTAGGGTTCGGTTCTGTTTCGAGTTTCGAATTGACTCTTAGAATTATGGTTTTAAGACGGTTTTATAATAAAAGTGTAGAACTTTTTTCAAATAACAAAAATGTATATTCAAATGGTAATGTGTATATAATACAGGGTGTACCAGAAATGCTTCAAAAAAAATTAGTGGTATGATAGTACTCATCAAGACGAACAAAAATACGTGAGAACATGGGGTCGCAAAAGACGTTTAAAAGGTAAAAATCGCAAAA
This sequence comes from Maratus speciosus, assembly GCA_963932465.1. Lineage (NCBI taxonomy): Eukaryota > Metazoa > Arthropoda > Arachnida > Araneae > Salticidae > Maratus > Maratus speciosus. Next base: position 314,036,005 of record OZ010792.1, read on the forward strand.
CTAATAAAAATATCGAAATCCCATATGCTGCTTTTCTGCAGAACTGGCTTGTAGCATGAAGCTGGTTTTCCTTTCACTTTGTGAATATCCGGTCAGAAAGAGATAAGAAAAACTTCGAAGAAAACCAAACAAATCTGTGAGCAGGACTTCCGAAGTTTTCGAGCGTGTCCGGCAGTCTTTCCTTCGTAGATGTACTCTGTGTAATAATGTCCGTGGTCTACACTTTGAACAACTGTTCTAAATAATGTTTTCTCTGGACATCACGAGCTGTCTTGAACCTATTCTGTGCAATATATAATTTTCTGGAGTGTTTCTTTCTTGTCTCAGTTTGTCCATTTCCAGTCGCACTTTCACGATTTTCATTCTTCAAACGTCATTTGCGACCCCATGTTCCATTGCATTTTTTGTTCGTCTTCATGAGTTCTATCATCCCTCTAAGTTTGTTGAAGCATTTCAGATACACCCTCTATACATATAATTGCAGTTTTCAACGTAAAAGGTAAAACTGCTGTTAAATATATAATTGCAGACAAGTTTTCCATTACTGTATTGCAGTTACTTCATATGCATTGATTTTCTTCCATTCAGAGCTAAGTTGGCAATCAAATTCTACAACTCACAACTTTAAAAAAGCATTAATACGAGGTGCATTCAAGTTCTAAGGCATTCGATTTTCCAGTGGTCAAAACAGACACACAAAGAAGCCTTCGCCGCGGCCATAGAATCATGGCGTCGACGTTGTGAAAAATGTGTACATCTGCAGGGAGATTACGTCGAGAAGTAACGACCATTTCACAGTTTTCAGGTGAGTAGTTAGAAAAAAAATCGCAGGCCCTAGAACTTGAATGCATCTCGTATATGCAAAAAAATCATTAATTTGTAGATTTTAACGTTAAGAAATAATCACTACCAAATAATAAACTTAAATTTGTTTATTAAAAACATATTTCTAAATTAAATATATTTCACTGCATCTGTTTAATCCAAACAATAAACTATTTTCTTAAAAATTATTCTAAAAGCGTAAAACGAAGAGGCAAATGAATAGTGGCATAATACCAACTTTCGTTTAAACTATATTACCAAAATAAAAGCTTTTGAAACGAAGATAAATTAAATTAATCCTCTTGAAACGGCAACTTTTGTCTAGCATGTATTTCATGGCATATTCATAATCCAATTTTAATAAATATTTTTGCTCCTTTACTCATTTCAAAAACTCATAAGTTGTTTTGAAAATCAGACATAATTCATTTGAATACCATTGATAGTGCTCAACTAGTTCGCAGTACTAAACTTATTATGCATGCAAATTCTAATTAACTCCAAGAAGCATTTTCTGAATCATAACTAGGACATATTCAAGCATCTCAAAGTTTTAGGATATGAAACTTTAAAGATTTGAAATAACTTTATATTCTTGTAACTTTTTAATGGATGTTATCTCGCATTTGCGTGCATAAATTATTTTAATACTCAAATATATTATTATTCACGAGCTTATACTTCAAACATCTTAATTATCAATTGGAAGCAAAAAATTATGGTATTTCTCATTTTGTTTTCATTTTCTACCTTCGGTCACGTAAAGCTTTTTTTTTTTTTATTAAACTATAAGGTCAAAATATTTACTTTCGAATAGTTGTACTCTTAAATTAAAACAAGCAAAAATTACATTTCAAAAAAAAAAAAAAAAAAAAAAAAAACACGACTGCTTAAAAAGCGAACTAATTTATTTCTCATCAATGTGAAATTATTTTTATATTACTTACCTATTTCTTATTTACTTGTATTCATGACTTTTAAGTTGTGTTTAATTGTTAGTTCCTATCTATAAACACGAGTTTGATGAGGCCTATAGATGTCTATGAAGGTTAGAGTCACAATATAGCTAGAGATCCTACCTACACAACTTCCAGGTTGTGTAATATTTAAACAGAGTTTCTAACTGTAAAATAGTCTAGGAAACATCGTCTTCATTTTGAAAAACTTATCCAATGATATGCCACTCAATATGGTGGGTAATGTTTCGCCATCTCTACCGTCATTTTGTATTTTACGGCTGCCATTTTGAATTTATGAAACAAAACCTACCTATAACCATCGGACACTTAAGACAAATCAATAAAGTCCTCATTCAGTAAAATCCATCCAGCCGTTGGGATGTTTCGAGGGCATGAAGAAACCCACATACCCAGATACGCTTGAAATACATAACCCATCTTGGCAGTCGGGTAAAAATAGGAAAATGGGAAATTCAAAAGAACAAAATCTGCCCCGAGTCGTATTTCACTTTTCTATTTCTGTTCCACAAAATGTTTAGCGGACAGTGACTAAATCGAAATATTTTGCTGCATTATTTCTTTTCCGGTAAAGATATAGCTTTCATTTTTTTTAAGGTACAGATATGTCCATCCTTATTGCAACCTGGGTAAAGGGTTCATTCCCTGTGAAATAACTAATGAACTGACCCTTAAAAATTTCGATATTGATAATTCGATATTGCCTATCCTCAAAACATCGAATAAATCTTTTTGAATAAATATTATTGAGGTACTCTGTTTAAAAAATTCGATTTTTCTACAAAATGTATCATGTTTTTAATGTTTCAAATGCCATTATCTCAAAAAAATGTTTGACATAGGGAGATGGAGTGTCAAGTTATTTATGTTTATTGATCTTTAATCTTACATTTTTCAAACTTTTTGATTTACTTTTAAATATAAATTATTTTTACACTAATGAAAATGCACCTAGTTAATTTCAAAAAATCTTACATAAAAAATTATTTTTCATTTGTATCGTGAAAAAAGTTATATTATGCTATAATGAAAACATTCTAAAAATTTTAATCTTGGAATTATATTTATTATTGTTCCGAATCTAATTATGGAAACTTACATTTTTAATTATCTCTATAAAAAATTAAGTTAATGTTTTTCAATAGAGTTTAATAACGTATTTATTGCCTTTAAAAGGCGATTTAGAAAAAAAAATAAACTTTTTAGCCTCCGATATGCTATTAGTGTAGGGCAACAATGACAGTACCGTCGCTAAAAAAAAGTTACATTACATAAATCAGCCGTATAACGAAGCAGATTTATCAATGTATGGTTAAATATTGACAATCTCTACTGAAATTTTTAACTTCTAGGCATAACTTCTAGGCATATTGTATCTTCGTATTGGTAAAAGGTACTTTCAACCGCAATTTGTTTAAAAACTGCGTATCTATTTATTTTAAAGATAAATATTTTTTTGCGTTTTTTAGCGTCATTTTTGTAATGGAGGCAACTGAAGTACTTCATTTCGGTGGAAAGTAGAGGGTAAAAGTAGATTATTATATCTGTTTCGTTGCAATTTTCTTATAACAACGGGAAAAAATTATAATTAAAACACGTGCTATTTTGAAAAAATGTAAATGAATGATTTCTAATAAAACATGGAGCTATTATAAACTAAATTTAATTTTAAGTATCCATAATAATGTTAGAAACAAATGAAGGTCGATAGATAGCGATTTTTTATACGAGTTTATGACATCGCTTTTTGTCCGGTTTGTGTATTATTCCGAAATAGCGAAGTACTTTGCATACTTTTATATGGATCTTGTTTAAGACTGGATCGTAAATTTGGAATTCTTCAGGGAATGCACAATGCCATTTCATATAAAATAAAATCTTTTTTTTAAGTCTTAAAACTGAAATATGTTTTTTACTAGCTATATTTATATTTTTTTTCGATCGGGGAGTGTCACTAATTTCTATAAAAGCAGAATTCATATTTTCTAGTTTTTATACACTTGTGGATCCGAATTTTCTTTTATCTGCCATAGGAAACCAGAAACTATTATTCATCTGTTACTTTATAAAATGATACTAGATAATTAGACATTTGAATTTGCTTAAAAAAAATAATACCAAAACATAAGCTTTTCTTATCAATTATAAAACAATATTTTTATTAGCCCCCTGTATGCTATTTCTTTCTCCCAGCTTTTAAAGTGTCCTATCCAAAAAAATAACATTCCTTTGTATACGTCAGCCGTAAAACAAAGTTCAACAATATATCATTGTTCTATTAAATACACTACTGCAATTTTTTGAACTTACAAGCATCGCGTATTTTCAATTTTTATATCGTCGTATTGGGAAAAAATCTACTTTTTAATGCAATTTTTTGAAAACTGCATCTTAATTTATTTTTGTGATATTAATTTTTTGTAGTTTCTAGCGACATTTGTTTAATTTTGGCAACTCAACTACTCCATTTCTGTAGAATGTAAAGAAAAAATAGTTGGAAAATAGTGATTATATCTCTTTGTTGCCATTTTCCCATAACTGCTGAAAACAAACGCAAATAAAATACGTGCTATTTTTTAAAAGCATAAATGAATGATTCCTGATAAAACATGGAACTATTATAAACCAAATTTAATTTAATTATCTATATTACAAACAAATGAATTATTAGATAGCCGATTTTTTTTTTCAAATTTCTTAAGCGACAGCTGTTTTTATTTATTTATTTATTTTTTTTTTTATTATTATTATCCAGTGATAGTGACATCATATGAATATTTTTCTATAGACGTTGTTTAAGGCTGGATCGAAAATGAAGAATTCTTCAAAGGATGCGAATGACGTCATTTTATGTAAAATAAAAACGTGTGCTTTAAGTCCTAAACCCAAACTATGTTTTACATTATCTATATTTATATACACATATATATATATATATTCATTGAGGGCGATACTAATAATCATGTATTGTGGGTGGAATTCGAACGATTCGCAAAGGTTCAGTAGAATTATTACTTAGCTAATCGTTGAGTTGAGAGAACCGCTTCTTCAAACGACAATCACAATACGTTAATAATAAATTTATATTTGTTATTATGCTTAACAAACCATTTTCTAAGTATTTTATTCTGAGCGTAACTGCGTGACATGTACTCACATGTTTCAGATGTTTTTAAGTGTTGACTACATTGACGGGTTAAAAATTGCGAAAACAATGTCTTATTGAAAATACGTTTTTTTTACGCAAGAAATCTATATTTTATTAATTAGAAATCGATAGCGAAAATGGAAATACGATTACAAAGCTTTACAATTAGAGACATTGCGTTAAACAGTCACGAAAAATATAGGAGCGTTTTTCTCAGAAAGGCAGTTTGAAAATTTGTATTGCGTTCTAGCTCAACCGAATTTCAGTATATAAACTCGAATATATTTAAAATTTTCACCACATATTTTCTTGTTAAATGGTGATATCAAATTTCTATGAATTTTAAAAAGCAAAATTTTTGAACTTTCATGGTTCTAGGTCAAACCTACAACATGTTTCCGAGCCCACTACTTGACACTCAAAATGACTAAATATTCCAATATATATGATTATTATATTATTGAACATAAACTAAGGAAAAATATTTATGAATTAAAACTCAAACTAATACAAAAATATTTTATCAAATATTTCATGAATATTAGAGAAAAGATATTCCTGTTTAAAATCATCAGGTAAATAATTTTAAATTAAATATTTAGATTTAATTTCAGTTATCATAACAAATTCAATATCAGAATGATAGAAAAACAATAAAAACATTATTTTTAAATATTACCATTGCAAATATAACTTTGCAGATTTATAAGTTCTTTTGTCTAGTAATGTAAAGGAAACTGCTAAGAAATATATATATGTATATATATATATATAAACGTAAAGCACAGTAATCACCAACAAAAAACAAGATAAATTCATGTGAAATGCGCCAAACAGCTGCAGTAAAACACATAAATTAAATATAAAGCAGTATAAGATTAATCTTATACTGCTTTATATATATATATACATATATATATATATATATATATATATATATATATATATATATATATATATATATATATATATACATACATATATATATATATATATATATATATATATATATATATATATATATATATATACATATATATATATATATATATATATATATATATATATAATTTTTGATAAATAAAAAAAAAACACTTAAAAAAAAAAGTCCCATACTTTCACTTTAAGAAATTGAGGAATATGCACTATATGGCCAAAGGTGACCGAACTCTTGCGATTTCAGACGTTTTGTTAAATAGCTAGAAAATTACATGAGGTATTATCCTGATTCTCCAGGTGTGTAAACAGAATAGTACAGCTCATAGATTTCCGTGAAGATTTTTTCCCGAAAACCAATAAGGGGCCATCAACAAATTGAAAAAGAACAAATATCTTTTGGATAGCCCTGTAAAAACTAATGCAGCAAAAGCGTTCAAACTGTAGATTATGATTAAGTGCCTTATTGTAATAAACCGTGTTCCTTTTTATGAGGATAGCATGTATATTCGAAGAGAAATTAATTTTTTTATAAAAAGATTCCCAAATTTTACAAGTTTTTTTGCTTATAATTTGTAGATTTCTTAATATAAAAAAATTATTTTCAGAAAATGTGACAAACAACATTGTACACAATACTCTGCAATTATAATTAAAAAATAATAAAAATTGCATGAAAAACGAGCACATTTACAAAATAACGATTCGCTACGCATGCCCGAATATAATCAAAATATAATTTGATTAATGTGTTAGCTAATTATATAGAGCAACTTTTCTGAAAGTCTCAAAAACATAGTTTGAAAAGTCTGAAAATTATCGTTGATAGAATAAGTTCAAAATCCGTTATTCCCAAAAGGAAGCAAATAGATGAGGGTTTGTGTCCAAATAAGTAGTGCGTGTAATATTGTGTATGCTATATTGGCACTAATCAATGGATATATGGATACATCCCCTCGTCTTTTTGCTTCGTTTTGAGAACAACGGATTTTTAGCTTATTCTATCAACGATAATTTTCAGAATTTTCAAACTATGTTTCTGAGACATTCACAAAAGTTGCTCTATACATTTAGCTAACACATTATGCAAATGATATTTTGATTAAATTCGGGCATGTGCAGTGGATCATTAGTTATTTAACGTGCTCATTATTCATACAATTTTTACTAGATTTTAATTATGATTGCTTGGTATTGCATACAATGCTGTTTGTCATATTTTTTTTTAAATAATTTTTTTTTAATATTAAGAATTCTAGAAATTATAAGCAAAAAACTTGGCAAAATTTGGGGCACTTTTTATAAAAAAAGTAATTTCTCTACGAGTATACATGCTATCCTCATTAAAATGAACACAGTTTATTAAAATAAGGCACTTAAACATAATCTGCAGTTTAAATTTGTTACATTAGTTTTTACAGGGTTATCCAAAAGATTTTCTCTTTTTTTTCAATTTGTTGACGTTCCCCTATGGGATTTCGGGAAAAAATCGTCACGGAAATGTATGACCTATACTATTCTGTTTACACACCTGGAGTTTCAGGATAATGCCTCATGTAGTATACTAGATATTTAGCAAAACGTCTAAAATCGCAAATGGCCTTTTACCTTTGGTCATATAGTGTATATACATATATTTTAATTGAACACATATAAAATATGAATTTACAGACAATATATTATTCTTCAAAAATTCGAATTTTTGATCTATGTAAATAAAAATTCAAAATTAATTAAAAATAAAATTACAGTCTTAAAGACGTTTTAATACTTGAAGCTATCAATAGTCGAGCGAGTACTCGAATAAGAGTATATGTCGACTATTTTTAAATGTTGAGCATTAAGGCTACGTTTACTTGCATTATTTTAGAAAAAAAAATCAATTTTCTTTTGCTGCTTTTGAAAGGTATAAGTGTGTAGAATGTGTTGCAAAAAAGGTTTTGAATTTAAAGCATAAATAACAAAATAAATGAATTTGGGTCAAGCCTCGATTAGGGTTATCGTTCTTTATGCTTCCCCTTAAGACAATTATATTTCGGGATTTTATTATTTTGTGTATATTGGTTTTAAAAAAGTTCATTTTTATTTTCTTATTCTTTTTATTATTTCTTGGAATGTACTGGAGTAAAAATAAAGCAAAATATGGCGAAATTTTTTTGTGATGTCTAAGAGCTTAAAAAGTAAATTTATGAAATTCTATTAAGTTTTTAAACCCCAAAAACATATTTTCACGCTGCACCTTAAAACAGATTTTTCAATTTACGTCTAGAAAATTTGTTTTATTATCTATCAAAATGAGTAATCGAAAATTCTTGAGAATAATGGTCTTTTGAAAGTGTTATATTTGCAGAATAGATTAAGTATATATAATTACATTTTTTATTTTCTCTGTTTCTAGATTTAAAATAAAATACATTTATTTTTATTTCCCCCTTTTTAATATTAAAATATTTGGATTTGGATTAATTAAAACACCTTAGTTACAAAATGAAAAAATAAAAATAAAAACTAGAGAACAGGAATTCGACTTTTCAGAAATTAGAGTCGCCCCCGGCCTTTCCATTACTTCATTTTCTCTTGATGGACCGATGACTCTTATTATTATGAAACAGCCATTATAAATGAATTGTTAGGTGAAGATGAAAGAGCAGCTTTCATCTTCACCTAACAATTCATTTATAATGACTGTTACATAATAATAGAAGCCACCATTCCATCAGAAAAAAATAACTCGGTTAAGCGGGACTCTACTACAGTACAAAACATATTTCAACTTTAAGACTTAAAGCACACGTTTTATTTTATGTAAAATGACGTCATTCGCATCCGTTTAAGAATTCCACATTCACTATCTACTCAACATTCACAGTAAAGAAGGCATAGGACGTCACCATGGCAAAATAATGCACAAATGCAGCAAAAAGATGCCGTCATTCAAGAAAATCACAAAAACGGCTATCTAATAATTCATAGATCTTTAAATTTAAATATAGTTTATAATAGATCCATTGTTTTAACAGAAATCATTCGTTTATATATTTTTTTCAAAATAGCACGTATTTTAATTACATTTTCTTTCGGTTGTTATGATAAAATAGCAACAAAAATATATAATTACTATTTTAGAACTTTTTTTTTTTACTTTCTACAGAAAGGGAGTTCTTCCGTTGCCAATATTAAGCAAATGGCTCTAAAATCTAGAAATAATAATAATAATAATATTTCAAAAATAAATGTAGATGCAGTTTTTAAACAAATTAGAATAAAAAGTGCTTTTTTCCGAATACGACGGTATAGAAATTGAAAACGTGCGATGCTTAGAAATTTTTAAAAATGCTATACAGTATTTAATCGTACTGCTTTGTTTTACGGCTGGCTTCTATAGGGTGACGTTATTTTTTGGAGACTACACAAAATAAGCTTGGAGAAAGAAATAGCATACCGTACCGGGGGCTAATAAAAATATCAGTGTTTATAATTAAAGAAAAAAATACGTTCTTGAACCATTTTAAATGCTTTTTGCTAGAGACAAGTGTGCAATATTTAACACATATTTTAGAAGAAAGAAAATACAAAAATGACGTTAATGGCGTAATACGAATTTTCAATTCAGATCTTTATCAACATAAACTCTGAAAATTATTTATTTATAGACATAATGATGAATGAGCTTAAATAATTACTTCTTTATATAAAGATGCGTTTATTTAATTTAATATCGTCTATATCAGTAGAAAAAACTACATCTAAATATCTATATTTCAAACTTTCATAAGCGAAGGAAACTTAAAAAATCTTGATTTAGCTAAAACTATGCGTATATGGGGCATTCTCACAATCTTTTGACTTTTGAGAAAAAAAATCTGGCGAAATTAAACTTGCTAAAACAACATTTCAATCTGATAGAATGATGCCTTAATGATTCAAAATAAAGAAAAAATGGTCAGGTGCGAAATTTTTTTTTATTTAATTGAGGTTTAAGTTAAACTTGCGAGTTTAACTTTTCCTAACCATTTTAACCCTATAACTTTTTATTTTCTTCTAAATTTTTACTTATAATGAATTTGCATAGTACCCACAGGACATTCATATAAGAAATAATACAAATGTAGTAATTTAATACAGAATTTTTGTATAACATTGTCTTAAAAAGATGTTAAAGAAGGGACGGTAAGGTAAAAAAAGGTACGAAATTGTAAAAAAAGAGACGGTAAGGATGGAACGGTAAAGAAAATTACCACCTATTTTTAAGAAAATCATGTTAAGAACAAATGATAGCCACAATGTTCATTGATTTTTAGAAACAGTTGTTAACATATTTTTTTTTATTATTATTTACCTCGAAAAGTGCAAGAATAAACCTTGGACTACCAATAAAGCTACGGTGCTTGAAATTGATATTTAAATGCTGATTTATATTCTGCAGTAAATTTCCTCTCAAAGAATTTTAGATATTCTTTCTCTATCATACTTCTGCATGAGCAAAAACTTGAAAAAAATTCTGTCGCTGCATGTGAAGTGATTTTCTATATACTTTTAGAAGAGGGATGGTAAAAAATCTAAAACCCAGGGACAGAGTTCAAAAAATAATATCAACCCTAAAAATGTGTGCAGGTTAATTTTTTGCTACATATTTATATAAAACAATAGTTTCAGTTTCAGAAAAAAATTACATCGAATTATTTTTATTGAAACAATTTTATCCAGAGAGCTCCAAACTTAAAAATCAGCATCAGGGACACTGGACGGTATATGATTTTCCGTGTTTTTGGACCCCCAACATCGTCCAAAGCTTATTTATCTCGTTAATATTGTTGTGCAATCATACAATGGGATGTTCCCAAGTATATGAAATAAAAAAAAAAAAAAAAAAAAAAAAAAAGTGTATTAAAAAAATATTATTCAGGGACATGAAAGTCAAAAGATTGTGATAATGCCCCATATACAATATACAGAGTGGTGCAAAAATTCTCAAAGCATTTAAATCAACCCTATATATATAAAATCCTAGTGAAACGGATATTATGAAACGAATTTATGTAACGATTCTCTGAAACGGCTGATTAGACAACTGATCATGATTCACGGCGATTTCTCCTAAAATATGGAATACTTTGCGATGAAATTAACACCAAAAATCCATATTGATCCACAGATCTCTAAACTGGTAATAGAATTTTTAAATTCGAATTAGTTTTCGAAATATTCATTTTTTTCTAATTTTATATACTTTTCTCTAATGATGGCAACTCAAATTTTAATCATAACACATATATTTTTTCCATATTATAGAAAGGGTTATTATTTTAATTAATTTGGCGACCAGTTTGGCATCCCTTAAATGTATGCTAATAAATGTATCATGTTACTTTGATTTATAATTCAATTTACTTGAACAATCTTTCTCCAAATCGAAAGATTCTGATATGAAAATCAAGAACTCGGTGTTTTTATGTTAGCGAGATGCAGGTGATAAATCGCCAAACATTTTTCCCATCGCATTTTTTTTATATTTCATTAATTTTATTTAAAATATAATCCTTTCATTCATTTTATTTAAAATACAAAACTTTCATTTAAAACTGAAACGTTACTTTTCCGTTATACGGACACCATGCCAGAATATATGCTAATGCGCCAATAATTTCAACCCTGATCATGAAAAGGATTTTAATTTCATACCAGCAGCATAATATGAGTTTTATTTTATTTATTTATTGTATAACAGTTATTTGTTCACTTATTTTAAGTATATATTTGTGGTTTAACAAAATATTTCAAAAATTATGTAATTTTCAAATGTTATATTTTTAAAATGCTCACTTTACTATCGACAATTTCTTTTCTTTTCTTTTTCAAATGTTTAAATTCACGTGATTTTTATTTTACGCCAACTATTACGCTTGGCGACAATGGTGTCCGTATAACGGAAAGTACCAACGAAACAATTAAAATTGATGGCTTTCACTTCTTTCTTTTTTTAAAACAAAACTAAAAGAAAAATATTAGACACAGATGTCATATACACACCGGGGTACCTAATTGGCGCTAAAATGGCATTATTTTGATTGACATGGTAACACGGCTATTGTTGTTTATTTAATAATAAATGTTTATTTACTTTTATTTTTTTTAATTATATGAATTATTTTGTTCTATCAATTATTTTTTTTTGTTATTTCCTTTTGAAAATAACAGAAAATAATTAAAAAATACGGTACTACTTAGTTATTCCGTCGAAAAATTTCGCCAAATTATATAAATCGCCAAACAATTCGCCAGATTATACAAATTGACATAATTTGTATTTTAAATAACGAAAGAACAAATAAATTAGTATAACATTAATAAATATACAAATAAAACGTCGAAATAAAAATCACTTGATGACGTAAACACGTGTAACTTGCTAAAAAATGACAAGTGAATGTGACATTTACGATGAACCATTATTGGCATTTAATCTTATAATTTGGTGATAGATTTTTGGTGAACGGGATAACTAAGTAGTACCAAAAATACACATGTAACTGGTATTCGAAAACGAGGTTTTTGCCAAATTTTCGTAAAAAAAAAAAAAAAAAAAAAAAAAAAAAAAAAATCAAGCCAAACCCGCGAGTGCGTATATCACATATGGCCAAATATTAAATATTGCAACAAACCATGACATTTCATTTCAATTTGAAATCAATGCTTTAATTTACAACTCGAAAAATAAAAAAAAATGCTAGCTGGCCAGTTGAAAAAAAGCTATTGGCGAGATTTGCACCCGACTAGCGTAACAGTACTAAGAATTCTTTGCGACCGTGGCAACTTTTATGTAGTTTTATTCTAAAAAAAATATCTTTTTTTTACTTTCTTCTATCTTTACAAGAAGAAAGTATTGGATTCATGAAAATTTTCGAATTCCGGTTTTCGACGGATTTACACGTTTTAGAGGTCAGAGAACCCGAAAAACATGTTTTTACAAAATGTCTGTCTGTGACTCTGTGAGTCTGTCTGTCTGTCTGTCTGTGTGTATGTGACACAAATTTTGTGGGCGCTCTATCTCAAGAACTAATGCACGGAATTTAATAAAAATTGATATTCAGTTAGTCCCTAATACAAATTGATGCTGATTAGTTTTTGGTGCAAATCGCTCAACAGATGGCGCTGCTATGCTGCATTTTGTATGATTTCCGAAATGGCTCTATCTCAAGAACTAATGCACGGATTTTCATAAAACTTCAGATTCTGTTAGTCCTTGATATGACTTGATGCTGATTACGTGTTGGTGCAAATCGCTCAACAGGTGGCGCTGCTATGCTGCATTTTTATGATTTCCGCAATGGCTCTATCTCAAGAGCTAAAGCACGGATTTTCATGAAACTTCAGATTCAGTTAGTCCTTGATAAGTCTTGATGCTGATTACATGTTGGTGCAAATCGCTCAACAGGTGGCGCTGCTATGCTGCATTTTTTACAATTCCCGCAGTGGCTCTATCTCAAGAATTAATGCACGGATTTTCATCAAACTTCAGATTCAGTTAATCCTTGACATGAATTGAAGTTTTGTACAGTTTGGTGTAAATCGCTCAACAGGTGGCGCTGCTATATTGCATTTTTTACAATTTCCGCAATAGCTCTATCTCAACAACTAATGCTTGGATTTTCAACAAACTTCAGATTCACGTATACTTTGATATGAATTAGTGCTGTTTGTGTTTTGGTTCAAATCGCTCAACAGGTGGCGCTGCTATGCTGCACTTTTCAGAATTTCCATTATAGCGGTACCTGAAGAACTAATGTAACAATTTTCACTAAACTTCAGAATCAGTTAATCCTTGATATGAATTGACATTTTGTACATTTTGGTGTAAATCGCTCAACAGGTGGCGCTGCTATACAGCATTTTTTACGATTTCTTCAATCGCTGTATCTCAAGAACTAATGGACATATTTTCACCAAACTTCAGATTCAGTTACTCTTTGATATGAAATGATGCTGACTACGTGTTGGTGAATATCGCCCAATAGGTGGCTCTGCTATGCTGCATTTTGCACAATTTCCTCAATAGCTCTATCTCAAGAACTAATGCACGAATTTTCATCAAACTTCAGATTCAAGTACACCTTGATAAATGTTGATACTGATTATGTGGTTGTGTAAATCGCTCAACACGTAGCGCTGTTATGCTGCATTTGTCATGATTTGCGCAATAGCTCTATCTTAGGAACTAATGCACGGATTTTCCCCGAACTTCATATTCAGTTAGACATTGACACATGTGGATGGTAATTAGGGTCTGGTGTAAATCACCCAATAGGTGGCGCTGCTATGCTGCATTTTGATGGATTTACACGATTTCATGGACAGTAATATCTCAAGAACTAATGCACGGAATTTCATCTTTTTAGAATCCTCATGATGAGCATAGATGCACTGTGATAATGAATTTTGAAGTATTGACAAGTATGAGATAGAAGAAAGTTTTGTGATGGCCACAACATACTAGTTAACCAAAATGGAAATCTTTTGGCACAGATGTCATATACGGACCCATATTGGCGCGATATTTTTCTGACACCAATGTCATATACGCAACGGGTACATAACTGGCGCCAAAGAATCGTTATTTTGCTTGATATGTTAAGACGGATGTTGATGCTTTCCCCAAATTGGCGTCGGGAAAAAAATCGCGCCAATATATGGCATCTGTGCCAAACTTTCAAATGAAAGGCGAAGGGATCAGACCGTATTTGTTTATGGCAGTTGATGACTTGAACTATTGTAATATATATGAAATGATGGCAATAGAATAATATTTGGAGACTTATCACCTGTACTTGGCTAACATTAAAGTACCAAAATAGCATCTAGGGTATAAAAAGCGAAGTGGTCCGCCCTGAACTGTTGATAATAGAAACATAACTTAGGCTATAGTTATAGAGATTGTTTTAAAATATCGGGAGACAAAGACTAAGTATACTTAATTCATTTTATTTTAGCTTATTTGCACATGTTTAACTGGTCCTCGTTAATCAAAAACGAAAACAACCATTGGATGTCTTAACAGCAACTGATTCGGCCTTAAATTTTTGCAATCAAAAGGAATTGAATGGAAACCCGTTTACAGGGAGATCTGCACAACTTTTTTCAGTATAATTCAATCTTCTCTAATATTTTTAAAACCCATCAGATTAGCGTATTTTTAGATTCTGCGGTGTCTGAACGGGGGTTGGCGAGCGTAGCTTGCAGGGGGCAGAGCTCCCTACCCGTAAGGCATGGTGACGTCACGTCGACGTCGTTGTGACGTCACGCTGTGACATTGTGACCGTCGATGTGACGTCACGTGACGTCGATGTGAAGTCACTGTGACTAGAATGTGAGGTCGTTATGGCCGTTTTAGAGCTCTTTTGTGACGTCACATTGTGACGACTTTGTGAAGTCACGGTGTGACAAATTTGTGAAGAGTGTGTCATTTGTGACTATTTTGGTATTAACTTTGTGACGAATTTGTGACGAATGTGACAATGCTTTAAAGTCACATTGAGATCAATTTGTGAAATATGTGTCATTTTTGACGAAATTGTCTTTAACACTGTGATGATTCTGTGACGACAGCGACACTGCTTTGAAGTCACATTGTGACAATTTTGTGAAAATTGTGTAATTTGTGACAATTTTGTCATTAACGTTGTGACGAATATGTGACTAGCGGCAATGTTGTGAAGTCACACTATGACATACTTGTACAGTTGTAAACACGTATGCATGTCACACATAGTCATAATTATGCATGTTGTAAAATCATTTACATGTATAACGTTAATATACTTCGGCGATACATCGCAATTAAAACTTGGGGACCGATATAACAAGGGTATACCAAAAGAATTTTATTGAATCAAAATGCAATGCCCCGCAGACTTCAATTTTTGATGCACCTTTCTTTCCTATTGCAATAAATGAGAATATTGAAGACAACTGAATGATCGATCTATCACATTTTTTTTTTCAAAATTAGCTGTTTGTTAAAAGCATTAAAATTACCAAAGAAACAATTTGTTTAAATTTTCAAATCTTTATCAAGATAAAATTTGTGTTCAAAATATAATATTTTATAATATATACAGTACTTTTTATATTCTTTAAACTATAGAAAATACTGAATGAAATTAATTTATTTCATTTAATACGCATTACAAACTGGAAGTCACTGGTGAGGTTGAATTTTTTTTGATTACACAACATTTATAATAAAAAAAAGAAAGATAAAAAGAAATACCGATATTAAGTAATTAAATTTTATATGTTTTATGATATTGATTACCATAAAATATATATATATATATGATTGTAATTCAAACAAGTTGGGGCTGAGAAAATAGGAAACTTCTTTGTTATAGAGGCCCCTATAAATTTGATTAATGCAAAAATTGCAGTAACGACATTGCTAAGATCATTGTGAAGTTTATGCATGCGTTATATACACACATATATATATATATACACTCGAAACGCTCATCATGTGCCATATAGTCATTATATATGTATTGTTTACGTCTTTTATGCCCCATACATGCATTACAAAATTTCCGAAGTACATTTTAGCAATAACCATTTGAAACTACTCAAATGAAAAATACAGCTTTGGTATAGAAAATTAACTGAGTATCACCGGTATCATTATGTTGAGAATTCTAAGAACAATTTCGGCAATAATCGTTATGTTGGAAGATAGCAGCAATAAATAAAATCGTATTTTTATGCTCACTGTAAAAGTAAATAAAACTTTTAGGTATGCATAGAACGGTGATACAAAGGGTTAATTTAATTTACATCAGGGTTTGCTTGGAGTAAAATCCATATATAAAACAACTTTTTGATTATTAAAAAATAACTTTAATAATTGATTGCCAAAATTACATTTTTATTTATGAAATTATATATTATAAAAATAACTCTTACTATCTATGATTTTTTAAAACAATAATACCTTATTATTTATAAAACACAGCACCGCAGCTACTCTATTTTGCGTCTAATGTGAAAGTTTTTATGTTTTGCCAAAGATCTATCTGGCTGGATATATGTTGCCATGACATCTATAACTCTGATAGTGTCATAAATAGTACAAACAGATTAGAATCTGCAACGAAATTTTTAGAATAAAGTCTGGTGAAAGTTTTATAAATACAGTAGAACGCCGATTATTGGAACTCCAATTAACCGAACTTCCAATTATCCGAACAGCATATTTCTCTCAAAGAATTCTTTTTAACCGAATTTTCAATTATCCAAATATTTGTCTCTCTAAAAAAGAAAAAAAAAAACACCTAACTTCCAATTTATTTTTTGCTTAAATTATAACCTCTGAAGTTTAGAAAATGATAAAAGAAAAAAAAAATTAAATAATAAGTAAACAAAAAATAATTTAAAAAAAAAAACAATTTTTAAGCACTCCAGTACTAACTGGTGCTGTCAGTCTAAACCTAGGTAAAGTGTGAAGGTTTTAGAATAGTCAGGAACATCCCTTAAACTGTCTGCCCATTTATCCGAACTTTTGTTTATCCGAACTAGGGTCGGTCCCGACTTGTTCGGACAATCGGCGTTCTACTGTATATATTGTATTAGAATTACAAATAATCATATTTATTTTTATATGACACAATAAAACAAAATAATGAACTCAGTATCAAATGGTTAACTACTTTTTAATGTAAATAAAGTATAAAAATTGAGCCCATAAACACAAAATAGAACCACACATAGGTTCATTATTATTATTAATATTTTATTTCCAAGATTATGGTAATTATAAATAAGAAATCCATTTTAATCACGCTGTTTATAAAGAGTGTATAATATCGATACTTTGAAATTTATCTCGATAAAATCATTCAGGAGATAAAATGATAAAATTATCCAGAAAGAAAAGTAAATAATAAAAGATGATTATTACATTTTAGATTCATACCGTTCAAGTATTTGCGTTATTTTTAAAGTAAAATCATATTTAAACACTTACTGATTGCGCAACTTCTATATTTTCATTTGCCCACAGACTTCTAGTTCACTTTGAAAACATTTCAGTAAGAATGTTTAACAACTGAAAAACTTTCACCCGCTATGACTATTTCTTTATAGATTTTAAAACATTTCTCAGGTTGAATAATACATTAAATAATCATTTTTTTTTTTTAACATTACATATCTACGATCTCTTTTAATAGTATACGTTTCCGTTGTGTCTTATTTTTTATAAATTCCTCTTCTGAGCAGATGCAATTTATTTTTAAATAAAAACATGTAATTCAAATTGTTTAAGACCATCACTTAATACAAAATTAAAAAATTATGTTTGCCAATAATTTTATTCCATAAAAAGACTTTTTTTCAAAATAACTTAATTATCTTTAAATGTTTATTAATTATATTAATGACTGATTATAATACTTATCCATATACTTTCATATTTAGGACACTATGTGGTTTTAACCAAATATTTAAATAAGAATATAAACCAGATTAAAATGCAATTTAAATCACTAATTTTAATAATCTGATCAAAGCTGTTGAAAAGGAAGTTAGATATTTTAACAAAATAAAAAATAAATGTAATGAAATATTTGTGTTCTATAACATATTTATTAGAATATAACTAAAATCATTGTAATTAAAAAAAAAGCAAACAGGGAAAATAATATTTTAGATATTTCAACAAAATAAAAAATAAATGTAGTGAAATATTTATGTTCTACAGCATGTTTATGAGAAGCAAACTAAAATTGTTGCGGTTAAAAAAAAGCAAACAGAGAAAATAATATTTTTACTTACCTAATTTCATTGACGTTGTACGTGATACTTTGATTTTGGGGAACCAATTAAATCCGATAATAAGTACCATAGCAATGACTTGAATCATCTTCAACAAGTCAAAGCTACCGTAATTTTCTCGGGTTTATATTTTGTTAGCTGAACTAACTTGGATCCTGAGAACGTTCTTGTTTCACTTTTTAAATCCGTGTCAACACGTCTATGCTGTCCAGTGTCCACATAACTTCCCGCGTTTATTCTAAAAAGCTGCACTGTTGCTTTTATCCGTTATTCTGCGGTGAGTCGTAACAACTGAAATAGTGCAGATGCAGACGATTTTTAAGTTTCGAAGTTCGAAGCAGATGTTTTTTCGGTTTTATTTGTTTTTCTATACAACAGTTTCGGAAGGAAATTAAATGCGTAATAATTTTATCAAATTGTCTCTAATTCAATTTCCTGTTTGAAAATGTTTTATTGTATTTCACCTTTTATTTTTATCAGTTTTATTGAATTGTAAAGTTTCATTTACGTAAATTATAATAATAATATTATCCATAATTAGAGTTTACTAGATAAAATAATGCTTAATTTTTCAAAATGTGTATAAATTAATTTAATGGTAATAATGATGACCCCCTCCTTTTTTAAAAAGTAAAATTTATATCACAGGTAATATATACAAAATATCTTCTTAAAAAATACAAGATTATCGAGAAGAGATGAGTTTTTCTTTACCAATCTGTCATTATCTTAATATTAATTTTCTGTAGAATAAAACATCTTGTAAAATAATTTTTAAAGATATATTTTGAAAACAAAAAATAAAATATGAATAATTAATTATGTCATGGGCTTTGCCTAAATTTTGTACATTAATTTTATATTCGGAAAATGTCAATTTTATTTTAAACGTCTGAAAGAAGTAGAATTAAAAAAAAAAGTTACTTAAAATAGTGAAACACTAAGAGGAAAAAAAATGACTTGAATGCAAATTATAAAGCAAGAAATGCATATATGACTAAACTTTGAAGACGCTTCCTGCGTGCTCATTAAAAGCTGCAGACTTAACTGTAATAGAAAGTTTTTAGTTTGAAACCACAGAAATGTTTCGACTACTCTTTGAGAAACTTCTACTATAACAGATGATCATTTACAAAAATCTTTATAAAAGATAAGTCGGGGTCTGTTTACCTAAACCATTTTTTTAATAATATGAAATTCGCATAATTAGGAATATTTTTGTGTCGCTGATGAATTAATTGCATTTTATGTTATATGAAAATAAAAAGTTTTGGTTAGAGGCACAGAGGCAACTTGGACCACGGTTTAAAAAAATTTTAAATCCGGCAGAAAAATATTTTTTACAGTAAATAACATGATTTAATAATTTTTGTAATTTTTTTAAGTTTTCTAAGAAGTTCACATCTCAGTCACAATGTGACATCACTGAGTGGTGGCATTTTGGTCACAGATGTGACGTGACCACAGTGACTTACAGTGACGTCACAATGACGTCACTGTGACCATGCATGCTATGAGGGTAGTATATTATATAAAACCAATTAATTGTCTTGCGGAAGGGCGGTTTTCACTAGTATGTTTTTTACGATGAAAGTTTTGTTCTGCATAATAAAAAAAATATTCTCATTCTTGGACCGTAGATGGAGTTGTGCGTTAAAGTATCAGACACAAGCATAAAAACTCAATACAATTAGCTACATATTTGTTATTTCTTTACAAGCTGTTTGAGAAAATATATTTTGCTTCCTCTTACAGAGGGCGCGATCATTGAAATATGGTAATGGATGGCACAAAATAAATTCTTAGTAAATGCTTCTTGCAAAATAAATTATCTATAACTAATTGTCTTTAATTTTGCTTTCTTCTTTCTGATAATTTAAAATACAGCATCATCAATGGGCGAAATTTGGAACTAAGTTTTTTATTAGCTTCAAGAAACCTTTTCTTTGTGAGAAACATTTTAATCAAACCGTACTCTCGTACGATAATTACTTGATTTTATATTAAATATTTAGGACATTAAGACCATCCTGTATATAGAACAACGAATCGTCCAAATGAGTAATAACTGTTCGTTAATTTATGTAACCAATCATTTCCCGAAAAAAAAAAAAATAAAGAAGACTAGTAAACTGAAATTCCGTTGTTTCAGAATTTTGTGTCGCCCCCGTTAGAAAAAAAAATATGTATATAAATATAAATAATACAAAACATATTTCAGTATTTAAGAGTTAAAACACATGCTTTTATTTTATATAAAATGACGTTATCCGCATCCGCTGAAGAATTCTTCATTCACGATCCAGACTTAAACAACATCTACAGTAAAATGCGCATATGACGTCACTAACGCTGAATAATACACAAATCCAAAAAGGAGATGCCGTCATTCAAGAAACTCGACCAAAAAATCAACTATATAATTATTCATATGCCTTTATTTGTTTGTAATATTAATATACACACTTAAAAGTAAATTTGGTTTATAATAGCTCCATGCTTTATCAGAAATCATTCATTTACTATCGGGCATGACCGAGCTAAGCTCGGTCAAAATTAGCCTTGTGTTCAATTCGATAATTCATTCTCACTGTATAATTCTTGCTGTTTAGATAAAATTTGTATGATCCTAAGCCATAGGAACCTACTAACCGAAATTTTTCGACACATGATCTAACCAATGCTCATCTGGAACCCTAAAACGACAGAATACAAAATTTAGTCAAAATCGCTTAAGTCTATTATAGATATTATAGATAAATCTATTATAGTCTATTATAGATAAAATTAGCTTGACCCACGGTAACTCAAAAAGGACATACTAATCTAAATTTATCTAACATCTGACATATCCCAATGGTCTTCCAGTGCTAGGAAACGGTGAAATAAAAACTTTTGTCAAAATTGTTTGAATCATTTTTTAGATAAAGTTAGCTAAACGTTGACCCATAGTGACCCAAAATTACTGGTTAATCGAATTTACTAGAGCATGCGACCTAGACCAATGGTCTTCTCGAACCCGAAAACGATAGAAAACAAAATTTTATCGAAATCATTAAAGCTGTTTTCTAGATAAAATTAACTTGACCCACAGTGAACCTAAAATTACCCATTAATCAAATTTCCTCGAACATGTGACCTAACCCTCCTGCCCGGAAACAGTATAATACAAAATTTTGTCAAAATCGTTTCATCCTTTTTTTAAGCTTGACTCACAATTAGCTTGACCCACAGTGACCCAAAAATGACCCACTAATCGAATTTTCCAGAACATGAGACTTAGCTCAATTGTATTCTCATGCTCAGAAACGATATAATACAAACTTTTGCCATAATGGTTTGAGCCGTTATTTTAGATACACTCAGTTTGACCAACAGTGACCCAAAAATGACCTACTAATTGAATTTTCTCGAATATGTGACTTAGCCTAGTGGCCTTCTCATGCCCAGAAATTGTATAATACAAAATTTTGACATAATCGTTTTTTTTAGATACAAATAGCTTGGCCCACAGTGACCAAAAAATGACCCACTAATAAATATTTCTCGAACTTGTGACTTAGCCCAATGGTCATCTCATGCCCGAAAACGGTATATTACAGAATTTTGTCAAAAGGTTTTGGGCATTTGTTTAGATTCAATTAGCTTGACCCTGACCGATTGTGACCCAAAATGTCCCACTAATCAAATTTTCTTGAACATGCGACCAAGCCCAATGGTATTCTCGCGCCCGAAAACGATAAAACGCAAAATATCGTCAAAATCGTTAGAACAGTTTTCTAGATAAACTTTGCTTGACCCACAGTGACCCAAAAATGACCCATTAATCGAATTTTCTCTGATATGTGACTTAGTCCATTGGTCTTCTCGTAATCCAAAACGACAGAATACAAAATTTAGTCAAAATCGTTAAAGCCGTTTTTTAGATCAAATTGGTTTGACTCAAAGGGACCCAAAATGTCCCACTAATCGAAATTTCTCGAACATGTGACCTAGTCCAATAGTTTTCTCGTGCCGAAAAACGGTTGGGTATAAAATTTAGTCGAAATCGATTGAGCCGTTTTTTAGATATAATTGGCTTGACCTTGACCCATTTGACCCAAAAAGACCCACTAATCGATTTTTCTCGTACTTGTGACTTAGTCAAATGGTCATCTCATGCCCGGAAACGGTATATTACAAAATTTTGTCGAAATGTTTTAGGCCTTTTTTGGATTCAATTAGTTTGACCATGACACATTTTGACCCAAAATGACCCACTAATCGAATTTTCTTGAACATGCGATCAAGTCCAACGGTATTCTCATGCCCGAAAATGATAGAATACAATAATTCGTCAAAATCGTTAAAGCCTTTTGAATTCAAATCGAATTTTCTCTGATATGTGACTTAGTCCATTGGTCTTCTCGTAATCCAAAACGACAGAATACAAAATTTAGTCAAAATCGTTAAAGCCGTTTTTTAGATCAAATTGGCTTGACCCATAGTGACCCAAAAATGACCCACTAATTGAAATATCTCGAACATGTGACCTAGCCCAATAGGTTTCTCGTACCGAAAAACGATCGGATGCAAAATTTAGTCAAAATCGATTGAGCCGTTTTTTAGATATAATTAGCTTGACCTTGACCCATTATGACCCACTAATCGAATTTTCACGAACACGAGACCTAGCCCAGTGGTCTTATCGCGCCTGAAAATGGTAAAATACAAAATTTTGTCAAAATCGTTAGAGCCGTTTATAAGATAAAATTTACATATACACACACATACACACATACATACACACACACAATTTTTGCTCGCATTATAGTATAAGATATATTTTTTAAAAATAGCACTTATTTTAATTACATTTTTTTCTGCTGTTATTGGAAAATGGCAAACAAAAGACATAATTACTAATTACCAACTATTTTTCCTTTACTTTCTAGAAAAATGGAGTACTTGCGTTGCCAAATTTAAACAAATGGCACTAAAAACTACAAAAAAAAAAATTAATATCTCAAAAACATATTGAGATGCAGTTTTCAAACAGATTGTATTTAAAAGTACCTTTTTTCCCCAATACGACAGTACAAAGATTGAAAATGTGCGATGCTTAGAAGTTTAAAAAATAGCAGTAGATTATTTAATAGTTCAATGAAACATCTGCTTTGTTTTACGACTAGCTTATACAACGGAACCTTATTTTTTGGAGACGATATTTTTATAGCTGTGAGAATACCGGGGTCTAAGAAATAGAAAGCACTCTCTTGATAAAAATACAGGATCGAAGAATAGCCATTGACATATTTCAAAATGTAATAAAAATCAATTTGCTTACGGGTGTGCCGTTTAGTCTAAAATGCTCCAAATGATGAAAAGTTTAAAGAAATGTCCATAGGTATTGCTATACCTTCAAAGCTGAAAATAAGAGTAAAAAAGTATAAAAACAACACGTCACAGACTATTTATTTTGTAGAATCTATTAGCATGTATGAACGTGTGCCCTCTCTTGATCTTGACTTACATCCAAATGGTACCCAATTTCATTCTATATATTGAAATATGGTAGTACATTGCATTTTCGTTCAAACAGAAAGCGAAACTTTCATGCATTTTAATGGCCAAATCGTCTTAGTGGTAAATAAACATAGCCATTCAATAGAGAATTAGTATATATTCTATCAATTTACTCTACTAAAATAGGGATTTTAATAAGGAAATTTTGACGCATCCTTTATTTCATATCCTACGTTGAAACTGACTGCACATTCGAAATAGGAGTCAGCAAAAAGGTTAATAAATTGTGTGTAAAAGTTTATTTCTCCTGACAAGATTAAAAAAAATGGTTAGTGCGTTAAATTTACTTGCTGTATATAAATCTGAAGTGCATCACATAGAAAAAGATTGTAATTCATTGCAGCAATGATCACAATATTTGCATGTCGACCGTATTTAAATCCCCTGAAAAAGAAAAAAAATGAGGTAAAATAGAAAAAAGGATAGAACATAATCGTTATGATCCCATCTCTCCTATCTCCCCGTCCTGGGATCTCTCAAGCCCTTACAACCCTGCTCGGTAACGACCCGAGAGCCAACCCATCGACGCGTCCCGAAGGTCACCGCCAGGAATGAACCGTCAAGGCCGCCCCTCACAAAGACTACGGTCAGACCGGCGGTCTGCCCAGCGCACGTCACGCAGGTTATTCCCAAAAGAGAGATGAATTGGTCGCATACGACAATCCTCACCCGCCCAGCTAGAAGAGGCAAAATGTCCCTTGTCTTGGTTCCCGGCCCAGTACTCCCAAACAGCTCGCAGGAACCGAACACCTACAAAGGAGTCGGGCCCACGAACCTAAACGAGGTTTCCCGAGCCAGCGTCACTTTGCGGAGGGCTCACAAGATCAAATACCATTTTCCGGCAAAGATATTTAAGCGAGCCAACCCTAAGGAATGAGAGGTGCCTCTAACTAGGAAGCTCCGGAGGGACGAGGAAAATCTCTCCTGACGCCACTGACGACGCCTCGCTCAGGGGATCATGAAAGCGCCTTTAACGGACCCCGAGGAGACAAGGAAACTCCTCCTCTGACGACAAAGACATCGCCTCGCTAGGGGTTTTTCGGACATTCTCTCCGCTCAACCTGCGGAACACTTCGCGGCTCGGCACTGGGAGTCAAGAGAGACCAGTCTAGGTTCCGTTAGCGATCCCAGTTGGGCACGGAAAGTTCCACCTAGACGGGAAAGGCCCCGCCTCACTAGTTGTTGGAGGGTCCGGGGTCCCGCCCGTCCCCCACTACTCGACTCCACCCGAGGGTCGAAGCCGCGGGAGACCGACAACAGCCCGGCCCCCTCTACCTTACCTCACGCCCGTCGAGGGTAACCAAGCACGAATGCTCCTGACCCTGTGCAGTGACTAACCGCTATTTGTTAGTTGCGTTCGAAAGTCAGTTTGAGACACCGCTAGACAGACACGCAGGACCAAGGTTGGACTAAGAGTTCACCAAGGTTCTAAGAGCTGCCGTGTTAGTCGGCGAGCATCCGACCCGGTTCCCTGCGGGGATAGTGTTCAATAACCGACCTGCCGGCCGACCTGCCGGCCGACCCCCTCCCAGGGATTACGGCACGATATCGGGCAACCAGAGCCATATTGGCCGCACCCTGCGACCGCTCCCTGGTCGACGAGGACACCACCAAACCCTACCCACCTTAGGGTCGGCTCACAACTGCTCCAGCTACGGATATCTCGGCGGGATGAGACTCCTGACGCAAATAGAACATTAGGCGTTGTCCGAAACCCTCACCCTTCGTTTGCTCCGGGAAACCCTGCATGACGATCCCGCGAGCACCGTCGTCACTAATGAGTCACCGAGACCTTGTTCTACAAAGCCTGCTCTCTCCTCTCACACTCCTTCTTAGTCAATTGGTGGATGGGGTCCTAACACATTAGCTATCTTTTGCCCAGAGTCACGACCCGGCCAATGACCGGCTCTGGGATCGGACAATGGACCGTCGCTATCCGGCTTCCCCACAGAACTCGGGTGCCGGGGATCGAGATCCAACAGACCCAAAGACCCTCGACCCGTGCACAACGTCCGTTACTCGTGGCCACCGGACTCGAAACCTGTTGACCGCGAGCCACTCTCAGAGGCTGTGGCTCGTCCCCATCCAGTGTTCTCGCATTCGTGCACAACGAACTCGGCCGGGCTCTAAGTCGCCTCCCTCACTCAAGGGGTCGGTTCCGGACCATTCGGAGGGGCGGCCATGACATAATCGTTAAGTAACACTTATTCACTGTACATATATTTTAAAAGATATGAAGTATATGATTGTATGTTTAGAAAAGATATGATTGTATGCAAGCGGAATGCATTATTTTAGCGATAACTGGAACTCTGATCCTGCTGCACTTCGCGGTCATGGAAAATTATAATACAAATTTAGTGAAGTCTGCTTAATTTATAAATATCTATTTATTAAAACATAAATTTAATTTGCCAAATCAGTGATCATTATATATATATGTATTTTGTTTTTGTGTCATGCACAAAAAACAAAACAAAAATAAAAATAAATAAATAAAATAAAATTAGTGTCAAAATGGCACGACATATTGTACTTTACGCTTTTTAGCTTATTCTGTAATTACAAATAGAAATATAACAGTGATTTTATTATGGATTTTCTAGAAAAGAAAATATATTTATTTCTTAAACTAAAAATTAAAAAAAAAAAGATTTTTTTTTTTTTTTTTAAAGATTTGCGGCATTTTAAAATATTATTGTTCAATTGGTCATACAGATAAATTGATCATACAGATAAAGTTTTATTGTAACAAATAGATAAAAAAATAGAATTATCATGCCTTGCTGTAAGATAGAGTAATGTACCATTTAACAATTATAAAGATAGTCAATAAAAATAAAAATGCTTGATAGCAAAGAATTTGAAAGAAAATAAAAACGTGTAACAATCTAAATGAATAACTTCATTTTTATTCTCTTAATTTTAATGTAGAAGAAACCTGATCATTTTACAGGTTTTTATATGAAAGTAAATTTTTAAGTACTTTCAACAGGGAAATACTTAATATTCTCTTTTGGAACCATTTAACTTTAATTAAATTTTTTTTGGAACCATTTAACTGATTATTTTTATAACTCATATAACTTATAAGTATCCTTAAGAAGTCGAAATCGAATTATTCAAAGACGTGTATATGCAAAGGCTGAAAACTTATGAAAAATATATGCATATATACGTATAAATAATACGTATTCGAATTAATTCCCAAACGTATGATCCTAGAAATATATGCTCAATTTACTACATCACTTAAAACTGCTTATAAAACATATATTTGTTTGCAGTCCCTGGATTAGAATAAATTGTCTTCGAAGTATTACAGCAAAAATTGTATTAAATTTCACTTTCTTTCGATATATCTAGCTTGAAGTAATTCCAAAATACATAAAATTTCCTTCCAATATATTAAACATAACTTATTTAATATATCAGTGCAGTACTTCTTCACTTATGGATACAAACTCATTTTATATATTTCATTTTGTAACGTTAAGAGTAAATAAATATTGTATCCATATATATTATTTATCAAAAGATTATATTCATGTCCAGCATAATATATGCAAAATTTGTAGCAGTGAGGTATTAAAAATGTCTTCAATTCATGTATGTGTTTTATAGTATAGATTAATCGAATGTAATTATGATTCTTTAATAATAATAATTCATTTATAACTCAGATAAATTCTGTATTTTTATACTTTTTTGCAAATAGTTCGTAGGTAACACGCTACTGTTTAAGGGTCCAGTTTTGAACAATTATCAAAATTTTGTTATTTCTTTAATTGTAAGACTGTACAATTAGCTATGGAAGATAGTTTGTATTTTCTTCATTTGATCGTTAGAAGCGTAGTAATGATTGTTTATGGCTCAGCTTCCAAAACAAAATTGTGTATTTAATCAAATGAAAATGTGTTTTTAAACAGCCTCGAGACGAAAAATATTTTTAAGTATTGAAATTAAAAAGATACAACCAATCAATTCTCAATGTTTTAAAAACTTGTGGTGGATGTTTCAAAAAGGTTTAAGAAACTAAAATTTTAAAAACTTTTTCTGAAAAATACGATTTTTATAAACAATGCGTTACGAAAAAAGTTATATCTTGAAACCGTATTGTTATATTTATATCGTCAATCTATGAACAGAAAATTCTATCGAAACAGAAATATTATTAGCTCTGATATAGCATGATGATTATTTTCAAGATTTCTTTCTTTAAAATAGTTTGTTTATACAAACAAACAGTTTCTCTCATTAAATGCGTTTTATTGACTACTGAACAGTTCCATTAACTTCAGGAACTGAACACCAAACTTTAATCGAATATTTATTGTTTTAACGTTGCAGGATATTTGCGCTCCCACGAATTATTTTTGAAACAAATATATTCTAAATATGAATAAAGTAAGTGATCTAAATCTGAAATAGGTCTACCAATTTTGTTGTCCCGTTTTCAAAAGTATTTTTGTAACGAATCATGTATCAAGGATTAAGAATTCTATTTTTTTAATTTAATAGTTGTCGACGATGTAGACATTGATTACCATTAAAAAAATGCATTTTAAAATGTATAATATCTGACTTTTGATTTTGGAATCTTCGTTTAGAGTAAATCGTCGTCCCTGTTGTTCATTTTGCAGCCATATTACAATTATAGTTAAATATGTTAAAGCTATAGTGTTTTGAATTTGATATATATTTTAACTATTCCCAAAATACTTACAAAACTTCATCTGAAATACTTAACATAATACTCAACGTAACTGGAAATGCATTTTAAAATTTTAAATGAAAATTCCTTTACGATATTATTATGCTTAATTTTCCTATACCAATCCCCCGTGGTGACATTCCTTCTTTCCAATTTACCAGATTAACCATGCTTGGATAATTTTTATTTGTAGTCGCTGTATTCATGTTATTTGCTTCTATGTTTATAGGAAGAGAGAATGAACCCCATTGTCATCTGTACCGTGTGCGGTAGCCGTTTAAGATATTGAGATTCGTCTTCACTTATGAAAATTATTTTAAAGCTAAAAACATGGTTGCATAATTAAAAGCATAATTAAAAGATGGATCTCGACGTTGCACCTGAAAAAAGTGTAGACGGCGGCGCTCGCTAAAGTAGTAGTGAAATAAGACGACACCTGCCATCCAGGTTAAAAAAGGGAATGCAGAGGGATAATGTAGAATTTTCGGTCGACGTATATTGATATTAAGTAACGTTTACTTTCAAGATTTATTTCCCAGATTTGAACTAGTCGAGGTATGATAAACAGTTATTTATTTTCTACGCTGGTAAATAAATTAGTGCTCTTACTTCCTATGTTTTTATCTTAGTCTTTATCGGCCTAATAAATGTTTTTGACAATACTGAATGCAGTAATTTTTGCGTTATTGTGGCGCTTCCTATAATAATCATAAGATTCTACAGAATCTATTGATGAACTATCAGTTGACCGGCAAATCAATATCCAGCAGATGAATTATATCAGGCTTGCCCATGCTTTCAGTTACCAGGGGCGCACTTCAGCTGCTAGGAAACAATGAAGGGCGCCATTAAAACATGGCTGCAAATATACAATGTTACCTTATCGGTAATGTTAGCGTTATATACTAGTCTTCTGTGATGCACCTATATCTCACAGCAATAATTATGCCTGTGTAAAAATAAACTGCATATCGTTAATATAAATTATAGTTAACGTAGAATTACATTTCCCTGAGAGGATCTTAATTCAAAAACTTTTGTAGGATAATATATCAAAACCTTCATGATGTATATTATAGAAAAACATGCAGATGTTAAAAATAAATATATTTTTAATGGATTTTTAGGTTTACAAAAGCTTGTAACAGGAAATATTCCAAAGGCAGACGCGCGTGCACACACATACACACTTACACTTCTTATACGTTGCATATATATATCAAAGGGATAGACATGCCTATGTAAAAATATAGTGCAGGAAAAATACAAATCATAGTAAATTTAGAATTATATTTTAACCTATCTCAAAAACTTTTTTAGGACAAGTGTCAAAACCTGACGGCTGCCTAGAATACAAAAACATATAAATGTTCAAAATAAAACATTTGAGAAACATAGTTTTAAATAAATCTAGTAAGAAGAAACATTTAGAAGGTACACACACGTCTTATACAATGCATATGCACCTAATGGGTATCGTCATGCTTATGTAAGCATTGCAGATATCGTATAAATATAGTAACTTTAGAATTATATATCCCTTCAAAGGAGTCATCTCAAAATGTTTGTTAGGGTAAAGAGCCAAAAACCTTTATACTACATATAATATAAAAAGCATGCAAATATTAGTGATTTAAAACTTTAAGCACTTTTTAAAACTTATTTTCTTTTATTTTAAAAGTTAGTAGCAGGAAACTTTCAAAAGGGCGTTAATAAATCCTCCAAAGGGCGATGTCCTCGGGGACCGGAATTGACAGCCCTGAATTACATGACTAATCGGAAACACAATATGCTTTGTTACAATGTTGGACTGTTTAAAAATAACTTGATCTGAAAGCGATCATATAACTTTAATAACATTGTTGTATATCAGTTACATGTTAGTCGGAGAATATTTAGGGTAGTTAGAGAACAGATAGACGACATAACAGATAGCGAACCGAAGCAGGAAGGTCGGGAAAGAGGAAATCATAATCTCCTTTACATTACATTATAAAATGTATAATAATATTATAAAAAAAATAATTTTAGAGGCACAGTTGCAATTGTAAAAATGCTTCAAGTGTTGTTCCTTATTGTTTAAAAATCTATTGATTTCAAAATAGTCAAACTAAATTTATATTTTTATGCTGTGTCATTATTCTATATGTTATAGCTAAAAAATTGTTCTCAAAGTGCAAGAATCTTAATTATTCAACAAGTAAAAGAGTGAAATTTCAATTTCCTATGGCAAAACTTACGTAATGATATTTTGAATACGGTGGATATTTAGAGTTTATCACGAAAACGCAACCTATTACTATAAGAGCCAGAAGACACATAAAATTTATAAAATTTAAAGTAGCATAATTCGGTAAGTTTTGTTTGTAAAAATAAAGAAATGTTTAAATTTTTACACACGTTCTTGTTAGAGCGTGAGAAAAAATTTCTTAACGTTTTTAACTTAGTCTATAATATCCCTTTTAACGTTTAAATCTATTACTTTCCTCTAAACAAATAAAAACTATTTATCTAATAGAAACAAATGCATTGGATAAATTTAGAAAATAAAATTTCATACGATAAAAACAAAATGTCAATAGTGTTTAAATTAATGCTGCATATTCTTTTTGTATCTTGTAAAATAATTAAGCTTTTACGTGAGATGCAAATATTAAAACGAAATAGGAAATAAATCTTAAATGTACGAGTAACTAATACTCAGATTCTTTCTAATTGCGTTTAGAAAAAATCATTCTTTTATTTTACACATGAATAAATTTAATAATGTGTCTTAACAACAGTACAATACAACCTATATGTTTTTCTTGAAATGCAAAAAAAAAAAAAAAAAAAAAAAAAAAAAAAAAAAAAAAAAAAAAAAGACAGATATTCCCTGAGTATTAAAATCTATTCGCAAATAAATCTCCCATCTTTGTTCTTCAATTTTTATAAAGAGAAAATCACTCGTTTTACTTAAGTAGAAATAGTAAAGTTATTGAAATAAAACAATATTCAACGTAAAATTAATTTCATTAAGTATAACACGGAATATTTCCCTAAAGATTATTATACATCTTAACGCAGAAATATATTATTTGGGAAATTGTTTCAAAGAACAAAGATTAATACTTATGATAATTACATAATATGCGAGTTTAAATGTCTCTCTCTTTTAGGTAGCTTTCATTACAAAAATCTACCTATTGCAGCCGTTCGGAGGAAAACGATTCCGAAAAACATTGGTATATTTTCACCGATCATGACCCCTAAACCCCGAAACAACCCTCCGTTCAATATATATATATATATATATATATATATCTGATCTTTGCCATACTGTAACTCTCGTATTTATGAACCGATTGGGATGCAACTTCGTGTATACATAGTACATACCAATGTCTCGACCGAGTTCGTTGGCCAGCTTCATCCGCCATCTTGTTTCAAAATGTCGGCAATTTAAACAAATTAAAAAAAATTAAAATTTAAAATGAGGCAGAAAAAAATTAGACATTGAAAAAGATTTTTTCTTATGTGTTTGGGTTTGATACAAAGATTCTGGAGCATTTTTCGTTTCGTCTATATCTTAAAAAATGACTGCGTTATAGCACTTTGAATTTCTAGCATGGCTGGTATTTTAAACGATTTGATTTTTGTCACGCGATAATACACGTATTTATGAACCGATTTGGATGTGACAAGGAATGTGCATAGTACATAGCAATGTCTCGATCGAGTTCATTGGCCAGCCTCATCCGCCATGTTGTTTCAAAATGGCGCCCATTTAAAAAAATTTAAAAAAAAATAAAATTTAAAATGAGGCACAAAAAATTAGACATTGAAAAATATTTTTTTTTCTTATGTATTTGGACTTGAAACAAAGATTCTGGAGCATTTTTGGTTTCGTCTATATCTTTAAAAAATGGCTGAGTTATAGCACTTTGAAATTCTAGTGTGGCTGAAATTTTGAAACGATCTGATATTTGTCACGCGATAACACGTCTATTTATGAACGGATTTGGATATAACTTGGTGTGTACATAGTACATACCTATGTCTCGACCAAGTAAAATTGGCCAACATCATCCGCCATCTTGTTTCAAAATGGCGGCTATTAATTTTTTTTTCTATTTTAATTTAAATGAGGTACAAAAAAATTAGAAATTGAAAAAGATTTTTTTCTTACTTATTTACCTTGATACATAGATTCTGGAGCATTTTTCGTTTGTCTATATCTTAAAAAATGGCTGAGTTATAGCACTCTGAATTTCTAGCATGGCTGACATTTTGAAACGATCTGATTTTTGTCACGTGATAACACCCGTATTTATGAACCGATTAGGATGTGACAAGGCATGTGCATAGTACATAGAAATCTCCCAGCAAAGTTCGTTTGCTAACTTCATCCGCCGTCTTGTTTGAAAATGGCGGAGATTTAAAAAAAAATAATTTAAAATGAGGTACAAAAAAATTAGAAATTGAAAAAGATTTTCTTCGTATGTGTTTCAGCTTGTTACAAAGATCCGGATCATTTTTTGTTTTGCCTTAATGTAAAAAAAAAGGCCGAGATATAGCAGTTTGAATTTCGAATGTGTGTGACATTTTGAAAAATCTGATTTTTTGTCTGCAACAGCACTCGTATATATCAACAGATTTAGATATGCGTAAGCATGTGCACAGGAATTACTAAGGTCTCGACCAAGTTCATTGGTTCGCCTCATCCACCATGTTGTCTTAAAATGGCGGGCTATCACCGATAATTTGGGTTAATATAATTATTAATATAATTCGGGATATCACCGAATTTGTCGACAAAATATAAATCACTTTAATAAAACCAACTTTGATAACGCTGGCTAATTTCGCGAAATTCTCATTCATATTCAATATTCACAAAAATTAGTATTTAATCTTCTATAATCGGGTTCCACTAATTTGAGCTCCGTGTGTTTGAATAATATAAGATGTATTTTAAAAAATACGGAATATGAAAGCCACCTCTTCCTTCCGGCACTGGCCGGAAGAACTTTTTTCCTTTTTTACCTTTGAAAAAGCATATGTTAAATGTAAACACCAATATAACAAAGGCGCAATTAAGGAAATACTCTACTAACTTAAAAATATATTAATAATAAAATATTTCAGAATGAGCACTTTTTCCACCAAATAATTAAAAAAAGATAGCTATACCCTATTTTAAATTGAATTATTTACTTGTATGTTATATACTTTTATTTTACCTAAAGATACACACACAGAGAGAAATAGAGAGAGTAAAGAGAGTGAAACACTAATATATACATTTAGAGAGAGAGAGTGAGACTTGTTTACGGGTATATGTATGTATCTATATATTTATCTAACTGCCTATATAGTGTGGCACAAAACATATTCTGTAACATTAAAATTCGAGAATGTTTAGCTGTTATAGATATGAGACAAAACGAGTAGCATATTTCAGAGGTAACTCGTAAATTTCATATTTCGTATAATAAAAATTCTTCTGCATGGATATTGGCGAGTTGCCTCTATCTGTACAACTACACAAGGTGACTGCAAAAACATGAAAACTCGAACACATACTCCCATGTGCAATAGGTAATACATTAAAAAATGAAAATTGATTAATCCTTAGTCCAGTTTTACACTCCTGAACGGTATTCTTATAGGTAGGATTATTCTAATAATATACTTATAATATTTCTTAATGTATGTTTATTTAAAACTGGTCGCCTTTTTCTTATGAACAACTTAAATTAAGATACACATTTATAGCTTTCTGTAAATTTGTTTTTTACTTTCTTCTATCTTTACAAGAAGAAAGTATTGGATTCGTAAAAATTTTCGACTTCCGGTTTTCGACGGATTTACACGTTTTAGAGGTCAGAGATTCCAAAAAACATGTTTTTACAAAATGTCTGTCTGTGACTCTGTGAGTCTGTCTGTCTGTCTGTGTGTATGTGACACAAATTTTGTGGGCGCTCTATCTCAAGAACTAATGCACGAAATTTAATAAAAATTTATATTCAAGTAGTCTCTAATATAAATTGGTGCTGATTAGGTTTTGGTGTAAATCTCCCAACAGGTGGCGCTGCTATGCTGCATTTTTCGCGATTTCTGCACTAGCTCTATTTCAAGAAATAATGCACGGATTTTCATCAAACTTCAGATTCAGTTAATACTTGATATGAATTGGTGCTGGTAACGTTTTGGTGCAAATCGCCCAAAAGATGGCGCTGCTATGCTGAATTTTGCAGCATTTACACGATTTTCGTAATAGTTCTATTTCAAGAAATAATGCACGGATTTTCATCAAACTTCAGATTCTGTTAGTGCTTGACATGAGTTGACGTTTTGCACCTTGTGGTGTAAATCGCTCAACAGGTGGCGCTGCTTTGCTGCATTTTTGTGATTTCCGCAATAGCTCTATCTCAAGAACTAATGCTTGGGTTTTCATCAAACTTCAGATTCAGGTATACCTGGATATGAATTACTGCTGTTTATGTTTTGCTGTAAATCGCTCAACAGGTGGCGCTGTTATGCAGCATTTTTCTCGATTTCCACAACAGCTCAATGTCCAGAACTAATGCACGGATTTTTATCAAACTTCAGATTCAGTTAGCCCTTGACATGATTTGATGTTTTGTACCTTTTGGTGTAAATCGCTCAACAGGTGGCGCTGCTGTGCTACATTTTTGGTGATTTCCACAGTAGCTCTAGCTCCAGAACTAATACACGGATTTTCATCAAACTTCAGATTCCGGTATACCTTAATATGAATTAGTGCTGTTTGTGTTTTTGTGCAAATCGCTCAACAGGTGGCACTGCTATGCTGCATTTTTCAGAATTTCCTCTACAGCTCTATCTCAATAACTAATGCACGAATTTTCAGCAAACTTCAAATTCAGGTGTACTTTTATATGAATAAATTGATGTAATTTCTTTTACTATTTAAATGATTTAATTGACGTGATTTATATAGAAGAAAGTTTTGTGATGGCCACAACATACTAGTTTAATTGTACCATGGTTTGAATAGTTCAGTTTAAAGAAATACTTTGTGTAATACATTAATTTCAAAAAAGCATATTTCAACAGTTTTTTTTTTTTTTACATTGACCGTATCTTAAAACAACACGAGTTTAAGAAATATTAGTAATTTAATACGGGATGTTATAACCATATAAAATATTTATTTATTTATTTTTTTTTTTTTACAAATGTTATTTCATTCCTCTAATTCATAAATTTAAACATTCTGAAAGTTCCTATATATTTGGTCGTCTCGCTGCAGTTTGATCTCGAAGTATCTACAGATTAGGAAATTGTTGTAGCCCCCTCCCCCCCCCCCCAAAAAAAAATAAAATAAAATAAAATAAAACTATAGATAGAAAATATTTTAAATAAATAATCAGATGGACATGGACAAATTGTGAATATGCAGTTTGATATAAATAATTTAATACAAGTATCAAAACATGAATTTATTTTTAAATGTAAAATTTCGATATTTTCAACTTAGAAATGTATTCCGTTATCGCGTTATCGTGTAATAAGACAATACCATAAGACAATAAATGCATTATTGAAAGCACTCAAATAGTTTTTTAAAGAATTTAATTTTTATTTTTGTTAATTTATTTGCAAAATGTTAATTTTGCTACCTTTCAAAATAATTTTTACCATTTCAAATCAATATTTTAAACATAACAATAGACATAAGTTATATTATACAAATTTAAATTGTAACTACAGGCATTGTTTTTAAAAACCACACTGATTAGGTTGAAGTTCCTACATTAAATAATTAGGCATTAATACCATAAAATGTTATTTGTTATGAAGTATTAAAAGTTATAACTACACGCTATATATTTACAAATTATAATAATGCGATTTGAGCATTCTTTGTAATTCGTAATATTACATGGCTGACAGAAAACGCCATAGTACATAAAACATTACACTGTAGGTTATTATTTTTACATATGCACGTTTTAAACGTATAATTACGCTGGATTTCGTTTATAAAAAGTGCAAACAAATCCGAATAACTGTTCGGTATAAGAGAATTCTCACAATAACAAAGTTTAAAATTTCATTAAATGAAACTTAAGAAGAAAAAAAAAAAAAGGTCAGGGGAATTTAAAAAAAAAAAAAAAAAAAAAAAAAAAAAAGGCAGAATATTTTTCTGTTAGATGAAGTTTTCAATTTCTGCATTTGAAGGGTGAAATTAATTTACTAACAATACTTTAACTTTCACTTCAATAGCTTACCAAATTCTCAATTTATAAGAAATAATAAATTTTAGGAAAGAATGATAGTTAAATAAAACATGCTAACTACTTACTTTTTAATTTAATTACTTGTATTGTTAAAGTAATATATCTTTGATTTTGTTAATTCACAACATTCATATTATGTATTTCTCTAGTAATTACTTTTGTAAACTCAGGAATGCAATATTAATAAAATTTGATTGTTTCTGGAGAAGTATATTCGCTTAAAAGATAAATGATTTCCCGATTGCTTTTTTCTACCGGTTGCGTAGTCTTTTTATGCGTAATATATATAACACGCAAGTATTAACATATTTTGCATATAAAAATGAGAAAAATAGGATTTTGTTTCTGAAGTTTCAATATTTTTGTTCGGTACATATGAGATCTGTGTAGCGTAATTTTTTCTACGAGAAACATTTTCATTGTATTTGCTTGAAAAATCGGTTCTTTTAAATAAGAGATCATTGTAAGCCCCTTTAACTATGCAGCGATGGATTTTATCTGTCATAATTATTATTAAAGTATTTTGATTGTACAGCGCTCTTGAATATTATCATTTAATATATATATTTTCAATAACTAAAGATAGTGTTTAAGAGCAAGAATCTGAGAAAGTGTCACACCTTGCATTATGGGGTGACTCATGACATCTGATTTTCTTCAAAAAATTACCAGTTGTTACTTACAAATTAAAAGACCAAATCTAGAATTTTTTGTTCCATAGTTGAGTTGTTCATTTTTTATGGGCCCCAAACTGTTATCATGCGGTACAAAAAAATGAAGTTTTTTTTTTTTTTTTTTTTTTTTTTTTAAGACACAGCAATTATTATGGTCCACAATTCTTTGAACACGCAACTTTCCACCAAATTATTTTCATATGTGGAATGTAAGAGGGTTGAGCTTTATATAATAGATGAGAAGTCTGTTGCACGTTGCTGCCGCAAGGTCACTGAAGGTCATAAAAAGACGCATTTTCACCATTTTTAAGGCCCAATAACAGCTTGCGCCTTCCAGTTGCCATGGCAAAAGAGGTGTCATTTGAAAGACATGCATTAGCACTTTTAAAAAATGTATATATAATTGAGGTAAGTTTGACGCGCTTTTAGTTACAGAGCGCCATAATCTGGAAAATGTTATATTTGACGGATATTCAAACTGCCATAATTTCTTGCGGCAACGGCAAATTAAAATAATTATTTTGCCATATGTTTAATTAAACATACTCTATCCCTGCAGTCGGGACTATTATGCTTCTCAAAAAATATCTTCCCTGAATTAGCATTCTTTAACATATATTTGTCTATATAAATTGATATTCTTAATATTTTGTTATATTTATATATGTTGAGAGCAGTTATTTTGTTTTAAAATCTAAAAAATCCACAACAACCTCTCTATTTGGTTTATTCGATAAAATGGGAATACGATTTTTCCGCTATGTAAACAATTACTGTCATTTTTCATATTTATGGATTAAAAGCAATATGTTTTCAATGTTTAATACTTTTGTATGCATTTTGGAATAAATATTTTGTTTGATTTTTTTTATATATTTGCTAAAAAAAAAAAAAAAAAAAAAAAAAAAAAAAAAAAAAAACTTTCTTTTACTTCACCACCCATTTTAACCCGCAAGATCCCATCCTTTCTCTCACATGAAACTTGCACACAATTAATTATAACTAAATAAAATTCATAAAATATTTTTTTTATGAATTTTATTATTTAATTAAATATTTTAATATACGGCCCATTTAAAAATCATTATGGATACATTATTTTAAATTAAAAACCATATTAAATTACAATTTCAGAGCATAAAATTCTACAAAAGAAGCATCCCAACTCTTTGCTTGTGCATAGTAAAAAAATCTGGGATATCAGAACAATATTTCTGTGGAGTAATTTTGACCTAATGAAAACAGAATAAACACGTGTTATAAGAAAATTAAATTTAGGAAAGAGGTACCTGTAAACAATGTATAAATTGTACTACGAAGTGTTTGTGTCTGTCACTGCGCTCAATTTCTTTAAGGACCTACGCTTGTCACAGAAAAAAACGGTTAACCTAATGTTAATCCTATGGGGCAGTTCTTTGCAGATTTCCTGTTTGCAAACCGTTGATAAACGTGACGGCTGCCCAGGGCCGCGCATCAGTTGGATACTTTTTAGGGGGTCCGAGCATCTCTGTACAATTCGAAATAATTTTACCCCGTGTAAAATAATGATGCTATTGCTCTAAATTTGTCTTTAAATGTTTTTTCGCTAAAAAATGCTAGTATTAGCTTTATTTCTTACAGCCAAATTTGATATAATTGTCGGGAAATTTATAGGTGCGAGAATCGTGAAATTAACCATAACTGCAAATATATATATATATATATAATTAGGCTTTACAAATGTTGAAAAACAAATGACCCACACAATTGTGCGGGTCCGGGTTTTACCGTTTCCAAAATGGGTACAATTCCTAATATATAGAATTTTTATATTTAAGTGATTTTTTAAAAACTTATGTTTTTAGCAATTTATTTTTGATTAATTACATTTTTAAACCGGATTAATTTTAAATTGGTTTGCACTATTCATGATTTCTATTTAAAATATTCATGATTTCTATTTAAACTTGATAGTATTAGATATATATTATGCACATGTAATATATGCACATAATTATATGCATATCACGAGGTAGATTTTTACATTTGATAAATTCATTCCATTTTGTCGACACAGCAAGTAATCCACAAGGAATAAATAATAAATTATGGAAAGTTCAGCAAATGTTCGACAGATTCCGTAGTGTCTGCTTGAATTTACCAGGAGATCGGGGAAAATTTTCCATAGATGAGCAGACGATTCCTTTTTTTGCGTGCTTCAGTAAAGCACCATATAAAAAGCAAACCACACTCTGTTGTAACAGTATCACCAGGGATAGTTTTAAATTTTGTAGTTTACCAGTAGGAAAGTACAGACCTAGTACATAAGGATCTGGGCTTAGGACCTGCTGTAGTCCTTATTCTGGTTCAGACCTAGTTTTATGTACTTCGATCGGTATTTCAACAAATACTGCTGCTGGAAAAACTAAAAAAAGAAATTTGAAGGATCAGGCACAATCCAAGCGGAGTGAAGGGCATACCATTTGTCAACGGCTCTTAAGAGGGGTGCGAGCATTGAGCACATCTCAGAAAATGAAATTGTAGTGGTCTGTCCAAAAACAAAAATTGTTTCAAACATTCTCATTGTGGCTGATGAAAATTGTCTCAATAAACAACAACTTTTTTTGCTTAAACTTTTATTTTGAGATATTTGTACACATAATCCTAAACTACACAATTGTGTATATACAGCTCAAAAACGGCTGCATTAAGCCCGAACCCACACAATTGTATAGGTCCTCCCTTGGCATAACCTGACATGGGGTATTTTTTTAAATTTTTTTTTTTCGATCAAATACGGTCCTATCGGTAAGGGGAAACCACCCAAACTTTAAATTTCTACAAAAAAAGTCCCGGTCTTAAAGGGTTATTCAGACAAGTTGTTTTGAAAAATAAAATAGTCCTGATGATAGGGATATGGTGAGTTTAAAAAATAAAATAAAATAAAATAAAAACATTTAATTTTTTTAAAGCTTCTTGCCTCAATGGAGTTTACTTTTTTGAAAAGGGTAATAATAGAATAAAATAACGGCAAAAGAGTAATTTCAATATGTCATTGCCACATGAAATTATGACAGTTTGAATATCGGTCAAATATAATATTTTTCAGATTTTGGCGCTCTGTAACTAAAAGCGCGTTAAACTTACCTCAATTATGTATAACTTTTTTAAAGTGTTAATGCATGTCTTTCAAATGACATCTCTTTTGCCATGGCAACTCGAAGGCGCAAGCTGTTGTTAGGCCTTAAATATGGTAAAAAACAGTCAAAATGCGTCTTTCTATGAGCCTCAGTGACCTTCTGACTGAGACTTCACATCAGTTCTTCTCTTCAGTGAGACTTCTCATCTATTATATAATGTTCAACCCTCTTACATTCCACATATGAAAATAATTTGATGGCAAGTTGCGAACGCAAAGAATTGTGGACCATAGCAATTGCCATGTCTTAAAAAAACACTCAATGTTTCGCACCTTACGATGACTTTTGGGGACCCATAAACAATTAACAACTCAAGTTTGGAACAAAAAATTCTGGTCTTTTAATAAGGTAAGTAACAACTGGTAATTTTTTGGAGAAAATCTGAGATGTCATAAATCACAGGTATGTCACTCTCTCAGATTCTTGCTCTTAATGTTTACTAAATGTTACTTTAGTTTTGTGTTATCAAAATTTTGTATTTTGTAAATTTTACATGAAATATCTTATATATTCTTGAGTTAATAAGATTTTTATGGCTGCAATAGAAATTGTTGAACATTTTTCAGTTTACTAATGTATTTTAATTTGATTTAAATTTAATGATATAAACTCTTTTAATTACTTTAAAATTATGGATCACAGTACAATAAATTCTGATGTTTACGATTCTTCTTTATTTGAACTTTTTTAATCGATTCCAATTAAATCATTTCTCAAAATATAAAAACTTTCTTCCAAATCTTTTCCAATAATAAACATTGCTACAACAATATTTTTATAAGAACTGATTTGCATACATCCACCATGGTTGTGGAAATCAAATTTTTTGTTGCTTTAAAGTGTTTCACTGTAAGTATGGGAAAATTCGTTTCATAATACTTTTTATAACTGAATAATTATATTTGTGTTTGCGAGAAAAACCTGAAAGCTCAATGATTTTGCTATTTGTTAGTCAAAAATCTTTTCGTAGTGAAACTGTAACATTATTAAAATGTGAACCTGCGTCTGCATTTATTTATTTAATAACGATGATTCGTATTCATAACTCACAAATTACATACAATACATCAACGGAAACACGTAATATAAAAAAAGTACCTAATTATTTATATTTATATCTAAACATTTATGGTGTTATACATAACAGAAAACAATATGAAAAAATTAAACTTTCAGACTGGTATGCATTATTGAATTTTCTTAAGCATTTGGATATCATTCTTCAAAATGTTTAATTTTTAATAATAACGCGTATTTTCCTGGTTAAAGGTTGGTTGGTTGGTTGTATTTATGACGGCCAATTATCAACACGAGGGATATAGGCCCTAAGGGGGTGTGTGCCCTTCGTCGGGTCTTTCTAAGGGAACCTAAGCCGTATTAACGCTTGGAAA
This sequence comes from Maratus speciosus, assembly GCA_963932465.1. Lineage (NCBI taxonomy): Eukaryota > Metazoa > Arthropoda > Arachnida > Araneae > Salticidae > Maratus > Maratus speciosus. Next base: position 314,078,500 of record OZ010792.1, read on the forward strand.
TCCAAGGTTCGAAGAAAACCACGAAAACTCCGAACGATTAGGCGGACAGGCACGATTGGGTTCGAACCCAGCACTTCCCGTCTACTAGCTTCGGGAGCAGAACCTCCTGGGTACTAGTGGGGCTTTTCATGATTAAAAATTGAATGTATTAGTATAAAGTTTTCCCAGAAATTACGATCTTCAGGCTCTGAATTTAAAAAAAAAAATTAAAATACAATGCCGTGTTAGTGCTCTAATCTTGAATTGAAGTCTTATAATTTTTTAAATTTTCATACCTTTTATGTAGCATACGAATCATTATTTAACAGTTATACAATGTAAGTAATAAATATATTTTAAAAGTTACATTTACGTTTTTGATTTCTGAGAATATTAAATCTGAATTTGGCAATTCTATGATAAAACAATTCTAGACATGGACTTTTTATTTTTGAAACACTTTTGAATAAATTAAAATTTATCATTAAACAAATTGTTAACTGAAAATATAGCTTAAATCTTAATTTACTTTTACATTAGTGCAACTGTTTTTATAGAAAAAACTTCATCAATTTTTGAAACTAACGAGAAAGAATTTTGTAGCCAATTCCCATATAACAAATATTCACACAGCATATTAAACGTCCTCATTATTTTCTAAAAAAACTTATATGGCTTCAAAATTAAATTTTTAGTGCATACCTGCTGGCTATTTTCATGACATACATTTATGCAATATTAATACAAGAAATAAATTTAAGATGAACGTTGTGGGAATAAAATAATTGAAAAATGCAGATATGGTTTTTTTCTTGGTACATTTTTTTTTTAAATTTATGCAAGGGTTTTAAATTTTCCCATGCTGATTATATTTTGCTTTTCTAAATTTTGTATTAACTTTACTCCAGTTATTTTTTAATAGGAAATATAAGACAACCTTTTAATCTTGAGTAGTTAACATTTAATTTATTTTAATTTATTTAATAATTTTTAATGCGCTCAGACTAAAAAGTCAAAGCAAGAAGATATTTGAAGATATATAGAAATCTAGAAGAATTTGCATATTGAAAAATATATAAGCAACTTTTTTCAAAACTTAATTTTTGAAAAATAACGCTATTTTTATTATTCAAACTACATTAGTACAACAGCATCAGGAATTATTAAGAGATCTTTAAAAAATATAAGAAATAGTTGTATTAAAATTTTATATATGTATAGGGTAGATAAAGTTCAGAATAATTAATGTGCTTTTGATAAAAAATACTTTGCAGCCAAAACCAGTTGCGTAGACATCGTCAAAATGAAATAAATGTTCCTGATTACGTTTAGATCCCTTTTTTGATAAAGCTTAAAATATAAACTATAAAGTAAAAAATATCGATAAAATGATATTTTTCATTAATGAAACCATAGTGTCTAAAATTTGAAAACAAATATTAGATTTATAAGTATTTTATATATTTATTTACAAATCTAAGAGGAATACAACGTAAATTCTTGTACTGAATTAAGCTTTTAAAAAAGGGTGTTTTCAGTTTCGATATGTCATTCCTCCCTAGAAGAGAAAAATCTATCATGTCCTTAACGCTATTTTAATCAAGTCATCTTGAATCATCCAGCTAATATGTATTTTTTCAAAATTGCATATTTATCACGGACTTTATCTTTTTAACTGCATTAAATTTAAAATTAAACAAAATTCATAAAAATGCTAATTCGAAAACTCGCCCACTGATAGCGCTGACGCATATATATCTGAAAAGTTGAATGATACACTTATTTAACCAGATCCCAGAAAGGGCATTCTATTATTAAAGCGACCCTTTCCATCTAGAAAACTATCAAGAAAATTTCTAAATCCAGTGTGGTTACGCAAATATTGAATTTAATTTTTGATTTCAGGCGACAAGTAGAATTTCAAATCGAAATTAGTTGGAAATTTCATCAGGCTTTTCAACGCCAGATTCCGTGAAAATTGGTTATACATGAATATCTCAGACAAAATAACATCCAGTATTAAATACTTCCCTCTAGGGAAATTCGTATCAAAGTTGTCGTTAGAAAGTTTCTATTATCTCCAAATAGCAAATTAATAAAAACAGATCTTAGCATTTAGAATATTTAATATCTTATATGACTCGGAGATGAAAAGCAGAAGGGACTATACACTTTTCCCTTTATCCATTTTATAACTCTCTAAAAATGAAACTTATCAAGAAATTTAGAATATAGGATCCACCTTCAGACTTAGAGTAGAAATAGAAAACTTTAGACCAAATAAAACAGCCCCATAATATAACAGCTGTCATAATTTTTGTTTACGTAGCTTTTACCTCCAAAACTACAACAGATTTCCCAAACCGTCCCAAAAATTCTGTAACTACGGTCTCTGGCGCCCCTTGAGTTACAAAGTATATAATAAAACTCCTACTATATCCAGATTCAGAAAAGGCTTCGATTAAGTCACTGCTAAACCAAATCCCTCCGCAGTGGTTAAAAAAGACAAAACCCCACCCTCAAAGAACTACTATTTAAAAAATACCTACTCCTTTGACTCAGCAGCTTTATGATATGAACGAATTCTTTAACAACACTCAACTCTCATGACAAATTCGTTCAAAAATCTAACTGTGTTCTAGCACACATTACAGATCAAACATATCATCTATCAAAATTAGTTGATTTCACGGGCAAATTCTAAAATAAGTGTTAATATGCCTTAAGTACAAACTCGATACTTTTTTAACATTTTGTTTAAAATTTATTTAAATTAATTATCTATCTATACTTCATATTATAAAGAGGTAAAAATTGTTTATTTGTAGGAGGTAAGCTCTGGAACTACCGAACCGATTCCAAAAGTAATGGTATCAAAATGATGGTGTTAGTCCAACTTAGAACATAGGCTATATTTTATGTCGGTGCCACTACCCCAAAGGGGGTGCAGGAGCAAAACACGTTCTAAAAATGCGATTTTTGCGTTACTGAAGGGCCTAGAAATATGAAATTTGGAATATTAGTTACTTATAAGATATAAATGATGTCTAAGAACAGTTCTTAAACAATTCGAAATTTAAAAGGGGTGAAAATGCACAAAAAGCGTTCTAAAAAACGTTCTAAATGGTAGTTTCTACATAATTTCAGGAAATACCAAACCGATTTAAAAAATATTGGTGTAAAAATGATGGTGACAACGCTTGCTCCAAGATAGGCTATATTTTATGTCGGTGGCACTACCCCAAAGGGGGTGCAGGATCAAAAAGCGTTCTAAAAATGCGATTTATGTGTTACTGAAGGGCTTAGAAATATGAAATTTGAGATATTAGCTACTTATTAGGAACTTGAGAGTCTAATGAACTTGAGAGCTCTGTCGTTAAGGAAATTTAACGGCAAATACTATCAATCTCATTGCGATCAAAATTTCTTCACCCCTACCGCTAACAGATGGATCAAATTATTCTCGCATGATTCCTCAATTATATATAAGATTATCCATTACCTTAAAGGGAAAATGTACCAATTTTATAGCGTGCGCCATCTTAAAAGTAGTCGTAAGAGAGCGACTAAATGAATCAAAGCGGAAAAAATATCAGCCAAGTATTAAAAAGAGATGATATGATGAAATGAAAACTGTTCAAATGGAAAGCAGAAAAAAGTGATTTTTTTACCGGTTTCATTTGCCTCTTAGCGATGTTACATCCAAATTTTACCCCAGGGACAATTGTACTGATATCAAACAAAACGCATTCCAACCGGCTGCATCTATAACGTAAAGCACCGAGCGAATTGCAAAGTGCGCAAATAATATCCTGTCAAACCCTAAATCAAGAAATTCTTCGTGGATGTCGCCAAGAGTAATAATAAAGAAACCTAAACTGACACTATGTGCAAAACTACTTAAAAGATGACAGAATACTAAAAAGATGCTAAATTATTTTAATACCTCAGTACTTCCAACTATAAAAAACATAGTCTTCGTCAGAGGAATATAAGAAATACAATTGTTATTGACGTCTAATTTTAAAAATTCACGTAGTTTTTTTAGTTGAAAGTACTAAGGTATTAAAATAATTTAACATATTTTTAGTATTTTGTCATCTTTTAAGTAGTTTTGCACATAGTGTAAGTTTAAGTTTAACTTTTTAAAGATGAGTTAAGCATTTTTATTTATTTATTTACTGAAATAAAGAAACCAATCTTCAGAAAAAACTACTCACCAAAATGTCCCTTAAAAACCTCCCATGACGACGCCAACAGCCCCTCAGCAAATTTACCAACTTGAAGATTTAAAGAACTGCTCCTCTGTCTTCGTCCAGATCAACAGCAAAATAAAAATTGACTTAAAAATTAACTCATTTTTCGATATTGATAACTATTTCGAAAAACTCTATCTAGAAATGGTAGAGCAAAAAGATTTTACGCGTAAAACATAGACTTTTATTGATGGAAGATACAAATTGAGTTTTAAGCTCTAAAAGAAATTCTTATGAGAACTTTTTATTAACTTCTTGAGCGTAAAACTTTATCTCTAAAACCATGTATGTATCTTTCATTCTGGTATATAATTATTAACTTTTTAATATGTCTTGTACACTTTTGTACTTTGTAATTTCACTTTGATTTTTGTTTGGAAAATTTTGTTGATTATTAAGTAAATTGTATAGTGTCAGTTCTTTCTTGTGTGCGGCTTCTGTTTTGAAGAACTGTTGTAGTTGGGCGAAGCTATTGTCCCCAGCAAAATGTAATTTACCTATCTTTGACATCATGGTGATCTCAATAGTTAAATCCACGAAGATTTCTCTCCACCAGTATATTCTACCATCTGAGTTTCCCTATTACAGCTTGAGTTTCTTAGTGCCAGAAGGATCTTCGATCTCTGCCTAATATCTTACAACATTTGTCTAGATAGATAGATTCGACGTTGGGAAAACGCAAGCATAGTGACTTGAGTATGCACTCCACAACAATTGGACATTAGCATCGACATTTCATCTTCAGTTCTCCTAGTGTTCACCTCGATCGGATGTCTGTATGAGTGAAAACAGTGTTTTTGAAGAACAGCAGTTCCAGTTGTCGACATTCGTTTGAATATGTTTATTTGGTGGTGCTGTCGGCATTTTTTATATCAGATTGATTTAAACTATTTGTAAAGTTGTGTTTTAGTTCTTATTTCTTCAAAATTTAACATTATCTGTTATTTCAAAACTACGTTCAATCTGTTAAAACATTTTATTGTATAAATTAACAACAACTGTAAAAAACGAAAATCAATAAATCATGGTTCTTCAACTATCTTTAAAAGCCAAGTCCACGGAGATTTCTCCCTAACATTATACTCTACCATCTGAGTTACCAGCAGCCAGAAGATTCTTCGATCTCTGCCTAATGTCTTACAACCTCTGACTAGATTGTTAGATTCGACGTGAGGAAAACGCAAGCATACTGACTTGCGTATGCACTCCACAACAATTGGACATTGACATTGCGATTCCGTCTTCATTTCTACTAGTGTTCAAATCGATCGAATGTCTGTATCAGTGGTGAGGGTCTTTTTCAAGATAAGGATTTCCGGCTGTCAAAATTTGTTTGAATATGTTCATTTGCCGGTGTTGCCTACCTTTTTATATCACATTAATTTACACTACTTTTAAAGTTATTTTGTAGTTCTTATTTCTTGGAAATTTAACATTATCTGACATTTCAATACAACGTCCAATGCGTAAAAACATTTTATTGTATAAACTAATAACAACAATAAATAACGAAAATCAATAAATTATGGCTCTTAACCTATCTTTAAAACGTCTGTTTGAAAATTTTTTTAGAAATATTCAAAGTCTGTGTGGAGCTTTATAAATAACATTATTTAAGAAAAAAAGTACCATTCATACTAATATTTTTATTTTCCAGTAGCTTAATGTTACGGAATGCATAACAAAATTCATTAAACGCTAGCTTACGAGTAGATAAGAGTTATTTTGAAAAGATTGCTAAATTATCTTTCAAAGAACGAAAATAATATTTATTATAGAGCTAAAAGAATAAAAAATATGTAATCAAAAATACCATAACTAATAAAATATCGATAACTTTTTATCTTTTATTTTTCTCAGTTTTCTTATAAATATTTTCTTATTTCGCATCATACAATTTTCATAGAAGTGCGTTCATTACAAAAGAAAAACTCCCGATATGCTTTGCATATATAACTAAAAATAAAATAAAATTTTATTAATTAAGGCTTACTTGGCAACACTTTTATATTCTGTATAATTTATTAGTTTCTTATAAGAAGGATTAAAATATAAACACCTTATATACATGATATAAAAATAAATTATTTATAAGGGGAATGGATTTTTCGGAAATAGATTAATGCAGTTAAATATATATTTTTGTTAAATTTAGTTTATTTCTTAGCCGGATAATCATTAAAAAAAAAAAAAAAAATTACTTTCTTTGTTAACGAAATACATAGAATATAGACTTTCGTCTTTTATCCATTATTAGTAACGAGGTAGAGCCCGTCGAATTTCGGCGAAAGAAAATGTTTACAAAGGAACTGTTGCATCAAATTTATAATACATCGACAACAATAATTACAATAAAAAATCCATCTTACACTTGTTAGTTTAACTCTCCAAAGACATATTTTAACCTAAGATTAACAAAATATGTACTTTTCTCATAAACTTCGACTGTTAAAATTATTGAAAAATTAAACTTCATTCATATACGTAATCAGTAACATATAATCAAGATAAGTAATTTTGATTAAGTTATCAATTGAATCTTGATATTAAGGAATGAAATATCAGCAAATATGATTTCACCTGTACATAATCATAGAATTTTCCCCCTTTAAATCTAAACCGAATCCAGTCATTTTCCGCGTTTCACATCCTCCATATTAACTATTTAAAAACATTTTTAACGCGCAAGAGGTTATTAATATATATATTTCCAAGCTTGAAGTCACGTTTGTCAATTATTACAACTTTCCATGTTAAAATTCCCACTCGTGATTTGAGGTCTTTGTATAATCTCTGTACCTGCGCTTAAAAATTCCAGAAATTTATAACTTTTAGACGTATTCAAGGGGAAATATCTTGTTTTATCAAATAAAATTAACGTTTTCTTTTAAATATGACGTCATTTTCAGTCGCTGAAATATTTTGCCTATTGTCTCAAACTCAATATCAGCGAAATGAAAAAAATAGTGAAATATAACAGCATCATCAGGGAAATTTTGTCTTTTTTTAAAGCGTAACTTCATTTTGTTCAAAATTTTTAAAAAAGATATTTTTAATTGCAATGAAAAAATGGCATCAGTAGGAATATAATCAATAAAGATAGCTAATCCACTTTTAACAGAAATGAAGTACTTCAGTTGCCACGATTAGAAAATTGGTATTAAAAACTATAAAAAAATTAATATCTCAAAAATAAATTGAGATACAGCTTTCAAACAAATTGCATTTAAAAGTGCATTTTTTTCTGCATACGTCGGTGTAAACATTTAAAATGTGGGATGTTTAGAAGTTTAAAAATTTGCTGTAGCGAAAATTGCAAAACCGAAATTTCATTTCAATTTTCAAAGTGTTGCCATTCGCAGAATGACGTATGCGTTACGCACAGATATGTTTGTCCTTTATAATATAGATATTTAAAAATAATCTTTTCTTTAATTTCTTTTAAAGTTTTTTTATGATATTTTAAAACATTATTCTTGCATGTAAAAGAAAATTTTATTTTGTATCATTTGTTGCATTTGATTCATGTTAACGAGCAAATTTGCAAAATTATACCTACAGATTTCGATTTTATTACAAAACACTTTTTTAAAAATCGCAGAAAAAGTGTGATATGATACTTATATTAAAATTTTAATTTAATAATAAGATTATTTTTTATTTTAATTATCAAAATATCAAATACCATTAAATACATATAAACTTAAAAAGTTTTTATTTTAAAGTTGCTTTGATATAAAAATTTGCTTTTAAAAAAATTACTAAGGTATATAGACAAAATAGATGTCAATAGACAAAAAAAAAAAGATTCTATAAAAAGAAAAATGGAAATCCGCAAGTATGAAAAACTATACTAACAAATAATAACTACTTTTTAAATGTAGTTAAAAGATTACTTTCTTTTAGAATTTTCTCAGTTCAATTTATACATATGTCTCATTTTTACTTTTTTAGCTCATAGGCGATCAAAGCCTGAGAGCTAATGTGGCCACAGGTTCTTTATGTATGTGCGTTGTTATGTACGTATGTATGTACTTAACGCGATAGATTTTGATTTAAAAAAACATGAGATTTGCTTCAAATATTGAAAATAGGTTCATGCTGCGCTTCCCTGATTAGTTTTGGGGTTTCATTGGTTAACCCTCTCGCTGCGCAACCCGAGAAATACTCGGGCATGCATTTTGCCGTCTAATAATACTATTTGGTTATTCCCACCAGTTATTTTTTAGCAAAAACTTTGTCTGATTTAATCAGGGTATTTTCCCCGATTACGATAGTAAAAAAATTCTGCTTTAAAGGACCGTGGATAAAAGATTAAAAAATCTGTAAAAGACACTCCTCACAAAGAAATACTTACTCAGCGAGAGGGTTAAGTAAAAAGGAGGGGGGGGGAGCGGAGGCTAACCCCCTTAATTTAGATAAACGGGTTTTTCAGGAAGAATTATCCGATTTGCATCCAATTTTGTATACCGGCGCTTCCCTAATTATATTTAGAGGTTCGTTGGTTCAGTATAAAGGGCGTGAACTGGAGGAACCCCTTGATTTATTTACCCTTTTGATAAAATAGAATGAGTTCTATTTTATGAATAACAGACATAAATAAGAGTATAATATACAATTAATGTGATTAACATGTGAGCTCAATGCCATCAGTTTAACTCGGCATTTTCTTTTTATTTATTTTTTTCATTATAAATTACTTTTCATCACAAAAGGAAATTTTCCAGTATAGTTCTCAAATATGACTACTAACAGTAAAAGAAAGTTTTATTATGTGAGGTTTATCTCACCTCGCAGTAGTTTTTCATGCTGTATCATTTATCATCTGATCTGAAGGATTAGAATGTAAATGCTTACCAACATGATGTAAAAAGATCTCTGAAAAAAAAAAAAACTTTCTTCAGCTAAATAATTTATTTTTACACCAGTGGACCCATGCGAGGGTCTGACACTGAAAATTTTGAGATTATTTTTGTAAACCCTTTTGATTAATTTTTTAAGTGCATGTTTAATAATTTCCAACGTAGTTTAAAAGTGCTTATGAAGTTGGTTAGTCTGTCTATTGTCTGTCTTTCTGTACTCATTTAAATATTCTTCAATAGGCAATTAATTTATATGTGTTATTAACCCCTTCGGGACCATGGGTGCATTTATGCGCCTTCAAAAGATGCATACAGAATATGTTTTTGGTACCAGAAATATAAAAAACATAAAATTTTCCTTATTTATATAGAGCATTTTTGAGATTAAATTTGTAAAGTAAACTTAAAAACAAAAAAAATGCAATTTAATAAATTACAACGACTATTTGGAAAATGATTTTTTCAAAGAGTAAAATTTAAGACATAAAAAATAGCACGGAGTTGATCATACATTACGTACGCCAAGAATTAAACATTAATAGTGTTATTACACGTAAAAATTGCAAGCGACAGGAATCGCCTGTGACTCGTACGTATTATCCACATGAAACTTACGTATTATCCAAGCATTTCATTGGCTGTTCGGGAAAAGGCTTTTCCATCGTCAGATTTCCAAGAAATCTGACGGCCAATTTTAAATTAAATTTATTTCTTAAACTTCTAAACATCCCACAATATTACTTTTTATATCGTCGTATAGAGAAAAAAAATGTACTTTTAAATGCATTTTGTTTGAAGGCTGTATCTGAACTTGTTTCTGACTTATTAATTTTTTTTTTGTAGTTTTTATTACTTTTTTGTCATAGTGGCAACACTCTGTTGTCCATCTATGTTGAAAGTAAAGGGAAATGCATATTTACTGTATAGACCAATCAGGAAACGAATAAAATGCGGATTAAACCAATAAAAACTTTCAGATATGCTTTTGATTTCCTACCCTGACGAGAACAATAACCATTTTTTCCAAATGGTTTAAAAAAAACCCTAAGCCAACAGAATTAAATTTGCGTGACAGACGCCGCTCTAGAAGAAGTTAAGGTCCACAATGACATGTACGTTATTGAAAATGAAATGTGTAGTATTTATAGCTAGTTTACAATAACACTAAAAACAATTGTGCTATATTATGGCCTACTAGGGAAATTGTTTACAATGATTGTGAATGATGTTATACAATTTAAAACATATTGAGGTTGTTATACACAACTGGAATGCGCCATCCGATGCTTACTGTGGCCATGCAAAACATTTATCGTTCAATTACAGGGACACGCAAGAAAATTCGGGTACGAAAAATTCTTTTTAAAGTTGTATTATTTTTTTAAATATTACTTGCTGTGTAAAATATCTAGAGATCATATACAGAGCTGAACAATATAGCTAGAATACATATACATTTGTTGATGGAAATTGCTGAAAGGCTGTTAAACTGTGTAATGCGTTCCAAACTGAACTGAATTTTAGCATATTATGTAGTACATATGCAAATGTATAGATCGTATACAGGGTTTCAGAAATAATTGGAATGCATTTGTAACTATAGATGATTATTGGGGAAATTCGCTTTCAAATATGTTAAGTACATTTCATATTGTTTACTTAGATATAATATTTACCATTTTAAACGGGGAAATATTTTTATACTTTTCTGAATGTTTTGGAAAGTACTTATACTGAATTCTAGTTGAAGGGTTTATCATCGTGTTTAAACAAACGAGTTTTAAGAAATATGAATGTAGTAATACTCAAAAATATTTCATTGCACATTGAATTGATCGTTTTTTGTTTCATATACGTATAATAAAAGGGGTGTTGACATCAGAAATACTATATGATTACTTTTTAGGGTTCCGTACTAAAAAAGTAAAAACAGAACCATTATAAGATCACTTCTGTGTCTGTCTGTCTGTAACAGCTACTTTACTCATAAACTATGGAAAGTGGAAAGTTCAAATTGGGGGAAATAATAAAGACTATTGACCCACATACTTACAGATTAATAAATATTCATAAAAATATTTAGGAAAAATGTATAGTGGGTAATTATGTTACTTGAAAAAGAAATATTTCCTTTGTATATCGTGTGAAAGCTCTCGTAACGCTGAACTCAAAAATACATTTCTTTTAATTTTCGGTATTATATTCTCAATGTAATGGTCGAAAATGAAGTGCAAAAATATGTCCCCCCCCCATCTAATTCCGAATCTACTGAAACTAAAATTCTGAAAAAATTAGAGGTAGTAGACGTTAGTTTAAAACTTGCAGGAAAATTATAGCGATTGCAATAGGTCACTTGGTTTTTGAGAAAATCACATTTTTCCGTTACACACAAATTCGATTTACGGGCATTAAGCAAAAGTGTTGAGCAACAGTAGAGGTACCTATTGTAGCAGAAGTATAAAGGAATTGTTGATCATGAATTTCATAAAAAATCGTCGGTAATTAGCCGAGATATTAACCGTTAAAGTCACGTACGATTTTGACATACATAATGACGGGGATGGCGTATTCTATGCTCCATCACTTTTAAAGCCAAGATAACAAATTTTAAGGATATATTTGTGTAATGTAATGCCCAGTAGCAGTATAAAAGGAATAAACGTAAAATTGTTAAAAACCGATTAATTTAATGAGAAGTAATCACATAAGTACTATGGGATTCGCGACTACTTTGCACTGAGTGGCTCTCTCAATACACCTTCTGTGTCTTTAAAGGTTAACTAAAAACCTGTATGGAAAAACGCGGCACAGACCAAAGCGGCGTTGCTAATTTGTTACCTCCTTTAGAAGCTTAGCAAAATGCCAAGTTTAAACTTTGAACAAGGGTTTTGTTTTAGATACACTGTAAAAAGAAAGATTATTAGGACGCTGAATTTAGTTTTATGAAATGTCAAATGAAGTTTAAATATGCACTACTATTCTTGTCAGTGCCGAATTAAATTCATCATGAACATATTAGGATAAGAATTATATAAGATTTATACAGAATAGCAATATTTGATATTATTTAGGCTTCATATGTCTTTGAACTTTTGCGGTATACCCATTCATACTTTTCTAGTATATATACAGCTATACCAAACCTACGTTGTATAGTTTTTACGAAGTCTTATTTTTCTTTAAAAACGATTGTTTTAATAATACAATTCAAAATTCATATACTTATTGTACGGAACCCTATGAGCGCGTGTAATTCTCGCACTTGACCGTTTATTTTTTAATCATTAGCTGTATTTTCATTTTAAGTACAAACGGAACTATTTTTGCTCTTCTAATATATTAGGTTGAATTTATATTCTAATTTGAATTATTAATAAAATTATTTAAAGAAAAAGCGTTGCACACGATGTTCTAAAATTTTGCAGGTATAGATTGTTAATTTGTGTTATTTCCTTCGAAGAAAACAATCATATCAATGTGCTTCTTTTTATTCTGAAACAAACATTTATTTTTCCTACATTGAAATTGAGAATTTTATGCTGATTATCTCAATGCATTTATTTAATTATACGATTTAGGTCATGGTAATATATTTATTTAACACGAACTTATAATTTCTGAAAAATATACTTAATAATATTTTTAAGTTATATAAAACTGGAAAATGTTCTATAAAATGCGATTCTACTTTTCTACCTAGAGATCTAAAAGTCATCAGACAAACTTGAAGGGGTTGGTGAAACATACTACAAAAACAAATTTCTCATTGAAAACCAGTGTCATAATCCCTTTATTCAGCCAAAAATACACGGTGTCCACAAACATTGTTTTTTATGTTCTCATGAATAAATATACTTAATTTTTTTTTCAGAAATATGGGGCATTCTCACAATCTTTTGACTTTCATGTCCCTGAATAATATTTTTTTATTTAATACACTTTTTTGTGTTTTTTTTTGTTTGTTTTATATACTGGGGAACATTCCATTTCATGATTGCATAACAATATTAACGAGATAAATAAGTTTTGGACGATGTTGGAGGTCCAAATAACAGGAAAAGTCATCTACCGTCCCGTGTCCCTGATGCTGATTTTTAAGTTTGGAACTGTCTGTATAAAACTGTTTCAATAAAAATAATTCGATGTAATTTTTTTCTGAAACTGAAACTATTGTTTTATATAAATATGTAGCTAAAAATTAACTTGCACACATTTTTAGGGTTGTTATTATTTTTTAAACTCTGTCCCTTGGTTTTAGATCCCTTACCATCCCTCTTCTAAAATTATACAGAAAATCATTTCGGATGCAGCCACATAATTTTTTTCAAGTTTTTTCTCATTCAGAAGTATGCTAGAGAAATAATGTCTAAAATTCTTTGGCAGGAAATTTACTGTAGAATTTAAATCAGCATTTAAATATCAAATTCAAGCTTTGTGGCTTTATTGGTAGTCTCACCGTCCCCAAGGTTTATTCCTGCACTTTTCGAGGTAAATAAATAAATAAATAATAATCCAATGTTAACAACTGTTTCTAAAAATCAATGAATATTGTGGCTATCACTTAGTCTTAACATGATTTTCCTAAAAATAGGTGATAATTTTCTTTACCGTTTCATCCTTACCATCCCTTTTTTTACCATTTCGTCCTTTTTTTCCAATACCATCCTTTTTTTCCAATACCATACCATTTTTACCTTCTTTAACACCCCTCGTCCCTTCTTTAACACCCATTTAAGACAATCTTATACAAAAATTCTGTATTAAAAGTACTAGATTGTTATTATTTCTTATTTGAATGTCCTGTGGGTAGTATGCAAATTCATTATAAGTAAAAATTTAGAAGAAAATAAAAAAGTTATATGGGTAAAACGGTGAGGAAAATTAAACTCGCAAGTTTAACTTAAACCTCAGTTAAATAAAAAAAAATTTCGCTGCTGACCTTCTTTTCCTTATTTTGAATCATTAAGGTATTCGTCTATCAGATTAAAACGTTATTTTAGCTAGTTTAATTTCGCCAGATATTTTTCCCCAGAAGTCAAAAGATTGTGAGAATGCCTCATATACTTTGCTTTGTCTGAAATGAAATGACTTTACAAAAAAGAGCAGGCATTATGTTGTTTTTATGACTTTGAGACCGAATGTAATGGTTATTACATTCGGAAATATCAGGTGTCTAGTTCAGCGCTATTTGGATATCCCGTTAATAGTCGCGCGTTGGTCTTTTCCCCGCCCGAAATTCGTTATCTTCCTGTAACTCATTTCCCGTTAAAGTTACGATAGCCAGATTCCGTGTAGCTGACCTTGAGTGTTCACACTCTTGTGTAGTAAAATGGCAAGTGATTCCTGCTATTTCTTAGCATTTTATCGCATTCTTAAGTTTCAATCGGTCTAAATGACCGCGTTGCGACCACTTACGTTAGTTGAATTTTTCCCCCTCGTGTTCATCCTTTCCCATTTCCGCGAAATCTGTGGGGAAGGTTTCTTCGAAGTACGGACTCTCTGTCTGTTGTTATTTCGTCTTTCTTTCCTTCTGCTATATAATTCGTTCAAAGAGTGCTTTTTTTACTTTTAGGATGTGAATTAAAATTGTTTTATTATATTAGTTGTGTAGTCAGTTTGCACAAAAAAATGATGGATGGTCACTTACATTTTTTTTCATTGTCAAATATTGCGGGAATAAATTCTCAAATCGATAAATATTTAAATATGGAAAAAAAAAAGCGAAATTCATCATTATTTGAAAGAACTTGCTTTCCATTTATTACCCAAACATATAAATGAAAGAAAATAGACAATAACAATGCAAAACCATTAAAAAAAAGAGAAGAGAATTTTGTGAGAATCAATAAAAAAAATTGCCGTATATCCAAAATCTGAAAAGTATCGTTTTTGTACAATAAAACAAATTCGAAAGATAAAACAATCTTCTCAGAAATGTAGTGTGTATATTTGCGAAGAACATACATATAATTTATTTGTACAATAAGAAAAATAATGAGAATTTTATAATGTAGGTTAGAAATTACGCAAATAAAAATCTCTTCTGGATAATTCAGTGAATGTTTATACTATGATTTTAAAAAAAAATAGTTTAAGTATTTTTTATAAAATTTATCTATTTTTAAATTTTCATACTGTAAGTAAAAACACATTTTTTTAACAATGCCGCAGAAATTATTATTGAAATCCAATAGAGGCTTGGGGACAGTATCTAACAAATTTAAATTTGTTGTCCTTCATCAATTGTTCAAACTATTTTTCAGAATAATGTTTTCCAGAATATGAGAGAAAATTCATTTAAATTAAATTATTTCTGCATATTTATAATTTCGGAGAAAATTTTCTAATTGTTTTTATTAATTTAATGAACGTTATTATAAAACAATAAATTATAACATTAATACCTTATTATAAAATGTACAATTGAATATTCATTTTAATTAAATAGTTTCTGTAAAATACATCCCTATTAAGATGAACCTTTCAGTGATTCTATTAATTAAAATAATTTATCCATCTTAGGATTTAAATTTACAATTGCAAATGTATTTAAATTAAATATATAATTTCAATAACTTATTTATTATTTACTTTATATGAGCGAAATTCGTATCCAGAGTTTTTATTCAAGGGCGCTGCTCCCACCCTGAAATAAGTAGAAAAACTACAAATCGTGCATTTTCATTTGAAAAATGGATTTAATCACAAAATCTCGAGAGCCCCCCCTGTTACACACGCAGACACCCCACAAAATAAATAAATAAATAAAACGTAGTTACAACATTTACATTTATAATTTCGAAGTTAAGTATTTTTTACCTTTTTCTTTATTATATATATATATATATATATATATATATATATATATATATATATATATACATATATATATATATATATATATATATATATATATATATATATATATATATATATATATATATATATATATATATATATATATATATATATATATATATATATATATATATATATATATATATATATACATACACACACACACACATATATATATATATATAATTATACATTTTTAATAATATTTGGTTTATGTGCTATTTGTGATTTCATAATTATTGGTCATTTTCCTTATTTTGCAATGGTATTATTGTACAGAAAGTTTATATATATATATTGTCTTTAATTGTTTATGGCATCAAATTTGATGGTTTTTCATATGTTTTAAATGAATTAATCGTCCGCAATATGCTGGTGAATTATTGGTATTGTATTTGATTTTCTGTTGCATGCCATAGGTTCCATTTTTATTTTCAGTTTAATTGTTCAATTTAATGTCAGTGTAATATATTAATGCTAAATTTATTAATTTTATTTCATTAAATGGATATAGAGTGCCGGAGTATCAAAAAATTCTACCTGACTCTGATTCTGTCCTTCCAAAAAATAAATAAATAAATAAATAAATAAATAAATAAATAAATAAATAAAAATACCCCTATCATAAATTTAGATTCATATTAGTAAATGTTTTCCTACTAATTATTGATTCATAGTAACATCAGAAATTCAATCAAATCATTTACTATTTACTTTTAAGTATTTATGCAAAACGAAGAAAGAGTTATTAAAAATATTTATCTAGATGCCAATTGAATATATACTTAAGCGAAATAAATAATTGCTGTAAAAGGTTGTAAAACGAATAATTGCTGTAATCTTTTAAAGTTCAGTCAATATTTTCACCCTACGTTATACGTTTTCGATCATCTGATAACACCGGCAAGTTTCCCCTTCGTTTTCGGCCTCTTGGTAACAGCGGCAAATGGACCGAGCGCGACTACTAACATTCTAAAAAATGTCGCGACTACTCTCGGGATATACATGGTGCTCACTTTTATCACCTATCATGATATCGTTTTATTTCGCACAAATAGTGGTAAGTCAATAGTATTTTTTTTTAATTGTCATTTTTTTTTTAAAGCTATGATCAAAAAGTCTGAATAGGACTGGTTTGAGACATCCTGTATGTTTAACCAGATAAATGTTTATGACTCTTGTTTGTATACAAAATTTGTTTCTTTAATTATGTAATACTATAGCTCGCAATTTGTTTAAGGAGAAACTCTTTATAGATATACATGTATTGACACTGTTTATATATCTGACTAAAAAAGAAACACCGTGCATCAGGCATATATTATGAAACGCTCTCCAAAATTAATAGACGATTTTAAAGAAATTTCATTTTTTCGTATAATGAAATCAATGATATTCCATCCTGTGTGACCAGTAAATGCTATGTATTATTTAATATAGAACATGGTGAATTTTTTATTCCACTGTGAAATATCAGTACATTCCCTGTAAACGAAATATAAAGGCTATTTTTTCAAAACCCCTGAGTAAGCATGTTTTAACTAGTTCATCAGCTATAGATAACATGTTGTAGCGCACCTCAGTGATTCTTTTAAATTATTTTTTAATATAATTATTTTCGGAAAATTGTAACGTTATTAAATGCTAAGGAAAATATTTTTCTTGATTGGTCATAATGTAACCTACAGACGATAACGGAATTGGATTCGTTTGTATGTCACTGTAAACGAATTATAAACACTATAAAAATTCATTTTTAATACCAAATATTTAATTGTAAAAATCAATAACATGTAATTATTTACCTGGTAATCCTAGTATATTTTCAGAGTTAGAATAGCGAAGGAAGGCCAGATAGAAGGACAGATAAACGTAAAACATAGATATTTTCCAAATATGTTGTAAACAATTAAAAATATTACTTTACTTTTGTAGTAGGGTTTCCTTCGGGAGATAGAGAATATGACCTTGGCGTGAGAAGGAAGGCTGGCGACATATTTTTTGGCAACCTACTTACTGTTTGATAGGCACAAACAAATATTTTCAATATTTATACAATTTATTTAATATAAAGAAGCCAATTTTACATTTTTATATACAAACAGAAGCAAATATAATGTAAAAATCAATAATATTACATATGGGTCAATCCATTTCAAGTGGTCCAGCACTGGTTGCTCGACCATTTTTTAAAAATCTGAAATTTTTTGTACAACAATCCTAACATGATGAAGTTCAAAATAACTATTATTTTAATTTTATTAATTTTTGTTTGTTCATGGCGGCCATCTTTGTTTCATCGTCTGCAGCAATTTTCTCACAAGAAGGGTTTACGGAATTGTAAATAATTCATCGTTTATTTATCCAATTCAAGTGCGGATTAAAGCAATTTGTACAGAATACATTGGGCTAAAACTTTGGTAATGGAGTAGTTTCCGAAACTAACTGCTTATTGGTAAAATTTAAGCATAAAGTTTCAGTTTTTCTCCAAAATTTGTCCATTTACAAGAGGAAATTTTTCTAGCAAGGAAAACTGTCAACATGACATAAGTTTTTTACAAATAGGCCGAAAGTACTTGTACTCACACGCCGAGTTCCAGATCTGGGACTTGCTTTCTCTTCGCTAAAAAAAATCCCAAATTTTTCAAAATGACAAAAATCGCACTTTTCAGGGTTTGATATATCTGGTGGGGCACGAGATAAAAATCTGAAAATTTTTTTTGTAAGAGTATTGTATGGTAGTGTTATGCACAAGAAATTTCAGGATGGAGATTTGACTACAAGCTGAGATATGGCAAGGGCAACATGTCAAAACAATACTGCCAAACTATTGTTTTGTTGTAGTCACAGCTAAGTATTTATCTCAGAGTATCATTTAAATTTAATTTTTAGATTATCTTTAAATAATAGTAACAGAAAATAAATCTTTTGCAATTAATTTAAAAAATAATTATGCCTAAGGCTTACATTTTGTATGGTATCAGTAATTGTTGTTGTAATTTTAGTAACTAAAAGAAACTTCAGCACTTTTACATTGTCTTGTATATATATATATATACAAGACGTGAGACAAAAACAGAATAGGGAAAGACAAAAGCTGTTAATGTTGGCATACTTGTTGAGACATGATCAAACGTGTCAAAACACATTCCTGCTTGCTGGTTTAAAAACCACAATTTTAATGCTTCTTGCCAGCCCCTGAAACTTGGTCCTACCATAAGTATGTTCCTGTAAATGAAACATTATGCGATGTTACCATGCATCAGCCTCAAGTAATTTTCAGAAAGTAAAGATACCCAAAGCCTTTTCAAAATTTATACTGCAGAAAAATCACATTTTTTCATAAGTAAGCTAGGAATTATTAATGAATTGAGACTTGCACATAGTGATTTCAAAGTATATTTCTATGAGCCAGCAGGGACAAAATCTTTAATCAAGTTATCAAGAGATGACAAGACTTGGTTCCTACAAATAAAATTTTCAGAAAGATCAAAATGGTGGATCAAAAATCAAGTGGTCCAGAAAATGTCATATTCGTTGCTCGACCATTTTTAAAAAATCTGAAATTTTTTGTACAACAACCCTAACATGATGGAAGTTCAAAATGATTATTATTTTAATTTTATTAATTTTTGTTTGTGCATGGCGGCCATCTTTGTTTCATCGTCTGCAGCAATTTTCTCACAAGAAGGGTTTACGGAATTGTAAATAATGCATTGTTTTTTTATCCAATTCAGTTACGGATTAAAGCAATTTGTACAGAATACATTGGGCTAAAAATCTGGTAACGGAGTAGTTTCCGAAACTAACTGCTTATTGGTAAAATTAAAGCATAAAGTTTCCATTTTTTTCCAAAATTTCTCCGTTTACAAGAGGAAATTATTCTAGCAAGGAATACTGTCAACGTGACATAATTTTTTTTACAAATAGGCTGAATGTACTTGTGCTCACACGCCGAGTTCCAGATCAGGGACTTGCTTTCTCTTCGCTAAAAAAAAAATCCCAAATTTTTCAAAAATGACAAAAATCGCACTTTTCAGGCTTTGATATCTCTGGTAGGACACGATAAAAATCTGAATTTTTTTTTTATAAGAGTATTGTATGGTAGTGTTATGCACAAGGAATTTCAAGATGGAGATTTGACTACAAGCTGAGATATGGCAAGGGCAACATGTCAAAACAATACTGCCAAACTATTGTTTTGTTGTAGTCACAGCTAAGTATTTATTTCAGAGTGTCATTTAAATTTATGTTTTTGATTATCTTTAAATAATAGTAACAGAAAATAAAGCCCTTTCCAAAGCTTAGCAATTAATAATAAAAAATAAAAAAATATTCCTAAGGCCATACATTTTGTATGGTTTCAGTAATTTTTGTTGTAAGTAATTTTAGTAACCAAAAGAAACCTCAGCACTTTTACATAAAGAAAAAAAATATTTTTATACAAGACCTGGGACAAAAACAACATAAGGAAAAAGAAAAGCTGTTAATGTTGTCATACTTGTTGAGACATGATCAAACGTGTCAAAACACATTCTTGCTTGTTGGTTCAAAAACCACGATTTTGATCTTTCTGAAAATTTTATTTGTAGGAACCAAGTCTTGTCATCTCTTGATAACTTGATTAAAGATTTTGTCCCTGCTGGCTCATAGAAATATACTTTGAAATCACTATGTGCAAGTCTCAATTCATTAATAATTCCTAGCTTACTTCTGAAAAAATGTGATTTTTCTGCAGTATAAATTTTGAAAAGGCTTTAGGTATCTTTACTTTCTGAAAATTACTTGAGGTTGATGCATGGTAACATTGCATAATGTTTCATTTACAGGAACATACTTATGGTAGGACCAAGTTTCAGGGACTGGCAAGAAGCATTAAAATTGTGGTTTTTAAACCAGCAAGCAGGGATGTGTTTTGACACGTTTGATCATGTCTCAACAAGTATGCCAACATTAACAGCTTTTGTCTTTCCCTATTCTGCTTTTGTCTCACGTCTTGTATATATATATGTATACAAGACAATGTAAAAGTGCTGAAGTTTCTTTTAGTTACTAAAATTACAACAACAATTAATGATACCATACAAAATGTAAGCCTTAGGCATAATTATTTTTTAAATTAATTGCAAAAGATTTATTTTCTGTTACTATTATTTAAAGATAATCTAAAAATTAAATTTAAATGATACTCTGAGATAAATACTTAGCTGTGACTACAACAAAACAATAGTTTGGCACTATTATTTTGACATGGTGCCCTTGCCATATCTCAGCTTGTAGTCAAATCTCCATCCTGAAATTTCTTGTGCATAACACTACCATACAATACTCTTACAAAAAAAATTTCAGATTTTTATCTCGTGCCCCAGCAGAGATATCAAAGCCTGAAAAGTGCGATTTTTGTCTTTTTTGAAAAATTTGGGATTTTTTTTAGCGAAGAGAAAGCAAGTCCCAGATCTGGAACTCGGCGTGTGAGTACAAGTACTTTCGGCCTATTTGTAAAAAAAAAATATGTCATGTTGACAGTTTTCCTTGCTAGAAAAATTTCCTCTTGTAAATGGACAAATTTTGGAGAAAAACTGAAACTTCCCTCATAGCATGCATGGTCACGGTGACGTCGTTGTGACGTCACTGTAAGTCACTGTGGTCACGTCACATCTGTGACCAAAATGCCACCACTCAGTGATGTCACATTGTGACTGAGATGTGAACTTCTTAAAAAACTTTAAAAAATTGCAAAAATTCTTCAAAACATGTCATTTACTGTAAAATTATATTTTTCTGGCAATTAAAAGAAAATTGTGACGACACTATTATGTCACTGCATGTAACGTATGTCACGTCACATATATGATAAAAAAAACCACCATATTGTAAGTCACAGTGTGACAAAAATATGAACTTCAAAAATGTTTGAAAATGAAGAGAAATAATTTAAGCAGTTCCGAGTTACAGCGACATAAGGAATGAAAATATATTAGTGGATAGCAACTAGTAAATTCTGCCACGAAAGGGGGAAGGGGCATAATAAATAAAATGCACAATACAAGCATTAATAAACTAAATTTTCATGTTATATTTTATCAATTTGATGGATTAAGCGATCTCACAGACCGCTCACAATAGTTATGCGGCAATTTTTGTCACATCAGTTAAGAGTTAAACAGTATTTTAAACAGCTGAGTTACAGCGGCATAAGGAATGAAAATATATTAGTGGATAGCAAATAGTAAATTCTATCACGAAAGGCGGGGGGGGAGGGGGGGGACATAATAAATAAATTGCACGATACAAGCATTAATAAACTAAATTTTCATGCTATATTTTATCAATTTGATATCTAAGACAGTAAAAGTATTCTTTTTTCATGATTTCAATTTTATCTAGCATTGCAATTTAATATAATAATCCTCCACTGATTGTTACACTCTCATATAATTATTGCGCATTTCAGATTCAAATCAGTTGTTTACAAAAACAAATAAATAATAAAAACACACCTGCTCAAATCGTCTGCTTCGCGAATTTACCATAGAATAAACAAGAGAATACGCGGGAAGCCACTTCACTCCACTGTTTAGAACACCAGCACGCCTACAGCACTTCTTTTAATATAAAAGAAAGACATCTGCCATTTTAGGATATTACAAATATACGGATATTATTGATGAAGCATATATGTAAGTCTTATTTAATTTAAATATTTTGTTCCTGTTTTGTATATATTATAATGATGAGTTAAGTAGTTTTATGTTACACATATAGAAAGAGACTGGTCTGTATTGTTTTCAGAAGGATATTTTTATTCGATTCTGTTGTATCTTAATCTGCCATCGCTCGAAAGAAAAAAAAAAAAAAAAAAAGCTGGCGCAGAGACTGATTTGTGCTTATATTCATAGTAGAATGAATGTAAATATTAATTTTTAGTCTCTTGAGATTGAAAATGTGCTGAAACAGTGGTGTGGAATTTTTTTCGGCTTTTTAATGTTTTCTAGTTACTAACACTTATAGCATCATTATTATTTTGGAGTTAAATATGAAATTAGAAATTGTTTCAGATTAGAAATTAACATTATGTAAGCATTTTTTTTTTCTGTTTGTGATTTTAATCAAACATTTAATTGTAGACACTCAGAATCAGTTATTAAATTTTCTTCGATTGTAAATTCATTTTCTACGTTTTCGATATATGTAATCACTGGAATAAAAAAATTAAATATATTTAAGCATTGAAATAAAGTGTTTTTCATGCCTGTGATAACAAGTTTATAGCTTAAACTGCTTTAGTATATTTTTTAAAAAGTTGGTATGTACTTTCGTAATATAGGACTGAATATTTTTTTAAAGCGATTAATAACTACTTTCTACATTAAAATGTTTTTTAAACAATAAAAATAGTTAATATGCAATCATTTATTTTACGTTTATATGTTCTTTTTAATACTTTTTAACAAAGTTGAAAAGTGTTTATGACTTCGGTTTGTCTGGCCGTCTGTCCGCGGCCTAACTCTCGCAAATATACTCGGATTGCCTTGAAATTTTTGGATGTTATTGACGTTTACCATAGCACGGCCCCTATTTGTAATGAAGTTTGTAGCGTGTTTAATTCATCCACAGGAACAGTCAAGAGTATTTCGTTACACTACGGCCTACGGGAAAAAATCGTTCCAAGTGATTTTTAACGATTTTACACGCTTTCAAACAGAATAAAATTGATATGAATTTATGAAACTCACTAAAATATGCATTCTGAAGAGTATGTGGTGCAACGAATAGTTATTGTTCATTTACAGGGCTAAAAAAGGGATTCCAATACATTATTATACAGGGATGGAGGGAATTATTTGCGGCGTACTTTAATTATGTTAACCTATTTCATATATAATGAAATTGATATAAGTCGCTGAGGTTTACACACTATACATTATTTCATGATAATACGAAATGTATATAGCATTTACAGGACACACAAAATATTTCCGATACTATATTGTATCCGAAGTTCATTAGGGATGATTGCTGGAAATGCATTTTTAATTATGATATGCGCTTTTATGTTTCACTATATTTATGCATAGAGTATGGTATATATAAATACTATAATTCATATACAGGACTACATAAAAGTATTCGTAAGGATTACTGGGTATATGCGCAAATTGATTAAAGGTAGTTTTTAAATGAGTTATGGATTTTTACGTTGAACTGCATTTAATTTACTAAGAAATGTTTGTAGAATATAGATAAAATGATATACAGGGTCACGTAAAGAATTGAATACATGGCCATCTATAAATTATAATTTCTGGAAATGTGATTTCAGCAGTTTTAAGAGTGTTTGAATTAAATTTTAACTAAGCAGTAGCGCGTAATAAACGTTCTAGGTAAACTACAAATTATACAAAAGTATTCAAGTATGTTTCCATATATTAGTATAAATTGCTGAAAGAGAATTTCAACCTGTTATGCGTTTTCTTGCAAAAATAAATTTCCCCATTATATAATATGTATATCAACTTACAGATCAAATGCAGGGCTGTTCAAAAGAATTAGAAAATATATTTGGCTATGGACGGTAAATGCTGAAATCAGTTTTTCAAATGTTTTATGTGTTTTCTAAAATATTTACTTAGTTATCTTATTTACGTTATTTCCCTAAATTACGATGTCTTGTTAAAGCATTCAGGAAGCGTTGGAAAGTGTTTTAAAATCTATGCTTAACGCATAATTTTTCTTAATTGTTTTTTTCTATTTCGCAGATCAGTCTTTTCCTATAAAACATACCAAATATATTTAGCTCATATTCACAAAATACAATATACACGGGAATAAAAAATTTAAATAAATATGGCTTATCATGTCATGTTTAATAAAGCAATGACTAATCACAACACATTAAAATTTTACACATTCTTAATATCAAGCTTGAACTCAAGATAAAGCTTAAAACTTAATAAAAAAGATGTCAGTTGATAAACATTGTTTTTTAAGTGGAAAAATTTAAAATGTTTTAGAAGAATAGAACTCCAAAATAGCGATATTTTGCTAAAAAGTACGGTAAAAAGATAAGAATTTATATTTCAAACAAAACTTTATTTTAAAATTCTGCATTTAAAAATTTATCACACTGTTTATGGCAAGAACCATCACAGTATTAATACTCCGAATTTTTTCCAGAGAGAAACATTCGGCTTGCATACAATATTTCAAATGAAAATCAAATTTCAAATTATTTGCTTAAAAGGCGCAAAGGCCAACTTAGTAAAAAAGATTCAATGCCGGGAATCGAACCCCTGCCATCAGTATAGCGCACGGACATTCTACCGACTAAACCACGTGGAACGATACCCAGCCTGGAAAATTTCTTGCTATTACATGTTGGCAAGGCTACAATAGCAGCACAAGATGGGATATTTATCGTGAGCCACCGATATGGGGCAAACACGAAACTTAATTAAATCCAGCATCGGTTGAAACTATATTAATACTTAGAAATTTTTCCAGAGAGAAACATTCGCCTTGCATACAATATTTCAAATAAAAATCAAATTTAAAATTAAAATTGCCTTTTAAGCATGTAATTTGAAATTTGATTTTCATTCGAAATATTGTATGCAAGGCGAATGGTTCTCTTTGGAAAAATTTCCAAGTATTAATATAGTTTCAATCGATGCTGGATTTAATTAAGTTTCGTATTTGCTCATTGTCGGTGGCTCACGATAAATATTCCATCTTGTGCTGCGTTTGTAGCCTTGCCAACATGTAATAGTGAGAAATTTTCCCGGCTGGGTATCGTTCCATGTGGCTTAGTCGGTAGAATGTCAGTGTGCTATATTGATGGCCCGGGTTCGAGTCCCGGCACGGAATCTTTTTCACTATGTTGGCCTTAGCGCCTTTTAAGCAATTAATTTGAAATCTGTTTTTCATTTAAAATCATCACATTTTTTATGACAAGTTCGTAACAAATGACACATATTTCACAAATTGGTCACAATGTGACTTCAAAGCATTGTCACTTTCGTCACAGGTTCGTCACAAAGCTAATGCCAAAATAGTCACAAATGACTCACTTTTCACAAATTAGTCACACCGTGACTTCACAGAGTGGTCACAATGTGACGTCACAAACGACCTCTAAAACGGCCATAACGACCTCGCATTGTAGTCACTGTGACGTTATATCGACGTCACGTGACGTCACATCGACGGTCACAAAATCACAGTGTGACTTCACAACGACGTCGCCTTGACGTCACCATGCCTTACGGGTTTATGCTTAAATTTTACCAATAAGCAGTTAGTTTCGGAAACTACTCCATTACCAAAGTTTTAGCACAATGTATTCTGTACAAATTGCTTTAATCCGCACTTGAATTGGATAAATAAACAATGAATTATTTACAATTCCGTAAACCCTTCTTGTGAGAAAATTGCTGCAGACGATGAAACAAAGATGGCCGCCATGCACAAACAAAAATTAATAAAATTAAAATAATAGTCATTTTGAACTTCATCATGTTAGGGTTGTTGTACAAAAAATTTCAGATTTTTTAAAAATGGTCGAGCAACGAATATGACATTTTCTGGACCACTTGAAATGGATTGACCCCATATATAAGTATAATGCTTACCATGTTGTTAATATAATTAATGTATCGATTTTTATATAAGCAAGTCTAAAAATGTATCCGGTTTATTTTCATAGCTATTTATATAATTTGACAACATATCTCAATTTCCGAAGACGTAATTCCGCCAAGCCTTAAAATAAAACACGAAGGTCCCTATACCAATAATTTTTATGTAACTGAAACTATTGAAAACGAGTCTAAATAATCAAAATTACCTTAACTATGTATTTTTTTTATTTTTCAATATCTTTTATAATTTTCTCTGTTTAATATATACTTACTGGTTTATTTATTCACCATGTTCCTTTCATGAAAAATTCCTATTCATTACAAAAATTAATTTTCCCGATATATT
The DNA here is from genome assembly GCA_963932465.1 of Maratus speciosus. NCBI lineage: Eukaryota > Metazoa > Arthropoda > Arachnida > Araneae > Salticidae > Maratus > Maratus speciosus. The sequence goes on from OZ010792.1 coordinate 314,105,441, forward strand.
TTTCATGTGTCTCTAACAATAAAAGTAAATTTCACTGACTGAGGCTTATCTTGCCTTACACCTTTTAACTCACTGTATCATTAATTAGGTTTATATACGAAGGATTAATACATAAACTGTTATATCCGTGGTATAAAAAGTAATGAATTAACTAGAAGGGAATAGATTTTTGAAGAGGATTATTTCAGCTGAATACATTATTTTTATTTAAAAATTATTTTATGTTTAGCCGGATTATTATTTTTAAAAAAAATTCCTTCTTTTTTAATATAAATACATGAAGTATATATTTTCATTTTTAAATTATTATTAATATTTAAGCATATTTTTTTTAATTTGTATTTAAGTTATTTTGTACGCATTAAAATTCGTTCATACAGATAAAATATTAATATTCTAATTCCTCTGTTTCATTAAAATAAAAAAAGTTTTAAAAATATTGCCTATTCCAATGCTGTTCATTTAAACTATCTAGAAATTGCTTTAAAAAGTCAAATCATTACTGAACATTTTAAATATTTATTCGTAAGATAGATTTTATATTATTATTTATTATTATAGCTATCTTATTATTTTAAAACGTATGGAAAGAACATAATTTGAAAATTTTTAAGATTAATTATAGTTATAACAACTTTCCAAAACGATTCCAAAATTTATTTTTATTGACGTAAATAATATTTCTTGTTGAGCTGAAACTATTAAAAACAAAATGAATTAATAAATAATAACGTAATTAGGTGCATTCGATATTCTCATTTTATAGTTTTCAGTTATTCTTATATATACTAGTTTATTTTTCATCGTGTTCATAAAAAAAAAAAAAAAAAAAAAAAAAAAAAAAAAAAATTCTTTGCAAAAGAAAGCATCACTACACATCAGTTTTACACAGTGCTGTCTCATTAAAGATGTTCTTAACGAATTAAACATGTACATTAATAATTTGATATTAAGGAATTACTTTAAAAAATAATCAATCTTTAAGAAAGTATTTCTTGGGCTGAAAAAATTATGTTCATAAGAAATTAAACTTTTTGTTTATCTAAAATATCATTTCATTGAGAATTAAATTTACACATTAAAAAGTGAGTACCTAGTTTTACATATAGCAACTCGTTTCGTAAGAAAATAGGTCAGCAAAAATTTTGTCAATCAAAATTTTTTCTTGGACAATTCAAATCAGATATAGTAGCGTTATGTTAGCGTGCTCATCCAACAAAATACTCATATAACTAAGTTCAATCTACATATTAGTTGACTGAGTCTCGAAAACTTCAAAAAGAATATTTTGACCAAAAAATTCGTTACATAATGTACTCTTTAACATATAATGACGGTATCCTTTTCTTTTTCAAACCAATATTTACTGGAGTTCGGATTATATCTAACATAAAACATAGCAAAATATGCATACAAATATTTATTAATGTTCTTAAAAAAATGCACAATAATTATGGATTTTAAAATGTTTTCTACTTCTCATTTTTATTAATTGAAACATAAGTTTCAGTGTTAATAAGATTATGGATAATAAGGGCGGTAATATTTCTAATAGTAATAAATTCAAGTACATAGATGTAAAGACAAGCATATTCAAATACGCGCGCCAGCACATATTAAAGGCATTCTGTTTGGGATATTTTTATTACAAAATATCAAAATAACGCAAAATTAAATTATCAAGGATCTCTAATCAGGCGATCTTGCTCCACTCAAGCCGTCAAGCATGTCTGTAAATTTTGATAGAAATATTTTTTTATACACATATAATTGCCGTAATATAATAGTTAAAAATTATGCTATACCTCATTAATTTTTCATAAGTAATAATTTTACTCTACTATTTTTTACGATTTCCTTGAATTTGTTTCCTCTAGTACTAAGGTTATTTGCTCTTTTAGCTTCTGAAATTACACCATTATTAGCAAATTCTTCGTTTAATTCCAGTAAAATAACAATGCATATATACCGATACCTCATATTTCTTAATTGTTTTCGTGGCGGTGCGAGACAAGTATGAATATTTCTTCGGTAATTTTAAATTGCATTGCAATAAACAGAAAATGTAATCTTTACATGAGAAATATTTTTATACTTTTTACATTCCAGTAGAGTAAAATTTTTCAGATATACCTAGCAGATGATAAACCTAATATATCCATAGCTAAAATTAGAATATGATACTTTAAATAATATATACCAACAGCATAAGTAACAAAAAATGATACAGTCGTTTCAATAAATGAGTTCCATTTATATTATTGATAAGTAGAAATTATGCAAAAACTCGTTTTTTAAATTTTAATGATATTAAAACAGTTTTTGAGTACTTTTCAAGCTGATAGATATGCATGGTGAGGTTCTAGTCCAATTTTATTAACGAGCAGAATTACTTTTTTGGTTCATCTAAGCCTGTCCAACGCGACTTTTCTTTAAATTTCTAATTTATGTTGTCATCAGCAAATTCTTTATGGGCTGAACCAACGTAATGTCTTCCGATAAAAAATTAATTGATTATAACCTGGTTGGATTGCTTACAAAGTTTAAAAAAATCTAATTTTCTACTTCGTTAATGAGCATATTGCTTGATATAAATACAATATTAATTCCGCGCACTAGTGGCTGAGAGTCTCTGCTCTCAAAGCTGGTAGATGGTAAGTGCTGGGTTCTAAACCCAATTGCGCCCGTCGACCTAATCGTCGGGAGTTTTCCGTGGTTTTCTTCCAACTTTGGATTTTCTTCGGTAAATACGGGTCAGGATCCTTTAGAAAGACCCCCACGGAGAGCAACCTCCATTGGGCCTATATCACCCAAGTAGATAATTTGCGTCATAAACAACACTAATACAACAAAAATTCCCTTGATAGCCAAAGAAAACTTATGAAAATTTGTAGAGTGATAACCATACTTTTATTTAAAGTTAAAAGATAGACATAAGTTTATATACAGATTAAAGTTTAAATTTTGCGCAATAATAACATAAAAGACATTCTATTATAATTTTTTGGCTTCAAGAATGTGAAATGCATATTTAGGCATCTTGATTAAGCACTTCATCAAAACTGTTGCTCAGATAAACAATTAAGCAGCTTAGGCATGAAATTTATCATTTTAGGTAGCTTTCGTAAGAAATACTACCTATTGCAGTCGTTACCATGGTGCGACTTTTGAAAAATTCCTTCATAACTTTTCATTATAGGACCCCAGGAACCCAAAACCACCCCCACCTAAAAAGTTTATATATATATATATATATATATATATGTATGTATGTATGTACTAAATTTTGTCCGCACGATAAAAGTCGCAATTATGCACGGATCGTGTTCAAACTCGCCAACAACTTTGAGATGGCTACTATCTCGGCGGGGATTGAAAATGAGCAAAATCGGCCCAAAGGAATGGAAATGGGGAGGGCTCAAAATTTTGAAAATACCGTCTTAACATGATTCTGATAAAACCAGCTCTTAGACAACAATGACAATATCTCTTTTATCTCTCGTTATAGCAGGTGCCAACAATTAAAAAAAAGCAATAAAATTCTCATCACAACAATTGCTTTTCTACTGCAAGATTTCACGTGAAAAATTAAATTAAATAAACAGTTTGACGAATTGAAAACAAATTGAATATTACGTCAGAAGTTTTCTAGAGCAAGATTTCCGCATGAAAACTCAAAATGGAATAAATAGTTTGACGAATTAAAAAAAAATATATATATATTGCGTCATATTGGAAATATAATGGACCTCAGTAGGTGAATATGTAACGTTATGTGAGTTTGAAGAAACGTATTAAAACATGATAAAAACCCGACTGTGGAAATATTAACATATTTTAACACTTTGAGGTTCTCTGAATTTGCTTTAGCCCTTTTTAAACCTATTCCATATACATGCGTGTGTGTATTCGTGTATATTAGAATTTTCACAAAATGTTTAGCTCTCTTAGAGCTCATTCTTAGTGAAGGAACTGGATTTATCTCTAATCTTGATTTAAGTTTTGTTGGTGAATTTAGTACTTAACTTCGAAATCTACCTCCGCCTGTAGGCCCGATCCGGCAGGGATTCATTTTTTAAATCATTTTTTCTTTTTATTTATCAGATGCGCATTTTTAGTATCTTAGTTACACTGAAGAAGAAAGTACGGGAAGAACGAGTGAAATGGCAACTGATGGGCAAAATGGCCATTTGAGTTTTTTTCCGTTGTATACTAGTGCCGCCACATTAGAACTGGACGAAACGGTGCTCACACATTGATAATGTTGTTTTCGATTTTGAAGCAGGTCACATGCTTCTATTTTTTAACTCATTTTATTGTTTTTTCTCATTTCTGATTTTAGGCAAGTTGTACAATTTCCTGATTATAGATAAATATTATGTGCTATTGCTCTTATGCTATTTGATCAGAATGAAAAAAGATTGTAAATGATAAGTGTTTGAAAACGGTAAATCGTAGTTTAGGTACTTGGCCAAAGTTTTTGTAATGCAATCATTCCGGGCAATGTGGCCAAAAAGAGATTTGGCAAAATGGTCAGATGACTACTTTGCACAGAAACTTTTTTTTATTGTTCAGAATAAAATACCACTCAAGAGTATTTTTCTTTGAATGAAAGAAGACCAGTCGGGGAAATAACTTCTTTGGACACAGGCTTACTCTTGGAATTTGCAGGCTGCATGTCTGCTGGGGGAACTTGTATTCACTCTATTGTCCTATGGATATTCATTACTGTTTACTTTGTTCTTTAGCGACTTAATAATTAAAATATTAGAAAACATAAACCTTATTCTTACTGTGTGTTAACTTTAGCTTGTGTTGATTAAATATGCATCTTGAATCAATGAGATTTCTTCATTCACATATGCTGCCGACTTTGCCAAGCCTAGTCGGGCAAAATGGCTATTTCGTAATATTTTTTTAATGTAATGTGTACGTCCTAAAATACATAAAAAAGAGCAATTGGAACTACAGTTATTATAATTACTATAGATATTTGTTTCTAGAAATTTACTCAATAAATGGCATTATAAAAATTCGTGTCCACTTTATCCTTCCTTCCGTCCCGCATAAGCTGCTCATTTAATGTCGTGCATTTTATTGTCGTACAAAATTTTTCGTATAAGGATCTAACTCAGTATTTTCCGTCGTACATCCTGAGTGACCACATGTACTGAAATGTTTTGGACATAATATATTCAGCTAATTTCTGTCTGTACAATAACGTTGTTATGTAACTATCAGTGTAAGTTTGAGCAAATGAAAGATCATTTCTCTTCCAACTATTTGTAAAAGTGCTATGTACTAAACAGATGAATTGGAAAACTAACTACACCATTCAGCATAAATATCTTGGAAAATAAGTAACTTTCTAAATATGTCTATGTGCAAATAAGAAAATTTAGTGATAATTTGAACTAGATGAGTTAAACCAAATTACATCGACTATGACGTTATACAGAATGTAACTTCAAATTTGAATACTTATGTGTTAGGGCTTTTTTAAAAAACAGTTTGTCTTAACCCTTTGGGGACGAGTCAGGTGACCAGGTGCCCAGAATTTGTGATTTTTCTCGCCAGTAAAATTTTATTGAAAATTTTGCCTTATTTAATGCAAGCATTTTCCCGATTCAATTTGGCAAAAATTTCTACTTTGAAAAACCGGTTATAAAAGAATAAAATTCTGCAAAAGACGCTCGCCCCGCAGAGTTTAACGAACTTATTATGAAGTACAAATTTATATGACAGTGATAGGGATGTCATAACGATACAGGCAATAATGGGATTAAATTGTATCAGTACATTGCAAAAAATGTTGTAATTTTTCAATCACCAATGCTGTGAAATAGAATTTAAGCATCGATGCTGTGAAAACGAATTCAAGCACGAAGTGAACTAAAATTCGAATTATTTTTGTCACGGGCACCACTCAGCTAACAGCACCGCGATTTTCCCAAGACTAGACAATTATTTTAGCACTTTTAAAGACATGTAGATTTGCATGTAAATTTTGCAGCAACTCTGTTGGCAGCCGGTGTTCCAGCACCTTTTGTTGTAAAACACAAAAGTTTTTTTACAGTGTGTTTGATTAATGAGATAATATACCATTTAATTTAAAACAATTGGAATGTAATGTCTATGTGAAAAAAACGAAATATTGATCACATTTTCTACACGCGCCCAGAGACTGGACTAACCGGAGCCTTCCACGCAACTTAACTTGAACATTGCTTTTTTCTGCGTAAAAACGTCGTCCAATTTGACAGTTCAGTGTATTGTGGTACGACCGGAGTAGTTTTGAAAAATATGATTATATATGTATTTGTTAGCGGTAGGCTCGGATGCTCTGATAAACATCAAAAGTAAAAAGAAACTATGGTAATAATTGATTAGACATATACAAAGAATAAATCACACACTTAAAAAAGAACGTCACACTGAATACGTCAATACGTCAATAATGACGTCAATAATGAAGAATACGTCACACTCAAAAAAACATTTGAAACATTTCCCGGCCAATTCGCTATTTTCACTATTGCGTCATTTGTTAAAATACTAATGAAGTTATTTCAACTCTTACCTCAATCGGTTGAAAAGAAAATGCTTGCTTACTATAAATTTCTAGTTTGCTATGGGTATAACTTCCGCATGAAATGATTATATGATAAAGAAACAACATTAGTGAAACTGTATATTTAATATAAAAATTGAAAATAAGGAAATTGGCACATTAAATAAAAAAAACCCGTCGAAAATGTAATTTACTCTGAAATAATAATAAAAAAAGAAAAATATTAATTTTATTCATTTAACAACCATAATATATGAATTTAGTTTGACTTCTACATAAAAATATGTGACTTATATAAATTTCGAAAATATTTGTTTCATGAAATTATACCATGCTTTAAAATGTACATCATTTTTCACCCATTGAAAAGTACGAATTTGGATTTCCTATTTATTTGTTATTTCTAGCTATGTACCTTTCTTTAAATAACAAAAATCTTCAATGTTTCCAAGAGGCTTGATTTAGTAGATCGCAAAATTTCCACTGAATGAAGCTGTGGCGTACTTATAGTGGTTTGAGTTCATGAGGAGTCTTATAAGCTTTAAATATAGATATTTTATTCAACAACGTACAAAGGGTTGACAGGTAAGATCTAATAAATTTCGTCCTCACCCCATGACAGCAATAAAATATTTCTTAATTAAATATAAAGCTTAAAAGTTAAAGCACGTAACTTCATTTCTCCGGAGCGTGCTTGAGCTCCGACGGCGGGGTTCATTTCAATCCACATCTAGATTTTATATTCTAAATCTGTTCTTGTTCCCAAGCTATGCTCCAGCCGTACATAGCCGTTACTCTACACCAAAACTATTTACGCTAACTCACACACTCTCAAACATCTAACTGCACTGACTAACCAACTAACTGATGACCACTTAACATATTTTCGCTCCCCTATTTAAACTCTGGCAGACTGAAATAAATTTGCACACGGTTACCGCTAACTCGCGGAATAGTGAACTACTAATTAAAATGCACCGCATACAATTAGAGTGCATCTATATTAGAGTTACGTCTTACACCATGTTCGCCTACAAACCACTAGAGAGCCTTTGTAACAAAGTTACTGGCTCCTTACAAAGTTACTTCAATTTCAGCAGAATATACCATTTTAATCTTACTCAAATAACCGACTTCATTTTTTATTTGTTTGTGTCACGTGCTTTCAACTGCAAGTTGACGTCATCAATTTTACACTTTTAAATCGTTTGACACGTTTATTTCGCTGACAACTTTACGTCATCTCTCGTGCATTCGCGTTTTTTTTTTACATTATTGGATGAGGAGCTTTAAATATTTTTGAAAGATTTAATATTATTTTTTAGAATAGAATATGCTTTTAAAATGTTTAATTAAATTTTCTGTATATTTTTATTAGATTTTAAACATCTTCAATATAGCGGCGCACACTAAATAATTGTAAATTAAAGTTCAATAAGCATTCATGGTTTCCGGCGTTAATTTAATAAAACCCATTGTAGAATAGCTCAACCTTAAAATATTTAAATATTCGATACTATTGTTATTAGAATATGTCAAAAATAAGTATACGTATATTTTTATAAAATAACAAAAGAAAAAAGCCAGGTGAAATAAATTCGGTCGTAAAAAGTAACAAAAGTGACGTTACACATTTAACATAAAATATATTCCATCTATTTTTTTCTATTCGAAGAAGAAAACGACTTTCACATCAATGTTTTCTTAAATTAACACTACTTTAGCGATATAAAGAAAAAAAGTGACTTTATTTTGTGTCGTAATGACATTGTCGTATAGAACCTATTCTATCTGAAATGTTTTCTTTATCTCAATTTCGTATTCTTATTTTAAAAATTCTAGATCAGAAAAAATAGTCAAGCTTTTTTTTTTTCGAGTTAACACGTTGAGTGCCATGGTGATTGAACACTGAAGCTGAAAAACTTACAATGTTTTAAGTAATTTTTAAGAATGTATAATCCTATAATAAATAAAAGGTAAGTGATTTTTAAATAAATTTTCAGTAATTACTTAAAACAATATGTATTTTTTTAGTTTTAAATGATATTTCATATCGTCAGTCATCAGTGAATGGCGTGTTCGAAACAAAAAATTACCGTCACCGGTGACTGACGTGCCGCTTAACATGTTAACAAAAATAAAACTGTTGAAACCACTCATTTTGGTATTTTATGTATCTTTTACATCTCATATAAGGCATAAAGTATTTATTTATATTTGATGCAAAAGTGAAATTACTCAAATAATATCTACTCTCTCTATATAAAATCATAATGAAACGAATTTATGAAACGAATATATGAAACGCCTGAAATGTAACGATTCTTTGAATCGACTGATTAAACAACTGATTATGTTTCATGGTGATTTCTCCTAAAAAAAGGAATAGTTTGCGATGAAATTAACACCAAAAATCAATATTGATTCGCAGATTTCAAAACTGGTATTAGAATTTTAAAATTCGAATTAGTTTTCGAAATATTATTTTTTTTCTAATTTTATATACATTTTTCTAATGATGGGAACTCAAATTTGAATCATAACAGATATTTTTTTTCAGATTTTAGAAAAGGTTACTATTTTAAACTAATTTGGCGAGAAGCTTGGCCTCCCTTAAATGTATGCTAAGAAATGTATCATGTTACATTTATTCATAGTTCAATTTGTATTTCATTATCATTTTATTTAATACAAGCAGAAGCATTTAAAATAAATGGCTTTCAATTCTTTATATTTTTTTAAACGAAATGAAAAGAAAAATATTAGGCACAGATGTCATATACGCACCGGGGTACCTAATTGGCGCCAAAATGGCATTATTTTGGTTGACATGGTAACCGGCTATTGTTGTTTATTTAATAATAAGTGTTAATTTACTTTATTTTTTTTAATTACATAAATTGTTTTGTTCTATAGTTAATTATTTTTTTGGTTATTTTCTTTAAAAATAAAAAATAATTGAAAATAATTAAAAAATACGGTACTACTTAATTATTCAATCGACACATTTCGCCAAATTATATAAATCGCCAATTTATACAAATTGACATAACTTTTATTTTAAATTTCGTTATTTAAAATACAAAGAAAATAGTATAACATTAATAAATATACAAATAAAACGTCGAAATAAAATCACTTGATGACGTAAAGACGTGTAACTTGCTTAAAGTCAAGTGAATGTGACATCTATCAACCATTATTGGCATTTAATCTTATAGTTTGGTGATAGATTTTTGGTCGACGGGATAAGTAAGTAGTACCAAAAATACATATGTAACTGGTATTCGAAAACGAGGATTTCGCCAAATATTCGTAAAAAAAAAATCACGCCAAACCGGGTGCGTATATGGCATCTGGCCAAATATTAAATGATGTAACAAACGATGACATTTAATTCCAACTTCAAAGCAATGTTATAATTTACCACTCGAAAAATAAAAAAAAAATGCTAACTGGCGAGTTGAAAAATAGTTATTAGCGAGATTTTCACCCGGCTAGCATAACAGTATCAATAATTCTTTACGACAATGCTTTTATGTAGTATTATTCGAAAAAAAATTGATTTTTTAAAAATCAAAATGGAAAACTTTCGGCACAGATGCCACATACGGTCCCATATTGGCGCTATTTTTTTTTTCTGGCACTAATGTCATATACGCAACGGGTACTTATCTGGCGCCATAGTATCGTTATTTTGCTTGATTTGATAAGCCGGATGTTGTTGTTTATTCTGTTGATCTTTTCCTCAAATTAGCGTCGGGAAAATATCGCGCCAATATGGGGCCGTATATGATATCTGGGCCAAACTTTCATATGAAAAGCGAAGGGATCAGAGCGTAATTATTTATGGCAGTTACATGACTTGGGGTATTATAATATAGATGAATTCAGGGCGATAGAATAATATTTGGCGACTTATCACCTGTACCTGGCTAATATTAAAGTACCAAAATGGCGCCAGGAATATAAAAAGCGAAGTGGTTCGCCCGGAACTCTTGATGACAGTCACATGATTTAGTCACATGATACCGTATTCTTTAAAAAATATACATAGGGCATTCTTAAAAATACTGCATTATGTGAATTATTTAACACGTTCACGCCGGCGCGGTGGGTCACACTCGACTGTCTCAGAGCTGGCAAGTCTCCGGCCTTTTTGATACCAGTATTTTAATACAGAAAATGTTGTTTTATTTAATTAAAACAATTGGGCGATTTAAAGGAACAACATTTTCTCTAAAATAACAGTGGTGTGCATAAAGCCGGAGACTTGTCAACTCTGAGACAGTCGAGTGTGACACACCGCGCCAGCGTGAACGTGTTAATGTATGCGCATAGTTAAAATCTCAATTAAAAGTATCATTTATCTAATAAAATTATATCTTATTATATTTGCCCAGTATAAAAATACATATTCTAAACCTTTTTGTAAAATTTACGCAGAATTATAATACATAATAAATCAGACCTGCGATTTTTATTAAAAAGAGAGTCATTCCACGTAAAATGAGCAAAAATTTAAAAAACGTCGTAGCCACATAGTAACCGATATCAATAAAATTTTATACACAGGTTCAATTGATGTTAAAATAGAGCTACGCAAAATATCTTCACAAAATATAAATTGTTTTAGCAGTTTTGGACATTTAAAAAACTTGTGATAAAGAATGACATGTGTCAAATCGTCCAAAGTTGCAAGTTTGAAGTTCTGTATCTTAAAAACTATTTAACAGAAATAAATGTTTGTTTGTAATATTGTAACCTCTGAAAAATTATATTCATATTTATTGAATATTAATAATCTGGTAACAACATGATTAATCTTTAATTGGTTGTAAAAATTGAAAATTTGTGAATTTTGAGAAAATTAGAAACGTTATAAAAATCAAAAGAATTCGAAAACATCCGTGAAATGATGTCTGATGTAGTATTACATATGAAGATCAAATTCCCAAAGTTTGACTATTTATTTCCTTTATCTTAAATAAAATCTTAGAAACTTTAAAAAAAATTTCCATATCATAATTTTTCCTCTTATGTATGAGTAAAAATATAAATAAAGGAAAGGTCCGACCTTAACAATATTGCACCGGCATAAAGCTCAATAAGTCCATGATATCGTCAAAAAAATTCAAGATTGTCTTTTGATTCCTAACATAGCAAAAATCGGTTCAAAAAGGTAATATCTGTTACATTCCATACATTACATCCTTTGAATTCGCGCTCGTTTCCTAAAATATTGCACGATTTCAAGGTGAAAGTAATGGGGTGCTGCCATCTATTTTTTGTATCTGTATTTAGGATTAATATGTAATTTTTTGTCCAAACTGAATCATTTTTTCTACTTTAATTAAATATATTCTTGAGAAAAAATAAACTGAAAGCAAGAATAAAAGTTTCCATATATAAAATATACAATTTTCTCTATAATATCAAACAATTTAAACGTTTTAAAAAGCTTTACTTCACTTTCAAAGAAGTGATAGAAATATTGGATTTTACGCTCAACATTTTTTACTATTTATTTTTTTTTTCTCATTAAGGAATACAAAGGCAAGAATGAAAATTTCGATATTTAAAATATATAATTTTAGTTTAAACGTCAAAAATATATACACACATATATATATATATATATATATATATGTATATAAACTTGTCAGAGCTGTTCTTCATGTGTAAAGGAGTAATAGAAATATTGCATTTTCTTCTCAACATTTTTGAAAAATAAATTTTTTCTCATTACGGAATAAAAATACAATTACTAACTTACGCAAATCTGTTACTTATTATTCATTCCTAATTATAAATAATTTCTAATATAGTCTTTCCATTCCTAAGGCTAATAATCAAAATTGAAATTTTAAGCATTTAGATAAAACCTCGATTTTCCATCCACTTTTAATGTTAATTTTAATACTTATATAAACAATCCTGAAATCTGTTATTTTACATTTACTCATAAATAGATATTTTCTACTTATACACTGAATTTCATTAAAATCTCTGACATGTCTGCCATTTTCTCATTTTGCATAGAATGACCCAATACTGAAGGGGATTTTACAATAAACTAATGCTCCATATTTCTAAAATTCTTAAAATTATCGCATTTCATTTAAATAATTTTGTGGTGCGTTTAATTAAATGTTAAACAATGATACAGCTAAATAATATGGAAGGGAATGTGGTTAATCTCTGGTTTTGCTAAATCAGTCTGGATTAAAGGGATATAGATAAATTAATTTTAAGGATTAACGAAAAATAATTTTTATAATTTATGTTACGCATTATTATGTCTATTTTAGATATTAGAATAAACAGATCGTTTATTCAAACTTTAAAAAAATCCAAATTATTTACTAAGACTTTTAAAAACTGTATGTATACTTAAGCTTTATTCTTAAAAATATACAGATATTGATGAATATGAATTTTTCCTCTTGCATATTTAGGCACTTGTTTTCGTCAATCATTCTTTTAATAATTTTAAGCCACTCTTTTTGAGCGACAGAGGTTCTTATTGTCTTTAGACGCTGAAAACTATTGCAAAGTGAGTTGATTTTTTTAAGGGTAACTCAAAAACTAATTTGCTGAAAGAGCTGTAATTTTGGATTCACATACTTAAAGCTTTCTTGAATCGATTTCTATTTTTTTTATATTGGTTTATACATACACTGCTCAAAAAAATTAGGGGAGCAAGCAAAAAATTTAAGAGAACAGTGCAAGACAGCCATGTATGGGCATAAAATGGATAGTATAGGTGTATCAATGCGCAATACAGAAAAAAAAGACGCAAAAAAATTTGTAAGGGAGCTTTTATTCTTTGAAAAGATGGAAACAACATGAAAAGGTGGTTTGGGGGGGGGGGGGCAACAATATGGTTTCATGTAAATGATAAGTAATGTATTGTTTAGAAAGTATACAAAATTTTTAATATGGCGTGTGGTCTTCTCGAAAAGCTAAGACTGCTGCAGACCTGTTTTCCATAGATGCAACGAGGCTATCGATAAGACTTTGGAGAATAATGTTCCACTGCTCAAGAATTGCAATCTCCAAGTCCCGGACTGTAAAAGGAGGCCTTGGTCACGCAGCAATGGGCCGTCTGAGTATGTCCCAAACATACTCAATCAGATTTAGGTCAGGAGAGCATGCTGGTCATTCCATACGCTGCACAGTGGAGTATTTGACCCGAAATCCTGGTCAAAAATATTTTTAGATGTAAAATAGTCCGATTGGCTTGAAATTCTTAGATGTTATTGGGTATCACTATGGCATGTTTGGTATTGTAAATGAAGTCTATAGCTTTTGTGGTTCATTTACAGAGACACCGAAAAGAATTCCATTACATTATGGTCTATGGGGAAAAATAATTTGCTCTGAATTTTAATGATATCACAGGTGTACTAAGGCACTTATTGTAGAATATGTTGTGCATAGAATATATCGTTCATTTACAGGGACACACAAAAGAATATGGATGAAGAATAAATTTAACTATTGAAGTCTATGACCAATAATTGCTGTAAGTGCGTTTTGGTTCTAATAGGCGTTTTAAAATAGAACAATTTTTTTTTAAATATTACTTGGTGTGGATACATTCTATAGATCATATACAGGGCTGCACAAAAGTTCTCAAGTACATTTCCGTTTATTCACGGAAATGGCTGAATGGACATTTTAAACTGTGCTATGTGTTTCACTGTTTAGTTTAATATTAGTTTAGTTTAATATTTTATATCTTAAAAGCTGACGAAGTGTAAGTAAGATTTTAACACTTCACATAATAATAAATATACTTTTTATAAATATTTTGACAGTTAAGAAAAAAAAAAGAGTCATCCTTTAGGAAGAGCACACAAAAAAAAAGAAGTTAAAATATTAGTTTACTAAGTAGATGTTTTAAAAATACGAATAAATCACATGTCCATTGACTTAACATTAGCGAAGGGAGTTTGGAAGTCGAGCGACTTGTAACCTTAACTATTAACAGTTTTTAAGAGGAAAGTAATTGTTGATAGGTTTATTTTATCCACTGTTAGTTTAATTAAATGTATTTAATTTTACTATATATAAAATTTATTATTTACATTTAATAATGCTTATTACATTTAAATTATATTTAAATAATTATTGCATTTAATTTATGTTTAATAGTGTTATATTTAATAGTAGGTTCAGTACAGTGGAGTCTATATAGTATAGATTGCTAGTTTTTGAATGTATTTAATATGTTATCAGTTTCAAAATGATTATTCAGAATTCTTCTTCATCTTCTTCATCACTCTCTTCTTGGCTTTTATCGGGACTACCATCGGACCTTGCTGGAAGAAGAAGTTGTAGGGTCTCGCTACTGTATGGCTTGCTCTTTTTAGTTGATGAACGGAGTTATTATAAAATATGAAGTTACTTATTTTCACGTACATTATAAAAGGAAAATTTTAATTAAATTTTCTTGGTGACGTTTGTCAGTTTTGGAATTAAATTTAAGTGTCCCTTTTTAAGGACACCGCCCTCGAAAGGGTTAATTCTCTCCTGATGTTACACACTTGAGCCCCAAGAACTAATTAGGGAACCTTTTTTCAATAAATAAGTATATACAATTTGAAGGCGATCGGATATTTCTATAAAAAGATATCGAATGGCGTGCGTATATACGCACCTACATACTTACATATGTACGTACATACATATATACAGATAGAATATGCAGTTGCAAAAGCTCTCTGGTAATAAATACCCTGTGAGCTAAAAACCTGCAATACGACAGTAAATATATAGCTCTTATCTCTACAATTCGGTGGCCGCAAAACAGAGCATTTAAATAGTCATTCCGAAAAAAAAAATTATAAAAAAATAGTATAACATAAAAATAGACTATAACTAATACGATTATAATTTAAACATGGCGGGGCAAAGCGCGGCACATATTTAAAAGCTTTCGATATGTATAAATTAGAGCCAAAAACGCTTTAAAAATAACCCTTTTACACATTTAATGTTTTTTTATTACATTAAAATAAACTATTTAAACTAACACATAGTTTATCAGTAAGCCCTAACTTTTGTTAAACACGTAATCTCTGTTTAGTTTCAATTCAACAATTAATTGAGCCACAAATAAATTATATTTAAACATAACAACAATGTAAAAAAACAGCAAAAACCACGTCTTCTCAGAAAGAAACTTCCTCTTCAGCTGAAGCTAGGAGCCACCGGATATAACTCAGGTTCCTAAAATAGACCTAGAAAGATGCACCAATTAGTTATCTATTGAAAAATATGATTTTTACAATTGTTGACAAAATTTTAATTTTTGTATTTTTGGGCAGGTTTTTGGGTCAAATACTCCACTGTTCGCTGTATTGTTTCAGCTTCAAGCATGTTTTCCACAAGACTAACTGTACGAGGTCTGGCATTATCATGCATGGAAAAAAAGAAATCATTAATGGCTGCTACATAAAATACGACATGAGGTCTCTGTATCTCGTCTGTATAACTTTAGACCGTCAAAGTACCATTCCGAATGATATGCAGGCCCGTACGTCCACTTATGCTCATTCCAGCCCATAGCATCAACCCACCTAGTCTGGAATGTGATCTTTCACGAACGAATGTGGGATTATTTTGAGTGTCTCTTTCTCTCCATATCAAAACACATCAGATGCCACATCCAGACTGAATCGGGACTCGTCTGTAAGCAGAAATAGACTCCAACAACGTTGCCTCCAAACTCGATGTTCAGTTGCCCACCTTCTTTGGGCCGCACAATTGCTTGAGATCCTCGTAATACAGACCTTTGGTGTACGTGCATAGAGACCACCCTTATTAAGCCTGTTTCGGATTGTTTGGCTGGACATCCTTCGTCCTGTGGCCAAGAACAACTCTATTTTCAGCACAGTAGCACTACACGTTCCATCTCGACGAGCTGTTTACGGGATATATGGGTCATCGGATTCTGTGGTAGCACATGGGCGACCTTGCCCTTGTCTATGTCTACCATTCTATGTGTCTTGGAATCGATTCCACAGCCTTACATTGACACTTCTTGCTACCCCAACAGCGTCCGCTAACTTCGCTGTGTTTCCCCAGATTCAACTGCCCTGATAATACGCCAAGCCATGGATTTCATTAAATCACATTGCTGTGATGTTTTCAAGTCACCTTTCCTCAAAACAGAAGCTGAGCAATTGAATTTAACAATTTTGACAGTGAAACAGACGTTTCTGAAAAATCCCGATTTCTACACTTATCTCCTTTTTCTACTTTTTGACGTCATAAACTTTAATTTGCATGTGAAGTTTTTTTTATCTGCTTCCTACTACTCTTTCAATTATAGATGTTTTATTCTACGTTACTTATCGGTGTAAATATTTGCGTAATTTTGTTAAAACCGTGTGCTTCCCTAATTGTTTTGAGCAGTGTATATATCAATAAATTAATATATATATATATATATATATATTAATTTATTGATTTAATTATCGTAATTGGAATAGATGATGATTTGTAATTTGATTATGGTTATATATATGTGTGTAGGATTTATTATTTTACCTTTCTAAATATTCAATTAGCTTATTGCTATAAATGAACTCATCAATCAGTTGTTCAGGTATTTACTTAATGTATTAATTAGACGAACAAATATAGGTTATGAAATCCAGTTAACATCAACGATACAGCATACAATTTTCACATCGGCAAAAATAAATATAAGAAATCACCTAGATTCCTCAGTCAAACCTTTTATTCGGCCATAAACAGTTCTTTAAAACGTTCAGTTAATATTCAAACAATGGACTATGGAGCTTTTAAATATAGACACCTCTTGATCTTAATCCATTCCTATGTATAGCCGTTGCCACCCATCTTGCATCTTTTTTTCACGCTCCTCGTGGAATACTTTTTTATTTTCCATAATACTGTGTATTGATAAAATAAATCCTCGAGTCTGTCAAGTTACGTTGTTGAGAATTTTTATAATACCAAATAATTATAAAAAATAAAAAATTGTAAAACTAAATTGTAAATAATAAAAAAATATATATATATAAGACGGTTGGGTGGGTATATGCTAGAGTAAGGAAGAGGGTGGCGTTGTCTGGATAATACGCAATGGTTAATTTAAAAAATGGGGCATTTGATTTATAACTACATTGCTATTACACATTTTATATTGGATGTTGATTCGATACTTTTGTATGTATAACGGTGTAGTTAAATTTATATATTTATCAATTCATATTACATTTATTCATATTCATTACAATTTAATAAAGTTAACGATTAACTTGTATTTAAATTTTAGCCTACTCAGGACAATATCACACTAATATCTAATAGTATACTATCTTAAATAAGAATAAAATACATATTGAGTGTATTTGTTATACCTAATGCTATGACAGTATTGATTTTAATTTGGTAATTTTTTTTGTCCTCTATCCTTTTTAATCTTGTTTCATTTTGAACTTAATTGGTGTTCAATGGATTATTTCTCGGTTTTCTGTGTGTAGTAGTCCCAAATTCATATTCTTTAGCTAATTTGTGGCTAATACGAATATGAAAATATACATTTTATTTGTTGAACTTAAGGCAATTGGGATCCGATGATTCTGTCTAAGTTCTACAAATTTCCATTATTCCATTTATGTTATTCAATTTCTGCTGTTTTTTACTATGTTTTTGGAATCTATGTTAAGTGTGTTGGGGGAAACTGTATTTGTTAATGTCATTTTATTCATAATTTCACAGTTTTTGTTGGTGGTCGGTAATGTTTATTTAATGGTTATATATATATATATATATATATGTATATATATATTAATATGTATATATAAAATTAATTTAAATATAAATTTATATTTGAATTTAATTTTGAAAAAGAAAGGAATGATAATCTACGAATTTTTTAACGGCAACCGATTTCTAGAAACTTTAAATGTACAAAATAACAGTAATATAGTTTAATACAAAATAACAGTCCATTCTACTAGATAGCTTTAACAAAAAGCTTAAAAAATACACGCAATGTAATCTACAGTGCAATGAATTGTAAATGAATTTAACATTAGGATTTTTAAATTTTTCAAAATCGTAATTTTTAAACTACTTGACTAAGTGTTTTTAAATTTTGGTATCATGTTGTAAACCTTACCTAAAAAAGCAAATATGATATGACAATCAGATGTTCGCGTTGGAAATGTCAGAGTTTGACATAATTTTATTAAGAAGATGATCACCTAAACTTTTTCATTTAACATAAATTAAAATAAAACATAATTTTCAGTCAAATGAATATTTTCATTTTTTTCCCTTGGACTATTCAGTAATAAAGATGCTTTAAGTACTGTCCGATTTTCTTCTTCTTTTCTTTTTTCTTTTTTGGGGTGAGGGAGGGGTTAGTTGTCTATTTGCATTGAATGTATATTTGCGTATGGGGAATTAACAGAAATCTTAAAGATAGCTTTTTGAAAATGAATATAAATCGAAAATTAAAAGTGCTCATTAATATTAAAACAGAAGTTCTTAAAACGTTTGCAAGAAATGTTGATTTCATTATGGTTTTAAAATGTTTTGAAAGTAAGTACAATAAAAAATATGTATTTAAAAAATGTATGTCTGCATAATTATTAAAAAGAAAAAAACTGACAAACAAAAGTAACATGGAATTATATAATTTTGACCACAGACGTATCGAGTAATTTTTTTTTCTATTGCGTATTTTTTTTCTTTGATGAACGGATAATCCCTGTTTCATTCAGGTAATCTCTTCACTTCTTTAGAAATTCATAACAAGATTCCATATAAGTATACTGTGTTCTTTTGAAATAAATAAGATTGCATAAATCTGTTCCTTTTCATTTTATGAAATACCCAGCACAAGCCAATGTTCTTTGTGCAAAAATAATCTCAGTCGTGCAACTGAAAAATTCATAAAGCGCAGAGAATTTTGTTTTGCATTTGATGATAGAATATTTTTTTTCTAAGAAAAATCATTTTTCAAACGGGATTTTTATTTTTGTAGAATGTCGTGCATTTATGGAAATTGTATACATCTTTTATATGCGTATACAGCACATTTTAGAACTTCTGGGGTAGAATATAAGAGGTCATCGAGCCCACTAAAAGTAATCTTACAATATAATCTCTCGCTGGAATTTAAATTTGAAGGGGACTTGTTTATATTGTATAAGGACATTTGTACGCCTCAAATTAGAAAAAAAATGATCATTGAAAATTGTTTTACTTTCTATTAAACAAAAATAAATTTCGGGAATAAAATATTGCAACTTGTAATAAAAATAGTAATAAAAAAAGAGTTACTGTAAAAGTTGAGTACATGAATGTGGAAGATCTTATACTTTCGATTTTGAAAATATTTCTTATCCCTTTAAGACCCTACCCGCACAATTGTGCGGGTTAGACATTCATTTAAATGTTTGCTTCTGAGTCGTATGTAATAAAAACTTGAATCTAATGATCCCTCTGGTTTGCAGATAGAGTAAAGTATCATTTTTTATCAACAGGTAGTGGTTGCAGCCCATGCTTTACTTTCTACAGACATGACTAGTTTTGTTTACAAATACATCGGGTCATAAAGGGATAAAAGAATATTTTACCCTTTCGGTAATTCTTCGAAAAGAAATACGTACACCCTTCCCTCCCCCTTCTTTAACGAATTTTGATCACATTTGATAATGAAATAAAGAATTTACAGTGTAAGTAATTTTCATTTTTACTATATTCTGAATGACAAAATCATTATGTAAGTAAAAGTTATAGTTTATTTCAAATTGTAACGTTTCCAACATTGTACATCCAACTTTGACTCACATTGAACACTTCCCTGACTAGAATGAATGCGCATGCGCTTCCTTGCTTCCACTACGAATATGCTTTTATGTGTGGTTTTTAATTTATCTAGGTTTATTTAATTTTATATAAAAGTTCTTTTAATCCTTTTCACCCTGCAAATTAGGTTTGGGCCCAACATAAAACGTGAGTGTGAATTCGGAAGTCATATGATTTACACCACGGAAGCAGTATTTGGAAAATAAGAAAAAAGCTTTCATCCGGTTTAACCATCTTTTGCGACAAAAATTGGACTTTTATTATACACTGAAGCATTTTAATTATAAACTGCACATGTTAAAGCGTCTTTTAATTAGCTTTAAAGCGATCTAATTAAATTAGAATTTAATAAATAAACCATTTTTTCAATAATGTAGGCATTAATTTTGGAAGATCAAATAGATAGCTAGTGGTTTGTAGTCAAAATTGCTAATATATCAGCTTAAATTGAAATGGATGTGCAATTAATTCATTAACAACTATTACGTAAAATTCCACAGGAATCATAATTTAGAATGTCTTTAGAAAGTTTTCCACTTATATCATTCTTTTAAATTTGGAATGTTTTACAAAACCATCATTAGCGAGAATTATATCCTAAAAGTAATCAGCATACCAAATTTCAAGTTTCTAATCCATTCAGCATATAAAAAACATAACTTTAGAACGTTTTTTCCCCTGCACCCTTTGAAATTTAGATTTTTAAGAAACACGTTTATTCCGTGCTTACTTTTACGTCTTAAAAGTAGCATTAATGCCAAATTTCACGTTTCTATCCTTAGCAATTCCATTGAAATCGTAATTTAGAATGCTTTTTGAGCATATAAACCATTAAATTGCGATTTTTTAAAAATTATTCTGTACGAATGTTTACGTCTTAAAAAGAACAGTCGCATCAAATTTCAAGATTCAACCCTTAACAATTCCGTAGAAATTGCAATTTAGAATATTTTTAGAAGATTTTCTTCTCATTTCACCTAAATATCTATTTTTTAAAACTATTCTTAAAAGTAACCTCCAAACCAAATTAAAATTTTCTCGTCCCAGCAGTATCACAAAAATTGTATATTTCAAACTTTATTCCTCCCTGCAGTCATTTACATTTCAATTTAAAAGGAAATGTTCTGTGCATACATTTGCGTCTTAAAATTTACAGTCATATCAAATTTCCATTTTCTATCCTTAACAATTCCATAGAAATCGTAATTTATAACACTTTTAGAACGCGTTTGACGCAATTTATCCTTTTAAACATAAAATTTCCTTCAAAAATGTGAGAGTACTTATGGCTTAATAGTAACAACTATGTCAAGTTTCAAGTTTCTGTTCCTAGCAGTTTCATAGAAATCTTAACATAGATGTTTCTAGAACTTTTCTGCTTATTTCACACTTTTAAATTTCAAATTTTTATACAAACAATTATTAGCGAGCATTTCTAACTTCAAAGCAACTTCCATGTGAAATGTTAAGTTTGTAGTCTTTGCAGTATCACAGAAACCGTGAGTTTTTTCTCTGCACCCTTTTAAATTGCAGATAATAGTAATAATAAAAATACAGTTCTATGAGTGAGTTTCAGTCTTAAAAGTAGCATCGATGAAAATTTTCAAGTTTCCATCCCTAAAATTTCTTTAAAATCGTAATTTAGAACATTTTTTGAATTCTTTCCCCTCATTTCACACATATTTCTAATATTTTTATTAATCATACTTAGCGAGAACTTGTATCTTAAAAGTAACAGTTATAAAACTTTAAATTTCTATCCCTAACAATTCCATAGAAATGGGAAAAAAAAAAAAAAAAAAAAAAAAAAAAAAAAACGTTTTCCCATCATTTCACGCATTTAAATTTTGATTTTATTTAGATACACGTCATAGTGAGCATATGACTCCGAAAAGTAACTACCGTGCGAAATTTCAATTTTCTAGTCACTTCAGTATCAGGATAATTCTAAATTTAGAAATTTATTTCCCCTACACCATTTAAAATTTCGATTTAAGGAAAACTGGTATGTTCTTTTATTTGAAAAAATAGCGGAAAATAGCTTAAAAGTAGCGGAAAAATTGCGGAAAAGTAACTACCGTGAGACCATTGAAGTTTCTTGTCACTTCAGTATCAGGATAATTGAAAATATAGAACTTTATTTCCCCTACACCCTTTAAAATTTCGATTTAAAGAAAACTGGTCTGTGCGTTTATTTGCGTCTTAAAAATAGCGGAGATTATAAATTTCAAGTTTCTGTCCCTAACTATTCCTTAGAAAATCGTAATTTAGAAAGCTGTTCGTGAATTCAATTCTTTTAAATTTCGATTTTTACTTTCTTTTATCTTTACAAGAAGAAAGTATTGGATTCGTAAAAAATTTCGACTTCCGATTTTCGACGAATTTATACGTTTTAGAATGTCCTGAATACGATTTGATGGTTTTTAGAAAATGTCTGTCTCTGAGTCACTCTGTCATTCTGTCACTCTGTCACTCTGTGAGTCTATATGTGACAAAAATTTTGCGGTCGCTCTATCTCAACAACTAATGCACGGAATTTCACAAAGCTTTAGATTAAGTTAGACCTTGATATAGACAGGTGCTTATTACTTTTTGGTTTAAATTACCCAGCAAGTGGCGCTACTGCGCTGTATTTTTCACGATTTTTTGCAATAGCGATATCTGAAGAACTAAAGCACGGATTATCATCAAACTTCAGATTCAGTTAGTCAATGATATAAAGTGGTGCTGATTACATTTTTATGTAAATCACCCAGCAGGTGGCGCTGCTGTGCTACATTTGTTCACGATTTCCGCGATGTCTATGTCTCAAGAATTACTGCACGGATTTACATAAAATTTTAGATTCGTTAGTCCTTCATATCATTTGGTGCTGTATAATTTTTATTATAATTCGCCCAACAAATGGCGCTTCTATGCTGCTTTTTTCAAGATATCCGCAATAGCTGTATCTCAAGAACTAATTCATTAATTTTCAGCTTGAGATTCAGTTACTCCCTGGTACAAATTTGTCGTAATTAGTTTTCGGTGTAAATCGCCCAACAGGTGGCGCTGCTTTTAAGAATTTTTTTTAAGTTTCCGCAATAGCTTTATCCCAAAAACTAATGCACGTACTTTCATCAAACTTCAGATTCAGTTAGAAGTTCACGTAGATTGTTGATCATTAGATTTTGCCGTAAATCATGTAACCGGTGGGTCTGATATGCTGAATTTTTCAGGAAGTATTAACATCTATGAGATAGAAGAAAGATTTGGGATTGCCACGTCCGACTAGTTTAACTGCCCTGTGCGAATATTTATATCTTAAAAGTAGCACCGACGTTAATTTTCAAATTTTTATCCTGAGCAATTTCATGGAAATCATGATTTGGAACGTTTATAGAACGTTTTTCGCTCATGTTACCATTTTAATTTCGAACTTTTTAAAGATTTTCATAGAAAGTATTTACATTTTAATTGTAACCACCACACCAAATTTCAAAATTCTTGCCCCAACAACATCACACAAATACATTTTAAAAATGTTTTGCATTTGCACCTCTTTTAGAGTTATTATGCCGATTTGAAATATAGCCTATGATGAAGAAGAGATGTTTACCAGAATTTTGTCATGATTAATTTTTTTTAATTGGTTTGGCAGTTCCAGAATTTACCCCCCCCCCCCCCTATATAGTCAAACACACAAATGTAAACAGTGCTTATTGCGATTTAATAAAAGCTACTGGAGTGATTTGTGAACGGTTCGCATAAAAGTACCCATTTTATTTTATTTTTTTACAGAGGATTAAATGATATGCAGTCAAATATTGTTTCAATTCGAATCTTGCCCCACCAGTGGCTGAGAGGTTCTGCTCTCGAAGCTGGTAGACGGGAGGTGCTGGGTTCAAACCCAATCGCGCCCGTCGGCCTAACCGTTTCGGAGTTTTCGTGGTTTTCTTCGAAGCCGTTGATTTCCATGCGCAAATACGGGTTAGGTTCCCTTAGAAAGACCCCCACGGAGGGCACTCCCCCAGGGCCTATATCCCACGTGTTGATAATCGGCCGTCATAGACACAAACCAAACCAAATCAATTCGAATCTTTGGAAACTTCTTTTATTCCGAACAAGTATATTTTATTATTTAAATTAATTATTTGAGTTCTATTGTAGACTAATTTCTGAATAAAGCACTTTTCTTTCCATTTTAAACAAAATTAATAACAGAGTACTTCTTTCACTTTTATTTTTCAAAGTGTTTGTATTTTTATTTTCTAACTAAGCCGTTTTAATTCTTTAACAAAAGAATTGAATAAAAAAAGATTTAATTTGAATTTTTGGCGTTGCTGTAGTAACTTATGTATTTTAAGAAAGTATCACTAGCAAATTTAGGTAATTTGTAGTTTTGGTGCCAAAGGTCTCGTCAAATTAGAAAATATGAAATATCTCACAAACTTTTAAACTTAGAAGAATTTGTTTTGTACCATTCAATTCAGCATACAAAAGTAAAATTAAAAATGTTATCATTTGACACATAACTATAATATACTATTTTAAAGGATTTTTTTTATATGTTTGTTCCCTTTTTTACCCCACCCCTTGGGGATGGAATAAAAAAAAATCCTTTCTTAGCTCAAACCTTATAATAAGTATCCCCCCCCCCTAATTTACATGTTTCTAAGCTTAGTTGGTTTGGCTGTGCATTGATTAGCCCCCAGTCAGGACTTTCTTTTTCATATATAGATTACTCGATTAGCCTTGAAGCTGCTCTCTAAAAACGTAAATAAAAAAATAATAATGTATGTTTAAGTACAACCTCTACTCTAGTTAATCTCTACTTTCATGCTTTAAACTGTAAATATAAATTAAAGCATATATTTTATTATTATGTTCAAAAATAGGTAATACTAAATTATATTTTTAGCTATTTAATAAAAAAACAAAACAAAAACTACAATAACTGTAATAAACTGTGAAATAATATTTTCCTGTAGTTTGTACCATACATTGCAATTGTGTTTACTATATATTGGTTTTACCTTCATACATTGCACTTATTCATGATTAGATGAATAAAATTTGTATAACATGTTTAAATACACAGGGAGCTTCTATGATTATTGGGAAAACTTCAAGAGAAGGTAAATAACCCATAAAGAAGCAATTTTGGTCTAGCAATGTGTGGTCTGGAATGAAATGTTTCGGTGAAAAACAAGAAATGCGGAGGAAATGAAAGCAAATGTTTTATTGACATAACAACTACAGTAAATGCTCAAATGTGCCACTGGCAGCATCCAGCAAGTGATTCGAGTAACTTTTCATAGATTTCAAATGTTTCACGAACATTTGCAGCAACGACTGAAAATCTTGTAATGAGGTCTTCGTCAGAGTCAACTGGTGTCTGATAGACGGAGACATCTGGAACCTTAGAAGAATAAGCCAATCATTTTCTGGACGCTGCAAGGACTGTATTGATGTTAGTGGTGACACATTTGAGTACTTACTGCAATTGTTATGCCCATAAAATGCTTGTTCTTATTTAATCCACATTTCTTGTTTTATGTCGTAATTTTTCATTTTCGACCCGACATTATCATACTAAAATATCGTCTATATATGCACTTTACCGTCCCTTACACGTTGTCCCATAGTCGTATAAACACCCTGTATATCTGAAATGTAAATGCACAAAAGAAATTTATCATGTACTTTTTTAAAATTTTTACTTAAGGTATTTATTTGCCAGAAAATTCTGGTGTAATTTCTTTATTTTAAGAATGTTTTCTTTGTTATTCTCCTAAAATTATGAAACATAATTTAAATTTTTATATTTATCGAATAGATATAAATTCGATATTGTCCAATCCCTCTTCGTCACTTAATGAATTGGCAAAATTTTAGGATTTCCGTTATTACAAAAATATAGTGCATATCAGATTGTGTACAATACGAAGGAATTCCTCACTGCCTTCATTTATAATGCTGGCCGTTTTAACGATATAAATGAAATAATAAGTAACTGTAAGTAAATGCCATGTAAATGCAGCAACCTGACCCACTAAAAGTAGCCAGACGCATTAAAAGCAGCTAGACTCAAGAAGACGCATTGACATTACAATACAAAGTAGAGAAGGTAGCGTAGAAATTAAACATTTTCCCTTGTTTTTCTATAAAAATTTAAATTCAATAATAGCAAATTTCATTATATGATGTTTAATAGTATTTCGATATTTCAGAGTTTACATTTAATAAAATTAGCCAATTGAATTATTTAACAAACATTTGTCTTCTGTTAAAAATACCGAGCATGTCTAGCATATCTGGATGAATTACCAATGCGGTAGACACGGTGCGTACTTACCCAATTAACTTCACAACTTGGATAGCTATAGTTACAAACTTGGGTTCTAAGCGTCGATTTTCGGCAAACTGTAGAATTAGCATTTCAGAAGCACCGTGCTTGATACGGGGAAAACACCAATTATAAAGTTGTAGATCTTTTTTGAATTAATGGAAAATGATGACAAGCAAAATTAACTTTGTTAGCGATATTCAGTTGACGCTCAATGTAATTACATGGAAAGTTTTGTCTTCCGAATTTGTGTACATACATTATATGGCATCTGCCGTAAAAAGAAACCGATTATATTCGAATACGGCAGAGAGGTTGGTCAGATAACTTCATTTAACTGTATGGTATTCAGTTAAACTTGTTTGATTCATTTGCAAAATATAGAACATTTTATTTTACATCACAGTGTTTCCCTCTCTGAATTCAGGCGATTTTCAAATTCCGAAATTCATTGAAAAGGAAATGGTGCATTTGCATAATTGATTTAAAAGTTAAATTATGAATGACATCTTTTTCCAATGGAGTGTTAAATTATAATGATCAGTTTGAAATTTTATATGTATATTTGACAGATTTTATTTTTAATTAGTTGTACAACATTTGATGGAACTATATGCATCTGTTAGAAAAATATAAAACAATTTGTTTCATGACGTATATTTGCCATCATACACATTTGTTAAATTTTGTTTTTCTTTTATCAGTTCCCTAGCAATGGTATTTCATAGCGTGTAAAACATCACTAAAGTAACCGCGAACACGCAAGATTAAGTAGAAATAAATAAAAAGTAAGGTAATCTTACGTAATCGGATCTACAGATTAGTTTTACGTCAAATATGAAGCGTCATCGTAACATTACTTTTAAAATTGTTTAATAATGCTGTTAAAAGGCTGCCACAAAACCGTTATCTAGTGCCAAAAACACGTTTGTTAAAATAGTCAATTGACAGTGTATATGATTATGATTATTACACAATGAGTTTAAAATCATCCAAATGTGCCTATTTTAGGATAATTTTACTGGGATATTGCCATCAATATACATTATAATGTACTTAGATAGGACGATACATTTAAATATTATAGAATGACAATCAAAACTGTTTTTCCAAAATCGAAAACTTTTCAATTATATAGAAGTTTTGTGGTTGGAGGTCAGTCGATCGCAAGCAAACATCAACATTCATGAAATGTGGAAAAAATACTTATTTTAAGATAATTCTTAGTATCATTACTTCAATTTAACTGTGCATGGTGATTTGAAGCCCTTATATTCACAGTGGACAGTTAACGAATTTTAAATTGAGGACGAAAGTATTTTTCATGAAGATGTACACATCGACAAGGCATTTAATATAAAATACGAAGACCTGAGAGCCTTTTGCTGTAAGTTTACCCCCTCATTTATAGGTCGATTCGTCCTCCACATCAAAAATTTGTAGCTTTCAATACTCTTACTTTCCGTGCACGTAAAATTTGTTCAAATTCTGATTTATTTAATTGTGAAATTAACGATAACAGCAGTTGCCATCGATCGTGGATTTAGTTTGAATGTCATTAACCGTATTT
Organism: Maratus speciosus; assembly: GCA_963932465.1. NCBI lineage: Eukaryota > Metazoa > Arthropoda > Arachnida > Araneae > Salticidae > Maratus > Maratus speciosus. The sequence goes on from OZ010792.1 coordinate 314,133,770, forward strand.
TATCTAAATCTCAGATAATCACCGATCCTGTTCCAGCAAATAAATAATTTAAAAATGTTATTGTCGTACCTTATTTTCCTAAAATATGTACAAAAGTTTCTCGTATTCTCAATAGGTTTTGTTTTAAAGTGGTTTTCTCTCCAACCAATAAAATTTCTTTCTAAAATCTTAAAGATGCTATTGACGACCATAATACCTGGGACATTTACATAATTTTTTGTGAGTGCGTCCTCCCTTACATTGGGCAGACGAAGCGTGCACTTAGAATTAGGTTGAAAGAACACCAGAATTACGTTAGAAAGAAGGAATTTCAGAAATCTACAATAGCAAAACATTGTTGCAATTCCAACCACCAGTTCAATTAAACAGAAGCTAAAATTATTCAAAAATGTAACTCAGGTTTTGATCTAGAGTTTTACGAAGTTCACTATATTCATAACCATACTTCCCCCTTGGTTAATGATATGACCAGCACCGCTTTTCTTTCACCAGTTTGGGGGGATCCTGCGCAGTAACTCTTTTTCAGTTAGTTCTGGTCAATTACGTCATTTATTTAGGATATATAAACTTTTGTTTCAGCTTTTTCAATCATTCCATAAGCCAGTACTCGGGTCTATAACCGAGGGGTACTTCGAACCCGTTTAAATTTTTTTCCTCACTGAGGAAGGGGATTCAGGAATCCTTGAAACGATCGTATGGGTTTTTTTTTTGTCGTTATGTACGTTATTTGTGCGTAAAAAACGCTGTTAAAGATTTTAGCTTTATCTTATATACAATGAAAATCTACCGTGTCACGTAGCGATCCTTTTGTCTCCCCTTTTTAGTCCTGTCTATTACGGAATCAAAGTGGGTATTTAGATAAAAAAAATTACAAAAGAATTTAATCATTTTCGGCGGTAGAACGATCTGAAATACCGTAATGATGACTATGAAACAAGGCAGGTTCATACACTATCGTCTACAAATTTGAGCAAACTTTATTCTGGCCTATCCTTGTCAGTGACTGAAACTTCTCAGGAAAGACATTTTTCTCCAGTTTCGAATTAATTAACTATTGACTTTGAGCATATAGGCTAGGGAACATCAAGCGTAGTTAAAGTGACATTACGAGTTTTTCTTTCAGATTTTTCAGTCAGTTTAATTTTGTTTTTTTTCTTGAAAGACTTTTCCTCCAAATTTTCATTATAAATAAACAAAATTCAGCACAATGACAATTATATTCATGTATTTATGCCACTATTTATGCCATTGCCATATAAACATAAAAACAAGCGTAGATACACGTCAGAACAATGTGGTAAATGCAGGATGCGTCGCCAAATATAAAAGTAGATAATTGCTTCTTTTGTACAGTGAAGTAGCTTTGCTACTGATTAATGATTTTCACGTATAATCGAAATCCGTCGAAATGCTTGGTTTCTCATTTTTTTTTCGTTGTGAATCGTACTAAATTTTTGTTTTTTAACAAAACTGGCACTATTCCTAATTAAAAATATTTTATAACATTTTTGAAACACCATCGAATCATGCCTTATTGCTTCGTTATCTTATTTAATTTAAATATTTTTAAATATCAAATATATTCAAATACCTGTTTTGAGATTCTTTATTTTGATGCGGTTATAATAATACTCCTAAAAGTCTCAACATCGTAACCAATGATGTGACGACAGCGAAAAAAACAAAAGATGCGGAATAAGGCACAGAATCATACAAGCACAAGAACGTCATTTTTCTATATTTTGCATAAATGTGCTGCTTATGCGAGATCAAAAAACTTTGTTTTTGATAATTCATTTCCTTTTGTTCAAAATACTGTTAGGACACAACTATTAGAGCTACACTCTGGAGATCATATGTAGTTTAATAATCTTAAACATGATCGTATGTAATAGATTTTCTCTCATTCATGATATTTAAGGCCTATGCGCGATATTAAGATATTAAGAATTTTCTTATTTTTTTAATTTTCCTTTATCTCTAACAATCCTAAATTTCCCGAGGTATTGCGATTAAAAGAAAAATAATCTTGAGTTATTTTGGCCCACCCTAATGCACGTCTGGATTGTCACATAACAAAAATTAACTAAAAATGAATTTGTATGACTTCGAACGTTATAAAACTTTCGACATAAAGGCTTTCAATAACTATGCGAATTTACAATTATTTACGAAACAATTAATATTTACGAAACAATTAATTTGTCTGTAATTTTTTTCGCTTTGTAGAAAATATTTAGGAGCTCAAATTAACACAAATCTTTAAAGAAATATATTTTTTTTTACTTTGCAGTCTTTAATGTACAATATTAATATGTTTATACGTTATTTGGCTTAATCGCGCAGCTTTTTTATTCCTTCTCCAGAACCGATCTTTGGAAAAGAATTTTGGACTTTGGTTAGATTTTTCTGACTCTAATAAATTATATTAAAATAAACATATTTTCAATGGTCTTCAATTTTGGGATGATCCTTTATTCTATGCTTTTAGATTGAGCAAGAAAGGGTTCAAAAAGGAAATATTGTAATCTTTTAATCACTTTCCAACATAGTTAAAAAGGGTTTATTTATTTCATTTTTCAGTGCTTCAGTCTGTCTGCTTGTCCGCGCTCTAACTTGTGCAAATACGCTCGTATTGCTACACAATTATTATATGCTATTGCACATTTGCATGGTTTGTTCATTATTGAAAATTAAGTGTGTAGCATTTATAGTTCGTTTTTAAGTGCACTTGAAAGTACTTAATAACATTATATTCCACGGTGGAAAATCATTTGATTTGTATTTAAGTGGAGTTACATTATTCCCAACACAAAATTAGCGATGTACATGATTTCCAACAAACAAAAATTGTTATACATTACTGAGGTCAATTACGAGATGCTTACTATAGAACGGGCTATGCATAGCATTTCAGGGACACAGAAACATATTCCATAAGAGGACTGTCTAAAAGGAATGTGATTTTTTATTTGTAGTGGGAGTATTGCAATATAAGTTTTTTTCCTTAATTTACTTGCGTAATCTAAAATCTATAAATCATATACAGAGCTGAACAATTGAATTCGAGTACATTTTCGTTTATTGCTAGAGGGAGAATTTTATCTCTGTTGCGTGTTTACTGACTGAACTAAATTTTTGAATATTATGTTTTATCTATACAAAACATATAGAGACCTGTACAACAAAATTCGTACATATTCACGAGTATAGTTGGCAATTGCGAAAATTGAATTTTCAAATGTGCTTAGCATTTCCAATTTGTGTACCTAAATATCAATTTGTCCTTGTTAAACAGATAAGTTTTATTACAATTTTCTGAATGCGTTAAAATTTGATTCATAATCTATGTTTGACGTATGATTTTTCTTTCTTTTTACATTCTGTGCAAGAATGGAATTGTGCTAAGAATCATATCCGATTCGCAAGCAACAAATGTTGGTTTGATAAAAATCAAACAATTATTTGAAAACAAATTCCTTTGTAGTAGATATTTAAAAGAAATCTTACTTATGCATCTATTTATTCAATCACATTGAATACACATTAATAAATTTCGTACGATAGTTCTTAAAATACAATTTTGAAATGCTTATAGATAATAAATAATTTATTTATTAATCTTTATTGTATAGCCTTTGGTATTCTACATTTTTTTTTCAATTTTGTTGCTTTGAATTTCGTCATGTCTGATAAACACAGTGAATGCGACTGGATTAAAAACATTGGTGTATAGGTTCGATTTGATTAAAAAAAAAATCTAAATCTATTTTTTATCTCAAAATTCCTCTTTTGAAAGTCTCATATAAGGTATTCGAATATATTGAAATGAAACAGCCTTGAATGTTTCTGCATTTTATATTCTATTCAGGAATATTAAGATTCAATATCTTTACTTTCAGTCGTTTTTCACTTTGACACAAACATAAAAGGATTCCATGTAAATCAACTATTTGAATAAAAAAGAGGAAAAATAACTTTGTAGTGCTTTTTTTATTCGACTTAAAGCGCAATCAATTTTATTCGGAGAATGTTTAATTCCAGGAATGTAATAGAAGAAATCTGAAAGCTCTGAAAGATAAGTTTGCTATATGACGTTATAAAATTAAATATTATAATAAAATTAAAATTAAAATACTATTCCTAGCATACTCTAATGCAAAGCATTCTTTACTGAACTTAATATGATCAATCTATGTTCAACAAAATATGGAGATGAGTATTTTCGTTGGCAGATTTCAGTTTCTCGCCGAAATGTCGTATGTTATAATTAATCTTATTTTTATGTTTTAATCTACTTATTTTGTTTTCTCCCATAGTTACCACTTGTGGCACCCCTTCTATTAGTTATTCTAATTTTTTGTAGAAAATAAATGTTTATCATTGAGATAATTATAAAAAAATATACACAAACATTATTTTAAAAGGCTCTAAAAATAACTCAAATTGGTGGTGTTCACGCCACTTCTGTAACGATTTTGGAAAAAAAATATATATACAAGATGCGGCAGGTATTTGTGAACAAATTAACTCCTGCTTTCAAACAGGAATAAACACTAGAAATAGAAAAATTTCATTTATTTAATGCTCTGTACAGGTGACCAGATATAGAAAGGAAAACATAATTCATTAAAACCACTGCCAGCCGAAATAACCGCTTCAAACGGTTGTCAAAACTGATTACAGGAAATGATCACACGGGTGTCGAGAATATTTGCCATACATAGCGGCTGCCGTGAAAGCCGCAACAGTGTTGTATGGATGACTATTGCAGTTCCTAACTACGCCACATACCATTTGATTAATATCTGAGTAGCTGGGGAAGGGCAACAATATGAGGATAACATGGTCATTAATGATTTGGATATCCATTTTTGGTTTGTAAGGGCTGTATAGGATAATGTAGAGTCGCGTTATAAAACATATGGCTTCCTATGTGTTGCAGAAGTAATTTACTCAGTTAGTCTAAGTTCTTATATGTTTATATGTAAATAAAAATGTTTGTAACTTTGATATACCGGGTTATATTTTTCCTACAACGTGCGTTCTCAAGCTCCGTCCGCACCCTGTAAATATAAACAAATAGAATAATTTTATTTTCTGGTTTATACATTCTGATAGCCCTTATACTAAGAATGCACAACCTGTGGCCCGCGATGAGTTAGCAAGTGGCCTGTGAACTTTGTCAATTTATGGCATAAATTGCAATTTTTGACCATAGGTTTCAGGAAAAAATCGTGCATTTCGTCAATTTGTCGCGGAAAACAATTGCAGTTTTCGTCAGTCAATTAAAAATTGCGAATTTCATTAATCGCTCAGCCCATACCATTTATATCGGAAGGTACATGTATAGGAAGTTCCCAAATTACTAATTTCGTCAGTCGTTAGTCCAAAAATACCTCAAATTTCATCTATCGGGTGCGGAAAAATCATATGTTTCGCCAATCGCGCGCGAAAAAGGCGTGAATTCGGCCAATTTGCCGTGGGAAAATTGCAAACTTCGTCAGTCAATTAAGAATTGTGAATTTCCTTGACTGAGCGCGGAAAAATCGCGTTTCGTCGATCGGGCTCGGAAAAAACACTAGTTTCATCGATCAGGTGCAGTAAAATGAAGAGTTTTGTCGATCACGCGCAAAAAAATCGTCGGGCGCAGAAATATCGTGCGTTTTGTCGATCGCGCCAAAAAGTAGCATGCTTCGTCGATCACACGTGGGAATTTCGCAAGTTTCGTCCATTTATCACAAGGAAAAGGCCAATTTGCCAATTGCTGCGGGAAAATTGCAAATTTCGTCAGTCATTTAAAATATGCGAATTTCGACAATCAGGAACGGAAAAATTGCGAGTTTCGTCGATCTAGTGCGGTAAATCGCAAGTTTCGTCGATCGGAAGCGGATAAATTGCAAGTTTCGTTGATCGGGAACGGGAAAATTGCGAATATCGTTGATCGGCTACGAGAAATCGTGAGTATCTTCGACCAGGCTAGAAAAAATTGCGAGTTCTGTCGATCGGGTGCGGAAAAATTGTGAATTTTGTCTATTGAGTGTGGAAAAATTGCGAATTTTGTCGATTAAGTGCGACAAAATTGCAAATTTCGTCGATCGTTTACGCTAAAATCGCGAATTTCGTCAGTTCATCGCGAGAAAAACTTCTGAATTTCGACAATTCACCACAGGAAAAAATTGAAAATTTCGTCAGTCAGTTAGCAATCATGAATTTTGTTGATTGGGCGCGGAAAAACCGCGAATTCCGTTGATAAAGTGAGGGAATATCGCGAATTTTGTCGATCAGGCGCGAGAAAATCTAAAATTTTTTTCATCGGCTGCAGAAAAAGTTTCGTCAATTTAACTTCGATCATAAAGTTCAATTTTTTTTCGGCACTACTCACTTTCATGCATATATTTTTTTTTTTTTTAGCACTTTTAATAAAGCAAAATTTAATCCCCCTATGTCAAGGAATATTTTCACTCCTTGAAAATAATCTTTGCTAAATCTCTGTTATATATTCAAACACAAACTGTTGATATATCCTTGCCAACTGAATTGGGTATAGTATGTTGACTGGGCAGGGGAACCTAAATAGGTAAAACTGCCGATCCTCTGAAACCGTGTTTTTTATATGTCACAGATCTCCCCACTTCCCCGAAATAGAATTAATAGAATTATCTCTGTGTTACTGATGTAGGCCTCGACAACCCAGATATTTTTGTAAGTGACCCTTCTCTTAAAAAGTTGTGCACTCCTAATACTATCTTATAACACCTTGATTTCCAAGATAAAAGAGCTTTTCGCACATATCAATGTTGATTTTGTACCACTTTTCGAACGCAATCTTCCAGAATCCACCCAATGTTTCGGTATGCCGTAAGCTTGCTTTAAAAGACCAAATGTACAGTAATCAATAAGAGACATATAGGGAGAATGGGGTGGGATGCAGTTAACTGAATAGCCACAATACCGGTTTTATTTCTCTCTTTATATATATATATATATATATATAGCAGTAGATTTAGAGGTATAATCTTTAGGAAGAACTCAGCACGATAAAGATTGTTTGTGTAACGAGATAGAATTTATTCTGAAAATATCAAACAACACATTTTTCTGATAGTATCATGAACTTATTTCAACCTTTTTATTGTACTTATTTTCATTTTTTCATTGTATAAGAAACCTTTGACAATCATAAATCTTTTACTGAAAGTTTTCTTTCAGTCTTGGAAATGTAGTCTTTTTTTCATATATTCTTTTGGATTTACAGGCTCTTTTTTTCGCATTGATATACTGATTGACAGCATTTTCCTTTTCCAAATAATATCGTTGTTTATTTTACTTTTAGAAACTTATATACCATGCATTTCTCATTTTTTAAATTACTGAATAAGAAAGTTTTTTTCTCAAAAAAGAGAAAGTTATCCTCTAATCTATAGTTTCTTTATATGAGCCATTTTGGAAGAAGAATAAATTTGAAAGTATCAGACGTTAATTTTCATTACATATAATGAGCTCCTAGCGGAAATTCTCCTCCAATTAATCGGATTGTTTCAATTCTTTATGGAAATCGTTACAAAAATTTGTCAACAAACGCTGTCAAGAAAAACTTTCAAACTAATTTCACACGAAAGGTCATTTTTGCCTATCCGAAAGCAGGAATATTAAAAATATTTAATTTTAGGAGTGATATATGAACGAAGAAAAAAGCAAGATTTCTTCCTTTTGTTCGCAGTCATTTAAATGTTGCGTACACATTTCTGATTTCGGCAGGAATGTCCATAGTGAAATAAACTTGATCTTTCACTAGATTAATTTTAACACAATTATTCTAATTGGTAAATAAATCATAATATATGTCAATTTCCAACTGGGAGAAAAATGTCCGGACCAGCATTCGAACCAGAGATCTATCTCCTCGCTGAAGTCGGCAGTGCTCTACCATCTGAGCTATCCCGGACGAATCTGGTGGAACTTTCTCACCCAGCTGAACTTAATGATTATAGCAATAGATACTAATTATAGATAGTTTCTGGAGTTCCATTACTTGAGATTTATTCTATTGAGCTAAACCACGTTTCAGACCAGATGCTATAATCTTTACGGTTAACTGGGTGAGAAAGTTCCACCAGATTTGTCCGGGATAGCTCAGATGGTAGAGCACTGGCGGCTTCAGCCAAGAGATCCCTGGTTCGAATTCTGGCCCGGATAAAAAACTTGATCTTTGTCACTAGAAAACGATAAAAAAAATCTTCAAAATTAGTTCCTTCTGTACCGACACAAAATGGACAAAATATAGCCTTAGAACAAAAATGCTCATTCCTTGTAATGTACTTTTATATCCCAATTTTCTTTATAAAATGTAAATTAAGTTATTGACAATTTAAGTATGCTATTTTAATTTTGAATGCGTCTAAAAGAAAGCGTTCAATAAATAAATAATGAATACAAAATATGGTTTTATTATTAAAATAGGCTTCTTCAGTTTGTTTCGATTTGCATAATTTATTTAAGTTTGGAAGAGATATAGGGCAATATTTATTTTTATTACTAGTTATAGATATATATTTAGATAGATATACATAGATATATTTTTTTACTAGTTATAGATTATTGTCAGATATTATTTTCAATATATGTATATTGGTGCTATTACAAATACTTGTTTGAAAAGGTCCAATGTGGATAAAAGCAACGATAGAACAGGTGTAATAATATATTAAGATAGGTAGTCTCATTAGAATAACGGCGCTTAAGTATTATATCATCAGTGCGAATGCACAGTCGTGGAAAATAAAAGTAAATACCCTCTACTAACTCCTCAACAAATTTTCGTAGAAGAAAGTTACTGGTACCGAACGATTGGAAATAAAGTCTACTTTTAAATGATGTATATAAAATTTGCTTAGGGGGAGTCAACATATTAAAACGAACCATAAATTTGTTTTTTTCAATAGCAGTACACATTTCTGACAGCAAACATGAACTCTACACCCTTCAGTTAGCCTAAAAACAATTTTTTATGCAATTCGCATCATAAGTTTCCGAGAAATTAATTATTTTAAAACGAGCGTACTTTATGGTCTGTATGCAAATTGAAGTTCCGTACTGGATTGTTAATCGGGAGAGCCCCCTTGATCAAGGCATCTGAAGCGCCACTCAAGGAGTCAATGAAGCCTGTTAGATTACAGGATAGCAAAATAAATTTCAAATTATCTACACACTTCTATCATAGACGGCCCCTGAAACCATAATTTTGCCATTTTTTAAGCATAATTTGAAAACTGCTTTGAAGAAAAATGTGAAATTTTGGATTTCCATAAAGCAGGACTTAATAAATCGAAATCCATCAAAAAAATTGTAGGTTGCAATTCATAATTTTTTCGAATATTAATTTCATAATTCATAATTCATATAATAAAATTATAAAAATTGCAAATTCAGCGTATTTATGTTTGAGTATATTAGTATTATTGCTACAAAAAAATTAGCACATTAGGAGCAGAATTTCAGGAGATATTAATAAAAATATGAAATTGTAATTTAACATTAGAAGCACTAAATTTTGAATGTTTATAATTCAAAAGCTTATCATTCAAATGACTTGACATTTGGTGTCTAGGCATAGTTTGAACCGAAGATTTGAAATATTCCGTTAAAATTAGGTATTGCCATTGAAATAAATCAAGTTTGGATACGTTTTAATATGTAGATGGCCCCTTAAGAAAATTTCATTTACATCATTTAAAAGTAGACTTTATTTCCAATCGTTCGGTACCAGTAATATTTGTCTACGATAATTTGTTGAGGAGTTAGTAAGGGGTGTTTACTTTTTTTTCCACGACTGTACTTTCATGTCAGACATCAAACTCTCTGGAGCAGCAAAAATATAAACAGCAGTATGTTTCTAATTTAAAAACCATGTACAATATTCTGATTTAGCAGTTACTTCCATAGCTTCATTTTTATTAATTTATTCTTACGTTTCTTAACATGATGTGCAAGAAAAAATATTATAAATTCTTACAATTGGAAGTCAGGTTAAATGTGCTTTTTAAGTGTTTGTGTGTGGTATTTTTATACAGCAGATGTTCACCTGTACCACGTTGAATTAATATTGACTATAATTGGAAAAAATTGTGTTCAATTTAGGTATGAGACATGGATTGTCCTGTGGCATGTATTCTGCTAGGTTTTCTTCACAACTTCTGAAAGCTACTAGTGTTTACATCGTTGCAATAATGCAGGTATGAAGGTAGGTAAATCTATCCTCGAAAAGAAAATATTCCTATAGTTATTAGAATATTTTCCACAATGGTAAGAAATAGCACAGAACAAAAATAGAAATAGGTTATATAATTTATTATCAAAATTTTAATAACTGGAATGTTTAATAACGAATGAAATACATGAATCAAATGATATATCTAACATCAATAAAAAATAAATGCACGTTAACTAAGTATAATATCTTGTTACTGTAATAATTATTAAAACTTTCAAAACAGCTGTGCAGTAGTAGGAATAAGTTAGGTTTACCTTGATTTTTACCTGCATGAACAAATTTAAGATCTGCCTTCTAATAACGCAGTATGTATAGCTCTATCTTGTAGTTAAATAAAGTAAACAATAAAATAAACAGATTTTTTTTACGTATTGTAAAACACCTATATTGACATGACTAGAAAAGAGGAGGGTAAGAAACGAATTTTAAACACGGCAAAATTGCAGGCGTCACTTTCACAGAACATTAAAACAAAAAATAATATCAGATAAAAACGTAGAATATAAATACTCAATAAAACTTTTTTCCATAAATATGCAATATGTATTGCCACCTAGTGACAAAAAAAGAAAAAATCACGAATCGCAACCTACAATTTAAAAACATGGAGTGCTAGTAATATTTACTACAAACGACATTATTTTTATTTTATTGGTCATTATTTCCAAATAATATAATCATCATTTTTGCCAATAATGCTAAATAAAAGAAATAGTAAAACCAACAGTCGTCCGCGGAAACCCTTTAATAACTATCTGAATAATACGATTTAATAAAAAAATATGCAAAATACGATTGATCAAATTAATATATATTTTGCACTTACGCAGATATTTACAAATACATATCTCGATTTAGTGGAGGACAGTTATTTTTTAATTTAAAATAAATTATTGAAATGATTATTGGTAACATAAATTCTCCTTAATTAATCAGTTTTCACAGAATAAAGATTTATTATTTGTTTTATATTTTTTCAGAAAATCCATTTATATCATGTTTCCGAATCCTTTATAAAATTTTTATTTACTTTGAGATTTATTTTGAGTATTTTTAAAGCGAATTCTGTTAATAGAAATTACTAAGAAATTTGATAGAAATTTTAGAGAAACTAGTAGCAAAATATTTCCAGAATAAAATCATTAATGTTGGTTTGAATTCCTAGAATAATGCTTTGATGTTGTTATTTTTTTTTTCATTTCACATTATCGTTTGTTTATTAAGAATTTCGTAGAAAAAGCCCTTTGAAATTGAGATGCAGATTAGAAAAAGAAAAATGGTGTACATTTCGAGATATATGTGTTCAGTTATGACGAAAATTGTATTACAACTTTTCATTGAATCTTGAATATTCCAAGAAGGAAAACAGTAAATTTCATCGTTGTGTGTGTAGTGTGATAACTAATTATAGGGGAGACTAGGGAGGATTGACAATACAAGAGGTTTAACCCACCCATCAGATTTCATATATTAAATAATTTCAGAGTTTTATCAATAGGTGTCATCCAAAGCTACTGGAATGCTCAAACAACAGTATTTGTTTCATACAGATAATCGAAATAGGTGTGGAAAAAATTAAGTGTGAGGCGTTTTCAACTTAACAGCTGTGTTTTTTAGAAATATTTTGTAAGCTTTTTTTAGATAAAATATATCATAGAAATTTAAGTAAGTAAGTTTTAAGTGACGTGACACAGAAATATCGAGCTTTCATTTCAGGTATAAAGATTGTACAGTAAGTTAGGCTTAACAAAATAATCTGTTAATGTTTAGAAAATGGCTATGTGAGGAGGCTTGACCCCGTCAGTGTCAGGGAGGGTTAACCAGATGCTCAAGGTTCCCTTAATTAAGTACTTTTGTAAATAGTTTATTATACGCTGTGCATAATGAAAGGTTAATGTTTATATATAAAAAATAATGTATATTTATTCTGTAAAGCTACCGTAAAATGGGGTGATGGAAAAGAAAACGCTTTGAACTGATCAAAGGAAGATGTGAAAAGAAAGATGCTATAGTATCACTGGAAGAAAACATTTAATCTATACTCCTATTATAAAGAGGAAAAAATTGTTTATTTGTAGGAGGTAAGCTCAGGAACTACCAAACCGATTCCAAAAGTAATGGTATCAAAATGATGGTGTTAGTCCCACTTAGAACATAGGTTATATCTTATGTCGGTGCCACTACCCCAAAGGGGGTGCAGGAGCAAAAAACGTTCTAAAAATGCGATTTTTGCGTTACTGAAGGGCCTAGAAATATGAAATTTGGAATATTAGTTACTTATAAGATATAAATGATGTCTAAGACCAATTCTTAAACAATTCGAAATTTAAAAGGGGTGAAAATGCACAAAAAGCGTTCTAAAAAACGTTCTAAATGGTAGTTTCTACATAATCTCAGGAAATACCAAACCGATTTAAAAAATATTGGTGTCAAAATGATGGTGACAACGCTTGCTCCAAGTTAGGCTATGTTTCATGTCAGTGCCACTACCCCAAAGGGGGTGCAGGATCAAAAAACTTTCTAAAAATGCGATTTTTGCGTTACTGAAGGGCCTAGAAATATGAAATTTGGAATATTAGTTACTTATAAATTATAAATGATGTCTAAGAACAGTTCTTAAACAATTCGAAATTTAAAAGGGGTGAAAATGCACAAAAAGCGTTCTAAAAAACGTTCTAAATGGTAGTTTCTACATAGTCTCAGGAAATACCAAACCGATTTAAAAAATATTGGTGTCAAAATGATGGTGACAACGCTTGCTCCAAGATAGGCTATGTTTTATGTCGGTGCCACTACCTCAAAGGGGGTGCAGGATCACAAAACTTTCTAAAAATGCGATTTATGTGTTAGTGAAAGGCCTAGAAATATGAAATTTGAAATATTAGCTACTTATTAGGTATAAAGGATTTCTAAGAACTGTTCTTAAACGATTCGAAATTTAAAAGGGGTGAAAATGCGCGAAAAGCGTTCTAAAAAACGTTCTAAATGGTGGTTTCTACACAATCTCAGGAAATACCAAACCGATTTAAAAAATAATGGTGTCAAAATGACGGTGACAACTGTTACTTCAGCATAGGCTATGTTTTATGTCGGTGACACTACCCCAAAGGGGTTGCAGGGGAAAAACGTTTTAAATTGCGGTTTTTGCGTTACGGAAGGGCCTAGAATCGTGAAATTTGGAATGGTAGTTAGTTATAAGATATCAATGATCTCTAAGGGCATTTCCTAAAAAAAATCGAAATTTAAAAGGGAGTCAAAATGCGCAAAAGGCGTTGTAAAAAACGTTCTAAATTGTGATTTCTATGCAATCTTAGGAAGTACTGAACCGATTTCAAATATAATGTTGTAAAAATTATGCTGACAGATCTCGCTCCAAGTTAGGCTATATTTTATATCTGTTTCCACTACCTCAGAGGAGTTGCAGGAGCAAAATGCGTGAAAAGAGTTCTAAAAACGTTCTAAATGCCGATTTGTCAGTGATATCTCAGGAAGAATCAAACTGATTTCAAAAGAAATGGTAGTAAATTGATGCTGACAGACTCTGCTCTAACATAGACGCTATTTTATTTCGGTATCACTATCACCTAGACGTTGCAGGAGCAAAAAAGCGTTCTAAATTTCGATTTTTGTGATCGGTACGGGCTAGCGACTTAAAATTAGGCAAGGTACATATTTATTAGATATAAATGATCTTTAAGAACAGTTTCGAAAAAATTATAAATTTAAAAAGGGTGAAAATGAGCGAAAAGCGTTCTAAATTGCGATTTATACTCAATCTCAGGAAATACCGAAGCTGTTTCAAAAGTAATGGTTGGAAATCGGTGGTGATATTCCCTGCTATAACATAGGTTATATTTTATGTTCCTGTCACTACCATCTGAGGGTTGAAAAAGCAAAACATGTTCTAATTTGCGTTTTTTGCACAACAGAGGGGTCTGACACTTTGAAGTATGGCATGGTATTTACTTACAAGATGCAACTGCTTTCTAAAATAGTCGAAAGAAAATTCCAAATTTAAATAGATGAAGTAAGCTAAAAGCGTTATAAATTACAATTTTTATGCAATCTTATCAAATACTAAGCCAATTAAAAAAATAATGATGACAAATTGTTGGTGTTAGAACCTGCTGAAACATAAGCTATATTTTATATCAGTGCCACTACCACCAGAGGGTTACAGGAGCTAAAAACTTTCTAAATTGCGATTTCTGTGATACTGCAAAGGCTAGAAACTTTAAATATGGCATGGTAGTTACTTATAAAATATAAATGCCCTCGAGGGACTGTCGAAAATAAATTCGAATTAAAAAAGGGTGAAGCGAAGGGGAGGTGTGAAAAGAATTCTAAAAAAGTCCTCAATTACGATATCTATGCAATTTCATGGAATATAAACCGATTATAAAAGTAATAGTTTCGAATCAATGGTAATAGTCTCTGATCCTACACAGGCCGATGATTCTACTACCTGGGGTTTACAGGAACAAGAAACGTTCTATAAAAGGCCTTTAAAAGCTTTCTAAATTACGTTTCTTTGGAATATTAACAATAACAAACCGATTTCAAAATTAATGTTGGCAAATTAATGGTCATAGTTCCTAATTCAACATAGCCCTTTCTATTGAGAGAGATGGTAGGCCTTGGAATTTGACATGATAGTTAATTTTAAGATGTAAGAAGATGGCTTCTAAAAAATTCAAAACTTCAAATGAATACTGAAATGAGCTTATTAAATGAGCATAAAGGTTTCAAAATATTTTCTAAATTATCATTTATTTAGTTTTATTAATATAAGTCATATTTATGCTTAATGCAGTGTAATAATGATGTTTAATCAAACTCTGTTTTAAATAGTAATTTTTGATTCGTAACTTTTACTTATTCGTAAAAGTAATAAGTAAAAATTTAGTTAGTACCTTTTAATAAAAATTAGACATATAAATATAACTTGGCATATTTCAATTATTACGCGAGCAAAGCCGCGGGGTTTGCTAGTGAAATATAAATGGGAAAGTTGATAGGTACATTTTTCCATTTAAATATTACTTACAATAGGTACATAGAAACAGTGGGAAAAAATAGAAAGGACTAGAAAGTATTAAAGCAGCAGTCTTAACGTTTTCAGGGGCAGTGGTATGTTTATCAAATCACTTCATTTAATTCCCAAACACCACGTTGGCACCAGAATTTTGCTAAAATCTTTTCAATTTAATATAAATATCAAATATAGCCTTTTTCTTATTTCCTAATAAATTTGTTCGTAGATTCCGGTGCCAGTCCTTTATTTCAACATTTTAGTATGGAAAGTACTTTACCCCTGAAAGGTTTAAAAGATGATAAGTTAACACTTTCCGGCATTAAAAAAATTATGTTCGTAACATGATGAAATGATTGACTGACATCGGAATTTACAAAAGTCTTTCTTAGAAATTAAAAAATTGTTACTTTAAACTTCATTGAAACTGCAATATTTTATTAAAATATTCTTGGCGCCGTTTGTAAGTCTGGAATTAAAATTAGGTGGTCCCAAAGTGAGCGCACTGTGCCGGAAAGGGTTAAGTCCTCATGCAGCAGCAAAATAACTTACCATAGTTAGAAAACTTTAGGAAGGTATGTAGACAAATTTCACCAGGAAGCATACAGAGAGATGAAGCCAAACTATGTGACAACTAGAGTTGTCAGGTCGAGTGTCACAAAAAGTAGGACAAGGAGACAAAAAAAAGCGGGACAGTGGCTCCTAAATCTGAACATGAGAATACATGAAACCCTATGAAAAAGGAACCTGTCTCTAACGGAATACTGTCTTAAAAGTTAAAATTTCAATTTTCCTATTGAACAATTATACCTGCTCAGACAAAATCCTGTTTAAAACAAAATTTTCTCCTCTGACTTGCGATTGCATCTAAAAAGGTTTGTTTAAGCATCATATTTTCAAAAATATTTTTTTACAATTATTAAAGCATGTAGCATAAAGTTATTTTTTTAAACTGATTTTATTTCTCTTCACAAATATTTCAATATAAAACAAAGTGGGTCATGTCTCCCGTATAGTGGGTCAACCCTCCCATGTGCGTAGACCCATTATTTTCTCATGGATAAAATCAATCATTTTACAAATTTCGTATATGTTATACTTACTTAATTTTATTTTGATAGCCGATTATATAACAAATAAAATGATACATAAAATTTTGTTCTACGTTCAATATTTAAAAAATAAAAAATCATTTTGTAAAAAGTGCGTCAACCGCCCCTAGCCTCACCTATGTATAATTAATTAAAAATGTTAGAACAAAAACCTATATCCTTCATCAATGTATATTAATATACTTTTTAATCTAATTAAATCCTTAAAATAAAAGATCGGCATTCATATTCTTTACTTTCAACCCTTTCCGGCACAGACAAGTTTAGTTGTACAATGATGAAATCATCCACTGACACCTGAATTAAAATACCACTTTTTTAGAAATTAAAAACTTATTACTTTGTGCTTTCTTTGTTAATGCAAAATTCTATGAAAATATTATTGGTGCCATTTGTGATTTTGGAATTAAAATTAGGTATCCCGATCCGAGCACACTGTGCCGGAAAGGGCTAAATGCATGCATATTTCGGAAGTTACTTATTATTCTCAGTAATATATTTTGATTAATGTCAAGGTAAATATTTATTTAAATCAGACAGCAAACAAATTTCATTGTGCATTTTTTTCAGTGTGTTTTAAATTTAACTTTGGTTAGAAATTGCAATTGTTTTTTCTGAATATATTCATGCTTAAATAAAGTGTTAAAATTCATAGTTTAGTAAAACACAATATCTTATATGCTTGAAAACCAAGGATTTATTGTAACTGCTATAATTCATAACAGTACGGTAATATTTTCTGCTACTATCAACAGACAAATTTGTAAACCATGACTCATACTTTTTTCTTATCAATACTTTAAAATGCCCAGATTCGATCAATGCTGCTTGAGCTATTTTGCAAAATAAGCGACACTTACAGATAGACATTTCTAGATAGCAATATCTCTAGATATAAATCTCGAAGGTATACACAAGGAAGGAATATACCGGGTGTCCCAAAAAGGACTGACTGATTTTAAAATTCAATAACTTGCAAACGGTGACAGATATTAAAAAAATTCTTGCAGGAGGGTTATGCATAAGGTCAAAAGTTTTATTACAGAGATTTTCAATTTTAGTTCGATTTACAAACAATAGATGGCGCTGTAAGCAATAGTCGCTAAATACAGGCTCGATTTCTAGTCCTTTCTCTTGTTCCATGCTGAAAAAGGAGATGGAAATGTATTATACGGGCCACGAAGAACCAAAAATCGAGCCTGAATTCAGCGTCTATTGATCGCAGCGCCATCTATTGTTTGTAATTCGAACTAAAATTGAAAATCACTGTAAAAAAACTTTTGACCTTATGCATAACCCTCCTGCAAGAATTTTTTAAATATCTGTCACCGTTTGCAAGTTATTGAATTTTAAAATCAGTCAGTCCTTTTTGGGACACCCGGTACAAGGTGGCCTTAATTAGACTGACAGAACTCGCAGTGTTCTGCAGTGCGATCTAATTAAGAAAATGACACCAAATTTTGTAAGAATATTAAACAAAACGGGGAACGAGGTATTAACGAAGAAAATTATAGTTCCAAATGTAACCACTAGGGAAATATTTGGCGCTGTGTAACAGAAAAGAGAGTTTAAAAAATGCTAAATATGTACTAAAATCGATAAATGTGCTAATTAAAAGGTAATTTATTTCAGTAATGATTCTGCATTTTTTAAAACTCTATTTTATGTTACACAGCGCCACATATTCCCCTAGCGGTGACATCTGGAACTAATTTGTTTCGCGGGATCCTTCGTCTTCCGTCTTGTTTAATCTTCTTACAAAATTTGGGTGATATGCTCTCAAATAGATCGCGTTGCAAAACACTCTGAGTACTGTCAGTTTAATTATGGCCAACTTGTACACTGAAATATGTTTTATGAATAAATATAAAAAACAAATATTGATTCTATTTGTAAATTTGGGATACATTTATGACACATACGTCGAATTGGTTCATGTATGTTTTTAGGACACGGATGATGAATTACTGCAGCACATCTAATTCTGTTCTCAGAGAAATGAGTACGCATAAATATAATTTTTATATATCTACTATCTATATATCTATATTATAAAGGACAAACGTGTTTGTGCGTAATGCTGATGTCATCTTGACGGTGGAAACAGGAAGAGAATAAATTTAATTTTTAATAAATGTTATTGTATTTTTTTAAATTTCTAAATACCGCCCATTTTCCATTTTCACGCAGTTGAATAGGAAAAAAGGGGACTTTCAAATACAATTTGTTTGAAGCTCATATCACAATTAATTTGAAAACTGTGTCGCAATTTAGTCATGTTTTTAATTAATTTTCAAGCATGATTATTTTTCTATATCTATATCTATCACATGCAGAGCTTAGGAAAGATAAATCCGTTTGCACTAAATATAAATTGGTAATCATTTGATTTAAGCTTTTTATTTCAAAACGAAATTAAAACATTCTTCAATTAATGAATAAATATTAAATAAAACATAAATTTGAGACATTATATCGAATTTCGCGCTTAATCTACTGAAATCATCAGAATCAAAAAGGCTGATTGTAAATAGCGATCTTAGTGATTTCCTTGTCTTTTAACTCCTGACACGAGGTCAATATTAAAATATCGCTTTTAATACGTTTCAAAACATTATTTCGATTGATAATTTTTATAAAAGTATGATGTTTGCTATTGTTTGTGGGCATTGAAAAAAAAATGTACTAAATGTTAAAAAATGCATCAGAGTTATCAGCTAAAAGAAAAGAAAACAGTAGGCCAGTGCGAGACTTTCTCATCGTAATCTTTAAGAATATTTGCTGATACGTTTTTTCATTAATATTTGATTAATTGCACTTCTTTTTAACAAACAACCTCTTTTAACGATATATAAATATACTATCAAACTCCCCTTGCAGAATCTTTTGAAAAATACCTAATGCATCACTGTGCCATTAGTATGTGAAGAGAAAAAATTAACGTCAGACATAATATAGGGTAATTACGGGAGAGATGGACCACGTTTTTTCTTTCCCCTCTAAAAGCCATATATTTATATATATTTTACTTTTCAGAGTATATATGTATAGTGTATGATGTTTCTTAAAAAAGTCTCAATGTAGAAGTTCGTATCTTTAAAATATTTCCTATTATATATTTTTCAAATTTTTACTATGTAGTAAACATTAAAATATTGAAATATTTGCTCATGTATTATATAACAGTTTATTTTCATTACCTGAAAATCAAATGAACTTATTAACAATTAAATTACTGAACATTATAAGTATACATGAATTATTATTTGAACTTTTATTAATGTACCTATAAAAATTAAATTTGTTTCTTGAAATCTTAATATCTTAATAGATTTAAACTTTATTTATGAAGATATCTCATATAATATGAAACAAGCAGTAACTTCCTTGTGGTTATTTAATTTATTTACACAATTATCCCATGTTACTTCGAACCGTGAACATCCTTCATGAAGTCAACGCAAATGAGAGACACACTGTATTGAATCTACTTTTTGTTCCGCCTCATTGTAAGTTTCGTCGCATCCCACACATTCGTTTTTGTTCCAATCTTCTAAATAGCTATCCTCGTCATGATACATTTCTTAAATGTTTATATCCATGTCAGAGACGAAACTTTTCTAATATAGGTAGTCACTATTTTCCGAAAACAGAAATATACAATCCCTTAGTATTTTAAATTCAGCTCTTAATTTTAATTTCAGCTCTACATTTGGAATTTAAAATTTCATAGACAATCAACCCGACAGAAAACCTGTTTTTTCTCTCTCGTCTACCCGACGGCATAGGGAGAAGTACAACCCACCCTGACTCTACACTGTAGATATTGCGTCGCCAATTCAGGTTATTTAGAAGCCTAAATGTTTTCCGAGATTACATAATTAAAACTAGATAAATAACATGTAATCAAAGACCTTTAAATGCATAACTATAACCATATGAAAACGTTATTTGACTTACCAAAAGAAACAATGATTTTTAGCAGAAAAAAATATTTTGTTTTTTGAGAAGCAAAAAGTTGCACGACGCAATAGCTAGCATACAAAATATCTTTGTGTGTCTGACTAAGATAGCTGCATCATCTGTGGGACGCTGAATTAACCCCTTGAAGGGCATTGATGCCGCTATGGCATCACCTACTTTTTTCTTTAATTTCCATATTGGCACCCAAATTTTTCCATGAAAAATTCACTTTTACAAAGTACGCGAAAATATAGTTTTACTTGTTTACAAATAAATTTTCCTATAAATATTTAATTATTTCAACATTTTACAAATACAAGTACCTTTCACCTGAAAGGGTTAATGAAATATTTGACTGATCTATCTTTTCCGTAATTACCCTATATGATGATTTTCATCAATACTCTCTAACCCGGGAAGACCAGGTTTATTTCCTTGTACATATAAAATACAAATGGAAATTTCGTTCCCGCTGCATTAAACTCGAGTTCATCGGAGTGGATTTTTATTAGCTTCCTGTTAGTCACATCTTCTTTTTAGGTAAGATTTTAGTATACAACATATCGTTTCTCTGTTATACAAATATGGGGAAAGTTCTATAATCCGATGAACCCTATTATAATAGATTAGCCTTTTTAAAACGATTATCTGGATGAATTTCTATGGGACATGTTCTATTTGTTAGAAAATGCGTTAAGAAAGGTTCTTGTGTATAAGATATTGTTCTACGTTGCTTAGTTACCGAGCTATGTGAGTAGTTTTATAATTAAGTAAATCTAATTATGAAAGATAATGTCCTTACGAACGCTTATAACTCACTTTCTGCTTAACCGATTTGTATGGGAATTAAATTGTTAGTTATGTAATTGTTAGGGATATGTTTTAGTGTATAACATATCGTTCTAGGTTGTATAGTTATGGAACTATAACAGAAAGTTCTACAATTAGGGCAACCTAGTTCTAATGTGAAATTTCACTACGATTGCTCATAATTCACATTTATTTAAGCAGAATTTTATGGGATTTAGTACATTGTCAGTTAGGTAACGTTTGACGGAAGGATTTAGCTATAACAACATCGTTGTATGTTGCTAAGTTATAGAGCTATGGGAGAAAGTTAACGTTATTATAATAGACTGGCTTTTTTAAAAGTTCTACTAAACAGATTTTGATAGAAATTGCACTATTAATTAGATAAATTATGCTATATATATATATTGCATAATTTATTCCTAAAAGGTTAGTCATACGCATATTGTTCCAATTACAAAAATGTTTTAAATGAGGTAAAGTATTTTAAAAGCAATTTGGGTCAATAGAAATAATTCTTAAAAAATTACGAAATTTATATTTTTATACGGCCCTCGGCTCTATAAGTTATATTTAGTAAAAATTTCCTATTGCATTGACAAGTAAGACGAAAAATGTCCCGATCATATAACACTAAAACTAACCGAGTTATTAAACTTTAAAAAATGCATGACTTATACCACTTTTCTGCATATGAAAACTGACGAATTCCGCAATGTTTGAGGGGTCATATACCAAGTGCTTAATGTATTCGAAGAATTTGTTTCATGGGTATCTGCAATTTGAATAAAATCGTACAAGCATTGAGTTAACTTGTATTAAGTTTCAGATTGACTAAAATCATTGTGTTTTAACATATGTTTTATTTTGTAAGGATTTGAGATTTTCATTCATAATTTCTTATAACAAAACGTTATTTTTAAAGGTTTTTATTTAACTTCAACGATCGCATATATGTTTTTCCAGTTCAAAATTTGTACTCGAACTTTAACCCACTTACAAATATCCAATAGAGTTTAAATTTTATATACTGACGTTAATCCGATGACCATCTAATATTATGATTTTCGATGGTTTCCATTTATACTTATTTTACAGGATAACACAACAAATTTCGGATAGATTACCACCAAGAAGTTTAAGAACAAGGTTTAGATTAGATAACACAAGACTGCGATGGTTGTGTTTTCTAACTTTTGTGTATTTTTTAGCATAGAATCTGGGAATTATCTTAATTTTTAACCACCATGTCAGGTTTTTTCGCAAATCATAAATTCTTAAAGTTAAAAAAAAATCGGATGCTATAAAATAGTGGAGATAACTGTATATTTTAATTTTTGATAATTGATTTTTACGCACTGATTTTTATGCACTGAATCTGAAAATGACCTTCATGTTTAATCATCACGTTAGATTTTTTTTTTCTATTGCAAATTGTAAATGTCAAAGTTAAAATATAGTGGAAATCTGATACTATAAAAAGGGTGCACACTTTTTAAATTTAATTTGGTTTTATTTAATTCAATAATTTATTCAATTTTTTGGCTTATACTGGGATTCTTACAGCTAAACAGTTGAGGGGTCCGATGAAGTGGGGGAGGAGGTTCAATTTTAACTTTGAAATTTACATTTTACGAAAAATCTTGTGGAGGTGTTTAAAACTAGAGGTCATTTACTGATTCAGCGTTTAAAAATACATAAAAATCAATTATCAAAAGTTAAAAACTCAACAATGACATCTATTTTATATTATCATATGTTCGATATTTTTTCTTCCTTTAACTTTAACATTTACGAGTTGCAAAATAAACTTTACGAGATAGTAAAAAATGAAGATCAATTTCAGATTCAACGGTACAAAATACATAAGAATCAATTATCAAAAGCTAAAACTGTTAATTTCATCATTTTATTTTTTAAAAATTCTGTTTTTTTTTCTTCTTATATGTTTATTACAAACTGTATATTTTGCATTAACATGTCAGAATGATTAAAGATTTTAATTTTATATTGTAATGTTAATTTTACTCTCAACCACATTTTTATATATCTGACGAAATTATATTTCTACTAAATTTGTGAATGATCACCTTTTGCAGCAAAAAATATATTCCAAATTTGAACGCCCCACCAGTGGCTGAGAGTTTCTGCTCTCGAAGCTGGTAGACGGGAGGTGCTGGGTTCGAACCCAATCGCGCCCGTCGGCCTAACCGTTTCGGAGTTTTCGTGGTTTTCTTCGAAGCCTTGGATTTTCAATGCGTAAATACGGGTTAGGTTCTCTTAGAAAGACACCCACGAAGGGCACTCCCCCTCGGGCCTATATCCCTCGAGTAGATAATCGGCCGTCAACAATCAACCCAACCCAACCCAAATTTGAACAGTTATTACTCAGTCAATTTTAATCGTAGAATTACGGGATTTTTTTTGTCTTACTTGTCAATCTTATAGGAAAATTTTATTAATATAATTTATAGGACCGAGGGACCGTATCAAAATTTAAATTTAGTAATTTAAAAAAAAAATGTTTTTATTGACCCAACTCGAATTTAAGATATTTCTTTACCTCATTTAAAAAATTTCTGTAATTGGATTTGTGTGTCTATGACTAACGGTTTAGGAATAAGCCATTCGACACCGTTGAGAGTGAACACACTGTATACATATATAATATGTGAAATTAGCATTTCGATTTGCAAAAGTTATATCCTACGCGAGCGGAACCCTGAGCACATGATAGTTTGAAACAAAAATGACTGTATTGTCAGGCGCACTTTTTTTCCTGTATTAAAAAAGCTGATCTCTGATGAATATTTCAGTTGCATTAAAAAGAATAATTTTCTTTCAAAATATATGTATAAAATGCCGTTTCAAAAGACTATCCGTCAGATAATATAATTTTTGTTTTTTTTCCTCCGTTAAGAATTTTAATATTTGAGAATCTCATGTAATAAAAAAAAAATTAAAGAGTCATATTATTAAAAAAAAATGTCAAATGAAATACTTACCGAAACATTTACCGAAATGGGATAAACAATTGTAGGATAATGATGAACGTAAAAACATTATCGAGTGATGTTTTAAGTAAGAATTTGGTTGACAGGATTTGTGGCTGATCGAAATGTTTCTTTGATCTATGAAACCTTGTTTGCTCTAATTGCACATACTCCGCACTTGTACATATTTTTAAGCTTAACAACTATCTACTGAAATTGTAAGTGTCCTACCTGTATAAACAAAATTCGAGTAATTTTAAAAGGATACCCTTTCAGATATATATCTGAACTTTCGAGAAAAAAAGGAAATTAAGAACTAATTAAAGGAAATCTGGAAATTTCTTTGATCTTTATAGTTTAAATGTGCAATGGGCATCCTAAATTTCCACCCTTCCCCTAGGTGAGATAGCAAGGAACCATTTTTTTTTTATCTGATTCAAGTAAACATACAGTTCAAATAACAAAAGCAATGAAACAATTCTTTACACAGAAAATGTAGACTTTAAAATTATCAATCAAATTACACATTTTACACTATTATCGATTATGAAGATAATGGGAATACCTCTAAAACGGATCTTTTTTTAAGCATAAACCTGTATAAAACGCAAAATAAATAACAGATATAAATAAATAATAATTAAAAAAATAAAACACTATTCAATTGACAATTTTAAAAAGAAAAATTATTTACTGAAAACAGTAAAAACCTTTTAGGATAGAGCTTTCTATAGTGGAATCCTGGCTATAACTTTAAATATATAATAACAAAAAAAAAAAAAAAAAAAAAAAAAAAAAACAGTGGCACTCCGGGAGTGCCAATAGAAGTGAAAACTTCAACAATTACGTGTGTGTTTTTTTAATCGTCAGGAAATGTTTTATTGTGCAGGAAATACTTTTAAATGTGGTGCTTTTTTTATTCATTATTATAAACTATACCTACCAAAATTATATTACAATTTTCATAGTAATATAATTTAACTATAAATTACATACAAATAAACATTAATAATTCGTAATCTATATTATTATATTAAATTATATTATTAAATTATACACGTACATATAAATAAACAAATTTTCGTAAAAAAATTCTCGTATTGCATTTAAAGATTTATCCGGTGAAATATAAACAACAACCATTACAATTCAATACTATCCAAATATTGAAATCCATACTCCAGTTCCATACTATCCAAAAGTATTTTTATTAATGAATACAATACCACAATTATATTACGCTTGGTGCGCTAGTGTCTATGTGCCAAAATGCTAGCATGTCGGTTACGTAACAGTGTCTCCAAATCAGTGGTTATTCTCCATCTCAAAAAAAGCTCAACGCGCCTAAAGAAGTTTTCGAAAACTGATAATGTGTGTGTGTGTGTTCCTGTGTGAACGCCGGGAGAAAAAGTGAGTTTTAGCTTCTTTCTTCTTTTGCGGATTCAGCTGAAGAGGGAAAAGTTCCTGTCATTCACCGGTTGGCGCGCTAGTGTCTATGTGCCAAAATGCTAGCATGTCGGTTACGTAACAGTGTCTCCAAATCAGTGGTTTTTCTCCATCTCAAAAAAAGCTCAACGCGCCTAAAAAAGTTTTTACTTCAAAAATAAAATTATATTATAAAAATATAACTGGCTTAGGAAAGGGATAAATAGCTAATTATTCATTTATACTTAATACATAAAAACAAATTTTTTTCAATCAGTAATTTTTGTGAGGACGGGGCCTGATTGAAAGCGGTAAAAATTAGTTCCTGCATTTTCATTAAAATGTCCACAAAACTCAAAGCATTTGAATTATCTACTTTACTTTCCTGCTAACTTTTCTTTATTCACCTTTATCGTCGATATTTCTTAAAAATTAATTTTGTTTAAAATATATTTTGTCTACACCTAATTAAAGTCGTTTTCTAGAAATGAACTAATACGAGACAGTCACTTAGATTATTAAAATTAGAGGATTAAAAATGTTTTATTCCCTAAGACATTTAAAGAGACAGTTATGGCAGTAATTTGCCATTTGTAGAGAATAAAGGATTATTTCGTACTGTTTAAAAATTCCAGTTGTAAATTGTGAAAAAAGCACTATACACTCCATAAATATTGTAAATTGACATAATTTACGTATTTCGAGGAAATAAAACTTTCGCCATTTTGATATTCATTGTTAAGGATGGAACCGGGGTCTGCAATTATCTAATTTTGAGCATGTAAATACTCATTACTTAGCAGTACATACTCATTTAAAAATTCTTTAAAAAGCTTTTACTGCAATTTTCTCAATAGTATAGACTACAGACAGTTAATGCATAATCAAATTCATATTAAACTTATTAATTTAAGTTTTTCATCCTTAAATTCTTATTTAGCTCTTACCGGGTATCCCAAAAATGACTGATGGATTTTAAAATTCAATAACTTGCAAACGGTGGCAGATATTAAATGAATTATTGCAGGAGTGTTAT
The DNA here is from genome assembly GCA_963932465.1 of Maratus speciosus. Taxonomy (NCBI): domain Eukaryota; kingdom Metazoa; phylum Arthropoda; class Arachnida; order Araneae; family Salticidae; genus Maratus; species Maratus speciosus. The sequence goes on from OZ010792.1 coordinate 314,160,414, forward strand.
GTAAGATATCAGGGGTTTTATGCTGCGATTCTTAGTTTTAGTTACAAATAACATTGATAGATGGCGCTGTAAGCAATAACCGCTAAATGTAGGCTCGATTTTTAGGTCTCTCTCTTTTTCCATGCGACAAAATGAGATTAAAAATATATTGAATGGAGCCCAAAGTACCAAAAATCGAGTCCGGGCTGAGCACCCACAGCTCTCAGCGCAGTCTATTGTTTGAAATTCGAACTAAAATCAAGAACCATCGTAAAAAATGTCCTTAACCATCCTGCACGAATTTTTTTTATTTTCTGTCACTGTTAGCAAATTATTGAATTTTAGAATCCATCAGTCATTTTTGGGACACCGGGTATGACTGCAACAAGTTTAACCTAATGCTACATAGAGCAGAGGAGTTAAACAACATTCTGCAGTATTGAGATATATTCTCTAGCATAATTAGACATTTTTAATGCCATCGCTGTCCTTATTTTGTCTCCTATGCGTCATGTTTTGTGCTATGTATTACTTTAAATCATAAACATTGTTTATTTCTGCATAGGAATGTTGTAAACAGAAAAATCGGACATAGAAATCTTGCACGAGGCCTTCTTATTTTCTGTAACTTCTCTTATTCTTGAAAGTTTTATTAAATACTAACTGAAATATCTGGCATTCCCCGGGGTTTTAAATATGTTTGATTTGAAAAATCAATTTTAAAATTAAACACCGTAAGGACTATGAATCTCGCGTATATAAGTTCTGTTTTTTTAATATAGTGAAAGTCTTGAGACATTTTGCTTTCATACCAGTATCAGAAAAAAATGTTTCCCGTCTAAATATAGTCTTGATTCTTGAAAAGAAATTGAAGAAGAAATTTAAATCCATGGAAAGCCCTTCATGATATCACTTTCTCTTGTAAAAGCCATGCTTTAGCCACATATCCATTTTAAATATGAGGTCATACGTGAATTCATCTGTATTAGTCACAAGTAAAAAGAAATGGCGCATGTAGTATTTGTCGAGAAGTAAATAAAAATCATGCACTCGTGACATCATAATTCACTTTTATATTTAAACAGAATAATAAGGTTAATATAATATGTGACTCGTTCTATAGGCAGTATATAAACGTCAGGACACATTGCCGTTATTGTTATACTTTTACGTGAATGTCTCGCTATGGTACTTCATTGTGAAATTTGGTAAATTTTTTTAATCAAAATTTAAAAAAGTGGCATGATCATTAGAATTGAAATTTATATGAAGAAAGTACAATTTGTTACGTTTCTAACGCAGTTTTTCTAACAATTTTCTGACAAATACTTTTCGAGTTATTAATTTTTTCAATAACTTCAAAGGTTTCATTTTCCGAGATTAATCTGTGGCAACGATTAGCAAAAAAGCCAGTCGTCTGCAACGCATGGATTTTTATTAAAGAGGATTATTCATTTAAAATGTTTAAGGAAAATTTCTATTGAAGAGAGGTTTCGATTTGCAGATTTTACTGTAGACCAGTGTTGCCAGATTGGGGACTTTTTTAATTCAGATTATTTGATTGTCTAAACTTTTTTAAAATAATAAAATTCACTTTATTTTTCAGAATTTTTAATCTATTTTTAAATAGGCCGAATATTTCTATTTCAAAAAAGCGGTGACAATCAGCAATCTGGGGACAAAAATGTCCCCAATCTGGCAACACTGCTGTAGACAGTAAATAGTGACTATTTATCTTTATAGGATTCCTTTAATCAAGCGTCTGTTCATTGATTTTATATTATCATATAAATTACTACTGTTGTCAACATCCCTTTCCTATACATTTACAAAACGAACAACAATAAATGAAGTATCTTTCAAAAGTTTTTTGATTCGGATTTGTACATAGTACGCTCGCATTGCGTTAAAACCTGTTTTATGATTAAAATTTACAGTTAATTAAAAATTAGAATAGCATTGTTTTCATAAAAGAAATAAAACGTTTTTTCTGAAATCAATGTTGCCAAAACATACATAAAATGCTGCATTATATCGTGGTGACCACTGATTATAAAAGTACAGAGTGGTTATAATTAAACCACGCCTAATTCGATCTCTCTCTATATTAAAATATTCAGTGTTGTCTTTAAAATTTTATGCATATGTTATTCAAGACATGGAGAAACGAATTAGGAGAAAAAAATAGTTTCAAAAGCCTCCGGTAGACGGCACTGTACAACTGCTTATACGCTGAAAAGATGCACCTCTACAAATTTCATCTGAACGTACCAAATGTTAATTTGACAATGGCCTTATCTACGCATGGAATGCTGCTCAATATGATTTACTTCAAAAGATGTAAGAACTACAATCTGTAGACAGCTTGTACAGCTGCAGACAGTGATGCAAACTTATTATGGGCCCGATCCCATCCAATAATTTGATATCTCCGCCCACCATATAGTTTGATCTTATATATTTTGATCTCTCAGTCCATCTAATTTCCATCGATTTATTTCGTTGTTCATTTATTCAGTCACTGAAATAAAATTTGGTTTTGTTAACGTTATCAAAATAAATTTGTTTGAATAATAGTAAGGATATAAATTAGACTTTCCGGAACACTGAAAGCCCCTTCAGCAGATGTATAATTAAGTTTCTCTCAAAAATAAATAAATAAAAAAATAAATCCTGCATAATTTGCCAGCTGTTTTAGAGTATTGAATCGATTAAGTACTTAGGTCTCTAAAATGTATGTTTTTCTTGACTATGTTTTTCCTCAAACGTATGTTTTTTGTTCATTTTTACTTTCAATACATAGCAATGTATATACTATTTATAACAAATATTTATGTATTTATAAGAAAGAACTCGCAACAATATAATTTACTTAAATTATTTATTAAATTATAACTAAACTACAATATAATGAACAGAAGGATTTTTTTTTTCAACTGGATAAATCATATTCGAGGATGGAGTAATTCAGTTGAAATTTATTCTAACAGAGTGAGTCCTGGTCTTGACATTTTTTACTATGTTGGAATAAACATCATCTGTGCTACTCCAAACTTAAATACGAATAGAAATTATAATGATTTATATTTTACTTCGAAAAATCATAATTTGACTTAGAATTATTATCTTTAGTCATTCGCTTCTCCCTTACCCATCTCACTATACACACGCACCAAGGGAATAAAATGTATGTGTTATTTTACTCAAAAATCTTTGAGCCAACTCAATGTTTTTTAAAAGTTGGCGCTACTGACTGCAGATCTTAACTAGTCGATTGAGATGCTTCTCACAAGTAGAGTGTTATCTTCTTTCATGTGTGCCGAGATTAATAGAAGTCCTCGATCAGCATGATTTTTTAGTATACCCATAGCAAAAAAACACAGGGATTATGATCCGGAGAGCAAAATGGTTAGGTTGGCAGAAGCCCATGACAGGTTGGTTTGTGATTATTGAAAGGTATCAGAAGAAATGACATCCTACTCAATTTTTATCCTCTTTTATACCCAGAACATAGGTGGGAAGTGTGGGTTTATCGGAAGTTTTGTGCATACAACGGAAAATTGATGTTATAAAGGCAGTTTATATACATTTTTTTTTCAATAGAACAACAGAAATTAAAGCGGAAAAGATTTTTCCCATATGTTTAGTTTTTAATTATTTTTCTGTCTTTTTTTCCTATTTTCTGTCGTACAGCGCAATCTATCGATGTTCCTGAAACTAATTTTTTTGCGTAATCCTTTTCCCCATATCTTAACAGTACGTACTCAAAAATTGAAGTCTTTACACCGAGTAGTTCGATATATGGGTAGATCAGAGTCAGAACGGTTTAATTGTGACAACCCGGTATTAACAGTACAAGAAAAAGGCTAAAGTGCAGATGTCCCCGTACGGGTTTATTTTATATATATGTTAAAAAATCAAAATTAAAATTGAAATATTTAGAAGAAACAGACTCCAACGATGAATCGAAGAAGAAGCGTTTCACGTAAGGATTAAAATGTGTGCTTTGTTATATTTGATTAAATTGTATTTGACAATTATTCGATTTGATTTTCTTTATTTCCTGTTTTTCCCTAAGCGGATGGCGCCATATTCAAATGCAGGTAAAATAAGAATGTTAATATTTCATTAGCTCAATCCTTTTGCTATCTTCGATCACTTTTTAGTGTGATTTAGTTGGAATAAATGAGGTGATATTCTGGTTACTAATTTTGTTTGCCGTTATTTTGTCTTTAATTAGTCTTTAGAAGTTTAAACCTGCATCTAAAAAATATATATTAGATATTGCTAAAAAATATTAGACTGTAGTGCAAATTCCTCGTACAGGTCCACTGATTATATTACATCATTTTTCGTTTAAGAGAAGTTTTCGTTATAGATACATTTCGCATTTACATGTTTTTGTTCATTTAATAAATAATAGAATTAAAAATAAATAGTAATAATAATTAATATTAGTAATTAATTAACAGCTCATATTCAAAATATTAGAATAATTACTTTTTTTTACAGATTGAAAATATCGTTTGGTATTTTGATGTTTTTCAATGCAAATATGCAAACGATATTTTTATTAAAAACTTATTGTTGATTAAACTTATTTATTATCTTAAAATTGATATAATTTTTGAAAAGATTAATTGAAAAAAAAATACTTTGAAAAGTCAAAATATTAAAATATTTATTCAAGTGATTAAATTAAAATAATAAAACTTTGTAAAAAATCAACATAAAATAAAACAATACAAAGGATGCGTTTCGAACTAAAAATATTAACAGCTAGTCATCAGCTATAGTAAACACATGTCCGTAAGGGGACAAGGTCAAAAATGATCGGAAAGGTAGAGAATAGAGCTTGCAAAAAATCGACAGAATGCGCTAGCTGAAAGGAGCACATACAGAAGACAAAAGTGTTGCCAAATTGATAGAAGAGAAATTAATAGGGAAAATGGAAATAAAAGAAATAAACAAAATTAAAAAAAAGAAGTAAATTAAAAAAATAATATTAATAATAATAAACAAAGATATATAAAAGAATAAAACAAAAAAACCCCCAAAAGATCCTTTTTTATATACAAAATAAAAAGAAAAAACAAGAGAAGAGGGAAAAGAATTACAAAAGTAATTTCCATGCTTGAGAGTGGAAAGAAGATGATTAGGGATTATTGACAAGTTTATCATAATTTTTAGAAATAAAATATGCTTCATGAAAATCCAAGTGAGAGGGAGAGACAGGAGAAGAAATAATTTTGGCAATGGAAAATTTGAAACAATGACAGGCAGACCAACAGTGAGAAGCAGTCGAAGATTTAGAGATTTCTTGATTTGCAATATACCTCTAATGCTCGCCTAACCTGAATTTTAAAGCTCTCTTTGTTTGACCAATATAACCTAAATTGCAAGAGCAAGGAATAAAATAAACACCCCACCGGTTCTCAGTAGGAATAGGAGCTTTTAGAGAAGATAATTTAATTTTATTCATAAGTTTGAAGATAACTTTAAAATTAAAACGAGAAAGGCTTTTAGCAATTTTAAAACAGTGAAGAGAATGAAAGGAGCGGAACTATAGAGTTAAAATTAGGAAGGTTATTTGAATCAGAAAAAGGATGTTTAGGTTTATTAAATTTATTCAGAGATTTATTAATCATAGAGGGATTGTAACCACGAGCAAGGGCAAGAGATTTCAAATAATGAATTTCATTATTCAGAGCAGAAGAGTCAGAACAAATATGTAACGCCATAAAAACAAAAGTATAAAATGACGCCACTTTTTGTTGAGAAGGATGATTTGAAAGAGCATGAGGAGGAAGAGATACAGCAAAATGTTTTCTATAAACGGAGGTAGAGAACCAATATGGGTGTTTCGAAACCAAGACGTCAAGGAAAGGAAGATAATTGTTCTCTTCGACTCCGAGAGTAAATTGAGTAAAAGGGTCAACAGAATTAACAAGAGAAAAAAGATTAGAAAGATCCAGGTCAGAGGGAATTAAAATAAAAGTATCATCATCATACCTAAACCTGAAAGGAAATTTATATAAACTGAAGAGTTTTCTTCAACAAAATGCATATAGATGTTACATAAAAGAGGAGACAGTGTTATTACCCATGACCAAACACTCAGTTAGAGAATAGAAAGAATTATTAAACTGGAAGGCGGTTTGCCTGACAGAAATACTAACTAAATGCATGATTTCATCAATTTCAATGGAAGAGTAATGAAATTCGCGCAGCCTTCTTTCCAAACAATCGATTGCCTCTTGAACAGGCACGTTAGTGAAAAGGGATTTAACATCTAAGGAAACCATTATATAATTGCAAGGAGAAAGGCGTTTAATTTTATCCACTAAGTCAAAAGAGTTTTTCACGGTGTTAAAGTTTCTGGAAGATAAAGGAGCAAGTAGCTTAGAAAGGAGCTTGGCAAGTTTATAAGAAGCAGTACCAATATTGGAAACGATAGGGCAAAAGGAAAGAGTAGGTTTATGGACATTAGGAAGAGTATAGAAACGAGCACAATTAACGATAGATGGGATGACCAAACGTTTGGTGTCATCATTAAGAAAGACATAATTTTTAATGACATGCTTGATATCAAATAGATGCTTAGTAGAAGGATACTTCTTTAATTTGGAATATGGAGCAGAGTTTAGTATAGATTCATCGTGGGATATATTATCAGATTTATTGAGAAGAACTGTTTGACCGCCTTTATCAGCCTTAGTTATAAGAAGGTTAGGGACGGTATTAAGTTCACTGAGAGCAGATTTCTGAGAAGACGTAGAATTAGACTTTTTAAAAGATTTATTGGAGGAATGACATTAGCCGAAAGGTAGCGAAGAGAATCAAGTTGACCAGAAGAAATTTTACTGTTTTTGAAAGAATGTTTAATTGGAGGCAATTAATTTCGGAATAGAAGGCTTAGAAATACACGAAAAATTCAAACCAAGAGAGAACACATCTATCTCTTCTATTCTATTATTTTGGCAAAACTTTCGTCTTCTGCATGTGCTCCTTTTAGCTAGCACCATCTGTCACATTCTTTACAAGCTCTATTCTCTACCTGTCAGTTCATTTTTGACCGTGTCCCCTTACGGACACGTGTTTACTGTAGCTGATGTTGAAATGCTGATGATGACTAAATTAAATAGTGGTTTATTTATTTATTTATTACTAGCAGATCCGCCCGGCGTTACCCGGGGTCCGTAAATAATAACCTTAAACATAACTGAAGTTTGTATGATTTTATATCTTTTGAAATCTTTTAAATTAACCTAATTTCGGAGGCATCCATTGCCCTCCGCAGCGTCTAACATGTTCCCAACAAACTTATACCCGAACGAACCTGTAATCTTGGTCCACGTTACCTAAGGCAGCATGTACCGGAAGTGATCCGCACGTGCCGGAGACAATTGAAAACCAAATTGAGTGAGCCAAACCTCGTAGTAATCAAGCTCATAGAATAAAAAAAAATGCATCATTAATGTAAGAAAATGTTGGTAACTGAAGACTAAGATAAAATTTCATAATACAGAAAGAAGCTGAATCGTAGTGTAAGTTTAATGAATTAAATCCCGTTGAAATTAGGTCCTTAGAATCGGAGGAAAGAATGCACCCCCAAGCAGTGGAATATGATCTTTCCCGTTGAAATTTTCATAAATTACTTTTAACATTAACATGATATTTAATAAACTGATGAAATCCATTATTTAAAGTTACCTTTAAATTAACGCGATTTTTAATTTACGGCTGTAGTGAGTAAATGTAAATTGATGTTGAAAAAGGATATTAATGTTCGAAAAAAATAATAGCTGACTTATAAAGAAAGACCGGGCCCTGGGTGCCAGGGTCATAACTGGATAGTAGAAATGGGTTAGAAACTGAAAGGAGAATTCACCCCAAAAACCAAGAAGATCGGATAGAAAAGAGGCATGTTATTAACAATTTAGTGCACTAAAACTTCAAGGGGCCCTGTACTGGGCCCCTGGAAAAGCTGCCAGGGTCTTAACTGAAATGTAGAAATGGGGCAGAAACTAAAAGGAGAATTCTCACCAAAAACGGAAAAGATCGGATAGAAAACAGGCATGTTATTAACAATTTAGTGCACTAAAACTTCAAGGGGCCCTGTAATGGGCCTCTTGCAAAGGGGCCAAGGTCTTAACTGACATGTAGAAATGTGGCAGAAACTAAAAGGAGAATTCCCCCTCAAAAACGAAGAAGATCGGATGGAAAAGAGGCATGTTATTAAGAGTTTAGTGCACTAAAACTCCAAGGGGCCCTGTAATGGGCCTCTTGCAAAGGTGTCAGGGTCTTAACTGAAATTTAGAAATGGGGCAGAAGCTAAAAGGAGAATTCCCCCCAAAAACGAAGAAGATCGGATAGAAAAGAGGCATGTTATTAACAAGTAATGTACTAAAACTTCAAGGGGCCCTGTACTGGGCCTCTTGCAAGAGTCTTAACTGAAATGTAGAAATGAGGCAGAAACTGAAAGGAGAATGCACTCCAAAAACGAAGAAGATCGGATAGAAAAGAGGCATGTTATGCACAATTTAGTGCACTAAAACTTCAAGGGGCCGTGTACCAGGCCCCTTGGAAGGATGGCAAGGTCTTAACTGAAATGTTGAAATAGGGCAGAAACTGAAAGGAGAATTCACCAGGAACACGAAGAAGATAGGATAGAAAAGAGGCATGTTATTAACAATTTAGTGCACTAACACTTCAAGGGGCACTGTACTGGGTCCCTTGCAAGGGTCTTAACTGAAATGTAGAAATGGGGCAGAAACTGAAAGGAGAATGCACCCCCAAAAACGAAGAAGATAGGATAGAAAAGAGGCATGCTATTAACAATTTAGTGCACTAAAACTTCAAGGGGCCCTGTACTGGGCCCCTTGCAAGGATGCCAGGGTCTTAAGTGAAATGTAAAAATGGGGCAGAAACTAAAAGGAGAATTCAACGCATAAACGAAGAGGGTCGGATAGAAAAAAGGCATGTTATTAACGTTTTAGTGCATAAAAACTTAAAGCGGTCCAGGGTCTCCGGCCCTTAAAAAATTAAAAATCCGAGCCTCAGGTGCATCAGAACTTGTCTTGGACTAATCACACCTAAATTTTTAGACTTCTACGTGCGGTAGTTTTTGCTAGCCATCGCACACACACACACACACAGACAGACACACAGAGCGATTTGTTCTTTTATTAGTATAGATTACTCGTTAATCATTTTTCATTTTAGGCAGATTTACGTTATAAAGAGGTTCCAATTAAGAAGTGTTAATTGAGATTTATATGAGTTTCATAGTACAATTTGTCGATACGTATTTCATTTTGAAATTTAGGATCTACAGTCTTTGTATAAACTGTTTTTGGAGAGCTATTATAGTTTTGAGGACATTTTTATTTAAATGACCAAAAATTATTTTTGACAGCAAATTTACATGTAGCGGCTGAGGCACACCTAGTTGAAGGTGAAATTGTAAGATATTCATGACGAACATAATTTGAAGTGATTAACACTATTTCCAATATTCGCCTAATTAAATCTGAATTGTACCTTTTAATGTCCCCCCCCCCACTGTGATATACAGTTAACTCTCGTTAGTGCGGATTTATAAAACAAGCTATTTTTCTCTCCACTAACCGAAATCTGCAATAAAGCATGTAGCGTACAAAATAACCCTTTGTGTTGGTGTAATTGTGTTCCTGTGGTATAAAATTTCCCTTTTTTTGGTATAAATTGAATTTATTTTTTGATAGAAATAAAGAGATTATTAATTTTATTCTACAACAAACAAGATTTTGTTTAACTCATTAATTTTACCAGAAAGCAAGCTAATGAGAATTTGTTAATACAAAAGATTAATTTACTCTGGACAAACAAAATATGTAAAGAACAGATTATACTTCACAACTTTACCTTAATTAAAGTAATATCTCTTATGTATTTGCAAAAATTCCACAAATGATATTTTCAACAAATGATCTACAATTTTTCAGATTTGACACACACTCGAAATTTTGGTCTGTTACATGACATTTTTATTGGCATAATAGCATGGCAGTTAGAAATTTTTGAAACGATTTCGTTTTAAGTGGTGGAATGTTACTTTTTTCCATTTTCAGCACTTTCACTGACACTTTATTGACATCTGAGTAACCAAGTTACACATAATTTTGTTTTGCAAAAAATATATTGGGTCGTTCGGAAAGTCGTGACCGTTTGGGAAAATCAATTCGTACCGGAAAATTCTGCTCAATAATTATTAGACATTAGATATAGGAATTAATGTCTAATTAAACTTAGAATCTTCCGGTACGGATTAATTTTCCAGAACAACTCCATACATGAACGAAATCAATGTTTAATAAATAAATGATAGAATTTTCTGAAGAATTTATTTTCCCAAACGGACACGACTTTCGAACGACCCAATATACACAGAACTATTTTCGATCTGCCCAGGGAAATTAATTTTTGAAAAATTATGTTCGCATTATCCGATGAGTAAGTACGCAATGCAAATAAAAAATGATGATTGCTTTCATTAATCCACAATACATCTAAAAAAGATAAGTATTAACAAGAGACCACCATATGTATAATATTTATTCGTTTTACATATAATGGGCATTCGTTTTCGATGTTCTCCTAAAGAAAAGTGAATTGGTTTTTTTTTTTTTTTTTAAATATGTCTTATAAGCAAATACAACGGGAAGTTGCTTGTGAAAATATACAGTATGTCCACTCTCAACGGTGTCCAATTGCTAATTCCTAAACCGTTCATCATAGACATATGTTCCAAATACAAAAATGTTTTAAATGAGGTAAAGAAGTATTTTAAAAGCGATTAGGGCAGTAAAAGCATTTCTTAAAAAATTACGAAACTTAAATTTTTATACGGTTTCCCGGTCGTATGAGTTATATTTAGTAAAAGTTTCCTGTTACACTGACAAGTAAGACAAAAAAAAAGTCCCGTTGTTCTACGTTTAAAATTGACCGAGTAATAACTGTTTAAAGTTGGAACATATTTTTCGCTGCTAATTAGGGGTCATTCTCAAATTTAGTAGAAATATAAATTCGTCAGATATATTAAAAAATTGTTGAGGGTAAAATTAATATTGCAATATAAATTTAAAATCTTTAATCATTCTGACATATTAATGCAAATAATACAATTTGTAATAAACATGTAAAAAAAAAGAATTTTCGTTAACTAAAATGATGAAGGTTAAAAGTGTTATCTTTTGATAATTGATTCATGTGTATTCTGTACTGCTGAATCCGAAATTGACCTTCATTTTTTTACCATCACGTAACAATTTTTTGCAAATCGTAAATTTTAAAGAAAAAAATAGTGAAAATCTGATATTATAAAATAGATGTCATTGTTGTGTTTTTAACTTTTGATAACTTATCTTTAAGTATTCTTTAGCGCTGAATCCGTAAATGACCTTCATTTTTAACCATCACTCCAGGATGTTTTGCAAATTGTAATTTTTAAGTTTAAAAATTCAAAGTTAAAATTGAACCTCCTTCCTCACTTCATAGAACCCCTCAGCCGTTTAGCTGTAAGAATCCTAGTATAAGCCAAAAGTGAATAAATTATTAAATAAAATAAAATTAAATTAAATTAAAAAGGTTTACATCTGTTTTATAGTATCATATTTTGCTATATTTTAACTTTGTCATTTACGATTTGCAAAAAAATTCTAACTTGATGGTTAAAAATGAAGGTCATTTTCACATTCAGTGCTAAAAAGTGCATAAAAATGAATTATCAAAAGTTAAAAAATACAGTCAGCTTCTCTATTTTATAGTATCCTATTTCTTTTACTTTTTAATTTTGACTATGATTTGCAAAAAAACCTGACATGATGGTAATTTTCGGATTCATTGGTAAAAAGTGCATAAAAGATAAAAAGCACAACCATCGCAGTCTTGTGTTTTCTAAACTAAAACTTTTTCTTAAAATTCTTGGAGGTAATCTATCCGAATTTTTTTGTATTATCCTGTAAAATATGTATAAATGATAACCACCGAAAATCATAATACTAGATTGCCATCGAATTTACGTAAGTATGTAAAATTTGTATCATGTTTCTATGAACATAATGAGGTCTGCATGAAGGATTTTTATCTTTAACACTACCCGGTCGATTAACTTTTTTATTTACATTTAATATTTGCTTTCTTATGGGTTGTTTTTCTAAATTAATGAGGTAAGTCTTCTGCTCTTGTTCATACAATAATTTACGTAAACAGTGATAAGGAAAAACTATTCTAATGGGGACATTTTATAGTATCACTATTACCATAAAACCTAACGTCCATAATTCAAAATATTGAAATTTTATACTAATATATGGTTACATCTTTCTGCACATCTGTGTAGATAAAAATGGGTGATTTCCGTGGCATTAAAAGAAAGTAAATATTCACAAAATTCATATTTTTGTGTTAATTTACAAAATAAATAAGTAATGAATAAATAATAAATAAATAATAATAAATAAATAATAATTGTAGTTTTTGGCACATATTTGCACTACTATGTTGATTTCTGTTATATTACATATAATCCATACTTGCGTAATTTACATTGTGATTCGAAATTAAGATTTCCATTAAAATATAGTTTTTAAAAAATTAAATGAAATAAATTTTAAAATAAATTATGTTGTTTTTCTGTTGAATACATAATATAAATTAGACAGAAAAGAAATTCAGAATATTTTTTAGTTCTAAATTTCTTATATTCTAAATTAGGAGTATAAATTTTCCAAAATATATTTTGGTAGACATTTTCATATCTAATTATTTAAAAGAAGTGCTTTCTTACAGCAAATATATTATTCCTAAATTTGCTTCTTGAATCTTTAATACTGCCTTATTTTCTGTCTTGCAAACCACCAGTGGCACCACATTAAAAATCTAATTTTATAGCTGCAACGGTTTTTCAAGAATATCGAATAAGTTTAATATGGTGTGGGAATAAATGTTACGTCTAAACTCTAACAGAATCTCTTTCGATAGCTTTAAACTCTATTTAAAGAACATTTCTATCTGGAAAATAAAATATTGAACTAAAATAAAAGATTCATTTTCAATTACATTTCACGAAAAAGCGATTATTTTAATTTACTCAAGGGGATATTAAAAGTAAAATATTTCGTAGTATATATTTAAAAGCATTTTTATACTAAAACTGCGAGACGTAACATGCAGATTTCACACCGAAAAATAAAACTACAAAAGATATTTTATCTTTACAAGAAGAAAATATTGGATTCGTGAAAAATTTCGACTTCCGATTTTCGATAGATTTATACGTTTTAGAAGATTCTGAACACGATCTTATGGTATTTGGAAAATGGCTGTCTGTCGCTCTGTGAGTCCGAGGGTTTGTCTGTCTGTATGTGACAAAAATTTGCTGGAGATCTATCTCAAGAATTATTTCTCGGAATTTCACAAAACATTAGATTCTGTTAAACCTTAATATAAACTGGCGCTGATTAGTGTTTGGTGTATATTTGCCCAACAAGTGGCACTGTTACGCAGCAATTTTCACGATTTTTTGCAATAGCTCAAGAACTGATGCATGAATTTTCACCAAACTTCAGATTCAGGTATATCTTGATACATATTGAGGCTGATTATGTTCTGTTGTAGCTCGCCCAACAGGTCCCTCTTCTATGCTGCATTTTTCATGATTTCCGCAATAGCTTTATCTCACGAACTAACTCACGAATTTTCCTCTAATTTCAGACTCACTTGGACGTTGACAAAAGTTGTTGCTGATTAGGTTTTAGGACCAATATCCCAATTGGTAGTGCTGCTATGCTGGATTTTTCACGATTTTTGGAAAAGCTTTATCTCAAAAATTAATGCACGGATTTTCATCAAACTTCAAATTCCATAAGACGTTGACATAAGTTGTTGATGATTAGGTTTTAGTGTAAACCTCCAGCATGTGGACAGGGGTTTCGCCATGAGGAGTTATGGGGGGAGCCTCCTTTAAACTTTACACTCATGCCATGAAATTCAAAGATAATTTTGTCACACCGTCAAACTATATATCTTAAAAATCATAGCAGCTTGTCCTTGGTGTTGCATCTAATGTATGAATCTTTAGTCAACTAAAAAAAAAAAGAGGTATTTCAAATTACTATGAGTGATGACACACTTGATAGCCTAATGCTTTTAAAATGTGAAAGTGAAATAGGGGATTTCATTATACTGGACAGTGTTAACATCAGGTGGACTTCTTTGAAGACCAGAAGAATTATTATTAAGTGAAAAAGAGGTGTTTATTTTTTATTAAACAAATCAATAATTGATATTTTTAAGTTTTTAGTATTCAGAATTTTTCTTTGGAAAGGAATATTATATGCATAGGAATCAATATCATTATTACACACGTTGCGCATATCATTTTAGTTGAAAATTGAAACAATTTGATTCAAATTTGATTTTTGACAAATTGGGAAATTTTCGAATTCTCTCCCCCCCCCCCCCCCCGAAATTTTGCTATGGTGAATTTTACATGATCTACAATATATTTGCGATAATCATATCTCAACAGGTTTGCCACATCCGACTAGTTTTATTTGTTATGATGGTGTTACGTGACTCTTTATTATATTGCAAATAATTAAATTTATTTTTCAGTTTTATGGTAAATTTTACATATAATATTATTTCATGGTTGTAATGCATTCGAAAATGAATCTGTAAAGAATTGTAATAACAAAGATTTTTAAATTTCTATATTTGTTATTTAGTTTAGCATGACAATCATAAATCATTTTAAATTAAAATATTTAATTTTAAACGATAGATTTTGTGTATTATCATTATAAAAATTTGTGAAATTTAATTGTATATAATTAATTGTAAGTACATTATTTGTCTATTTAACGATCCTTTTTAGCATAAATTGAAACAAAAATTATATTAATTTAAAGAAGACTAAGTGTGCCGTGCACTTTATACTGGCAATTTATTTAAACACATTAATTTAATAATAATGTTAATGCTGCTAAGTTATAATGATTGCCTTTAAAACGTGTTAGTTTACATGAAAAATTTTACTTGAGAATTGACAGCGTCTGAAAAACCTATATTGTATCTTGAGAAAACTTATTGGTATGCTAAAAAAGCACTTGAACACGATTCTCAAAATCAGTGGAAGCAACATAAAGTTGATGATATTTTATTTTATTCTACACATTGTTTAATTTTCTAAAATACATTGTTATTTGAATTTTCAAAAGATAAAACAATTTTTCTGAATCATAGGTAACTTGAAATATGTTATTGTATGTTTCCATGCGTGGTTCAAATTCTTTTTCCTAGATTGAAAAACATTTTCTCTTTTTTACAGAACATGAAAATATGCCTTTGTGCTTAAAATTAAAAAAAATTATCTTCCTGTTTCTAGTTAACATTTATTTGTTCCTTTCTCTGAGAACAGCTTGCGTTGATTTTTGAATTTGGGATCAGTATGGTAATGTAATTCACCCCTTAAGATCACAACGTACTTGAGTACGTAATGAACTCTTCTACTTGAAATAGCAAGGCATATGCCGTACACCATCATTTTGTTTCCAGAATGTAACGTTTTAGCGTTTGTGCTAATTGCTAATATGATTGGTTTTGTACGATTTTATAGCAATGATTGCTTTCGCGCCCTATAGATGTCGCCACGTCTTCAAAAAAAAACTCCTTAGTTTTATCACTGCTTTGTTTTTTTTAGGTGCGTTCGTAATTATATAAATACTTAGAACCTATAGTCGTCCTGTCGACAGGTGAATCCGTCTGCCCGCATATAACAGCGCAAATCTACCCAAAAAATGATTTGAAATTTAATATAAATCATTGTTTTAGAATTTTGTCTAGTCATTTCACATTTCATGAATATCGAATAAAAACTTAAAAAGCAACGGCTATTGCACAAAGATCTGAATATTCATTAAACTATTTATAATACAAACGCACCTCACATGCCACGTTTGACGCACGATTTCAGACTTGTTTCGTTGTACATTTGTTTAAACGTTGGTAATTCTATTTAGTCTTTAGTAAATTGTCGTGTTTAATCTTCGTTTTTAGGGCTTCGTTCACATGACGAAATCCTATTCATCTCACTCATCTGTATGTCTGTTCGCCACAGAGCCCGTTTCAGAAACTATATATGTTGGAGACTTGCAATTTTGGATTCTTATAGCTGAACACCTCACATCAAACGAGAACTCATAAAATTTTGAAAAAGTCTTATATTTACCCCTCTGGGCCCTAACTTGTATATTTTAAGCTTTTTATTTTTTTTAACTGAGCACTTAATTATGTTGAAGTCTTGAAATTTTTGATTCTTATAGCTGAACACCTCATATCAAACGACAAATCATAAAATTTTGAAAAAGTCTTATGTTTACCCCTCTGAGGTAACTTGTATATTTAAAGTTTTTTTTTTTTTTTTTTTTTTTTTTTTTTCTAACTGAACTCCTAATTAAGTTGAAGACTTGAAAATTTTGATACTTATAGCTGGACACCTCACAGCAAACGACAAATCATAATAATTTGAAAAAGTCTTATATTTATCCGTCTGGGATCTAACTTGTGTATTTTAAGCAATTTTTCTAACTGAGCCCCTAATTAAGTTGGAGATGTGGAATTTTGCATACTTATAGCAGAACACATGCGATCACACAAAAAATCATAAAATTTTCAAAAAGTATATCTTTTCTTTATTGGTATTCTATATTATTGGTAAAAGTATTCTTATATTATTTACCCCTTCTGCCTCTAACTTCTGTATTTTTAACAATTTTTCTAACCTCCACCCTTTTCACACGGGGTACACTTTTCTGACTTTTGCCGACACTTCTTTGGCCACTCCTTCATATTATGCACCATAGCCGTACATTTTTCATTTCCAATTTATTCTGCCAGGGGCTACCTACATATCTCGGGTGCTATGGGCCCCATCCCCTCGACTAATATATCTACGGATAGTTTGTAAAACAGTGTTTCAATCGGATAAAGGTTTGTTTAGAATAGAGTGCGCCCCCTGGTTGCGAAATGTAGAACTAACAGATTTTGAAAAATGATAAAGTGATATGTAAAGAATATTAAACGAAATCCCCTGTGCGATCTGTGATCACACTTACACACTTGTTTGTTTGTTTCTATCTCTGACAGATAGTGATTTTAGAGAATAATTATAACAAACACGGAGAGTGACAATATTCCTAATTTTGATGATGACATAGATTGTGGTGATGAACTGGAAACACCGCATTTTGAAGTATCGAACATTATAAAAAAAACTTCAATATTGTAATATAAACAATTTCAATTTAAACTAGAAATGTTATATAAACATACCTTATTTTGTTTCTGCCTTTCTACTCTTTATTGTAATGTAACAATAGTTCGAAAAACTTACAAACTTTTCACATGTACTAGTTGTTTACTTTTAACATTCTTTATGTTAGTATAATGTATAACTTTATTTTATCTCCTTATATTACATGTAATTTAATAAATTACATTTAATAAAAAATAATGACATAAGCTAATTTTGACGAAATCTAATACATCTGGCATTCACTGCATACAATCACTAAATTGAATATGGTGTTTAAAGAGTTAAGTGTAATTGAATGATGATGTTTGCACTACCATTTAAAATATTAAATAAAATATTAATTTACAAAATTCCATTAATACTAATGTTCAATTTAACAAAAAAGGTAAATCATTCTGAATTATAACTTATACATATTTATTGTTTGCATACAATGCAATACATTTTGCATTATTCCGCGAAATACACTGGCCTCCAAAAGTTAAGATACATGGACTAAATGCATTCTATTGCACACGTTTTGTCGAATATCTACAAAACTTATTGGCGAATTGTTCTTGAACTTCTGGGATGAAAAGAACATGTTTCATTTCATATTTCTCGGTGAATATATAGTCGGGGGTTCAATTAGGGGGGTAATAATAAATTTAATAATAAAATAATATTTGCGATCAACTATGTAACAGGAAAGGCTGGAAATGGTTTGTCACTGTGGTAAATGACTATTTGGGTCTTGTTCAACGTTTGTATGCATTTGTGTAAGCATAGAACTCATATTCGTGAAGATCTTAACGTTTTTGTGAAAAACTCAAACGTTTTTTATTCATAGCATACAGAGTTTTCAACCAAATTTAACAAAACTTTCCAAAAACCTGGCAAAGAACAGTAGAAACAGTATACTGCAATTAAAACATGAATATATTGAATATTTGATAAGATATGGGCATTTTTATGAGATAATTTTTAACTGCGCATGCGCGGAAGATTTCAAAATTTTTATTTCATAATTTGGTATTCAGTATTTTGGGGCAACTTCTATAAAAAGTCCAGTCAAATGTTGTGAAAACTTAGGAAGATGTAGTGAGCTGATTGAAAAGTTGTGTAAAATCCCTTATAATAAAGCTATTTTTAGGAAGCAACTCACTATATCGACCCCATCTTTGTGAATTTTCGCGATATTTGACTGTACTTTTTATATAAGTTGCCCTAAATAGCTGACTACCAAAATCTGAAATAAAAATTTTGAAATTTGCCGCGCATGCGCAGTTAAAAATTATCTCATAAAAATGCCCATATATCATCAAATATTCAATATATTCATGTTTTAATTGCAGTATACTGTTTCTACTGTTCTTTGTGAGGTTTTTGGAAAGTTGTGTTAAATTTGGTTGAAAACTCTGTATGCTATAAAATCTGTATTTTAAATCTGTATCTGTATTTTTTCACAAAAACGTTAATATCTTCACGAATATGAGTGCTATGCTTACACAAATGCATGCAAATGTTGAACAGGACTCAAATAATCATTTACCACAGTGACAAACCATTTCCAGTCTTTCCTGTTACATAGGTGATCGCAAATATTATTTTATTATTAAATTTATTATTAGCCCCCTAATTGTACCCCCGACTAAATCTTCACCGAGAAATATGAAATGAAACATGTTCTTTTCATCCCAGAGGTTCAAGAACAATTCGCCAATAAGTTTTGTAAATATTCGACAAAACGTGTGCAATCGAACGGATTTAGTCCGTGTACCTTAACTTTTGGAGGCCAGTGTATATATACTTTTTAATTTTATGTTTCTACATAATATTATGCTTTGTACAGAACTATCAGTTATCATTCAACTATTTTAATAAAATGAATACATTCTTTATCCATAAGGAAACGTTCTTTATTTATTTATTTACAAAGCTATATTCAGAAAATATTAAAATTATATAAAATGCGTCGTATATGAAAATTCCAAGAAATGGGTAAGATGAAAATCATAATTTATTCATTTTACACTGCGATTTCGCTTTTCTATTTTTATATTTCCGAATGAAATGCATCATTACGAATATCAATATTAAAATGATTTTCCTGTTCAAGTTATTGTTTTTTTTATTCAATTTAAAACACTGTATTTTTTTATTTCAATGAATTTCGAAATGATTTTGATCATTTTGAAATTCTAGACTATAAAATATGATCCACCTACGAAATTTAATTAAGATGAAGTCTATAATAAAAAGTTTATATTTGATATATAAAAGGGAAAATGCTTTATTACATTAAAACAATTAATAATCCTTAATATTTCCGAAAATAAAATTGTGATATAATGGCATTTCATATTATCTACTGTACTTATATACCAGGTGATACAGAATTTCCCGGAGTTTTTAAATGTTAATGTAAACTTTATACAATAGAAAGATGCGGATTTCACAGAAATCCTTAGAAACATGTTGGATTTTTTTTAAATATATTATATTAGTTACATTTTTTGCCAACAAATTGTCAAGGACTGTCATAACCATTCAACAACTCAACTATTTCTGCTTCCTTCTTAAGCATAGTGGCCATTTGTCAATAAAATGTTGGCGTATTTCAAACTTTGCCCGCCTTTTAATTTGATCGGTGACCAAAAGGTCTTTTAATTCGTCAAGGGAAGTTCTTGATAAGCCCGCTATCCATTCGTTTAAGTAATTTCGGATTTCGAAACCGAAATCTTGCCAATTTAAAGACTGTGATTTTTGATGGCTCACAAATTTTTGTCGAAAACTCTCCGGGTTTAATTTAATTTTTTTAACAAGATACTTTTAATGTTATCAAAATCCTCTGAATCCGTCTGGGGTTGTCTGGCAATAATTGAAATGATATCCACTGGTAGAAGCCCAATTAAATGAGAGACACAATTTTCTTTCGGTATCCTAACCCTTTTAGCTTGGCGTTCAAACAAAACCAAATACAAACTAATGTCTGTTTTCTCAGGATTAAAGTCCGAGATTAATTTTTTTTAATTCTGTTCCGAGGAACGCGAAGGTATACAATTTGCATTTTCCGGGGCCGGGAGAATTCCGTTCTCGATTCTTGGTTTTTCTAGCTCAAAATTTATTTTTTTAATTCCTGTTCTTTTAATTCTTTTTCTTGCTGCAATTTTTCTTGCGAAAGCTGGGTTCCAGGGGCGGTCATCCCTGTCATCCCTGATATTTTTCTTTACGAATGGCCTGATCGTGATCCCATGTCTGTTGGCGCAACATGTCCTCACCTTCGATTTCGTGCAACCGGCCGCGCTCACTTTCTTGCCTTTCTAATTCTTCCTGAGCTGTCGCTAGTATAGTCTCATAATGAGCCTGAACGTATTCTTCTTCATAATCCCCAGATTCCAGCACTAAATGCTTTAATTTAATCCGGGTTTCGTTTCCTGACCTGGCAATTTCCAGTTCATCAACTAATTTCTTTAAATTTTCTTTTTTTCCCTTACACAGGAACGCCATATCTAACCCCCCTTTTTTCAACTCAAATTTCTCTATATAAAAGGAACTACTCTACTTCAATACAACAAAAATATATATACGGTTTTAACATAAAATATAATCACAATCAAGCATAAAATTTATTTCAATAATAATATGTAAAATTCTGACTCAGTCCCATGTCTAGATGCACCTTCAAATTTTGTTATTCAAGTTTTAGAATTTTTCATACAATCAGCAATTTTAAATTAAATTAATTTAAAAAAATCACCAATTCCAAATTCAAAATTGTGACTTACCGCACTTGATGCTGCAGAACGATAATCCAATTTTTTTCAGCCTTGCGGCCCACTCACTCACAAACCATTTTCTGACCCTAAGGTCCACTTAAACGAAATATATCCACCGGGAAAGCAATTCACACTTTTCTCTTCACACCAACGGATCCATTAACACTCTCTTCTTTCTTCTTCCGGCCGTACCGCATCCGAAAATATTTTTCTCCAATCTTCCGCAACCCTTTTCTCACCAACCAGATGAGTCTCTCTTCCTTCCAACGGTTGATCCAAAGTCCTCTTACTTCCTTTAGCAGGAGGGGGGTGAAAAGCAGCACACTTCTTTTCCGAACGATGTCCGATCCTCTCTTCCAATTCTCCGTAAGCTGCAGTCTTCTGCGCAATCTTCCGTCTTCCTTCCCCACAGCTGACCGGGGCGAAAATCCGAAATAATTTCCTTTCTTCCCGAACCGAAACCAGGTTTTCTCTTTTCCCACGCTCGACAAGGATTTCAGAACTGCACGGAAAATTCACGTTTTTTTTCTCTTCCAACACACGGGACTTTCCTTTATTTTCTTTACCCGTTTCAGGACGGCGATTTCTACATTCCTTGAAAGAACAATCTTCAATTGATCATTCCGTGGGTAAAAGTGCAGGCTTATACTTAAGCTAGTTCTCGACTTCTGACAACAGCTGTAACGCCAATAAAATCTAACTTAAAGAATTAATCTTAACTAAAATAAAAAGAAGTTTGAGATCATTTTCTACAGTTTTTTTATTGACGACACACGGACACACACAGCAAGCACACATACATTTCTTGACACAGAAAAAATATTATTTTCAGGAGCGGATCGCTCCTCCAGCAGACCGATAATGACCGCCTTCGGTCGCGTCAAAGCAGCATCTCCTCCTCCACGGGCCCTTTTGAGAGTTCAGTTTATTTTTTGGCAACCCACGTGGTATCTTAATTCATCTTATCAACAAAGTTTCAGTTCTTACAAGTGCCAAGCGAGCATTTTTCAATTATTTACATCATTAAATTCAGTTTACAAGTTACATCTGGATTTCGTGAAGCACTGACATGTTAAGTTATAGTTTAGGCATCTGGAGACCTCAATTAAAAATGTTTATTATTTTACGTCGTCATCTGATTTCTGACTGAGCTTAGATGACACGTCATAACAGTTTGATGTACTGAGTAAGTACTGTGTGAAACAACTCCATGGAGTGTAGTGGTGTGAAGTGATGTAATGGAAGGACGATGGAACTGGAATTTAAACTTTCTCCTTGTTACAGTTATAATATGTCAATATAACAAAGTTCACTGCAAAAGTTGGAGGTACCTGTGTATATCTTTGTCATTTAAGGGTTTAAAATTCAAGTTCAATTAATAAATGAACTGTTATTTTCCATTGAACTGTTTCATAGATGTATTTTATACTTAAAGCCACACCAAAGGACCTTTAACCCTGCGTTTTTATAACTCTGCTCTATTTATATCATATTGTCTAATACTACATAAATCCGTAGCTAATAAGAATAATAGATTGATCACAATTCATGAAAGAACGAGTTGCACCCGTAACGGTAGCAATGGTGCTTTCGTTAGTTTTGAAGGCCAGACGGAACGCTCCAAATTAAGAAGACCCAATACGGAGCTTTTATTATGCGGGCGAAAACAGTCTACATTTGGAAATGCTTTTTTTTTTAATTCCTAGCAAACTTTTCTTGGAAGTGTTACTCTTAAAATCTGTATTATTACATTATTAGATACATTATTATTAGAAATGAGGGATGGGTATTTTCGGACCACTGGAAAAATTCGAGAAAACAGGCTACAAAATTGTCCTTTGCCTTTGATAGATTCCAAAGCTTTGAGGAAAAATGTCAGAAGAACATTTGAATCTATTACTACGGAATCCATTGGCACTGTGAAATGGAAAGACAATCAAATTGTTTGTCTGGCTTCAAATTTTGAACCTATAGAAGCAGTACGTTCGAAAAAAAGATGGACGATATGAACAAAATTGATATACCGCAGTCCCAATTTATAGCATCTTATAACAAAAACATGTGAGGTGTCGATTTTCTTGATTGGTTTTTGATTATTTATCGCCCAAAATACGAGGGAGGAAATGGTGGTGGCCATTTTTCATCAATATAGTAAATATGGGAGTTGTAGCAGCTTCGCTGGAATGTAACGTAGTTTAAGGCACGTAAAGGAAAATTTACTTAGGATAGAATTTCTCCGTGAAATTGTTTCATCATTGATGAAAGTAAAACAGAAAATAGATGAAGGTCCTCGTTCGGACCCTTCAAGATTTCTGTCAAATGACGTGCGTTTTGGTAGTGTGAAACATATTTTAGAAAATGCTAGGAAAGTATCTAGGCGTAAAGTATGTAAAAAAAGAAATACTCGAGTTTACTATAAAAAGTGCAATGTATTGCTGCATAGCAATTGTTCAGTCGTCTTTCATGTAAAATAGAAAGAAAACATAAGTTATTGATGAAAAATAAAGAGATATGCAATGAAAATGTTTATGAACAGATAAATTGATTTATTTTAATTTATTATAAATTTAGATGTTTATTATAATTGTAGATGTAATTTACCGGAATTTTTGCATAAAATGTATGTTTCAGAATGATATAGTATTTGTAGTTCTAAATAATTGAAAAATAACTGTTATAATTACATGGAAGGAAAAGTATATTTAAAAAAATAAAAAAAAAAAAAACCATTAAGTGCCATTGCTCCAATTTCGGGAACACACTGTTTTTCATGAATAATCATCAAATTATTTTGATTTTTTTTTTCAGAAGTACTTTAATGACATCCTGTTAATTGAGTAAAAACAAAAATACCATAACAGATCGGTTAATATACACTATGTGGCCCTTAATGACCGGCAACTTTCAATTTTAGACATTTTGTCATATATTTAAGAATTGTCAGATTCTTCTGGAAATTTAGGATTCAAAAGAACAGGTTCGACTTGATATTTATCAACGTCTATTTTATAAGGAGGACATTTAGGGGGCAAATAAAAATTAAAGAAAAAAAATAATACTTTGGATCAGCCTGCAAAATAAAATGCACGAAATTATCTATCGCTGCAGAATATACATAGGCAGACGTTGCACAATATGAGTATTCATTTGTGTAAGAATAGGAGATATATTAATAGAGATAAAGCGATTTATTTTAATAAAAGAAATTCTTGCATGTTTTTTGCTTCTAACATAGAGACTTTTTAACCAAATTTAACACCAGTTTCAGAAAAATTGACAAAATGTAGTAGAAATAATATAGTGCAATTGGAATATAAATACATTAAACATTTAAGGAAATATGCGTAGTTGTATTAAAATAATTTTTATCTGCGCATGCGCAAATGATATCAAGGAACTTTTTACATGATTTAATAGTCAACTCTCTTGGGCAACTTATTAAAAAAAACCAGTCAAATATTGTAAAAATTCAGAGAGATATCGGCGTTAGAGTGAGCTGTTTTTTAGTTTCTCACTAAAACTTGCTGAATGACAAAGGATCGTACACAAATTATTGTTTTTAAGTTATTTGACAGCGTTCGGAGCAAGAATTTTGAAAAAGTTATTTAATTGTAGATTAAGGTTTTGTTTAGGAAGATTTTAACTCTAAACTACGATGGAAAGGAAAATATAGCTCATACATTGATTACATTTAGGTAAATTGAGGAGTTTATGGTAAAATTTGTGAAATTTAGCTCAATACGCAAAACACGCTACAGTAAATTCTATCGCATATATATGTATTTTCTGTATATACGTAATTTGTATGTCAGTGGTGAAGATAATAAACTAAAATTTAATATATATTATACATTTTTCATGAGTCATGAGTCAATAAATTGCATTTTGATTTTAGAGTGAAATTATATAGCTTTTTGTGAAATTACGTTTTGCGTATGGAATTTTCAAGAAAAAAATGTTTTCCATAAAATACATTTATTTCACTGAAACATTTACTTAACTATTTTAAACTTTATTTAACATTTACTTGACAGTTATGTCAATTGGAAATTTACTGTACTTATCGATCAAGGTCTTTTTTTAACCATTTGGAAAAATGTTTATTGTCCTCGTGAGGGTAGGAAATCAAAAACATATCTGAAGCTTTTTATTGGTTTAATCCGCATTTTATTAGTTTTCTGATTCGAATCTGTATTTCCCTTTACTTTTAACAGAGATGGATACTTTTGTTGCCACTATGACAAAAAAGTAATAAAAACTACAAAAGAAAATTAATAACTCAGAAACAAATTGAGATACAGCTTCCAAACACATTGCATTTAAAAGTAGATTTTTTCTCTATACGACGATGTAAAAAGTAATATTGTGGGATGTTCAGAAGTTTAAGAATGAAATTTCATTTAAAATTGGTCGATGGAAAAACCTTTTCCCGAACAGCCAATGGAATGCTTGAATAATATGTAAGTTTCAGGTGGATAATACGTAAGTTTCAGGAAATCTGAAGAGTCGCAGGCGATTTTCGTCGCTTGATATTTTTACGTGTAATAACATTATTAATGTTTAATTCATGGCGTACGAAATGTATGATAAACTCCGTGCGATTTTAATGTCTTAAATTTTAGTCTTTGAAAAAATCATTTTCCAAATGGTCGTTGTAATTTGTTAAATTACTTTTTTATTTCATTTGGTTTTAATTTTAACATTTTTACTTTGCTACTTTTTTTTGTTCCGTTTTTATCTAAAAGGCAGTTTTTGTACGAAGGAAAAAAAAGTAACGCTGAAAAGTTTGTCTTTTCTGGTTTTATTCTCAGCTATTAACCCTTAAATGCCTGATTTTTCAAAAATCATTGTAATAATGTTTTTCGGCTTTCATTTTTTAAATAAATCATGGGAAAAATGCTTAAAAAATCATATTTTGTTTTAAGTATGGTTTATGGCTAAAAAACAGTTTGTTACTAATCGGCAATACTGGTCTTTAATTGAAAAAATAATTTTCCTTGATAAAATTCTATAATATTAAACACACAAGAATTTTAGGAACTATAATAAGAAATAAATTTTATGTGCTCACTGCAGAACAAAATAGGGTATTTCGCAAGCTTCCAATCAAAACAAAAAGAACACGTAACAACAATTGAAAAAATAAATCTATCTTTATTCTTAAACAGCACAAGTGTTGCCATCTACATGTTGAAAATCGATTTAATAATATTTTCAGAATGTATTTTATTGACAACATTAGGCATTATAACTTCAATATTATTCTAATAGTATTTTAGAGCCTAAATTGGGTATGTTGCCTAAAAGCAACATCAGGCATTTATGGGTTAAGTATTTTTTCATTTATGTTAACTTGGGTTTTATTTATAGTGCAATAAATGTAAGCGCAGATTTGGAAAGGTAAAAATGCGGGATTTAATAAAATGTAATACAAAGAAAACGAAAATTTTAGACAAAAATCGCATTTTAAATGTAGTCAGATATCTTAATTTGTAGGCTATTTTTCAGTGTTTATTGACACTTTAGTTCTCCTTGGAAAACCAGCATGTACTTGGCGATTTATTTTGAAACTGATGCTTTGATTTTCATAACTCTTTTTTTTATTCGAATAGGCTCATTGTCTTGGATTTACAAGGAGAACTAAAGTATCAATAAAAAATGAAAAGTAGTATACAAATTAGGATACCTGATTACGTTTAAAAGGAGATTTTTGTCTAAAATTTTCGTTTTCTTTGAATTACATTTTATTAAAGCCCACAATTTACCTTTCCAAATCTGCGCTTAAACTTTTTGTACTATGAAAAAATCTAAATTATCAAAATTTAAAAACTACTTGATAGCTGTGAATGAAACCAGAAGTGCCAAACGTTTGAGCGTTAATTTTTTTTTCCTTTGAACAAAAACTGCCGAAACTGTCTTTTAGATATAAACGGCATAAGAAGAAGACCTTGATCGATAAATACAGTAAAATTTCAATTTACATAACTGTTAAGTAAATGCTAAGTAAAGTTTAAAATAGTTAAGTAACTGTGTCAGTTAAATGTATTTTGTGGAAAACTTTCTAGTGAAAATTCCATACGCAAAACGTGATTTCTCAAAAAGCTATTGAAATATCACTATAAAAATCAAATTGCAAGTTATTTATTGAGTCATAACTCATGAAAAATGTCCATTATATCTTAAAATTTTGTTTATTGTCTTTATCACTGCCATGCAAATTACGTGTGTACAGAAAATACATATATATGCGATAGAAGTCACTGTAGTGTTTTCATATTGGGCTAAATTGTACAAACTTTTACAATAAGTGCTCAATTTATCTATTTGTAATCAAAGTGTGGACTATATTTTCCTTTTCATCGTAGTTTAGAGTCAAAATCTTCCTAAACATAACCGTAAACTATAATTAAATAACTTTTTCAAAATTCTTGCTCCGAACGCTGTCAAATAACATAAAAATAACAATTTGTGGACGATCCCTTGTCATTCAGCAAGTCTTAGTGAGAAACTAAAAAACAGCTCACTCTAATGCCGATATCTCTCTGAATTTTTACAATATTTGAGTAATTTTTTTTAATAAGTTGCTCCATAGAGTTGACAATTAAATTACGCAAAATGTTCCTTGTGATATTTCGCGCATGCGCAGATAAAAATAATTTTATACAGCTGCCCATATTTCCTTAAATATATAATATATTTATATTCCAATTGCATTATATTATTTCTACTACATTTTGTCCAGTTTTTCTTAAACTGGTGTTAAATTTGGTTAAAAATCCTGTATGTTATAAGCAAAAAACATGAAAGAATGTTTTTAATATTTTTAAATACATCGCTATATCTCTGTTAATATACATTCTATTCTTACACAAATGAATACAAATATTGTGCAATGTCTGCCAATTTATATTCTGCAGCGATGTATTATTTCGTGCATTTTATTTTACATGGTGATCCCAAGTATTATTTTTTTCTTTAAATTGTTGTTGGTTCCCTAATTGTTCTCCTTGTAAAATAAATATTGTTAAATATGAAGTTGAACCTGTTCTTTTGAATCCTAAAATTCCAGAAGAATCTGACAAGTATAATTTTAAATATTCGACAAGATGCCTAAAATTGAAAGTTGCCGGTCATTAATGCCCATATAGTGTATATAGCGGCGCTTAATTGGTTAATATGAAGTGTAAAAGAATTTTTTTAATTAATATGTAATAGCGAAAATGGCTCTTTAAATTAAAAAATTCATAAACCTTAAGATTTAAGAAAACAAAATTGTGATATAATGGGTTTTTATGTTATATATTATTTTTTTATGTGTCTGCATAACATTATGTTTTGTACAGGTTTGTCAGTTATCATTAAAATAGTTTAAAAAATGAATTTCTGCTTTACCCATAAGAAAATGTCCTTTTTTTTTAATTTATTTACAATTTTATAGTCAGAAAATAATAAAATTATATAGATTGCGTCATATCTGTGAATTCTATAAAATGGGAAATATCAAAATTCTAAATTATTCTTTTTACTGAGCGATCACGCTTTTCTATATTTATATTTCCGAGTGAAATGCATTGTTACGAATATCAATATTAAAATTAATTTCTGTTTTAAGCTATTTTTTTTCTTGTTGCTGTTATTCAATTTTAAGTAAACTCGATTTTTTAATTTTGTAGAATTTCCAAAATTTTGTCAGCATTTTCAAATTCTAGACTTCAAAATTAGGTTCAGCAACGAATTTAGATTAAGATGAAGAACATGATAAAAATTTTCTGTTTAATATATAAAAGAGAAAATGGCTGAGTATATTTAAAAATGGATAATCCACAAGCTTTAGGATAACAAAATTGTAATATAATTCAATTTTATGTTATATATAATTTTTATTAATGATTCGACATATCATTAAGCTTTGTACATGTTTGTCAGTTATCATTCAAATATTTTAATAAAATGAATTTTTATCTCACCCTTAAGGAAACGTTCATTTTTATTTATTTACAACGTTATAATCAGAGAATATTCAAATTATATTGAATGTGCCGTATCTAAAACTTCTATCAAATGGGAAATATCAAAATCGTAATTTATTCATTTTACAATGTGATCTCGTTTTTCTACTTTTCGTATTTCCGAGTGAAATGTATAGTTAGGTACATCAAAATTAAAATTATTTTCCTTTTCAAGATATTGTTTTTACACAATTTTAAATAAAATCTCTTTTTTTATTTAAAAGGAATTTCGAAAACATTTCAACATTTTCAATTTCTAGACATCAAAATCAGATTCATCAACGAATTTAGATTAAGATGAAGAGTGTAATAAAAATTCTATTTAATATATGAAATTTAAAAAAAAAATTAATAAACTATAAGTATTCCGAGGGCGAGATTGTGATATAATCAAATTTTATGTTACATACGTATATCTTTTTAGGTTTCTACATAGCATTAAGTTTTTTTTTTTTTTTTTTTGTACAGGTTTGTCAATTATTATTCAAATATCTCAATAAAATGAATTTCTCCTTTATCCGTAAGGAACCGTTTTATTTTATTTTATTTTATTTTATTTTTATTTTATTTTATTTTATTTTATTTATTTATTTATTTTTTTTTTTTTTTCAAAGTTATGGAAGAAAATATTAACATTGTATAGAATGCGTCTTATCTGAAAATTATATCTAATGGGAAATATCAAAATCATCGTAAATTATTCAATATTCATTTACATATGCGATCTCGATTTTCTATTTTCATATTTCCAAGTGAAATGCATAGATACGAATATCAATATTAAAATTCTAAATGCCCTGATAAAGCTATTGTTTTATTTATTTATTTATTATTTTTTTTTTAATAAGTTCTTTTTTTATTTCAAAGAGTTTCGAAACTATTTTGCACCTTTTGAAATTCTAGACATCAAAATAAGATAGATCAACAAATTTCGATTAAGATGAAGTGTACAATATTTTTTTTTCTTTTTAATACATAACAATATAAAAATTTTGTTTTTAAAGTCAATTCCTACTTAGGCCATCAAAGAAAAATTTAATATAATCCCTTAAGCTAATATTAGTTTTTGTTGCATTAAAATATCTCAATTTGTTGATTTTCTATAAGCAAGTAGGTTTACAATGAAACTCTACGGGAATTTGGCGC
Source organism: Maratus speciosus (assembly GCA_963932465.1). NCBI lineage: Eukaryota > Metazoa > Arthropoda > Arachnida > Araneae > Salticidae > Maratus > Maratus speciosus. The sequence continues at coordinate 314,190,665 of OZ010792.1, forward strand.
AATATTAGAGATATCGCCAAGTTGGCGACAAACGGTATTTGGCGACAGAACAGGGTCTCCCCTATGGTAACCCCTTATTGAAAGTACTTGATTTGATCTTCAATAACCAATGGACGCCATTTTGTTTCCTATGCAAAACTAAAATTAATTAATTAAAATTTAATTAATTAATTAATATTTGAAAAAACTGTATTAACATCAATTGTCATCCAGTACAAGTTTAAAAAAAATTATTTCAACTTCATAGGATGAATAATGAGTATTTTATTAACGATTGAAAATTTGAACAAGATAAATATATAAATAAATAAATAAATATAGGGAGAGTGTGAGCTAATAGTAGGAATTGAAAAAAGAAAATGGCGTATTATATTAACACATGGATAAATCTTAAGATTTCCGAAAACAAAATTGTGATAAAATAGGATCTTATGATATATATTGCATTTTGTGTTTCTATATAGCATTCAGTTTGGACAGGGGTGTCAGTTTTCATTTAAATATTTCAATAAAATGAAATTTAATAAGGAAATAAGGAAATGAATAAGGAAATCTTCAATTTTACTTATTTACAAAGTTATGCTTAGAAAATATTAAATTTATGTACAATGCGGTACCTATAAAATTTCTAAATAATGGAAAAATCGAAATTTATTCATTTTCCTATGCGATCTCACTTTTCTATTTTTATATTTCCATTTGAAATGCATAGTTACGAATATCAATATTAAAATCATTTTCCTGTTCAAGACATTGTCTTTTTTTCAGTAAACTCTGTTTTTAATTTCAAAAAATTCTAAATGGTTTTCAGAATTTTGAAATTCTAGATATCAAAATAAAACCCATCAATAAATTTAGATTAAGATGAAGTGTATAATAAAGATTTTCTATTTAAAATATAAAAGGGGAAATGGCTAAGTATATTAAAAAATCTCTGCGGGTTCCACCTACCGGCACAGGTAGATTTTTAACTTCAGTAATAATTTCGCCAATAAAATCTAAATCAAGATTAGAGATAAATGTTGTTTAAGAATTTTCTCTGGCGGCTTTTGGCGAGTTTTTAAATTTATTTTTCTGTAAGAGCTGGTTTTAACTGAATCGTGTTAATATGATATTTTTTTCTTTAACCCCAATTTTTGATTTTTGATTTTATTTGATTTTTTTATTATTATTGTTATTATTTTGTTGCTGCAAGGGTTGGTTCTATCAAAAACTTGTCAATATAACAGTTTTAGATAATATTAAGAAGATTTATGATAAATTTAAAAGGATTTGACATCTTGTGAATTGACGAACTTGTGAATTGTGATTAATTACCTGGCATTCCAAAGAAAGATAATATTATGAGAAAAAAGTTGTATGAAGAAAGGCGACAGAGATGGTTATCATCGTAATATTGTGTGAATTAATTTTACGATTTTTATTATGAATGAAACCACAATCACATGGAATTTGTTATTAATTCATGCACAGAAATGTATGCTTACTTTTCCAATAACTAGATGAAAATCTCCGATTTTCAAAGAATGCACTTCTCTTACTCAGTTGCAGGCAAATTGTTTATAAGATTCAAGGCTTTTATAACACCTGAAGTCTTTCTCAGTATAAAAACTTTGTCCATAAACTAAATAGTTTACGATGTCAAAATAACTAACGTCGGGCTACACATTTCTTACCGCTACATATTTCTTCAAATCATTTTTTTTTTTCAAACTGTATGGATCAACACCGGAAATAACACTAATTTTGGAAGCATATCGTTCCTCATCTTTAGTATCATTCAATTCTTGGTACAGATGTCATATACGCACCATGTTGACGCGATTTTTTTTTTAGACGCCAATTTGGCAAAAACATCAACAGCATAAACAACAATACTCGGGTTACCGTATCAAACAAAATATCGACACATTGGTGCCTTAAGTACACGTTGCATATATGACTTTGGCGTCAGGAAAAAAATCGCGTCAATATGGTACGTATATGACATCTGTGCCCAATTCTTCATAATATTTTGAAGACATATTATTTCGTTAAGTTTAAAAACTTGCACTAAATTAGATGGTAAAAGATTGTGAAAGAAAAATTCACTAAACAAAAACAAAGTGTTAAAATAAATAATCATTGTTTAACGTCTGATATACGAGTTAAAAATAAAAAATATATTACAATTCATCAGACATACAAGTAAAATTACATAAATACATTTAATACAATTAAAAAGCAAACGTTTCAAGCTAAATTTTAGCCCCTCATCGGTGCAACAAAACATTCAAATGACAGAAAACTATATATCATGTTTACAGTTAAAAATTATTAGCAGTTAAAATTAAATAAAGTATAAAATTTTTTTTAAACAATGCTGAGTATTCAGGAGGAAGTGCAATGCCTTAAGGCACCAATGTGTCGCTATTTTGTTTGATACGGTAACCCGAATATTGTTGTTTATGCTGTTGATGTTTTTGCCAAATTGGCGTCCGAAAAAAAATCGCGTCAACATGGTGCGTATATGACATCTGTACCAAACAAACAACAAAGTGGTTCGTCTTGCGACCGAAGTAGAATAGAAGTAGGAGTACGGAGTACTGTATTATTATTTGTTTGCCCACCAAAACTGGCTTCCACGAGTTGTTGCAAGGTTTGTGATTACGTAGTTGAAACTGATCTATTGTTACATCTTACAAAAGATCATACTGTGTTTAAAAGCGTTCCTGCTCTGAATTAGATGTAAAGGCCAATGAATATGACACCATATTGACAAAACCGTACTAAAATGTTTCAGTTTTATATAAACTCTAAAGTTCATGACGTCATTGGCAGTTCCTAACATACCGTTCCTGTGCATTTCCTGTTTCTTTTTTCCGGGAGGTAAATCCTTCACATTATGGAAAACTTTCCCAGAAATCCGTTGTTTGTTTGAAACTATTCAACTGTGTGCCATGATACTTTTACAGTACATATGAGAATGAAGGCTTTCTTTCAAATATAACATCACAATCACCATCACAACCATTCTTCCCTTCCGAGATTAAAGCGTCATTTAAGCAACTGTTTTAAAATTCCTGGTATTCATTACATATCCATTTTAATTAATTGGAAATTATGAAATATTCAGAAATATTTTATTTCGTGTATACCAAGGATCTTTAAATAAATAGAGTCCTGTCTATTTATGTGTAGGAATAAGGAACAGGAATATGACGCCCTCACTGACACAGTTATAGTAAAATATTTTAATTCATGGATGAAAATGTATCTTATGTTTTCCGAAATGACGTAATTATCTTCATCGGAAACATTTCGTTTTCCATATATCTTACTATGAAAGATTATTCAGTGTCATTTTATTTACACTTATTATTTAGTTTTATTTCTCAATAAATAATCTGTGTTCTGCTCTTACGCGATTAGTGCATAATTAAACGAAATCGTTTTAACATGTCTACATTTTATAAAAAAAACATTAATTTCTTTTTTAAATATGACGCGAGTTTAAATGGTAAAATCTCTCTTCTGATTGGTGGAATGTAATAAGGCAAATTAATTGTCTTACTATGACCATTGACAAACGGCAACCTACAAATTCAACCCTATTTTAGTGCCACGCAAGAGAAATATATATAGATAGATAGTTTTGTACTGGGGGTGGTTTTGTGTTCTAGGTGTCCTGATCGATGTAGATCAGTAAAATTTTCCAGGAATTCCGACATGTTATGTTCTAAGATATATAATATATGTAATAGGAAGTATTTCTTAAGAAATCTACTTAAAATGAATAAGCCTGAAGTTTTCCAATTACAAAACTGAGATTTAGTGGAATTTTGCAGTTTAAAATAGATTACCTTCTTACCATTAATAAGAAACCTCCGTTTTCATATTCGAGGATGGAGTAGCACAGTTGACATTTATTCCAACAGAGCGAAAAATGTCCAGACCAGGAATCGAACCTGAATACTCCCTCATAGCATGCATGGTCAAAGTGACGTCGTTGTGACGTCACTGTGAGTCACTGTGGTCACGTCACATCTGTGACCGAAATGCCACCACTCAGTGATGTCACATTGTGACTGAGATGTGAACTTTACACTGAGATGTGCTAATTACAGAAATTCTTCAAAACATGTTGTTACTGTAAAATTATATTTTTCTGGCAATAAAGAAGAATTGTTATCTCACTGCATGTAACGTAGGTCACGTCACACTCACAAAAAAATCCCCCCATATTGTAAGTCACAGTGTGAGAAAAATATGAACTTCAAAAATCTTTGAAAATGAAGAGAAATGTTTTAAAAAGGCCCGAGTTACAGCGGCATAAGGAATAAAAATATATTAGTGGATAGCAAATAGTAAATTCAGACACGAAAAGATGGTGGGGAAGGGGGGATGGAGGGTCATATAAAGTAACATGCACGGTACAAGTATCAACAAACTAGATTTTCATGCTATATTTTATCAATTTGAAATCTAAGAGAGTGAAAGTATACTTTTTCCTGATTTCAATTTTATCTAGTATTGCAATTTAATATAATAATCCTTCTCTTACTTTTATTATTATAAAAGTGTTTCTCGGAAAAATGGTACGTGCTGGAGCAATTTGGATAACATAATTAGAATTGGGAATATTAAATATATACACTTTACATATTTAGTTTGCCCTGAAGTAAAATTTTTAATTTATTTTTACTGACCACTGGTATTTGAAACACTTTTGTGGTTTCAAACTGAAAAATTTCTATTATAGTTAAGTCTGCAGCTTTTAATGAGCACGTAGAAATAGTCTTCAGATTTTAGTCATACATACATTTCTTTCTTTATAATTTGCATTCAAGTCATATTTTTTCCTGTTAATGTACCTATTTTAAGTAACTATTTTTTAAAAAAATTCTACTTCTTTCAGATTTTAAAATAAAATTAGCATTTTCCGAATAAAAAAAAAAATACAAAATTTATGCAAAACCCATGATATAATTTATTATTCGTATTTCAAATTTGTGTTTTAGAGATATGACTCTAAAAAAAAGTTATTTTATGAATTGTTTTATTCTACAGGAAATTAACTTGAAAAGAATGACGATTAACAAAGAAAATTTTTTTATCCTCGATATTTATATCGAAATATTATATATTTATCTTTTTGTTTTTTAGGAAGATATTTTGTATTTATTATGTGTAAAACAATCTTTACTTAGAAAAAGGGAGGGCGGGCGGGGTTAAAACTGATAAAAAGAAAAGGTAAAATACATTGGGAAATTCTTCAAATACAAAAATTTAAATACAGACAGTCTCATAAAATGATTGCACATGTAAGTTCCAATTCTGTTTATATAAAAGCAAATAAACTAACACCTGCCCAAAGTCGTCTGCCACGATACCGCAGGGTAAACAGAGAACTTTTTCTTCTAACAGATGCGGAAAGTTACTAGTCTAAAATGTAAGCTTTTGCGTGTGCTTTTTTTAATGGAAGAAAAAGACGTCGCCATTTTCGGATACACATGGATATTAATAATTAATTTATGGAGGTCAAAAAGTAAGTCTTATTTAATTTAAATTATTTATTCCTGTTTTGTATATTTGGTGAGATGAGTTAAATAGTTTTATATTATACCTATAGAAAGAGACTGATCTGGAATTTTGTTTTTCAGATTAGAAATTAACATTATACTGAATGGGAAATGTCGTTTTACATACTATAGTAGTGAAACTTTTGAAATACTTTTTTTCATTGCTAATAATATCTTAAATTATTATTTAAAATCCTAAATCTTCATATCAATGTTTTCAGATTTAACATTTGCCAAAATTATAAAATAATAGGAATTCCTTGTAACATATGGGGAGATTTTTGAGAAATTGTTAAATCTAATAATACATTTAATTCATCCATTGTACTTTGTTGTTGTTTAATAGTACAATTATAAATACTAATTATTTAGTGTTTTTCAAATTGGTATATTTATTTTTTTAAATTGTATGTAAGCACATTTTTGCTGTTCGTGATATTAACCAAACATTTAATTGTAAACATTCAGAATCAGTTATTCAATTTTCTTCGATTGTAAACTCATTGTCTACGTTTTCGATACACGTTCGATACTTCGCATTGAAAAATAAAATATGACATTTAAGCATTGAAATAAAGTTTTTTTCATGCCTGATAACAAGTTTATAGATTAAACTGCTTTACTATACTTTTAAAATTTGATATTTATAATATTTATAAAAAAATATTTATAATTTATGATATTTATAAAAGTTGATATTGTACTGTTCATTAGCGATAATCGCTGGAAATGCATTTTTATTTATAATATGCGCTTTTATGATTCACTATATTTATGCATAGTATATGGTGTATATAAAAGCTATAATTCATATACAGGGCTACACAAAATTATACGTAAGAGTTAAGGGGTATGGACGCAAATTTCTTAAAGGTGTTTTTTAGATGAGTTATGGATTTTTATGTTGAACTGCATTTAATTTACTAAGAAATGTTTGTAGAATATGGATAAAATGATACACAGGGTCACGCAAGGAAATGGATATATGCCGTCTATAAATTATAATTTCTGGAAATGTGATTTCAGCAGTTTTAAGAGTCTTTTAATTTGAATTAAATTTTAACTAAATAGTGGCGTATAATAAAGATTCTAGGTAAACTACAGGGTTGTACAAAAGTATTCAAGTATGTTTTCATATATTAGTATAAATTGCTGAATGAGAATTTCAACCTGTTATGCGTTTTCTTGCTAAACTAAATTTTCACATTATATACTAGTATATAACAACCTACATATTAAATACAGGGCTATTCAAAAGAATTGGAAAACATATTTGGCAATGGACGGTAACTGCTGAAATCAGTTTTTCAAATGTTTTATGCGTTTTCTAAAATATATACTTAGTTATCTTATTTACGTTATTTCCTTAAATTATGATGTCTAGTTAAAGCATTCAGGAAGCGTTGGAAAGTGCTTTAAAATCTATGCTTAACGCATGATTTTTCTTACTTGTTTTTTCTATTTCCCAGATCAGTCATTTCCTATAAATCATACCAAATCTATTTAGCTCATATTAACAAAATACAATATACACGGGAATAATAAATTTAAATAAATATGGCTTATTTTATTCTTCTTTAAATAGGAAATGTATTAATATCTGTTAGACTCCATGTTCGTATTTAAAAAATAATAACAAATAACAACACATAAAAACTTACACATTCTTAATAGAAAGCTTGAACTCAAGATCAAGCTTAGAACTTAATAAAAAAGGATGCCAGTTGATAAGCATTGTTCTTTTTCAGTGTAAAAATTAGAAGTATTTTAGAAGAATAGTACTCCAAAAAAGCGATACTTTGCTAAAAAGTACGGTAAAAAGATAATATTGCATATTTCAAACAAAACTTTATTTTTAAATTCATCACAGTGTTTATAACAAGAATCATCACAGTATTAATGCTTGGAAATTTTTCCAGAGAGAAACATTCGCCTTGAAAACAATATTTCAAATGGAAATCAAATTTCAAATTGATTGCTTAAAAGGCGCAAAAGCCAACATAGTGAAAAAAATTCCATAACGGTACTTGAATCCGGGCCATCATTATAGCGCACTGACATTCTACCGACTAAACCACATGGAACGAGACCAAGCCTGGAAAATGTCTTACTATTACATGTTGGCAAGGCTACAAACGCAGCACAAGATGGAATATTTATCATGAGCCACCGACATGGGGCAAACACGAAACTTAATTAAATCCAGCAGCGATTCAAACTATATAAATACTTGGAAATTTTTCCAGAGAGAAACATTCGCCTTGCATACAATATTTCAAATGAAAATCAAATTTCAAATTAAAATTGCATTTTAACCAATTAATTTGAAATTTGATTTTCATTTTAAATATTGTATGCAAGGCAAATGGTTCTCTATGGAAAAATTTCCAAGTATTTATATAGTTTGAATCGATGCTGGATTTAATTAAGTTTCGTGTTTACCCGATGTTGGCGGCTCACGATAAATATTCTATCTTGTGCTGCGTTTGTAGCCTTGCCAACATGTACTAGTAAGAAATTTTCCAGGCTGGGTCTCGTTCCAAGTGGTTTAGTCGGTAAAATGTCAGTGCGCTACACTGATGGCCCGGATTCGAGTCCCGGCTTGGAATCTTTTCCTCTATGTTGGCCTTTGCCCTTTTAAGCAATTAATTTGAAATCATCACATTGTTTATGACAAGTTCGTCATAAATGAAACATATTTCACAAATTAGTCACAGTGTGACGTCAAAGCATTGTCGCTGTCGTCACAGGTTCGTCACAAAGTTAATGCAAAAATAGTCACAAATGACACACTTTTCACAAATTTGTCACACCGTGACTTCACAGAGTGGTCACAATGTGACGTCACAAACGACCTCTAAAACGGCCCTAACGACCTCGCATTCTAGTTACTATGACGTCACATCGACGGTCACAAAATCACAGTGTGACTTCACAAAGACGTCGCCGTGACGTCACCATGCCTTATGGGCTTGACGTGCCGTGCCAATGCCTTACCTCTTAGGTTATCCGGACGATAACTGGCTGACATAATTCACTCTTATTTGTTGGACTTGGCTGCGAACTGCAGCGCTAGTTTCATTCATCCGAGCTATAACTATAGCATTTACATGATGAAAGTGTGTTTTAACACGGAAACTCCTGTATACCATGTATTAGGTCATAATGAAGGGAACGGATATTTTTTCCAACTGGATTAAATCATATTCGAGGATGGAGTAGCACAGTTGACATTTATTCCAACAGAGCGAAAAATGTCGCATCCAAGTCCAACAAATAAGAGTGAATTATGTCAGCCAGTTATCGTCCGGGTAGCCTAACAGGTAAGGCATTGGCACGGCACGCCAAGTATTCAAGTTCGATTCCTGGTCTGGACATTTTTCGCTCTGTTGGAATAAATGTCAACTGTGCTACTCCATCCTCGAATATGATTTAATCCAATTGGAAAAAAATATTCGTTCCCTTCATTAGAAACCTCCATTGTTTAAATAATAATGTATAAATAATAATAATTGTTTTACTTTATTATATTGCTTTATAATAAAGTGATTTCTTTATGTTAACTATTTAGCATGATAAAAAGTCTTTAATACACAGAAATCACAAAAAGTTTTAGCATTGCTGCTCTTTTTAATGATGTGATTGTTTCTTCAGTTTTAAAGTGATCATACTAAGATTTGCGACTAATAATATTTACTCTTTTTTTACCGAAGTTTTGTTTGCTATTAAAAAATAATAATGCTATTATTATGTTATAGAAGAATTTATATTATATAAAAATACCTTAACATTTCTTTTTATAGTTATAAATGCCTTTGAAATTGTAAATCATATGTTTTATTCATTGTGCACTGACATACATAATACACGTGTTTTTTTTATTGAATTTTCTATATATGAAATTAACCCTACCTCCTAATAAATCAGTTGTTATATTTTCCTCAAAATCAAATGATTAATTAGGCTTTTATCAGAATAAACAGATTGCAATTCAAAAACAGAAATGCCATGTATACCCCCTATAGTTTAATAGAAAGTCTCATTAATAGTAGTAACTGAAAGTAAAAATTAAATCATCAAACATTTTTATGTGTCAATTACAAAAAAATAACTTTTTTTCAATGAGAACTATCTTTGCAAACCGAAAGATTTTGATTCTATTTACATTTGTTAAGATTTAATTTAGGAAATTGTTTAATTTAAATATCTACAAAAATTATACTGGATATATATTTCTTTTATTTAAAAAAATCATCCTTATTATCCTCGATCCATAATTAATTGCAAGAAAAAAAAAGTTCTTCTGTTAAAAGCACCTTCTTTAAAAACATAAATATGGAAAAAAGATAAATATTTAATTATTAATCTCTTTCACGATGCATCATGTTTCTTTGTAAAATTAGTGTCATTATCTCAAATTCAAATATAGCAGATTGCTCAACCAAATCATATTTAGAAGTGTAGAGTACATATCAATTACTAGATTTTTAATCATATATTAATTCAATCATAACCTAAAATAAAAATAAATTAATACAATTGTATCAGTGTCTGGATATTTTTTTTTTTACGAGCGTGCTTAGTGGTCGAGTGAGTATTATGTTTTGGCATTCGATCGTGGTGTCCTGAATTCTAAAATGCGTTCTCGAAAGATCTATCTATTGTGCTATCTCTTTTAGTTTCGAAAAGTGTCTCTGAAGCTACAGAAGTATGATCTTCATGAGTTTTTTCTGCAATCGTATGATAAGTGAATATCTGTGTTTGTTCAGTTGCTATATACATACTACGGTAGGAGTTAGGTTTGTCAGACTATTATGCATCTCACACATAATTGTAATATGGTCTTAATTTTTTCTGTTTCCTGCTTTGAACGTTAAAGTTTCCAGGTGCTAAGTTGCCAGTGAGCTTTCCACTATCTGTTTTCGGAGCAGAATCGTCGATTGTGAGTTCGCCAGCGTAGTAAGGAGTTAAAGTTTGGTATTTTAAATGATAAAGAAATTGATCAATTTTAGTACTTTCCTTCGTAGTGATATTTTCGCGTTTAAAGTGCCAATTTAAAGTAGTGTTCCTGGTACATTTTGAGTAAACGAAAATAACTTTATACTTGGGTTTCTTTAAACTATCACGGACACCATTTTTTTTTTAAGCTATCTTAGAATTTAGAAAATATTTTGTGGAAATATCTGCACTGTTAATCGAACTTAATAATCGTTTCAAATAAATTATTTTTATTCTTAATCCTGTGTCACTGATACTTTTCTAGATGACTGCCCGCAAAGATACATCGTACAATGTAATTCTTGAAACGTAAATATGAGAATTTCTGAAATCATAATATATTAATCTCTTTATATCACAAATTTAATTAAAAAATAATACGGGTCAACCCATTTTCGGGTCAATAATTCCGAAAATAAATCCTTATTGGTGAAATTTCAGCATAAAATTTCAGTTTTTTTTTTCCAAAATTTGTCCTTTTACAAGAGGAAATTTTTCTAGCAAGGAAAACTGTCAACATGGCATAATGTGTTTTACAAATAGGCCGAAAAGTTTTGTACTCACATGCCACGTTCCAGATCTGAGACTTGCTTTCTCTTCGCTAAAAATAATCCCAAATATTTCAACAATGTCAAAAATCGCAATTTAGAGGCTTTGATATCTTTGATGGGGCACGTGATAAAAATTTGAAGTTGTGGTTTCTGACAGTATTTTATGGTAGTGTTATGCACAAATTATTAAAATGGGTTCAGTTGAAATCTCAGACCCAATGACTAAAAAAATGACCTGTCTTTTAAATATGTAGATAATATTTGTATTTCATTCATACTGGTGGGCATCATGAACCGCTGGAATATGTTCAGTAAATCAGGGCTGCCCAACACGGCACCCGCGGGCGCCATGGATTTCGTTGAAGGTTTTCTTGGCGCCCTTTTGAAAGTTTTCTGTTAATAGCATTTTTTAAAAATATAATTATATTTTAATTGATTGCTTATTTAAAATCCTTAATATTTTCTTGAAAGATTATTTAAAACCCCTGTAATTCAAGCAACAAAAATTAAAAATGTACTTTAATATTTTAATCATTTGTTATTGCAGTTCATTACTAATTTACAGTTATTTTATAAAATATTTTATAGAAATTGTGAAAATGGAAATGGTAATGTTTTAAAATATTTTTTTAAATATCTTAAGAAATGAAATTTAGAAAAATAATCTATCTCTTTTAACATATTTCGTGCATGAAAGTTCATCTTTTGTGTTGTTGTTGTTACACCGGCCCATTGGCTGTTTTATAAGAGAGGTAAGGGACTGTAATTGTCTCTGTCAGACATTAAAAAGTTAGGTAATTTTTTTCATTTTGTTAAAAAGAGAGAAACAAACCTTGCACAATCGTATGAAATGATTTTGTGTCTTCCAGTGTATCTCTCTGGAAACTCCCATGGATTCGTCGCTATAATGCCTGTCTTTGTTTTTAAGCTTTTTATAAAGCTAAATTCATGCCTAATAAACCAAGGGTTATTTTTACGTCCTCAAAAGCATAACAATATCTCTGATTTCTATTTTATTTTTAGGGTTCCGTACTTAAAAAGTAAAAACGGAACCATTATGAGATCACTCCTGTGTCTATCTGTCTATATGTCACAGCCATTTTACTCGAAAACTATTGAACGTAGAAAGTTCAAATTAAGGGAAGTAATAAGGACTATTGGCCCACATATTTACAGATTAAACAGTTACAAAATTTTTTTAGGAAAAATAAAGAGGGGCTAATTAAGTTACTTGAAAGAAAAAAACCTTTTCTTTACATAACCTGCGGGGTCTCGTGTGAAAGCTCTCGTAACGCCGAACTCAAAAATACAATTCGTTTAATTTTAGGTATTATATTTTCAGAGATATCGTCGAAAGTGTAGTGCAAAAATATGTCCCCCCCCCCCAACTATTTCCGAATCTACTGAAACTAAAATTCTGAAAAAAAATTAAAGGTAAGACGTTAATTTAAACTTTGCCGGAAAATTATAGCGATTACCCTTGGTCACATAGCTTTTCAGAAAAGCTCATTTTTCTGTTACACACAAATTGCGATTTGCGTTAATTTCGATGTAATCATTAACATCCATTGTTACAACATGTTGAATGCTAAAAATCACAGATCTTAAGCTCTTTGATAATTAAATCAACCAAATTTAAAGAGTAATATAATATATTCTGTATTTTTCGAGATAGGATATTTTTTCATAAAACAAATTCTGGTAAAACCTAGATTCTCAAACACTCCAGTTGATTAAAAAATTGGTTATAAAAAAGAAATTTTATTCGCATAACTCAAAGATTGATAACGCAAATTTGTATTTCGAACCGCGAGAGTGTCGTCGCCAAATGTATCAAATTCTAAAATATATCAGTACCGATAGAATAGCCTTTTATTTTCTTCTCGGTTCCATTGCGCATTTACACGGAATGCAATTTTTTACGTGTAAAAAAAAAAAAAAAAATCGTGAATTTGGAGATTCCTGTAATGTAAGGTATATCTTTATTTTTATTGTTAATTTTATATGTATTTTATATTTTTTACTTTTATTTTTGTTTTTGATTTCAATTGCGCGAAGTAGAATGTATATGCGTTTTATTGACCCTGGAACTAACGAATTTTATATTTGTAGATATTAAAAATGATCTCTTTAAATTAGTAGTCATAGTGATTTAAAAAATAGGAATACATACTACACCCTCCTTCACCGCAATCTCACGTCACTCCAAGGTAGTCTCATGTAACCAATAAAGGAAGAGTACGATTTTTGTTAATCTTTTATTAAAATGTTAAAAAGTTTAATAACTCATGTGATCTATAGTGCTTGTAAAACTTGCAGTAATGTGTACTTTTATGTAAAGTTACTCTATAGACTTAAACTGTGTATTATTTGAGGCAGTTAAACAGAGAAATAGAAGATATAACTGAAAGAGGGGGAAACTATTTAAAAGTCATTTCATTATTTTTATTATAAAACATTATTCCATTCTCGAACAACACTCTTGATAGAATTGAGCTCTAAATACGAGGTACCACTATACAGTTTTCGAAAAAATCAATAGTTGACATTTAAAAAATTAAAAAATAATTATTTTCCATTTACAATTTTAGTTCAAGTAATTTCAGCATACATTAAAAACATGTTTTAATCAGACCATGCGAAAGTAATTTTACATAACGCATGCAAAAATTCTACTTCCGTCTATAATGTTAATTAGCTTATAGAAACGAAGCATTTAAATAAATCCTTAATAAATAAAAATACTTCAGTTAATTTATAATTCATGTTTCAGGAATGTTTTAATTATAATTATCACTAACCTTTTTTTCTATCATGCATATCTAGTTCGTTGAGGCATTAATTTCGAAGTAAAATTTAACAAACTCCTGTTACATGTCACATAACGTGAAAAATCACTTTAATTAATATCTTCAATCGTCGATGTATGATGTAATAGATACTTCAATAAATGTTCTGTCTCATAATAATTTATCCTCTACCATCGAAGAAGCATGTCTCTATCTAATCCCAATTTCACTTTCACACAAAATTGATACTAAAATTAAAATCATTCGCGAAAAATATTTTCTACTTCTAGATATTCCACTACAATATTCTCAAACTTTCAATTTTCAAATAAATTCAATATCCATCGGAAAAGGATGTTATTTTCGATAATGCAAAAAGCTTTCCGCATGTCACATGCGAAACTTCTACATCCGACTGTAAAATTATTAGCTTACAGAAATACAATTTATAAATAGAAAACATTTAGGATTATTTAATGGCCTTTGAGCTTGAAGTTTATAAACGTAATTTGAATTTCAAAAACGTTACAAGATTAATTATCACTAATTTACTATAACAAAATTACTGTTAACTATGATTTCTGGATTACAAATCTTGTTCGATGGAGCCCTAACTTTGATCTAAAACTGAACATCCACACTTTTCTTCCCAGAGCACATAATGTAAAAATCACAAGTCAAAATCTCTTTAAAAGGACTAAATAGGTTTAAATGAAAAAAAAAAGAAAAAAAAACTAATACTTATTAATGGATAAGGAATCCTGTAAATAATTTAAATTATTGCATCTTTCTGCATTTATTTATTCATTTTTCACAGACATAAAAATATTTGTTAATTTATCAAAAACAGTTTTTAAAAAGTTTTAATATTGTGCGACAAAATTGCTCTTGTAAAACTACTTTTGACAAGATTTAATGTACAGGTTCATGTTTTTAAGTTGTCATTCATTTTTTATAAGGTAACATATTATTACGCTGTTTGTCAAATATATCTTAACAATAAGTATGATTTTCTGAAAAAATCGAAAGGCATATAATAAGATGTTCACAATTCATAAAAAATTATTATATTTTTTTGTTATAACTTGACAAAAAAAGTTTGTCTTTTATGTTCGAAGAATTTCCCTTTTTAAAAAAGGAAAGAATAAATCCGTTAACTTGTTCTAAATTTATCATCGTAAAAAACCGCTAAAAATCAATTTTTCAAAAAAATTTAGTTTCAGGATTTGCGTTCGTGGGTATTGATAATTGAATATGTGATAATTGTGGCTAAAAGTTTACTGTTCCTAAAAGCGTGATTTAGAATTTTTTCCATCGGTTAAACTGGCCAAGGTTCTAGTATTATAAAACTATTAAGAATAAATATAATTTTTTTTTCGTCAGTTAAGATATTTCTGGCTAACTCAATCGCATATGTTTAATATAATACACCAAAATTTCTACACAATTTAAATGATTTTTTATAAGCATGAGTATATATGTTTTTTTACCCGACTGCCAAGAAGAGTTATGCGTTTCACGCGTAGCTGGGCAAGTGGATTTCTTTATACCCCCGAAACATCCCAACGGCTGGATGGGTTTTAAGGAATGATGTCTCTATCGATTTGCCTTAACAGTCCGATGGTTATAAGCTAGGTTTTGTTTTTATAAATTAAAAATGGCTGCCGTAAAATACAAAATGGCGGTAGAGACGAAAAAAAAATTACGCACCCTATTGAGAGGCATATTCTTGGATAGGTCTTTCAAAATGAAAACGATATTCCACTGACTATTTTACAGTCGGAAGCTCAGTTTAAATATTACACAACCCGGAAGTTGTGTAGGTAAGATCTCTAGCTTTACTCCAAATCTAACATTCATAAACATCTATAGGCCTCATCAAAACAGTGTTTATAGATAGGAACTAACAACTAAAAGTCATCAATACAAGTAAATAAAAAATTAGGTAAGTAATATAAAAAATAGTTTCACATTGATGAGTGTTCACTTTTTACGCAGTCGGGTTTTTTGAATTTTTAAATTTATTTAACTATTTTTTTACACATTTATTAAAAATTACTCTCTGATATTTAATTCGTTTGAAAATAATTATCTTTTAATCAGAATATTAGATGATGTATCTTAGACATAGCTTAAAAAAATACAATCAGGTGATGTAAGAAACAATTAGGGAGCATATTTTTTAAATTAGAATTTTCGGGTTGATTAATTTTTTATTCATTAGACAATATATCTTATTACGACTACATAACCCTTTTATATTTCACCTGCCATATTTCTACATTTTTCTGTAATATTACAAAACCGTTTAAGAAAGTATAGTTATTAAAACGTACCCATTTATCTTTTCTTAATCAGATTTATTGAAAAAACTGATCAATTTATAATATTAATTAATTTAAAAAATGTTTTGATATTCATTAACACTTCCTTAAAAATCTCAGAAATGCTATTATCTATTGTTTATTTAATGCAAATTGCAATCGGTAAGGCGTCAATTTCGATGTAAAAATAATTTTCTGTTACAAACACATAATGTGAAAAATAGCAGCTCTTAATTAGTTTAATCTCAGATGTTTAATATAACGATCAATAAAATAAAATTTCTGTTGAATTATAATCTATTTTTAATCCATCGAGTAATCGTGTTTCTTCGTAAAACCAATTACACTTTCATTCGAAATAATTCTTTGACATGTAAATCGTTTAAAAGTAATTATATTTTAATTACTCGATTTAATTTCGATCATTATTGTTAAGCATAGATTTGATAAAAAGGTTTATTTCAGTCATGTAAAATACATTTTATTTATCGCTTGAGATTAATTTACTTCAAAGTTAATTATCTTACTAAAATATAGTAATTAAATAGTACAAATTATTGAAGACTTGGTAGAATTTGTTTTGAAAACGTTGAATATAAAATATGTATTTTAATTTTAAGTGTCCCTTACTTAATTTATTTAAAACATTAAACAAAAACATAGTTTGTCGAACAAATAATAAAAAAATTCCTACATTATTTAAGTCCCAGAAGGAGCAGATATTAAAATATTTAATTCCTTTAGTTCCACATTTAATGTTAAATGTTTGTAACAAATTAGTTAAAACTAGTGAAAGTTAAAAAGTAAAATGAAATCCAAACAATATGATACTTAAACACCTTAAAAACTTAGATTCCGTTCAAGCGAAATCTAAATAAATCTTAGACTTTTTTCCAAATTTAAGTTGCAAATATTTTATAGCTGATTTCGCATTATGTTTACGGTTAGGTGAAAACAAATGATTAGGTACATCTAAAATACAAACCTTCCAAAAAATGTAAGATTTATTTCAATTTCTGTTGGCAACACTAGTGTTTGCAACAGGATTAAAGCCATTTTACTGTATTTAAATGTACCTGTATATTATTCATTATTTCAGAAGTATTATTATTATTATTTTTATGTTTTTAAACTATGTATGAAAAGGTATTAGATGATTATATATATGCGATGTACGGAGTTGTTTACGATTTAAGAAGTAAGCAGGTGGTAGCTATCTCTAGAGGGAATCTGTGAGTGTAGCCAAGCAGTCGGCTATGGAACAATACATTGACGTTATAGTCAAGAGCATATTTGTGGCTATATTTTATATGAGTACCCATAAAATAGACCACACACACGTGTATTTAGGTATGCCCTCTCCTTTGTGCCCCCTTGAGGGTGGGGCTCACACAGACACAGTCAGCCCCATACCATCGAATCAGATGCTTTTGCGGGATGGTCTTTGGAACGAAGTAATGATACTGTTCGTTGATTGAATGAGGGGTTGTTAAGCCCGACCCTCTATTGTCCAAGAGTTTTTCTTACGTAAGAGGTTAAGTAAGAGACTTCAAGACAATTCAGAGTGAGAGATTCAATGATACGCTTCTAAGTCTAGTTTGAAGTTTCCACTTGATAGAGTTAGAGTTACTACAGTGATGTAGCTTTCCCTAGGGTGCTCTCTGAGCCGGTATTAATTTTCAGTATGTTCGACACTGATTTTGCATAATCCGTTAGTCCAAAGTTGGACCGGTCCGCTAGATAAATAGCGGGATCATTGCAGTATGCTCGATTGAGAGCTATGTAGAATTATAATGCCATTCTCCGATTTTGTAGTGAAAGAAGTGTGTGTACCCAAAGATTTATTTAAGGATTTCTTGTGCCAAGCCGGAACCCGTGAGGTGTGTGGTCCAAGACGAAATACATGTTTACTGAAGGTATCGTAATTTTATTATCTTTTGTTCCCAGTGTAAGTGTATGTATTTTTGTTGTTTAGGGATTTTTATTCTACAATTGGTACCCAGTAATTTAAGTAATTGTATGATAAGTAATGTAAAATTAATTCTAGTTTAAAATGACTGTTTTGATGTATTACGTAGAGCAAGGAAGTCTTGTGTTAATTATTCAAAATTTGTATATATTATGTAAATAAATATTTTTTTAAATGTTAAAATTTGATCTGTCATTTTTCACCATGAGTTATGTAAGTTACTTTAATATGAAGTTTTATTTCAGGTTAAATTCTAATTTTGGAGAATTTATTAATGTTTAATTTTGGTATTATTTACTTAATTTTTAAATGGTCTAAAAGCTACTTCTTCGGCGAAAAATATTCACAACGCAATTTGGGGCCGTATTGAGACCAATGTCTTCCGCCACCTTCGGGATAATCATTTCAGAAGCTAGCCAGGACCAAACGATCACAATTCATTTTTACTATTAATTAGCTATTAACACTATGAGCACTCAGGTTGAGTAATTAGGAGTTGCTGACCTAATTTACTCCGGGTTTTTGGGTAATGGGTGATAGAGTCCCCCTCTCTCTTACGACTTCCCTGTACAAGTTTATTATATATATTTTTATATTGCACATTATGATTTTCCCCTATACCCTATTTACCCAAATAAACGTTAGATGTTTGTGGTAGCTAGGTAGTATCGTTATAGGAGCTTAGATCGCCACAACAATTTCGTTGAACGGTATCTATGTTTTAAGGGTGTTTGAGTATCATATAGTTTGAATTTCATTTTGCTTTTTAATGTCCACATGATTTAACTAATTTGTTACAAAAATTTAACATTAAATGTAGAACAAAATGAATGAAATATCTTAATATCTGTACATTCTAGAGCTTGAGAAATGTAGGAAATAAATCTGTTTTTATAGTTGTTCGGTAAACAATGTTTTTTTAATATGTCAAGATTTTTAGTAACTACTTGATTCAGACGAACTCAAAAATTAACTGATGTATAATCATCAGGTTTGATCTATCAGGTATCGCATCATAATTTGTGGTGCATTTACTAATATGTAATCCAAAATCTTTCATCTGTGCAGTAGTGCAAAATTTGGACATAACTTCCAGTCTGATCGTTAATAATAATAATAATAATAAAAATTACTTAATTTTAGTTACCCCATTTTCCACTTTGGTACGCTAAGAATGCAAAAATATCCTTACATCTTGACGGCTAATATTATAAAAACAGTATAGCTGTTACACAGTAAAACATAAAAAGAAAAAAGAAAAGTGCCCATTTAAACTGATGGCATTGAGCATACAGGCTATTCACACTAATTGTATAGTATACTTTTATTTCACAGAATAATGCACCTTGAAAAATAAATTAAGGGGGAATTACCCACCACGTTCCCCCTTTTTATACTTATCCAATGAACCTCCAAATGTCATCAGGGTAGCGTCTTATCGAAATAAACGGGTATACGAAATTTGAATAAAATAGGATGGTAAAATTCATTTATCTAAATTAATGGGGGTATTAGCCCCCCATCCCCCCTTTAGGCTTAAAAAATGAACTTTCCAATCTAATCAGGGAAGCAACTCATCAAAATTAACCGGTATACCAAATTTGAAGAAAATCTGATAATTCTGCATGGAAAACTCATTTATCTAAGTTAAGGGGGGATTAGGCCCCAGTTCCCCCTTTATACTAAACCAATGCATCCCCAAAACTAACCAGGGAAGCGCCTTATCAGAATAAACCTAGAAAAATTTTTGATCAAATCTGAATTTTTATCAAGAGTCATCGTTACGTACATACATACATGCGTTCATACATACATACATACAGAGCATGCGGACACATTAGCTCTCAGTCTTTGATAGACTGTGAGCTAAAAAAACGGTTTTACTTAAATTTTTCTACCCTATTTCCTACAAGAGGGCAATGTAAATGCAAGATTAAATTGTTACCTAAATTAACTTGGGGTATTTATTTAGCATCAACATCAGTTGTCTTCAGGCAACCAAAAAAACAATAATAAAAAAAATAAAAGATCTTGAGGAATAATTTTAATTAAAAAAATGCGGTAATAACGTATGTTTACTTAACGTTACTTCGTTAAGTGTATTTAACGTTAAAAGTCTCTATCTTTTTTAAATTTACAAATAACTATTTTTTATTTGTTAATACTACAAAAAGAAATTGCATATGATCAATATATATATTACATGTCCGTGTGTAATGCTGACGTCTTATTGATTATGAAAACTGTAAAATAAATTTCGGTTATTTGCAAATTTATTAACTTCTAAGCATCCGATGATTTCAATTTTTACACAGTCTTTCAGTATTTCTTTCGGGATAGTATTCCTTAACGAAATTAAAATTTCATCAACAAATAAATAAAAGGAAAATATAAATAAATCACAAAGTTATCCCCTTTTTAATCAAATGGGCAGAACTGCATGAGATTGGTATTCATGGTTAAAAATCAGTATCGGTGAAATATGTTGCAAGTTTTTGACGTCATAGTCACCTGCTTTCTGTATTACTCTTATTAATGCTTCTTGTATTACTAACAAATGTTTGAAAATATCAGTTTTATTTTCCGAATGACGCCATATTCTACTTTTTTTTAATTCGTAAAAAAAAAAAAAAAAAAAAAAAAAAAAAAAAAAAAAAAATTCAAAATTCATTTCTCACCTCACGTGGAAATATTTTAACTGAAATTAATTACTGTAGATAAATTATTATTAAGGATTTTGAATTTTTTGTAAAAATAGAAAAAAAAAAGTTAAGTAAAAATGTCCATTGATTCTCGTTATAAAAAAAAAAAAAAAAAAAAAAAAAAACGAAATTTGAAATTATTAAGAAAAATATTTGAATAATATAAATAAAGCTTAGACTATGTTACCCTCTGTATTATAATTCACCTACATGCAAAGGCATTTTATAATCTGTTTTGACCCTGACGTCAGGCAAACATTTTTGTACTTTAAATTTACAATATCTTTAAAATTACAAAGAATAAAAAAATTGTGGCATTAAGGGCAAAAAGGCTGGAAGAAAAAATCAAAAAGCTATGATCCCCATAGGCTTTTCTATGTTAAATTAAAATTGAGAAGTGACACTGGAAATAAATAAGTATTGCGCTACTGCGCAATATTTAAATTAAGATTACTACTCTTAAAGTATAAATATGCAAATTTATAAAATCAGAAATCTTAACCTTTCAATATGCAAATATTAATAAGAATAAACAATAGAACAAAATTCTACGCTATTTTAAAGTACACTTTTTCCATGGAGTAAACATTTATTTTCCTTTAACTAATTACATTTTCACACGAAATAAATCTTTGATTTTTACATAAAGTAAAATAGTTTTTTTTTTATTAATATGAATCAAGCTCCATAATTATTGAAAACTAAATTGCATGGGAATAATATAAAATTAGATTTTTTGAAGGTAAATCTCGTTTCCATCTAATAAATATATAAGTGATAGAAATGAAAAAAATAATCGCAAGTTTGGTAAAGGCTTAAGAAGTATTGAAAGAAGTATTGAAAATATATTGCTCTAAAAATACGCTCTCCAAAATTATAGATCTCTTCTATTCTGTCTTGGCGCTTTGCCAAATTTGTTTAATTGGGTTCCACTCACTCTATTATGACTTGCTGGTTCATAAAAACTCAAATCTAATATTTCTGTAATCGTAAAACCTTTATCTACATCGCGTGTATGCTAACCGTTACTTTCGCTTAAGGTAGGGGTGCACAACCTTTTTAAGAGAAGGGCCAGTTACAAAAATTTCTGGGTTGTGAAGGGCCACATCAGTAACACGGGGAGAATTCTATTTCTGGGAGATGATCTGTGGCCTATAATCAGATTAAAAATATGGTTTCAGACGAGAGGGGGCGGGGAAGCTTTACCCCTCTAGACCCCCTACATGGTCAACATATCGAACGCAGTTGGCAAGGATATATCAACAGTTTACGTTTGTATATATAACAGTGATATAGTAAGTATTATTTAGAAGGACTGATCATATTCCTTAACTTAATTCGGGAAGTAAATTTTGTTTATTTAAAATTGCTAATAAACAAACATAGGCATGACAGTGGCTAGTGCCGAAAAAAATGTGAACTTTATGAACGAAGGGGGGTGAGAAGCCGATCAACGAAATTTGCGATTTGTTTTTGCACCTGATTGAGAAAATTCGCAATTTTTCCGAAGCCGGTTGATAAAATTCGCGTTTTTCCGGTCCTGATCGGCGTAATTCGCGATTTTTCGGAGCTCACTCGACAAAACTCGCGATTCTTAACCGACTCTAATGAAATTTGAAATTTTTTTCCCGCGGCAAATTGACGAAATTCGCGCTATTTTCTCGCAATAAACTGACGAAACTCGTGATTTGTACGCAGCCGATCAACGAAATTTTCAATTTTCCGCGCATCATCGAGAGAATCCGCTATTGTTTCGTGCATGATCAACGAAATTTGCGATTTTTCCGCGTCTGATCGACAAAATTCGCGATTATTTTCGTGCCCGACCAACGAAGTTCGCGATTATTTTTGTGCCCGACCAAAGAAATCGCGATTTTTCGGAACCCGATCGACAACACTCGCGATTTTTCCGTGCTCAATCGACGAAATTTGCGATTTTTCCGTACCCGATCGACGAAATTTGCGATTTTTCCACACCTGATCAATGAAATTTGCGATTTTCCACGCCCGATCAACGAAATTGGCGATTCTTAAGTGACTGAAAAATTTTGCATTTTTCCCGCTCAAACTGACGAAATTCGGGATAAACAGGCAAAACACGCAATTTTTCCGCAGCCCATCAACGAAATTTGAGATTTTCCCGCTCCTAATAGAAAAGATTTGCAATTTTTCCGCTCCCATTCGACGAAATTCGTGATTCTTAACTGACTGACGAAATTCGCGATTTTTTCTCGCAACTGACGAAACTCACGATTTTTACGCAGCCAATCAACAAAATTTACAATTTTTCCGTGCATCTTCAACATAATTGACGATTTTTTTCGTAACTGATCAATGAAATTTGCGATTTTCAGCGCCTGGTCGACAAAATTCGAGATTTTTCCGTGCCGGACCAACGAAATTCGCTATTTTTCCGATCTCGATCAGCAAAACTCGCTATTTTTTCTTGGCCGATAGGTCAAATTTGAAATTTTTTTCCGCGCCTCTTCGACAAAATTCGCAATTTTTCCGTTCTTGGTCAACGAAATTTGTGATTTTTCCGCGCCTGATCGACAAAATTCACGATTTTTCCGCACCCGATCAACGATATTCTCGATTCTTAACTGACTGACGAATTTTTCAATTTTTCCCGTGGCAATGATGAAATTCACGATTTTTTTCTTGCGACCTATGTACAAAACTTTTTTTATTCATAATGACAATTTACAATTTTGGCAGTTTTAAATTGACGAAGTTCGCGGGCCACAGGTTGTGCATCTCTAGATTAAAGGATGGGGAATGTACAAAAGCGCACGACTTAAAATGCGGGATTTAAAGTAAAAAGCATCATTTCCAAGAGTAGTCGAATAATTCAGTGGCTGCTCGCCATTTCACACTCAATGAAAAGCAAGTACTAGAACACCGAAAGAAAAAATACGAATTTTCAAAAGTTCCAAACGTAATGAACACTGCACGTGAACGGACACCAACATTTCCGGCACATGAAGAAAAACTGGCCAAATGGGAACAAGTGTCTCGGCAAAGCGTGTTTATTCTACCATGTACAAATATTCGAATCGGTGCCCTGAATTTGATAAAAGATCCAAATTAACTGCAATTAAAAACATCAAACTTTGTTTCAGGTGTTGGCTGGTATAATCGTTTAATCTATATCCCTTTAAGAACCTTTAACAGTTTTGGCGGAAATTAAATGTCTTGGTTTTTAACCGTAAGTAATAGGATCACATTTGTTTGTTATTTTTTTTTAATTTCTGATGTCAATTTACGTCAAAAGAGGATTCACACAATTGTGTGGTGTAAGCTCGGATTTAAATCACAGAAAAAGAGGAAATTATTTTGTCTTTTGCCTTAGGATCACTTACACAATTGTGTAGTCAGGTCTTTAAAGGTCATGGGCTGTGTATCCGAACACCTACTAAAATTGACTAAAATTTCCAAAAAACGTAGAAGTTAAAGTTCACCCTTTTTCAAAAGCATGCCATCTAATTGCGAAAGAAATATAATATTGAACTTTCCCAAGTAGGAAACATGGATCTCCCGTGTACTTTGATTTACCGACAAATATCACAGTGGAGAAGAAATGTATAAAGACTGTTTTATTAGATCAATTGGTCACGAGAAAAAGCTCTTCAGAAATGTTTTAAGCAACATGTAGGACGGAAAATTTTTATCTCTAATGAAACATTGGAAACATTTGTCGATTCTTTAAAACATTGCCCAAGAGGATGCATTTTCACAGTGGTATTATCGAAATGTTAGAATAATGTAAAAGAAGTTTTTCATTGTCTTAAAAATGTATAGGGTAAAAGAAAAGGAGAGGTTTTTAAGAAATCGTCTTTGCTTCTTCGGCTGTGTTTAAAGCGTACCGCACGGTAAAAGAACAATAACTTTCTTGTGAGTTTCTTCAGTAGCAATGATCCCCAAATGCCTTACTTCTATTGTTTAACCACTAGACGTATCTCTAAATAAGCCATTTAAAGATAGTCTCTGTTAGAAATGGACTAAATGGATGCCATCTGAGGATACAGCTGTTACAAATGTCAGTAATTTACAAAAGTTTACATCATCACTATCTCTGAATGGGTGAAAGAAGCTTGACTTGAATAGCCACAAGCAATTGGCTCGGGATCTTTTTAAAAATGTTGCATCAGTAATGCGATGGATGGAACTGAGGATGGTGACATTTTTGAAGAAGATGGTATTGATGATGATGATTAATTAGACACAGTGATGATATTCATTCTGATATTCCAATGAAAGAAAACAATTTAAAGGAGTTGCATGAAAATTCTGATAATGACTTTGATAATAATTGATGTTTAGTGACTTTTTTATTGTTAAAGAATGGAGTATTAAAGTATTTTAAGAAATTTGTAAGTATTTTTCATATTTACATTTTTTAACACTTTCCAACAAAGTTGAAAAGTGTTTATGCATTTGGTTTGTCTAGCCGTCAGTCCGTCTGTCCACGCTTTAACTCCCGTAAATATACTCGGAATTTCATGAAATTGAAAAAGGTTATTTAGGTTCAGCAAAGCATGTTTGGCATTGTATATGAAGTATGTAGGATTACTCTTTCATTTACAGGGCAAAATACTCAATGGTATGGAATGGAATGGTACGGAATGGTATGTAATGGAATACTCAAAAGTATTCCATTACATTATGTTATATGGGGAATAACTCCCGTAAATATACTCGGATTTTATGAAATTGATAAAGGTTATTTAGGGTCGCCAAAGCATGTTTGGTATTGTATATGAAGTATGTAGGGTTAATCGTTCATTTACAGGGGCACTCAAAAGTATTCCATTATATTATGGTATATGGGGAAAATCGTTTGCAGAGTATTTTAATGACATTATGCTATTTCAAATGTATTGAAACCGATATAAAGCAACGAATTTAAATACGATCACATCAGAACAGGACTTTCATAGCATTTTGTATTCATTTACATGGACACACAAAAGAAATCGATTACAGTAGAGTACTGTCTTTGAGTAATAATTGCTGGAGTGCACGGCTTAAAATACGGTATGCGCTTTTAAATTTAATTAATCTTTTGCTTCTTACTCGTTATATATAAAATCCATGCCTCAAACACACGGATGCACAAAAGTATTCACGTACCGTTCTCCTTATTAGAGGAAATTGCTGAAGGTAAATTTTCAACTGAAGTATATGTATCTCTTAAGTGAACAAAATTTTGGCTTGCATGTAGCTAATAGATTCAAATCTATAAATCATATGCAAGGCTGCTGAAAAAATTTGCATAATTTTCCGATTGTGGATGGGAACAGCTGACATTGGGTTTTGAAATGTATTATGTGTTTCCATGTGGTTGAAATAGACGTAATATTTTAATTTTTTAAACAGTGCAGTTTTGTTTCATTATTCTGAATGTGTTGGAAAGTGTTTCATAATCTATGCTTGATGTATGATTTTTTCTTACTTGTTTTATTTTGAAATATCAATTTTAGACACTTACATAGCTTATGCCGATCCCTCAACTTTGAAGCCAAAAAGTGCCCGAAAATTATCCGCTTATACGGTAATTACATTTTCAAACGAAAAAAAAATTTGATTTTTACATTATTTAAAAAAATTTGTATTTTCATAAGAATGTTATATCACGTTTCTAAATTATCGAAAAGTAAGTTGTATAGAAATAATGTAAAATTTGCTTTTTAAGGTAAATCTTCTTTCTATTTAAATACACAGTGAGGAACAGGGAAAAAATCGGGAAAATTGGCGAAGGCTGTAAGAAGTATTGAGAATGTATTGCTAAGTTAGCTTTCAAATAATGTGTAAAGTTCAGATATTGCTAGGAAAATTATTATTTCTCTCTATCTATTACTATTATGAAATCAGGTTTGAGGAATACCTGATCTCGATGGAAGTTTACAAGTCGCATTGCGTTCAACCTATGGAATAGTGTAGCAAGTTTTAAATACAGAACATTCTATCACAAGCATTCAAACTTTAACGTAAATAACGTCCTTTACATGTAATGTTTTCACAGAAAATCATGCGCAGAAATAATAATAGATTAAAAATATGAAAACAATTTCTTTAAAATTTCATTCCTCCTCAGTAAAAGTAAATATATTTATTAAATGATATATGTGTTTGGTAAGGAAACTGTAATCATTTATTCACAAGTCATCTGTAACAATAACCCATTTTAACCCCCTCACTGACAAACCCGTGTTAATACGTTCACTAAGCTCCAGGTTTCACTGCAATACAAGCAATATTTAAAGTAATATAATTCTATTTATTTAATGTATTTTTAATACATTGAACAATGATTAATATTTCCAAGGTTTGCATTCATATTCATTATTAAGTTTTTTTTTTTTTTTTTTTTTTTTTTTTTTTATGTTCGAAGAATTATTTTTTTTTAAGCATTTAAAACAAAATGAAGAAAAGTAACATTACAATTTTGCCCTTTTCCAAGACAGTCGGAGGGTTTTAATGAGCTTGAATTTATAATAGGATATAACGGTAATTTCTGATATGCCAGCACTCGCATAATATATTTTTATGTGATTTTATAGGAGACCTGTATACGAACATAAATTTTCAGCGTATATAATTCATTTCAATTCTTCAACAATAAATTCCGATGCGTTTTATTCATTTCAGCATGAGCCATACTGGAATATTTTTGTATCCAGCGATGTCCAGTTTTTATACTTCTTAAATTATTTGGTTGGTTACTTTGGTTATTGGGTTGGTTATTTTAAGTGTTCTGCATTTCTTCACTAGCAGGAAGCATCCTAACCCGATCAAAGATACTGGGATTTCCATCAGAAAAGTATTTTGTCATGAAATATTTTCATGGAGTATGAACGTAATTTTATGATGCTTTTTAAATAATGAAAAATGTCGGTATAGTAAATTCAAATTTTGCATTTCTAGTTGTTCACTAAACTATCGAATATTATCTATTAATAAATTATGAAAAAATACAATGTTTCTGACATAGTAGCACGAAATTAAACATTTAAAAGTTAAGGAGAGATTTTCACGTTACGGTGGAACTTTTAAGATATTTAGCAATTCATGTCATTATTGCCACTCTAAATTAGATTATCTCTCTCCCAAACCGGGTCAGACATCAGCACATCCTCTGAAATCTTTATATAAAATAATTATATTCAGTTTAAAAAATATTGAAAATTGTCAATTATTAATGTGTTTTATTAGTTAATGATCAGGAAGCCTATTAAATAAAATTATATAGGCGACATTTTAGTGTTCATACTACAATCTACAACCAATGATTGGCCGGATAAATTTCTTTGAAATGTAGAACATAATTATATTAAGTTCATAACTGCTTCTAAAAAAGTGGTAGAATAGTAAAATGTCCCTTATACAATTTGATCTTATTAATAGGCGTTGCGGTAATAACTTGTTAATTTCAACGAAAGATTCTTAAAACATCAACGTTAATGCAAAATAAAAAAAAAGATACTTAAAAGTGAATATAAATTAAAAATCAAATTGGAAATTTTTATCAAGAAATTGAAAGCTCGGTTTGTTAAATTACTTTCAAATGAATAACCTGGGGAATGAGGTTTCATTTCGTCCAATAAATTTAATTGGAAAAGTTAATATGCTGAAAAGTTTCTTTAATTACAACTTTCATTCAGTAGTTTCAAAATTCCTTAAAAAAAATTCAAAGGAATCTTTTTCTGATAAATTGATATAAGGACAACAACATTCATAATAAACTAAAATAATTAGTTTGTAAAATCTATAGTTTATTAAGGTATTTTTGAAAATTTTGTGTTTTATTTTTAAATGAATATGTATTAAATATATAATTGTGGATTCCTCCATTTTCAAGTAAAGAAAATATACTTCTTTTGTATATCTGGTAATTTGAAATAATCCACTTATCCAGTCAATTTTTTTTTCTGCATAAGAACTGAGCAGGTACTCGTGTAGACAGAAAAAACGGGGATTTGAAATATCAACATGGGGTTGTAAAGCGGTAGGCAAGCACTTCCCAATGGATGTAGTACTCAGTTTCACTGACTGATTTTGCGATTTATGGGTGGTCATTGCCTCGTTGGAAAGCAGTAGGTTGGTTGTAGCTCAGTTGGTAAGGCGTTTGCTGGTTGATCGGCGGGCCCGGGTTCGGCACCCGAACGCGCTACGTTTGTTTTTCTCATTTTTTGTTTTATAAATATACTTGTAATTATGATTTAATAATTTAAATTAAAAATTTCAATATCATACATTAATTATAATGTTAACAAACTTAAATTTATCATTTTTTATTTTTAAACTATTATTTCTCATACTTTAAAGAGGTTTGAAAAGAAATTGGATCTATTATTGAATGATAAAAATTCCAAAATCGTGACGAAACCTGTTATGGTGCCATCTAGTTATGGTAAAATAAAAGAATATTCAAATAAAATAAAAATAAAAGCAGAAAGAAAATAAAGGGGAAAGCAAAATAATTGAAAGTTCAAGCATACGTATTACAAATTTAAAAATATTTAATATTAAAAAAAGCGGTTGTAATTTAATTCTGATGCTAATTTTTAATATAATTGTGCTTGTTACTTTAAAAAAAGAATAATACTATTATCGTATTGACTTCCTTTGTTAAAGCAATGCGTTAATGATCTTTCTTTAAAATCACGAATTGACACAATTGCTCAATATCATTGCACGATAAAGAATATATGAAATACATTTTAAAAGTGATTTAAAAAAAGTAACAGTTTTATGATGTTTTATACAACTATTTAGTTAAAAGTAAAAAAATAAATAGGTTAAAATTATAATTGATATACAATATTATAAATTTTAATTGACAATGAGATTATTAAGTTATACTTACAAATATATTTATAAAACAAAAAATGAGAAAAGCAAATGTAGCGCGTCCCGGTATCGAACCCGGGCCCGCAAATCAGCCGGCAAGCGCCATATCAGCTCAGCTACTACCATTAACCTGTCCTTTTAGTTACAAAGTAAGTATTTAAGTTGTGTACTACTATTAGATCCCCCGGTTTCTCAAGAACTAATGGGCGTTGGATAAAATCCGTTGAACGTGAGACTATTGGGTCTTTACCCTACAACATATATTAAAATAATCAAAATCTGTGATTAACAAGGTTGGCCCTCTCCTTGTTAGACACATCCATGTCGTTTGGTACTGTCGTAAAAAGTCCGCTATTCGTCTTCTATAAGAGTTTGGCCCATAAATCAAATTATTTTTAATACTTTCCAACTTAGGTGAAATGTGTTAATGACTTTTGTCTGTTTGCCTTCTGTCTGCGCATGCTCTAGCTGTCGTAAATATGCTCGGATTGCAATGTACAGTCGTGGAAAAAAAAGTAAACACCACTTACCAACTCTGCAAAAAATTATCGTAGACGAAAGTTACTGTTACCACACGATTAGTAATAAAGTCTACTTTTAAATGACGTATATAAAATTTGCTTAGGGGGCCATCTACATATTAAAATGAACCATAACTTTGTTTTTTTTCAATAGCAGTACAGAATTGTGACAGCGTAAATGAACTATACAACCTTCAATTAGCCTAAAAACAAATTTTTATGCAATTCGTACGGTAACTTTTGAAGAAATTAATTAATTTAAAACGAGCGTATTTTAGGGCTGTATCCGAATTGAAATCTCGTTTGTTGTCAGAGAGAGCCGTCTTCTTGATCAAGGCATCTTAAGCACCACTCAAGCAGTCATTGAAGTCTGCTAGATTACAGGGTAGCATAAGAAATTTCAAAATATCAAGTCACTTCTATCATACACGGCCCTTTAAACCATCATTTTGCCGTTTTTTAAGAATAATTTGAAAACTACGTGGAAGAAAAATGTGAAATTTTGGATTTCCACAAAGAAGGACTTAATAAATCTAAATCTATCAATTATATTGTAGGTCGCAATTCATAATTTTTTTAATATTAATTTCATAATTCTTAATTCATATCAGAACATTATAAAAATTACAAAGTCAACGTATTTATGTTTGGGTATTTTAGTATTATTACTACACAAAAAATTAGTACATTAGGAGTATAATTTCAGGAGATATTAATGAAAATATGAAAATCTAATTTAACATTAGAAGCACTAAATTTAGAATGTTTATAATTCAAAAACTTAGCATTCAAATAACTTGAAATTCGGTGTCTAGGCATAGTTGGAACCGAAGATTTGAAATATCTTGTTAAAATTGGGTATTGTCATTGAAAAAAATTAAGTTTGGATTCGTTTCAATATGTAGATGGCTCCCTAAGAAAATTCTATATGCATCATTTAAAAGTAGACTTTATTTCCAATCGTTCGGTGCCAGTAACTTTCTTCTACGATAATTTGTTAGGGAATTGGTAAAGGTTGTTTACTTTTTTTTTCACTACTGTACTTAATAAATATAGGGCCCACCGTGGCTGAATGGATAAGACACCACGCCGCTAATCGCTTGAGAGCGTAGGTGGGGGCGGGTTCGAATCCCGCCGGTTCCGTTGCACACACTTTGTGGAGCCCCTAGGATGTAATTCTCTGGTGATGTAAATTTCCTTATTCTACCTATTCCCTGTATATCGACGATGACTTATAAGCAGGCCCTGGTGTCAAGCACACAAATCTGATGTATGTGTTCAATAAAAACAAACAAAACAAACAAATAATCTATATTATTGAAGTTTACTATAGCATAATCCCTATTGAAAATGAAATGTGCAAAGCTCATGGTTCATTTAGAGGGGCATTCAAAAGCACTCTTTTACATTTTGTTATGTGGTAAAAAATCTTTTGCGGTGTATTATAACAGTGTTACACAATTTTAAACTTAATAAAATTTATAAATATTATTAAGGTGCTCTAGAAGATGCTTACTGTGTCACGCGCTGGACATTTTTTCCGTTTTTCATGGAATGGCCCTGAAGCGGGCAAATTACTTAGGTCTATATTTTAAAACATGCGGAGATTTTTTAACCTATTAAAAATGAACAGCTTAATTTGGTCTACGGTTTAAGGTACGGTCTACGGTATGGTTTAACATCGAGGGATTTCTATACCTGTTAAAGCTCTATTCCTTATCACATCTGGTACAGCTTTTTCTACATATTTATGGTCTTTTAGCAAAGCTGCTGCATCCTGCACTTAAAACATCTATGCTAATATGGAAATCTAGGGGTTTTTTTGTTATTTTTAATGTATAATCTTTACTCTAACAACTAACTTAACAGATATAGGTATTTATGTAAGGGCCTCGTTCAAGACATTTTGCCCGTTTTTCATGGAATGGTCAACATTCCTTGAAATGACCCACATAACGCCAAGTACATTTTTAAACTAGTTTTCCCATTCCAAATGAAGTTCCATTATTTAATAAAAATTCAGGTGAAATGCAAGGTATATCTGACTAGCAGTGATTGCAGCGTTTGAAAAAAAAATTCAAAATTCAAAATAAAAGAAATTTTGTGAATAAAAACAGAATTATAATTACTTAGAAATGATTTAATTAATTTTATGTTTTATTCAAAATATTTTTCATTAATCAATTCTAAAGATTAAAATGATAAACAAACTTATTGTTTGAACTGTGCTTCAAAATGGAATATACATTCAAATCTTAAATGCACTTGAGACATTTTGTTATTTTTGTATAATCATATCTTCATCGATCAAGAGTGATATAATATGATCGCATAAAAGGCATAATATTTACTCTAGAGCTTAAAGAACGTGACTTCTTGATAATTTAAATATTTTTTGTTATCTTATGGATAAAAACATTTTTTTAATATAAATCTTATTATAGTATTGTACAAGTGACACTTAACGATAAAAATGTATGTATGTATACATATATTAAATTTTCCTTTATTATAATTTAAAAAGTATATTATTTTTAGTTTTCGTAGTATAAGCTTAAAAATTATTTTACCGTGACATTTTATTATCAGTGTTGAATCCTTGTATTGGAAAATTAAATCTCATAAACTCTCAAACTATTCAATGGAAACAAGCATTAAAATATTGCATTCGTGTCGAGATCAAATAATTAAAACTTTACTGTCAAACAATATGTGTATTAATCTATACACTAAACATGTTATGTATAATCAAAAGTAATAAATTATCAATTGACAGTAAAGAGGACTATTTAAGGAACTATTAAAGAATTCAAGAACTGGACTTATTAAATCTTCATGTCCTGGTGTCTAGGTTACCAGTCCACCAAATCTGCATACACTGAATAGTGCAAAAGTCTTTTGTTATCCATATAAATATGGTGGACCTTTCCAACTGTACCCTAGTAAATTCTACATAATGATTATAAAATCCAGGCTGGTATTTAATATTTCCAATACGCTTAGTTCTTAGAACCATCAGAAGTAGAAGCATTAAAATAAAACCTGATGAAAATAGGAATGCATTTTGAATCACTTATAGAAATTTCTGATATTTTACTACTCATGTACAATTTCTAATTTTATTAGCTTCAAAAACTCGAGAAGAAAACATTATGTTAGTTTATAATTAGAGATATAGGAACTGTTAAATTATTAATTTTCAAATACAGTAGAGGGCCGTAATTGGAAACTGTGGAGGCCTCTTCAGATACCCAAAAGTTCTTCTGACTCGTAAATCACACTGCACATGCACAATGACTGTAACATTAAAAAATAATTGTATTTCTGCAGTGATATATTCAAATTCAAGTATTGACGCTATCAGTATTTCCTATGTTACAAACAACTGATATGTAACTGCACTGTTAAAAATATCCCTGTAAAATTATGCGCAAAGACCGGCAGCAGAGATTCCAGTCATACCTCGTAAAAGAAAAAATCCATACAAATAATTTTGTGTCAACCAGTAGATCCTAGCGGAGGAAAATGCATGGAATTATATCGTATTTTTGTTAAAAGAGGGGTTAGAACGGCAAGAATGTGAATTGCTCTTAATTTTCTAAGTATCAAAAAATATCCCTGTAAAATTACGGATAGAGGCCGGCAGCAGCGATTCCAGTCATACCCCGTAAATAAATCCATGCCCATCGTTTTGTGCTGCCCGTAATTTTACTGGGCAAAGATATAATACACTTCAAAACACAATAACACTTTACATACTGTTCCGTAGCTCATAGCACGTTAGATAATCATCACAAAATAGCTCTTTTTTCGGATTAGAAAATATGTTTCGGTCGCGGTTAAGGGACATTATTTTTCGAAACACGACTAAAATGAAGGGTTACACCCTGTCGGGGGAAAAATGTATGGGATCGTACCGTATTTTGTTAGTGGATCAGACCGTTTTTTTAATCAAATAAGGCTGTTGCCCGTGAAAATTGAAAAGCAAACGCTCATAAATTTACAGTTTTTTCTGAGAGTGTGTTTTGCTTTTCTGGGATAAGAAGAGTGATTCTTTTATATTTTCTTTGATTTTTAAGTGATATTCCCGGTGTCCTTTTTCTTTTTAAAAAAACAATCCCCTTAAGAACATTATCTATTTCCGATAAGCCTTAAAATATCGTAAAGAAAATAATTATGATGTGTGCATATCGCCGACAGTTGGAACGAATAAAATATCCTTACATTGTACATTTTTGTATTATTATATACAAAACTAATAAATGTACGTTGATAATATATTCTAAAAAGTTACAAAGTGATGGAAACAATATAGGCCATATGAAACGCTAATATTATATGTTATTGTAAATTATATATTGTTATCACAGTTAAAAATAAATTAATAAAAAGTATGTGAAAATGCAGAAATGAACACTCTTCTAGATATGTTATATTTACGCTACTGCTGAACCAAATTTGTTTAAAAATATACAGAATATATGTTTACTTTCAAAAGATTTTTCAAAAATAATTAACAATAATTCATATTAATATTTTACTTTTGTACTACGTCCATCTTTAAAAACAATAAAGAAGAAAGAAAAAAAATCATAACCCATTTTTTCATTAGATGTAAATAGTTATCAATGCAAAAACCCTTGACGGGTTAAAAGTTTCTGACGCAGCACTTTATCTTATGCTCTAAGAATTTTAAATATGGAACTTAAAAATACTGATATCAAATTTTGAGTGACGTTATGCTATTTCTTAAAAAAATATATTTGTATTTATTTCACCATTTTATTTTTGTTTTATTTATAATCGCATGTGCAAAAGTTATGTTCAACATGAAAAGTTGCATAAAATTTTATTCGCTGTTGCTTTATCATTTACATCTCTCATAAATTCAAAATATGTGTTTTAAAAGATATGATATAAAATTTAAGTGACGCCTTGATGTGACTTTAAAAGGTTTGTTTTTTAAAATTCAATTTAAATTATTTTTGACTTGGTTAAAATATTTTTTTTACATCCACACAATACTTTTAATTTTCCAATTCACTGTTAAATATATCACTTTCATTGAATCTATACTATGCATTGAAATGTATTTATTTCAATAAATTGATTTATCTTTTGTGTCACGCTATTCAAAATTGTGAGTAAGATTTATGTAAATGGTTTATTTGCGTCAAACTATCCTTTTTCATACATTTCATGTAGTTTGGACACAATGACGCAAAGAAACCATTTACATAAATCTTACTCACAATTTTGAATAGCGTGACACAAAAGATAAATCAATTTATTGAAATAATTGCATTTCAATGCATAGTATAGATTCAATGAAAGTGATATATTTAACAGTGAATTGGAAAATTAAAAGTATTGTGTGGATGTAAAAAAAATATTTTAACCAAGTCAAAAATAATTTAAATTGAATTTTAAAAAACAAACCTTTTAAAGTCACATCAAGGCGTCACTTAAACTTTATATCATATCTTTTAAAACACATATTTTGAATTTATGAGAGATGTAAATGATAAAGCAACAGCGAATAAAATTTTATGCAGCTTTTCATGTTGAACATAACTTTTGCACATGCGATTGTAAATAAAACAAAAATAAAATGGTGAAATAAATACAAATATATTTTTTAAGAAATAGCATAACGTCACTCAAAATTTGATATCACGATTTTTAAGTTCCATATTTAAAATTCTTAGAGCATAAGATAAAGTGCTGCGTCAGAAACTTTTAACCCGTCAAGGGTTTTTGCATTGATATCATTACTTTTTTGAGGTTAGTGATAAAATGATTAAAAAAAAGATACTTATGGAATTTAATGCAGATTTAATTTTTACTATTTTATTACAATTTTCCTTATAGCAGTTTGTATATAAAAACAACTGGGTAAGTATAATCGCAGATCGCACAGAGGGTTTCATTTGATATTCCTTTAAAAACACTTTATCCTTAAATTAATAAATCCAAAATGTTAATTTATAATTATTAAATCCTTACATAGATGTAGCACCAATAGTTCCAATTTTCATGGGGCAGGGAACGCACTCTTTTAAACAAACCACCTTCCAATTGAAGTCATCAAAAACCAAGTTGAATAAGCCAGAGCCCGTTGTGTTGTTTGACAAACAGCAGTCTCATGTCCCCTCCTTCCCCCCTTTTTCAAAATTTTTCAGACCAGTACCTAAGAATGGAACCGAAATAATTTTTTCTCTTCAGAAATTACGATAAAAAAATAGTATGCAGTACTCATAAATTTACTTTAATGCTATATAGGGTGATTATTAAGTTAATTATAACGTTTGGAATCTGTTGCATTGATGTCCGAAAGGTAGTTTCTGAGTTATGGAAGCTGGACCCATAAGGCGCCATAGAGGGGCGAAGCCCGCTAGTGTCTATCATAATTATATCTGCCATGTAGACTAATTGCGATATTTAATCAAAATAGCCCCCCCCCTCCTCATCCCCGGAAATATAACAAATACAAAATGTGTCTTTATAAACCTATCGTCAAATAGGTTTTTATTTCTTTTTCCCTAAAAAAAACATGATTTTTATATCCGTAACGTAAATAGCGGACGAAGCCCGCTAGTTCCTATCATAATATATATTTTTAATAATTTTATATAGTCTATAATAAAAATCAGACTTAAAATAGTCTAGTTCCATGAGTACTTGTAGTGTCAGTTACATGCTACGATTTTTGGATACCAATATTTTAGAACGGGAAAATGTGACTTATTTTATCGGAGATATCTCATTAATTGAATAAGGTGAAGCAAACTTTTTGAAAAAAAGATGGCCAACAAGCATGGCAGTTATCAGCTATGTGACTTTGTGCTACAGTCCATTAATTTGATCTGCTTTAAAAAGATTACGGAAGATTGAATTATAGTAGAACCTGGATTAACCGAGCTTCGATTAATCGAGGTTTCTGCTAACCGAGCCGATAACAAAGTCTGATTTTTTTTTCCTTTTGAATGAGCCTTAAAAATAACCACACTCTTTAGCTCACTGTCCATGCTATACAGGCCCTTCTGCCCCCAAAAGCCCTCAACTCCAAAGAAACATTGGACCCTGAGAAGTCAATAGCGAACAATGCTTTGTTTCCAGTGGCTGTGTGAACTTTCGTAAATTTTTCAATTTGCATTTTAAAATTTACTACTGGTAGTTGATTTTCTTTTTAAATTTGTTAAGCTGTGAAACAGAACTTTACATATATTTACTTTTATTATTTAAAAAACGTTCTATATATTTTTTAAAAGAGATGTTAAATTCGCAAGCACGGCGAGTTTTTACACACAGTTTCTATTAACCGAGATTTCCGATTCCGATTTACTAACAGTCCCAATTAGCTCGGATAATCGAGGCTGCTCTGTATAATTAAAAAATCAATTGCGATCTTACTGTAAACGGGTTTCCCTTTTACTGAGGGATTTCAAAACCGAATCAGCTGATGTTAGTTGCTGTTTCCCTGCTTGATTAAATAAAATTAGTTAAACATTTGAAAATTACCAAATATAAAAGGAACTAAGTCAACAGAGTCTTTGCTTTATGGTATTTTTTAACAACGCTATAAGAAAATGATTTTAAATAAGAGATTTTAAATGTAACGTTTTAAATCTGACATAATTTTCAACAAACTTTCCTTTCTCTTTGTAACATTCAACTGAAAATATTTTTATTATTAGAAAGATAATATTATTATTTGCGCTACCTTAAAATTAGCAACTATACTTAAAAATATCATCTCGAAATTTGAAATAAATCTCTCATATAAATATATTTTTTAATTTACACTGTTTTGCAATATGTTTTGCAATGTGTTTTGTAAACTGTTTTGGCCACTTTGGCCAATATGACGTAATTTCCTCCATTTACGACTTTTAACACATATCAATGAATTTATTATTTGAAAATTTTCTTTTTCTTTTAATATTCACGTGTAAATATAATTTTTATGACGTAATTTTCAATGTTTTCCTTCTTTTAATGCATAATCATTTAATTCTAATTTGAAAATAATTGATTATTTTATAATTTTCTTTCATTTTAAGTAAGCATGTGTAAAAACAATTTTTATGACGTAATGTTTAATATTTTCCTGCTTTTAACACGTTATCATTTAATTCTAATTTAAAAGGATTTTTTTCTGTTTATAATAGTCACGTGTGAAT
This sequence comes from Maratus speciosus, assembly GCA_963932465.1. NCBI lineage: Eukaryota > Metazoa > Arthropoda > Arachnida > Araneae > Salticidae > Maratus > Maratus speciosus. The sequence goes on from OZ010792.1 coordinate 314,229,116, forward strand.
AAATTTTTAATTTAAAGGATATATTATTATTTGCGCTGTTTTAACATTTGGCAACAATTTAAAATAACCTTTTCTAAAATATGTAAAAAATATCTCTGGAAATTCTGAAAATTTTAATTTAAAATTGAAATAAATCGTCAAAAAATTAGGCAAGTTAAAAATAATAAATGCACTCTGCAAACTTCGAGTTTCTATTGAATGATTAAATTGAATGAAAATGATTAAATTCCCATGTATATATATTTTTTTCCTATGAGACTTTTTTAATGAGACAATTTTATCCCGATTTAACATTAAATATCTCTTAAAATAATTCTTCGATTTAAAAACTGTCTACTTCAACTTTTTTATCAAACATTTCTCTATAATACTACGCAATTGCGTCAAAAGATGGCGACACCAGAATTCTGATATGCTTATTATGTAAACTGTAAATATTGCAAAGTTAAATAAAAAGAATTGTCTCGGGGTTATCAAACTTCATTGATATTTATAAATAAAACATTTCAACTAAATTATTTATTATAAAAGAATTATTACATCACAATAGCTTTTATGCAAGGAAAATAATAATTATAATAATAATAATAATATTATGGATGTCAGTGATTATATATTGATTGACCGTCATAATAATAAAAAATGATATTATAAAAAGAAGAGCTGAAATGAATTATTTTTTTACGTTTCTGATCGTGTGATTTATATTCAAATAATAATTATTAATGTATATTTTTTGTAAAGTGATTGAAATTAAATATATTTATAAAATTTATGGTAATATTTTTATTGTTGAAAAATTGCCAAGAAATAATCATCATCAAATTGGCGTCATTATAATTGTAATTTTATTTAACTTAATAGCAATTAAAAAAATTACAAAGGAACTGAGAATAATAGTCAACTAGCAGACTTAAAAAAAAAAAAAAAAAAAACATGTGAAAACACGTACCACAGAGTATCGAACTGCCTATCTTAAGGTCAGTAAACAATGGCCCTTAGCCACTCAGCCAGTGGGAAGACAAAATTTTTCTCCCCAAAAGTGGTTAAAAAGAAAGCATGTGTATGAATACAGTGTCATGCATTTTCGGTGATATTTCCATAGAATGGCGAAGAAATATAGTTCGATTTTTCATGCGCATTATAAAGCGAACAAGAGTCTTGCTGGAAACAAGTAAATTGTTATTTGGTTCATCTGAAACATATTTATTTGATTTTTAAAAAATCGCCCGTGTCATTTTCGAGAGAAAAAAAATCGAATTATTTAACGAACGAGAGTTTTCCCAGAAAAAAGAAAAGTGTTATTCACCTCGCCTTAATCACATTTATATTATGTATCAATTTAAAAATAATCGTTAGAACCGTTTTCGAGATTTTCAAATTAGAAACTTCCTCGATATTATACCAACGTTTTCACTTTAAAAATGGCTATTTAGATCTCAAAATATACTGCATGTAGAAATGCAAAAATTTCAGTATACGATTAGACTGCAGATATAAGACTGTTCTAGAAAATTCAGAACAATAAGACATATATCTGCTGAGTTATTAAAAGGCGGCTTTTCGCGTTTTCTTTGATGTCGAGTTAGCTGTATATATGAGTTCCGCCATCTACGAATTCTATGATACGATACGATACGATTTTAACGATACGATACGATAGGATTTTAGGCTTAAGGCTGCGTCACTCGAAATACTACCGTATTCCATGATTACTAGAATATATGTATAATGTAATAGAATACTTCTTTTAAAATTTTAATCATTAAAAGAAAATTAAATGAGCAAAAAGAAAGCGAAAATATTTGATTATATTTTAATATTTCTACTCTAATTCTATATATGTCTAAGCAATATATTATTTCTTTATGAAATTTTACATAACGTTTTCCTTTTCTTTATGATTATTTCATAGAATATTATTCAATAAAATAGAAAATTTTCCAATATACTTGTCAAGTTCGTTTAGCAGTATAAATAGATTTAATTCACTCAAGGATATCTCACAGCACAGCATTATTACATGCATTATCATACATCAGGTTTTTTGTCTAAGAGATGAAAATAAAAATATTTTTTCATGATATAAAAATAAATGAGCGGCTGAGAAACTAGGTGAATTTATCTAAAAGATTGATTGATCTAAATATATTATTTTTATGTTAATTAAGCATGATTTTCTGGATTATTATTATTTACAGAGAAAGGAACGTTTCTATGTTTTTCTAGAACTAAATATTTATGCTGGGTTAGAATTTGCAAAAGCTATATTAGCAAAGTTTTTAAAAATGAATTTCAATTTTAAGTAAATAAGTTCATACATGCGCACACTGTAAAAAAAAAAAAAAAAATCCGCAACGTTCCTGGGAAAAAAATGGGTAACTGAGTTGCCCATTATTTCCAAGAAACATTTCTTGAAAATGACTGGAACTTTACTGTATATGTTAAAAATTTTCTACAGAAATGCCAGTAAGTTTCCTGCGAAATACCAGGAATATTTCTGTTGACAGCAAAACATTACTGACATTTCACAGCATGCGGGATCCGCAGACGATTTTTATATTTCCAGTTGACAATTTTCGCTTTATTATCATTATTTGTTAGAATAAAAAAATATTTTTAAATTGACATCAAAATTATTATTTATAATTTACACGAAAAAATAAATTTTCAGTTAAAATTCAATAAAGTAAATATATATATGATATATTGTTTCTGAACTTTGCTTAAAATATAAAAATATATAAATGTAAATAATAATTAGAAAAAAAATCTAGACATAAAATATTTTGGATTTTCGTCAGTAATTATGTTAGTTTACAAGTTAGATAAAATACATATAAATTTTAATGAAAAAAAAAAAACCTAAACGTAATTGTATATTTTTTCCGAAAGTAAAAAAAAAATTCAAATTGTCAAATATATAACAAATTTAAATCAAATTGTAATAAAGTGTTAAAATATAAAATTAATTAAAAAAGGAAAAAAAAGTCAAAGGTAGCATCGAACTCGGGCCGTACGGGTGGCGTGCGAGCTTTCTGCGTCCACACCACGAAAGACACGTTGAGAGCTGCAAACTAATGGGTATTTGAAACGTATGCTAAACCTCGGCATCTATTTTCTGAAAATCTAAGGCTCATTTTAAGAAATCCTTTCACAAGAATAATTAGAGATAAGAACTCTAAAACATACTTTAAATTAATCAAAATTGGTGAGAATCATGTTTGATGGTCCCCTGGTTAATGGAGATCCAAATAATAGGTGTATTTTTTTTTACACGGCCTGCTCGTTAAACATTCCACAGACAAGTACGAGAGATAATCTCTTAGCGATGTCACAGACGTATTGTATTTTCATCTGAATTGTCTTGACAATAGAGACGTAAAGGATTATGTCGTCTATCGATTTATTTACATTCCATATTGATTTTTTAACATTCATTTAAGGAATTCGTTTTCGACACTCGCGCACGAGCAACGGATTATAGCAAAAAAATAATAAATGGCGGCCCCAGCGTTTTGCTGTTTCCAACTTTTGTTCAGGAACGTTTCAGATAAGAAAACCAGAATTTCACAGGAAAGAGCTAAATTATTCTGAAAACCTGAGAAAAGGCGAAACGTTCCTGGATTTTACATGGAACGTTACCATTTTTTTTTACAGTGCATAATTTTGGAGAATATGTAGAAAGATATATTATTGTGGGTATATAGTGGATATATGTCATATTTTTATTAACTCAAAATTAAAGAAAATAGACGCATATAGTTTAAGGTTATGTCTTCTTATTTTTCTAGCCGAAAGAAAATGTGCTTTGTTTATGATAGGGGATATCGAGTAAAAAATTCGAGTGCAATTTTGAAAACAAAAAACCCAAGAAATCCTGAACTTTTCTGGTGAATTTCTTTACTGCGCACCACTATTGTACGGTAGAAAAGAAAGGTAAAAAATGAAGCAAACCATTTTTCTTCTATGATCCTGAGAGATTAAACATTATTTCTTCAGCAATTAGATGTCTACATCTTCAAATTGTTGAAATGCCCTATAAGAAAATACTAGTCCATCTGGACGTGTTCCAGTTTGCCATCTGAAACTAATACTAGAAATCGGTATAAACCAGAAAGTACATTGGTTGTGCGATGGTTAAAAAGTGCACGAGAATGCTATACCAACAGAAACTAGTTGGATGTGCCAATCCCAAAACTTTCTTCTATCTATAACCTTAAATGTTTGAGTGCGGAACAAATATTGTGGATATATGCCAAAAATGGAATTAGTTTGGGCATATATATATTTTAAAAAATATTGTAAGCTGACGAATTACACAGTAACCATACACTTTGCTAGTGCAACCAGCTTAAATGCAAACCAAAATTAAACAGAAAATAGGAGAGCTATCACCCTCTCCGCAATTTTAGCATAAAACAAGAGGAGCGCTATCGCACTTCCCGAATTTTGGCACATAACAAGTGGAGCGCAATGCTCAAACGTTTAATAATACTTCAAAAAGTAGTTACAAATATTGATATTTCAATATTATTAGTTCGAAACTATACCAATTTTTATTTCCATCTTAAATTTCTGCTTTACTTAATTAATTGGTGTGAAAACGAGTTAATTTCAATCATATTTATTAAAATCAATACGTGTTCGTTATTCTATTGTACATCAGCTGTTTACGAATAGTCAGCTTAGCAGCATGCGAAAGATCCCGTCGCTGCACAAGCCGCCGATGTAAATTAGAAGAACGAAAAATTGAAAGAATTACACAAAAATTGCTATTAAAGCGCCCCCTTCCAGTGTAATTTTTCGAATTTCAAGGAAGACTTGCTTGTAATAGACAAAAACATGCACAAAAATTTGGTTCAATTCTATTCATAACTTTATGCACTTTTCTATGGTTCAATGGCGACACACGAACACACTAACAGACAAACATTTTGCACAAACATATTTTTTTGGAATCGCTCAACCCTAAAGCGTGTAAATCCGTCGAAGAGCGGAAGCCGAAAAAAATTGATTACGAAAGTTTCTTCTATTGAAGATAGATGAAAAAAAAATTATTAAGCCATTCACAAAAAAAAAAAATATATTATCAACGGACTAGCTGGCATATAGGATTACATTCCAATCTCCTGGTGTTGAAAACAAACTCCCAATGACAACCTATATGCAAATGAAAACGGATATTAGATGCTACGTTTGCTTAATAATGAAATGGCTTTATATGTACTAAAGGTTTTTTTGTAATTGTTCATTTTGTTTTTCTCTTTTTTCGTATAACTTGCTTAGAAAAAGTTTGCCCTTGCAACTAAGAAGGACAATGAAAAAATATTGTTCTTTTACAACAAAGAACGAGTAATTTTGTTCTTATGATTTTTCAGTTTTTCCCAGCACCAAAATAGCGTCATTTCATTTTCACTATGGAAAACATTGAAAATGTTTAAAAAGAAAAGTGTCAGGAAGTTTTATTTTATTATTCAGGAAAAGGTGATTTTTAAATAGCCTTCTTGAACGCATCATAACATATTTCTAAATATTTGAAAAAAGGAGATGTATACTTCCGTGTTTTAATATTTATACAGCCGCTTGTAAGTCAAATGCCATATCTAAAAGCTGTACTTGATTTGATCTATGGTTTGTTATTTTTTTCTTATCAAAATCAATATGGGATTCTTAATTTTTGACATCGTTTACGTTAAGGAAAGAAGTGTCGACTTATTTGCACGCTTCTGATTTATTTTTGTATAAATAAGAGGAGTTATACTCGAAACTATGTGGTCTTTTAATTTGCTAAATGCTAAATATTTTGGGGGGGAAATGTCATCTATCTACCAAAATGCTTAGCACAAATAAAATAATCCTTCTCTTCTGCATTTTAAAAATAATAATCTGCAGATTATATCTTTTCCTAATACTCTTGTACGAATGTATCTATATACATTTTTATTTGAATTTATAACTGAAAGTTCGAGCTATTTATTCAGAATTGTAATCGAAATTTCAACTTTGACGTTCAAAATTCCTGTTATTATTTTCTTCTTTAGGAGAAATATTATTAAATATATCATGCAAAAGGAAAATTCTACAACATTCATCTAAAGAACTAATTAAGTTATGCACAAAAAAAATCTTATAAATATGACTAAACTGTTAAGGAGAAAATATATAATGTTATGTAAATTAATCTCTGAAGGCTTTCATAAAGTAACTGTTAAAAGATTTTATGCATAGTTTAAATTATGGAAATGATATGATTTTTAAAAATTCGATGTTGAATAGTTTATTCAAGTAAAAAGCCCTTCAAATGGATTATAAAATGCATATTTATTATTTCAAAAGAAAAATGTAACAAAATATTTAATAAGTATTTGTAAATTTGTAAAGCACCGTTCGAAAAGGTTTTTAACTTATATATTGGATAGTTTAATGAGGTTTTAATTATATTAATATTAATATGTTTATAAAGACATTATTTGCGTTACATTTATATTGCGTTACGCCTGTAATTCCAAAAGAAAACAACATAGCGAAACAAAATAAAACAAAAAAAATACTATATTTAAAGAGCTGTTTCTTTGCAATTCTGTAGGATTTTTTACTATACTATTAACTAACTTAATTAGATAAATTAATCAAATAGCATAAAAGTAAATGTTGAGTCGCAAAATATTCTTTTGTTTTTATCAAACAAAAATATATATATGTCCAAGCTTTGCAGTCAGAAAAAAAAGCAGGAAACGTATAATGCAAATAATTTGCTGAGCAGTATTATTAAATTATTTTCCTTAAAATGATTAATGATTTATCTCAGAATAATTGATAAGTAACAAATACCAAAAATTATTTAAAGTAATAATCAGCAAAGCGTTGTTTTTCCATAGTAAAAAAGTCAAATTCGATTTTTTAATAAAGAATTTTTCTCAAAAGGATATAGACGAATGTAAGTTAATACTTTACAGTCGAGTAAAAACGGATATCTTAGTTTTGACTCGACTTGGAAAACCATTTAGCAGATAACGTTTAAAGTATTTAAGACTAGGCAAAAGTGAAGCAACAACATAGCAGGGATCGTACGGGTAACGTTATTTTCAAGAACACATATCAGTTTTCTTTTAATAGAAAAATAAATCTAGTTTAAACGCGCGAAACTTCGCCTTATTTAAGAAGATATTTTCTATAAGAAACTACTGGTAACAATGACTATCTTAGTTTGGAAATTCAAACACCCATACAAATCTTGCATACGGACTTTTTTAAATTTCTTTGATGGATAGTTTATTCTATAAATTTTGGTTTCGATATTTGTAATTTTTCAAAATACTTAAAAAGTATTTTTTTATTTACTGAAATTTTTTTCAGTAATATGTGAGTCATTTTCATTAAGGTTTTGTTAGCGACAAAAAAACTGTTTCTAGTAATTATAGTTGCATTTTTGAAACTGCGTTTCCAATCTCCATTCTCCGAAATGTGACGGGGTTATCCATAATCCGTTAGTGGTATATCCGTTAGAATAAATCACGGCATTTGAAAACAGTGATTAAATATTCCGTAGACAATTTTCTGAAATAAAAAAAAATATTTAACTGTACATTGGTAGTAGTGATTATTATTTTTCTAAAGGTCATGCAAGTGTGAACATCTTTTCTGTAATTTCTCAAATTGGAACGAAGATAATTGAAGAGCTGAGTGGCAGAACATGTAAAGTGATATGGAACAGATATGCTTGGACAATGCACGTGTGTTTGGTGAGTTTTTGATAGGTGCGCTTTTCTAATCCACAACAAACTAATGTTTTATAATACTTCGACAACTTTGAATCATGGGAAATACACTACTTATAAATAACGACGTATTAAAATGCCCCCCAAAATATACTTTTTTACAAAACAATCAAAATAAAGTAAAAACACATACTTTACAACATAACTTTTATGGGAAATTTACTACTTGCGTCATTTTATGCTTGTAAAATTCTCTTGTACATCAGAATAGACGTCAGATAGTTCAGGCTCTAATTTATCGCAAGCTTTGAAATAAAATCATCACGTCTTTATAATGACTTAAAGTGGCCTGTTACGTTAGAGTAAACATTTTTAAATCCACAAAGACTTTCTGAGTATTTCACTATTTTGTTTACCCAAGTTACAGTGACTACAATAAATAGTGTGGAAATCTGCTATCCAAAAAGTGTTAAAAATTTGAATCCCTTAAATGTGCAACAATGCTGAAATCCAAAGAGTCGATATCAGCGACATCTGCGGTACATTTTCAAATTTTAGTGTAAACATCATATTATCGTAAACATCCTATCTGCATAGTGAATCCATTCCTTTTATAGACTATCTCTATTCTGACCAATGAGAATACTCCATAATATATTAAAGTAACAGCTTTTTCTAAAAGCGGTGGAGTGAGTCTGCAGCAAAAGCTGAAGATTTTTAACAGTGTATATGATCGAATTGACACGTTGAAGTTAGCTTACTTCGAGATAAGCTATGAAATTCTGCAATTTTCGATATTTCATCATTAATGACTTAATAAATGCATTCGCAAAAACTTTCCGTATCCCCTTTCTAGAACCTCCCAAACGAGGGTTACAAAATCGAATTTCAACAGCAATACCTTCATTTAAGCATAATAGCCAGGTTACAATTGAAGAAAATATTCCCCAAGTTTGGCGATTTTTCCCTTCTTTAAAACCGATAAAACGGTGCGTATGGGTAAAGCATCTTAGCCTTATCACTTAACACGTTCATACACCCAGCTATTTAATTATCCGTTTGTGTTACAATATTAAGTAATTATACTAATAATAATTAAAATATTTTTAACTAAAGTGCTTAACTATTCTAGTAAAATAAAATATTTTGTTCCTTTTCATAAATAATCTTAATTGTTTCATTTCCTGTATGATTAACACATACATGTTGTCTTATCCAAATGAATTTACTTTTTTATGAAAAGCATTTATAAATAAAAATTTTTAAATAAATTAAATATTTACAGTGATATTTTTGTAAAAGGATACTTGCAAAGTAGTTACGTGAAATTTTATTTAATTATGTTTGAAAGTCTGTCTTTAAGAAGCACCTAATAATAAAGTATTCGATTTTATTCTACTTTCGCTACATATACATACTTTCAAAACTTCAATACTACTTCTTTTATTTGGTAGGTTGAAGTGTACACATATTTAAATTATCCCTTTTTATTCTTTTTACCCGACTGAAAAGAAGGGTTATGCGTTTCACGCGTACCTGGGTATGTGGATTTCTTTATACCCTCGAAACTTCCCAACGACTGGATGGATTTTAATGAATGAGATCTCTATCGATTCGTCTTAACTGTCCAATGGTTTTGTTTCTATAAATTCAAAATGGCAGCCGTAAAATACAAAATGGCGGTAGAGACGAAAAAAAAAATTACGAACCATATTGAGTAGCATATCATTGGATAGGTCTTTGAAATGAAGACGATGTTTCATTGACAATTTTACAGTCAGAAGCGCCGTTTAAATATTACACAACCTGGCCTGTATGTTGTCTAAGTAGGATTTCTAGCTTTACTGCAACTCTAAACTTCATAGACATCTATAGGCCTCATCAAAACTGTATTTATAGATAAGAACTAACAATTAAACACAACTTAAAAGTCGTTAATACAAGTAAATAAAAAAATAGGTAAGTAATATAAAAAATAGTTTCACATTGATGAGAAATAATTAAGTAGTTCGCTTTTCACGCAGTCGGGTTTTTTGATTTTTTAAATTTAAATTTTTACTTGTTACTTAATATTCGGACAGTTCCCAACAGATCTGACACAGTAATAATGTGTTACCAATGAAAATACAATATTGTAATATTTTCTTAATTTAACTATCAATGCATAAATAGTAATTTAACAAACATTTGTTAATTTTCTATTATAGCTAAACAGGTTTTTTTTTTAATTTTACATAATTTGATACACAGCAAATAATCACAGACAGATCAGATTGTGGAGCTTTAGGCTTTTACCTAAAAGCGAATGAAAGTTTAAACAAAAATATATTTCCTCTTTATTAACAGATTCAGATTAATTCTAGATTAATATAATTGAAATTTGTGAAGTTATTTGACGACCTCCGTAAAAGATACTGATCTCAATTCTTAATACTGAAAGTTAAAAACCCCTACATTAATGAAATAGAAATATTTCGGAAATAAGATGTTGAAGTGGCCCTCTATATTAAGTTATTTTTTCGTTATCAAACTGGTTTGTCTTACACTTAACATCATAAGTATATGAAGAAAAATAAATAAATACATAATTAAATGGTGGATCAACCTTTAGATGTGCATACGTTAACGAGTGATAACATTATGAAAATATAATTTCTTCATGTCTTGAAAACATGAATTACATTACTGGCTGAATTACATTATTACATTACTGGCCTACTACAGTCGCCAAATATAAAAAAAATATATGTATAGAATTACTAGGGGGCTCAAACCCCTGCGAACTACACACCCGTCTACACCCGTTAAAGCTTCGCAGCCTTTGAAAATATACTAATGTGTCCTGTTTAAAAAATATTACCAGGGTATGGAAGATTGAATGATATTATCAGTAGAACAGCGGCTATCTTCTGCAATCGCGTTGACATACATTTCCATTTGAATGATCATTTTTGGTTACCATGGCATAATTCATTGCTGTCGTAAATATGACGTCTGTTTTCGGGATTGATAAATAAGATCAATTACACATTTGAAAATTAGATTTATAAAATGATTAGTTTAAAAATGACGCTAACTTTCTGAGTTTTATAACGACGCTATGGAGAATATTTTCCTTTTCGGTTTGAGGTTAATAGACTCAATCTGCTTGGGAATTGCATTCAGATCTATGCATTGGAAAGCACTGTGTTTTGAAATTTTAATCTTATACTTTGTACCTTGATCGAGTTTTAGATATTTCAAGAACATGTATAGCTTATTCATTAATTCTTTTATCTATTTAAATACGTCATCATGAATATTTTCAAGTTATTTTTACAGTTTATATTATTTGTATGGTACTACATGATTATCCCGTCGACCAAAAAACTATCGTCAAACTGTAAGATTGAATGCCAATAATAGATGATTGTAAATGTCACATTCACTTGACATTAAATACGATACAAGTGTTTGTTACGTCATCAAATGATTTTTAATTCGACTTTTTATTAGTGTTTTTATTAAAGTTTTACTATTTTATTTGTTCTTTGGATATTTCAAATAAAATTATGTAAGTTTGTATAATTTAGCGAAATAGATCACGGGATAATAAAGTAGTACTATTCGTATTCTTTAATAGGAATATCAAAATTTTAGAGTATTTATTTATTGAATAGTAATCCGTACAAAATAAGTCGAAAGTATTTTGCGCATACATTTACCTGTATTTTTTCTGCATCATGTGATGTAATATATAAACAAATTTGCTTGGTGCACTACTACTATACAATGAGGCGGCAGATTAAATGTTTCCTTTAAAAAAAGAAAAAAAGAAAAAAAATATATATGACGTAATTTTCCTATTAAATACGTGTCTCATGTACTAATTTATTTATTTATTTTCTGTTTTAAAATTCACAGGTACATATGTTATTTAACTTAAAAGCATTTGGAAATAATATTTGAGCTAAGAAAGACCTAATATTCTCTATTAAAAGATTTTCACGTGTAACAATTTAATTATTTTAGGCACTTTAAACTTACGATATTTAATGTTTGGGTCTTTTAAAAATGACATAATTATCACCTTTAAATGCGGTTCGCGTGTGATAATTTTATTATTTTAAAGTTTTCGTACTTTTTTAATATATATGTGTAAAGATCTTGACGTAACTTTCCTCATTTAGTGCTTTTAACATTTGATGATTAAATTCTTATTTTAAAATTTACTTTATGTTTTTAAGATTATTGATGTCATTTTCTTTTTTAAATTGAAAAGAAATCATTTTTTCTCTCAGTGGAATTTGAAATTGTCAGACAATTTTTGTTTCCTAAAATAAATTGATTCCAGATGATCAAAATGTGATTTTCTTTTTTTTTTTTTTTTTCCTGAAAAACATAATTTAATTTCAATATTGTTTTATTATCAATTAAAATAAAAGATATTATTTCAATTATCAATTTTAATAAGACGAAAAATAAGATATCAGAGAGCAATGTGATATTTTAAATTTAAGCTTATTTTCAGAAATAAGTCAATCAGGAAAGATTGTATGAGGAAGAAGCAGATTATACTTTTAGATTTAAACATTTGTAAGCGAAAATTGAAAAATGCTGTTCGATTCTTTGTCATATAAATAGAAATTTCTCTAAATTTTATGTATTTATTTATAATACACAGTTCGTTAATATGTAAATAAAATTTTCTTGTTGACAGAGAAAAAGAACGAGAATCCTTTAAAGGGAGAAGTATATTTTTTATTTCATACTTAACGTCTGTTTCGAAAAATTGAATGTAAATTTTCACATAATTAATTCTGTGCTTATCATTAACAGTTACTTCTGTATAAGAAGTTTAAAATATATATATATATATTACTTTTGAAACAATTTCTAAATGTTATAAAAAGTTTGTCCCTATTGCATACTTCCTGTATCCAGCTTGGGTGGGCTAGTGCTCTAATGAAACAAAATATTTTAGGTTTGGGCCTACTCGGATTTAAAATGATGGGTGCAAGTGGGCCGGGATCTTGTTAAAAGATCCCGAACTCATCTCTATTTCGTATGGGTCCATTTATTGGAAACTCATCATTCAGAAGAAAACGAACTTGATGCAATTATCAATCACGGAGATATTGTGTCCCATTTCATTCGTGGACATCTATAAAAGAACAATGTATGTTACATGCTATATTTTGAATATGGAGAATATATTTACGCACCTTAATAATAATTATCGATTTCATTAAAGTACTTCAAATAATTATGGCCTACAGACATTTATGCAATCACGGTTATTTTTTAATGTTCATGAAAATGAAGAAGTAATAACACAATTTTCCACAGAAATAATTTCGTAATGCATATACAGGGCTTTTCAACTTTGTATTGTTTGATGTACAATAATTTCATTAAACTGTACTTCAAATCTGTGACCATAATTTATCAGAATCCTTTAACTGTGCCTGTTATTTCATTATAAATGGTACCAGGGTAAGTTAAAAGTTATTCGCAGTGTAGTTATAAATTTTATTGAAATACAAACAGGAAACTAAAGTTAACAACATTTTCCAATATAGTCCTCTTGGTTTTCAACGCATTTGGTCCGTCGTTGCATAAGTTTCTTGATGCCCTAAAAAAAGAATGTTTTCGGCTGAGCAGAGAGTGACGCATGCACCGACATTATAAAACCCAAGTCTGGTGCGGATGATTTCGTAGGCGGAACCATGACTAAGTTTTAGACGATGTGCCTTTTCATAAATAGTCACTCGTCTGTCTAACAGAACCATGTCACGTGCACACTGAATGTTGCTATCATATGTGGCCGTACACAGTCAACCTGCTACTTCCTCATGCGTAACACTCGTGCGACCGTTTTTGAATTTTTCAATCCGTTTGTACACACTCCGCCGCGGCACTTTCCTGTATTGTGTCAAAAGTCTTCGATCGATTGCGGCCCCTGATACACCTTCTGACCAAAAAACCAGTTCACTGCTCGTTAGTCCTCTGTGCTGCCTAACCTCTATTGGAGTGCCCACGATCTATTGGCAACAAAGGGAAGACAAATGGAGGAATTATGATCAAACTTTCCTAAAATGACCACAACAGCAACTATATATATATTTCTCTTACGTAGAGTTAAAAAAGGGCTGTATCTGTAGCTTGCTATTTGTCAACAGCCAAAGTGACGATTCTAAGTGGTTAAGTTACGGTCACATGTCCCAACCCACTCAGCAAATAAAAATCCAGACAGGATCTGTCTTTTAACGCAAACCGTTTCAGCAATACATGAATGAGCTATTGGCCCGTTTTAAGGTGACGTGAGGAATTCAGCGAATCAGATTTTTGATCCAAGGTTGTATTTAGACACAGGCGAAAACGTTTTGTTTACAGTTCGATAGCGTGATACGTCTTTTATAGCATCTTTTTATAGTTTTTAATTAATTTAAGCCGTGATTTTCAATACTATAGGTAAAATGAAAGGAGAAGGACCCCATCTGACATGCCATTTAAATTTAAACGGCGTCAATATCCTGTTCACCTAGCTTTCTCAATGATGCTCAATCAGCGCCAAACTTTTGATAAATGCATTTTATTTATATTTTCAATAAAATTTTCAATTACTTTTTTATGAATTAAAATATTTTTAAATCTCATATGTTACTTGCTCGGATCGCATAGCGGCCCAACTAAAAATATTTTTTATTGTGTTTTCACTAAGGTTTTAAATTAATTCTGTTTCCGAGGTACATTTTTATTTACATTTTCAACAAAGTTTTCCATTACTTTTTTACACATTAAAAATATTTGTAAATTTAATGCGTTGTAATGATTTATGATAGCACTCATTCTGACTAGAGTTGACAGAAATAGTGGCGAGCGAGCGAAGTGAGCTGGGATCGCGTAGCTATCTCAATACGAAATGCGTAGCAATTCATGGGGGCTGGCTAACGTTAGCGAGCAGGTGGCTGAGCCCCCTAGTCACAATGAAATAAACGAAACAGTATGAAAATTGTAAGATTGCGAATAACTTGCGTCAAAATTGCGAATAATTTTTGACTTACCTTCGTACATACTTTATTTTCAAAATAAAACATACCGCAATGAAAAGATTACATGTAATTATAATGCGTATAAATATACTTCAAAAACATATAACTATATCTTGCAAATCCAAGCAAATTTCAGACAGTTAGGGCATGCAAGAGCGGACAGGATTATCATTAAGAGGGTATAGAGATAGATAGACAGAAAAAATGATGCCAAAGACACTTTTCTTCAATCCAAAAAAGTGTGAAAATAATAACGAGACTGCAAACATAGGAGTTTTAGAAGATCTCACAAAAATGGCTTGTAAGAATCTATATTATGCTTGATTATTCCTTATATGGTTTTTTTTTTAACTGTATTTTTTTAGCAATATATTAAACATTTTAGTTTGGTTTTTTAATGTATTGTTGGGGAAATATTTATTTCTTTTTTTTTAACTCTCAAATTTGTGTTTAATAAGAAGTTTACATTATCTATCCGTAGAAAAAGAAATTTAATTTCACTTTTTATGAAAAGAATTTAAAGAGATAAAAAAGAAAAAATAATTTAAACAGGACGTAATTTCATCTGTGCGTCTAGTAAAGATAAATTGAATGGAAATTGATAAGGAAAAGAAAACTCGTTTAATTTGAGAATCAGGTTAAGTTCTTTATAGAACTAAGCGCGAAATATGCGCATTATTCTTGCTTTATACTTGTTGAGAAGATTTAAAAAAAAAGGTTGAAAAATATAATTTGAACCCTTCGAAAATACGCCGGATCTTTTTGACACGAAAACTTTTATTCTTCATTTTTTAAATCATTTCAACCATTTGAGCATTATCTTAGAATTTAATATTTACTTCTTCAAAACGTTTTGTAATACATAAGTAGAAATTTAAATTCTGTTTAAAATTTTAATATATTCAAACACTAATACTTTTACTAGCAACTTTTAAGAAAAATTGACTTTTCTGAAAAGATAATCCTTTTTAAATGCATATTTCTCTAATAAAATAAACTCCTAGGTTAAAACTAATTAAGCGATCTTAATGTGCAATTAAAAAACTATAGAAAAACTATAATCAATCTGAGAATTTGGTGTAAAGGGGCAACGAATCGTCGAATGATGAGATGCGCCACGGTATGGTTAATAAAAAGAATAATAATAAAAAGATCTTTTAAATAGAAGAACGGAGCTAGATATTAATTACTTATTATTTATAAAAAAACAAAAAAAAAATTTAACCTGCAGAAAAACTGACTCTTTTCTGAAAAAAAAAATCTGACCAATTGAAATGCTTTTAATTTTACAGAAAAAGTTCTGTTATATATTTTTTGTATTATTTTATTCAATACATTAACATGATGGATTTAATAAACCAGTAAATTTACTGCTGAATTTTTATTCCGTTTACTATGAAGTATCCTCATGTATAGTCATGTATCCTTAAAGTATCCTTGAAGTGGTCTTGATGTACCCGGTATTTTTAAATTTCTTACCCGATAAGAAACATGTTTGGGTATTAAAACATAATCCAGTTGTAGAAATAAAAGTCGCACTATTTCCGTGAAATAAAAACATGCAAATTGTTCATTCTGCAAATATAATTCTATTTACACGTACATATTTAATGCAATAATTAATAGAAGAAAACGTTCCACACCCTCTTTAACTGCTTGTTTCTTGATTGATATATTCCGTGTCTTTGAATTTCCTCCCAATACGAAATGTGCACAGCTGTCAATATGAAATGCGCAATATTTCTTTGGAATATAAGCATGGAAATTGCTCATACCACAAATATTAAATACCACATATTTATTTGAATAATTAATAAATTTATGCATCATCTTTAACTCTTTAATGTGCCTTTGAACTATCTCGTATCCTTGAACATATCTTCCAATATGAAATGAGATTTGTGCAATAGAAATAATCTATTGAATTAAAATGTTCAGTATTTTCTTGATATATATATATATATATATATATATATATATATATATATATGTATGTATGCATGCAGCTGTGTGTGTAGATCCTGTTGTTTTACACGCCCAATGATGAGTACAAATACAATACTTAAATTTCAAATGCTATTAACTAGTATCAGGTAACTTATGGAGAGTAATTAATTAATACCGCTTTAACTCAAGAATTAATGAGGAGAATCTTATTAAATTTCACGTATGATTAGGCCATGATATAATCTTGTGCTTATTAGGTTTTGGTGCTCTTTTGTATAAGATGCTTATTCTGAAGAACTAGGCACATTCGATTTTGGCTTCGAGCTTAAAGATCTACTTATATTTATCTCAAATTTACAGCCTTTATAACGAAATAAAATCGAAATTTTATTTTCAGTTTTACACCATGAAATCGATTTCTATAACGAAAAAATATTTCGTTTATAACATTCACATTATTTTTAACGTTGTGATGAAATGGGTGTAACGCAGGATTCGTGAATGCTTCCCCAATGGCGACAATGTTACGTCAGATGCATTTATTTAGATGCTTTCTAAATTTCTATTGCTATAATTTTCATACCAAAGAAGCTAAAATAGAATAAATTTCTTTTTTTTTAAATATTTTATGAAATCTTTAATATAATTGTACTTTAGTGAGGGCTTCTTAAATCATCATTATTAATATTAAATGGGGGGGATTTTCTTAAATTTTCATACCATTTTTAAGATGAGACTGGAAATTTGGATTGTTAAATAAAATTTAATGAACTACCTGGAGAATAAGATTTTGATTTGTCAAATTAATTTAATAGGGAAAGTTAATATGCAAGGAAAATCTTCCTTAATTAAAACCCTTATTAAGAAGTTCAAAAATAACTTTTAAGAAAAGCAGAGAGAAACTTTTAACGGTAAATTTATATAGTGACTTTCTAAGGCATTATTCGGGTTAAAATAAAAATTGCGATCGTTTATAATAATCCTCCAGTTATTTTAAATAATTTCGAAAGTTATATTTTACATTTTAACTGAATAGTTTAAATTTATTTCCAAGATTTTACGAACATCCATGGGATTTTGTAACTATTTTTAATAAAATGGTTAATTTCGTAATTAGGTTCAGGATTGTTATGAGTGTAAAGTGCCTGGAAATTGACATCCCTAATAATAATGCAACTTTATCAAAACTTTCGGCTAAATTATTTGTTTAATTACTTTTACTATCTATCTATCTATCTATCTATCTATATATATATATATATTATAGAGAACATACATCTGCGCGTAACTCTGACGTCAGTTTGCAAATGGCAACACTTGATGATGAAAATTCTGCTTTTCTATTTTCGATACTGCAAATTTTTAAACTTCTAAACTTCGCATATTTTCAATCATCACACCGTCGCATAAGAGAAAAAATGGACTTTTAAATTCAATGTTCGAAAACTGCATCTCAATTTATTTTTTAAATATTGATTTTTTTTTCTTTTAGTTTTTAATTCTATATATCTAATGGTGGCAACTTGAGTAGTCCATTTCTGTGGGAAGTAAAGGAAGAATAGAACATTACTGTATCTTTTTGTTGCTATTTTTTTATTAAAACTGAAAAAGATCGTAATTAAAATGTCTGCTATGTCAAGTATATCGTCGTCTATAAAACCCGGTGATTTTTCTTTTGTTTTTATACATAAATTACATAAATCTTAGTTAATTGTAAACTTACTGTATAATCTGATATATCAATATGATATATCAATTTCTCTTTACAAACATGTACTTTAAAGAATATTTGTTTGACTTATTTTCTCAGCATTTACTTAATTTTGTATTAATAAGCTGAAAGTATGCAAGTTTATTAATGCGTGCGAAACAATATTTTCCGAATTTTGAAAAAATATAAATGAATAATTTCTGATCAAACATGGGGCCATTACAAACAAACAAACGAAGGCATATGAATCATTACATAATCTATTTGTTTTGCCGAATTTCTTAAACACGAGATCGCTTTTTGGTTGAATTTGTGCATTATTCCGTGATAGTGACGGCATATGTATATTTTTCTATGGATGTTGTTTAAAACTGGATTGTACAAGTTGAATATTTTAGCGGATGCAAATGGCGTCATTTTACATAAAAAAGCATGTATTTTAATTCTTAAAACTGAAATATGTTTTGCAGAAGTGGATCTGTTTCATTCCAGCGAGTTTGAAATAATTCACAGGTGGAAGTGAAATTTTGAAAGTAACTTAATTGAAATCACAGACTGATAAAACGAAATACTTTACAAAAATTTAGAGCGACATTAGGAAAGAGCAGTGACATACAGCATGCATGTTCAGATCGGAAGTCTTTGCTCAAAAAATAACAATTCATATTACAGAAATTGGTGCAAAATATTACAAATTATATATATATATATATGTGTGTGTGTGTGTGTAATTTGTATATTTAAAACACAAGGCTGTTTTATTTTGTCAGCTGTCCTGAGTTTTCTACCTAACCAATTTTACTCATAACTAGATGGAACCCGTCAAAACTTGACGGCAAACAACTTGATGGCACTAAAGAAAACAAGTCTACTTACCGCTTTAAAATGTTAAAAATTTTAAAGAATAATTATTAACAAAAAAAAAAGAAACCCCGCGGATGACCGGCAATTGGTGAAGTTACACAATTAGACATGCTTCATGGAATTTCTTTTATCAGATGCATTTCAATTTACTGACAGAATAAGATCAATAAATTTGTCATTATTTGTTACTAATTTGATATAAAATACATTCATATATACAAAAAGAAATCATTATCAGAATTGATAGGTGGTAAAGAAAGTAGTGCATATGAATCCATTTTATGCGCGCTAATGTTAAATAATGACTGACGTGTATAATATATCGGTTTAATTTTAATGAAAAAGCGCTTTTAAGTTCTTTGAATTGAAGTACATACAGATTTATACAACAGAAAACAGTGAATTCTTGCATTAATAAATATATACATACACAAATTTTTGTTACATGTACAACTCTTTTCAAGGCACACCTGTTGAGAACCACTTCTAAAATTCCCCAGCCAACAATGCACATTACAGCTTGATTGGAAACTGTAAAAAATATACCTAAGTTTTATGAATATCTATTAACATAAACAGTGCTTACGTATTACGCGGACCATGTGGATAGATCACCAAAACCGGTTGCCAATCACCAGTTTTATTTATCAGTACTAAAAATCGCCAATCACATACATATAATCATTAAAAATAATAATATTAAAGTAAATTAATACAAAACAGTAATTTAGTATACATTTATTAAACATTATATATGTATTATATTATATTTATTATACATTTATTTCTATAACATCAAATTCACGGCTTTTAACAATATATGATATTAATAATGCAATAATGGTAATTTTATTTCCAGTGGTTTGTTATGCCTATCAGATTGAATATAATACAAATCATATGCAATATAAATAGAGTGTATCAGTGAAAATAATTCTACATTACATTTATATGCTTTATCATAATATAAAAAATCATGAAATATGTCAATTAATCACGGGAAATAAATCATAAATTCCGTCATTCGGTTGCGGGAAATATCCTAAAATTTCTCAATTGCTCTTTTAAAAAAAGATTGCAAAAAAACCCCACAAAAATCGGAAATCAGTAGAATGAAAATATCGCGAAATTTATGGATTGCGGGAAAAAAGTTGCAACATTCTTATTTTGTTCGTCAGAAAAAATCGCGAAATTTGTCGATCCATCAACTGAAAAATAGAAAATAGTCAATCAGTCGCAGGGGAAAATGCTAAAATCGACAGTCGGTCATGGGAAAAAAATCCTGAAATTCTTCGATCAGTGCACGCAATCAAACCCCACAAAATAGCCAATCAATAGAAGAAAAATATCACAAAAATCATCGATTGCGTGAAAAAAGTTGCAACATTCTTCTTCGTTCGTCAGACAAAAATGCTAAAATTTTTCAGTTGACCATCGGAAAAAAATCACAGAATTCTGCAATCAGTCGCTTTAAAATGCAGTGAAATTCGTCTGTAAACTGTCGGAAAAATTGTAGAAATTCTTCATTCTTCAAACGATCGCTGTGAACTATCGTAAAATGTGTCAATTGGTCAAGGGGAAAAAGCTAAAACTGACAATTTGCAGTGAAAAAAAATTGTGAAAATCTTCGATTGGTCCCAAAAAAGAAACACGAAAATCTCAAATCAGTAGAAAGAAAATATCACAAAATTCATAGATCGCAGGAAAAATGTTGCCACATTCTTCTTTTGTTTGTAAAAAAAAAAAAAAAAAAAAAAAAAAAAAAAAAAATCGAGAAATTTGTTTGTCCATCACTTGAAAAATCGCAATATTTCGCAATCAATCGCTGGGAAAAATGCTAAAACTGACACTCGGTTGAGGGATAAAAAATCATGAAATTCTCTGATAGGTCACGTTAAAAATAAATAAATAAATAAATCTTCTCTAATCGGTCGCTGTAAAATATTGTGAATTTAGTCCGTAAACTGTCGAAAAATTAAGAAATTCTTTAAGCGGTCTCTGTAATTAATCGTAAAATTTGTCAATTGTACATTTTGATTGATTGGCAAATCTTGTTATTTCTCATTGTGACTGACTGAAAAAATTCACGTTTTTTACGATACCCAATTAAAAAATTTCATGTTTTTTACTGCGAGGAATAGACTAATTTTGAGATGTTTCTCCGGCAATCGATCAACGAATTCCACATTTTTTTTCTTGTGGGCAATCGGCAAATTTCACATTTGCCCTTTCCCTGACAAATTTCACTATTTTGTTTTCTCAGCTAATTGACAAAATTAATGATTTTTCATTTATGACCGACTGATATATTTCAATAGAAAATTAAAAAAATGTGTATGTAAAAAAGGGCAGAAAAGGTCCAGTGCGGGCATCTATCAGAGTAAAAAGGCTCACTGGGTAATAAAGTATTCAATGGCCACTGGGTGGTCTGGGTTTGGACATTGGTGGTCTGGTGGTCTGTGCTCTGCCAAACAGACCTAGAGTAAAAAAAAAAAACTGTTGTCATCAAGTTACTTTTAACTCTACATTTATCTGTATTTTAAATATTGTTTTATGGGCTTATTAAGTATTTTGTTGGTAAACATAATAATTATGCATTCAAACAGTTATATCATAAACATTTATCTACCAGTCAAAAGGATAATACAGAAAAATAATGTTAATAAATAAACAGCCAAGACTTTTACCCCTTATTTTCATTAATATATGACAACCCTTTTCTGTCATTCAATCAAGTTTCTAAGTAAATAAGTATATTTTGTAGCTGCAGCTTTGAAATTCGTATATTTTGCAGCTACAGCTTCAAATCAGTGTATTTTGTAGCCACAGTTTTGAAATCAGTATATTTTGCAGCTGCAGCTTTGAAATCAGCTGGAGTAAAATTCACAAAAAAGTCACTGGTCGCAAAGGCTGTAAGCATAACAATTCACTTTTCCACAGTCATCATCACTGGCCCACTACATATAATTAATTCTATTAAGTCCCTTTAATCCTTTGAGTGACCCCCGCTCCCCTCCTAGAATACAAACCAAACTTCCTTTACAGTTATCAAAAATTTTCAGCATAATAAAATGTAAAATTATAGTTTACTAAAAATTAAATAAACAGTACATAAAAAAATATAAAATTATTAATTAGACATTTTATTTCTGATTATTTATTTAAACTAAGGTTTAATGCAATTTTTATTTATTATTGTGTGATTTGCGTTTGGTTATGGTTATCTCAGGGACAGGAAAATTTAAGTTTACCTGTGAGAGAGGGCAAAATAGTTACTTTTCTTGTGGATCACAAAATTTTTCAAATTGGTTGTCTGGTTGAATTTTTGGTGGTCTCGGATCACCAAGGATTTCGAACGATGATTATTGGTATATTTTGCACCTGCAGCTTTGAAAAAGTAAGTTATTTATTAGGTGTCCATTTTGATCTCTAGAATCTTACAATATTCGTGAAATTGTAGCGGCAGAAATTGCTCATTTAGTGGACTGTGACTTTGTTTATATATGGTACAAAAGATCATTACTCGCATGTGCGCACACAATTTTTAATGTTTTTTGTCACCATTATTGATTCTCAAAATGACAACGCTACAAATGTTTCTGTAAATGCTATATGCAAAATAGAAGTAATTTTTTTATCACCTGCAAGAAAAGTGACACATCTCTCAAAAATTCATTTTGCGTTTTATTCCACTGATAGGTCTGTCATAAGTGCGTCTTGCTACACAGACAGGTTCATAAGTGTAGTTACGCGAAAATCACTTTATTACGCTATATATGTCGTTTTGTGACCACAAAAGAGGGATGGATTGTGTGGGGAGGTAAAAGTGCCCAACCCTCCAAACCTCATCTTACGACTTTATTTTAAAGGGTTTTATGCTTTTATGCAAGTTTTCATTCCTGCATGCAGAGCTAAGTGTTATAATTTCATGTTACAGTAAATCCATGCAAAATTTATTTTTCCTCTCCTGCGAAATTTACTTCTGTCGAGATGCATCACTTTTCTTGCGGGTGAGCGATATGATGGAAAAGGACATGAAGGTCACAATAAGGTATTACTTAAAAAAAAAAAAAGACTAAAAACAAAATCTGTAAGAAAAAAATAAAAAAAATGCTATGCAAAGATAAAGTTACCTCGGTCCAAAAAACAAAAACTGCAAGAGCAAAATAAACAGTTTATATGCAGTATAATGCTCATATAAAAAAGGCAGAGTCATTTTTAAAGCCATATAAAATTCAGTATCGATGTATGGACATGAAGATCACAATAAAGTATTACTTAAAAAATGCTTGAAAACAAAAACTGTAAGAACAAAATAAAAAGTGTTGTGCTTTTCTGTACCATATAAACTAAGAGACAGCACCCTAAATAAGAATTTCTATCCGCTACGATTTAGCGTAAATCGTGGTATGATAAAGCCATATTACTAAACTAAATAAGCCTAAGAGTCGCTAGATAAAACTTTAAAAAAATACAACAAACAAAAACTGTAAGAACAAAATAAAAAGTGCTATGCAAAGATAAAGTTACCTCCGTCCAAAAAACAAAAACTGCAAGAGCAAAATAAACAGTATATATGCAATATAATGCTCATAATAAAAGGTAGATTCATTTTTAAAACCATATAAAATTCAGTATTGATGTATGGACATGAAGATCACAATAAAGTATTACTTAAAAAATGATTGAAAACAAAAACTGTAAGGACAAAATGAAAAGTGTTTTGCTTTTCTGTACCATATAAACTAAGAGACAGCACCCTAAATAAGAATTTCTATCCGCTACGATTTAGCGTAAATCATGGTATGCTAAAGACATATTACTAAACTAAATAAGCCTATGAGTCGCTAGATAAATTAAAATGGACAAAATAGTAAGAGATTGAAGTGGATACTGAAGAAATAAAATAAATAACTTATTTTTTAAAGCAGCAACAACAGTTTGCATAAAAGAAAGCAACTCGCGTAAACACAGCGTGAGAGAATGGAAGAATCACGATTACCATTACCTAGAATCAATCTGTATCTAGACAGGAAAATCTTCTGCCACACTGTACTCCCATTAGAGCTCGAGTTGTTGACGCATGCGCATATGCCCGAAAAATCGGTTCTTAAAAAAATAGCTTTCTCTTTTAATATATAGGAGGGCTGGTCCGATGTCTCATTAATATCTTTTTCATTATTCCCCAAAGTTAATTCATGGAAAGTTGACGACGACTTAAATTATGGTGATCATCGGCTAATAACAACAGAACTGAACGTACAGTTGCCATCTCTGCCAAAAAAAACGATACAAAACCAAGAACATTTCATTCAAGGCCTTCAACAAATACCTTCATCAAAAAATAGAGGAGACACAAATCAATTTTAGAGAAATTAAAAATGTAAATGAATTTGAGTCTTGTTACGAAAAATTCCCTCACATAATAGTAGAAACAAGTGAAAAACACCTGAAGAAACGTAAAAGCTCTTTCCAACCGCGGATCACTTGGTGGACAAATGAACTAAGACGAAAAAGAAATTTCGTAAAGGCCCTGTACAGAAAATCAAAATTACCATGTGCAACCAAACAACATCAACTAATCTATAAAAATGAAAGAGCCGTCTATAAAAAAGACATATTGGAAGCCAAAAAAATCGGCATGGCTAGCCTTTTGCAGAAACACTAAAGAACCCTATGGTAAAATAAATAGAATAGCTTTCCAGGAATTCCAAAATTAGGAGCTCTACACATTATCAAATTCGACGACATCAACCCATACAAGGCAAACCTTTTATGATGAACTCAAGACTGAAATTTTTGGGCAATCTCAACAATCACACACGGATGCAGAACTCTTCCCAACATCAGCACCTCCCTTTCAGCAACAGGAGCTGAAAGCGGCGATCTACTCATTTAACAAAAATAAAGCTCCGGGACTTGATAATCTCGATCATATTATAATAAGAAATCTGTTTAAAAATTTCAACACTGTTCTTCTAGATCTATACAACTGCTTATTACTTCTTAACTACTTTCTTCGAAACTGGAAGATTGGGGAACTGGTGTATTTCTTGAAACCGGGTAAGCCACCGGATGATCCGGGTTCATATAGACCCATCTCGCTTCTTCCAATACTGGGGAAAATATATGAGAAATTAATTTTAAAAAGGATACTATATTCTTTGAGAAATTCAACAGACCTTCATCAATCACAGCATGGCTTTGTTGAAGGGAAATCCACTGAATCAGCACTTCAAGACCTGTTTTCCCAAATTGAACTAAATATACAAGATAACTGCTACACCTCACTACTATCCCTTCATTTTAAAAATGCCTTTGACAATCTGCCATGGATGGCTACAATTCACGAATTGAAAAATCTAGATCTAGACGTACCATATACAAATATAGTAAGTTCTTTTCTCTCACTCCCGGGAGCATTTCCCAACTGGCTCTCTAACAAAGTACATTGGTTGAACAAGGGCTGTCCACAAGGCTCCTGTCTCGGTCCCTTCCTATGGAGGGTTTTTATGAATAGCCTCCTTCGTGAACTCAGGAGACGGGGGTTTGTGGTAGTGGCCTATGCTAATGACCTTCTGATTATCGCTAGGGGCCGCACACGGAAGCTATTATAAGAATGCGGAAATCAAGCACTGAAGATAGTCGAAGAATGGGCAGCTCCCCATCATATGCAGATCTCGTATACAAAATGTCAGGTCCTTAACTTACGGCGACCAAAATATCTAAAAAGAGCACCTATTTTCAAACTCAACAATCACACGCTGAAGCAGGACAAAACGTTACCCTATCTGGGCTTAACATTAGACAACACGCTTTCTTTTTTGCCACACTTAGGAAATAAGCGCACTGAAATCAATATCATCTCCCAGAATCTTCTAAAATTTGCCTCACAACATGCAGGAGTATCTAAATCTATTCTTAAACTATAGTATTCCAACATTTTGGAAAAAAAAAGTAACATACGCCTCAGCCGTCTGGCTCCATCGCTTACAAAAATCCCATGGACTAAGACTAATTTCGTCAATACAAGCACAGTGTCTTGTTCTGATTTCAGGGGCTTATAGAAAATCCTCAACAGCAGCTTTATGCGTGTTAACGGGTATCCCATCCCTGGCTCTACAGTTTGAAAGAATAGCCACTTCAGGAAGAATTCTCCGGCTTAGAATCCCTGTTGATGACCATAATCCCTTCAACTATCAACCAAAAATAAGTTCAATGTACACAATTCCCTTTCATACTTACTTCAAATGGGCGAATGACTCACATCAGACAGAAGTCGCAATTTATACGGATGGGTCCAAGACTGAGCAGGGGACGGCCTACGCCTTCTGCGTATAGCGGGACAATGAAGTCATTCACACGGCACAGGTGAAATTAGGCATAGAGAACACAGTATTTCAAGCAGAACTTCTGGCGATTGAGGACGCTGTCCGTTGGGCCAATAGTTCCACCTTTAATAATTTTATTCTCTATTCGGACAGCATTTCAATCCTTCAATCCTTAGAAAATATCTTCACCACTAATTACCTGATCGCT
Source organism: Maratus speciosus (assembly GCA_963932465.1). Lineage (NCBI taxonomy): Eukaryota > Metazoa > Arthropoda > Arachnida > Araneae > Salticidae > Maratus > Maratus speciosus. The sequence goes on from OZ010792.1 coordinate 314,255,932, forward strand.
ATTATCATACAAGCACTGCAATCCTCTTCGAAATCTTTTTACTTTCAATGGGTACGTGGTCACACCGGGGTTTTCGGAAACGAAATAGCCGACTACCTAGCAAATCAAGCAACTCAGAAGCGAGTTTCCATGACGATTCACAGTAGATTCTACCCCTTTCCACCATCTTTTCTCAAGAAAAACATCAAAACAACTATGCTACAAAAATGGCAGCAAGAATGGGACTACGCACCTATGGGACGTTACACGCATAGTCTCCTCCCAAAGGTATCAGAATCACTTTTATTACATCATCGGAACATTTACATATTTTCAACGAACCACGGCCCATTTCCATCTTATCTGTTCAAGTTTTACAAGGCGCCATCCCCCCAGTGCACATGTGGTCAACAGGGCACATCGCTGCACTATATGCTGGACTGTACTCTTACATCGCATTTCCATCTAAGAAAACCACGAACAACATCACTGTCTGCATGGTTCTCATATGTAAGAAAAAACCCAACTCTGCTACAAAAAATAATTGACTGTGTTAAACTAATAGAACACAGTCAATACATATTTCAAAATAACGTGCCACAATTGGATCTTGCAGACTAATGGTATATATATATTTTAAATATTGTTCCAAGCCATTGATTTTATCGTTTTAATACAAAAAACATTATTACCACTGACATTATGTACATAGACGCCCTACCACCATGCACGGTGAAGATAAAAACTTTGCTATTGTTAATATACATATTAATACTTTAATTAAGATAATTGGTATATCTTGTCTATTTCTAGTACGTAATCTTTTAATAATTACCACTTATGTCTCTTTTTTTTTTCCTAAGTTTTTTTGCATAATTGATCATAACCCTAAGTTGTTCTGTAAATATTCACTATTTTATTGTTAATGGTATTATGTGCTTCAAAATATTCATAACCAGTAATCATATGTAAATATTTTCTGTTAGAGGTAGTGTTGTAATAATGGATGTGTGGATTGTGCAATTTTCTAATAACTAGTGTTCTTTTTATTTATTTATTTATTTATTTTTTGCTTAGTTCTTATATAATTTATACCTCACATTGTATAGTAGCACGCTCAGACAACAGGGTTGCTATCTGAAATTAATATTGTTATATCTTTTTTTTAAATCCTTAAATTAACAGGAGTCTAAGTAAACATAATTACCCAGGCAGGGCATATTGAGCTCAAGCCATTAGGTTGGCCTCCCTGCATGGTCAGAACTTGAACTTGAACTTGAACTTAATATATAGGATTATTTTAACTGAAATTTGTTCATTTGCAGATGTGCTGGGGTTAGCTATTTTTTGAAAATATCTGCATTTTTATATTTTAATTTTAAAATTTTTTTGCGAAATTTCTAACAAACTGTGGATATTGGATCTCTTTCATGGTTTTAATGACTAGAGAATATAACTAATTCTATTAAAGACAAAGTTTTCGATTAATCAAAGAAAATAACAGCAATGAAATATAATGAATCAAATATCTGAAAATAAGAGTAATTGTTTTAAATCAAAATGTATTCAAAAATATCAGTCAAAGTTATCAGTAACTAAGAATAGAAATTATGGACCTAATTGCCATTTACTTGAATATCATGTAAGAAGTGATGCAAAGTTACACATGAATTTCGTTTATTCATTTTTTATTCCAGCACACACAACATGGAACCGTATTTGGCAATTTGAAGACTGAATCATTTCTGCTGTTTTTTTTTTTTTTTTTTTTTTTTTTTTTTTTACAAATTAGGCAAAACCAATCATCACTGTCTAGATTTTTCTTTTTAGATTCTGAACCATGAGGCATTTTTTTTTTTTTTGCAACAGTAGTTTTCTTTGCCTTATGTTTGTACTTCTTTCTTTCCATCATTTTATTTTCACTTGCATTACGCCTACTTTATTAAAACTTAATTTGTGCTGAGAGATCTTCCTTTTCGTGTTTTTGTTTTCATTTTAAAGTTTACTTTATATGGCGAAGATGTTAACAAAGCTGTTTTTTGGTTCCATCTGTACTTTGATTTAATTGATTGTAGGAAGGAAGATAACATTTGTAATGAATCTTAGGCTTTTTGGGGAGATTTGTAGCTGCAGCCTTCTTGCAGGTAAATTTTTTTACAACTTAATGTCTCCTTTTTGTTTCCTATATCTTTAACAGCTTTTGTTGTCACGAGTATTTTTCTTAAAGACAGTTTGTCTGTATCGCTTTCAAAATTTTCAATTATATTAAAACAGTGTTTAAAAATATGCTATATTGAAAATAATATATACGCTACGATTAATCAAACGCAAAACATACATTCAAACAGTGAGGAATTTAGGGGATCCCCGACCGAAGCCTTGAAATAACAACTCGCCCCGGAAGGTTTGAAAGTTTAAGCGTTTTAAAGGAAAAAAGTGTAATTTCAACCTCCAGAACTGTAAAAGTGCCCCCCCCCCTCATGGTACCGCAAATATCCTACAGGGGGTGGGGGGATGTTCGAATTCAACTCTGTAAATTAAATACGCCATAGGAATAAAGAATTCAAAGAAAATAAATGCAAATATATACAAGATTAAAAAAAAATTGTAAACAACATTTATTGCATAAACATGTAAAAATATTCCAATATATGATCCAATATAACATATTAAAAATTAAAAAAAATAGTGTACATAGCGTACAGTCCTCGAAATTCTTTAGTTTCTTTTCAAATTTATGATCGTATATCTGGTCCAATTTAAGCAACTTAAATTGGCTCAATTAAGGCAACTACACCATTTTTTAAAACAGATAATCTCAAGACTAAGAAGAAAAGCGAAATCAAACAAATCAGCGTGGAAAATATCCGCAATAATCAGATGAATTTAGATATGTATATGAAAACATAACAAGTTACATTAGTTTTAAAGTATTCACTTACATTTAGTAGGAAAAAATAGATCAAAACAGCTAATTCTAGGTTTTTTAAAATTGTGTGAAAACAGCACGTGGTAGGTGGTTGTATCTTGTAATCATAAATGACGTCATTCTGATGAGCAGGATTTCAGCGGCAGATGACATCTATTTCTGTAATCAACGGAAGAATGGCAACGGTCCATTTAAAGTGTCGATCCAAATGTGGCTACTCTCCCCTAAATCTTTTTTCAAAGAATTGAAGCTTTAATTTTCACCATTTTCAAAAATTCTGTTATATATATATATATATATATATATTACGAATTTTACAGTTTGTATTACTATGTCAGAATTATTAATGATTTCAAATTTATATTGAACTTAATTTTCCTCTCAACCATTTTTTTTTATTACTTCTGACGAAATTATATTTCTAATAAATTTGTGAATGACCCCTAATTTTCAGCAAAAAATATGCTCCAACTTTAAATAGCTATTACTCGGTCAATTTTAATCGTAGAATTACAGGAATTTTTTTTTGTTTTATTTGTCAGTGTAACAGGAAAATGTTATTAAATATAACTTATAGGACCGGGGAGCCGTATAAAATTTTACATTTCGTAATTTTTTAAGACATGTTTTTATTGTCCGAAATGGCTTTTAATATAGTTTTTTTTATCTCATTGAAAACACTTTTGTAATTGCAACTATATGTCTATGACTAAGGGTTTAGGAATTAGCCATTGGACACTGTTGAGAGTGGACAACCTGTATAATGAACATATGAAAGACAACATCAATGAATAAATTTATGGAAATAGTTCCTTATTAAACATTTTCTTTCGTCGAAATGCGACGGGTTCCGCCCCGTTATTCATAATTCCGGAAACATCAATTGCTACCAATTTTAAACTTTTTTTTTAAAATACGCATTCTATAGACCAGAATGTCATACTCAAATAATCGAACTCCTCATGTAAATATGTATGAGTAGAAAAAGGATAAATCCTTTTTAATGAATCCTGTGAAAAAGAAAAAATAATCGGATTCTGCAATACATTATATGAAAACCTTGATGTTTCTTTATAAAGCTTCTTCCAGTACTCTGTAAATTTCTGAAACATATTTTACACACAGGAAAACAAATTTATGATCGCAATATGTGCATAGATGGGTTTCCAATGTTTAATGCAATCTCGGGTGTTTTAAGATGCGTGACAAAATTTGTTTCTTGAACATCGGCCGTAAATTTAGTATATATTTAATAGCAACCTAAACGCACTATTATAATGGAACACATTCAAAGCATATGTAGGTAACCACCATGTTCTGATCTGAATTCAGACTTTTTTTACCATTATGAAAAAGAATACAACCAACTAATAAAAATGTTGAGTCACAGTTTAAGTGTTCGGGAATTAACTGATATACATAAGAGATATTTTTAAATTAAAAATAGTAAATTAAATGAGAAAAAAATATATATACGTATAAGTGTACAATTATATATATGTACACCTATATACAAAAATATACAAAGTGGGTTCAAAAAGTAATGCAAGTGTTGTCATAAAAAGGAAATTATTCAAGAAATAGCTACAAACGTGTAGATATCTTCAAAGTACACCCCTCAAGCATCAACATATAGCATGTCTAGTCTATGGATTTCCATACAGAAGCTACGCAAGCTGGAAGTCCTCGACCGGAACCTCGTTTAGAGCGGTCGATACTACGGTTTGGATCGCTTTATTGCCGTCCAAACGGTGTCCGTTGAGGTCAATCCTAATCCTAGGAGAATGTCGATGCGTTGTGAAGTTGTGCTTTGCCAGAAGCTCCCGGACGCGTAAAGCGGTGTGTCCTTAAACATTATTAGGATGGAGCACTTTGGGATGGCGATCTCCTTTCGCGCAAGGAGATCACATTTTCTCAAATTTTGCCAAATATCCACTTAGTAGACAGCGTTGACGATTTGTCCAGGAGATACAAATTAATTTAGTACCACACCTGCTGCGTCGAAAAAAAAAACACGTCGTAACACAGTCTTTCAGGCCTGGTTCCAAGATCAGTGATGTTTATGCAACCACTACTTGGAGCGGACTGATATTCGGCGCGTTGCCAAATCACGCCTGCCCTCTGCCTAGCTCTAACGGTCAGAACGTACAGTCGCTTCACAATAAAATTACTCGCAGAACTTTGCGAACACAACCTGGATAAACTTATACTTATATACAGACAGTTAGATTCGCCTGGCGAATTTCGGGCTAATTTGCATGTGCACATCAGGTAAAATAAAATAAAATGGTATGTCCTAAAATATACGACGCTTAATATATCTGGGCTCTTTTTGATTCACGCCAATAAATAGTTAACAGGCGATCACAATAACTATCCATGCATGATTCGCAAAACATTTCAGTTATTTTATCATTTATGATCGATAACTCCATGAAGCATATCTTCATTTGTTTTGTGTGTTTTCAATATTAAGCAAAATTTTATTTAACTAGAGAACAGGAATTCTGCTTTTTCAGAATTTAGTGTCGCCCCCGACACTTCCATTATTTCATTTTCTTTTGATGGACTGATGGCTTCTATTATTATGAAACAGCCATTATAAATGAAGTGTTTGGTGAAGATGAAAGAGCAGTCGTAAAAAGTTAGACCTCTGATTTTCTGCTCAGAATGGGGAAAAAAATGGCCATAAATTAAAAAAAAAAAAAATATTGCCATAGTTTTCCCATTCTGACCAGAAAATCAGAGGTCTAACTTTTTACGGTTGCTCTTTCATCTTCACCTAACACTTAATTTATAATGACTGTTTCATAATAATAGAAGACATGAGTCCATCAAAAGAAAATAACTCGGTGAAAGCGGAAACTCGGTTAAGAGGAACTCGGATAATCGGGACTCTACTGTAGCTCAGTTTTAAGACTTAAAACACGCGATTTTATTTTATATAAAACGACGTCATCCGAATTCGCTGAAGAATTCCTCATTTACGATCCAATCATAAACATCTACAATAAAGTATGGGTAGGACTTCACTATCTCAGAATTATACACAAATGCAGCAAAAAGAAAGCCATTCATTAATATTTTTTCAAAATAGCACGTATTTTAATTACTTTTTTTTCAGTTTTTATGAGAAAGTGGCAACAAAAAGATATAATTGCTATTTTTCAACTATTGTTTCTTTACTTTCTACAGAAATGGAGACTTGAGTTGCCACAATGAAACAAATGTCGCTAAACACTGCAAAAAAATTAATATCTCAAAAATCAATAGAGATACAGTTTTCAAACAAAATGCATTTAAAAGAACTTTTTTTTCCAATACGACGGTATAAAAGTTGAAAATGTGCGATGCTTAGAAGTTTTAAAAAATGCTAAAGAGTATTTAATCGTAATGCTTTGTTTTATGGCCAGCGTCTGTAAGGTAACGGTATTTTTTGGAGACAAAGTAAGCTGTGAGAAAGAAATAGCATTACGGAGGCTAATATATACATGTGGTATATATCAATTATATACATTATATAAATACTTGCAAAAGAATTTGAATACATTATTGTCAAAAGATCGGAAATGCTATTTTATTTCAATAATGTTACGCTTTTTTCAGTTGACTGAAATTTTAGTAAATTATGTATAGTGCGTGTATTATAGAGAAAATTGTGCACATTACTGCACGAAATAATTTTACTTCTTGTCTATGGTTATTAATTGCAGGAAGCGCGATTTCTATCGTGTTCCGCCTTTTCCAGTCAATTAAATCATTACAACATTCTGCGCGCAAAAAACTAATGATTAATTTTAAGAGAGAATTAACTATTTAAATAATTTAATTATATATTTTTTTAATTAAAGGGCTGAAAAATATATTCCGCATACATCACCGAAAATGGCATTGATAGTTTAAGGCCATTTCAACAGTATTATTATTTTAGATATTTCTTTTCACTGTTAGGTAGATTTCGTATAAAATACTACCTATTGCGATCTCCCCTGTGCTGAAATTTCTGAAAAACTCACTAAAACACTTTTTTATGGACATGATAACTTCCATAGTTCTGCACAAATATCTTCCAAACTGATACGTAAAATGGAGGGGCATAAAATCTCGGTCAATTTCGTTAATGTTCAAAATCGGACCAAGGCTGTGGATATCAGCATTAACATTAATAATAACTTAATATTATTTTGTTACTATTGCATGTATAAGTTCCATTACACTGCTAAAAATGTTTAATTGAGCATTAATAAAATTATAAAAATCGATAAACCAGTTTAAAGAATAATTAATACTTCATTAAAACTTCTCAGAAACGTTTCCTAAAATTAGTGGCAGCAAATGAATCTGAACTTTTATGAATGCGTCTTTTAATTTCGAAAATAAAATGGTGTCTGAGGTTTTTAATGCTAAAGAACGCTTTACAAAATAGTGGATAACTTAGAAGACGTTATTGTATATTTTCGATTGTAGTTACTTTCTATTTCAAGTTACATTTATCTTTTATTATAGTTGATAAAGCAGAGTCGGGGTAGAGTCGTGGGGAAAAAAAGTAAACACCCCCTTACTAACTCCACAACAAATTATCGTAGACGAAAGTTACTGGTACCAGACGATTGTAAATAAAGTCTTCTTTTAAATGATGTATATAAAAGTTGCTTAGGGGGTCATCTACATATTAAAACGAAACCAAATTTCATTTTTTTTCAGTGGCAATACCCAATTTCAACGAGATATTTCAAATTTTTAGTTCAAATTATGCCTAGACACCAAATTTCATTTCATTGATAAGTTTTTGTATTATAAAACTCAAACTGTAGTGCTTCTAATGTGAAATTACATTTTCATATTTTTATTTATATCTCCTGAAATTATGCTCCTAATGTGCTAATTTTTTTGTGTAGCAATAATACTAATATACACAAACATAAATAAGCGGAATTTGTAATTCTTATAATTTCATGATATATATTATGAATTATGAAATTAATATTGGAAAAAAATTATGAATTGCAAACTATATTTTTTTTGGCGGATTTAGATTGATTTAATCCTGCTTTATGGAAATTTGAAATTTCACATTTTTGTTCCAAGTAGTTTTCAAATTATGCTTAAAAAAAAAAAAAAAAACGGCAAAATGATGATTTAAGGGGCCGTCTATGATGGAAAGGAATAGATATTTTGAAATTTCTTACGCTATCCTGTAATCTAGCAGACTTCATTGACTGCATGAGTGGCGCTGAATGTACCTGGATCAAGAAGAGGGCTCTCTCGGTTAACAATCGAGTAATGTACTTCAATTTGGATACAGCCCTTTAAATACGCTCGTTTTAAAATGATTAATTTATCGGAAACTTTTCGTACGAATTGCATAAAAATTTGTTTTGGGGCTAATTGAAGGGTATAGCGTTCATTTATGCTGTCAGAATTGTATACTGCTATTGAAAAAAAAAGAATTTTGGTTCGTTTTAATATGTAGATAGCCCTCTAAAAAAATTTATATACATCATTTAAAAGCAGAATTTATTTCCAATCGTTCGGTACCAGTAATTTTTTTCTGCGATAAATTGTTGAGCAGTTAATACGGTTGTTTACCCTTTTTTACACGACTGTACATCTAAATTTGTTATTATTTTTAGAACAAGCTGATATATATGACTGAAATAGTATTATTTGAATTGGAAAATCCTGCTTTTAAATGAGTTTCATTGACTTTTTTTTATTTCCAAATTTATTTTTGTAAGATTAGTATAAAACATATTTTCGACATTGAAAAGAAATGGTAAATACCTCGAATATTTTCATTTATTTCTTTTATTATTCAGAATGTATATCATTTCAATAATTCTAAAGCTTTAAAAACTATCTATTGTTTAATATACACTTCAAATTAAATAATTTATTGAAAGCTTAACTTCCCATTAACCTCTGTATTTTATTTTTATACAATTACATTTTATATCCATAAACAATCGCATTAAATTATAAAATAAAAATCTGATATTTATTTTAAGCTTTATTTTAAGTACGTGACTTTTTTGAGAAATAAAATATTTTATTTTAGTCCAATTATAGAAATTTGTTTTCAATAAGAATTTCATTTAATTTTCCAAGAAATTCACATTTCTTTATGATGTACGTAATGTTTATTAAATTTTCTTTTACTGCATTTAAAGTGTGTTAATTAATTTTTGTACTTATCCAAAATTATCAAAAATCATTAAAAATGATTTTATAATATTTAAAATTTTCTCATCTACCTTAGATATCACAAGTTTCATTTCAAAATAAATGGACCCGGTTGTGTCTGCAGGACTCGAAATGGAAAAATTCATGAACAGGAAAGCTGTTTTAAATTTATTGTTCACTAAAAAAATGTTTATACAAATTCATATCTAACTATAAATAAATAAATAAATAATAAAAATTCGCCTTAAGTTTTTGCTGTAAGATGCTGATTATTTTTCATTGTCTTTCTTTCAAAAAATATTCTTCATCACAAAGGAAAATTTTTCAATATGTTTTTTATCTAAGGATAATATTTTCGGTAAATATTTCAATAAATACTACAGGATCAGGTTTAACATACTGCCGAGCTAACATTCAATAAAATTAATTGGATTTTTAGCTGCAGTATTAAGAAATAAGTTCCTTTATCTATGACATAGAAATAACTAAACAGCTTAAAAGCTGAATAGTCCTCTGAAAAGAATTACTTGAGCTCAAGGCATTTATTTTTTATATTAATTTGCTGTAACGTGTCAGCTGATTTATTAATTGTAAGAATGGAGGACATATAACTAATACTTTAATTCACATGTTTTCCTTTTTACAAAAATTCTTATTAAAAGATCCATTAGCTCAATCTTGAATGTTTAAATACATATAATAAAATATAATTTGTAAAAATATATAACTTTTTATAAAACTTTAAATCTTTTACTTTTAGGCGCATTAAAATACGTGTATAATCCCATGATTATTCCTTCATTTAAGCCTTATTTGTATGTTCATTAGAATAGAGTACTTTTTGAGGTAAAACGTAAATTTTACTTTAAGTAAATCTCAAGATTAGGCTCCTATCAATCTTTATATTAGCATTATTTCCTTCTTGTATTTTCATTAGAATAGAAGTGAAACACAAAGATTGCACATTTTTTAAAATGTAGACTGTGTAGAAGTACACATGATTATATAGCCTTAATGGTGACTTTACGTTTTGAACTAGTATTATTTCAGAAAATATTTTTTCTGTAACTATGCTTTTTTTTCTATGCATGACTGTTATGAAGGTGATATATCGATTTTCAAAATTCAATTCCATGTACACCGTTATTTAAAAAATATTCGAAGACTTTAACCCTTTCTGTACTTATGAATTCATGAAAATTTTATCTTCTAAAGCCTTTTTCGTGAATTTTGAAACTATATTAGAAGATTTACATAATCATGTAATAAGTTTAAGAAGGATTTAGAAGGATTAATTACATATGAATTTATAGCGATTTTGTGCAATATTTATAACCCCACTCAAATCTTTTATTTTAAATCTTTTTCTTAGTATTTTGTAGAATTAGGAAATATAAATATAATGTTCTTGCAATAGAAATATAGAAATATTTCCGAATTGAAAAATCCTCCCTTCCCAACACTAAGAAAGATAAAAAGACGCAAATGCAAAAGGAATCATCCCTTTAAAAATATTTTTTTGTGTGTGTGTGTAACCAATAATGCTTTTGGAACAAGATAAAGTGATGAATCTATAACTCATTCTAAACTGTATTACTACTAATCGATGTATTAAATGAATTTTATGACAAGTTTTTTATAACAAGTTATTTTAACGGTACTTATAAGTACTGTCAGTAGATAAAGGGTTAAGGGAAATCGAAGAATATTGTAAATACTGAAGTATCATGACGCTAAAATCTTACGTTAAGACACTGAGTTCGTATTAATGAAAAAAAAAAAACAGAGAATGATACACTGGGTTGGAAAATTAAAATCTTCAGACCTGAGATACACAAATGTGGACCTCTATTATTTTCGCAATAAAAATTAAACAATTCGCTTATTTTCATTTTTACTTTTTTTTCTATGTAACTGAACAAACAAAACCAAAACACTGCAATAGTTATGCTTATTTCATTATAAAATAAATGTTATTTAATCTGACTTTTAAAATGTCTCCATAACAGTGTGGCTAAGAAAGAAAGAATTGTCCTAAATATTATTAACTTTAATTGCTTTACAATAAAACAAATTTGAGTATTTATAGATCATTCAGATGCTTATATATTTTAAATGTCCATTGCGTAAAATTAGGCTACTGATAATGAAATTGATATTTTAAGGGACTAGTAAATTTAGATCCATATTTAAGAGCCTTAATTATCAGTGCCCTAAAGTATCAATACCACACAATGGGCACCTTCTGCAATCTATGTTGTGAATTTGATTGTGCAAAATCAAGGAATGTGTATATGTAGCGTTACTTCAACTCCAGGTCTCAATAGACTAAGAATGATTTGAATAGTTTTGAAAAGCTTTAAATAAGTGTTTTATTATCCAAAAAACGTATATGTTTGTAATTTGCTCATAGATATCAGTACACCACCATAAACATGATTATTTTTCAAGACGAAAACATCGCATAATATTTTAAATTAATTAAAATTATGAAGTTTCGTAATAAACAATTCTGTTTTATTTATTGAATGTTTTTTATGAAAATATCTAACTATATTCTCGAACATAAGTCTCAAAAAGTTAAAATACAAGATGGAATTACAGACATTAATTATAACATCCATTACTGCGGATATTGAAGACGGTTGATGTTTCCGAAAATCTTATTAAATTATTAAAGAATTTCAATATTGTAAAGTAATCTCTTGTGTTAGTTATATGGAATTTGGTTTTAACAAATATTAAATAGGTTACCAACTTTATGATAAAAGAAACAACTTTACCTTAATGTATATTTTTAGAAAAAAATAACATCAATTTTCTAATGTAAAAAGATACTTTACTCAGTGCAAACCATATTTGAAGAAAAGAAATAACTACAAATAATTCCGGTACTTTAAAGTAGCATCTCATGTTTGTTTGCTACTTTTGAACAAATAGACTTTTTAACATATTTACCACTTTCGCGACACACTGTAAAATTTTGTCCGTTATGTCACATATTGCTTTGTACTACAGTTCGGCTCAAAAGTTTAAGCACAACGGAAATATTTTAATAAAAATAAAATTCTACAAAAGAATGCTTTCAAATATGCATTGTAGGTGAATACTATGCTCATAAATATATATCTGAAATTTGGAAAAAAATGATCGTTACGAAAATAAAAAATAACAAAAAAACATTTTTTTATGATGTCGCAAAAGTTTATGCACAATCGAGATTATATGCAAATATCTCCTTAAACATGATAGGTGGGGGATCGGTGAGATTTTATCCCTAGAGTATAAAGTATAAAGAATAATCGCTGTACAAGTTATATCAAAACGCCGAAATCTCTGCAGTTCTCGCCTGAATAAATTGTAAAAGTTTGGAAGCTGAAAGATATAGGTAAATCCGTCTTGCAAATTTCTCTTATTTTAAATTATTCTAAACATGGTCTTTATAGGGTTTTGCAACGTGGAAAATAATTAAAAATGCGTATTGCTCAGAAAAATCGAGTAAGACCACATTTCGTGAGGATAGAAGAATGAAAAAGATTGGCTGTAACTAGCAATTTGTCACTTAATCAGATAAAAAAAAATAGACTTGAATCAAAAATATCACGTGACGCCATAAGCAGATGAATAATCTAATCAGGATTCATCAAAAAACAAAAATTGGCTCTTAAGGTCTTTCTGAAACAGTGTCACAAACAAAGCAAGATTTCAATGGGCAAAGCTGCACACGTATTATCGTGATGAATGGATTAGTGTTATTTTTTCTAATGAAAAAAAAATGGAATTTGGATGGTCTAGATGACTTCTCATTCTATTGGCGTGCCTTGAGGAAAGATACGAAGAGCATATTCAGCAGGCAAGAACGTAGTAGTTCGCTCATGGTTTGGGGAGCTTTTGGCTACAATGGACAAACGTCTCTTTGCTTCCTTAATCACAGACAAAATTCACCAATGTATGAGGAAACTCTGAATGAGCAGTTGTAGCTATTTTGGGAACTCCTAGTTGTCCCAACTGGTCCTTTGAGAAAGACAACGCATAGATACTCGCTTCCCGTTGCACAAACGAAGGTCTTAGATTTCAGAATATTGGTGTGACGAAGTGGCCAGCACTCAGCCAAGACATCAATACAATAGAGAACGTCTGGGGAATCCTCTCACGCGATGCGTACAAGAATGGGAAGCAGTATTACTCAGTGCAAAAGTTAAAATCAGCGAACGAGGAAACCTGGTACAAATTTCTCCCAAAACCCTCCAAAGCACTCTGGTGTATATATTTCATTTTATAAAAATATTTAGCTTGTGCATAAACTTTCGCGATGCACTGTAAGAGTGAACTCGTTAACAATTTTTGAACCACTTCGGTTTTTGTTCGTGAAATGATTTCTTTTTTATAATTATTGTTACTGAAAATTTCTTGATCAGTCAATAACCAACGTTAAACCAATGCCGTTTTTGAAATAAAAAATGTAAAAAACTGTTTTACGATTCCCCGGGATTGACTGGTGAAACATTTGTCCGCATTTTTAGATGAGTAGTACCTATGAAGCTTAGACTGCATATCTCTTAATTATTCGGAGTTTGATCAAAGAATAATATCGTTTGAAGTGTAATTTTTTTTTTAATGTAAAATTTGAAAATGTAAAACAGTATGTACCTATTACAAAAAAGTCATACTTTTTTATATACACATTTTGGTTTTAAAAATGGATGTATAGAATCAAACTTCCTGATAATGAGAGCTGTTAGAATCTGTGCTTTACGAGATCGCCTTAACATTAATTTCAAATCAAAAATGATAGTGGGAACGAAATTGTTCACAATAAACAGAGAAAGGCCTTAAGCGGAGACGTAATAAAGAAAATCCACTGTATTAGCTATGCCTCATGTGACATGAAAACTTTATTAATGAACATATAACAGCAGAAGTTATTATAGATCATATCCTGAACTGTCATCTACACAAAACTACCATTCAATATAGTCACTATGCATTTGCACACATTTACGCCATTGGTTAACCCAGGCATCAAAACCATTTGGAAAAAATTCAGGGTTTTTCCTGATGATCGCCAAGGCCGTTGATCCATGCTATTTTCCTGTTGATCATCGTTGATCGAGCTGTTTTAACGTCATCCAAGTCATTGAATCTGATACCATTTAGGTTGTCTTTCATAGGTACAAAAAGGTAAACATCAGAAATATCCTAAATAAGGGCTGTAGGGTGTGTATGGCAATATTGTGCGAGACCGTAGATAAAGAAAACAAATTCCTAGAAGAAGAAGAGAAAAGTGATTTTGACGAGCGGATGTGCATAATAAATGGTAAAAATAATCAGTCGGTTAACTTGGAAGATAAAATAACCTATGCAAATAATGAGAAAATATTACTAGAAAAAATAATAAGGGAAAAGCAAAATGAAATAAGTGCTTACAAGGACATGTTAACTGAAAAAGAAGAAATACTTAATGAAGAAAAGATTAAACAACAAGAATTGGAAGAAAAAATGAATGTACTGCAAAATAGATATGAAAAAGAAAAAGAAACTAACTCTATAATACTAGAAAAACTAATTAAATTAGAAGAAAAATTAACAGAAAAACAGAATGAAATAACAAATAAATCTACAAAAATTGACAATCTACACAAAGAATTACAACAACTACAAAAAAATAAGACTAATAAGAAGCAGCTTCATAATAAAGAAACAATAACAAACAATCCAAAAATTAAAGAAAAATATACTCAAACAACCAAAAACTCAAAAGAAGACAAAATAAACGAGCAAGTTAGTAATGAGACACATCTGCGAGAAGACAAGAATGATGTAACCTCGGATCTCGGGGAAATACAGGATACAAAAAGTGAATATTACTCCCAGGAGGAGCAGCATAGTATAAGCCTAACAAAAGAAACAGAACTTACACGAATTGAAGAAAATCTTTTTAGATTGGAAAAACTGTTAGAAGAAACAACATTAAAAATAACCAATAGCTATAGAGAAGAAATAACAACAGATAATTCCATAAGGGAACAGGACAATTATACAGAAGCAGCAATTCTCATAAAGGGTCTTGAAGGATCAAAAATATCAGAAATCCAAGAAATAATTACTGCAAAATTATTGGAAGTAGAACATTTGCCATTATTCTATAGCAGAACATCTAAAAACAGAAAAGCTATAATTATAAAAACCCAACAAGAATCGCAGTTACTAGAAATATATCAACATATAGAAAAAATAGAAGATATAAAAAGTATCACGGAAATACAATAAAGAAAACATAACACTAAAAGAATTATCATTATAGGTATTCCAAAAGATACACAGGGAGAATATCTTATAAATCAAATAAAGCAACATCCAAACATAAAGAAAAGTTCATACATCCAGATTCAAAAAATAATACAAAAAACTTCGTCAAGATATTATCAACTGCTCCTCGAGGTAGACAAGACAACTTCAGACACACTTTTGAGCATGGAACTTATAAATGTGGGATTACGAAACTGCAGGATTCATCCTTACAGGCCAATCATCAGGTGTGCGAACTGTCAATTGTACGGACACTCCGAAGGAACTGCAGGAGAAATTCAATATGCGCATTCTGTGCGATGGCTCATCAGACCACTAGTTGCACGAATATAAACAAACAGGATCTCAGAAACTGTGCAAATTGTATAAACTTACCAAATTATTATAAACACACAGCGAACTCAACACAATGCCCCACCTTTATGAATCAGATTAAATACATGAATGACATTTCCAGTCCAGGCACTAGTGGCCTTGGTGGTGGTGGCTGGTTTTGATGGGACTAGTTATAACTACAAGGTGTATGAACTTATACATGAACTTATATGAACACTTAACTTTAAAAAGTTGTGGGTAATCTATAAACCCTCGTTTGTACATAACAATATTTAGAATAGTTATAATTAATCTTAAAACTTATTTGTTTCCAAAGGGTTCCGCAGGTAGTAAAACTTTTCCCTACCCTGGGCTTGGGGGTTACACCCAACCATAAGCCAAAAGCGGGTTCCCAGGGTGGGTGCTTACTTACTTACTTACTTAGGCACCAGCAGAATCTCGAATTTCTGCTGCAGATGCATTAAGATGCTCCACAGGCCTGCGGTAAATACTGCAGCATTCCTGCTCAGTAGTAGCTCGTGTGTGGCCAGACACCGATCTTTCGGGGACAGTAAATTGACGTGACCACTGCAGTATGAATAGTGGATGCATTCCTGCCAAGTCTTCTTTCAAGATCGAGTAAATAATATACACTTTCTTGCAGCCCAATTACACGGCCTCGTACAATCTCAGTAAACAGCTGATACCACCTTCTACGTCTACTTAAAGTCATTCTTGACTCAACGTTTAAACCGAAAGGCAAATAACAAAAAAAAAAGGCAACCGAAAGGCAAATAACCGAAAGGCACTTACGAATGTTCACTTCGCGTATTTACAGCAAACGTGGTTTCCATGTTTATAGTGGCGAATCTTGCGCCACCCTTATTCTCCTACCGCTGAATTTGAATAAACGTCATCTTTAAGATTTTCAAACACGCTTTCCAAATTTCGGTTATCTAGTACAACTTATTTCTTAGTGTTGTTATTTTTTACACAAGTGTATATAGGCATTTTTTAAAATTAATTAGTGCAATGAATGTCGACAGACAGTATTTAATTTTATGAAGCAATGTTCTTGAAGCAATGTTCACCTCATTTAAAGCAAGTCACATTTGAATCCTTGTGTTAAAGGTCGAAAGAATGATCTGCTGCTTTTCAGCTTGTACTTTCAATGCATTAGCAGAGATTTCAAGTGTGTACGTATTTTGGAGCTTTAACAGACTCATTAAACATTCCCTTAGTTTTAAAAATGTAACACATCATTTTGTTTCCATAGAAGAGTGTCATCCTTAACTTTTGTAAAATTTGCTGGGCAAATAAAACAATCGTGTCCTTTTTTTCAAGGTTCATTCGGATAAGGAGCTTCCCTGATTAGTTTTGGGGGTTCATTGGTTAATAAAGGGGCAATGGGGGGGGGATAATCCCCCTTATCTTAGACAAATGAGTTTTTCATGCATTATTATCAGATTTACTTTAAATTTGGTATGCCTGTTGATTCTGATAAGGCACTTCCGTGGATAGTTTTTGAGTTCATTATTTAAGTATAAAGGGTGGAACGGGGTCCCCACAAAGAAATATGTATAATACCGGTTTTGTAAATTTTGGCTGTTACAAAACTATAAATCGATCAGTTCGACAAGAAAAAAAAATGAATAGTTAATGTCTAACCCCTCCCCACAAAGAAATATGTATAATACCGTTTTTTTTAAGTTTTGGCTGTTACAAAACTATAAATGATCAGTTCGACAAGAAAAAAAAATGAATAGTTAATCTCTAACCCCTCTCCACAAAGAAATATGAATAATACCGGTTTTTTAAGTTTTGGCTGTTACAAAACTATAAATCGATCAGTTCGACAAGAAAAAAATATGAATAGTTAATCTCTAACCCCTCCCCACAAAGAAATATGTACACTGATAGGAATTTTACTCGAACTTCAATACTTTTTATAAACATTTTTTGCAGTGGGTAAACTATACACTGATTCTTGTGAAAAAAAATAGTATGTAATTTTTTGTAATCGTAGAGTTTTTTTTTTTTGTTTCCGAAATTGCTTAATTATTGTATGTGTTGAGCTTATTTCTTGTGGAAGAAAAAAAAATAGCTACTGCGAAAACTATAAAATATCCCTTAAATCGATTCAGTAGTTCTAAAGAGAACGGTACATCAGTGTCTATTTTTTAAAATGTGAATTAAAAACTAATGTCGCCCAATAAATATCATTATCAAAGTTTAATAGGACATACCGTAAAATCCAGCGAATAACGCCCACATTTAATACCAAATATAAGATCTAAATTTACGGACGTTGCGTTATACTCCGAATATAAAAATTATAGATAAGGAAAAGATGAGCTTAAAAAATAGCTTTAATAATTAATAAATTTTAATAATTAACATTTTGAATAATTTTAGCTGTATGAGTTGATTTAATTAGGAAAAATTAGGAAAGTGAAAAAAAATATATTTCTTTTTTCATATCATGAGTAAAAAGTGCTTGTGTTTGAAAATATTTTCCTCTCATCACTTGTTACTTCAGTAAACCATTTTTCGAAAGCCTAGATAAATGCACGTTATGAATGACTTCAAAAGATAAGAGCATCGTATATGTACATAAATTTCAGGTTTCTTTGTACAGAAAAGGATGCGCGTTAGACGGCAAATATACTTTAAAATAGAAGAACACAGAATAAAATCGTACGTGCGTGTTATACATGTGTGCGCGTTATACATCGGATTTTACGGTAAATCTTTTACATAAGAAGAATAATTACGATTTTTAGAATAACATAAATGTGAATTATTTAGTTAAGAGGAATATGTGATCAAAATCACTATGTCATAATCTTAAAAAAAAATTAACAATTAAACATTATTTTTATAATTTCGAAACAAAGATGAGGATATTTCTCGACGGATTACTTATTATTAAGCTTTTAAATAAAAAAATAAATGAATTAAATTTCGTTCATTTTTTCTATTACACTTCCTTTAAATTAAAAACTTATTTATAATTAAATACATTTTTATTAGTTTTTATCTTAAATTGGAAATGTAATTTTATTTTATTATATTTCGAATATTTAGTCAGATTATTAAAAGAGTTTTTTTGAGTAATTCAACAAGAGGGAATTCCATTCGTTTGCAGCAAATGATAATTTTAAATAAATTGCTAACAAAAAGAAAACGCTGCAAATTTGAAATAAATTATATGTTCTTCCTAGAATTAAAAAAAAGGAAGTTACCTTTAAAAAAAAAATCGTGATAAATTTAGGCAACGTTCTAAAGTTTAATTTCAGTTGAAAAAGAATGCAATAACTTTACAGTTTTTGCAATCACTTTTATTTTTACAATTATATATAAATTCTTTTTTTTCAGTAGCACCAAATTTAATCCTTAAATGGAGTAACAAAATTGATTTAAAAAAGGATGGTTTACTGAATATTTATGCATATTCAAAGAATTTTCAAATCTTTATAAGATTTTTAAGGTATCCGCACACCTTCGGAAGTGATTTTTCGAAAATTTTTAAATTTTCTCTTGTTATCCATTTTTTATAATGAAATATACTTTAAAACTTTGAACAAAAATATAAATATTTTAGCAATTACCCAGAAATAATTTTTTAAAGAGAAAAATAGTCAAAAATTGACATTTCCGCAAAACGTGTTAGCTCAAAAATAAAACAATGTATTGACAATTACTAAATTGCATAATAAACAGAACAACTTTCTGTTGGACTTAGGCTACAAACATTATAATCGCATCTCTATCTCAGATGATATGGCATTTAAAGTACTAATGCAATGAAAAATTCGCAAAATTTGTCTCAAGTTTGTCATTTATACCACTATAAATATAAAACTATTTAATATATTATCATGAGTGTAGTCTTTTCCCTCAAAAGATATTAGTAAGAGAAGTACAGGAAATTTCGTTGCATTTCATGCATAATTTTTTGTTTTAGGATATTTTGCGTATGGTAAAAATCTGAAAAACTTCATTTTGAGAAAAAGCTAAAAATAACTTTTAAACACAATTCAAAAGCTGTAATAGCTGTAACTTTAAACGGCTGTGACTCGGGTTCTAGTTTAGATACAGACAAAATTTAAAGATATTTTGATCGATAAAAAATTGAATTTTAATATTATTGAAAATGAAAAATCGATATTTTGATCGAAAATTATGTTTTAAAAGTGTTCGGATACCTGAACTGAACCTTTAATAAATGTGAAATTTGTAGTAGATTAAACCATAAAATATTATACACAATTTTTATGTTATACACATGCTTTTGTGATAACCAATGTTTGTTAGTTTAAACAGAAAAAATCCATTATACGCAATAAAATAAATAATAAAAAAAAAATATAAAAATATTTTTAAAAAATTTAACTCTTTAAAAAAATATATATTATTAAAGGTGAGCATAAATACGGACACACATTATTTGTGCAGATATTGAATACTTTAATATTTCACAAAAATGTTATTATATTCGAGATAATAGACGACAAGAATTTCAGGAATACATTTTAAAATAATGAATTTATATTCTAAAATTATTTTCATAAAATATCGATTTGAATCTATGCTTATATTTTTTTAAAATAAAAGTTTAATGATGCATTTTTCAGCTTTCTATTTAATAAAAAAAGCATTTTTATATGTACAAAACTGTTAATTAAGTGACATAATTTTTTCGTATTATAACAGTATTGCGGGTGTTCATCTATCGAAACCATTATAGTCTTGCTTCGTTATTTATCCATCACAGCATCCTTGCTCGAAAACAATTTAAGTAACAGGCTTGATTATTTTTTTCTCGAGTCATAACCAAAATCATAAAATTTTGGAAAAGTGTTATATTATTTTAATTAAATGAATGCGTTCATTTTTCATTTCAAAACATAATTTTAATTTTATAATTATCCTTTACCATATCTTCAGGCATTATAATCAAAGAAGCTATCACAGTATAGACATTTTTCCAATATATGTTACATAATATTTCAGTTATATAAAAAACCATGACACAGTTATTTTTTCATTAAAAAAATTCTTTATCTTGTTTGTCTACTTTTACATTAAAATCAATTTCCATAAGTTATATTTCGTTATTTTTCATCAAACATTTTAAGACATATTTCGTTATTTTACTTAAAAACATATACTACCACGTTTAGAGCATGCTATTTAACAAGCATATTATTGTGCAATGCATCGTCTATACTTTTCAGCTCCTTTCCAAACAATAGGTTTTCACCCCTCTCCGGAGTCATCCTCAGTTGAAATGATGTTGTTTTGCAGCTCGCATGAGATCTTGCAGCATAATTTTAATGTCAGCATGTATCGCTGAGTGTCCATATCCCAGTTGTAAAGTGGTTATCTTCTTCGCGGGAGATTGTGGGTTCGGTTCAGGCGAAACTTTAAAGTTTTGTTTTTTATATTACACTTTTCTTTATATGGGTTTAATTAAAAGAAAAATTCCCTTTTTTGTCCATATTAAAGGCTTTTTTTTTTTTTTTTTTTTTTTTGCGCAGCAGTAGTTTTTTATATATATATATTTTTTTCAATCTGGAATCAATATTTTTATTTGCTGCTGCCATTTACGGGCCATTTTTGATATAATAGACTATGAGCAACTTTTTTCAAATTATCATTATAAAAAAATTTCAGAAATTGAAAGGTTTTTCTTTTTTCTTTTTCATTTCAATTTTTTGTAAATGTTCACATCTTTTTGTCGCCATCTAGGGGTGTTCTGAATGTCAAAGAATTAATATGGAACTGTTTTGAATTAGTTGAGTATTTTAAATATGTTTTAGACATTTTTTTTTTTTTGCTTTTAATAATTTTACATTTTATTTATACCTGCGGTAAATTTTTGAAATTGCTTAATTTAAAATATTCCCTTTTTAAATTTTATTTAAATGATTTTTCGTGGATTTTACTAATTTGATTTAAAAATATTTTTCTAATTATTTTTAAAGTAAATGTAATGTTTTGCCATTTATGTAAGGATTTAATAATTATAAATTAACAATTTTGATTCATAATCTAAGGATAAAGAGTATTAAAAAATGTATTAAACAAAAAACTCTGTGCGATCTCCGACCTCACTTACCCATTTGTTTTTTATTTCTTTTAAAGGTACTTTTTATTGGAATTTACCATAATTAGCATATACCTTCTAAATAAAAAAAAAGTCCGACTTTGTCATTTCCTCTAAAATGATTGTGTTAAGATATCATGCATGAAAATTAATGCACATACAATGTTCTTCATAAACCACTGCATAAATTAAATGAAAAAAATAAATCTACGAAGCAGTCAAAGATATATGCGTCAATTTGGCAGTGTATTTATAAGAGAAACCTGTAAACATTAAATACAAATGTCTCTAATTAAGTTACAACTATTGACTACAGATGACGCTATGTGCTTTATTTGCAGTGTGGAGTGCTTTATGCCCAAAATGTATACTTTGCATTTGTAACCGTCTGCAAATTTATCTTGATATCGTGATCTATACAATAACGTATCTTACTATTGAACATCCCAAGCTGTTGGTTCTGTGTCTTGACGAGAAAGGTATCACAGGAAAGCTTGTGTTGTGGAGATCAAGAAATGTATAGGAACTAATGATTTTGATAGTTCACGAGATATGGGTCCTTTCCTGTTTGTTCTTAAAGAAGTGAAAAACAGCATGTGATTCATTCAAAAGCTATCGACAGGGATTTTTTCAGAACTAATCATGATATGAACTTTCTATGTAAATATATTGAAAACACAATTGTTTTCAACACCAGGCACAAACGATGAAGGGCTATATTGTTTGAGAATAAAGCCGCTGTCTCAATCCACACTTGAAATTCCCCATCAAGTTCCCCACCATGTGTGCTTTCCATCCTTCAGGACGCGGCAATGAGCTAGTTGGTGTTACTAATCATACTTTACTCGCAATTTGAATTTATTTCTCAATAATAACAAGTTTTTAACTCTTTTCTTCTTTCTTTTTTTTAACCATTTGGAAAAATGGTTATTATCCTCGTCAGGGTAGGAAATCAAAAGCATATCTGAAGCTTTTTATTGGTTTAATCTGTAATTTACTTGTTTTCTGCTTGGTCCATACAGTAATATGTATTTCCCTTTAGTTTCAACAGAGATGGACAACAGAGTGTTGCCACTATGACTAAAAAATAATAAAAACTACAAAAAAAATTAATAACTCAGAAACAAATTGAGATACAGCTTTCAAATGAATTGCATTTAAAAGTACATTTTTTCTCTATACGACGATATAAAAAGTAATATTGTGGGATGTTTAGAAGTTTAAGAAATAAATTTCATTTAAAATTGGCCGTCAGATTTCTTGGAAATCTGAAGCTGGAAAAGCCTTTTCCTGAACAGCCAATTAAATGCTTTGATAATAATTAAGTTTCAGGTGGATAATATGTACGAGTCGCACGTGATTTCTGTCGCTTGCAACTTTTACGTATAATAACACTGTTAATGTTTAATTCATGGCGTACGTAATGTATGATCCACTCCGTGCAATTTTTTATGTCTTAAATTTTAGTCTTTGAAAAAATGATTTTCCAAATGGTCGTTGTAATTTGTTAAATTGCAATTTTTTTTTTTTTTTTTTTTTTTTTTTTTTTTTTTGCTATTTTTTACTGCGAATATAGTAATACCTCGACTTACGTCAGCAATTCGTTCCAAAACTAGCGACGTAAATCGTGGTACTTTTATTGGGTCGTTCGAAAAGTCCTTCCCGTTTGGTATAAGCAATTCGTATCGGAAAATTCAGTGCGTAAATTATTAGACATTAGATATCGGAATTAATGTCTAATTAAATCTTAGAATCTTCCGGTACGTATCAATTTTTCCTTACAACTCCATACATGAACGAAAAAGGAAGTAATAAAAATTCTTCAAAATATATTATCTATTGTATTTAAGGATTATGTTACATACATTGAACATTAGCAAAAATGCGTTTTTTTTTTTTTTTACCAGAATAAATCTATAAGTTGTTATGTTACAATTTATTGTTCTTCTAGACAATAGTAGTATTGTAGTAACAAAAAAGAAAAAAAAATGTATGGACTCTGAAAAGTGCCTTTTTTGTTTTCCCGTGACATTAACTTCTGTCACACCCATTGCCGACTACCCTTCAACTTTGTCCGACAGCTTGTTAGCGTATCTCTCTTAACAGTGCTTAACATTCTTTTTAGATTTGTTTTTTAAATTTATTTTACTTTATTTTTCTTTTCTTAACCAGTATGATTCTTACTATTTACATTAATAATACCACTTTTCCTTAAAAGTAATTTTTCTTCATCTCTATTACTTTTATTTTTATTAAACTTTTATAGTAATTTTTCAAAATTACAGTTAGACTTTTAAACCCCAGTGGCTCATTCATTATAAGACAATCATCCATAGACTGGGCGTAAAGTTGCTGTCAACGCGGAAGCCCCTCAAAGTGTAAACACTGTTAAGCCACTGTTAAGTTGCCGCATTCGAGTCTTTAAGGATAAGAAAAAAAATCTTCTAATGATGTTTGAATCCAGAAATATTTTCTTTGAAGTTCTTTGTAACAGCAGAGTAAGTTTTCTAAGCTTTTTCTAAAGACTTTTTTTATTTGTTTGTCACTATCACTCTTCTGCCTAGGACAGTTTCCCTTCATACCAAAAGTCTTCAAAAAATTTCAAAGTGAGTAATAATTAAGGATTTTTTTTCATTCCAGACGACGCAAATGCGGGGTGAAGGCGAGGGGATGTAAGTTGGAGTAGTACTGTATTTCGTGAGATATTGGATTCAGAAGTATAGTTCCTATACAATTCCAGATCCTCGTGTCAAATTTTTCAAATGATACAACTCTCGCCAAATTCCAGAACCTACAGTTGGGAATGTTCATTAGTGAAGATTAAATAGTGGTTGAAGATTCATTATTTTCTCACTTTTGGGTGGGAGAGGGTGGGATTCTGCACACTTGCCGGGCAGAGTGCCTTGCTCAATGTGTTTTGTTCCTGGCCTTGGAGCAACATCCAGCTGCTCGCCTCATTATATAGCCGGACAGCCTGATCTCCGCTTGACGGATGTTTGTGTATTAAACATATTGTCGTCATCGGAGCAGTTCAGTTTTAGGACTTTGTTTTATCTTATATCGTGGTCCAATTGTTAATTTTTTCTTCTTTGTTTTTTCGACACTACATATAGCAGAGACATCATCTTCTTCATCATCTCGTCTTCTTACATCACCATGTGAGAAAACACAATTATGTTTTTAAACAATGACAGGTGGGTTGTTTTGCGTAAGGAAATAATTGTAAACAACGATGATGGAGTCGGGTATTTCAAGGAGTATCTTGTATTGAAATATCAATTGATAATAGCATTCTGGTTATAACAAGACGCAGTTTGCAACGCGCGTCGTTAACGCTACAAAATATCCTTATTTGAAGATATTTCGTTAGTTG
Source organism: Maratus speciosus (assembly GCA_963932465.1). Taxonomy (NCBI): domain Eukaryota; kingdom Metazoa; phylum Arthropoda; class Arachnida; order Araneae; family Salticidae; genus Maratus; species Maratus speciosus. Next base: position 314,281,132 of record OZ010792.1, read on the forward strand.
TTGGACCTATTTTAGCAGACAGTCACATTGCATGGCATTTAATTGCAATTGTGATTAGCACTGATTCTTGAAAATTTGGATACAAGATTTCAAAATATTCAAACTAATAAAAGAAAATTTGTCGAACAGCACCAAATGTGTCCATATTGGCTCCAGCCAGGTCTTTCAAAATGACTTCAATTTTTTTCCTGACAAAATGAAATGTAAATAGGCTATTAATATACTATCGGTATGACAAATATACAGTTTCGTAAAGATTTTGCTCGTCATGGATGATACTAATGTATTTGATATTGGTCCCATATGGTTTGTGGGGAATAAATTTGGATATTTGAGGTATACAAAGACCTACTTTTGTGCCGTAGACGATTCCAGCATCCTTTGCAAGTGACCGTTTGAGCTATATTATACTTAATTCCTTGAGGGCACCGGTATATATTATATACCACCTACGATAAAGAAGTTTTACACCAGAAAAATTTTATTAAATTTTACTTTTCTAACTTTGGTGGGAAAAAAAAAAGCCGTAAAATTGCTTTTACTTATTTTGAAATAGAATTTTTCAAAGATTCCGGTGGGAATTCAGCATTTCACAAACGTAATTGCTTACCCCTCAAGGGGTTAAAACATTTTATTACACATTTTCCAGTGAAAATTTATTACTGGAGCATAGTACAATATATTTTTGATGACATATTTAAAGTACTAGAGTATCCACCAGACCCTTCATGTTTTATACAAAATGATGTATAAACAGAGTGGTCAATCACTACACTGTAAAAAAAAATCTGTAAAGTTACTAAATTTTTCTTGGAAACTGGGATTCCTAAAAATTTATGTAACGACAACAACTAAAATTCATGTGGTAGATCCAATTTTGCACCGTAAATGAAAAATATGTAAGGTTACTAAGAATTATTTAGGAAACTGGGATGCCTAGAACTTTTTATGCTACTGCAGCCCGGGTTACAGATAAAATTTCAATAAGATTACTATAATTTTAGTAGATTCATATGTAAGGTTACAGATTTCTGTAGCTTTAAAAAACTGGTTTTGTAGACTTAGATCTTATTTTGTACAGCGTACAGGTAAAAGTTTAGTAAATATAGATCCCATTCCTTATGCCTGTCTTGGGGTATAATTTATTTTAATACTTCCGTGATAGTGTCATTACTATAAACTATTCATACATTACTTAAATAGACATGTTTGACTTCCATATTCACCGAATTTAAGGCATAGGACTATTTTTATTGGGGCGCATTGCATGGCACTGTTTACCTAAAATCAACCTCTTCCATCTAGACACTGATGAAATTGACTTTGAATTTCTTTCTTAGGTTTCGCTATTTCATTGTTATGTTTACTAATTATTCGAAAATGATAGTTACGTAATTTCTGATGCGAATGTTACGACCGCTTGCAAAGAACTGCCTCATTATTATTTATTAGACTGCAACTATAACTATCCGAAATATCTATAAATTGTATTTGAAACTAATTTTGATATAATTATCTTTCATTCCTACAGCTTTCCATTTTGATTTATTCAACAATATTGTCCCTTCCATTTATCGCAGTTTCAGTGTCATTTCGTTTATCACTTACAGGTACTCTTTGTAGTATTTTTTCTTTAAATATTTTTTTTACACATATATGACTTGTGAAATAAAAATACACATTAATGTTTTTAAAAAGGAATCTTTTAAAACTTTATTTTATTTATTTGTGTTATATTTTAAGGAAAGTGTGGACAAGAACTCTCCGCAAAAACATTGTAAAGGAAAATGCTTTATAATTTATTATTGTAAATTTCTCATTGTTATCACAGATTTTATGTTTTACATTACTAATAAAATAGCAGTTATGAATAACCGTAATCGAAGCCGGTGTAATTATTTAAAAAAAAGATTTTAACAATAATTTTCTATCGTACATATTACGAGAAATCCTAGAACTTACTTTCAAACTGCATGTTAAAGTTTCTCCACAGACGTAAAAATAAATTACGTCCTTATCTATTCCATGATGTTCCTTTATGTAAATTAATCTTAAATGAAGCATTTTATTCTTTTTTTTAAGAAATAACCTAATTTAATTCGTTAGGATAAAACGTTTTTTGTTCCTAATTGGGATTTTGAAAATTTCCCTCAGGATATATAACGTGATTTCCAGATTGTTTTTTTTTTTTCGTTTGCAGTTGTCTTGACGTAAGCACGTAAAATGTTTGTGCCACTAGGTTTTTTATGAATATATGTTTCTGAATATTTTATTCTAGTATTTAATTTGTTAGATATGTTATTTAAAAAAAATCAAGCATATTATACATAGAATGCCCATTTAATATTGTATTCAAAATATTAGTCGTTGAGTCAGGAGCTCGTGTGGTTTTATGTCAGCGGACTTGGTAAACCATACATTTTTGGATACCCCATAACATCAGCATGACATATATTCATGATACTTTCAAAACCAGGGTAGGTAATGGACGCCATATTGGAAAATGGCCGTCATCGTTGAGCCAGGAGCTCGTGTGGTTTCATGTCAGCGGACTTGGTAAACCATACATTTTTGGATTCACCACAACATCAACATGACATATGTTCATGATACTTTCAAAACCAGGGTAGTTAATGGATGCCATATTGGAAAATATTCGTCATCGTTGAGCCAAGAGCTCGTGTGGTTTAATGTCAGTCTACTTGATAAATCATACATATCTGGATTCCCCATAACATCAGCATGGCACATACCCACGATACTTTAAAATACAGGGTAGCTAATGGACACCATATTGGAAAATGGCCGCCGATAAAGATGGTGATCGGAAAGTTCTTCTTGGTTTCGCATACTACTAAATTAATAAGGCTATCGAAGAGACAATAAATAAAGGCACACAGGGGTCAAAAAGTACAACAAAGTTCAGCCAAATGCCTGCCGCAGTTGAGAGATATTAACTAAACTCTGATATGAAGGCAACATTTCTTAGTCCTGACATGGAAACAATCTGTTCTACATCTAGATCTTTCTTTGAGTAGAATCCAGAAAGACGAACGTGATACCTCAAGTTTACAGAACGTGATCTTCCATGAATGGATAAATGCATTCTAAGATTTAGGCATGGTAATATTTTCAACTGGAGGAGTGACAAATCTAGAAATTGTCGATTACATAGTCAAAGCTCATGAGTTGGGTGAAGAAGATTACCAAACTTTCGAGAGAGAATATCTGTCTCAAGACTCAAAGCCAAAAGGGTGTTTCAAACCTTGAAAGAAAAAGAAGCTAAAGGCATTTTATGACTTGAAGAAGAAATAGTGCGTAAAATTTAATAAATCAGAATTTGTTGTCAAGGCAGAAAGAAATATGTTTGCTCAGATAACGATCATTGCTTATCAAAGGAATTTGGATATAAGAACTGTCTTTTCCTACCATCTAGGTCCTCTTCCATGGTTCTTAGCAGCACCTGATATTCAATGCGAAAAACTGAAAATTCCAAACTGATGGATTGTTATGACAAAAGACTGTGACCGCTGAAAGAATTCCAAACGATGGTGTTGTTAACATCATTGAAGGAAAGTGCTTTGTTCAAAAGCTACTGTAAGAGCTACAACATGTGTACAAGTAAAAAATATTAGATTTTCTAAAGAATATATGAATCTAAATCCTCTCAAATAACAGCTATTGTATTTCATACATACCGTCAGGTAGCACAAGACATGAACAAAAAAAAACAAAAAAATAACAAGCTATTGACGACAGTAAAAATGTAATATAACTCCTCGACACCCAGTGCGAAAATGGGAGCAGTTTCTATGTAATGAGGAGAGTAAGAAAGAACTTATACATTTCATTTCACGAGAATGGTAAAATGAGCATTGTCTGAAACACTTGAATACATGAGTGATGTACGTTATCCGCGGAGAAAAATGCATAAATTCACGAAATAACTAGATTCACTAAATAGACAGCTTCCAAAAAGTAGGCGAAGAAGCGACTTTTATTTCACGCACACCATGCTTTAGTGTCTGGATTTAGAAATATTATTATTATATTTATAGATACTGATGTAGCAGTTATCACACTGTTTGTTTTAGAAAAAGATTTGAAAAACTACAAAGAGTTGATATTTATATAATGTGGGTTCAATGACTTGCAACATGAGTGAGATGCATGGACGTCTAGGTAAATATGTATGTCATGCGTTATCTGGATTGCATTCACTATCAAAGCGCGATACAATACGTACTTTTGAGGGCAAGGTAACATGTGCTGTCAGCAAAATAAGGATTCAGAACACTTAATTCCGAGATGCTTAAAATGCCCTTGTCACTCAAGCTGATTTATCATGGAAACAAACAAATAGATTGAGCAGTATGTTTCCCAGCTCCTTTACGGAAAGCACAAATTCTCACACATGAATTATTTGCGCTTTACTATTTTTTCTGAAAAAAGGGGTCTGTGGAGTCGCATTGCCTTCCCCCATGTAGTAATACACTCTACATACAAGTAATTAGATCTAATTACCAAGATCTTGTTTGCAAGAAGTGCCTACAAGCTGATCCTGATCTTCCATCCCCAGATAAACATGGTTGGATTTTTGGAATAAACAGTGAGTGAAGAAACAGTTTCAGTGAACTGGAAATCATCCTGCTCCTGAAGCTGTTTTGGAACTGATGTCTTTTGCTTGTCAAAGATTATGTGTCATGCTATCACGTGTGTGTCTTGTTAATAACCTCAGATGTGGAATAATGGGCAGAATACAGAACTGTTCCCACTATGATGATGGAAGAGATTTAGACACAGGAATGTCAACCGATAATGATAGTAGTGAAGAAGACTAAGACTTCGTTATTTATTAATTCTTAAGAAACTGAGTATAATACATATATTCATTAGTATTAATTATCTTGAATTTCTGTGTGCCTTATCCACATGAGAATAATATGCATTATAAAGCAAAACAAGATTTAGATTTTCTTTCATTACAAATGCATTTTAAATTGTTTATCCAACTGAATATGTTAATAAGCATAATGTTAAATGAAATAATAAACATAATGTTAAAATAAAATCTTAATAAACTTATAATTTGTGTAACGTTTTATGTACAATAATATTTGTTCTTTAAATGGTTTCATTGAAATTGTTGTGATTATGTGATAATGGCAAAAATAGTCATACGTATCCATGTGTGATCGATGGTGCCCATCTTTTCAATATGGCGTCTATAAGCTACCACAAATTTCATAGTATCATCATAAAATGAACACCTTGGATCATTGTGAATCCAAAAAGGTATATATTATCAAGTCCTTAGAGATGAAACCAAAAGACCTAATTTTGGCTTCTAGCTCAACGACTATAAGTCGAGGTACATTTAGATGAACAACAAAGGATAAGTAATAAAAATGCACCAAAATTCAAAGAACATATTCTATTATATTTAGGGATTATGTTACATACATTTAAAATTCGCAAAAAATGCGTTTGCAATATACAAATTTTGAATAAATCACTAAGTTGTTTACTTACAATTCAATTAATTTTGAAACCGTCATAATCTTTTCACTTCCCCCTTAGCTCAAAATCTTTAACAGCACATTGTTTTTTTTATTTCGATAAGTTCGTCGATCGTTAATTCCGGATCAGGAGAATTTATGAGTTCCACAACACCTTCAGCTTCCATCTCTAAGTTTAGTTCCCCTCCATTTTCGACGATTTCATCAATTAAGACAGATACAGAATTACAATTTTCAGATGTTTTCTTGGTCTCCGACAAAGGAAAGGGCACAGTCTTTTCCAAGCATCTATCATTGTTTTTGCTGTACTTCACCCCATGAAATTCCTGTGAGTGTGACTGCATTTGCGATGTTAAATTTCTTTAAAAAGTTTTTTAAAAAGTTCAAACTGCGTCTAAATAATGAATTTTTTCCCCTTGCTAGACGACGTAAAAATGGGGTGACGTAAGTCCAGGTATTAATGTATATCAGAACACTGTTATAAATGTGGTCGACATTTTATTTATCGGAATCGTCATTACAATTTCTCTTTTTAGGAAAAAAAATCAATTCTAGACTAAAAGTATTACTAATTTTTACTCTGCATAAATTTACTTCGTGGCATTTTCTTTATTTTCATATATCTTTTTCGATCGAAACTTGAGAACAGATTATAAATATAAGCCATATTTGCACTGTAAAAAAATCTGTAAAGTTCCTAAATTTTTTCTAGAAAACCGGGATTCCTAGAACTTTTTATGTAACGGCAACAACAAAAATTCATGTAACAGTACACGTTTGCACTGTACATAAAAAAAAAATCTCTAAAGTTACTAAAAATTGATTAGGAAACTGGAATACCTAGAACTTATTTATGTAACTGTAACCCGGGTTAAAGATAAAATTTTAGTAAGATTACTGTAATTTTAGTAGATTCATTTGTAAAGCTACAGATTTCTGTAGCTGTACAAAGGCTAGTTTAGTATATTTACATCTTTTGCTGTATAGTGTACAGAGAAAAGTATGTAAGTTCTGTAACTTTACGTCTATTCAGTTACAAATTACTTTTTGCAGTGTATAGTCATTATAGGTTCTAGCATCTATATTATATTGTTAATCATAGAGTCGAGAATGATTCTACTAATTGTTTTGCTGTGAATGTTTTGTGCTGTTATAAATATTAATTTTTATAACGACTATATCATAATACAACTATAAAATATACAATAAATATCTAGGTAACCTATAAGTGATTATGGATTCATTAATCCTTTTCGTCTTAATCTGTCATTTTTATTCAGTCTCTTTAATACATCGTCGTCATTACTCTAACGTTATTGTGATGTACGTCACATTTTCCCTTTTTTTTTTTAATTCTATACTAACCTAAATATCTTTTCTCGAACAACCCTATATATGGGAGCATCTTTTTGCATTTCTAAAATTTATAAATAGCAATATTCATTGATATAAACTGCAAAATTTTCATCAGAGTTCTTTCATTAAATGTATAAACTTATTTCTGAAAGGATATAAAATAAACTCCATATTGTAATATGTTAACTACTAAATAATTGACTGCTAAACGTCGCATTCAGGCATAAGATAAATTAAAGGAAGATGACTTAAAGACGAAGCTTCAGAAGAGTTCTATTGTTTACAATGAAATATTGACAATTAGAATATTTGGGACACGCTTTAAGTGTTCTCTAGGGAGATAATGGAAGGATTTAACAATAAAAAACCCCTTAAAAAGTAGTTTTAAAACTAAAAGATATCAATATCAAACGTAGATAAAATATCTATCTGGTTTTATTTGAGAAATTAAACTTCTGCATAAAAAACGCAAATTCATGAAGCAAATAAAACTTTTTAAACTTTCTTTCTTTATTCAATAATAAAATTTTGAGCTTGTATTATCGGAAACAAGCGACTAACTTAATTTTTATAGAAAAAAAAAATCCACAAATATATTAAAATATACTTTCACGCAATTGTATTCCAAAATTGATTAATTTAAAGAAAACTTGGATTTGATAACAGCCTTAAGGCATAGGGAGATAAAAAATTTATTTTATCATACAGCTGTGCTAAAAAACACAAAAATATATCAAGTAGCTGTGTGATTCAGAAGTTTATAAATAGAATTGCAGTTAATTCCTGACTAAGCACTTTTTAGAACCGGGTCATGTCAACGAACATTCCTCTGATGTAAATTTTTGCCATATTTATAAAATAAAATAGTAATAAAGCGACGATTACTATTCATAAATAGTAGTGCTCTTTTACCAGAGTATGTGCCGTATATGACTATGCTTGAATCTAGCATTTCCCTGAGAAGTCTTTGAATATTATTGTTAGGGGTTGGTTTTGAGTCCTGATTGCGGTATTGGACTTTGTATTGCATGTTTCGAAATATATCACACTAAAAAAAATAGTAATAATAAAAAAATTAATGTATATATGTATATTGTTTCAAATATTATTCGTAAAAATGTGTGCAATGGTCATAAATAAAGAACTAAGATTTGAAAAAGAAAGGTCTTATTAAGTTGTACGGTCTAAAACAATCATTAAGACACAGAATTCTCGCATGATGGCTTTTCCATAAATGTGAATTTGTTCTATAACATCTTTTTTTAGCCTTAAAAAACTAATTGCATATATTTTTTTTTGAAACCTTATAATTATTCAATTTCTCTAACAAAAAACATAGGTACTTTATGATGGATTTTCCAAATATTAAGATATCCTAAAGGGGTTAATCAAAAAACAAATTTAAAAAAAAGGTGAGAATTCGGTTTAAAAATTTTTCGATTGGCACCTCCTTCATTGTTGTATGTTTTGTAAATGCATAGAAAAAGAATGTTGACAACAGATATAACATAGGGGAGACTAGGGAGGGTTGACCCACTTTTTACAGAATAATTTTTTATTTTTTAAATATTGAACTTATTATAAAGTTTTATATATCATTTTATTCGTTATACAATCAGTTATTAAAATAAAATTGCTACATAAGTGTAACATATAAGAAATTTGAAAAATGATTGATTTTATTCATGAAAAAATAATGGGTCAAGGCTCCCCATATATGGGAGGTTTTACCCACTATATGGGAGGCTTGACCCACTTTGTTTTATATTGCACTATTTGTGAAGAGAAATAAAATCAGTTTAAATAAAGGAAAATAACTTTATTCTACATGTTTTAATTATTATAAAAAAATAATTTTTTTTTTAAATATGAGGCTTAAACAAACCTGATAAGACGCAATCGCAAGTCAGAGGAGAAAAATTTTGTTTTAAACAGGGTTTTGTCAGAGCAGGTATAATTGTACAGCAAGGAATATGAAATTTAAACAAGGCAGTATTCTGTTAGAGACAGGTTCAGTGTTCATAGTGTCTCATGTTATTATGTCCGGATTTAGGAGCCACTGTACCACTTTTTTTTTGTCTCCATATCCTACTTTTTGTGACACTCGACTTGACAACTCTAGTTGTCACATAGTTTGGCTTAATCTCACTGTATTCATCCTGGTGACATTTGTCACATACCTTCCTAAAGTTTTTCGATCAATGCTATGATCTTTTCCCGCCGCATGAATAATTAACTTATCATTAACATCTTTTAACACTTTCAGGGGCAAAGTACTTTCAGCAGTAAAATGTTGAAATAAAAGACTGGCACCGGAATACACGAACAAATTCATTTGGAAATAAGAAAAGGCGATATTTCAGATACATATTAAATGGAAAAGATTTTAGCAAAATTCTGGTGCCATTGTGGCGTTTGGGAATTAAAATTAAGTGGTTTCATAAGCATACCACTGCCCCTGAAACTACTTACCCTATATGATCTCCTATATGCACTATCTTTCAAGTTATGAATATTTTATTTATCATTGTTATAGGGGAGACTAGGGACGGTTGACCATACGGGAGGCTTGACCCACCCATTAATTTTCATATTTAAAAGAATTTCATTGTTTTATCAATAGGTGTCAATCAAAGCTACTGGATTGCTCAAACTACAATCTTTGTAAAACACACCTAATCGAAACAGGTGTGGAAAAATCAATTGTGAAGCGTTTTCAACCTAAAATTTGTGTTTTTTAGAAATATTTTGTAAGCTTTTTTCAGATAAAATATATCATAGAAATTTAAGTAAGTGGGTTTTAAGTAATGCAGAAATATCGAGCTTTCATTCCAGGTATAAAGATTGCACAGTAAGTTAGGCTTAATATAACAATGTGGTATTGCTTAGAAAAGGTCTATGTAGGGAGGCTTGACCCAGTCAGTGTGAGGGAGGGTTGACCAGATGCTCAAGGCTTCCTTAATTAAGTGGATTTGGAAATATTTTATTATACACTGTGAATAATGAAAAGTGAATGGTATATGTATAAAAGAATGTAAATTTATTCTGTAAAGCTTCAGTAAAATGCTATGATGGAAAAGAAAATGTTTAAAACTGACTATAGAAAAATGTGAAAAATTGCTAGAAAATGGGAAAGTTGACAGGAACTTTTTTCCATTTAGATATTGCTTACAATAGATAAATAGAAACAGTGGGGAAGACTAAAAAAGGACTAGAAAGGATGGAAGCAACAGTCTTAACCCTTTGAGGGGTAGTGGTATATTTATAAAACAACTTAATTTTAATTCCGAAACATCACAATGGCACCAGAATTTTGCTAAAGTCTTTTCCATTTATTGTATATGTGAAATATAGCCTTTTTCTTATTTCCAAATAAATTTGTTCATAAATTCCGGTGCCAGTCATTTATCTCAACATTTTAGCACTGAAAGTACTTTGCCTCTTAAAGGGTTAAATCATGTTAATGATAAGTTAAGTGCTTATGCGGTTGCAAAAGAACACAGCATCGATCGAAAAACTTTAGGAAGGTATGTAGAAAAATTTCACCAGGGTGAATACAATGATATTAAGCCAAACTATGTGACAACTAGAGTTGTCAGATCGAGTGTCACAAAAATGGAACAAGGAGATAAAAAAAGCTGGACAGTGGCTCCTAAATACGGACATAATAACATGAAACACTATGAAGACTGAACCTGTCTCTAACAGAATACTGCCTTGCTTAAATTTCATATTCCTTGCTGTACAATTATACCTGCTCTGACAAAACCCTGTTTAAAATAAAATTTTTCTCCTCTGACTTGCGATTGCGTCTTATCAGGTTTGTTTAAGCCTCATATTTAAAAAAAATATTTTTTTATAATAATTAAAACATGTAGAATAAAGTTATTTTCCTTTTTTTAAACTGATTTTATTTCTCTTCACAAATAGTGCAATATAAAACAAAGTGGGTCAAGCCTCCCATATAGTGGGTCAAACCTCCCATATATGGGGAGCCTTGACTCATTATTTTTCATGATTAAAATCAATCATTTTTCAAATTTCTTATATGTTACACTTATGTAGCAATTTTATTTTGATAACTGATTGTATAACGAATAAAATAATATATAAAACTTTATAATAAGTTCAATATTTAAAAAATAAAAAAATATTCTGTAAAAAGTGGGTCAACCCTCCCTAGTCTCCCCTATAATATTTTATTTTTCCACCGACTTTAGTGGATGGGATTTCATATACTTTTCAGATTCGCATCTTTTCATGCGTAGAAACCTTTCTGATATAATGAATATTATAGTAGGCATTTTCAAAGTATTTTCAAAGTAAGTACCGAAGTATAAATTTAATGTCCAAGAAAATAACCATGATATGCTTTTATAATGGTACACGAATTCACGTTTATATGCATTTATATAAGTAAGATAGACAAAACATGAAAATATATATGAAGATATAAAATTGCGTACAATACTAATTCTAATAAATACTTTACAAAACTTGCCAAAGAAATACAATATTTCAATCAAAGGCATCGTACGAACTCTTCTTATGATTTCCACCCTCATATTTACACAATAGTGAATTAATTTGTACATTTTTAAAGAGTTATACAGTTCCATATGCAATGTAAAGACATCATGAAAGATGCTGGAGATGGTTACCATTCGCACTCTAACAACATTCTACAAACGCTGCAGACCTTAGGAAGTACTAGCTGACAGTAAATACAACGTTATTCTCCAAATTATTTTGAAAATTCAGTAATTCTCATGTTGCCTCCTGTTGCCATCTGATTTTGCATATAAGGAATTAATATCTATTAACAATATCGTTAACATTGCCACATTTTTATAAAATCAAAAGAAGCGGATAGTAAATCCGTGTAGATTCTAGGAGTGACACATCTTAGTCAGTGATATAAAATACGCGGGTATTTATTGTTAAGGGTAAATACCAACGGTATATACCCGGGTAAATACCCAAAATGAGTATTTACGTGGGTATTTATTCTTCAATCAAATGTAGCTGGGAAAAACCGCCATATTACTATTAGTTATAATGGATTAGTATAAAGAAAAAAAGAAAAATTTAGATCTTTAGATTTCTTATAATTTAAATTCCAAAGAAATTTAATATTTTACATTTAAATATTGAAATTAAATGTATTGAAACAATCAATAAATTTAATATATATATATATATATATATATATATATATATATATAATATGAGATTTAATATATATATAGAGTAGAACCTCGATAATCCGAAATAACTGGGACCGAGCCTCTTTCGGAAAATCGAAATTTTCGGATTATCGAGAATGCTTCAATTTCAAGATTAAGGAGAAATATATGCAATAGTTCTTATTATGGTAACAAGTGCTTAATAAAAATAAAACAATAGCAAAATAGAAACAGGAATAAATTACCTAAATTTTAATTTTGGAATTAAGTAACTTTTACTTGTATCACAAGGGTTTGAAAAAATGTTTTGTTTGTCGCAGTTTCGATTGCTTTTGATTTGAAGCTCTATCACGGAGTTTTTTTTTAATGTTATTAGTTCACCAGTATCACAGTCTTTGTGCTGCTCCAGCCATGCCAAACATTTTGCAAAACTTTCAGAAGCTTCAGAATTGCTAATCTGTTCATTTTCTTCGTTCTACTCCGCAGTTTACGGGAGCTCAAGTTAAATTCAGACGAACTCTACGAAAGGGGATCGAAAATATTTATATGTACATAGTCGTAGTTCGAAAATGACCGCTTTCACACAAGGAATATCATAGGTAAACTAGTATGTTGTGTTTATCACAAAACTTTCTTCTATATAAATCACGTCAACTAAATCATTTAAATAGTACAAATAATAACAACGATTTAGCACCAATTCATATCAATGTATATCTGAATTTGAAGTTGGATGAAAATTCGTGCATTAGTTCTTGAGACAGAGCTATAACGGAAATTCTGAAAAATGTAGCATAGCAGCGCCACCTGTTGAGCGATTTACACAAAAAAAGCAGCATTAATGATATCAAGGTATACCTGAATCTGAAGTTTATTGAAAATCCAAGCATTAGTTCTTGAGAGAAAACTATTGCACAAATCGCAAAAAATAGAGCATAGCAGAGCCACCTGTTGAGCGATTTATACCAAACATTAAACAGCACTACTTTATACGTCAATTCATCTCAAGGACTAACTAAATCTGAAGTTTGAAAATCCTTGCAATAGTTCTTGAGATACAGCTCTTGCGATAATCATGAATAATGCAGCATAGAAGCGCCACCTGTTGGGCGATTTTCGCAAAAAGTAATCAGCACCAAACTATGTCCTGGACTAACTAAATCTGACGTTTTATGAAAATCCGTGCAGTAGTTCTTGAGATATAGCTATTGCAGAAATCGTGAAAAATGCCGCATAGCAGCGCTACCTGTTGGGCGATTTTGACCAAAAACTAATCAGGTCCAGTTTATATGAAGGTCTAACTAAATATAAAGTTTTGTGAAATCCCGTGCATTAGTTCTTGAGATAGAGCGCCCACAAAATTTTTGTCACATACAGAATCACAGACAGAATGACAGAGTGACAGAGTGACAGACAGACATTTTCTAAAACCATCAAATCGTGTTCTGGGCATTCTAAAATTTATAAATCCGTCGAAAACCGGAAGTCGAATTTTTTTACGAATCCAATACTTTAATCTTGTAAAGATAGAAGAAAGTAAAAAAAAAAAAAAAAGAAGAAGCTTTAAAAATGGATTTCGGTTAACCGAGAGTTTCGGATAAAAGAAGTTCTGCTGTATTCAGTATGAATTCAGTATAATATTCAATGTGAATATCTAATTTTTATGTCATGTTTAGCTTTTTCATTAAATTTTACCTGGAATACTAAAAGGGAAGACATTCGATGAAATAGTTTAAGAATTATAAAGAATTCAAATTCGGAACTGCTAATGATAAATTCATTTTTGATCGTTACAAAACGGAACGCAATGCGGATAGTATACTAATTTATGGAAACTATAATTCTATAATTCACATATTTTAAACATTAATACGTTAATAATATTTTCGCCTTGGATTTTTGTTTAAAAAAGTTTTAATTTTTCATTATTTTTTTAGTATACATTTTAATTAATTTTCTAAAACAATATGAATTGTAACGTATGACTTTTTAAAAATAGAAATAATTTCTAAAGCCTTTAATTATGATATTATAGAATTGCAGCTCATTCCGCCAAATAGTTCGCAAGTTATTCTTAAGGGAGTTCTCAAATCCAAAGGGGCTATTCTCTGACGTATTTTTTAATTGATTTTTGTCTGGAAATTTTATTGGGTGTTCTTATCCAGAAACTGTTTAATCGAAAGGCGTTTTCTATTGTTTGGTAAAGACAGAAGAGATTTCAGAAAATACTGTCAAAGTAAGCGTTTTGAAATAAATCGAGAACGCGAAAGTTTGAGAAAGTGAAAAACCTGTCTTCAAGTGGCCAAAATCATTTATAACTCTGTACGTAATTTATATATATACTAGAAAGGTAGCCCGTCAAAAATGACGGAAATTTAGATATAAAGATATATACAACTCATGTGCAAGAATATGAGTTTTCTCGCTTGTTCCGCAGTGATAGATGAAAATAACACATTTTAAGAACGAAACACATTTATGAAAAACTGTGTACAGTAGAAGACCACTAATCTGCACAGTTTGGTTCCAAGTGTTATGCAGATTTGACGCTTTTTGCGGTCATGTCTATTCAATCTTTATTTACATTTTTTTAAATTCATATATTGGACAATTTAATTTGTTGAGCCTTAAAAATAAATAAATAACACACTTGAAGTAAGGTTAAAAACTATTAAATTATCGTATACGATTTCATGAAATGGTATTATATGGTATTATATGTATATGCTTCCCGATCTTGGTTACGACGTTGGCGAAATTGGCTGCAACTTGTCATAATCCTAATAGTGTGTGCCGCTATAACAAAAAAGTATCGAGTTTTTAGTAAAATTTCTGATATAAAGTAGCTTTCAAAAACATGTGTAAAATTGCAGGCCATTCTCGTGTTATGTCAGTCCTAGGAATAATATTTCTAACACTGAAGATTTTCCATGTATATATGGAATTTAGAAAAGCTTCCCCAAAAGAAAGATCCTGAAATGACATTGTAATTCCTCTAACTTCAAAATTTAATCGGCCCCTGATGTTGAGTACTGAAATCTAATAAATACAGTTATTTTGAATATTACAACATAATTAAACAGTTAAATTTATTTAACTTAAACCCGCTGTTACTTCCCAATGTTATTTTTTAGCATTAAGAAAGAAAATTACTTAAAATTTTCAAATCATGCATTTATGTTTTTTTCCGTCTTTAATAACTAAATAATGAAAAAATAGGCTTTTGTTCTGAGCTCATAAATATGACAATAAAATAATGTAACTAAGAGACATTGCAAAATTAATTCTTTGTGATTACAAACCATAAACAAACGATACCGCCACCATTTTACCTACTATGACGTCATTAGATGCCCATTGATTGCTGGAGAACTTACTTTGTGAATGATTGCCTCAATGATTTAATATTTTTGACGTTTCACGATAAATGAATCACTTGTGTTTGTTTAGGTTTATGGAATGAGATATTAAGCTGTGAACCTAATTTCAATTGAAGTTATCCAAGAATATATGTATTTTTAATCGAAATTAAAAACAATGCTTTGATCTCGAAATAAAAAGTTTTAGTTTGTATAAGTTGTTATTTCTGTTAATTATTTATTTAAGTACTTTTCCATTATAGCGCATTTAAAAAAAAAGCTTGGCGCGATTCGGGCATCAGAAAGTGAGATATGTTGCGAAAATATATAAACAGCTATGAAAACAAATCTAATTAACTTTTATCTTTGTTTATATATGCACTTATGGAACAGATGTCATATTCGCCCCATATTGGCGCGATTTTTTTCTGTCGCCAATATCATATAGACAACAGGTGCTTAACTTGCGTCAAAGTGTCGTTATTTTGTTTGATGTGGTAACCCGGATTATGTTGTTTATGCTGTTGATGTTTTCGCCAAATTGGCAACCGAAAAAAATCGCGCCAATATGGGGCGAATATGACATCTGTACCGCACTTATATACATAAAAAAATCGTTTCTAAATATATATAATTTTTTTTATATACAAATTACGGCACAGATTTCAGATATGAACCGGGATATCTAACTGGCGCCAAAATGGTGTTATTTTGCCTGCTATGGTAACCCAGCTATTGTTTTTATTTATTAATAAGTTGTTTATTTACTTTTATTTTCTGTTTTTTAATTATATAAACTGCTTTGTTCGGTACAGATGTCATATTCGCCCCATATTGGCGCGATTTTTTTCTGTCGCCAATATCATATAGGCAACGGGTACTTAACTTGCGACAAAGGGCTTGATGTGGTAACCCGGATTATGTTGTTTATGCTGTTGATGTTTTCGCCAAATTGGCAACCGAAAAAAATCGCGCCAATATGGGGCGAATATGACATCTGTTCCCTTTGTTCTATAGTTATTATTCAAACTTTTATTTATTTATAGTTATTTCCTTTTCAAAATGATAGCAAATAATTGAAAAATATATAAGTAACTGGTATTCGAAAGCAAGATTTCTGCCAAATTGGAGTCATAGAAAAATCACGCCAACCCCCATGCGTATATGACATCTGTGCAAAAATTACTTCTGTTTCTTTATAAAAATGGATAAATAGCTTTTTTTATATTAAATTGTCGGCACAGATGCCATATACGCCCATATTGGCGCGATATTTTTTTTGACGCAGATGTCATATACACACCGGGTACTTAACTGGCGCCAAAGTGTCGTTATTTTGCTTGTAATGGTAACCCGAATGTTGTTTATGCTGTTGATGTTTTCGCCAAATTGGCGCCGGAAAAAAATCGCGCCAATATGGGGCGTATATGACATCTGTGCCAAATTGTATACATATGGAAAAAATTGCTTGTGAGTATGAAGCAGTAAATAGGTTCTCCAGAAAATACGTTGGCAAACTTCTTTCTCGCCAAGAAACTTTTCTCCGAAGTATTATTGTACATAAGCAATGATTGCTAGAAATGCATTTTTAATTATGATATGCGCTTTTATATTTCACTATATGTATGCATACTATACTGTGTGTATAAATGCTACAGTTCATATGCAGGGCTACACAAAATAATTCGTAAGGGCTACTGAGTATGAGAGTAAATTGCTTAAAGGTGGTTTTTAAAGGAGTTATGCATTTTTACGCTGAAATGCATTTAGTTTCCTAAGAAATGTTTGTAGAATATAGATAAAATTATGGTACAGATGTCATATTCGCCCCATATTGGCGCGATTTTTTTCCGACGCCGATTTGGCGAAAACATCAACAGCATAACCAACATAATCTGGGTTATCACATCAAGCAAAATGACGACACTTTGGCGACGGTTAAGTACCCGTTGCGTATATGACATTGGCGTCAGAAAAAAATCGCGCCAATATGGGGCGAATATGACATCTGTGCCAAAATGATATACATGGTCACGCAAATAATTGGATACATAACCGTCTATGGATGATAATATCTGGAAATGTGATTTCAGTAGTTTTAAGAGTAGTTTAAATTAAATTTTAGCTAAATAGTGGCATGTAATAACGGTACTATTGGCTATGGACGGTAACCGCTGAAATCAATTTTTAAATTTTTTTATGCGTTTTCTAAAATGTTTACTTAGTTATAGTTAGGTACTTCTTAGTTATCCCGTCGACCAAATTACTGTCGCCAAATTGCAAGATTAATTGTCAATAATGTTTGCCATTAATTAATTAATTGTAAGATTAAATGCCAATAATGGCCAATAAAACCATTAATTCCACGTTTTATTTGTATTTTTGTTAATGGTTTACTATTGATTTGGCGATTTATATAATTTGGCGAAATTGGTCGTTGGGATATCTAAGAAGTAACGTTATCTTATTTACCTTATTTCCCTAAATAACGAAGTTTTGTTAAAGCATTCAGGATGTGTTGGAAAGTGTTTCATATTCTATGCCTAACGCATTATTTTTCTTTCTTCTTTAGTCTTCTTTTGCATTTATTTTATTCTTAATTTTTTAGTCTTATACTGCTTTATAGAAACTTTGGCACAGTTCTCATATACGTTATCATATATTGGCGCGATTTTTTTCCGACGTCAATTTGGCGAAAACATCAACAGCATAAACAACAATATCCGGATTACCATATCAAGCAAAATTACGACACTTTGGCGCCAGTTAAGTACCCGTTGTGTATATGACATGGGCGTCTGAAAAAAATCGCGCCAATATGGGGCCGTATATGGCATCTGTGCCGAAACTTTAATATTTAATGTTTAAACTCTTCGCTCACTCCCCTTGCATATAGTACAAACTATAACACGGACAGCGCAAAATAATAGACAGTTCGGTACTTTTCCACTGTAGGGGCTTTGACATTTAAAAAAAAAAGATTGGTGTAATTTGGGCATCAGAAAATGAGATTTGGGTGCTTTTCCATTATGCGGACACCATTGTCGCCAAGCGTAATAGTTGGCGCAAAATCGTGAATTGAAGCATTTGAAAAATAAAAGAAAACCATTGTCGATACTAAAGTGAGCATTTAAAAAATATAGCATTTGAAAATTCCAGACTTTTACGAACTGTTTCATCAAGTCACAAATATATACTTAAAATAAGTGAACAAATAACTGCTATAAAATAAAGCAATAAAATAAAACTCATATTAAACTGCTGGCATAAAATTACAAATATCTTTTAGCATTTTGAAATAATTGGCGCATTAGCATACATTTTGGCATGGTGTCCGTATAACGGAAAAAATATCGTCAATATTTGTTGTCAAATCATATAAACAGCTATGAAAACAAATTTGATGAGCGTTTTTGTTTGTTTTATATGTATATTATAGATGTTTTTTTTTTATGTACAAATTACATCTATTTCTGTATAAAATTAGAGAAACGGCTTTTTTATGTTAAATAAATCGTATAAATATCGAAAAAATGCGTGTGTATATAAAATGAAACAGTGAATAGGTTCCCGGAAAATATGTTACCAAATTTCCTTTTTCGCCAAGGCACCTATACTGGAAAAGTACCTAAAGCACATTAAAATCGCGCAGTTAGGAGCTCACACAGTACACCGTTGTCTATTGGCGGTTATTTTATTAGTAGCATCAGGAGAAAGATGTAAAGATGTACTTTAAATTCTCACTCATAGATTTCGAAAAAATATTTTAAAAGAATGGAGTTTAAATTAAATTTCGTTGACCTCCATTATGAAAGATTAATGGTTTTAAATGGGAATTTCGGCAAATTAGCCAGCTACTGCCAAGTTGGCTAACATTTGGCGCTACTGTGGTAACCCTGCATTAATATTTTTCAACAGTTACTCATTTCAATGAGGTGGTCCTACCGGAATAGTGAGGGACACACAGAGACTTGGATTTTATATAAATAGATATATATATATATATAAACGTGTTTCGATTTGAAGTCACTTTAGCAGTAAGGCCTGCCAATTATATTCATTTACATTTAAAAGTGAGTCAGGAAGTGTATCAGAACTTCAGAACCGCCTTAAAAAAACACCCACATTACAATCTGTTTTGCAACAATTGCAAATTTATTTAACATTAAGAGTTCCAAAATTTAAGCTTCGTATTTTATAAATTACTTGAAGGAGTGACTTCTCATTTGGTATTCTCGTGTAAAATTTCCGGAAAAAGTCAAATGTGATGTCAAAATTATGCTCTCTTTATTGGAAATTTCCCTAAACTAATATATGTTTTAAAAACATAAATTGGAAAGTTGGTGGTCGAATAGCTTTCTCCATTTTTTTTTATCTGACAATTCTGACATTAAAATGTTTCGTTGTTTTTTGGCCATCTGTACCTCCTTGCATGAGTAGATTTAAGATATCGATATCAAGAATGCAAAAACCAATATGTACTACTTTTTTTACTCTTATTTGTCCCGAATAAGTTTTTATTTATTTATTTATTTTAAAATAAAGATACAGGAAGTAGTTATGACATTAGATTATGTTTTTTTATATATATTAAGTTAATCTGACGTTTATTTGATTAAAGGATTCAATTAGTTCTACAGTTGGTTTAGAAAGAGAGACAATGTTTTACTCATAGGAATCCAAATACGCATAGGAACTCATCAACTAAAAGTACTCTTTAACTGATAAACTTCTTAATTAACAAAATTTCAAAAAAAAAAAAGTATCTTTATGCTTTTAACAATTTTTAGTTTTTTAGGATAATAGTTTCTCATAATAGGTTAATTTTCTAACTATTGTTTTCTAAAGGGTTTTATGAATGTTATTGTATACAGCATTCAGACTCATTTCTTCATACGGTTGGGACATGATATATCCCTCCAAAGAATGAAATAACGGGCCATCAGCTGGAAAAAAGATGACAGCCAGCACTGCCATCAGTGGTAAAGTGCAATGGTGCCATTACTTAAACTAGTAAAAAAGCGTCCGTGCGGATTGCAATTGGCCCATGAGTGATGGCCAATCGCAGGTCAGCATTGGTATGCCATCAGGCCATCACTGGTATGCCATCACATTACTTCAATCCGGCACTTTTCCTGTAGTGCTAGCACCTATCCTACTTTTTCTTTGCTGGCTTAGCACTTTCCCTTAAAAAAATTCTTATAGAATTCTATAAATAAAGGCCCTTTTTTCTATGAACTAGTTTCACCAACAGATATAGCGGTGTCTATAGTAGAAATGTCTATAGAAATATTTGAACTCTCAACTGTTTCCTTGTGGTCACCCTCCCAAGTACTAACCGCGCTCGATACTGATTGGTTTTCGTGATCGAACATGAACAAGTACTTTCAGGGTATTCTATGACCGCTCGTAGTTAACTGGTATAGAAATTATTGTATTGTATAGAAATCCTATATATTTTATACACTTTTTTTTATTATTGATTCTAAACTGTGTAAATTGTGAAAACCGAAATCCTTTGTAACTTAGTAAAACCAGATTTAAGAAGAAAAAAAAAGTGCGTTGAAATAAAGAATTCATTTATTTATTCATTTACGTATTTATCAAAGTTGGTTGAAATGGTGCTATATTATTTACATTTTCAAAAAAAAATTAGCTTCACAGCTTAAATTGTGTTAAGATATTCATTTCAGATTGCATAAACATTCATGCACAAGTACTTTCAGCGTATTCAACAACCACGCGTTGTTTTTACGCTCTTATTGCACTATTTCAAGTTTGTTTCCTTTGTGATTTGCTTTCCCAATCATTAAACTTGTATAGAATTTATTGTATTGTATAGAAATCCTATATACACTGCTCAAAACAATTAAAGGATATTTGAAGTTTTATATAAAATAAAGATATAAACGAAATTTTTTTTGCCGAAAATAAAAGAAGAGAATCACAAATGCAAATTTTTCTGGTTTTCAAACTGTGGAGTATGCAAATTTTGAGTTCGACGTCAAAAACGTCGCTTCAGCGGCAGCGAATGAAATTTGACTTTCAACTGGATAAAAGAGAATGAAGACAAGGATGATCGGCATTCAGTGATTGCTTTGTTTCGATGAGTACGATGTCTCAGCGAAGTCATTTGACAGATTCAGAAGTTTTGAGAATTGTTGGTAGGATAGAAGGGGGCCAAACTCAAGCCGAAGTAGCGCAAGCCATTGGAGTGTCACAAAGTGTCATTTCCAGGATCTGGAACCGTTTTTTGGAGAGTGGATGTGCAGACCGAAGACCAGGGCAAGGTCGTAGACGGGCAAAAACGCCCAATGAAGATCGGTATTTAGCGTTAACAGCTCGGAGACACCGAACCATGAACGCTACTCTTCTCCAACAACACCTTCGCTCGGCTACAGGCACCACGATTTCAACTCAGACTGTCCGAAACCGGCTCCATGCTGTAGGTCTGTATGCTCGCCGACCGATGGTATGTGTTAGATTAACATCAAGGCATCGTCGCGACCGCAGGGAGTGGGCAACCGAGCATGTCAACTGGAGGAGAAATGAATGGAGCAATATTCTGTTTTCTGACGAGTCCCGTTTTTCTGTGCATCCGGATAATAGGCGTATTTTCATCTGGAGGGACCGTGGCAGTAGGAATAATCCTGCGTTCGTGCACGAAAGTGTCAGATTTAGCGGTGGAGGAGTGTTGGTGTATGGTGGCATCTCCATTGACGGGCGCACTGACCTCTCCATCATTCGAGATGTAGCTCTGACTGGTCGCCGATATAGGGATGAGATTCTCAGACCTATTGTAGTCCCTTACGCTGCAGCAATCGGAGATAACTTCATTTTAATGGACGATAACTGCAGGCCACATCGTGCAAACCTGGTGGAGGATTTCCTTTTCGAGGAAGGAATCGTTCGAATGGAATGGCCAGCGTGTTCTCCAGACATGAATCCAATCGAGCACGTTTGGGACGCTCTAGGAAGACGAGTTTCTGGCCGCCAACAACCCCCACAAACTTTCCAAGAACTGGAAAGAGCTCTTCTGGAAGAGTGGGGCAGAATACCCCAACTCGTCATTAATAGCCTCATTGAGTCCATGCCTCAAAGGTGTTCAAAGTTGCTGGCCGCCCGTGGAAACCATACCCCCTACTGAAAATAATTTTCTTTGAAGAAAGACTTTGAAAGACTTTTTTTCTCATATGCACAAATTGTGTTTTTTTCCTTTAGTACACAAATGCGCGATAAAATGCATTTTTTCTGCCAAACATGTGTAATTTATTCTCATATAACCTACTATGTCTGTCGACCATGTATCAATCAGCTAAACAGTTTACCAGATACAAAATCCACCTAAAACTGCAATATCCTTTAATTGTTTTGAGCGGTGTATTATGTACGTTGATTGATTCTGAACTGTGTAAATTACGAAAACCAAAATCCTTTGTAACTTAGTAAAACCCAGATTTAAGAAGAAAAAAAAAAAGTGTGTTGAAATAAAGAATTTATTTATTTATTCATTTACTTATTTATTTTATTGGTGACAGTGGTGCTATATTATTTAGTTTGAAAAAAAATAGCTTGACAGCTTAAATTGTGTTAAGATATTCATTTCAGATTTGCGTTCAAATTCATTAATCTGCCGCGGGGTGATAAAAATGACTCTTATTTTAATATAGACTTGACAAAATATTTAAAAGTCTAATAAATTATTATTTGTTAAACTTGAAACGTAATTGTTTAACTATTTTTACACTCCAGATTAAAATATTTGAATATAAATTACAATTAGTGAATGTTTTTTATAAATTAGATGAATTACGCCACCTAGCGTAACGGTTCCCAGCATTAATACTGCAAAAGTTCGTGCCCTTCCATGGTGTGGTGGGCCAGCGCAAGAGATAAAACAGAGGCCCATTAGAATTTTATCTGATGATTTCCAACGGCAATGTTGACTGAAGCTGTCCAGCAGTAGTCATGCAGTGCTAGGACATAAGCCAACACTTCTCCATCATTGCCAGCACCTGTCTTGCTGCTGGCCAGCAATTTCTTCTTTGCTGGAATGTATCGACGTCTGTTGGAACAGGAACAGCACTATTTTTCTGCTTTTGGAGTAAATCGCTGTTTTTCTTTGAAAGTGCTACATTTGATATGATCCTGCTGAAATACAGAGTTATAGCTTGAACGTTAAAGTTTTAAGCAATACAAATGACTTCCCCATTTAGTTTTTCCTGGCAATTATATGGAATCCAAGGGTTTTAACCTTCATCTTGAATTCGAATGAACAATGCATTTATATATTTATACTTCCTTTGATGATGTTCACTATAACAATTGCATGTCTACAAAAAAAATATCAACATTTTAAAGTATCAGAACACGGTATATGTAAATGATGAGCAAGGCCACTTAATCAGGTAACATGCGGGCATATTGTATATTTCTTAACTAAAATGAAAGCTGTTATTATTGATGAAGCATTGTAACCTATTATTTCAAGACATTTTTATCAATATTATGATTTTTTCAGGGAAATACGAAAGTACCCAGTTTTAGTTAATTTACCCCAGGATTGAGTAAATACCCAGGTATATACACAAAAAATAAATACCTACCCGCAGTGTTTATTTACCCTTACCACATCATTGATGTTAGACTGATTGTATTGTAGGTCGTTCATTAAAAAAATGTATATAAAGTCTTGACGTCTACCTCCACTTCTTAGCTGCTATTGCAAGAACTCGAAGACACACTATAAAACTTTTTATTTATAATACAAAACAAATATAAATAAATGTAAAATAAGATATTTTCTTCCTTTCAAACTGACCAAACTTCCAAAAAGTAATTTTAGATATTTTAAATATTTATGCAAATGTAAATTTATATTTATGTTATGTTTCATTTTTTTAACGTATAAAATAATATTCACCATTGATTATTACATTTTTACATTGATTTTTAATATGTATATATATATATATATATATTTGATTTACCTTTATTGTCTTTTCTAGTCTTTTACATTCAACCATTTCCATATATTTACTTGTCACCGTACTTCTACCTCACTTATTCAAGTGACTTTATATAAGGCAATTCCATTCCTATGAATGTAAATAGAACTGAAAAAAGTATTTCTCCTTTCAATTTATCAGTCATGGAAATCAGCCCTTTATTTCTTTTTGAAGGATTGCTTCGTGACATGCTATATTGGAATTCGAAAACGTCAAATAGTGTAATATATTATTTTATGTTTGCAGATTTCAAATAATGGTAAGGAGAGTTTTCATGGAAAAATATGTAGTAAATGAACCCATTAATTTCTCATAAATTCATACAGTATAAGTCAATAAATAAATAAATAATAAATTCGAAAAATTACCGAATTCAAACAAACTAAGGACAACATAGACATAATCAAAATTTACAACACATTGGCTACTTTATAACAATTCTGGTACACAGATGATTCTTAGTTATCAAGCATTATTCATCTACTAAAATTAAAGGAATATTTCATTTGATTTAAATATATTTTATTTGAAACTAGTTTTTGATCGTGGCTTCGCTCGCGTAGAATGCAGGTTTTGAAATTAGAAGCGCAAAATTTACATTTTTTTTTTTTTTTAAAATATGTTTCGCACAATTTACAAACAAATAGTGCAAATCAAATCAAAATCCGTTGAATAGAGCTTTTTACAATTGTTTTTTTTTCTAATCGAACCAGCCTAGTTGAAGAACGTTCTCCCATAGCACTATAACTTCCCGATGTAGAACGATGCTACACTAAAAGATACAACTATGATACACTAAAACCTTCCCCCCAAAACTAGGACTTCCCTCAGAGGGATTAGTCTGAGCGATATTACTGAGAACATAGATTTAATAATAACATGTGGAAGCAAAGAAAATGAGATGTTATCTTTAATTGTCCGTATACTGCGAAAAATTGAAATGATGAAAATGAACGAATTGTAGAATTACAAAATCTTATATATAAATTCGTATACACTGTTTAAAAAAATGGGAAATCAAACCATTCAAGACAAACATGCATGGATATAAAATTGAAAGTACGCAATTTATTAAAAGTAAAATAGAAAATGAAACACTAATTTACTTATACAGGAATTTTAACTGTATAAAATGATGTCAAGAGCATAATCAGACGTTCCGCACCAATTTGACAATTTGAGTAACTTTAAATGACAAATATATGATGTTTAAAAAGAATGGACTATACTTTATATGGTGTGTGCTCCGCCGGAATAGTTAATATTGTACAATATCTGTTTTCCACGGATGCAATGAGGTTGTCGATAACATTTAAGGAATTCTCTTCTCAAAATCTATTATAGTATCAAAGTACCGAATACATCAACAGTGGCATGCAATGCTTCGTTAGAGTGTGTTTTAGATATGCTCGATCGGATTTAAATGATGAGTGTATGCTGGCCACTACATACGCTGTATTGTTTTGTTTTCAAACATATTCTGCACAAGTTGAGCTGTATTTAGCATGTATTAAATAAAAGAAATCGGCAATGATTACAACATAAAGTATGACACAAGATCTGAATATATTGTCTGCATAACTTTTGAGCTGTCAAAGTGTCATTTGAAGTAATTTACAAATCCATACCTATTTATTCAGCAAATCATGCAAGCTAGCATACGCCAATATGAACCCGATTACAAAATTTCACCAGAATAAGTTAATATATAAAAAATCTACTAATGATAATTGAGAATATGACCTTATGATAAAATGTCTAGAAAAATGAATCGGATAAAACATTCATATCACATTTAAAACGGCACTTCCCTCTGTTAGTGTCCTTGGCGAGAGAGAGAAAAGCCTAGAGAAGGAACACTTTAACAAGTACTTTCGGGCAGCCTGCTCACTGTTTCATACAGGTCTTTATTCAATATTTACACAATTTATTTAATGCTAGGTGGGTATCTATCAGTTTTGTTGCATTTAAATCGCATGTTTTGCGGAGGAAATGCAGCATTATGAAATATTTAAAGTTGCTGTACCTAATAATTCCAAATTAATGGTAATTGAGATCGCTTTCCGTTAATTTCATCTTTTTAAATTTTAAATTTTTTAGAAACCATTCATAGAGACAATTGTATATTTTAAAACTAACCCGAAGCAAAATTTCAAGATTTTGGGCTCAGCAGTAACAGAGAAATAGAAAATTTTTGAAAGTTTTTTGTTTCTGCACTGTTTTTTATAGCGACATTTTTAGAAATTGTTCTATTGCGAGAATTTACGTCATGATAAATACAGCCATGTCAATTTTCATGTTTATATTCCTAACAGTTCCATGTTCTTCGTTACTTAGATCATCTTTAGATCTTTTTCCGCTTTGTTTAGTGCTTCTATTTTTTAGAATTCGTTCTACAACGACCATTTATATCTTATTAATTACTATCATGGCAAAGTTCTAGTTTCTAACCCCAACAGTATCCCAAAAATTTCAGTATTCCAAATAAATCATAGTTTAGAACCGTTCTAGAAATTTTTACGTTTATCCGTCAAATTGAACCTTTTAGAGAGCGTTCATTACGAGTATTTACATCTTAAAAGTAACTACCGCACCAAATTTAAAGTTTCTAACCCAATCAATATCGCAGAAATCACAATTTTAGAACTTTTTTGCTCCTGCAGCGATGTAGGTTCTTGCACTGACATAAAATAGTCTTTTTTTGGAGCAGAGATGGCCACCAACATTTTTTTTTTTTTTTTAAGTTGGCTATGTAGTTTCAGAGATAACACCTCACAAACGTACAAGCATTAATAATATTATATACTGTATAATATTATAACGCTTTATAATATTAGCATTAGATGTACAGATACAAAAGCCATTTATCTGTTACAAGCTAAAGTGCCGGCGTTGCCCAGAATTTGAAGGATGTTTGTTCTGGAAAATCAATTTCAAAATTTAACATACAACACAAAACAAACATTAAAAAAACCAGTCGAAATGTTGTTGAATGAATCATATGAAAACGCTATATAAAAATGTATAAATGTATATAACAGACGCAAAAGAATACAGCTATAAATGAACTTATTTCAATTTATAATTGGAGAAATAATGTTAAAATGCGCCAATATTTAACTAATCGGGTTTTTATTATGCTTCAATACATTTTTCACACTCATATGACGTTATACTATATCCACCATGCCTTTTATATTTCCAATATGACGTAATATTTTCCTCTTTCGCGTGGAAACCTTGAAATAGAAAAGTTATGAAGTTATATTCACTTTCATTCAAATTCGTCAAACCATTTATTTCATTTTCATATTTCACGTGAATATCTTGCAATAGAAAAGTTATGACGTAATATTCACCTTTTTTTTAAATTCGGCAAACTATTTATTTCATTTTCATTTTTCACGTGGAAATCTTGCAGTAGAAAATTAATTGTTGTAGTAATAATTTTATTGTGTTTTTTAATTGTTGGCAACTGCTATAACGAAAAATGTTTAAATTTGATAAGAAATTGCTGTTAAATTGGTGGTTTTTTATTAATTAAAAATTAACTATAAGTTATTTCGATTCCGGATTACTTTAGTTGTCTCGGCCATGTTTTAATACACATGTACGTATCTCTTCACAATTTTGGCTTCCAAATTGTTTATTTTTTATAGAATTACAAACAGACAGATAGACAACTTTTCATTTTTATATATCTCTCTATTCTATGAAAAGTAACTAACGCTGTCACCGCCGCCGCCGCCGGTTTTGAATTTTTTGTGACCGGAGGTTTTTCTTCGTTAATATTAAGAAAACTATTGGATACAAATATATGAAAATCAGTGGTACTATAGCGAAATGTTTGATCAACACACTAATGCATACAGTTTTCAAATCGAAGAATTATTTTAAGAGATATTTAATGCTAAAGTTGGACAAAATCGTTCCATTAAAAAAAATTTATAAGAGCAAAACCTATACATGGGAATTTAATCATTTTTAGATCATTTTATTCAATAGAAGATCCCGGTCTGCAGATTTCATTAATTTTCTTTAATTTGACTCATTTTTGAGGTTTTATTTCTATTTTAAATTCAAATATTCAGCATTTTGACAGATATTTTTTTACATATTTTAGAAAATGGTATTAATTTAAACTGTTGCCAACTGTATAAACAGCGCAAACAATAATGTTTGCTTCAAATAAAAAAAATATTTACACGTTACTATTATAAACAGAAAAAACCCATCAAATTACAATTAAATAATTATAAAAAAAATATTGGAAATTATTGGAAATTTCGCCATAAAAACTATATTTACATGTGAATTTTAAAAGAGAAACGATATTGTAAAATAAATTCATTAACATGCGTTAGAAATCTGAATTAGAACAAATTACGTCACATTACACTTATTATGCAAAATGAACAAAAAATAGTATTGCAAAACAGTTTAAATTTAAAAATTGCGCGAGACAAAATATTAGAGGTTAAATATTAGATTTTTTCAAAATTTTATTATTTGTCGTTTGATGTGAGGTGTTCAGCTATAAGTATGCAAATTTTTATGTTTCAAAATAATTAGGGGCTGAGTTAGAAAAATTTCTTTAAATACACAAGTTAGACCCCAGAGGGTTAAATATTAGACTTTTTCAAAATTTTATTATTTGCTGTTTGATGTGAGGTGTTCAGCTATAAGTATGCAAAATTTCATGTCTCCAGTTTAATTAGGTGCTGAGTTAGAAAAATTGCTTAAAATACACAAGTTAGAGCCCAGAGGATTAAGTAATAGACTTTTTCAAAATTTTATTATTTGTCGTTAGATGTGAGGTGTTCAGCTATATGTATGCAAAATGTCATGTCTCCAACTTAATTAGGGGCTGAGTTAGAAAAATTGCTTAAAATACAGAAGTTAGAGACCGGAGGGTTAAGTATGACTTTTTCAAAATTTTATGATTTATCGTGTTATCGCAAGTGTTCAGCTATAAGTATGCAAACTTTCATGTCTCCAACTTAATTAGGGGCTGAGTTAGAAAAATTGCTTAAAATACAGAAGTTAGAGACCGGAAGGTTAAATATGACTTTTTCAAAATTTTATGATTTATCGTGTTATCGCAAGTGTTCAGCTATAAGTATGCAAACTTTCATGTCTCCAACTTAATTAGGGGCTGATATAGAAAAAATTGCTTTAAATACACAAGTTAGAGCTTAAAGGGTTAAATATTAAGCCTTTTTCAAAATTTTATTATTTGTCGTTTGATATGAGATGTTCAGCTACAAGTATGCAAAATTTCATGTCTCCAACTTAATTAAATTAGGGGCTGAGTTAGAAAAATTGCTTAAAATACACAAGTTAGAGCCCAGAGGGTTAAATATTAGACATTTTTCAAAATTTTATTATTTGTCGTTTGATGTGAGGTGTTCAGCTATAAGTATGCAAAATGTCATGTCTCCAACTTAATTAGGGGCTGAGTTAGAAAAATTGCTTAAAATACAGAAGTTAGATACCGGAAGGTTAAATATGACTTTTTCAAAATTTTATGATTTATCGTGTTATCGCAAGTGTTCAGCTATAAGTATGCAAACTTTCATGTCTCCAACTTAATTAGGGGCTGATATAGAAAAAATTGCTTTAAATACACAAGTTAGAGCTTAAAGGGTTAAATATTAGACTTTTTCAAAATTTTATTATTTGCCGTTTGATGTGTGGTGTTCAGCTATAAGTATGCAAATTTTCAAGTCTCCGACATATATAGTTTCTGAGAACGGGCTCTGTGACAGACGGACAGACAAAGGAGTGAGGCAGGTAGGGTTTCGTTAGATGGACGAAACTCTAAAAACATGCTGCGGATGACTGTAACAACATCCTAAAATTACATTACCATCAGCGATCTACCAATCCCGAATTTAGTTTATATTCGTTTCATATATTCTTATTCTTTTGTGCGGCCCTGTAAAATAATTATCAATATTATATACAGTAAAACCTCTGAATATGGACACCCCGAGGATGCAGAATTTGTCCTCTATTTAGAGGTGACCGCTACTGAGAGTAAAAAATGTACAGCTATTTAAGGGTTGGTAATCGAAAAAATGCCCGCTAAATAGAGGTGTCCACTAATCGGGGGTGTCCGTTATGGAGGTTTTACTGCATAATAATATCATCCTTTACAAGAAAATTGCATGCTGTATGGTAGACAGACAGACATCCTGAGAAAGATAACCTCCGGATCAATAAGCACTCATGTCTTTTGTTTTAATCATCCACAATTGTATGTCATACAACATGCCAGATTTTATACAACAGGCTAAAAACGGTCACCGTGGTACGGAATACTGTATTATTATTTGTTTGCCCACCAAAACTGGTTGCCACGGGTTGTTGCAAGCTTTGTGATCACGTGGTTGAAACTGATCTATTCAATATTACTGCGTGCGTATTTTTTTTTATTTGCTCCATGTGTTCAAACCAGTTGTCTATGAAAACATCAACCGGTGAAAGTGACGCACACCAAATTTCTGTGACGTATGCAGATAAATTGTGCTTTTTTAAGAGTTTTTTCTATATAATTTTTAAACGGTTTGGAACTTATTTTTCATAGTAGGTGCATTCAGTAGGCGACCCTCATAGGTATCTTCTGGTGCAATCAGAAACGAAATCCGACAAATATTTTTTGAGTTATGCTTGACGAAAGGTTTTTATTAGGCTTTTTTTTTTTTAGTAGGACATGGCGTTAATATCCATCGTAGTAGTAAAGTGTCCGGACAGTAATATTTCGCTGAGTATTAGCCTTCGCTTCGCTCAGACAATTACCCATCTGATAATGTAAGTCTTCTAAAAATTTGCTTCAAGGAACGTGGATTATAAGCATTCAGAATCCTAATTCTTTTTTGATTTTATATATAAAGTAGAATCTCTGATTTTGTGAAACTGAAACTTAAGATGGATATTTCTATTTTAAGATATTCCACTACGCTTGTCACTCTTTTTTGAAATAAGGCTAAAAGGAGTATACTGCTGAAGTTGTTTCGGATAAATGAGTATGTTTAAAGATAATTTTATTCTTTAAATTATTTGGACGCAATTTCTTTTCAACTTTATTTTTTAAAAGAAAATAATACATTATTTACTTATCCAAAATTCCCTCGAGAGAAAATCTAGTCGTACATTCAAAAACTGAAACTTCCATCTGCCCAGTGTATTTTTTTTTAATTGTGCATATAAAAAAAAAATAGTTAACAGATCTTTTATTTATAGTTCAAATATACTTCAAGTTTTTACTGATACATTTTTAAAATGTGGGGTGAGGGGAAAGAAAATAAATCTCAAAGATGTGTAATCAACGCGTAATACATAAAAAATAAACATTTATTACGAATATGTAAATCAAACGTAGCTTGGTGAATTCGGTGATATACAATGACTTTTTTAAACAGATATTGCGCCCATCTCGAAAGTGAAATAAAATTCTTTATCTCAGCGCCGCAATTAGGCTAATTTTATACAAAAATTTATACAAACTGCGGCCTATTACATTACATCTAAATATACAATTTAGTCGGAAAGGTTTTTTTAAATTCGTCACTTAAACTCCAGACAAATCGAGAACATTGCAAAAATATGGATATAGCAATGCCCCCTTTTCAGTGGGAATATCTTAATTTTTTAATAGGACCTGACGCTCATAGTAAAAAGCGTTTTTGAAATTTGGTACATTTATATGTATAACTAAGGTAAATATAAAAAAAATACAGCAATAACTACAAAAAAATATTAGTAATTTGAGGAAATTCGTAACTTTTTTATTAATTTATAAAAGAAGAAAAAATCTTATAAAAATTCAAATCATAAATATTAATTACTTGCCTTTGATTGACTGATATATAAAAATTCAAAACAGTATATCTCTTTTATACTCTTTAGAGTTTTAATTATTAAAGTTCCATACTTTTCTGTCTTAAAGTATTTTTTAAAATAATATCAAATTTAAATTCAAAAATACATCACTTTAAATTATATTTTTCACTAAAAATGCCATTAAATGCATGCGTTCAGTTACAAAACAAGTAAACGGTTTATCATAAAAAGAAGTGATCTCATAGAATTTTATTTATTTTGCCGCTCTGTAAATAATATATAAATAATATTTATATGAGAATCATAATGTATTTTCGATTTCAATATGTTTTTCCTAAAAACTATGTACATACGTAAACGCACACAAACGCACATATATATCAAGATTGAGAAGCATATTTTATTAATATTTTTGGTGAAAAAAATACAGAACTTTTTTGCTCTTGTTATGTTCATTGTAATTACAGGCACAGTCAAAACAAACTGCAAAAATTTAAAAAGAAATTGGATAAATAAAATCATAAAAAGAAATGTTATATCTCCCCTTGCTTCAATCATTAAATACACAATATGAACCGTAAAAAGATCACTGCTTTACTTAAAAGGCGACTGAAATAATAAAAGAAAAAAATAGATTTTCATAGTTAAAAATATACATTTTATTTAAAACTTCTTAGTACTTTCGGCCTGCATTTCCTGAGGCCATCATCATAGGATGTTTTAATAACTAATTGCTGTTCGTTTAAAAAAAATACGTCACTTCGTTTTGAAATGTGAACTATATGTGTGCAAAGTGATGTAAAAAAATAAATGGAACTGCAGTTAATATACATTTTCTATATTTACGTTCAATCCAAGTGATTGCCACTTAAACTTTCAACTCTAATAATTATTGGCTCTCCCATTCAAAACCGGAATGATGCATTTATATAAATGAACAGCAATTAGGTGTTAAAATATTCTATAATGATGTTCTTGAGCAATGCAGGCCGAAAGTGCTAAGAAGTTTTAAATAAAATGAATATTTTTACTTTCTTCTTTCTTTACACGAAGAAAGTATTGGATTCGTGAAAATTTTCGACATTCGGTTTTCGACGGATTTACACGTTTTAGAGGTCAGAGATTCCAAAAAAAAATGTTTTTACAAAATGTCTGTCTGTGAGTCTGTGCATCTGTGAGTCTGTGACTCTGTCTGTCTGTCTGTATGTATGTATGTATGTGACATAGATATTGTGGGCGCTCTATCTCAAGAAGTAATGCACGGAATATAATAAAAATTCATATTCAGATAGTCCCTGATATAAATTGGTGCTGAATAGTTTTTGGTGTAAATCGCTCTAAAGGTGGCGCTGCTATGCAGCATTTTCCCGA
The DNA here is from genome assembly GCA_963932465.1 of Maratus speciosus. Classification (NCBI taxonomy): domain Eukaryota; kingdom Metazoa; phylum Arthropoda; class Arachnida; order Araneae; family Salticidae; genus Maratus; species Maratus speciosus. Next base: position 314,314,776 of record OZ010792.1, read on the forward strand.
TTTCCAAAATAGCTCAATCTATTGAACTAATGCACGAATTTTCACCAAATTTCTGATTGAGTTAGTCCTTGACATAAATTGAAGTTTTATACATTTTGCTGTAAATCGCTCGACAGGTGGCGTTGCTGTGCTGTATTTTTGCGGTTTCCGCAATAGCCCTATCTCAAGAACTAATGGTTGGATTTTAAACAAACTTCAGGTTCAGGTGTACCAGCATATAAATTGGTGCTGTTTAGTTTTTGGTGTAAATTGCTCAACAGGTGGCGCTGCTATGCAGCATTTTTCACGATTACCACAATAGCTCAATCCCCAGAACTAATGAAGGGTTTTCAGCAAACTTCAGATTCAGTTATTTCTTGACATGAATCGACGTTTTATATATTTTGATGTAAATCGCTCTACAGGTCGAGCATTCTGCATAATTTGAGATTTCCGAAATAGCTCTATCTCAAGAACTAATGCTTGGATTGTCAATAAGCTTCAGTTTCAGGTATACCTTGATATGAATTAGTGTTGTTTATCTTTTGTTGCAAATCACTCGACAGATGGCGCTGCTATGCTACATTTTTCAGAGTTTCCATTATAGCTCTATCTAAATAACTAATGCACGAATTTTCACCAAACTTCAGATTCAGGTATACCTTGATATCGTTTAGTGCTGTTTATGTATTAGTGTAAATCGCTCATCAGATGGCGCTGCTATGCTACATTTTTCAGAATTTCCGCTATAGCTCTATCTCCAGAACTAATACGCGAATTTTCATCAAACTTCAAATTCAGATATACTTTGATATGAATTGGTGCTAAATCGTTGTTATTTCTTGTACTATTTAAATGCTTTAATTGACGTGATTTATATAGAAGAAAGTTTTGTGATGGCCACAACATACTAGTTTAAATTGTAACGTCTATTTTATTACTATAGACGCATTTTAAGTAAAACTGTGAGCTTTTCAAAGTTCATATTGTGTGTTTTAAAAACTGGATATACAAGAAATAGACATGTTATAAAAATATACATGATTATATGTTGCTTCTATACAACTTTTAGTGCTTGAAAATAAATGATATAAACTTTTCTTTCAATAATACGTGTAAAAGCTATCTTTTTTATTTAACTGTTATATGGGTCAATATTTGAAAATCGGACAATTTCATTCCAAAATTTTTATTTTTTTAAATTAATGTACCAACTAACACACACAAGTATGTACTTTGATATATGTTTTGTCATTTAAATGCTGTAGTGTTTTGAGATCAAGGATTATATTTTATGCACAAGATTAACTTTTATGGAAGAAAGTGTCTGTTAACATCATAATCAGTGTCTAATAATTAGGACAGAGATGGTGGGGACTGGGGTGATGTTTTTGTTTTAACAGCTGCACAGACATTTTGTTGAATCATTTTACACACGTGTAAATTATCTAAAATGCGTGTGACATTTTTATGTTACATAAATAAAGATGCACTAAGCTTTTTTTTTTTTTTTATAAATAACGAGTTAAATATGGGGACATGAATGCTGCTATAAAAAATACTCATCCCTATTCAGAATAAAAAATAAATATTTCTAAATATGAAAGAAAGAGAAGAACAAATTACCTTCATCCATGGTTGCTAGTTGAACTTATGTTGCTGTTGCAATGAAGATAATTAAGGAGAGTAGCCATATTTGGACCGCCGCTTTAATTGGGCCGTTGCCATTCTGCCGTTAATTACAGGAAGAGACGCCATCTACCATTGAAATCCTACTCATCAGAATGACGTCATTTATGATTAGAAGAAGCATCCGCCTACCACGTGCTGTTTTCAGACAATTTTAAAAAAAGTTAAAGTTAGCTGTTTTGATCTAAATTTTTTCTACTAAACGTAAGTGGATACTTTAAAATTAAGGTAAGTTGTTGTGTTTTCATATACATATCTAAATTCATCTGTTTATTGTGCATATTTTCCACGCGGATTTGTTTGACTTTGTTTTTCTTCTTGATCTTGAGATTATCTGATTTAAAAAATGACGCAGTTGCCTTAATAGGGCCAATTTAAGTTGCTTAAATTGGACCAGATATACGATAATAAATTTGAAAAGTAAGTAATGAATTTCGAGGGCGGTATGCTTTGTACACTTGTATATATATATATATATATATATATATATATATATATATATATATATATATATGTAATGGATTAATATCTCCAAGTTTTTTTTTTTTTTTTTTTTTTTTTTTTTTTTGTATAGTTGGATTAATTTCTTTATACTGTTTAGGTCTATATAAACATAAACATCTTTTTACATGTTTATGCAATAAATTTTGTTTGCAAATTCTTTTATCTTGTACGTATTTATATTTATTTCCTTTGAAATCTTTATTCCTACGGCGTTTTTGGTATACAGAGTTGGATTCAAGCATTTTCCTCCTGAAGAATATTTGCGATTCCGTCAGGTGGGTGAGGGCAGACTTTTTACAGTTCTGGAGGATGGAATTACACTATTTTGACATTAAAACGAAATTAAATTTGAAATAAAATTTCAAACCTTCCGTGGGGAGTGCTTATTTCAAAGTGTGGAGGGGGCGAGGTGAATTCAACACTGTTTGAATATGTAATGTTTGCGTTTGATTAATCCTATCATATTTTTTTAATATAATGGTGAAATTGTTGAAAACGACACAGACAAGCTGTGTGGAAGAAAAGCACACGTGACAGTAACAGTTGTTAAAGATACAGGAAACAAAAAGGAGAGAGTAAGATTTGAAGAAATTAACCTGCAAGAAGGCTGCATCTACAAATCCCCCTCCCCCCCAAAAATCATTAGAAATGTTATATCTCTTGCTAAATTCGGTTAAGTCAAAGCACAGAGGGAGCCAAAAAACAGTTGTGTTAACATCATCGCCATATAAAGTAATCCTTGAAATGAAAAAAAAATAAAATAAATAAAGCCACCAAAAATGAAGCCCTTACAGCACAAGAGCAGTTTGAACATCAAGTTTAAAAAAATAGGCGTAATATAGTTGGAAAGAAAATGATGGAAGGGAAGAAATTTTCTGTTGCAAAAAAAAAAAAAAATCTAATAATTAGGAAACTAAAAAGAAAAATCTAGACAGTGATGATTGGTTTTGCCTAATTTGTAAGAAAAATAAAATAACATAAATGATTCAGTGATCTGATTTCGAAATGTGGTTGCATGTTGTGTGCGCTGGAAAAAAAAATCAATAAACGAAATTCATATGTAAGCTTTGCATCACTCATTACATGTTATTCAAGTAACTGGCAATCAGTTCCATAATTTTTATTTTTAATTAATGATAACTTTAATTTATATTTTGAATGCATTTTGATTTAAAGCAATTATTCTTATTTTTAGATATTTGATTTCATTATATTTGATTGCTGTTATTTTGTTTTATTGTTTCACTAATAGCAAACTTTGCTTTTAATAAAATTAGTTATATTCCCTAGTCATTAAAACAACCTGATATTGTTCGGTCCAATTTAAGAGACTGGGGGTCCAACTTAGGCGACCAGTTGCTAAATTTGGACTACTTTTGACAATTTTTTCAAATTAAAATAAAACTTAAGATTTTGAAAAAGAAATTGATCAAAAGATTTATTTAGTTAGTGGATTAATATCTTGACACCATTTAGTGATGTTTTGCACATATTCTAAAAATTAAGTGAGTTACACATGAAAGTAAGCGAAGTGGTTCAAATTCGGCTACTCTCCCCTATGCCCGCGCTACCTAGTATCTGCTAACCTAAATGTGTGTTTAGAGGGACTGAGATGGTGGTAAACCCCAGTGAAAAATATATTTATTAAAATATTTTACTATAACCACTAATCGAATTTCTCGAACACGTGACCCATTCCAATGGTCTTTTCGTGCCCGAAAAAGATAGATTACAAAATTTCGTCAAAATCGTTCGAGCAGTTATCTAGATAAACTTAGCTTGACCCACGGTGACCAAAAAATTACCCACTAATCGAATTTTCTCGAACATGGGACCTAACCCAATGGTCTTCTCGTAATCCAAAACTGTAGAATATAGAGTTTAGTAAAACCGTTAGAGCCATTTTTTTAGATAAAAATAGCTTGACCCACAGTGACCCAAAAATGAGCCAAAAATTGAAATTTCTCGAACATGTGACCTAGCCCAATAGTCTTCTCGTACCCGAAAATGGTGGGATACAAAATTTAGTCAAAATCGGTTGAGACGTTCTTTCGATATAATTAGCTTGACCCTCACTCATTATGACCCAAAATGTCCCACTGATCGAATTTTCTCGAACACGTGACCCATCCCAATCGTCTTTTCGTGCCAGAAAACGGTAGGGTGCGAAATTTAATCAAAATTTTTAGAGACGTTTTCAAGATAAAATTTACACACACACACACACACAATTTTTTCTCGCATTATAGTATCTATTTATATAAAATCCAAGTCTCTGTGTGTCCCTCACTATTCCGGTAGGACCGCCTCATTGAAATGAGTAATTGTTGAAAAATATTAATGCAGGGTTACCACAGTAGCGCCAAATGTTAGCCAACTTGGCGATAGCTGGCTAATTTGGCGAAATTCTCATTTAAAACCATTAATCTTTCATAATGGAGGTCAGCTAAATTTAATTTAAACTCGACTCTTTTAAGATATTTTTTCGAAATCTATGGGTGAGAATTTAAAGTACATCTTTACATCTTCCTCCCGATGCTACTAATAAAATAACCGCCAATAGACAACGGTGTACTGTGTGAGCTCCTAACTGCCCGATGTTAATGTGCTTTAGGTACCTTTCCAGTAGCAGTACCTTTCCCTTGGCGAAAAAGGAAATTTGGTAACATATTTTCCGGGAACCTATTCACTGTATCATTTTATATACACACGCATTTTTTTCGATATTTATACGATTTATTTAACATAAAAAAGCCGTTTCTCTAATTTTATACAGAAACAGGTGTAATTTGTACATAAAAACATCAATAATATACATATAAAACAAACAAAAATGCTCATCAAATTTGTTTCCATAGCTGTTTATATGATTTGACAACAAATCTCGATATTTTTCCGTTATACGGACACCATGCCAAAATGTATGCTAATGCGCCAATTATTTCAAAATGCTAAAACATATTTGTAATTTTATGCCAGCAGTTTAATATGAGTTTTAATTTATTGCTTTATTTTATAGCAGTTATTTGTTCACTTATTTTAATTATATATTTGTGATTCGATGAAATAGTTCGTAAAAGTCTGGAATTTTCAAATGTTATATTTTTTAAATGCTCACTTTAGTACGGACAATGGTTTTTCTTTTATTTTTCAAATGCTTCAATTCACGATTTTGCGCCAACTATTACGCTTGGCGACAATGGTGTCCGCATAACGGAAAAGTACCCAAATCTCACTTTCTAATGGCCAAATTACACCAAGCTTTTTTAAAAAAAAATACCAAAGCTCCTACAGTGGAAAAGTACAAAACTGTCTATTATTTTGCGCTATCCGTGTTATAGTTTGTACTATATGCAAGGGGAGTGGAGCGAAGAGTTTAAACATTAAATATTAAAGTTTCGGCACAGATGTCATATACGCCCCTATTGCTGTTATATTGGCGCGACTTTTTTCTGACGCCAATCTCATATACACAACGGGTACTTAACTGGCGCCAAAGTGTCGTAATTTTGCTTGATATGGTAATCCGGATGTTGTTGTTTATGCTGTTGATGTTTTCGCCAAATTGGCGTCGGAAAAAATCGCGCCAATATATGATAACGTATATGACAACTGTGCCAAAGTTTCTATAAAGCAGTATAAGACTTAAAAAATTAAGAATAATATAAATGCAAAATAAGACTAAAGAAGAAAGAAAAATCATGCGTTAAGCATAGAATATGAAACACTTCCAACACATCCTGAATGCTTTAACAAAACTTCGTTATTTAGGGAAATAAGGTAAATAAGATAACGTTACTTCTTGGATGTCCCGTCGACCAATTTCGCCAAATTATATAAATCGCCAAATCAATAGAAAACATTAATAAAAATACAAATAAAACGTCGAATTAATGGTTTTATTGGCCATTATTGGCATTTAATTAATGACAACCATTATTGGCAATTAATCTTATAATTTGGCGACAGTAATTTGGTCGTCGGGATAACCAAGATAACTAAGTAAACATTTTATAAAACGAATAAAAAAATTGATTTCAGCAGTTACCGTCCATAGCCAATAGTACCGTTATTACATGCCACTATTTAGCTAAAATTTAATTTAAACTATTCTTAAAACTACTGAAATCACATTTCCAGATATTATCATCCATAGACGGTTATGTAACCAATTCTTTGCGTGACCATGTATATCATTTTATCTATATTCTACAAACATTTCTTAGGAAACTAAATGCAGTTCAGCGTAAAAATGCATAACTCCTTTAAAAACCACCTTTAAGCAATTTACTCTCATACTCAGTAACCCTTACGAATTCTTTTGTGTAGGCCTGCATATGAACTGTAGCATTTATACACACAGTATAGTATGCATAAATGTAGTGAAACATAAAAGTGCATATCATAATTAAAAATGCATTTCTAGCAATCATTGCTTATGTACAATACTTCGGAGAAAAGTTTCTTGGCGAGAAAGAAGTTTGCCAACGTATTTTCTGGCAACCCATTTACTGCTTCATACTCACAAGCAATTTTTTCCATATGTATACAATTTGGAACAGATGTCATATACGCACCCCATATTGGCGCGATTTTTTCGGTTGCCAATTTGGCGAAAACATCAACAGCATAAACAACATAATCCGGGTTACCACATCAAGCAAAATAACGACACTTTGGCGCAAGTTAAGTAACCGTTGCCTATATGATATTGGCGTCAGAAAAAAATCGCGCCAATATGGGGCGAATATGACATCTGTGCCCGTTCGGGTTACCATTACAAGCAAAATAACGACAATTTGGCGCCCGTTAAGTACCCGGTGCGTATATGACATCGGCGTAAAAAAAAAATCGCGCCAATATAGGCGTATATGACATCTGTGCCGACAATTTAATATAAAATAAGCTATTTACCCATTTTTATAAAGAAACAGAAGTAATTTTTGAACAGATGTCATATACGAATGGGGTTGGCGTGATTTTTCTATGACACCAATTTGGCAGAAATCTCGCTTTCGAATACCAGTTACTTATATATTTTTCAATTATTTGCTATCATTTTGAAAAGGAAACAACTATAAATAAATAAAAGTTTGAATAATAACTATAGAACAAAGCAGTTTATATAATTAAAAAACAGAAAATAAAAGTAAATAAATGTAAATTTATTAATAAATAAATAAACAATAGCCGGGTTACCATATCAGGCAAAATAACACCATTTTGGCGCCAGTTAGGTATCCCGGTTCATATCTGAAATCTGTGCTGTAATTTGTATATAAAAAAAATTATATATTTAGAAACGATTTTTTATGCATATAAGTGCATATATAAACAAAGATAAAAGTTCATTAGATTTGTTTTCATAGCTGTTTATATATGTTCGCAACATATCTCACTTTCTGATGCCCGAATCGCGCCAAGCTTTTTTTTAAAATGCGCTATAATGGAAAAGTACTTATACACAATAAAATAGGAAATAAATAATTAACAGAAATAACAAATTATACAAACTAAAACTTTTTATTTCGAGATAAAAGCATTGTTCTTAATTTCGATTAAAAATACATACATCCTTGAATAACTTCAATTTAAATTAGTTTCACAGCTTAATATCTCATTCCATAAACCTAAACAAACACAAGTGATTCATTCATCGTGAAACGTCAAAAATATTAAATCATTGAGGTAATCATTCACAAAGTAAGTTCTTCAACAATCAATGGGCAATATTCTAATGACGTCACAGTAGGTAAAATGGTGGCGGTATCGTTTGTTTATGGTATGTAATCACAAAGATTTAATTTTGCAATGTCTCTTAGTTACATTATTTTATTGCCATATTCATGAGCTCGGAACAAAAGCCTATTTTTTCATTATTTAGTTATTAAAGACGGAAAAAAATCATGAATGCATGATTTGAAAATTTTAAATTACTTTCTTTCTTAATACTAAAAAATAACATCGGGAAGTAACAGCGGGTTTAAGTTAAATAAGTTTAACTGTTTAATTCTGTTGTAATATTCAAAATAACTGTATTTATTAGATTTCAGTACTCAACATCAGGGCCCGATTAAACTTTGAAGTTAGGGGAATTACAATGTCATTTCAGGACCTTTCTTTTGGAGAAGCTTTTCTAAATTCCATATATACATGGAAAATCTTCAGTGTTAGAAATATTATTCCAAGGACTGACATAACACGAGAACGGCCTGCAATTTTACACAAGTTTTTGAAAGCTACTTTGTATCAGAAATTTTACTAAAAACTGGTTACTTTTTTGTTATAGCGGCCCACACTATTAGGATTATGACAAGTTGCAGCCAATTTTGCCAACGTCGTAACCAAGATCGTGAAGCACACACATATAATACCATATAATACCATTTCATGAAATCGTATACGATAATTTAATAGTTTTTAACCTTACTTCAAGTGTGTTATTTATTTATTTTTAAGGTTCAACAATCTAAATTGCCCAATATATGAATTTAAAAAAATGTAAACAAAGACTGAATAGACATGACCGCAAAAAGCCTCAAATCTGCATAACACTTGGAACCAAACTGTGCAGATTAGTGGTCTTCTACTGTACACAGTTTTTCATAAATGTGTTTCGTTCTTAAAATGTGTTATTTTCATCTATCACTGCGGAACAAGCGAGAAAACTCATATTCTTGCACATGAGTTGTATATATCTTTATATCTAAATTTCCGTCATTTTTGACGGGCTACCTTTCTAGTAAGATTATATTTTCCCATACTGTATGTATATTGGTACAAATATTTAGAGTCAAAAGTTAAAAATATTAATAGAAATTTTTACAGCATACATTTAATATTGGATATTTGTACCTGGAGACAGGGACAGAAATTAGGATTTCGTTTGTTTAAAATCAATTTTTATGCATCATTATATGTCCATTTATCATTGGTAATTGTTATAAGAAATGTTACAATATATTAGATTTTTCAGTATTAGTTCTAATTTGCAAAAAGGTGTTCAAAAAAATGAAAGGTGTATAAAAAATACTTTTTTAGAAATTAGAAATAATATATTATTATAAAATGATAAATTGTTATATATTTACATTTTTCAGTTTTTTGTTTCAGTATAATTAATGAAATATTATGGGCAGGGGACGCAAATTGTCCAATTTTCAGATATTGACCCATGTGTACGCATCTAAATTTAAATTAACACAAAAAAGCGCTTCATGGGCCAAGTGCATATTAAGAGTTCTTCTCTTTTTTTTTTTTTTTTTTTTTTTTTTTTTTTTTAAATGAATTAAGCATAAACATATACAGTTATACGTGATCTGTCCATAATTAAAACTTATTTCAACTGTCAGACTGAAGTTTTGAGAGGAGGAAAGAAGAAAAAACGAGTTCTAAATAGCATTCAACTGAATGATGCACGTGATGTTTCACAAAAGACTATTCATTCATTCAGATAGGAGCTCTTAATGTTTCAATAAACTTTCATTATTGGCAATCATATCTCCGTACTTAAGAATATAGGTTAAGCACAATCCTGTGTAAAATTTTTATTTTCGAAACAGTTAAATAATTATTAGTAAATTAGAAATTTGCAACTTTACTTTTAGTTATGAGTTTGAAAAAGAGAAAGTAAGTGATTTTTAAAACTTAGGACTAATTTAAAACGAATAAGAATTTTAAATTACTGAGAAAATATATTTTGTATTTGTATATAATTTAAACACTGAATACTAATTGTATGGCCGCCTGAAATGAAAAATTATTTCGAATTTTGAAAAAAAAAAAAAGCGTGTAAAATTTCAGTGAATATTTTCCTCTATTGGCTTAAAACAATATTTCAAAAATTTCTATGTATATGAAAGTTAGTTTTCTTATTTAAGGTCATTATACACTTTTCTATAATTTCTGGTATATAGAATATTTTTCTCAAATATTTTTTTATGAAAAAAATTACATCAAAATACTGATGCGTTTTCATATAGCTGAAAAAGCTCAGGTGCGAAATCTCAGAGATAAACGACAAAAAACAATTATTTTCTGTTTCGAATTAAAAAATAAATTGCACATTGTTTTATCGGATCTTTTATGTTAACTGGGTGCAAAATTTCTCAATAACATTTTTTCATATCTAGCAAATAACAGTTTTTAACCATTTGGAAAAATGGTTATTGTCCTCGTCAGGGTAGAAAATTAAAAGCATAGCTGAAGCCTCTTATTGGTTTAATTCGCATTTTATTCGTTTTCTGATTGGTCTATACAGTAATCTGTATTTCCCTTTACTTTCAACATAGATGGATACCTTCTGTTGCCACTATGACAAAAAAGTAATAAAACTACAAAAAAAAATAATAACTAAGAAACAAATTGAGATACAGCTTTCAAACAAACTGCATTTAAAAGTTCATTTTTTTTCTATACGACGGTGTAAAAATTAATTTTGGGGGATGTTTAGAAGTTTAAGAATGAAATTTCATTTAAAATTGGTCGTCAGATTTCTTGGAAATCTGACGACGGAAAAGCCTTTTCCCGAACAGCCAATGAAATGCTTGGATAATACGTAAGTTTCAGGTGGATAATACGTACGAGTCGCAGGCGATTTTTGTCGCTGGGAATTTTTATGTGTAATAACACTATTACTGTTTAATTCATGGCGTACGTAATGCATGATCAACTCCGTGCGATTTCTTATGTCTTAAATTTTAGTCTTTGAAAAAATCATTTTTCAAATAGTCGTTGTAATTTGATAAATTGCTTTTTTTTTTCTGTGTGTGTGTGTGTGTAAATCAATAGCAATAATATTGAAACAAAATATTTTTCATTAGTGAATATGTTGCAAAATTGTGAAATACATAAAATGCAGGTATTTTAAATGTATGCAATATTTGTAGTTTAATATATGTGTTAAATTGCAAGTTTTTATTTTTAATGAAACGTGTAATAGGTTTATGTTTTAAATGAATTGATTGAAATACGAATAATTGATATGTGAATGAAATTTAGTGATTTATCACCAGCAACCGACTGATATAGAAGCATTCTTTTCTCTTGTTAATTTTAATTTAACTATAGGTATTATTTGATAACGCAATTTACAATTTTTTTTTATTTTACATCTAAATTTATAAATTTAATACGCTAAAACAAATCTTTGATTAAAATTTATTTTTACTTTATGTAAAATATACGATTTCTTAGAAGAAACTTTATTTGGAATAAATTATTTTAAAGGGTGTAAAGAAAATTAAAATAATAACTTAAATTATTCAACTTTAAACTAAAAAAATATTGTTTTTGTAAACGTAGTAAAACGTTCCAGAAAATTGATACTCTTGAAAATTTTTGATTAAATATGCAAATTTTATATTGTCATTGTTATAAAAAGTTATGTATTTTTCGTTACCCTACGAAATTTTATTAAATAACATGAATGTGATGAAATAAAAGTAACGTGCGTTTATTGCTACTTGTATAATAATGCTCCTCTAGATCATGAGAAAAATAAAGGTATAGATATTGTTATCTTTTTATACGTTCAGATACTTCAGCAATATATAGGAATTTATAAACAAGATAGAAAATTCATGCGCTCAGTGTAGATTATGAATCACTTTCCAAGACATTCAGAATACTGTAATAAAACTCCAGTTTATTAAGATGAAAAACAAATGTAACAGAAAAAGGTTCCCTATATTACCCACCCTGGCCATAATGGAAACCTTCGACTTTTTTTGCCCTCAAAAACTGATTTACTAATACGTAATGATAAAACTATTGATGGTATCTTAACCCCTTCTCTGTCGTTTTTTTTATTTTTTATTTATTTATTTTTTTTTCCAATTCCAAAAAAGCATTTTTCTATTGCTGAAAAATAATATATGTTCTACCCTGAACTGGAAAATGTAAAATATTTTCGTTTGTAACCTTTTTTTTTTTTTTTTTTTTTTTTTTTAACCAGTGGTCAAAAAAAAAAAAAAAAAAAAAAAAAAAAAAAAAAAAAAAATCTAAATATAAGTGAACTCCAGTTTTTCCTGCAATACACTCAAGTTTAAGATTAAAAATATAGTCTGAAAGTATACTTATCAAATCTATTTGAAGTATAAACACAAAGTTGGCAACATTTCACCAAATTTGTAAAAATCTTGCCAACATTGGTTTTCTGAACAACATTTTACATAAAATTTACACACATAAAAGTTTTTCTCGTATTATAATATTAGATGAATATCTGTACAAAAAGAATTATTAACAATTATTATATATAGGTATATACAAAAAATCTTTCAACCTTACCGTGAGAACTGCTTTATAATCTTTCTTGACCATCAGAAAGAAAAAAACGCATTGAAATCATTTATTACAGATTATTTTTTTGCGGACATTGAAATAAAAATTACCAAATATTTTTTATTATACATTCTAACCGATATCACATTGCGTGTGAAAAAGTTCAAAACATGACACAGCGTAAAGTCCCACATCACACTGCGGACAATAATACCTTGTTTCTTTTCGTATCCTTTTACCTTTCCTGTCGCGTTTCCTGCAACAGACCGTACATTTTCTTGCTATTTTTTCTAGTGGGTGGAATAAATTTTACAAAATGTTTCTCAGTTAGTCGGAATGTTTTTTCCAATGACGGCCAACCTTTCTTGCTGGGTATTGATTGGGAATGGTACATTATAACCATTTTATTTACTAAATCTAATTGGAACTGAAGCTACATGCACCTCCTTTTATCTTATATAGGACTTAAGAATTAGAAATGCATGACATTCAAAAAACGATCCCAGAATATACCGACGTGCAAGTTGCGACAAATTCACTTTCAAGGATGAACATTTTCTTAGCGTGCATGACATGCGACGCCGACCGAACCGGAACAAAACCGCCGAACGTATGACATGCGACGCCGACTGAGAAGTGGTTAAAGTAGATTAACGGCGTTATTATATTCATTTTTGCTCTGCTTAAAATGCTAACAAATATTAATAATTCGAAATATTCGTTACCTTTAAAAATAATAACACGATATTTTCCCCCTAAAAAATGAAATTCCTCTGCCAGAGCGTCGCCGACGTGATACGATTCCGCCTTTTTTTTTTTTTTTTCACCTGTTATCCCCCCGAGAGTCTAGAGATCCTACATTAGAGAGAGATTGGACATTGACGAAATGTCCGCCATTTCCGTTACAAAGTAGATGGAATGCCTTACAACGCAATGCATTTTCGTCAGCGTCTGACACTTTTTATTTTATTAAAATTATGAAAATTTCATTTTATATGCCTTCTGAGAGTCTATTAGACGATATAAATAACGAGCACATTTCCATTATAAGGAGTAAAGATTCTCAGAAAATGCATTTTTTTTTTCATTCTGCTGAAATACAGGTTTAGCATTTCGAGTCTGGTCGGAGAGCAGACGAAATTTTTGAAAGAGGTTGCCATATTTTGGAATTTTCATTTAAAATAAACGTATTTTAGTTCATACATAACACAATAAGAAGTGCTCGAAATATAATTTTATGTAGTGTGGGTATTTATTTTTTACTCTCCGCTGTCTAAATGTTCATTACTATAGGTCAATTAGGTATACTTTTCTAAATAAATAAATAAATAAAATGTATTAGAGGAAACTCTTTTGAATTTTAAAAGAAAGTTAAAAATATATAATTTAATAGTAATAAGAAATTTAAAAAGCAATTAATCAAATATTCAGAAAAGTATAGATTTTTTAAATAGATTCCGTTATATCTTCTGTATTATGGTATCTACATTCATAAATTTAGATAGCTTTAAAGAAACTGATCGGTTGTATGAAATTAAAAAGGTTCAATTTTCCAGCTTTAATAAGTTTTATAATGCTAAATGTAGCTAAATATCTGAAAAAAAAAATATTCTGGGAGAAACTGAAAAAAAGATTCACACACATATGCTTAGTAATATTTATTTATGAACTTAAACGAGATAGTTTATATATTGTGAATTTATATATTTTTTAATTGTCAGAGTCTGCGCTATTTTTTTATGCGGAAAATTTAATCCTCGAAATGCTTATGTCTTCTGTGCCCTTAAATTCAGCGGACTCTTGAAAAAGAAAATAACATTAAAAATGAATAGTTTAAGTATTTATAATGTATAAAATTTTTCGTATTTTAATTACAGTGCTTTATATACAATTTTATTATAGATTACGTTCTTCAAATGAATATTTCAAAATGTAAACAAAATTCATCGGCAACAACAGATGCCAATTATCGCCGACTGTCAAACTTCGAAAGTCGAAATTATTTACACGTTTTGCTTATTCACTACGCAAACATTTAAATAAAAATCAGTTTTTAAATGCAAAACAACAGCACAGAAATGAAACTGCTTTTTTATGTTGCTCGTTTCGACCGCTGTTATTATAATAAAACTGTTTGAAGTTGACCACATACACAGCAATTGGCCTCAAACAATTTAAAATACGTTACAAAGTAAATAAACATTCCTAAATATTAAAAATTAACTCTAAAAACAAAAACAACTTAGCTATAAACAGTATAGCAAGTCTTGATGCAATATGTAAAACGCTGTATCTTTCAAAATCCAAATTTTCTCAGAGTGTAATAATGACGTATGCGGAAGGCGTAACGTAAATGGCGGATTAGCCAAATCTACCGGTGCCGCAATGTCCAATCTCTCTCTAATGTAGGATCTCTACGAGATTCGAACGTATACTGCCATCTATTGAATTAAAAAGAAAGTGAATGAAATATACGACGTGGGCAATACTGAGTCCAGTTACCATACATTTGAAAACCCAATTTCTTTATATTACATTACTATTAAGAAAAAAAAAATTCCGATTTTTTTTTTTTTTAGCTCTGTATATGGTTTATTGATTTGTGTGTATACTACATAGTATGCTAATAGTTAATTCAGTTAAACGCACAGCACAGTTGAAAAGTATTGTTCCGTAATTTCCGCCTGTAAACGAAAATGTAGTTGAATCTTTTGAACTGCTCTGAATATTATATATTTACTAGGGGGCTCTGCCCCCTGCAAGCTACGCTCGCCAACCCCCGTTCAGACACCACAGAATCTAAAAACACGCTAATCTGATCGGTTTAAAAATATTATAGAAGATTGAATTATACTGAAAGAAGCTGTGCAGGTCTCCCTGTAAACGGGTTTCCATTCAATTTCCTTTTATTTCAAAAATTTAAGGCCGAATCAATTGCTGTTAAGACATCCAATGGTTGTTTTCGTGTTTGATTAAAGAGGATCAGTTAAACGTTTGAAAAGAAGCTAAAAATAAAAGGAATTAAGTGTACAGAGTCTTTGTCTCCCGGTATTTTAAAACAATTTCTATAACAATAGCCTAAGTCATGTGACTATCATCAAGAGTTCCGGGCGAACCACTTCGCTTTTTATATTCCTGATGCCATTTTGGTACTTTAATATTAGACAGGTACATGTGTTAAGTCGCCAAATATTATTCTATCGCCATCATTTCATCTATATTATAATAGTCTAAGTCATGTAACTGCCATAAATAAGTACGCTCTGATCCCTTCGCTTTTCATATGAAAGCTTGGCCCAGATATCATATACGGCCCTATATTGGCGCGATATTTTTCCGACGCTAATTTCGGGAAAAGATCAACAGCATAAACAACAACATCCGGCTTATCAAGGCGAGCAAAATAACGATACTATGGCGTCAGTTAAGTACCCGTTGTGTACATGACATTGGCGTCAGAAAAAAACAGCGCCAATATGAGACCGTATGTGGCATCTGTGCCGAAACTTTTCCATTTCGATTAAAAAAAATCAATTTTTTTTTCGAATAATACTACATAAAAGCATTGTCGCAAAGAATTCTTGGTACTGTTACGCTAACCGGGTGCAAATCTCGCCAATAGTTTTTTTTTCAACTGCCAGTTAGCATTTTTTTTTATTTTTCGAGTGGTAAATTAAAACATTGCTTTGAAGTTGAAATTAAATGTCATCGTTTGTTACATCATTTAATATTTGGCCAGATGCCATATACGCACCCGGTTTGGCGTGATTTTCTTAATGAAAATTTGGCGAAATCCTCGTTTTCGAATACCAGTTACATATGTATTTTTGGTACTACTTAGTTATCCCATCGAACAAAAATTCATCATCAAACTATAAGATTAATCGCCAATAATTGTTGATAAATGTCACATTCACTTGACTTTAAGCAAGTTACACGTCTTAACGTCATCAAGTGATTTTTATTTCGATGTTTTATTTGTATATTTATTAATGTTATACTATTTTCTTTGTTCTTTCGTTATTAAAAAAAAAAATTACGTCAATTTATATAATTTGGCGTCTGGTTTGGCGATTTATATAATTTGGCGAAATGGGTCTATGGAATAACTAAGTAGTACCGTATTTTTTAATTATTTTTCTATTATTTTTTATTTTTAAAGGAAAATAAACAAAAAAATAATTAACTATAGAACAAAACAATTTATGTAATTTAAAAAAAAGCAAATAAAATAAATAAACACTTATTATTAAATAAATAACAATAGCCGGGTTACCATGTCAACCAAAATAATGCCATTTTGGCGCCAATTAGGTACCCCGGTGCGTATATGACATCTGTGCCTAATATTTTTCTTTTCATTTCGTTTAGAAAAAATAAAGAAGTGAAAGCCATTTATTTTAAATGTTTCTGTTTGTATTAAATAAAATGATAATGAAATACAAATTGAATTTTGAATAAAAGTAACATGATACATTTCTTAGCATACATTTAAGGGAGGCCAAACCTCTCGCCAAATTAGTTTAAAATAGTAATCTTTTCTAAAATCTGAAAAAAAAAAATATCTGTTTGATTAAAATTTGAGTTGCGATCATTAGAAAAATGTATATAAACTAGGACTTCCCTCAGAGGGTTTAGTCTGAGCGATATTGCTGAGAACATAGATTTAATAATAACATGTGGAAGCAAAGAAAATGAGATGTGATCTTTAATTGTCCATATACTGCAATAAATTGAAATGATGAACATAAACGAATCGTAGAATTACAATATTTTATATATAAATTCGTATGCACTGTTTAAATAAAAATGGAAAAGCAAACCACGCATGACAGTCATGTATGGATATAAAATTGAAAGTACACAATATATTAAAAGTAAAATAGAAAATGAAATACTAAATTGTCTTATATCGGAATTTTAACTGTATAAAATGACGTCAAGAGCATAATCAGACGCTGCTCACCAATTTGAGTAACTTTAAATGACAAATATATGATGTATAAAAAGAATGGACTGTACTTTATATGGTATGTGCTCCCTCGGAATAATCAATATTGTACAATATCTGTTTTCCACGGATACAATGAGGTTGTCGATAAGAGTTAAGGAATTCGCTCTTCAAAATCTGATATAGTAGCAAAGTACCGAACACATCAACAGTGGCATGCAATGTGTTGTTAGAGTGCGTTTTAGATATGCTCGATCCTATTTAAATTATGTGTGTATGCTGGCCACTACATACGCTGTATTGTTTTTTTTCAAACATATTCTCCACAAGTTGAGCTGTATTTAACATGTACTAAATAAAAGATGATTGCAATATAAAGTATGACACAAGATCTGAATATATCGTCCGCATAAACTTTCAGCTGTCAAAGTATCATTTGAAGTAATTTACAAATCCATACATATTTTTTTAGCAACTCATGCAAGCTAAAATACGCCAAAATGAACCCGATTATGATATTTCACCAGAATAAGTTAATATATAAAAAAATCTACTAATGACAATTGAGAATATGACCTTATGATAAAATGTCTAGAAAATGAATCAGATTTTTTTTTTTTTTTAAACGGCACTCTCCTCTGTTAGTGGCCTTGGCGAGAGAGAGAAAAGCTTAGAGAAGGAGACCACTTTAACAAGTACTTTCGGGCAACCTACTCACTGTTTCTTACAGGGCTTTATTCAATATTTACACAATGTATTTAACGCTAGATGGGTATCTATCAGTTTTTTTTGTATTTACATTCCATGTTTTGTGGAGGAAATGCAGGATTATGAAATATTTAAAGTTGCTATACCTAATAATTTCAAATTAATGTTAATTAAGATCGCTTTCCGTTCATTTCATCTTTTAAAATTTTAAATTTTTTAGAAACCATTCATAGCGACAATTTTATATTTTAAAAGTATCCCAAAGCAAAATTTCAAGTTTTTAGGCTCAGCAGTAATACAGAAATAGAAAATTTTCGAAAGTTTTTTGTTTCTGCAGTGTTTTATGTAGCGACATTTTTAGAAATTGTTCTATTCCGAGAATTTATGTCATGATAAATACAGCCATTTCAATTTTCATGCTTATATTCCTAACAATTCCATGTACTTCGTTACTTAAATCATCTTTAGATCTTTTCCGCTTTGTTTAGTCTTTCGATTTTTTTAGAATTCGTTCTAAAACAATCATTTACATCTTATAAATTACTGCCATGCCAAAGTTCTAGTTTCTAACCCCAACAGTATCTCAGAAATTTCAGCATTCCAAATAAATCATAATTTTAGAAATTTTTACGTTTATCTGACAAATTGAATTTTCGAACCTGTTAGAGAGCTTTCATAACGAGTATTTACATCTTAAAAGTAAACACCACAATGAATTTAAAGTTTCTAACCCAATCAATATCACAGAAATCGCAATTTTAGAACTTTTTTGCTCCTGCAGCGATGTAGGTTGTTGCACTGACATAAAATGCAGCTTTTGTTTTCAGAGCAGAGATGGCCACCAACATTTTTTTAAGTTGGCTATGTAGTTTCAGAGGTAACATCTCACAAATGTACAAACATTAACAATATTATACACTTTATATTATTATAAAACTTTATAATATTAGCATTAGATGTACAGAACCAAAAGCCATTTATCTGTTACAAACTCAAGTGCCCGGTGTTGCTCAGAATTTGAAAGATGTTTGTTCTGAATATCAATTTCAAAATTTAACATACAACATAAAACAAACATTAAAAAAAAACAGTCGAAGTGTTGTACGCATGAATCAAATAAAAACACAATATAAAAATATATAAATGTATATAACAAACGCAAAAGAATACAGCTACTAGTATCCGTCAGGCCGAAACGTCGGAGCATGGAGGCGCATAAACTTAAAAGATATTTTAAAAAATGTTTTATTTTCTAGATTGCTGTTTAATAATATAAAAGTATGTTTGAAATAACAATCGTCGATAACTCATTTTAAAGTGTTTAACTCAGTCGTCAATTGGCTCGGGTAATGCACAAATTCTAATCTGTCAGTAAATGCTCCCATATAATTTGGATAAAGCCTGACCTTGGTGAAAATTGCTTCCATTAGAACTTTCTCTAAATGACAAACTACAGTAAAAATGACATAAGTTGTTTTATGTGACAACACCTTAGATGGATATCCACAGCAGTTTTTGACAATGCTAAACTCGAGGATCTCTGTATGGTGGCAAGGTATGCAACAGTTAAAGGTAACTAACTTCGTGTGAATGAGGATTTTTCTTCTTTCCAATATTTACAAATAGGTTTCATAAAAAAAAATACAGTTAGAAATGGCTCATGATACTCAACAAATAATAACTATTATGGCCTGTGCAAACCTCGAGGTTGAAAACGTGGGCCATTTTATTAGGCAATATATTTCATCGTACTTACATTTACCAATTCTCACTCCGTTCAGATATTGTATGTAGCATAATGCATAACCCTGCATCCAGCTGCTGAGGAAAGTCTAGACTGAAGTCCAGACACGTGATCATCTTCACTCCATCTTGCTATTTAATCATTGTGATCTGCTAAAATTCTTGTTTATTGGTCCCCGCTTTGATTTCAGAAGTACTTCTTGATTATATTCTTTAGCTTGCTTGGTTTTGAGAAAAAGACATATGGCACCTTCAAATCATTCAAGTTAGCCGAAAGCAGTATATCTTTGGTGAGAGGTACTCAAAAACTTGACTCACGCAAAGTGAGTTCAGAGTCTTTCGGAACTGTGCCTGCTGATCGTCTTTTTGTCTCAATGAGTTTGTTAATGTGAAACATATTTTAAATGTTCTAAGCATTTTTTGTCCGCGAAGAATCAAAATGACTTTTAAAGAATGTCTCTTATATAGAGGAACGTTTTTCACGCGATGTAACTACCTAATACGTCCAAAGATTTAAACAAATAAGCCTCTAAAAGGCTAAATGCTATCTATTTTACCTTCGCTATATCTTTGTTCAAGGTCAGCCATAAGACGACATCCTATCATTGAAAATTCGTCAATAATGAGAAATAATAATGTATCCGTTCTGAGCTGTAGATGTATTGCTGACTTTTTAAATTAACGAACTATTTAAAACACGTTGGTTCTTTAAGCACTGAGTGAGTTACCTTGTCTTTGACATTAAATGCAGCAGTACCTGTTAGTGCCAAAAGAATGATAGCTTCTGATCCTTACTGCTCTATGATTGTTTTACTAATTTCTTTGTTTTTCTACATTTTACAGCTCTTCCTTTTCCAATAATAAAAGTTGATTTAGGGAAATTTGTAACCTTTTTTGCAAAGACAAAAGCTGTTCAGTGCATAACTGAAGGCAGCATAATTTGTTGTTCTTTATAATAATTCAGAAATGTTAAAAGTAAAGAGAAACCATTGGATAAGAGAATATACGGTAAAGATAAAGAATTACCCCCGGATGTATTTGATAGATTTCGATTTTTTTTTAATTTAGTTCCGATCTTTGAGAACTTGATCCATCGAGTTAGCGGCAGAAAATGTCAAAGCTCCTTCAAAGACTTGCTTGTCTGGCACAGCCCACACTTATTTAATATGGCAACAGGTAAAGGTTTGTAACACGTATGTAACACACACTCATAGATAGTCTGCCATACTCCTCTATCAAACTTGATACCTTTATTTATCTGAGTTGTTGTTATATCATTATTATGAAAATATTAGGAAGCATCTGGGTTATTTTTATGCAACTTTTCCACATAGAATTAAGCTGAATAACTCTATACATTTGAATTACTTTCTTTTAACCGTCATTTTCGAAACTTCTGTGTATAACGTTGCACATATAAAATATGTATATTTCTTAAAATGTACGCCAAATCTAGGCAGCAGATTAAAAAAAATCAGGGATTAATTTATGACTTTTAGTGAACATGATTTCTCACGAATTATCTTTCATTGTTGTATCCATTTTTTCCGATCATAAATATAAGCGATCGTAGTCATATACATTAATGTCGCATTTATCGCTAAGCTTCGTGACATTTGGACGAAATATAGTCAAATTTGGCGACCAAAAATATGTCGTCACAAATTAAGCCAATTTGGCTGTATCTGACTAATTTGGCGAAATTTCCACTAAAATTCAGTACTGATGATTCTTCTCTAACCGGGTTCTTCGCATTTTAACTCCGTGTTCTCCAGTAAAATTAGATAAAATCTTAAAACCAAGAAATAGAGAAGCTACCTTTTCCAACACGTACAGGATTTTTTTATTTTGTAATCTACATATTTCTGTTTTCTTGTGTACATCTTGACAAAAAAATGCTTCTATCATTTACTTCAGAATGTTCACTTGCATTTCATTTGAAATATATTCACTTACGATGAATTTAAAAAAAAAAATTGAGTAATCGTCAGTAATTGGGACATCTACCAAATTGTTAAATTTGTGCATCAAACAATGCTCAGTAAATTATGAATTTGTCTACAAACCCGATTACGAAAATTTCCCAATAGAAACATACATTCGGCTGAATACAAACATACATACATAAGAATGCATACATATAAGTAATACATACATGACATTATATTTTTTTCGATTTCTTTGAGTATCACTCGTAGCCATTCGACTAATGCCCAAAATCGTATTTTCCGTATTCGATTTTCTTTTCGTTTCTCTTAATTTAAAATTCAAAATGAATTGCATCGATTTGAAAGCTTACAAGGAATGAAAAGTTCGAAAAAAATAGTGGTTGTTACATACGTAGAACGTAAAACGTCTGACAGGGGGGGGGGGTCAATCTATATCTCAGGTCACCAATGTATGAACATCGACTTCAAAATTGGACTCCATAATGATCCTTATGAGGTTAAAATGCATAATTTACAGCAATGGAGCTAATGTTTTAATTAATGAAGGGGTGAATCTCGTCGAATTTCGACGAAAGAAATTGTTTAAAAACGAACTCATACATAGGTTACTACTTAGTCTCTTAAAAATAATATTATTTTTAACTTAAAATTACCAAAATATACTAATTCCATACACTTCGACTGTTCAAAATATTAAAAAATTAAACTGCATTATTTATTATACCTAATCAAGATATATAATTTTGATGAAATTACCCATTGAGGCTGTTATGTTTAAAATGCACAGATATCATATCCCACGCCTGTCCCAAAAGCACAGGCGTGGAAAAAAATCACGCCAATTTGGGGAAAAGTTCAACAGCACAAACAATAACATCCGGGTTACCATATCAAGCAAAATAACGACACTTTGGCGCCAGTTAAGTACCCGTTGCGTATATGGCATTGGCGTCAGAAAAAAATCGCGCATCGTATATGACATCTGTGCCATTTAAAATTGCCGACTGAAAATTTTAAAAAATGATTTCACCTTCAGTTAATCATGGAATTATTTCTCGCGAAAAATCTAAACTTTATGTTATTTTCACCGTCTCATAATTTGCATACCCATCTCTTATATTTACATTCACCATTTCAAAAATATTTCAGTGCGTAATATTTGATTAACACATATATTTCTAAACTTGAAATCAAGTTTATCAACTACGCCTTTGCGTGTGAACATTCGCACTGTTGACTTGTGATTCTAATCTCTGTATCGGCGAGTAAAATTCCAGAAATTTATTTCTTTTAGAGGCGTTCGTACTAAAATATTTAATTTTATCAGAGAAAATCATCGTTTTCATTTAAAAATGATGTCATTTTGCCTCATTGAAACATTTCACCAAGAGCCTCACACTCAATGAATGAAAAAAAAAATTGAATTATAACAGCTTTTTCCGGAAAACATGAGTATTTTATTAAAGCATGACGTCATTTTCTGTTCAATTTTTTTCAGAAAGTTTATTTTGAGTTTTATGAGAAAAAGGCATCAATAAAGATAAGCAAACCTTATTATTATTCCTTTATTTACAACAATGGAAGTAATCCAATTGCTACCATTTTGAAACAAATTCATAGAAATGTTTTTAAATTTTAAATTTAAATATAAAAATGGGAATATTTAAAAAAAAATAGCTAGTGCGGGCAAATCTACAGAGAAACAGCTTTCATTAAAAAAAAAGAGTTACTAAAATTGGTGCAAAAAAAAAAAGCTCAAGGTACATGACTAAAAAAAGAAAGCCTTATCTTTCAAGTATGCAGAATGAAACTCGCAATGTTATCTCTATGGGAAAATTTTGAGCCGACATTTCAGGCTGTTAGGGTTGACGAATATTTATGATTTTCAATACGCGCCGAGATTTTGGCCCTACCAACTTCAAGCTCATTTTTTGTGTCGATGCGTCAAATATTTTGGACGCTATCGTGTTAACAATAAGTGTAATTTTTGCAGGGAAGCCGGAGCTGTGCTCCCACAATAAATGAACTTATTTCAATTTCAAATTGGAGCAATAATGTTAAAATACGCCAATTTTCCCATAATCGGGTTTTTATCATACTTCAATACGTTTTTTCATACTCATATTACGTTATACTATATTTACCACGTCCTTTATATTTCCAATATGACGTAATATTTCCTCTTTCACGTGGAAACCGTGAAATAGAAAAGTCATGAAGTTATATTCACTTTCATTTAAATTCGTCAAACTATTTATTTAATTTTCATTTTTCACGTGAATATCTTGCAATAGAAAAGTTATGACGTAATATTCACTTTTTTTTTTTTAATTCAGCAAACTATTTATTTCATTTTTCACGTGGAAATCTTGCAGTAGAAAATTAATTGTTGTAGTAAGAATTTTATTGTGTATTTTAATTGTTGGCAACTGCTATAACGAAAAATGTTTAAATTTGATAAGAAATAGCTGTTAAATTGGTGGTTTTTTATTAATTAAAAATTAACTATAAATTATTTCGATTCCGGATTAATTTAGTTGCCTCGGCCGTGTTTTAATATACATGTTCGTATCTTTTCACAATTTTGTCTTCCAAACTGTGGATTTGTATAGAATTACAAACAGACAGATAGTCAAATTTTCATTTTTATACATTACATTATATAAAAACACAAATAACGTATCTAATACCTGTTAGCAGATCCATTTTTAAAAAATTATATATATAAACCAGTATAATACTTATTCTGTTTTATTTTCATAGTCATTTATATCATTTGCCAAAGAATCTCACTTTCTTAACCCCGAACCGAGTGCTTTTTACAAAAGCGCCAAAGTCCATGTAAAAACGAAGTACCATGAAAATCATTAAATGCCTGGTAATAAGTTACTTAGAATGCGACATTGATGATCAACCATTATTGGCATTCAATCTTATAGTTTGGCGATAGAATTTTGGTCGACGGGATAACTAAGTAGTACCAAATACCGTTCTGCAATTTAACTTCAATTTAACTTAATCTTCTCTATTCTACTATTTTAGGATTTTTAACTTCTAAACAGCGCACATTTTCAATTTTTATACCGTCGTATTGGGGAGAAAAAGTACTTTTAAATGCAATTTGTTTGAAAACTGCATCTCAATTTATTTTTGAAATATTAATTTTTTTGTAGTTTTTAGCGTCATTTGTTTAATTTTGGCAACTCAAGCACTCCATTTCTGTAGAAAGTAGGGGGAAAATAGTTGGAAAACAGTAATTATATCTTTTTGTTGCCTTCTCCTTTAACAACTTTAAAAATATATAATTAAAATACGGGCAATTTTGAAAAAATATAAACGAATGATTTCTTTTTCAAAATTTAATATTAAGTATCTATATTAATATTACAAACAAATGAGGTCCTAGGAATCATCAGATAGCCGATTTTTTTTCGTAAAGTTTCTTGAATGACGACATCTCTCTTTTTTTTTATTTGTGTATTATTCAGCGATAGTGACGTCCTATGCGTACTTTATTGTAGAAGGGATCGTGTACTGGATCGTAAATGAAGAACTCTTCAGCGGATGCGGATGACGTCATTCTGTACAAAATAAAAGCGTTTGTTTTAAGTCTTGAAAGTGAAATATGTTTTGTACTATCCGTATTTATTTTATTTTTTTTTCATCGAGTTTGACACTAAATTCTGAAAAAACAGACTTCCCATTTTCTATTTTTTTTTTTTTTTTTTTTTCAATCTTTGTGCAGTTTCGGCCTCAAAAAGTGAGATTTGTTGCAAAAAGATATAAATAGCTATGGAAACAAACCTGATGAACGTTTATGCTTATTTTTACCAGTAAATATGGTACAGATGTCATATGCGCACCGAGGTACATAATTGGCTCCAAAGTGACGTTACTTTGCCTGACATAATAACCAGTGGCGGCTCGTGACTGACGTATTTTGGGGCAGTAAATGCATGGCGGATAGTATTATTCTTATCTCACCATTATTTTTTAAAGAAAAATATTACCTTGTTTAATGGTCGAACTGAACAGGTAATCAGCATTGACGGGTTTCCTAGCTGATGCCAGCTTAACACCCAGACTAGGAAATTGAAATGTCTTATGTTTTAATGAGCCATTGGGAAAAAGTTAAACTGTAGCAAAGCTACTAGGAGAGTAATAGAAGTTAACAAGAGAAAATAAGAAATTTAAGAAAAAAAGGAATAAAATTGAAATTTAAAGTTTAAACTTAAGATGAAAGAAAGTTAACGATAAATCTTAAAAATACAAGAATCTTAAAATAAGTAAAGTCAAACTGTAGTTGTATAACTACTATAAGGAATTTAGAAAGTTAAAGTTAGTACTGTTCAGAGAAACACTCACCAAGCATGCGCAAGAAAAGCTAGGGTGGCAAAGACCACAACATCCAACCAAAAAAGGGACTAATCAGGGCCATACATTTTATTTTTTAAGTTTTACAATTTTTATGGTCTCTATAGTATATAGAGAGGTTTTTTTATGATAAGAAAAATATATAAAAGTGTAAGAAAAAAATAGAAGAGGCAAAATATAGCGTGGTGAACTCAGATGTTACTGAGTGTCCATAATTATGGAAAACCTGGGCCGTTTCCGATGGTGGGGTTCAAAAGCGTCATAATCCGGTAGCTCCGCTACGATTTCATTAGGGAGGTCGAAAATTTTTTCATAAAATTTTTTGGCTAAGGCGTTTATGCGCTTACGTAAGGTAGTTGTTTTTAGGTCTCTTCGGACCGTGGAGTTTCGAAGATAACGAGATGCGTTACGAACAGTACGCAGGTTGGAATTGTGCAAGCGACTAAGGGTGTCCATAGTGGTCTTACATGTGAAGCCCCAGACCGGACTGGCATAGGTTATGATGGGAAGGATGCATGAATTATAGAGAATTAATTTATTGTGGGCAGACAAGGTTTTACTGTTAAGGAGAGGTTTTATAGAGTTAAAGGCTCCAGTGACTTTACCTCTGATGGAGAAAATGTGCTTTTTCAAAGTTAAGCGGCGGTCCAGAATAACCCCAAGATACTTAGCTTGGTCTGACCAAGGGATAACAGTGTTATTAATAATGATTCTGTTAGGGAAAATTATTTTGCGAGAGAAATATACTGCAGTAGTTTTAGTTTCATTTATGACAACGCGCCAAAGCATACACCAGTTCATGAAGTCATCAATATGAGTCTGTAGGTACCTGTATAGAGTATACGGGTAGTGTGCCGAAGCATAAATACAGGTGTCGTCCGCATAAAGAGCGAGGTGAGTGCGCAAGGAGCGTGGGATATCGTCGAATATTCTGTCAATAAATATGGAAAAGATTTCTTTTAAAGCAATAGTGGTAAGAGAAGAATAAAATTGGCAACTATGGATTTAGTGCCCCCAAAATGCCAGTCACGAGCCACCACTGATCTAACCATATACAACACTATTATAAATTGTTTTGTTCTATAATTATATCATTTATTGATCGTTATTTTCTTTTAAAAATAATAGAAAATATTTTGTTTTCATATTGAAATAAAAAATAACGTGCTATTAGAGCACGCTATAGGTAACTCGTATTCAAAAACGACGTTTTCGCCAAATTGGCATAAAAAAATCACGCCAAACCCGGTGCATTTATGGTATCTGTGCCATAAATATAAACATTATATTTATATATATAATATCATTGCTTTTTATATATAATTTACTTTTGTTTGTATATAAAAATAGGTAACTGGCTTGTTAACACAAAATAAATTGTATAAATCTTTAAAAAATTGCTTGAGTATATGAAACAATGTAATAAGTTGCACGGAAATACGCATAAAAGCTTACTTGTCTCGTCAAACCCATTTTTTCTACCTCGCCAAGACCTTTATACAGGAAAAGTATCAATTTCATTTTTAAAGACTAAGAAGAAATTTTTTTTAGATGTACTAAATAGTAGAAAAGTCTTGAAAAAAACCTTAAATGCACGGAGTTTAAATTTAATTAGGTGAGCTCAATTATGGAAGATAACTGAATTTAAATGGGAATTTTGCCAAAATAGCCAGCTATCTCCAAGTTGGCTTCATATATAGAAACTTCTTTTGTCGCCGAATTTGGCGATATCTCGCCACGTTGGCCAAAGTTTGGCGATATCGTGGTAACCCTGTCATTAGTCCTTTTCAACAAATATTCATTGTTGAAGCTATTGCTGATTTCTCAATAGAAAATCAAACGAAACTAATAAGTAATTAACCCCACCCCCACCATTGCCCCCTAAGGGATCAAATTTTAAACACGTGGGTAAGTGTAATCACAGATCGCACAGAGGGTTTCGTTTAATATTCCTTTCAAAACGCTTTATCCTTTTGAAAAAGCTGTTAGTTCCAATTTCGCAACCAGGGGCGCACTCTATTCTAAACAAACCTCTATCCGAACGAAACTCCGTTTTATATACTATCCGTAGATACATTAGTCGAGAGGATTGGGCCGATAACACCAGAGATAAGTAGGCGCCTCTGGCGGTAAAAAGTGGAACTAAAATATGTAAGGCTATGATGCATAATATGAAAGAATGGTCAAAGGGGTGGCGGCAAAAGTTGGAAAAGTGCTTCCCGGGTAAAAAGGGCGGAGGTTAGAAAAATTGCTTAAAATACACAAGTTAGAGCCTGGAGAAGTAAATAATATAAGACTTTTTGAAAATTTTATTATTTGCCGTGTAGTCTGATGTATTCAGCTATACGTATGCAAAAATTAATGTCTGCAATTTAATTAGAGGCTTTCTTAGAAAGAATTGCTTAAAATACATATTTGGTAGCTCAAAGGGTTAAATGTGCGATTTTTTCAAAATTTTATGTTTTCTCGAATGCTATGTTGTGTTCACCTATAAGTATGCAAAATTTCATGCCTCCAACCTAAATAGGTACTCACTTAGAATGAATTGTTTAAAATACCCATTTGGGAGCCCAAAGGGTTAAATGTACGACTTTTTTAAAATTTTATGATTTGTCGTTTGACGTGAGGTGTTCAGCTATAAGTATGCAAAATTTCACGCCTACAACCTAATTAGGAGCTCACTTAGAATTGTTTAAAATACACATGTGGGATACCAAAGGATTAAATGTACCACTTTTTCAAAATTTTATGATTTGTCGTATGATGTGTGGTGTTCAGCTATAAGTATGCAAAATTCCACGCCTACAACCTAATTAGGGCTCACTTAGAAAGAATTGCTTAAAATTCACATGTGGGAGCCCAAAGGGTTAAATGTACGACTTTTTTAAAATTTTATGATTTTTCGTTTGATGTGAGCTGTTCAGCTATAAGTATGTAAAATTTCACGTTTCTAACCTTATTAGGGGCTCACTTAGAAAGACTTGTTTAAAATACACATATGGGAGACCAAAGGGTTAAATGTACGAGTTTTTCAAAATTTTATGATTTGTCGTATGATGTGTGATATTCAGCTATAAGTGTACAAAATTTAAAGTCTCCAACATGTATAGTTTCTGAGAACGAGCTCTATGACAGACGAACAGACAGACAGAGGAGCGAGACGAATAGAGTTTCGTGAGATGAACGAAACCCTAGAAATCAATGTCCAATTCAAATATTGCCCTCAGGAATACATATATATTCCAAATCTCAAAACTCTATGTCAACAGGAAGTGGGTGAAATATGAATCACAAGATTTGAGTGCCACAGACAAACATAATTGTATGTTAAAAGAAAGCACGTAAAAAAAAAAAAAAAAAGAAAAAAAAGAAAGAAAGAAAATAGGAAGAAATCATGCTATAAAGCAAAATATTTTATTAAACATCATATAATTGTTTCTTATTTTCGCACGCGAAATATAAAACATGCTTTTGGCGATTAAAAAATGCTATTGAGAGATTATCGCAAAATCTCAAATCAAAGTTTTTATGCCTTTTTTTTTTCCTTTTAAATGGAAAATGCTTTATGGCACTTCAATATTACCGCATGCACATTTTTTTTTTTTTAAATTTGCTCCATGTGTTCAAACCAGTTGACTATGAAAACATTCACCGGTGAAAGTGACGCAAACCAAATTTCTGTGACGTAAGCAGATAAATTGTGCTTTTATTATAATTTTTTTTATATAATTTTTAAACGATTTGGAACTTATTTTTCATAGTAGGTGCATTCAGTAGGCGACCCTCATAGGTACCTTCTGATGCAATCAGAAACGAAATCCGACAAATATTTTCTGAGTTATGCTTGACGAAAGGTTTTTTTAGGCTTTTTTTTTTTTTTAGTAGGACATGGCGTTAATATCCGTCGTAGTAATACTGCGATGAGTATTGGCCTTCGCTTCGCTCAGACAATTGGAAAAAGATTAATATTTCGAAAACTAATTAGAATTTAAAAATTCTAATACCAGTTTTGAAATCTGCTGATCAATATTGATTTTTGGTGTTAACTTCATCGCAAAGTATTCCATATTTTAGGAGAAATCCCCGTGAAATATAATCAGTTGTTTAATCAGTCGATTCAAAGAATCGTTACATTTCAGCCGTTTCATTTATTCGTTTCATTAGGACTTTATATATTTATATAGGGTAGGGCCTATATATTTATATAGGTATGGACTTTATATAGGTAGATACGCACCATGTAATGTGTCAAAATAGTTAAATTTAAAAATGCGGACCATAACTGAAAACGCATTCCAGCCATTATTGTTCAAGGCAACAAAAGGTTTTCTGTAACAAAAATGCTTTTGTGTGTCCCTGTAAATGAACGATAATTTATATGCACAACATTGTCTACATTAAGCGATTTGCAGTAAATCTCAGTGGAGATTTCTGCAATACAAATTTTAATATGTTTAAAATAGTACAATATCATTAAAATACACAGCAAAGCATTTTCCCCCATAGACCGTAATGTAACGGAATTCATTTGAGTGTCCGTGTAAAAAAAAAAAAAAAGTAAATGCCACTTATTATCAAAATACGGAAATATTACCATTGCAGAAGAAAAAATAAATACTACACACGCATTGAAAAGACAATTTAATTTAGTGTTATGTGTCGTGTTATGTGTCTTCAGTGTTATGTGTCGAGGATAATCTTAATTCATATTCATTACTAACAGACCCATTCAGTAAAAAATTCTTTCAATTTTTTTTTTATTTAATAGAATCCGTTAACGTAGTTTTTAATGAGAATGAGATGATTTATATAAATTTATGATAATAAATAATTTCTAAAAACCTGTGTGATAAAAAAGCGAGTTCAACATAATATATAATGTGAATTATTAATCAATTTCTAAAGAAGACTATATTTCAATAAATGAGAATTTTCCCGAATATCAAAATGAAAAAAAAAAGTACTTTCTGATCCCAATAAAACCATTAGTGATTACAATAATACACGGATTTTTTTTTTTTTTTTTTTTTTTTTTTTTTTTTTTTTTTTTTTTACATTAAAAAAAACTTTAAATAAAGGAGAGTTATACTCTGGCATCTGTCAAAATACGGAAATGCTCTTAATATTACAAAAAAAAAAAAAAAAAATAATAATAATAATCCTACACATTTAATGAAAAATACAACTTAAATAAGCTAATTTATATGACAAGGATAATTTCAAATTCATATTCATTACTTACAGACGCATTCAGTAATAAATGTCTTGAACTCTCTGAGCCAGTGTTGAATTCAGACACTTTTCACCGGGAGTGATTTCTGCAGCTCCGGGGGGGGGGGGGGGGGGGATTGCATATTTTGACCATTGAAAATAAAAAAAATATCAAATTTTCGGGGGGGCGGCATCTCATTGCTCCGAGGGAAATGTCCCCTACCGGGCCACCCCCTGAAATCAACACTGCTCTGAGTGTCTTGAGGGCTTTCCTGAATTTTAGTAAAAATGCTTATAAAAATAATCTTAATTAAAATTTTCTTTCCCTGTTTGTTTCTGAAATACATTCCATACCTCTTTCTTTGATACATATTTTGAAATACAATTCTAGTTCAAATATTTTTGTCTACAACAGATTAAGGTTGTTTTTGGCAAACGGAAAAACATTCCCAAACCACTCAGAGGGTGAAAGAAAAACATTTAAAATGTAATAGAATCTGTTTACACAGTTTTCATTGAAATAATGACAGAAATTTTTAAAAACAAGTAATTTCTGAAAGCATGTGTGATTAAAAAAAAAGCGTGTTCAATATAATATGTAATGTGAATTATTAATCAACATCTAAAGAACAACATATTTCAATAAATGAGAATTTTCAAGAATTTAAAAAAGCAAAAATGTACTTGCTGAGCCCAATAAGATCATTAGCGATTTCAAGAGTTCACGGAATTTATTTTTATTTTCTACACTGAAAAAAAAAAACCTTTTTAAATAAACGAGAGTGCATTGGTATCTGTCAAAACACGGAAATATTTTTAGTATTGCAGAAGAAAAAATATATACAAGTACTCAAATTATCAGCGTTATATTACAAGGGTAATCTCAAATTCATACTCATTACTTACGGACACTTTTAAAAGGAAACTTTTAAAATTTAATAAGTGATCCTTTAGTGATATCCAGAGAACACGAAATTTATTTCTATTTTTTAAACTGAAAACAAAACTCTTAAATAAGCGAGAGTTGTACTGGAATCTGTAAAAATACGAAAATACTTTTAATGTTGCAAAAGGAAAAAAAAATAATCCTACTTATTTTATGAAAAATACAATTTAAATTAGCAAATTTATCTGTCGAGTATAATCTCACATTTATATTCATAACTTACGGACACATTCAGTAAAAAAATCTGTGAAAGTAAAACATTTAAAATTTAATAGAATTCATTTACACAATTTTCCCTGATGTTCACGGAATTTATTTTTATTTTTTAAGCTGAAAAGAAAACACCTTAAATAAACGAGAGTTCTATTGTCATCCCTCAAAATACGAAAATACATATAATACAGCAAAAAAAAAAAAGAAAAAAAAAAAAAAAATCCTACGTACTTAATGAAAAATACAACTTAATTAGAAGCTTTATATATCGAATATAATCTCAAATTCCTATTCATTACTTACGGACACATTCAGTAAAAGATTCTTTGAAAGAAAAACATTTAAAATTTAATAGAATCCGTTTATGCAGTTTTCATTGAAATAATTATAGAAATTTTTAATATTAAATACTTTCTAAAATCCTGTTTGATAAAAAGTCTGTTTAATATAAGTTCAATATATAGTAATGTGAATTATTAATAAACTTCAATAGAACAATATATTTCCATAAAAGAGAATTTTCCCGAATATCAAAATGGAAAAATGTGCGTTGTGCGCCAAATAATACCATTAGTGATTGCAAGAGTACATGGGATTTATTATTATTTTCTACACCGAAAAAAAAAACCTTCAATAAGCAAGAGCTTTACTGGCATCTGTCAAAATACGGAAATACTTTTAATATTACAAAAGAAAAAAAAATAATCCTATGCATTTAAAGAAAAATACAGCTGTATGTGACATAGGATAATCTCAAATTCATATTCATATATTCATTACATACGAACGCATTGAGCAAAAAAATCTTCGAAAAAAAGCATTTCCAAAAAAGAAAAGAAAAACCATGAATTTTAATGTCAACGTAGAATGAAACATTTAACAAAACACATTTTTTTTTTTTTTTTTACCGTAGTAATTTTATTTCGAAATTTCAATATTTCTTTTTCAAATATAACTACTGAAACAAGAAAATAAACTGTTAATAGTTGAAAAAACTTTTACTTATAAATAGTAAATATTTATTTTAATCTGAATAGTTTTTAATCTTAAACTAAGCTGGATCACTAAAAATAATTTTGAATTTTTGTACTTGCATTTTAATAAAAACGAAGAAAATCTTTCCTAACATCAAAATGAAAAATTTCATTTCCTAAGGCAGTTTAAACCTTGAAAGATTTACATAGAAAATGAGAATTGCGTATGGATATAAGAAAAAAAGGTCTCCCTTTAACATTGGATTTCAAATATAAAGTTAAGATCTATGCATATGATATCTGAAATTCATTTTTCTTTACTGACACTGAAGTTTATTCAACATTACTTTTACTTTGTTCATATATACGGAAGAAGGATATTCTTTTTCAATGCTGAAGTATAGATATATTTTTTTTAAGCAAAAAGTTCCTCAGAAAACATCTGTATTTCGTTACATGTATAAGAATAAATAAGCTCTCTATCTTTGTGAATGCATCTATTTGTTTTTGTACGAATATTAAAATTACAATATTTTCTTCTCGACAAAGGATTTACAGCGCAACGATTCTTATGAAACGAATTCTATCATCTATTCTATACTTCCTATTATAAAGAGGAAAAAATTGTTTATTTGTCGGAGGTAAGCTCTGGAACTACCGAACCGATTCCAAAAGTAATGGTGTCAAAATGATGGTGTTAGTCCAACTTAGAACATAGGCTATATCTTATGTCGGTGCCACTACCCCAAAGGGGGGTGTAGGAGCGAAAAACGTTCTAAAAATGCAATTTTCCGGTTACTGAAGAGCCTAGAAATATGAAATTTTGAATATTAGTTACTTATAAGTTATATATGATGTCTAAGAACAGTTCTTAAACAATTCGAAATTTAAAAGGGGTGAAAATGCACAAAAAGCGTTCTATAAAACGTTCTAAATGGAAATTTCCACACAATCTCAGGAAATACCAAACCGATTTTTAAAATATTGGTGTCAAAATGATGATGACAACGCTTGCTCCAAGATAGGTTATGTTTTATGTCGGTGCCACTACCCCAAAGGGGGTGCAGGAGCAGAAAACGTCCTAAAAATGCGACTTTAGCGTTACTGAAGGGCCTAGAAATATGAAATTTTGAATATTAGTTACTTATAAGATATAAATGATGTCTAAGAACAGTTCTTAAACCATTCGAAATTTAAAAGGGGTGAAAATGCACAAAAAGCGTTCTAAAAAACGTTCTAAATGGTAGTTTCTACACAATGTCAGGAAATACCAAACCGATTTAAAAAATATTGGTGTCAAAATGATGGTGATAACGCTTGCTCCAAGATAGGCTATGTTTTATGTCGGTGCCACTACCTCAAAGGTGTGCAGGAGCAAAATACGTTCTAAAAATGCGATTTATGTGTTACTGAAAGGCCTAGAAATATGAAATTTTGAATATTACTTACATATAAGATATAAATGATGTCTAAGAACTGTTCTTAAACAATTAGAAATTTAAAAGGGGCGAAAATGCACAAAAAGCGTTCTAAAAAACGTTCTAAATGGTAATTTCCACACAATCTCAGGAAATACCAAACCGATTTTAAAAATATTGGTGTCAAAATGATGGTGACAACGCTTGCTCCAAGATAGGTTATATTTTATGTCGGTGCCACTACCCCAAAGGGGGTGCAGGAGCAGAAAACGTTCTAAAAATGCGACTTTAGCGTTACTGAAGGGCCTAGAAATATGAAATTTTGAATATTAGTTACTTATAAGATATAAATGATGTCTAAGAACAGTTCTTAAACCATTCGAAATTTAAAAGGGGTAAAAATGCACAAAAAGCGTTCTAAAAAACGTTCTAAATGGTAGTTTCTACACAATGTCAGGAAATACCAAACCGATTTAAAAAATATTGGTGTCAAAATGATGGTGATAACGCTTGCTCCAAGATAGGCTATGTTTTATGTCGGTGCCACTACCCCAAAGGGGGTGCAGGAGGAAAAAACGTTCTAAAAATGCGATTTATGTGTTACTGAAAGGCCTAGAAATATGCAATTTTGAATATTACTTACTTATAAGATATAAATGATGTCTAAGAACAGTTCTTAAACAATTCGAAATTTAAAAGGGGTGAAAATGCACAAAAAGCGTTCTAAAAAACGTTCTACATGGTAATTTCCAAACAATCTCAGGGAATACCAAACCGATTTAAAAAATATTGGTGTCAAAATGATGGTGACAACACTTGCTCCAAGATAGGCTATGTTTTATGTCGGTGCCACTACACCAAAGGTGGTGCAGGAGCAAAAAACGTTCTAAAAATGCGATTTATGTGTTACTGAAAGGCATAGAAATATGAAATTTGAAATATTAGCTACTTATTAGATATAAAGGATTTCTAAGAACAGTTCTTAAACAATTCGAAATTTGAAAGGGGTGGAAATGCGCGAAAAACGTTCTAAAAAACGTTCTAAATGGTGCTTTCTACACAATCTCAGGAAATACCAAACCGATTTTAAAAAGATTGGTGTCAAAATAAGGGTGTCAAAATGACGGTGACAACCCTTGCTCCAACATAGGCTATGTTTTATGTCGGTGCCACTACCCGAAAGGGGGTGCTGGGGCAAAAAAACGTTCTAAAAATGCGATTTTTGCGTTACCGAAGGACTTAGAAATATGAAATTTGAAATATTAACTACTTATTAGATATAAAGGATTTCTAAGAACAGTTCTTAAACAATTCGAAATTTAAAAGGGGTGAAAATGTGCGAAAAGCGTTCTGAAAAACGTTCTAATGGTGGTTTCTACACAATCTCAGGAAATACCAAACCGATTTTAAAAATATTGGTGTCAAAATGATGGTGACAACGCTTGCTCCAAGATAGTCTATGTTTGTTGTCGGTGCCACTACCACAAATGGGGTACAGGAGCAAAAAACGTTCTAAAAATGCGATTTTTGCGTTACTGAAAGGCCTAGAAATATGAAATTTGAAATATTAGATTCTTATTAGATATAAAGGATTTCTAAGAACAGTTCTTAAACAATTCGAAATTTGAAAGGGGTGAAAATGCGCGAAAATCGTTCTAAAAAACGTTCTAAATGGTGGTTTCTACACAATCTCTGGAAATACCAAACCGATTTAAAAAATAATGGTGTCAAAATAAAGGTGTCAAAATGACGGTGACAACCCTTCCTCCAACATAGGCTATGTTTTATGTCGGTGCCACTACCCGAAAGGTGGTGCTGGTGCAAAAAAACGTTCTAAAAATGCGATTTTTTCGTTACTGAAGGGCCTAGAAATATGAAATTTGAAATATTAGCTACTTATTAGATATAAAGGATTTCTAAGAACAGTTCTTAAACAATTCGAAATTTAAAAGGGGTCAAAATGTGGGAAAAGCGTTCTGAAAAACGTTCTAATGGTGGTTTCTACACAATCTCAGGAAATACCAAACCGATCTAAAAAATAATGGCGTCAAAATGATGGTGAAAACCCTTGCTCTAACATAGGCGATGTTTTATGTCGGTGCCACTACCCCAAAGGGGGTGCAGGAGCAAAAAACGTTCTAAATTGCAGCTTTTGGGTTACGGAAGGGCCTAGAATCGTGAAATTTGGAATGGTAGTTAGTTATAAGATATCAATGATCTCTAAGGACATTTCCTAAAAAAATCGAAATTTAAAAGGGGGTCAAAATGCGCAAAAAGCATTGTAAAAAACTTTCTAAATTGCGATGTCTATGCAATCTCAGGAAGTTCTGAACCCATTTAAAATATTATGGTGTAAAAATGATGGTGACAGATCTTGCTCCAAGATAAGTTATATTTTATATCTGTTTCCACTACCCCAGATAAGATGCAGGAGCAAAATGCGGGAAAAGCGTTCTAAAAACGTTCTAAATGCCGATTTGTCGGCAATATCTCAGAAAGAATGAATCTAATTTCAAACGTAATGGTAGGAAATTGATGCTGACCGCCTCTGCTCTAACATAGACGCTATTTTATGTCGGTATCACTATCACCAAGACGTTGCAGGAGTAAAAAAGCGTTCTAAATTTCGATTTTTGTGATCGGTAGGGGCTAGCAACTTAAAATTAGGCAAGTTAATATGTATTACATAACAGTTTCGAAAAAATTGGAAGTTTAAAAAGGGGTGAAAATGCGCAAAAAGCGTCCTAAAAACGTTCTAAATTGCGATTTCTACTCAATCTAAGGAAATACCAAAGCTATTTCAAAAGTAATGGGTGCAAATCAATGGTGACAGTCCCTGCTATAACATAGGTTATATTTTATGTTGCTAACACTACCATCTGAGGGTTTCAAAAGCAAAACATGTTCTAATTTGCATTTTTTGCACAACTGAGGGGTCTAACACTTTGAAGTATGGCATGGTATTTACTTACAAGATGCAACTGCTTTCTAAGAGCAGTCGAAAGAAAATTCCAAATTTTAAAAAAATGAAGTGAGTGAAAACCGTTATAAATTACAATTTTTAAGCAAACTTATAAATTACCAAACCCATTAAAAAAATAATGATGACAAATTTTGGTGATAGAACCTGCTCAAACATAAGCT
This sequence comes from Maratus speciosus, assembly GCA_963932465.1. Lineage (NCBI taxonomy): Eukaryota > Metazoa > Arthropoda > Arachnida > Araneae > Salticidae > Maratus > Maratus speciosus. Next base: position 314,352,863 of record OZ010792.1, read on the forward strand.
ATATTTTACGTCTGTTCCACTACCACCAGAAGGTTGCAGGAGCTAAAAACTTTCTAAATTGCGATTTCTGTGATACTGAAAAGGCTAGAAACTTTAAATATGACATGGTTGTTACTTATAAAATATAAATGCCCTCGAAGGAACGTCGAAAATAAATTCGAATTAAAAAGGGGTGAAGTGAAGGGGAGGTGCGAAAAGTATTCTAAAAAAGTTCTAAATTACGATTCTATGCAATTTCAGGGAATATAAACCGATTATAAAAGTAATAGTTGCGAATCAATGGTAACAGTCTCTGATCCTACACAGGCTGTATGTTATGCCGGTGATTCTACCACCTGGGGTTCACAGGAACAACAAACGTTCTAAAAGGGCTTTAAAAGCTTTTTAAATTACGCTTCTGTGGGATATTAGGAAATAACAAACCGATTTTAAAATGAATGTTGGCAAATTAATGGTGACAGTTCCTGTTTCAACATAGCTCTTTATGTTGAGAGAGGTGGTAGGACTTGGAATTTGACATGATGGTTAATTGTAAGATGTAAGAACATGGTTTCTGAAAAATTCAAAACTTCAAATGAATACTGAAATGAGCGTATTAATTGAGCATATAAGTTTAAAAATATTTTCTAAACTATCATTTATTTAGTTTTATTTCATTTTATTAATTTAAATCTCATTTCTGCCTAATACAGTGTAATAATGATGTTTAGTCAAACTGCGTTTTAAATAGTAATTTTTTAATTATTCCTAAAAGTAATAAGTACCTTCTAATAATAAAAAAAAAACCTTTTAATAAAATAAAATATTACCTTTTAATAAAATAAAAATTTAGTTAGTACCTTTTGATAAAAATTAGACATATAAATATCACTCGGCATATTTCAAATATTACGCGAGCGAAGCCGCGGGGTTTGCTAGTATATAGATAAATTTCCGATTATTAGAAAAAAAAATAAAAGTAACGTGTAAAATGCAGATTAGAGAATAATAAGCAGAAATAACATGCTTAAGTGAAGTTTTAATTAAACAGATTGATAAGTTTATCCTTATTGCTGATTTAAATTTACAGATTTATTGAATTAAAGATAACAATTTAAAGTAGTATATACTGCTTAAGTTTCAAAATGATGTTATTGTTGAAGAAGTGATTTGATTTCGCCCAAAAAATGAAATTAAGTTATAATTTCTTTAAAAGAGATTTGAAATAAAATTTAATAAAAAATATAAAACATTTCTTATAATAACATATACAAGTAAAAAAAAATCTCTATATTTACAAGATAAATAAAACAGCTAAACCAATCATTGCAACCTTGACATCATAAATGGTCTCAAATATCCCTAAGCTGAGCCAAAATGGAATACCTTTCAATCGATTCATTATTAATCTTAAAACCTACGGGAGGATACTCGCAAGCTAAGGTTTAACCAATCGCGACGTTTTCTTTTCGAATTTTTTCAATATGTTTAAATGTTTTTTCCTGTCTAGGATAGTTCCTGTGAATCTCTAACATTCCATAGTGCAATCATAAAGAAAAATGCACGAAAACATTTTTTAAAGATGCAACTGCTCTATCCCATTAAATTTTGTAAAATCTACCATTATTCATCATTTTCTAGTACAAATGAAACGTATTCGTCAGTCTTATTTGTCTGTCTGTCGTATCTACCACCTACTTATGCTCTGCCTCTTGTATATATATTCGGATTTCCATTTATATCTGAAGAGCTCAGATAGTAAAGGTGGTAAGTGACAAGTCATCATTTTGAGAAATAATATTTTCTGTCACTTTTGTCAATTAAAATTGCAACTTTTATTGTCAAAAGTCTCCTTTATGAATGGAAAATCCCTGCGAGTATTATGTTTTATCAAATAATAATCAAACAGATTGTAAAGAACCATTCATTATTTTCAACCATATGATTCACTTGAAATTATTATTTTATTTATCAAATACCACCTTTACCATCGCACCTCTTCATATGTTATTCAAGTTTACTGATATTACAATTAATAAGATATGTTCACTAAACAAAAGAGAGCGTTTTGAGAAACTTAAAAGAATCGTGTTAAATTACTAATATTAGGAAGATTACTAATATTACGATTACTAAAGCATGTTGACTATACAAAAGAGCCTGTGTAGGGAAATTTCAAAAGATCCTGTGAAAATATGGTCTATCTAGAAAAATCGTTTACGGTTTATTTAAATGACGTTGCACTATTTGGAACACAATGAAATTAACCCTCCAGCCACTGGCGAATTTGACAGTGTGTTACTTAAAAAAAAAAAAAATTAAGGTTGTTTGATTCCCACCTCTTTTTTGAAGTAGAAATAGTCATTTTATTTAATTACAGATTAAATAATGCGAGAATAAGCCGAATTATACGCCATTAAAAAGTGGTGGGAATCAAGCTTTCTGGATTTTTAAAAAGTAGCCCACTGGAACGCGACAATAGCGTTTCTTGCGGCTGCAGGGTTAACATATATTTCTGAGGTGCACTAAAACATGCTTTCTCTAGAACATGTAGTGTTATAGAGATGTGGATGTGGGATACAATTACTTCTAGTTTACAGGTTACATCATGCCACAGAAGAAGTGATAACAATTCCCAATAACCTGTTTTTTTTTTTTTTTTTTTTTTTTTTTTTTTTTTTTATAACGTATAACCAGTCGCCATGTAAGTTGTCATCACACTTCTTATTTAAAAGGCTTTTATAATGCAGACATTGTTCCTGTTGAGATTAATCCAGACCATTAAATAATATTTGGGCGGTAAAAATCCACTTTTATTGCGACAAGAGCTTTCCTTTTCATAATAATTTGAATCTCTTCATCCTTGAGCGTTGTTTGAGGCTAAAAAAGCGATTTTTCCTTTTTAGTGACATAAAACGCCGAAAGTGTGTGAAATTCTAAGTATCATAACAGGGTAAGTTTAGATCATAAATGCTTGAATTTTTAGTGTTTTAACTGTCGGAACATGGATAAATAATTTTTAAATAAAACTTATTTGACGAATAAAATTCGACATCATATAAACTTTTTAATTTCGTAACTATTTTTAAAGTAATTTCCTGACATACTTGGATTTTATTGTGATGAAGAACATTCGAGACTTTTTTGCTATTGAACGTCAAAACTCATATGGTTTAGAAATTTGCAATACTGTAATGATAAAAAAGGACACCGTATATATATATAAAATACATTTTTTAGATCAGGATTTGTAAGAAGAGCTGAGCAGGAATTCTAGAGTGAAAGAGTCGGAGTTGGGTCCACTTTGTGAGAAAAAGTCGGAGTTGGAATCGGATCTATTAAAATTCCCGCAGTCGGTGTCGGAGTCGTCCACTTTAAAAGCAGGTTTGCGTTGTTGGAGTCGGAGTCGGCCCATTTTTGAGCGAAAGAGTCGGCATCGGAGTCGTATCTGTTAAAATTCCCGGAGTCGGAGTCGAAGTCGTCCATTCTCCCACCGACTCCTCAGCCCTATTTGTAAGAATATAAAATTTAATAGAAATAGTTATCAGTAAAATAAATGAATTAGCAATAAAAAAACATATTCTCAAATTTATTTCATTTAAATTGCAAGTAATGCTCAGTTGTTACAGCTGGATCCCATCATTCTACATATTCTTTAAAATTACTCATAGTATTAGGAGAATTTATACATTGTCAACGAATAAACACATTACAAAATTAGTTTTCAATTTGGCCCTATATCTTTAAATCCGCACCAAATATAATATACTCAAGGTGAACTGTTACAAATATTTTTCGTACGACACACCGCCACATTTAAAAGTGTGCAATGAAACTGAGTCCCGCTTCGGTTTGATTACAGCTACAAAGCGCGCACACGAGTTAAAAAATTGCTGTATATTATACAAAATATATGTTTCGTAAATATTGGAGTTTTATATCCTTATTTTGGAGCTTTGGGAAAACAGTGCTATAAATGATATTTAATTTGAATTAAACATTTGTATAAACAAGTAATGTAAAAATTTTGTTTTTAAAGTCAATTCCTACTTAGGCCATCAAAGAAAAATTTAATATAATCAAGCTAATATGAGTTTTTGTTGCATTAAAATATCTCAATTTGTTGATTTTCTATAAGCAAGTAGGTTTACAATGGATGTGTATGGGAATTTGGCGAAATATTACAGATATCGCCAAGTTGGCGACAAACTTTGCGGTATTTGGCGACAGAACAGGGTCCCCCCCCCTATGGTAACCCTTATTGAAAATACTTTCATTGAAATTCAATAACCAATGCGGCCATTTTGTTTCCCATGCAAAACTAAAATTAATTAATTAAAATTTAATTAATTAATTAATATTTGAAAAAACTTTATTAACATCAATTGTCATCCAGTACAAGATTAAAAAAAAATTATTTCAACCTGATAGGATGAATAATGAGTATTTTATTAACGAGTGAAAATTTTTACAAGATAAATATATAAATATATAAATAAATATAGGGAGACTGTGAGCTAATAGTAGGAATTGAAAAAACGCTTCGATTTTGAGAAGCTGTTTAGTACAAAATGCCTTTAAGCGAAATGTCTAATGTTTAAATACGGACTTTTGGGCCACTCTGTATATCGTTGGTGGAAATGTCGCAATCGTATCCTATTTTAACTATTGCTTTTGTTAGAAAATATTCTTTGAATATTTCTTTTAGAAGTGTGCGATGTTTTTAGTAGATACTAGTATATTAGAATAATCGTATTGTAGTGTATTTGACAATGCATTGAAGAGAGATAGAACTGTTTAAGAAAACGAGAATTACTAATATAGAATCCATTGGATCTTTTGCTTAAAAGAGCTATATATTTAAAACGCTAAACGTTTTCTTTCATCAGTTCGTGAGAAGAAACTACTGCATCAAATTACACCAATCTCTTTTTAAATGTAAGATATTTGGCAACAGATTTGTTATCACCCATTCGTTTGTTTAAATATTTTATTAATTAGCCGTAATATCAAATTAAAATTCTACAGTTGCACATGTGCATTATATAAGTGCAAGTCTGCTTTTGGAGTGACGCGCTGCACATGCGCAAAGATGCTCGCTCAGTTGGACTATCGCATGATAGGTCGAAGTTGTTTTAAGTTCGTCTGCCACTTGATCTTACAATAAGCAAGATTTTTTTTCTTTCACAAAGTTAATATTACTTGGCACTTTCAGCATTATTAATTAAATGATATAAAAAACTGTTGGAACCAGAGAGAATAGTAAAGCTCGATCTAAAAAAATTACAGTAAAAAATTGTCAAATAGTTTCAGTTTAAAAAAGTAAGTAGTTTGTAGAAAAGTAATGGAATCAGATTATCTGTAAAGCTCATGAAATTACCCAAATTTTTGTTGATAGCTGAAAATGTGGAGTGGGCTTTACTGGTGCCTTAATATCAATCAGGGAAGTAAAGGCATTTTTAACTCATCCCGAATTCCAATCATTCACAAGCAGTTTAAAAATTTGGGTTCATAAGAATAGGTTAGAGGTTTATTTGGAAATGAGCGAGAACATGAGAGGTATCGAGAACATGAGAGATCGTTCAGTACGAAGTATTGACCAAATTCCATTCCATGGGTCACTCATAAGCCTGGAAGATCAAAGTCCAAAGTAAGGCCAAAACCCTAAGTATGTACGATTCAACCATATGCTAACTACTTGTATGGCTTAAGTCCATTGACATAAGGCTCCCTTCTCACAATAATGACATAAATTAAAAATTATTACGCTGCATGTGTTATGTCAGAAATGTTAATAACAAAAATTCCTCAAGAACTTGACTATATTAATATTATACTGAATATATTAATTCATGGTTCACATTCATTTACCTTTGTGGAGTTAATCTTGACTTGATGCAATAATGTCCACAATTCTGAGCCTGACAGAATTTTTTTGCACATAACTGCACAATACCCAGTACGCATTTTGAGTGGATAATATGATTTTGAATATAAGGCACCAGTAAAATCTCAGTCCACATTTTCAGCTATCAACAAAAATTTGGGTAATTTCATGAGCTTTACAGATAATCTGATTCCATTACTTTTCTACAAACTACTTACTTTTTTTAAACTGAAACTATTTGACAGCTTCTTTAGATCGAGCTTTACTTTTCTCTCTGGTTCCAACAGTTTTTTATATCATTTCACATCTTTTTCAGATCCTTTCAGGAACTTAATCAACCAACTTCAACTAACCAAACAATCACCACAACTAACCAACCAATGATCCCAATTAACCGGCCCAACCAATTGTCCTAATCAAAAAATAACAGACACATTGGCTCACCAGTGTATTTCAAGAGCTCGATGACCCCATACTTATTTCTAAACCCCATATTGGAATATTGACCTATACTTTACTCAGGACTGACTGCCAGACTAGTCCTTAGACTAAGTTTTATACATAGTGTGATCTCTTGAATTTTTCTGCTACGTACCTACGCTCCTCTGGTTTCAGGGAATATGCAGTATCCTAGGCCAACCCCTCAAACACACAAAAAGTTGGGGTAAGAAACAGTCATAAGAAATTAATTAAAACTGCGAAAGAAACTATAAAAAGGGAAAATGTCTGTTTTTGGGACTTAATGGGAATTTAAAATTTAAAAAAAGTCTGAAAACGACTGAATGCAGAAAAATGATCAAAAGTGATTGAAAATATTATACAATACACCTGTAAATAATATCAGAAATATTACTAATATTGGATATTTATAATAATATTTCGGAGGTCAAACTAAAATATCGCGATAATGACTAACATATTAACATCTAACTGTAACCATTAATTAAAAAATCAGGAAAATTGGAAAGTTCGTGTCCTTTGTAAAGTATGCATTAATTAAGGAGATAAATTACGTAAAGGAGTCTATTGACAATTGGCGTATTTGGTACGGATGATTTATATAATTGAGCCTACAGACAATTGATGCATATTATCGGGCATCGTTTAGGGCATAATTAACTGAGCCGTAAGCGCACGCACCTATTTTTGTAACGTTAACACACGCGTGGGGTAAATCTAACCTCATTTTGTCTCCCATTATATTTTTGGATAAATGCGTTTTAAAAACAAGTCTACTCTATATTGTAAAATGCATCAGTACTACTTCTTTTTAGGGAAAAATCAAGCGTTTCATATTTATTTTCTGATTTTATAACAATTTCTGTAAAAATGGCGATTTTTTTCCTTAGAAAATATGCAACGATTTGTTTTACCTCTTAAAACATGAATTATTTTATAAAATTTACAGTAATTACATTTAATACACTTTTATCAACCTATGCAGGTAGTTTTTATTTCACTCTTTCAGTAAAATTATTTAAGTGTGTGTTATCCCGTAAAGAATGAAGATATAGAAATGTATCGTTTGTACACGCGCGGGATTATTTAATCCCTAAAGCCATATTTCTACTTTTCTAGCCAACAAAGTAAAGACATTCCTTCATACAACCTTTCTCAACCTTGGTCTTGAAAGTTACAAGGAAGGTCAGAAGTGTTTCATGACGTAATTTTGAAGTTTTTTCACCTGCATAACCCCTTCTCCCGCAGGTAAACGCAACGTCTCCCGCCATCCAGACCGTCCGTATACATACTACACCATAAAATGGAAGAGCATATAGAAAAATGAGCTTTGCTAAAATGATGAATTTTTGAAGTTTTTTCACCTGCATAACCTCTTCTCCCGCAGGTAAACGCAACGTCTCCCGAAAACCAGACAGTCCGCATACGTACTACACCATAAAATGGAATAGTATACTATAGAAACATGAGCCTTGCTATAATGACGTAAATTTGAATTTTTTTCACCTGCATAACCCCTTCCCCCGCAGGTAAACGCAACGTCTTCCGCCAGCCACACTGTCCGCCTACGTACTACACGATAAAATGGAAGAGCATATAGAAAAATGAGCCTTGTTAAAATCAAGTGACGAAAACGTTGCTAGTTCTTAGACCAGGGATGGCGAAACTTTTCACGTCCAAATGCCAAATTTTTCCAAAAATATGCTTTACGTGATCATGACGTGCCAACAATAAAAAAATTTAATGGATAAAATAATAATTAATCAAAACTACTTAAAATTTTGTTTTTAGCATTAAAAAAATACAGGTAACATTTGATGTTATACTGTAGAAATTTATTTAAAAAATATTATTTCTGTTGTCTCATCTTAAATGGCAAATAATTTATATCCGCTTCATACCTAGTTATTTTCTATAGAATGCAAGTTTAATTGCACTCACTTGACAAGACGTTTTAAGCTGATTTTTTTTTTTTTTTTTTTTTTTTTTTTTTTTTTTTTTTTTTTTTAAACGAAAAGAATGTATTGCAGAAAAAATTGTCAAAATACCAAGCGCCAGAGACTACAGCTTTTAGTGTCTGGAATTGAATTCCAAGTTGTTATAATTTTATAATCAGCATTTTTGCTTATTACACTTTTAATTTTTGTTTAGCGATAATCTTCTAATTCTCAAAATTTCCTGAGCCAATATTGAGCTAGATTCGGATAAATTAAATTATATTTCAATTTCTTTAATCTGTGTGACAATCACAACCAACCGAACTAATCGGATTCAAGTAATACAGACAACATCTATATTAATTAATGCATTTTGTGAAATTCTACTATGTTTTGATGTAAAACTTAAATCTATGCCGTGCCAAAAATAATCTGCACGATTAATAATCGAAAATAATCTGCTACTTATGGCACGCGTGTCATAGGTTCGCCGTCCTTGTCTTAGGCTATTACTTTCGTTCCAACAATATTAATTTTTTTTAACTCGCGAAATTGAATTTCATTTGGCATTATAATGACGTAATTAGAGTAAAGTGTTTCAGCTTTTAAGATTAAAATGCATGTTTTCTTTGGCACGTGCAATATGAGTACATGATTTCTTTGGCAATACGCAGTAAAATGCAATAAATACAACCATATGAACTATTATTTACCGAAAATTTCTTTCGTATGATTTAAAAATAAATCTTTCACAGAATATCAGGAGTCTCTTTTCAGAATAAAACATCATTACAAAGTTATGTCAGTTAGACAGAAATTGACGTCATACCTAGCAAACGATTTTTTTTATTATTATCTTTTCCTAAATTGTTTTCTTGAAATTAAAACTCCTGTATTAAAATAGATTTTTAAACATTAAAAACTTTCGAATAAAGATGCTACGTCATTTTAACACGTGTTTAGTTAAAATTTTTACATACATATAGGAAAATTTATCATTTTCTGATTAGAATGACGTTGATTTCAAAAATGCAGAAATATAGCGAGAAATTTTTATTTAAAACAAAATACGCGTGTTATCACTTTTTTTAAATTATTGTGCCGCTTTCTAAGATTTGGCAACAGGAAAGAAAGATTGAAGGAGATGTTTCTATATTGTTAAATTATGGAACGCTATGTAAAGTTTAAATGGGTGCCATTGGATATTTTTTGACCCGACCTTCGAAAGGCACATCGCTAAAATAAGAGCTTTCCAACAAGCCATTATTCATCACTGAATGTTTCTGGTTTGGATTGTAATAGAGTTGTTGTCTTTTCATCATGTTTCAAAACGTAAAAGATGCGACTGAGCTCTACTATACAGCACGACCGTGCTGTATGATAAAATTTATTAAGACCTAGATACAGTTTATTTCGAGGGTGTCACATTGTTTTGGCCATATTACACTCAGAAGATAAAGACAGTGATTTGAGGCTAAAATTTATAGATGGTGATCCGTCTTATGAATTTGTAATTATTAGACATGATGAAAACTAGCTTATTATGTTGTAGCTACTTCTTTGAAAAAATGAGGCATCATAAATATTAAAACGCAAAACTATTTCTGTAAGATCAGAACTGAAATCCGAGACTTGTATTCGAGACATTCGTATTCGTCAACAGTGTTTCGAACCTCTTCAATTTAGAAGGAATTAAAACAAGTCCCCACTAGCTTAGCGTCTTAATGCAGCACTTTAATGATCTGAAGTTTTGTAGAGTATGCAGGTTGGAATCCAAACATGGCAAAATGTGTAATGTTTTTGTCGATAATTCATTTCAATAATGACATATTATATTAGGAAGAGAAGTTGTAGAATTTTTATTTTATTATTATTGTTATCTGAATACTTTATAATTAATTAAAATTTAGCACTCAATAATACTTTGAAAAAATAAGGATTTTACATTTAAAATATTTATGCTAAAATATTTTGCATGTAATTATCAATTAAATAATTTGAGCTGATGTAAAATTTTCGCTATATTTTCTGACCATTATCAAGAATGTATATGTGTGTGTGTGTCAAAAAGAAAAATTTGTTATTCATTTTCGTAAATAATAAAATGAAAAGAAATAAAATATGCGTATAACAGCTATAAAAGAAATTATCTTGATATCAAGGTTTAATATTTTAAAAAATGTAAAATAAAATTCAAGTAATAAAAAATATATATTAAAAATCGTTAGTTGTATCAAGTTTCAAATTAATGTTTTTAGAGAATGAGACAGATAAAAATACAATTTATGGCAGATTTTAATGACCGTGAAGTTTTAATAAATAAATGGAAATAGATATTGTTATTTAAAAAATGTGGTCATAATAAGTAAAAATAAATTCTCTATACCCGGTGTTTTTAGGTAAATTTCTGATAAAAAATCAAGCATACTTAGTTGTAAATTATAAACTTAAAATTCTTTCACTTTATTGAATAGGTTAGACTGGCGCCTTAAAGAAATAAAAATCACTTATGCAATTTAGAAATTCGTCACGTAATTCGCCATTCAATAATTAATTTAAAAGCAACTAACTGAAAATTCAAGAATTTTTCTAATGAAGCATTCGAGTTATTTATCATCAAATCTTGACGGGCACTAACTAGTACAACGTTAAAGTGCATGTATAAATGTTTACTTACAACGTTCTTCCACCGGGAATTGGAAATATTCACTGTTTCATTTTGCTGAATAATATTGTAATAGCCTATATTTCAAAATCGAGGTGCGCTGCCATATATCATAACGTTTCATTTCTTTACTCTTAATAGCGATTTTACTTATTTACATGAACTTTTCTATTAAACAGATAACAATAGTTCATGACGTGACTTTGGTACACTCGTAAAAATAAAAGAGTTATAGTACGTTTAAAATTTCGCTTTGTTTTCTACACTGTAAAAAGCAAAAATCTATATTTCTACAGATGTAAAGTTACAGAAATCTGTATGCTTATGCTTACTAAAATTTAATCGGTACACTGTGCAAAAAAAAAGATGCAAAACTGGTTTTTTTAAATCTACAGAAATCTGTAGCTTTTGAGAATAATCTACTAAAATTACAGTATTCTTATTAAATTTATCTGTAACCCGGGTTGCAATTACATAAAATGTTCTAGGAATCCAGTTTCCTAAAACATTCTTAATAACCTTACATATTTTTTGGATTTTCACTGGAAAAGTGTATCTATTACATGACATTTTGTTGATGCCGTCACACAAATAGTTCTTGGAATTCCAGTTTCCTAGAAAAAAATTAGTAACTTGACAGATCTTTTTTACCGTCTGAATGTGTTTTTCTAGCTATCTTTCTAATGGCCTTTATTATCTTTATAATGATCCCTTTCATAACCTGGGTGACTGATTTCTTATAACCAGGTGCTCAATTACCCTTTTCTAAATCATGGCATATATGCTTTCTAAAACATCTAATAAATGTGGCAGCGTTTCCGAAATGTCTCAACTGATTCGCAAAAAGTTCGATACTCATTAGCTTTGTCAATTAAATGTTAAAAAAAATAAATAAATAAATAAATAAATAAAAAAAACATTAAAAATATATACGGGTGGTTTAAAATTTCTTTAAACTGTACACTATTTGCTGTTTTATCGAAGTTATGTTGTTATATCTTTTGCTGTCCTGAAAGCGTCAATAGAGATTATAGTAACGGAAGAAATTCAAATTAAATCTTTTTGTTAATTCTTTTGGTTAAAGATTAAAACGGCTATATAAGTTTGAAAAAAAAATAAATAAATACAAACGCCTTGACAAAAATAAAGAAAAATATTGATTTTATTTAAAATACAAACCACTGAGAAATTAACATTATAAAACGAAAATATTTAAAAATGAAACAATGTTTGTACGACTTAAAAAATTTTTGGTTCTTACATCCGGGCCATGTCAGATACAAGACATTGACACTAATTACAGGAACCCTTATTTTTTGTCCATTTCTTAATTTATTTATTATAGTTTTAAATTTATTTTATTATTATAGTATTTTTTAAAAATTATAATTTATAGTACGTAGTTTTATGTTATATATTTATTTATTTATTTACTTTAAACAATTTGCCATTTTAACAAGGCTATATATTTAAAAATGTTAAATTACTGGTTTGAACGTCATTTGCAAACGATAAACAAGATTGGCAGTTGTCAACCATTTTTGGCGATCTATCTCATGGTCCGGAAAATACATAAGTACATCTTTTTTCAATGGAAGAATTTAGAATTGAAATAATACACCACAATTTATCGTTTGCTCCTGGATAAGAAAAAAAAAATAGGTACTTTCATGTCAGCCCTGTGTAAATCTCGCCATTAGCATTTTTGAAATTGCCTATAGCAGTAGTTACATTTCGTGTACGTAAATGAAAAACAATTCTTTGTTTTAAGTTATGACATTATTTCCTATTATTGTTATACTTTTCAGTTTCTTCAATGAAATTTGTGTAAAGCATGTATTATAAATGAAATGCTTGAAACGTTTATATTTTGAATGAAAATAATAAAATAAGAATAAGGTATGAAAACAATTTTTGTTGATTTATTACTTGTGCGCTAACATGAAAGTATCACAAAAGCCATATATTCACCTTTCTTTGGGTAGTTAGATGTTCATGGGATTCCTGGTTAATCTTTCGTAACCGGATACCTCGCCAATCAGTGTATTAACCACAATGTTGAAAGCATCGTTTACGTACAAAGCGAAAACTTCACGATGAATTCTATTACAGAAAATCGTATCATCATCATCATCTACTACAGACTTAAAACAGAAATTTGCATTTCATTCCGTTTGTTTGTAATATTTTGATATGATATACCACTATTACTTAGTTAATGTTTTTGGAACGGTTTTTGTCTATACACAGTGTTCTACGTTGCTTAGTTATAGAGATAAAGGGAAAAAGTTCAAAAATTAAGTGAACATGATTATTAAAGTTTAGCCCTTAAAAAAAATTCTATTGAACAAATTTTGATCCAAGTGGCACTGTTACATAACTTTCCAGCAAAGGTTTTAGTATATAACATTTCATTATATGTTGCTTAGTTATAGAGCTATTGGAAAAGTTATAGAGAAAGGTGAACTCAATTAAGAAAGATACATCTACTGTAATTATATAAAATGCAAGTTTATCTTTCTTTCCTCCTGTTTATAATTTGAGTTTTGCTGGATGTATTTTGACGGGACTTAACACTGTTACATAATTCTTTGTGTATGCTTGGTTCTTCTTATATGATTGGAACTTCTTGCACGGATGGTAATTCTCTGTAGTGAAGTTTTGTTTTTGGTTATTGTTTTTTTCTGAAGCTCAAACTTGAGAACAAATCAGATTTTACCTTTTATTTAAAGTTCTACTGATCGTATTTTAATTTGAGTTGCACAGTTTGGTAATATTTCAGGGATAGTTTCAATATTTAGCATATCATTCTACATCATTCTACAGTTATGGAGCTATGAGGTTTGTTCTCAGTTGTGTAGTTGTAAAAAAGTTGGATAAAATCTACAGACGGAGGAGGGTATGCATAGCATGCTAGAGAGTATGCATGTTATGGCTATGGAGGGTGTGCAGCGTTTCTAAAAAAATCCAGAAGGTCTGCGTACGCTACATTCCTTAATGTTCTGCAATCACGTTAACGTGATTATGAAAAATATATTTAACTATCTACTCCACATGTAAAATATAAAGAGCAATTTCGGTCCGACCACTTATAACTTGAGTTTTTTTGAATGGATTTTAAGAAGACTTTCATTGTTAGTTAGATAAATTTTCAAAAAAGGATTTCGTATATAACGTATATAATTCTACGTTGATTAGCTATTGAATTATGTTCGAAAGTTCTTTAATCAGTGAGCCCTATTTTGAGTGATTGCTAGCCTTTTTAAAAGAATCTACTGAGTTGAGTTCGATGGAATTAGCACTGGTTTTTTGATAATTTTTCAGTAAAGGTTTTAGTATATAGCTCATATTGTCTAAATTGGTTTGCTATAGAATTATAGGTGATTGTAATGTAATCTGGTGAACTCGATTAGGAAAAATTAGTCTTAATAGATGGTTCTACTAAAATGATTTTGATGAGATTTGCATTTTTAAATTTTCAGGGACTATTTTAATATGCTACATATTATTCTTCCGTTCTTTTCCATACTTAATTGTAAATAATCAACCAAAAGATTTGCTTCTTAACAGTTCAAATTTTCATACGAATTGAATATTTCCAACTGAGCGAAAAAATGCCCAGGCTGGGAATCGAACCCAGATCCTTGGCTTACAAGGCCAATGCTTTTCCGTTTAAGCTAACTGGGCCGACAACCAGCCAGCATATTTCGCTCAGATAACCTTATTGGTAGAACATCTGGTCTGTCATGTAGACAGCTCAACAGAATAAACCGCAGGTAAAGGAACTCCATATAAACGATGGATACGTAGATGAACTATTATTGAGTTAAAATAATAGTTCATCTACGTATCCATCGTTTATATGGAGTTCCTTTACCTGCGGTTTATTCTGTTGAGCTGTCTACATGACAGACCAGATGTTCTACCAATAAGGTTATCTGAGCGAAATATGCTGGCTGGTTGTCGGCCCAGTTAGCTTAAACGGAAAAGCATTGGCCTTGTAAGCCAAGGATCTGGGTTCGATTCCCAGCCTGGGCATTTTTTCGCTCAGTTGGAAATATTCAATTCGTATGATAACTTTACCAGTCAGTTTGATTGAGTTAAAATAATAGTCCAAATTTTGTCTGAGACATTAGAAGACATAAAAGCTTAATGACGTTCGTATTGTTTTCAGCAATGCGCAAGATCATTGGAGATAAATGTATATATTGCTATAAAACTCAAGATTAAATACACCGATATATTTCGTTTGATTAAAGTTTCGTTTGGAGAAACCGACCAGCGTAGCGGGCGAAGGCTGCTAGTCTATACTTCTATACTCCTATTATAAAGAGGAAAAAATTGTTTATTTGTCGGAGATAAGCTCAGGAACTACCGAACCGATTCCAAAAGTAATGGTATCAAAATGATGGTGATAGTCCAACTTAGAACATAGGCTATATCTTGTGTCGGTGCCACTACCCCAAAGGGGGTGTAGGAGCAAAAAACGTTCTAAAAATGCGATTTTAGCGTTACTGAAGGGCTTAGAAATATGAAATTTTGAATATTAGTTACTTATATGATATAAATGATATCTAAGAACAGTTCTTAAACAATTCGAAATTTAAAAGGGTTGAAAATGCACAAAAAGTGTTTTAAAAAAACGTTCTAAATGGTAGTTTCTACACAATCTCAGGAAATACCAAACCGATTTAAAAAGTATTGGTGTCAAAATGACGGTGACAACGCTTGCTCCAAGATAGGCTATGTTTTATGTCGGTGTCATCACCCCAAAGGGGGTGCAGGAGCAAAAAACGTTCTAAAAATCCAATTTTTGCGTTACCGAAGGGCCTAGAAATATGAAATTTTGAATAATAGTTACTTATAAGATATAAATGATATCTAAGAACAGTTCTTAAACAATTCGAAATTTAAAAGGGGTGACAATGCACAAAAAGCGTTCTAAAAAACGTTCTAAATGGTAGTTTCTACACAATCTCAGGAAATATAAACCGATTTAAAAAATATTGATGTCAAAATGATGGTGACAACGCTTGATCTAAGATAGGCTATGTTTTATGTCGGTATCACTACCGCAAAGGGGGTGCAGGAGCAAAAAACGTTCTAAAAATCCAATTTTTGCGCTACCGAAGGGCCTAGAAATATGAAATTTGAAATATTAGCTACTTATTAGATATAAAGGATTTCTAAGAACAGTTCTTAAACAATTCGAAATTTAAAAGGAGTGTAAATGCGCGAAAAGCGTTCTAAAAAACGTTCTAATGGTGGTTTCTACACAATCTCGGGAAATATTAAACCGATCTAAAAAATAATGGCGTCAAAATGATGGTGAAAACCCTTGCTCCAACATAGGCGATGTTTTATATCGTTGCCACTACCCCAAAGGGGGTGCAGGAGCAAAAAACGTTCTAAATTGCGGCTTTTGCGTTACGGAAGGGCCTAGAATCGTGAAATTTGGAATGGTAGTTAGTTATAAGATATAAATGATCTCTAATGACATTTCCTAAAAAAATCGAAACTTAAAAGGGGGTCAAAATGCGCAAAAAGCGCTATAAAAAACTTTCTAAATTGCGATTTCTATGCAATCTCAGGAAGTACTGAACTCATTTCAAATATAATGGTGTAAAAATGATGGTGACAGATCTTGCTCCAAGATAGGCTATATTTTATATCTGTTTCCACTACCCCAGAGGAGATGCAGGAGCAAAATGCGCGAAAAGCGTTCTAAAAATGTTCTAGATGCCGATTTGTCGGCAATATCTCAGGAAGAATGAATCTGATTTCAAACGTAATGGTAGGAAATTGATGCTGACAGCCTCTGCTCTAACATAGATGCTATTTTATGTCGGTATCACTATCACCAAGACGTTGCAGGAGCAAAAAAGCGTTCTAAATTTCGATTTTTGTGATCGGTAGGGGCTAGCAACATAAAATTAGGCAAGGTACATATTTATTAGCTATAAATGATCTAATCCTAATAAATGATCTAATTTCGAAAAAAATTGGAAATTTAAAAAGCGGTGCAAATGCGCGGAAAGCATCCTAAAAACGCTCTAAATTGTGATTTCTACTCAATCTAAGAAAATTCCAAAGCTATTTCAAAAGTAATGGTTGCAAATCAATGGTGACAGTCTCTGCTATAACATAGGTTATATTTTATGTTGCTGACCTACCATCTGAGGGTTGCAAAAGCAAAACATGTTCTAATTTGCATTTTTTGCACAACTGAGGGGTCTAACACTTTGAAGTATGGCATGGTATTTACTTACAAGATGCAACTGCTTTCTAAGAACAGTCGAAAGAAAATTCCAAATTAAAAAAAAAAAAAATGAAGTGAGGGAAAAGCGTTATAAATTACAATTTTTAAGCAAACTTATAAATTACCAAAGCAATTAAAAAAATAATGATGACAAATTTTGGTGATAGAACCTTCTCAAACATAAGCTATATTTTATGTCTTTTCCACTACCACCAGAGGGTTTCAGGAGCTAAAAACTTTCTAAATTGCGATTTCTGTGATACTGAAAAGACTAGAAACTTTAAATATGACATGCTAGTTACTTATAAAATATAAATGCCCTTGAAGGAACGTCGAACATAAATTCGAATTAAAAAGGGGTGAAGCGAAGGGAAGGTGCGAAAAGGATTCTAAAAAAGTTCTAAATTACGATTCTATGCAATTTCAGGGAATATAAACCGATTATAAAAGTAATAGTTGCGAATCAGTGGTAACAGTCTCTGATCCTACACAGGCTATATTTTATGCCGGTGATTCTACCACCTGGGGTTCACAGGAACAACAAACGTTCTAAAAAAGGGCTTTAAAAGCTTTTTAAATTACGTTTCTGTGGAATATTAGGAAATAACAAACCGATTTCAAAATTAATGTTGGCAAATTAATGGTGACCTGTTTCAACATAGCCCTTTATGTTCAGGGAGGTGGTAGGACTTGGAATTCGACATGATGGTTAATTTTAAGATGTAAGAAGATGGTTTCTAAAAACTTCAAAACTTCAAATGAATACTGAAATGAGCGTATTAATTGAGCATAAAAGTTTCAAAATATTTTCTAAATTATCATTTATTTAGTTTTATTTCATTTTATTAATTTAAGTCTCATTTCTGCCTAATACAGTGTAATAATGATGTTTAGTCCAACTGTGTTTTAAATAGTAATTTTTGAATTATTCCTAAGAGTAAAAAGTACCTTTTAATAAAATATAATATTACCTTTTAATAAAATAAAAATTTAGTTAGTACCTTTTGATAAAAATTAGACATATAAATATAACTTGGCATATTTCAAATATTACGCGAGCAAAGCCTCGGGGTTTTCTAGTATATTATAAAGCAGTAAGCTCTAAAAGTTCCGCCCGAATGTTTTCAAAAACTACCCGGTGGATTTTTTTGCAAAAAAAGTCATTCGATAGAGAATATTCACGTGGTGGTTTATGAGTAAAATATACAGGGATAACTATGATTTTTGGTAATAAATTTCGCATTTTATTGTTATTTTGAATGAAAAGGTTGCCAGAGGGTATTTTTTGGCGATAAATGAATTGAAATCGTTGTATCCGTTAGAAAATAAATGAAAAAATAATTACTGATATTTAATTGTAAAAAAAGAAAGAAAAATCCATTTAAATGAGGGATTATGTTAAAAAAAAAGAATATATTTAATTTAAACCTAAAAGAAATATTTGTAATTTAATTTAAACCTGAAAGAAATATTTGTAATGCTTAAAAATTAACTTAATGGGAAAGATTACAATTGATAAGCAATATTTGGCTCATTATCGCTTGCGTTAGATTATAGAAATGAATCTGAAAATTTGATTAGATGAATTTTTAATGCCTTTTTTTTTCTTTTTGTTCTTTTCTTTTTCTTTTTATCTAAACCCCATCACGTAACTTATAGAAGAAACAAGCAGATGTAATTCTGAGTTACATGTGTAATTATTATTTATTTCTTTACGATTTTTTATTTTACTTTTGTCGCCAAACAATGTGATTTTAAGTCAAAAATGCATAAGTGTGACACTAGCTTGAGGATATTCTCATAAATGGTGTTTTTTCAAGTGAACGAGATCTTTTTTTGGGCACATTTTTATATTCAATTACAACTTATATGGATATCAGTTAATATTTTAAAAATGGAATCAAATACTTAAATTTTAGTGTGAATTTCTGCCACACATACATATTGTAAAAGAATTTCATATTTTTTAAAATGTTTTTCACCGTAATTCCGAAAGCATGTGATATTTATAAACTCGAACTCAGATCAATGAATATTATCCATTTTTTAAGCAAATATTATCTATTGTTTATTTCATTTTTTCTCAAGTCATATCGCCAATATCATTTATAGGAAAATTCACACCTCCGAAATCTAGGAAATGAAGATAGTTTTTAAGGAAATTTATACAATCATGCGTTATTATTATCGAAAAATTTAACATTTTGAAAACAAAAATTGCAAGTCTTTTGTAATTCGTCATTTCTCCTTCGTCTTTCTTCGTAATTTCTTCTCTGTTATGTAATATTTCAAATGATATTGGACTCATTTTCGATCATCGAGTCACCGCCAAATGGCATATCTATATAGTATCGCTAAGAAAGGATTTTCTAAAGTATTACCCCTAACGGCGTTTTTGCAACGGGAGGGAAAAAATTCCTTAAAAATCGGATATTATAATTATGCGTCAGATGATAGCATAATTTAATGTATTTTTGTATGCTGAATCGATTGGTGCCAAGTAAATTCTTATACGTTCAACAGTTCATGACATTTTTCATATTTTTCTAATTTGGCGGTGTCTTTGGCATCTAAACCTCAAAATATCTAACATTACATCCGTTACTCTAGCAACAAAAAAAATTCAAATTAACTCTTTTGGATAAAGAATAAAAACGGCTCTATGAGTTTGAAAAAAAAATACGAACATCTTAATAAAAGAATGGTACTACTTAGTTATCCCGTTGACCAATTTCGCCAATTTATATAAATCGCTAAACCACTCGCCAAATTACATTAACTGACATAAGTTGTATTTTAATAATGAAAGAACAAATAAATTAGTATAACATTAATAAAAATACAAATAAAACGTCGAAATAAAATTAACTTGATGACGTAAGCACGTTTAACTTCCTTGAAGTCAAGCGAATGTGACATTTACGATCAACCGTTACTGGTATTTAATCTTATAATTTGGCGATAGATTTTTGGTCGACGGCATAACTAAGTAGCATAATTCCTGTTGTCATAACAGTCTTATTACCCTACCAAAAGTGCATTGTTAGTAATCAACTAAAAGAATTACTTCTTAATAGCTAAATTTTGTCCAACACTTAAGGTAATATTATATCACAATGGCTTTCGCATCGTTTTCAGCAATGAGTAAGGTGCAGCTGAAGGTCCATATTGTTTAAAATGCAAGTTCAAATTCACCAATGTTCATTTGGAAAAATTGACCACCGCAGCGGGCATAGCCTGCTAGTCAAGTCTATAATGCAGAACTGACAGTAATTACAATCTGAATAAAATGGTTTATTTCATTATCCTATAAAAAAATTTTTGTATTCATTTTGGTAATTTTGTTTTCGTTATTTTAATTCGGCGAGGTCAGTTTTACAAATGACTAATATAGTACATTTATTGCCATTATCAAATAAAAAACAAGAAAGAAAAATCATGCGTTAAGTATAGATTAAGAAACACTTTCCAATACTTCCTGAATGCTTTAACAAAACTTTATTTAGAGAAATACCGTAAATAAGATAACTAAGTAAACATTTTAGAAAACGCATCAGACATTTGAAAAACTGATTTTAGCAGTTACCGTTTATAGCCAAT
The DNA here is from genome assembly GCA_963932465.1 of Maratus speciosus. Classification (NCBI taxonomy): domain Eukaryota; kingdom Metazoa; phylum Arthropoda; class Arachnida; order Araneae; family Salticidae; genus Maratus; species Maratus speciosus. The sequence goes on from OZ010792.1 coordinate 314,373,649, forward strand.
TATGTACTCTGATTCTTTTGAACACCCCTGTATTTGATATGTAGGTTGATTTATATACTATACAATGGGGAAATTTAGTTTAGAAAGAAAACGCATAACAGATTCAGATTTTTCTTTCAGCAGTTTATACTAATAGAAAGAAAAATATTTGAATACTTTTGTACAACCTTGTAGTTTACCTAGTACCTTTATTACACGCCACTATTTGACCTAATTATAAACTAAATGCAGTTCAGCGTAAAAATGCATAACTCATTTAAAAACCACTTTTAAGCAATTTGCGCTCATACTCAGTAACTCATACAAATTTTTTGTATAGCCTTGTATATGAATTATAGCATATATGCACACCATATACAATGCATAAATATAGTGAAACATAAAAGTGCATATCATAATTAAAAATGCATCTTCAGCAATCATCGCTACTGTACAGTACTTCGGATAAAATATAATATCTGAAATCTTTTGAGTGTCCCTGTAAATGCTATGCACTACATGAAATAAGTTATAGTAAATCTAAGTGACGGATATCCATTTCATTACATATGAAAAAAATTAACATAATTAATATACGCCGCAAACATTTCCCTCCAACCCTATAGCAGTATGCAATGGAAATCTTTTGTGTGGCCCTGTAAAGGAATAATAAATATTATTTGCACCGTATATTCTACAGAATGCATATTTAGTGCACTTCATAAATGCTTATCAATTTTATTATCTTTGAAAGCGTGTCACATCATTAAAAATCATTTTAAACGATTTTTTCCCTTTGGCGTAATGTAACGGAATACGTTTGACTGTCCCTGTAAATGAACTAAACATGCTACAAACTTCATTTGAAATAGAGAACGTGCTGTGGTAAACGTGAATAACATCCAAGAATTTCAGGGAAATCCGAGTATATTTACAGGAGTTAGAGCGCGGAAAGTCGGGCAGACGGATAGACAAACCGAAGTCTATAACACTATTGAGCTTTGTTGGAAAGTGTTAAACAGATTACTTCACTTTGTTAAAACTGTATTTGGAAAATCAATGCTTCTTAATGAAGAATCAGCCATACTTTTACTGTTGTTATAAGGTAGTGTGATATCATTTAGTCCGATAAACTTCCTATGAATAACATAAAAATAAAGAAATGTGCAAGAACTTTCGGAATAACCAAAGTCTTTCTTCACCAGCTGCAAAGAACATTTTCTACCACATTTGTGCTGTTCTTGCGTATGGGTTCAAATTAATAGCACGTGCTCTTTACGCCCCATAATGAAATACATTATTATTTAGAAAGGCCATGCGTATTTCTTTATTTTCATGGCGTTTTTAAGAACTTCTTTTGATCTTGTTATCCATACGTTGTTTTCTGAAATGAAGGTTATTTATTAACATTTTTTTTCTTATCATATCCTAGTCTTTTTCATTTTCACCTTTACGAAATTATGATACTTCTAGACTGCTTTATGCAATTATGGCAAGTTTTCAAAATATTTGTATAAAGCATAAACAGTCTGCTGTTTTAAAAGCTGTGCGAATAAAAGAAAAAAAAATGTTTTGAAAAATGCGTTTGTGTTTTCTTTAAATTGACTTATTATGTTAAATTCCTTACGAATTTTTAATTAAAAAGAAAATTAAATCTACATACACTTTAAAATATTAATATATCAGAAAAGATTTATCTTTAATAAATAATAACCAAAAGGTATTTTTAATGTCTAATAACTATAAGTTTTAGTTTTTAAGAACAAAAAAATTAATATTATAAAATATACAACACTAATGAAATAAATTCCGTATTAAATACACATTTTAAATGTAATACCAAGGAGAAAAATTACCTTTATTCCCATAAATATGTTCGCTAATGGAGAATGTTAAATAATCAGTGAGTACAGTATTTTTAATTTTTGGTGAGATTAAATATAAAAATCGTGAAAAAAATGCAAATTATATAAGAAACAATACTGAATTAATGAATTGCATATAGAGGGACAATTTGTAATGCAATGCCATTTAAACTGGATTTATTTTTACTCCGAAAAAAAATTTAATTAATGGAGAACGTGAAATTATCAGTTAGTAAAGCATTTTTAATTTTCTGGCGAATTTTAATTTAAAACTTGTCATGTATTATATTTTAGTAAAGTTCTTTTTAATTTTTTCCAGGAAATACTCTAATAAGAATCTTTTGAACATTATTTAACTGACGTGTAATTTACATTTATTAATTAATAATTATTTAGAAAAGGGCTATTTACAATATCATCAAAGAAAATTTCAAAAATTTCTTTTCTTCTTTTATAACGAAGAGTTGAGATCACTATGTACTGACATAGTATTTCATTAAAGCTATTTTTGAATTTCATAGAAATACGAAAATTTTGGTGTTTTAAATTTAAACAATAATAAATAGCTAAAATCTTGATTATATGTTATCTCTCATGTAAAATTTACTATTTTAATAAAAATAAATTTATGTATGTTAGAGAATAAGTTTCTATACAAGGAATAGTTTCGAAAGGAAAGCTTTACTAAAAAGTGATTATCAGGAGTTCGCTCATGACCCAAACAAAAGAAATTGTTTATAAAAACTTTACAAGCTATGATGTGAATGGTTAAGACAAACACAATATGAACATATGATAAAAAATTGCTTAATTTTAGTACTTATAACCATTTACCTATTTTTAATATACTAACAGAAATAAATTGTATAAAAATATCAATAATAACTCATATATTTATACATAAAATAATTAGATATATATAAATACATTTCTCTCACCCCGAAGAAAAGTGACACATCTCGACAAAAGTAAATTACACAGGAGAGGCAAAAGAAAATTTGCATAATTTTACAGTAAAATTAAATTGCAGCTCTTATCTCTGCTTGAAAGAATAAAAACGTGCATAAAAGCATAAAACCCTTAAGAATTAAGACGTAGGATGCGGTTTGGAGGGTTGAGTCATTTTACCTTCCCACAGAATCCACCTTTTTTCTGTGGTCAGCGTAATAAAGGGGTTTTTCGTATAAATACACTTATGAAACTGTTTGTTTATCAAGACACACCTATGACAGACCTATTAGTGGAATAAAACGCAAAATGAATTTTTGCGAGATGCGTCACTTTTCTTGCGGGTGAACGATATATAAACAAGTATAAAATTTCCTTAGGTTTGCTTTCATAGCCGTATATTTGGCAACAAATCCCTTTTTCTAAAGTTCGAATTGAACGAAGCTTTTTATAAAAACGCCAATGCCCTTATAGTAGAAAAGTACCTAAATCTTTTGTACTGCATAATACTATTACACTTACCTGCGTATTAGACCAGGAATTAGAATATTTTCTTAATTAACTGAACTATTTCAAAAATTATCAAAACATGTATATTATTTATTATTTTTACGATTCCGTACTTAAGAAGTACAAACGGAACCATTATACGATCACTCCTGTGTCTGTCTGTCCGTCGGTCACATCCATTTTACTCGTAAACTATTAAACGTGGAAAGTTCAAACTGAGGAATGTGATAAAGACTATTGAGCCACATATTTACAGATTAATAAACATTTACAAATATGTTTAGGAAAAATGTGTAAAAGGTAATTAAGTTATTTAAAAAAAAATTCTTTGTATATCGTCTGGAGTATCGTGTGAAAACTTTCAAAACGCTGGACTCAAAAATGCATTTCATTTCATTTTAGGTATTATATTTTGAGAGATATCTTCGAAAATGTAGTGCAAAAATATGTCCCCCCCCCATCTATTTCCGAATATACTGAAACTAAAATTATGAAAAAATTAGAGGTAGTAGAGGTTAATCTAAAACTTGCAGGAAAATTAGAGCGTTTACCCTAGGTCACATAGTTTTTAAGAAAGCGCACTTTTCGTTACACACATAATTCGATTTGCGAGCATTCAACAAAGGCGTTGACGAGCACTGGAAGTACCTGTCGTAGCAGACATACAAAATCATCGTTGATAATGATTTTCGAAAAAAATCATCGTTAATTAGAAGAGATATTAACCTTTAAAGGCACAGACGGTTTGTACGTACATAATGACAGGAGTGGTGTACTTTATGTATCATCAGCTTTTAAGGCACAGACAACAATTTTTAATGATATATTTGTTTAATGAAATGCCCAATAGCAGTAAAAAAGCATTAAATGTGAAATTGTTAAAAACATTAATTTAATTAGAATTAAACACATAAATTCAATGGGATTCGCCACTAGTTTGGATTGACTGGATCTCTCAATACCCCTCGTCTGTCTTTAAAAGTTAATTAAAAACCTATCTGGAAAAACGCAGCGCAGACCAAGGCGGCGTTGCAATTTTTGCGACCTCCTTTCGAGGCGCACAATGCCTGCCAACTTTAAACTTTGAACAAGTACTTTGTTTTAGCTACACTGTAAAAAGAAAAGATTATTACTACGCTGAATTTAGTTTTATAAAGTGAAAAATGAAGTTTAAATTAAGAATTACTTTTCTGTACCGAATTAATTTCATCATAAACAGATTAGGATAAGATTAAAAAAGTGTTATACAGAATAGCAATATTTGATATTATTTAGGCTTCATATCTCTTTGAACATTTATGGTATGAACATTCATACTTTTCTAGTGTAGAGTGGTCACAAGAAATCAATTTTTGATTTATTTTTTATTTATTTTTTTTTTGGGGGGGGGGGGGGTCCCGCAAAAAGTTGCCAATTGACTAGAAAATGGGATTAGCAAAGTTTCAGCTCATTTGGATAATGTCAACCGATGCCTCATTAAGGTCAAAGTTTGAAAAAAAACGTAATTTTTCGTAAAAAAATGATGTTTTTACTTACGAAGTGAATGCAATTGAACCTAGAAACATAACGCTGGTCTCATTTCATGAAAAATGTTTTTTTTTTCTTGAAGAACCACACACCACTTTTTTGTAAAAAATTATAGATTTAAACATATGCGCATATTTCAGGACCATACTCGATCTGAATCCTAAAAAGTGATTTTTTATGAAAATGCGAAAAAACTTTGCAACATTCTATTTCATCTGCTTTTCACCTTTCTGTTTTCATTTTGTACATAATAAAGGGTTTAATTTTTTAAAAAATCATACGTAAATCAAAGAAATCATAATCTAAACTTAAAGAATTAAAAAGAAAAGGGGGTAAATAAAGTATAAAAATCAGAATAAATAATGTTCAAGTGCGTTTTTTTATTAAAATTGTGTTACAAGAAAGGAAGCATTATACAAAAAAAGAAAGTATTATCCCTTACAATTTTCAAAGTAAGATGGTAATGGCTTGGATAAGGTCGCTTTTGAAGTGCATTGAAAAGTTTTTCTAAATTCAGATACAACTTTTAGTAGAAACTGTTTTTGTTCTTCGTCTTTTGTTAAACAGGATCGAAATTTTAGATTAATTTTATCCCCCTCTCAGCTGTGTCATTGACAAACTTAAAACCATTTACTATTTTTTTCTGCTTTCAAATAATGTTTATTTTCACATCATACATTGGGATCGGTATTTAAAAATTGCATATTAATATAAAATCTCTTAAAATTTACAGTTTGAGATGAAACAAAAACACCAAATTCTTTGTTCCATTAATAATCCACTTCGTTAAAACATTTTGTTGTTCTTACATTCCTATCATCATCATAAAATTAGTGCGTTGATACAGAGTATTATGTAAAAAAATGGTAGCCAAACAGAGATTTTCAAATGCAAGATGCTGTCAGAGTTCATTGAGAATGAAATTTTTTTCCGCAACTTTTTTGCTGAATTTTGTTACGATTTGTATTGGATAAATAATTTTAATTTTTAATTTGGCTTGGCTGGCACCGACTCCAAAAATCAAATTAATGTACAGTCGTGGAAAAAAAAAGTAAACACCCCTACTAACTTGTCAACAAATTATCGTAGAAGAAAGTTACTGGTACCGAACGATTGTAAATAAAGTCTACTTTTAAATGATGTATGTAAAATTTGTTTAAGGGGCCATCTACATATTAAAACGAACCATAACTTTGTTTTTTTCAATAGCAGTATACAATTCTGACAGCATAAATGAACTCTACACCTTTCAATTAGCCTATAAAAAAAAAATTTATGCAATTCGTGCCGTAAGTTTCCGAGAAATTAATTATTTTTAAACGAGCGTATTTTAAGGGCTGTATCCAAATTGAAGTTCCGAACTCGATATTTAACAGAGAGAGCCGCCTTCTTGATCAAGGCACGTTTAAGCGTCAATGAAACCTGTTTGATTACAGGATAGCAGAATAAATTTCAAAAATTTCCTCATTTCTATCATAGACGGCCACTTAAACCATCATTTTGCCGTTTTTTAAGCATAATTTGAAAACTACTTGGAAGAAAAATGTGAAATTTTGGATTTCCATAAAGCAGGACTTAATAAATCTAAATCCATCAAAAAAATTGTATGTTGCAATTCATAATGTTTTCGAATATTAATTTCATAATTCATAATTCATATCATAAAATTGTAAAAATTGTAAATTCAACGTATTTATGTTTGGGTATATCAGTATTATTGCTACACAAAAAATTAGCTCATTAGGAGCATATTTCAGGAGATATAAATAAAAATATGAAAATGTAATTTAACATTAGAAGTACTAAATTTTGAATGTCTATAATTCAAAAACTTATTATTCGAATGACTTGAAATTTGGTTTCTAGGCATATTTTGAACCGAAGATTTGAAATATCTCGTTAAATTTGGGTACTGCCATTGGAAAAAATGAAGTTTGGGTTCCTTTTAATATGTATATGATCCCCTAAGCAAATTGTATACACACCATTTAAAAATAGACTTTATTTCCAATCGTGCGGTACCAGTAACTTCCGTCTACGATAATTTGTTGAGGAGTTAGTAGGGGGTGTTTTTTTTTCCACGACTGTACATAAATATAATAATACGCATGGTAAATACAATGTTCTTAATTTAATTTCTTATTAACTATTATGTAAAAACATTATTTTTTACTTTGTAATAGTTTTTGAAGTCAGGTTTATTTTGGGTAAAAAAGTTTATTTTTCACTTTTTAGTTTTTTCGAGTTACGATTTTTGAATGATCGTTTTGGAGGAAATTACAGACTTTTAAAGAAACTTTTTAAGATTTTATTTTGATAAGTAAATACTTCTGTCCAGATTTGTGTGTACATTCATAACACAGGTTTTTTGTAAAAATTCTTTATATGATTACATTTATTCTTCTTCAGATTGAATAACTTTGTGTTTTAATTAAATATTTTTGTTTTTCTATTCGGACATGGGTAGAACGACAAGAGATGCTGCTCGCTTGAAAAAATATCGAACTTTGAAAACTGATAATAAAAAGTTCTTCAGCTTGCTAAAAATGCTCTGTGAAATAGAGAAGGCAGACCTAATGGCTTTTTCTTTCTTACTTTCTAACCGATTACCAGGCCCTTATCTTCGGGGTTGCCCAAGATGAATGAGTTCGATGTCTGGCATCGGCGTGAGTGACCGCCTAATTGCCGCGTAGTGGCAATAAATCTGAGGAGCGCCTCGTTCGTTTTCCTATCGGCAGTGGCTATTTCTTAATTGTGAACTTTTTATGCCGGTTACTTAACATTTATATATTGTTATTTAGCACCTGTGTATTGCTACTCATGTTGATCTCGTAATTTGGAAGCTTGATCAGATGACGAGACCTTCACCTGGCAAGGCAACTTAGAGTTATAACTCATAGGTAACTTCGGGGACTTCACAACCACGGCGGATTTTACATGCACCAGGAGTCGTTAGGACACATGGCAACCCAAAAGATGGCAACCCAACTTATCAAAAGATGATCGTGAAAAGACTGCAGCGTGGTTCCCTCAAATGGCTGGTCATTGATGAAATTTCTCTAGTGTCAAAAGAGAATTTACGTATAATTCATTTAAGGCTTCAAGAATTTAAAAACGGTTTATTTTTTGGTGGCATTAATGTGTTCTTATATAGAAATATTATGCAAGTGCCAATATGTAATGTGTAATGTATATGTAATGCCAAAGTGCTCAAATGTATGCTAAGCATTGCAGCATGGTACGTTTATTCATAATTTAAATTATTTGCTTAATATTTCGTCAAATCTAAGGATTCTGATTAGAGAAATCGAGAACTTATTGCATCATGACGGCATTTTGTTTATTTTTGGTTGTTATGTATTTCCTCTTTCTTGACAAAAACAGCTTAACTCACTTTATGCTTCTTATTGCATCATCATTTGCAATACCTTGGGTAGTGGAGATTTTAAAACATCAAGTAATCTACCGTTATTGCCATTTGGCGTTTCTGAGCTAATATTATTTGGTGCATTGAAGCATTTTTGTGAAATAAAGATTTTATGATAACCACATTTACATTAAACCACATTGTTGCTGATATCTTTTTTGTTTTACGCTAGCCTTAATCGTGGGCTCGATTACGGAAGATTGGAAATTCATCGTCATGCTCATTTAATGGTCTTGGTTAAAGTGTCATCGGTCTGCATACTGATTGGCGTATTTTACTGAGTATAGTACTGCAAAACATAGAGCTTTCGGAAGCAAATTATGATATTCGTATTTCCTTTAAACCATGTTTGCTTTTTGTACAGCGCCCTTTTTGCCTTTATCGTGCAATCTGATTAAAAGTTACTTACTCTCATTTCTTAATACAATACAGATGTTTTCATAATTGCGTAACTTACTGACTTGCTTTCGCAATTATGCTTATGTCTACTGATGTTTAAGTTACGGGCCACGTAAATACAGCGCACCAACAATGCCGCCTGTAATCTAATTACAGTAACTCATTTTTTTCTTTCTATGTTGTTAATCTTGCACTTTTGAGATATAGGGATGTAGGCTTAACTTCGATTTGCATAGAAAAGTAAACAAAAGGTTGTTTACAATAAATAAATTTATAAATATTGAAAAACTTGCTTGTGTATATGAGACATTTAATAGGTTGTCAGAAAATATGCGCGACAATTTCATTTTCTCTCGGAAGCCCCTATACAGTAAAGTTATCGTTAATGTTATCTAGTGGAAATATTAAAGGCAACCAAAAAGCAATAATACATATAACTGTTTAATATAATATAATATAGTTATGTATATAATATTTTGTATATATACATAATATATATATTTATTATGTGCCTCCAGTCTGATGTTATGTGTTCAATTAAACTAAGCTACTGTATACTAAATTATTGATATGTATTAATTTTGTTTTCTTCTGTATTATTTAGCATTTTAAATAATGTTATATATTTAGTTAATGTACATTAAATTACTCTTTTGAACGCGATTGACAATTGAGAATTTTAAATATGACTGCCGATTAGAAAATGCGAAGAAACAGATTGGAGAAGATCCATTACTGAATTTGAATGAGAATATCATCAAATTAGTCAGTTACAAACAAGTTGACTTCATTTATGGCGACTTATTTTGGTGAATTATTTAAGGCGAATTATTTAGGGAAAAATACAGCCATCGTGTTTAATCTGGCCTTCAAACCCGATAAGTAATCATCACGTATGACACATTTACAAATTGTTCACACTGTGACTTCGCAAATTGGTGATCGTCTGACGAAACAAAAAAGGTAATCAGAGCTTCACATCCACGTCATTTTGAGTGTCACATCGATAATCACAAACGCAAAATGTGTCGTGATTTGAACGTTGCCACGATGTCACAATTCTATACGGATATTTTGTAAGTTCAAAACAAGTGCATCCTTCAAGTTTAAACAACAGAAATCTTGGCCTCTTTTTAAGATTTTTTTTTTACTTTGGTGGAAATTATCTGCATTGCTGGAATAAAAAAGTATGAAAATATCACTACTTTCTGTGCATATATGCTTTAATATATAGGCATTTATAATATATAAATGGTGTAAATTTATATATATATATATATATATATATTATAAAGGACAAACATATGTGTGCGTAACGCATACGTCATTCTGCGAATGGCAACACTTTCAAATTTGAAATGACATTTCGGTTTTGCAATTTCCACTATTGCAAAATTTTAAACTTCTAAACATCGCGCAGTTTCAATTTTTACACCAACGTATAGGGAAAAAATGTACTTCCAAATGCAATTTGTTTGAAAGCTCTATCTCTATTTATTTTTGAGATATTAATTTTTTTTACAGTTTTTAGTACCAATTTTGTAATTGTGGCAACTGAAGTACTCCATTTTTATTAAAAGTAAAGGGAAAATAGTCATGGTTTATTTATTATTATTGATTATATCCTTATTGATGCCATTTTCACATTACAAATAAAATTAACTTTTTTCTAATTTTTGAACAGAAAATGACGTCAGCCACGCATTCTTCTTCATAAATCAAAAGATTGAAGAAGATTTTTCTTTTTACATTACGCTGATACTGAGTTTGAGACGCTCGGAAAAATGATTCAGTGAGTAAAAATCATGTCATATTTAAAACAAAACGATCATTTTCTTTGATAAAACTAAATATTTGACCAATACTAAATGGCCAATACTATGGCAAGTAAAAGCAAATTTCTGATTGGCAAATTTTCGCGGGTACTGAGATTTGAACTGAGATCATGTGCGAATGTTCACATGAAAAGCTGTATCGGACAAACGTGACTTTAAGTTTGGAAATACATTCATTAATAATCTATTGCATATTGAGTGGTGCGTATATAAATTTTGAGAATGTGAAAATAACGTACAGTTTAGATTTTATGGGGTAAAATTTTATATGACAAAGCGAAATCCTTTTTACTGATTTTTCATCCTGTAAAAACAAACATAAAAGCCTCAATCGATAACTTCAACATAATTATTATCTTGATTACGTATTCTAATACAGTTTAATTTTTCAATAATTTAAGCAGTTGAAGTTTGTGGAAATAATGTTTTGGTAATTTTAGGTTAAAAACATTATTCGTTTTAAGAGTTAGACAACCAATGCAAGATGGACTTTCTATCGTAATTATTTTTGTAGGTTTATTATAAATTCGATCTAATAGTTCCATTCTAAACATTTTAATTCGTCGAATTTCGACGGGTTCCAACTCGTATATATAATGGTATAAGGTATAAATGGTGGGGTATCTTGTTGGGATTTTTTTACTTTGATGGAAATTATCTGTATAGCTGGAATAAAAATGTATGAAAATATCTCTACTTTCTATGCTCATATGATTTAATATATAAGCATTTATAATATATAAAGGATGGTAAATAAATTTTCACATAGATAAATTTTAAAATTTAGTATTTTATACATGAAATACTCTAAAAAATACGTTTCAATAAAGAGCAACGAATTATAATCATACTTATGTCCGGTTAAGAATGCGGTGGCATTTTCTAAATCAAATTGGACAGAAAACTTTGAATGAGAATTTCTAAAACATGGTTTTGCGTAAAGAAAATGTTATTTTTTCTTTCTTGTATCTTCAGTAGAAGAAAGTATTGTAACCGAATATTTTTTCGACTTTCGGTTTTCGACGGATTTATACGTTTTAGGGGTCAGAAATTCCAAAAAACATGCTTGTAGAAAATGTCTGTCTTTCCGTGTGTCTGTCGTCATTGTACCATCAAAATGTGTATGAAATTATGCATAGAATTTAACCATTTTTTTCTGGCTATGGCAAACAGGTCCTTACTTCATTTGGAAAAAATCCGCCGGAAGAGGGCGCTGTAATAGCAAATTTTGTGCGATTTTGAAAATTGTACCATCGAAAAGTGTATGAAGCTATGCATAGAATTAAACTTTTTTTTTTTTTTTAGTTTTTGGCTATAGCAATCAGGTCCTAGCCTTAATTTGGAAAAAATCGGCTGGAAGGGGGCTCTGTAGCTGCGATTGTTAATATTGTACCATCGAAAAGTGTAGGAAGTTATTCATAGAATTGAACCAAAATTTCTTTAAAGTTCTTGACTCTGGCAAGCAGGTGCTTCCTTAATTTGGAAAAAAACCCGACTACAAGAGGCGCTGTAATAGCGATTTTTGTGCTATTTTTGTGCCATTTTTAATATTGTATCATGGAAATGTGTATGAAGTTATGCATATAATTGAACGAAATTTTTAGTGTATGTTTTTGGTCATGGCAAGAAGGTCCTCCCTGAATTTTGAAAAATTCCGCCGGAAAGGGGGCGCTGCAATAGCGATTTTTGAGTAATCTTCTTAATTTTTCGTAGTTCTATTGTAAACCAGTGGATCGTGAATCGGTGAGAACTTCCCATCCTGATGAGCTGACTTCTCGTGATTTTAATAAATATTATGATCGAGATTAACTCGTTTTCACTCCGATTAATTGACTGAAGCAGAAATATAAGATGAAAGTCAAAGTTGATGTAGTATTGAACTAATAAAAATGAAATATTGACATCTCTAACAACATTTTAAAATATTAAAATAAACGAGATAGAAGAAAGTTTTGGGATTGGCACATCAAACTTGTTTCCTATGTGTTGAAATTTCTGGCCCTCCTTATAGTAAGTCCTTTAATAACATATATATAATGTATTGACCAGCTATTGTAAAAAAGTATTACAGCACGGAATATATACTGTTAATATTATTAGCAATCGTTTGTGAAAAACTGTAATTATCTTCAAACATATATAGTAAAGTGAGGACAGACGCCGCGGTCGAACAGATGCCGCAGACATTATATTGGCGACACTAGCGCTCCCTAGGCCAAATTAAGAATTTCGTTGTGTGCCTAAGTGCTGTCTGTTGTGTTGTATGCGTTTCCACTGCTTAACTATTAGTATTCAAATATTTCTGCCTGATTTTATGCTTCAAACCTGCGTGGAAAGTTGCTAAAATTATTCTAATAAAGTTTTATTGCATATTTTAAGCCAAATAAGCAGAGATTTCATCCCAAAACCAATTGCAACTGTAGAATAGATCATCGTAGAATACAGACAGGTGCTTGCCTTTCTTATGCGCCGCTCACATGACACAATATGGCGGCGCGGCATCTTACCCTCCACTATGGGACAGATGCCGCACAGAAGTTGAGGGACAGATGCCTCAAAATATTTTTTTTGTTTTTCGGTTCAATAAATTCATCACTGCGATTTAAGTATAACTAACATTTAAATCAAGGTATATTAGCGCATTCTGCTACTTATCAAAATATTCCTAGCAACAATGCTGGTTCTCCATGTGTGAATAAGGAAAACATAGGCCCTTTACAAGTCTCACCATTTAAACTGTTAAACAACATATCTCTTATCCCAATGGTCAAAAGGCCCATACAGCCAAGTAAGAGAAATCAAAAGGATGCAAATATTACAAGGAGAGAGTTTATAAACAATAAAAAAGAAGAATGAAATAAAAAGCAAAAGAAACTAGAAAGCGTCAAAGAACGACAGCTTGGTGGAAGTAAAATGTTTAAAAAAACGGAAAGGAAATATCAACTTGAACACACCTTACTTGAGGAAGGAACTAAAATATGAGTCATCTTCCGATAATGGCGAAATTGTTCTTTTATAGGTTTTGATGGCAGTATGTATTGGATTGGAATTTGATGACTCAGAATGTACTGATTGTGTCTGGAGTCTTATCAAGAAACAAAGTCTAAAACGAGCAGGGTTCAGTGCATCAAATTCAATCGATAGCTGCATGACAAAGTCTCACTTTACTTTTGCAACGGGAAGTGTGATGTGATTGTGGGTGAATGGAAATACAAAATTAAAGAATGAGAGGAAAGGCAAAAAAAATAGACTATGGCCGAAATAGAATATAACTAATGTTTACATTAAGAGCAAACTGCAATGTTCGTCTGGATGTAAACCAGTGATTTATATCTTTTTTGTAATTATGCTGTCTATTGTTTCCAGTACTTATGCTATCCTTTCACGTAAATTCAAATGTTTTTCGTTTCATTTTCATTTTTTATCTTAAGTTTTATTTTTCGAGCTTACACTTTTGCAATTTCGTTAAACTTTTCACAATTTAGTGATATATATAATTTATGTAAGTTTACTGTTATTTACTTTCATTTTAAGTAGTTTTAGGAAATAAAAATGGGATTTATTTGAAAAAAAATAAAGAGCATAGCTTTTTTCTCCATGCGGCATCTGTACCACACCCTATGGGGCATCTTACCCAGCACTTAAAAAATTATGTTAAAAAAGGATGTTTGGGAAAATAATTATGCCTGCTTTATTAAGAGGGCTTTAACTTGTTTAACATAGAAATTAGATTCTAAAGGGTTGGAGCAATGATTTCTGGTACTTAGTTTGCTGTTTTTTGCTTTATTGTACATTTTACAAGAATAAAAGAAAAACTGCGGCATCTGTCCTAACTTTACTATAAAGTGTAAATAATAGTAAATTGAGAAAGAGGTAAAAAAAAATCTTCTTAATAAAAATATAAAATTAAGAAATGAGCTAGTCCTTTCGAAAGAAGTTCTTTGTTCAGGCTCAAACAATACGTGCTATAACATGCAATGTTACAGCACAATTACAGCACAAATGCAAGGCACAATTTATTACCTTCATGGTGTTATTAGGAGAATCTTTGAATTTATTGTATGGCCAATGCTTTACCGTAACGGTAAAGCATTGGCCTTGTAAGCCAAGGATCTGAGTTCGATTCCCAGCCTGGGCATTTTTTTGCTCAGTTGGAAATATTCAATTCGTATAATAACTTTACCAATTAACTTTATTGTGTTAAAATAATAGTTCATCTACGTATCCATCGTTTATATGGAGTTCCTTTACCTGCGGTTTATTCTGTTGAGCTATCTACATGGCAGACCAGATTGTACGACCAATAAGGTTATCTGAGCGAAATATGCTGGCTGGTTGTTGGCCCAGTTAGATTAAACAGTAAATCATTGGCCTTTTAAGCCAAGGATCTGGGTTCGATTTCCAGCCTGGGCATTTTTTCGCTCAGTTCGAAATATTCAATTCGAATGATAACTTTACCAATTAATCTGATTGTGTTAAAATAATAGTACGCAACATTGTTTAATATTTTAATGAAAATAGAGAATAAATAAATAAATAATTTCCCGACTTACCTTTCCTAAAAATATAAACTCCTGTAATTGTACTTATGTAATTGTAAAATAAAAAAATATATATAAAAATGTTTTATTTAAAGTAAAAAAAAAAAAGAAAAGAAAAAAAAAAGAAATACATCTGTATTCAGTAAGTAAATGCATTATGTAAATATATTCACCAGATAAATAAAGGAATAAATAACATACTGAAGAGTACAAATGATTAAGAATAATGCAAAATATTTTGAATTAAAAATATGTAAAAGGTACACATCTAGATTTATGGTGATTTCCTATAATCATGAAAAAAAAGTTATGCTATTTAATTTTCTAAAACTTAAATTTAAAATAAAGAAGTACAAGTTTGTTTGTTGTTCATAAATTCTCTTTTGAAAAAAAACAGAAAAGATTAACGTCTTTGAAAATTAATGCTGTTTATTAAACAGTGAAAATAATTTAAAACTAAACCTTAGGAAGTTGAATGTAATTTTTCCTTCTGGTTCTACTACAATTTTTTCTTCATTCTATGAATTTTTAATGTTATTTTTGCATTACAATATGTGAAAATTTTATGTTCTGAACAAAGAGGAATAAGTTTTCCAAGTAATAAAAAAAATTGCATTACAAAATCGAAAATAAGAAAAGAAGAAATAGGTGAAAATACTGCTGTGTAAAAATAATTTTATAAAAGCGTAAACATGTTTTTAATTTCTCATAGTGGCAAAGTAAATAAATTCTAAATTGTATAAATGCATAAATATTACGATAAATATTTCAACGTAAACTGAAGTTTTTTATAGTCATATTATATTTATTTAAATTTAGAAATGCAGATATGCATGTATGGAGATAAAAAAAAGTATTCTTATACGGAAGAATGTTGGAATAATAACGTAAGGAATATGTATTACTTTTCGAATATTTTCTTTTTTTTTTAATTACTTAGGTGTTTTATAATGTAGTGTACTTATAATGTAAAACTCTCAAAACTTTCCTTATAAATACATTAATTCCAAGAGACATATGCAAAAAAAGGAAAAAAAAGCAATATGAGATATATATATAGAATTTTAGTGAATTTAAGCCTATGAATTATTACATATATTAGAATACTAGGAATTCTGTAAAAATGTTGGTGTTCAAATTTTTGAAAAAAAAAGTTACCTTTAAATATTGTATATAATGTAAGTAAAAAAATAATGAATATGACATTAGTTCAAATCTTAAAAATAACCCTTTATAATTTGTTTATTTCTGTCAATTTTTCTTACATGAATCCTTGAAACTATTACCCGATTTTGTGCTCATGTTCTATATAACTTATAAAGTTAAAATAATTTGAAATAGGCGATACGAAGTACAAACAGAAGAAAAAATAACAATAAAATAAACGTACTGTTTACTGACTAATGTCTTGAATAGCGTTCTAGAAAATATATCTGAAATTAAAAAAAAAAAAATAAAAAGAGAATAAATAAAAGAAAAAAAAATAAAAGAAAAAAGGCATAATTTAAACTTGTGGATAGAATCCTCATGGAAACACGGAAAAAAAATGTTTTGTTGAAACAACTAAGATTTGATTGATATAGCCCCAACCAAATATTTTGGTTAGAATTATCAAATTTTGGTGAGATTAACCAAATGATTTTGTCAATTCAACAAATCATTTGTTAAATCCAACCAAAATTTGATCATTCCAACCAAAATATTTGGTTGGAGCTATATAACCCAAAATTTACTTGTTTCAACAAAACATTTTTTTCCGTGACATTAACTTTTAAAATTAGGCTTCCTTTGTATTGCAATATTACGAAATTTTATAATTTTCTACTAAAAACCAAAATTTTAATCGAGGATAAAAATTACCCTGAAATGAGGTATAGAATGTCTGCGAAAAATTTTTTGCAATTATAGTTATTAACTTTAATAGATGTAATTTGTAATTTATATTGAGTTTTTATTACTTATATTGGTTAATAATTGTAAGTATGTTTTAACATTTAAAATAATATTTCTACTATACTTATTTTTTCCTAATTTTGTTTTATTTCATGTTTGTGTAAAACGTTTCTAACAAGTGACTTTTAAATGTATCTTTTTCACTTTTTTTATATAAAGTTTTTTTGTCGAATTATCACCAATAATAAATTTATCAGAAATAACTAGAGACTTTTTGTATGGGTATAGATGAATGGAGCTTTATTAAATAAAGACTAGCTTTGGCTATAGTTGTATAGTCGGGTTGACTTCAGAAAAACCTTTTAACATCTTAATGGTTGCATTAAATTACTGTTTAAAAATTCATATTGCTTGTTAGCAATTATTATTTTATGAAAAAGAAATATTCACCTTATGTAACGATAGGTAAAATGATATCATAATAAAGTCAATTACACTATTTTATAAAACTGATGGGAATCAAACAATCTGAATAAAACACACAGCTCGTGAATATCACGGGAGTGAGCATTAAGGGGTTAAATAAAATTGACCCGAATTGTCGTTCTCGTCAAGTGAAATTTCTAAAAGCTTAAAGTCCCAGTATCCCTGACATTGAACCCGCGAATATCGGCTACTTGCCTGAGCGATCCCTATTGGTGTATAAACTGGTGTTTTAACTCTATGTTGTAAGTCATGTTTTGTTTTATGCTAATCCTATTACGGACAAGGTATTTCTAATCACAAAATGATGAAATGGGTGAATCAGTGAACGACACCAGAATTTAGAGACAAATTTATTTTACAATCAGCAAAAACTTACTTGATAAAAATATATTTTTTATTCCAGTATTCTGCTGTCAATGTGGTATTTGGGGATTAAAATTAAGTGGTGCAAAAATGAACCACTGCCCTCGTAGGGGTTAATTAAAAAATATTACATCAGTCTGAGAGTCTATGAAATAATTAAAAATTGTAATTAAAAACATCTGTCGTAAAAAGTAATAGCGAAGTAACTTTTCACTTCAATTAATCAGTAATTATAGTGTGTATTATTAATAGAAATATTTGCAGTTTTAATAAGAATTACATATGTTGCTTTAATGTTGTACAATATTATTATAGAAGAATCATTGTTTCACCGTGACATATAGGAGAAAGTTTATGTTTTTGGGTTATGTCACTTACATTTTTTAAATATATAACGCAGATAACACATTTTGCTTTGTATTTAGTTTCAGTTATTAAAAAAAAACACACAGTCAACAAAAAATGACAAAATAGCAAATTGTTGTGAATCTGATTGAAACGTTTTCTTTTTAGGTGTAAATAAAGAAGGTTTTGAAAAAAGATATATTTATAGAAAATAGAATTAAATATGTTACTATAATGTTGTGCAATATTAATAGAAGCGTTATTTTACCATGATATATGAGAGAAAGTTTCTTTTGTTAAGATGGTGTCACTTACATTTCTAAAATATATAACTCAGATAACATTTTGATTGTGTTTTGTTTTAATAGATATTAAAAGACAGAGTCAATGATAAATGACAAAATAGCAAATAGTTGTAAATTTTATAAAACGTTTTCTTTTTAGATGCTGCTGAAGAAGGTTTTTCAAAAAGATATATTCATAAAGGTTATTTTATAAAAAGGTTTCTTTTCAAACGTGTTCCATTAAAATGGATATGAAGTTAGGAAACGCTATATCAATGCAATTGACTGAGTTGAGTGAATTGGAGAAATATTTTAGATTTATGGCGTTCGATTTAGGTATATCTCATACATTTCTTAAGCATTGTATATTTAAATATTTCTATTATTTGACGTTACTAAAGTGCATTTTATGCAACGCATTTTCTGTATGCGGTAATTATATATATATATATATATATATATATATATATATTATGTTTCCTAAAGTAATAAAAATATACTTTTCTCTAATCTTTACATTTTCAATTTAAAATGTAGAAGACACATGAATATATGTTGTACTTTTCAACACAGAATGTGGTTTTGCATGGATATAGAAAAAAAAAGCTCAATATAATAATTTAGTAATGGAATACATTAAAAATTTCCTTAGAATGTAAGTCTGCCGTTTTCCAAAATTGCTTTACGTAATGAAAATGTTCGAAACATTCACGTTATGTCGTATTTGGTTCAATGTATTTTGTAACATATTATACGAATCTCGAAGTCGCGGCATTTAAAATTTTCATTAGAATTCAATTTGGCGGCCATTTTCCAAAATGATGTGTGGTGACTAGTAATTTGCAAAAACAATCAAAATCTATCGTGTTTGGTGTCCTTTCAAAATGCGTTTAACGTAAAACACAAACCCATGTCCAAATAAATATATGGACCATCCAGTGCGTTATAATAAGTTGAAATTACAAGACAATAGTGTGATAGTTTAGGCTCAATAATGCATTTGTATATGTTTAAAAGAAGTTGTTTCACGGTTGTAACCCAATCTTTATTTTCTTTTTCATATATAGTCTTTAGAACTATGAGATGTCTGAAGATCGAACCAAAGACTAAGACAGGTTGCACACTGA
This sequence comes from Maratus speciosus, assembly GCA_963932465.1. Taxonomy (NCBI): domain Eukaryota; kingdom Metazoa; phylum Arthropoda; class Arachnida; order Araneae; family Salticidae; genus Maratus; species Maratus speciosus. Next base: position 314,393,178 of record OZ010792.1, read on the forward strand.
GCCATCTTATGCAAGGAATTGTTCGACTTCAGGGAATAAACATGTTTAAAACAGGATTAAAATAGCTTTCTTCTTTGTTTCGACTTATTTCTCCTCCTAAGTCGCACTTCATCTTCCTCATGTCGCCTCAGTTTGCGACCTGCCTTAAAGTAGCATCCGCTAAAATTCCTAAAAGAGCATCACCAGCCTGACCAATTGAATAGATGAAATGTTGTTTGTGCCAGGGAGACACAACTGAAATCTTTTTACATTCATCCCGTGATAAGAACTTTGAACAACATGATAAAATGTATGGGACATTGTCTATGCGTATTAAAGAGCTCCACCGTTTGGGTGAGCTCGCAAACAGCATGCATTTAGAGAAAGAAAAAATAGTACAATGTGCATTTATTGATTGTTAAGCACAGTGGCACTAATCATGCTCGCAAATGTGAAACAAAATTATATTAAGAAACTCCTAAGATGATTATTAACCCATTAATGCCGGTTTGTACGAAAATCTGCCATTTAAGTAATACAAAAATTTTAAACATGAAAACCAGTATTTTAGTAAGGAAATTTTCATATTTCTTAATCTCAAACTTTGAGAGATCAAATAAATTAAAATAACAATATGGGAAAACTGGTGTCAATTGGTACTGAGGTATTAAAAGCATGTAAATGAAACTCGTCATTAATGGGTTAAAACTTATGCTTCATACTTTCCTTCACGTCAACCATTCACCTCTCATACTGGCGATAAAGGGCTTTATGCAACTGGATCAATTGTTCCATCTAATAATACATTTACACACTATGTTGCTTGCGGTGGCATGGCTAACTATGAAATCAGTCTTTCCACCGAGTGATGACATTCGATGTCGAATCTCAACTTCAAAATGTAGCAACATTAAAAACACTCGCGCACATAAAACACATGCAACCACAGAGAGTTTATCTCCCACGAAATAAAATACAATGTATTATTAGGATCATGAATTTGTTGCTTCCAAGATGAGATGTGAGCCGAAAGAAGTAAATGTGCTATCGAAATATACTGTCGTACATACAAAGAAAACTACACAGAGGAAAAGGATTTAACATTCAAGATATCTGATCGGTGTCAAAATTAAGATGACCAGCTCAATATTCTGTTATTGTGAAAGATCATAATAATGTTAAACCTTATTCATCTCTCTTGAGGTAAAGAATTGAAGCTAATTTTTTAGAGTAATTGAATCAAATCTGGATAGGGATACTAACTTGTTTGGGGTAAAATAATATTCGTTAGCTATCTAGAGGAAGAAAAATAAATAAATCTGTGAGGATGTGGCTTGCGTGAGATTCTTAAGATGTCTAAAAAATATAAACTTCAGCGCTATACGTTTTATTTTTATTTTTATTTTTATTTTTTTGTGGGGGGGTGGGGGGTGGGTGGTAAGTTTCCAAAAATCTGTCAACAACAAAAAAAAAAAAAAAAAAAAAAACAGTGCTAAACATTGTTAATATGAAATTGTATTAATTATCTGTATGGCAAATGCAGTGCAACCTAACCTGCATATTGACAATCAGTTAACTGGTAATGTTAATTTAACAGGGGGATATGCCTAGACATATCATTAACTTCAACAAGAACTGCTTTTATAACTCTAAATAACTTTATAGTTTTTTAGATAGTCGATAGACTATTTGTGAATTGCATAATTTTAGAACATCTGTGTCATCAAATCGGATATAAGAAGTAACGTTAAAATTGTGCCAACTTGTTGTGGATGTTGTGTTAACACAAGAACTGACGGTTATTTTACTCAATTTTTATAAAAAATGTTTCACACCTCAAACATTATTTAAAACTATTTAACTTATTTAATTAGCCTATTTTTGCGTTTCATGCGTATAACATATCTTATAAAAAAATTTCATGTTTGAATCGACTATTATCAATTCTGGCAGGGGTCAAAATGACTTTTAACGGAGGGTCTAAAGTCAAATAATCTTGCGCGCTTATTTTTAATTTATCGATTCTATTTGGAAGAGGTATGGTGCTAAGAGTATAAAGAACAGTTAGTGAGGAACAAAGATCACACACGCGGCAACACGTAACTGTAGAAACAAAACTACCGCCTAACGCGTCTGAATATGTTTAAAATGGCGAAAATAAGAAATAATATTTTATGTTCCTGAAGGATTATGCTCTGCGTAAATTCAGTCAATTTTTTGCTGTCGCAAACATCGGTACATAAATTCGCTTAATTTAAAAGCAAGTTACATCATTGGAAATATTCGCTAAATGTGAAAAAATTGAAAGATCGTCGTAAAATCTTGCATAGGTGTGATATGACCAGTCTTAGTGTTCAAAACGTCATTCGCTTTTCAAAATAGACTGACATTGTCATATTAGCAATCTCTTTCTGCCATAACCTGAAAGCCGCAGAACTAAGAAGAGCTCAAAATTCTGTATCCATATGGATAAAACCAAGTATATCTGACTATTCATTATATGCCGGAAAAGATGCGGCAAAAAATCCATTGTTCTACATCAGTTTCACATGCCTATTACACGGCTGTAATATAGTTTCATCATTCAGTGACAAACATAAACACTTTAAATGGATTACTTGGAAGGCTTTTGAAAAAGTAACCATCGCCTCCATTGTTTTCTGTAGTCCGCTGCCTGCAGTTCATTCAAATATAGGACATCTTATATATATATATATATATATATATATATATATATATATTGTAATTCTGTCTGAGAGTGAAAACCTCAAATTTGAGTTTGTTGCCGTAGAACAGAAATACTTCTTTCCGAAAAAATCATTCCTTTGGGAAGCCTTCAAATAAATTCTGAAAAATGGATGCAAAGAGGAATATCTGCAAAGAAAATGTTCCTGAAAAATATCCGATATTCCAGACAGACTCGTGTACACGAACTTCAGAAAAAAATTATAAAAATATAATAAAAAAGTGTAATTTTTGTTGTCGTTGTTGTTATTTTATTCTTAACTCTTGGAACATTTTTCAATTGCATTTCCATTTTGCGTAATTATGTAACGCAAATATATTTTGCTCAATTTCTTATCTTAGATTTCTTAGATCAATATCTTAGATTTGTTTTGGTATCCTTCAATTAGATTTTCAACTTCTTTAGAACCTTCAATTAAAAACATATTGAAATGGCCAACAGAAACACGATACAATTTAAAAGTTAAAAAAAAAGTTTTTCACAAGACACTAGTATGGAGAATAACCGCCATCATGAATTCAAAGATAAATTTCAATCCCTTACTATCCTAGACTGTTCTCTTACGTTCTAACTATGCAAAGTAGCAATATGTGCTTAAAATATGCAGTGTAGTTAAAATGTTTGCCACGTATAAGGTCATATTGTATCCCATTAAATCCATATTTAGAATTAATCTCAATCCTAACAGATTTACATGTCTACTAAGTTCAAATACTCTTTAAATAATCAATTTTTATGAATGGTAAATGCATCATAATACCATATAGACCGAGAGGGGGACCGCACATACAGTCAAAGCATCCAGTTCACGGCTGAAATTCCAGAATTACGTAAAACTCGATTTGCATATTAAAACTCATTTGGTCTGTCAAGTCATATCATGATGGGAAACACCTGAAAATCCAATTTGCTTCCAGTCCTCTATGTTTTCATACTTTTTGGTGCAGGAAAAGAAAATAGTTCCAATTGATAACTAAGACTTAAAATACACGTTTTTATTTTATATAAAAAAACGTCATTTGAATCCACTGAAGAATTCCATATTTATGATCCAGTCTTAAACAGCATCTAAAAATGTGTGCATATGACCTCACTATCGCTGAATAATGCACAAACCCATCGTTAGCGATGTGGATATTCATAAAACTCAACAAAAAAATAGGGTATCTAATGAATCATGTGCTTGCATTTGTAAATAGGGTAACTCCGGGAGAGTCGCCGCATACAGGATAGATGCCGCACCCCTTGTATTTCTTCTAATTATCGATACATTGTCGTCAAACGCACAGGACAGGTGCGCAAAGAGAATATTTTAACCAGTGTATAGCGCAAATCCCATTTCGATGTTTACTTGTAGAAGTACAATCCTTAATTTGACGTAAGTGCATTATTTCACTGTACAAAATTTTAAAACACGTTATGTTTAAATACTTTTCATACACTAATTACTAATGCATGCATGATTTTGAAGTCAAAACTAAATGTAGCGTTTGTATAGAGTACTGTATGTATGGTCACGCCATTCCTCTTAGCGATGGCTGGTAACTGTGATGGCCGACGTCTGCATCATGCAAAATGGGATACATGCTGCATTGCTATTCCGGTATACATGCCGCAGTTTATTTTGTACGGGATGATTAAGTGTTATTAATTTTTCCTTTTCATTTTGCAAGGACTAACCATGTTAGGCATGTTATCAAGTTTACTAAAACCAAAGGAGAAAAAGGGGAAAATAAAAAGTAAGAAGGGCAAGACAGATGCAAGTCAAGATGATAATAATGAAAAATTGGATTACGCGTAACGCAGACGTTCTTTGCAAACCACTCCAAAAAAGAGGAAGTGTAATTGGCTTCGTTGCATCATGTGTTTAAATGCAGTTACATAAAGACTGCACTTTTTCGACACTTTTTGTGTAAATTGCAGTCGAAAAAACAGGTCTCTTAACACATTCGGGACCGTACGTGCATATAAGCAGCTTCATAAAGAGTTTACAAAATTTGTTTCTGGCACCAGTAAAAAAGAAAAATAATATTTGCTTTGTTTAATTAGAGCATATTCATGATTATTTAAGTAAAGGTACCTTCTTTTAAAAAAGATATACCAAGCGAATAAAATTTGTGTAAAAGTCACCGGTCCCAAAAGAGTTAACAAATAAATTATGTAAACACAATTTTACTTTTTTTCTTCTCCTTTTCTAATACACTGATGTTACGTTGTTGCTGAAATGACAATTAAAATTTAATGTATAAAAAATAAGTCGATAATTTTAATAGTGAAAGTAGGCAACATTAATTTGAATCTACTAATACGTTTCATCGTACTCATTTAGTTTCTTTTTGTTATTACATCGTTAATTATAGTCCAAATATGAATATTTTTTTTTGAATATTTTTATTTATAACTTTATTCTGTTCTTAACACAAGCGCGGCATAACTACCGCACACGTGCGGCGTCTCAGCCTGAATGTACGGGTGACGCGCCGCAGTGTAATGTTTTAGAAAAAAATTGTTAAAAAATATTAATAATTAGTTTTAAATTTTTTGTTGCAGTTCACGCGTTATATATTTAACATTAAATAGCACAGCATGATTTTTTTTAATTTTATGTCCACCATGGTACTTTATACACAAATTCAAAAAATTCTGCGGCATAAATCCCGGAATTACCCTATAAATAAGAGTAATAAGTCTTAATTACCTCCACTAATATCCATATCACAATATGCATTCCAAGCGGATGAATCAAAACACATATTATAATACTTATTTGCTTAAAAAACGTTACTAAAAAGACTTTAAAAGTATATTAAAAACCTATATTGAGATGCTTCAACTCCTTCACTGAGTCGTCATCAGAATGTATAACAGAAATTAACAATGCAATGCATAAGAAAACTGAAAAAATAATCATCGAATATAAACACGTAAACATATACCGCCCCTTACATTTTCGCTAACGAACGTGTTTCTTCTATGTCGCGATTCCGCAAGTTGTCCAACCACTCTATCCATATATTCGGGATAACGTAGCGCTATAAACTCCTGAACCTCTTAAATAAAGCTCAGTGGACTCTCTTATAAAGAATTGTAAATAAAAAATTAGACATGTAGATTAATCTTCTCTCGTTAAAATGTATGTATATGCTCTCTATTTGATTCAGTCGGGATAAAGCAGTATTTCCCCTGTTATGTTTTATATCCGCCATATGTTCTTTACATCTGATATTGAATTTTCGTTGGGTCATACCCATATAATGATTTCTGATTCCCTCACACTAACAAATGGAATCATATAAACTCCCTAGAGGCCACCCTTATTAAAAGGATAATTTTTTTTTAAACAGATCCTATTAATATATTGTCATGTGCCTTTGTTTGTTTGTAACATTAATATGGATACTGAAAATTAAATATATTTCATAATAGCTCCATGTTTTATAGGAAATGATTTATTTATATTTATATTCCTTTCAAAATACGGGAAATGTTATTACATACGCATTAATAAAATTGCATTCTTTCAACTTTTTGATAGGAATTGAGTAAATGTGGAGAAAATAAGTCACACAGATATTATTTAAAATACATTTTTATAGCAGATGTTATTTTTTGAATAGCATATGTTTAATTACAATTCTTTTTCAGCTGTTATTAGAAAATGGGAACAAAAGATACAGCAATTTAATATTTCCCCTTTACTTTCTACAGAAATGAAGTAATTCACCATTATTGAAATGGCATTAAAAACTTGAAAAAATTAATATCTCAAAAATAAATTGATATTAAATTCCATTTAAATTAATTCCATTTAATAAATTCCATATAAAAGTACTTTTTTTTCTCTATACGAAAGTGTAAAAATTGAAAATGTGCGATGTTAAAAAGTTTGAAAAATTGCAGTAGATTATTAGTATTTAATCGTACAATGTTACACGTGTTTCGTTTTACGAGTGGATTGTGATTACTTGTAACGTTATTTTTTTGTCACGACACATTAATTGTTCTCTAAAAGAAACAGCATATCGGGGGCTAAAAATAAATGATAAAATAATATAAAACATAAATTATATATAAATATATATACTATATATATAAATGCTCCAATGATATAGGATCCAAAATCAGCTATATCCTAAAGGATTGTGAAGCTATACTTATCCTCATAATTTTATATATGTTTAACATTTGAATGAATGCCATTCTTAGAAGCACGATAGATAAAAATGTGAAGAGCAGTTGAGAGACAGCATTATTTTTTACCATCTTTCTTCCTTTGAAGTATGTAGAGACTGTCATTTATTTATTTGTAATCTCTTAGATGCCTCACAAAATAAAAACTATAATCCATATAAGTCTTCACTGTACTTTAAATATAAATGTGATTGAAATACGCCTTTCTATAGATTTATCATGCTTAAAATAAAATCTTTTTATACTCCTTAAAAGATTAACAGTAGCCATGCAATACAAAAATGCAATAAGGATAAAAACTATAGCTTCTCAATCAATAATATTTATATTCGTGTAAAAAGTTATTTAAGGAAATATTATTTTATGTTTTACTTTATTAGCAACAAAAAGAATTAATATGATTGAATATTCTGTGTTGAATATCATTTAAAAAACACATTATAGCATTTAAACTTACGATTTAATGGTTATTAGATTCGTAATTATTGCCGAAACGTCAGTGAAGGCTTACTGTGGAGACACGAAAAGTTTTGGTTTCTGTTAGTTGCCGAAACGTCAGTGAAGGCTTACTGTGGAGACACGAAAAGTTTTGGTTTCTGTTAGTCTGTCTGTCTGTTAGTCTGTCTGTCTGTTCCGCGATAACTGCCGCAAAAAGCATCCGATCGGCTTGAAATTCACTGGGCATGTTGATGAGGTACCCGGACTTAGCTGCATAGTTTTTGGTTAAATTTGGTTCATTCGTTCGGGAAATAGGGAACATTTTATTTTGCTCTATAATGCTTTTCAATGGCAAGTCAGACGATTTTCAGATTTTCATTTGTTGAAAGAAATGGCTCATATGAAAAATGGATTTAAATGGTAAATTTTTGATGCTGAAATTTTTAAATAACATTATTAAATTATTCCAATAAATTATGTCAATATATTTGCGAGATTTTTTTAATTAGGTTTATAATATTGGGGAGAATTTTATGCATGTTTTCCAATAATATAAGGGATTTTGTTTTATCAATTTGACATAATGCATATTTCATTTTTTCCTTTTCTTTCTCTGTTGCCTAGCAACGTATTTGGTCCTAATAATATTAGTATAATTGCGTGTATAATGCTTGAGTAAAGCCAACGTCAAAACAGATGAATTAATGCATTTGTATCTTTCCATATAGAAGGATTTTAGCCCAGAAATAAAAATAGGCAATATTTCTTTTATTTTATTTATTTTATTGAAATATTTTGCTTAAAAATACAAAAGTTCATTATTTTCATAGAGAATAACGTAACATTTTCCCATAACATTTACCAATATTTCTTTAATTGTTGCCAAGAAAATCAAAACCCAGAATAAAATTTTCTTTTAAACAATTTTCAATTGAAATGTTTTGTCGTGAAACAGGAAAATGAAAAATAAAATTAAGAATAGAAAAATTAATATGGCGGCATATTGGAAATAAAAAGAAAACTCTCGAGTATTTCTTAATATAACAAGATGAAAAGTTTTGAGTAAGTACGCATAGCAGGTGAATTAGACGTCATTTATCGAAAACAAAGATGCTGGAATAAAAAGATCTTGGGTAAAATAAAATTAACTATTATTCACGGAGGAAAGAGATAGATGGAGATGCAGTATGCCGTAAAAACAGTTTGCAATACGATGTGCGTTATCGCTCAGATTTAAATGCCCTCATTCGGCCCAAACAAAACAAGCACCTGGAACAAGGACCAAATTCTTTGACTTCATCCGTTTTTTTTTAAGCACGTCGTTGTGTTGTGCCGAATGTAGCGAATTTTAGGGTTACATTTTTGGCGTCACTTCAAGATTTATTGTCTGTGTACGGTTAACATGAATATTTTATTTAAAATTTAAATTTTATTAATTTATAAAAAAAACTTATGCTTATCCTTATAAATCACAGTGTAAAAAAAATCTAAGATATACTATAACCATCCGCACAATCAATAAAAAATTACGAATGTAAATTTAAATAGACTATGGGGGGTTCAGGGGGGCAGAGCCCCCCTGAAGAAATGCAATTTTTGATTTAAATAGTTACCAGAATAAGTAGCTCATCAGAATTTCAGAACATCAATGTACAACCACTTGTTTAACACTTTTAATTTCTGAAACTTTACGAAGTATCTTGTATGCTCATAAATATTTATGTAATTTGAAAACTTTAAAAAGCGATTTGTAGGAAGTTGAATATTATGCAATGAGTGTTAAAAAACAATGACTTGCAAAGATGACGTTGAGGCTCCTGATCTGCAGATTTACTAGTATAGTCAAGTTGTTGAGGAATTGTTGTTAATAACATTTCTGACATAATACATGTAGCGTAATAATTGGCGAAACGTCAGTGAAGGCTTACTGTGGAGACCCGAAAAGTTTTTGGTTTCCGTCTGTCTGTTTGTTAGTCTGTCTGTTTCGCGATAACTGCCGTAAAAAGTGTCCGATTAGCTTGAAATTAAGGATGCATGTTGGTGAGGTCACCGGATTTAGCTGTATAGTTTTTGGTTAAATTTGGTTCATTCGTTCGGAATATATAGAACATTTTATTTTCCGCCTTAATGCTTTCCTATAGCTATTCAGACGATTTTTCCATTTTTATTTGTTGAAAGGAAATGGCTCGTATGATTGAAAGATTTAAATGACAAATTATGGATGATGGAATTTCCTAATTAGAACCATACATTATTCATATTAGTTTGAAATTTTGTGTATACATTTGTCAGAGTTTTTAAATTCGCTGTATATCTTATGGAGGGATTTTATATATGTGTTCCAATAACATAAAATATTTTCTTTTTTTAATTTACTTTTTTTTAATCACACTAGGGGGCTCGGCCCCCTACGAGCTACGCTCGCCAACCCCCGTTCAGACACCGTAGACTCTAAATGCACGCTAATTTGATCGGCTTTAAAAAATTTCGAAATATTTTATTACAATTTAAAAAACAGTGGCGAACTCTCTATAAACGGATTTCTATTAATTTCTCTTTGATTGGGGAATTTTAACGCCAAATCCGTTGCGGTACTACTTGATTATCCCGTCGACCAATTTCGCCAAATTATATAAATCGCCAAACCACTCGCCAAATTATACAAATTGACATAATTTTTATTTTAAATAACGAAAAAACAAATAAATTAGTACAACATTAATAAAAATACAAATAAAACGTCGAAATAAAAATAACTTGATGACGTAGACACGTGTAACAACATTTCAAAATAAGCTAATATAAAAGGAATTAAGTAAACAGAGTCTTTTTCTGGTATTTTTTAACAAAGTGAAAAGAAAGTTCTTTTAAATGAGACATTTTAAATTAATCGTTTTTAATCTGGCGTAATTTTGACCAAACTATTCTTTCTCTTTTTAATATTCACGTGAAAATACTTGTGTTAGAAATTAAATATTATTTGCGATTTCCTAACAAAAATAGTTGAAAAGTATCCTCTTAAAATATCAAATAAATGACTAGCGCAATTTCTAAAATTAAACCATTTTGCAATATTATTTTGTGTTCATTTTATGTAATAACTGTAATGTGACGTAAATATGACGTAATTTCTCCTATTTAAGACTTCTAACGCATGTTAATAAATTTATTGCTTTACAAATTCCTTTCTCTCTTAAAATTCACGTGTAATTATAGTTTTTATGACATAATTTTTAATAAGTTCCTGCTTTTTGTACATAATTATTTAATTCTAATTCCAAATGTATTTTCTGTTTATAATAGTCACGTTTAAATAAATTTTTAATTTATTTACATGTATAAATATTTTTTTTTTGAAGCAAACATTATTGCTTCCGCTGTTTATACAGTTGGCAACAGTTTAAATTAATATCCCTTTCTAAAATCTGTTAAAAATATCTCTAGAAATGCTGAAAATCTGAAATTAAAATAGAAATAAAACCTCAAAAAATTAGTCAAAATAAAAAAATTAATGCAATCTGCACTCCGGCAAATTCTAACGCATAAAATGATCTAAAAATGATTAAATTCCTATGAACAGTTTTTGCTCCTATAAAACTTTTTTAGTGGAACGATTTTGTCCAACTTTAGCATTAAATATCTCTTAAAATAATTCTTCGATCTGAAAACTGTCTGCATCAGCGTGTTTATCAAACATTTCTGTATAATACTACCGATTTTCATATTTTTGTATGCATTATTTTTCTTAATATTAACGAAGAAAGACCTCCGGTCACAAAAAATTCAAAACCGGTGGCGGCGGCGGCGGCGGCGGCGGTGACAGCGGTAGTTACTTTTTTTTAGAATAGAGAGATATTTCGTTGTCTTAATTTTCTTTTAACTGTTTCCTAGCAACGGAAAGGTGAATTTGATCTCATATATCAAAAATAAAACGAATACGCTTTGAGGTTGAAATAAAAGGGGCTTGTGTTATGATATTAATTCATATTATTAAAAAAAATGTTACTAATATCTCACGGTTTATCGTCTGGACGTAGCTAACAGAAATGTTTAATTTTTAATCGAAAATTTCAATGAGAAAAAAAAAAACTTTTGAAAAGCAAATTGATAGTAAATGTAAAAATTATGCACCGCAAAATTATCGCTGTCGAAAAGGACGTCATTGTATCGGGAAATAAATATTTTCATTCTTAAAAACCAAATATTAACTAGATTGCCTAAAAAAATATTTTTTGACGAGTGTTAGTTCTTAATGCCGCCTCACTTCAGAAAATATGGATGAAAATTTTTTTATCTATAAAAGGAAATTACATTTTCGTTCGTAAAACCTAAACTTTTAATATAATTGCGTCAATGTAAATCCTTTTCTGCCCACCAGTACTGAAGAATAAGGCTCGGAAGTGTACAAAGATTTACGATAATCATTAGCGCAATCAATAAAAAGTTACATATGTAAATTAATGAGACCACGGGGGGTTCAGGGGGGCGGAGCCCCTTGAATACTTTATTATTTAAAAATATACCAGAATTAGTAGCTCATGAAAATTCAAAATATCCTTCCATAACAACGTTTTTAATTTAACGCTTCTAATATCTGAAAACTTCGTATTTTTTATTCTTATAAATAATTACGTAATTTGAAAACTTTAAATTACGGTTTGCAGGAAATTGAATATTACTAGAGTGTGTCTAAAAACAATGAATTGCAGATCTGACGTTGAGGCTCCTGATCTGCAGATTTACTAGTTATTGCCGAAACGTCAGTGAAGGCTTACTGTGGAGACACGAAAAGTTTTGGTTTCCGTTAGTCTGTCTGTTAGTCTGTGTGTCTGTTCCGCGATAACTGCCGCAAAAATCATCCGATTAGCTTGAAATTAAGTGGGTATGTTGGAGAAGTACCCGGATTTAGCTGTATAGTTTTTTGTTATATTTGGTTCATTCGTTCGGAAAATATAGAATATTTTATTTTGCGCAATAATGCTTTTCTATAGCAATTCATACGATTTTTCTATTTTCATTTGTTGAAAGGAAATGGCTAATATGATGGAAGGATTTGAATGGTAAATTATGGATGATGAAATTTCCTAATTAGAAACATACATTATTCATATTAGTTTGAAATTGTGTGTATACATTTGTCAGAGAATTTTTTCGGTGTATAACATATGGAGGGAGTTTATATGTTTGTTCCAATAATATAAAATATTCTCATTTACAAATTTAATTAAAATAAATGCCCCTATTTCATTGTTTTAATTTTCTTTTAATTGTATCCTAGCAACGAAATTACACCTAAAATATCGTAAATGTGAAAGTGTGTGTAATTCTTTGAAGTCAAATCAACGTCAAAAGAGATGAATTAATTAATGCCTTTGTGTCTTTACATATAGATGGAATTTACCCCAGAAATAAAGACAGGTTGTGTTCAGTTTATTTGGTCCAAATGTTTTTCTTTTAAATTAAAAAGCTCATTATTTTCATAAGGAATAAATTGACATTTTGCTATAAAATATCTTTTTATTTACCGTTGCCAAGGAAATCAGATCGCGGAATAATAATTTATCGTAAACAGTTAATTTTGATTTCAAGGATTTTCATCTACAACAGGAAAATAAAAAAAAAATAGGCATGAATACGTCTTCATATTGGAAATACGAATGTACGAAAAGAAGGTGAATTTGACCTCCTATATGAAAACTAAAACGAATACGCTTTGAGGTTGAAATAAAAGGGCCTTGTGTTATGATATTAATTCTTATTATTAAAAATAAAATACCAATATCTCACGTTTTATCGTCTGCACGGCTAACAGAATTTTTTAATTTTTAGTCGAAAATTTCAATGACAAAAAAAAAATCTTTTGAAAAGCAAATAGATAGTAAATTTCAAAGTTATGCACCTCAAAATGATCTCTGTCGAAAATGACGTCACTGTATCGGGAAATAAATATTTTCATTCTTGAAAACCAAACATTAACTAGATTGCCTGCAAAAATATTTTTTGACGAGTGTTACTTCTTAATACCTCATTACCTCATTTCAGAAAATATGAATGAAAAGTATTTTATTTTTTAAAGTAAATTACATTTTCGTTCATAAAACCTAAACTTTTAATATAATAGCCTCAATGTAAATCATTTTCTGTCCACCGGTATTGAAAAATAAGGCTCGGAAGTGTAAAAAGAAATCAAAGATTTATAATAACCATTAGCGCAATCAATAAAAAGTTACATATGTAAATTTAATGAGACCACGGGGGCTCCGCCCCCCTGAAGAAATCATCTTTATTATATATTAAAAAAAAATACCAGAATTTGTAGCTCATGAAAATTTCAAAATATCCTTACATAACGTTTTCAATTTAACGCTTCTAATGTCTGAAAACTTCGTATTTTTTTATTCTTATAAATAATTACTTAATTCGAGAACTTTAAATTGCGTTTCGCAGGAAATGGAATATTACAAAATTGTGTTTAAAAAAAGACTTGCAGAGCTGACGTTGAGGCTCCTGATCTGCAGATTTACTAGTTTTAATTAATTTATTTTACACGTTTTTCCATTACGGACGCATTTTTGCAAATAAAGTATGAAGCACGTATATTATCAGAAGAAAAAATAAATCATGGAGTCAGTAATTGCCGAAACGTCAGTGAAGGCTGACCGTGGAAATACGAAAAGTTTTTGTTTCCGTCTGTTAGTCTGTTACCTGTCTGTCCCGCGATAACTGCCGCAAAAAGCATCCGATTAGCTTGAAATTAATTGAGCATGTTCGTGAGGTATCTGGACTTAGCTGCATAGTTTTTGGTTAAATTTGGTTCTTTCATTCGGAAAATATGGAATATTTTATTTTGCTTCATAATGCTTTTCAATGGAAAGTCAGACGATTTTAAAATTTCCATTTGTTAAAACAAAATGACACATTTAATTAATGGATTTAAATGTTAATTTATGGATACTAAAATTTCTAAATAAGGATTTTAAATTATTTCTATTATTTTGAATTTTTGTCATTATAGTTTTCAGATTATTTTTTATTACGTGTATAATTTTTAACGAATGTAAATACATGATTTCCAATAATTGCCGAAACGTTAGTAATGCCTTACTGTGGAGACACGAAAAGTTTTGGTTTCTGTTAGTCTGTTAGTCTGTCTGTTAGTCTGTCTGTTCCGCGATAACTGCCGCAAAAATCACCCGATCGGCTTGAAATTAACTGGGTATGTTGATGAGGTACTCGGACTTAGCTGTACAGTTTTTGGTTAAATTTGGTTAATTCGTTCGGGAAATATAGAATATTTTATTTTGCTCTATAATGTTTTCTATGGCAAGTCAGACGATTTTCAGATTTTCATTTGTTGAAAGAAATGACTCATATGAAAAATGGACTTACATGGAAAATTTTGGATGCTGTAATTTTTAAATAGGATTATTAAATTATTCCAATTAGTTTGATATTTTGCCAATATATTCCCGAGATTTTTTTGATTAGGTTTATAATTTTTGGAGGAATTTTATGCATGTTTTCCAATTATATAAAGCATTTTATTTTATCAATTTGGCATACATATTTCCTTTTTTTCCTTTTGTTTCATCTGCTGTCTAGCAACAGAGTATTTGGTCCTAATAATATTAGTATAATTGCGTGTATAATGTTTGAGTAAAAATAAATGTCAGATTACTATTATGCACACCGGCATTCAAGGTTCTTTTACTTGATTGGGAGTTCAATAAAAGTACGAAAATATTAATCATAAAATAGATGTCTCTATTCAAATCAAAAACTATAACGTTAACACGTTTCGTTAAAAAATACTACAATTTATCTTATTCTATAGAGGCCTATAGTTATAATATTCAAAAATCGCTTTAAATATATTTATTCACCATCATTGGAATACAAAACAATTTTATAAACATAAAACTCTTGTTGCCAGCAACATCAAAATAGTATAAACAAATAAAATAAAATAAATATGATAAAGTTGCTGAAAACCATTGAGGTCGGTTGATTACGCGACATCCTCCCACCTTGAGTTGGTGAGAGGCAACTCAACTGGTCACACAAAGTTCTTACATCACAAATCCAGCTTTCGAGGCACTTTGATTATCCACCCACATCGTGTACGCTTTATAGGTTCATCTTTAGACACAGTCTGAATAGTCGGAAATGAACAAAGTTCCTTTCGTTTCTCAAACCACTTTGAAGATATTTCTAGGGGATAAATTCGCTGAATAGGCCGTAAAACTTCTGATGTTGATGTTTGTAGACGGACTAATCTAGTGACAGCATCTTTTCCGGTAATAAGTTCTATGACGCGTCCTAAAGGCCAACCAATACATTTGGTATTATCTCTGCCAATTAACACGACTTCACCAAGTTGAATTTGTTCTTTACATTTCTTATTTTGAGGATGTTGGACCAATAATCCTAAATATTCAGAACGAAATCTGTTTCGCAGATCAGATATTAGCTTTTGTCGGTATTTGAATTTTCTATTCAATTTGTTTTTATCCACAACATCAAAATCTGATTTACCCATTCGCTTTACATCTTGCATGCACAAAGCAGGATACAACGGGACAAGTTCGCCATTGCTTTCAGAAATATATGTAAGAAGTAGAGAATTAATTATTGATTCTGTTCATAGAATGGTTGTCATTTCTTTATAAGAAACACTAGACTTTCCTAATACTCTTCTAAGAATAGATTTCATAACACCAACTATTCTTTCTGGAATGGCAGCAACAGAGGGATTTACAGAAGTTCTTTTTTGTCGTATACAAACAACGCATTTCGATATCACAGATCTAATCTTTTTCCTCGTATTAAAGATCCAATAGTGTTCTCTCAAAATATTGAGTAATATTTGCGATCCAGCATGGCAATTTTTTCGATGCTCTGTCATGATAAGTCTTCTGACAACAGGATGATCTGAAGGTAGAATCATTGGACGTCGAAAATCTTCAGCATCATTTCTGTACACAATTTTGGTCTTCAATCTGAGGAGACCGTATTCGTCTTTATAAACATCCAAAGTGTCTAATTTACTTTTGTTTTCTGAAGTGAAAGATTCTTCCTGAATAAGTCTCACAATTACCTTTTCAGCTGCATTTATTTCTTGAAGGGATAATTCACCATTCAACTTCAAAATTTTGGTTTTCTTACAATTATGAATGAACCTGTGAATCCAAGCCACCAGACGAACAATTCTATCATAATTTGAGAAAAACCTAAAATACCACTCACATCCATAGTACTTACGAAAACTATTCTTCTCATGTTTAGGTGAATTGCACCACTCACAAAATGTTGTCTGGTTCGTTAAACATTTTACTGATTTTTCATCAACAGGCATTTTTGACTTCCTCTTTTCTTGGGCAATGGCGTTTTCATTAGCGACTATATTAGACTAGGGCCATTTATATTCAGTTTCCTTAAGACAACGTGTGCCCTTCCACCATTTTATTTTCATTAGATAATTCGCAGAACATCCTCTGGATGGAGGATCAGCTGGGTTTTTAGTTCCGAGTACGTGTTTCCATGAGTTTGGATCTGTTATTTTTCTAATTTCTTTTACTCGATTAATACGAAAACAATCCAAGATTTTTCTCTTTGTATCCAATTCAATACCGTAGAGGAGTCTGTCCAAAAATACAATTTTACGTTTTCCCACAGAAGTCCTTTCATGACTGAAGCACATTGTCTAGCTCCCACCGTAGCAGCGATTAATTCAAAACGTGGGATGGTAATTATTTTGATCGGTGCAACTCTGGATTTAGCAGCTAATAGATGTACTTCGACTCCGTCATCAGTACTTATTCTAACGAATGTTGCGGCGGCATAAGCGTGTTGACTTGCATCACAGAAGCTATGTATACTAAGAGTTTCATAGTTTGCATCAACACAAAACCATCTTCTTAAAAATATTTGTTTCAGGTAGCTAAGGTCTCTAAACCAGCTGGAGAATACCTTTCTTATATTATTATCAACTTCTTCGTCCCAAGAAATTTCATCTTTTGACATTCTTTGCAATAAAAGCTTCGGCAACTAGAAAACTGGACTTGCCAATCCAACTGGATCAAACACCTTGTGTGTAATGGAAAGAATGGTCCGTTTTGTAATTTTTCCTAGCTCAAAATTCTCTATCCAGCCCAAATTAAGAGCTAAAGTATCATTTTGTCGGTCCCAAAATAGACCAAGTACAGGTGAAATTGTAGGCTCGACATTATCTTCAGAATATTGCCAACCCCTCAAATTGAATTTACCTTCCTCCATTACATTTGTTGCTTCGTGTATAAATATTATCAATATGTCTTTATTAGAAAAACTTGTAACAACATTGTCGACATAAAAACTGTGAAGAAGTTTTGTTATCATCTCTTTGTCATAAGAAGGATTATTAGCGTATTTTAGTAAATGAAGTTCAATAATGACTGCCAAAATGAAAGGTCTGCATTTTAAGCCAAAAACTAATCGTGCATGACGAAGTATTTTCAATTTCCTGTATCTTCATCACTCCACCAAAAAAATTTTACTAAATCCCGGCATTCTGGTCTGATGCTTATTTGTTAAAAAGCTTTTTCTATATCCGCTATGACACCGTATTTTTGTTCGCGGAATCTAAGTATAATATCGGGAATACGCTTCATTAAGTTCGGCCCACATTCCAAACATTGATTTAAGGACGGGGATGACTTTTCTCTCGCAGATGCGTCAAAAACTGAACGAACTTTCGTTCTGCTATTCCCTTTGAGCACTGGTCTGTGAGGTAAGTAATGCACAGTGTCTACCTTTGAATTCACAGAAACTTCTTCAATTATGTCAAAAGTCGACCAGTTATTAAAAACATCGTTATAGGATGTAAAGAGATTATCGGAATCAAGTCTTTTAGACATGGTTTCTAATCTTTTTAACGCTATCTTTTCATTACTAGAAACAGGAAGACGTTCTTCAGCCCATGGCAGAGAGACTTCATAACGTCCTTCGTTATTTACAGTAATTGAGTCCAAGAAACTGATTTTTGATTCACGTTCCTTCTGTTCTTGGAACTTCTGAATTACAGGATCAGTTATACCGATTGTATCAAGACTCCACACGTCTGTTACAGTAAACTCTTTCGAAAATAAAGATGTTAAAACCATTGCATCAGACTTTTCATGGACGTCATTAATCGGAACTTTACCCATTAGTGTCCAACTTAGATATGTTTCAATCGCAACTAAATTGCAGGATAATTTGCTTCTGCACCCAGTTAATAATCTTCCGGCAACATCGGCACCGATTAAAACTTCGATTAGTCCTGGTTTTTCGTCTATATCACTTATGGAAATTTTCATATCTTTTAATTCATCTATCCAAGGACATTTCTGTACCGAACGAATATTTTCACAAATAACAGGTTCATCCAGAACATCAAAATTACAAAGAAATTTTCCATCTAAACTTTCTAAATGTATTTTGTAACACATATGCTTAGTTCTATTGGTTTTCTTTCCCCCAAATAAAGAATGGGTAACCAGTTCTTCTCTCAACGGTTCGTAATCCATATTTTCAGCAGTGTGTTTTAAAATATAATACTTCTCCGAACCTGTATCGATCAAAGCTCGAACATATGAACATGAATGAGGCCCTTTTAATTTCACTACGAAAGTTTGAAAAAATACCTTTGGATTGTGGGATAAACTCGATAAATTAACAGCGTTCTGTTCAGATGTTTTCTGTGTAGATGGTTCTGTTTTCTCTTCTCTTTTATCCATTTTGTCAATATGACCTCTCGAAACGTTTTTATTTGAGAATATTTCTGGACACATCAGTGTGGCATGTTCTTTATTACAAACTAAACATCTTATGAATGCATTACACTTATTAGAGCAGTGCCCTCCTTTAAAACATTTAAAGCAACTGCCCTTTTATTAACCAAATTTATTTTCTTTGCGTTAAAGCAGTTAAAACTTTAGTGCTGTCCGTTACAAAAAACACAACTTTTAGAGACTTGTGGATAACAAACCAGCAGCGGTAGATATTCGTTCTTCTACTGAAATACCCTGTTTTTTAATCTTAGGTTTTAGTTCAAATCCAGATAAGGCTAAATTAATTCTTTCTTCCGACTCTACTTCAGATTTTAAGAATTCCATTAAATTATCAAACCTATTTTTAGGTTCCGCGCATATATAAACTTAGAACTTTTTTCCCTTGCCCTTAAAAATTCTTCTGGCATGCATGATTCTACTAAGGGGTATAGCATAGCGGCACACTTTTCTGTGGTGACATTAAGAGTTTCAAGAGCTCTAATATGGGATTCTAAACTATCATAGAGTGAACTTATGGAACTAGAGTTATTTCGTGAAGACGAATTCTTCAAAACTAATTTTAATAACTATCGGATATATACTTCTACTAATAGATCTTCCCTACCAAATCTATATTTCATACTATCAATTACCTTGTCATAATTATCGCCGGTTGGCGAGAACGATTCTACGATTTGTCTGGCCCTGGATCCTTTTACTGTAGCCTGAATAAGATATTGAAATTTATCAGACAGGACTATATTCGAATCATCGTGTATTTTTCTGAACTGGCACCAGAAATACAACCAGTTTTTTTATTTCGCCATCAAATTTATAAAGTTCATATTTCGGAAGTTTAAACTTCCTTTTAATATTAGCTTCATTAATACTAGAACTGTTATCCATATCATTAGAAGATACATTAATAAATTCATGAACACTAACTTGTGTTTCAAGAAATTGTCGCACATAACTATCAGCTACTTCAGATTCTTCATCCAAATTGTCTGCGTTGTATTCTATTTTCTGAAGAAGAATTTTTATAGTTAAGCTCGACCAACTGTATGTGTTTATCTTCTAACATCGATAAAGAAATCTCCAATTTCTTCTTATCCGGCGTATCTTTTTTCAATTCTTCTTTTATGGAATTCAGTTGTTTTGTAAAACCACTTCTAACAGTTCCTCTTAATTTCACATTATCACTTAAACTTAAAGCCACCACTTTCTTAATTCAAGTCCTGTTTGCGGACGCCACTAAATGTCAGATTACTATTATGCACACCGGCATTCAAGATTCTTTTACTTGATTAAGAGTTCAATAAAAGTGCGAAAATATTAATCATAAAATAGATGTCTCTATTCAAATCAAAAACTATAACGTTAACACATTTCGTTAAAAAATACTACAATTTATCTTATTCTATAGAGACCTATAGTTATAATATTCAAAAATCGCTTTAAATATATTTATTCACCATCATTGGAATACAAAACAATTCTACAAACATAAAACTCTTGTTGCCAACAACATCAAAATAGTATAAACAAACAAGTAATTAAATTTAAAAAATAAAAAAACCCGACTGAATAAAAGCCAAATAATTAATTATTTCTCATCAATGTGAAACTATTTTTTATGTTGCGTACCTATTTTTTTATTCACTTGTATTGATGACTTTTAAGTTGTGTTTAATTATTGGTTCCTATCTATAAAAACTGTTTTGATGAGGCCTATAGATGTTCTTGAAGGTTAGAGTTGCAGTAAAGCTAGAAATCCTACATACACAACTTTGAGGTTGTGTAATATTTAAACAGAAATTCTGACTGCAAAATAGTCAATGAAACATCGTATTCATTTTGAAAGATCTCTCCAATGATATGCTACTCAATATGGTACGTAATTTTTTTTTTCGTCTCTACCGCCGTTTTGTATTTTACGGTCGCCATTTAAAATTTATAAAAACAAAACCTATCCTATAACTATCGGAAGATTAAGACGAATCGATAGAGATCTCATTCATAAATATCCATTCAGCCGTTGGGATGTTTCGAGGGTATAAAGAAATCCACATACACAGATACGCGTGAAACACATAACCCTTCTTTTCAGTCGGGTAGTAATAAAAACTAATCTTTTGATAGATTATTATATTCGCTAGATAGCAAACCTATCTTCAAATATTACATCCACTTCAATCGAGGTGTCGTTGCCGAGCGGTCTAAGGCGCTGGTTTAAGGCACCAGTCTCTTCGGAGGCGTGGGATCGTATCCCACCGCTGCCAAAATGAAGCTAATAATATTTTTTTTTTCCTGTAAAAGCCAATAAATTAAGCAGTTTACATTTAAAGATTTCTTTTCGAGATATGCAAAATATTTTGGTGATAATTAAAATTCATTTCAGAAGAAAAATTTTATTCCGCGTTCAATGTGGCTGAATGAGCAATTTTAATTTTTAAATTATCATTTATTAAAATATTCAGAATCATAGGTTATTTTCAAACCCATGTTACAATAACAGAAGATTCTAATGGACATTTTTAAGGTAAAACAAGATCACGTCTTTTCAAATTGTGCATGCATTAGCATAATCACGAGCTGAACAGGTCCCGTGTTGCAGTTCCGCGGCAAAAATTACTTATAAAAATACAGATACGCCAGATAATTGTATAAGTAAATGAGTTTTTTTTTAAATGTTTAATTCTAATTTCTTGTAATAATATATTAAATTTAAAAAATCAAAAAACTCGACAGCGTAAAAAGCAAACTAATTAATTATTTCTCATCAATATGAAGCTATTTTTTATATTACTTACCTTTTGTTATATTTACTTGTATTGATGACTTTTAAGTTGTGTTTAATTTTTAGTTCCTATCTACAAACACTCTTTTGATGAGGTCTATAGATGTCTATTATGAAGCTTAGAGTTACAGTAAAGGTAGCGATCCAAAGTGCACAACTTCCAGGTTGTGTAATATTTAAATGGAGCTTCTCATTACAAAATGGTCAATGAAACATCGTCTTCATTTTGAAAGACCTGTCCAATGATATGTCACTCAATATGGTGCGTAAATTTTTCTTTTCGTCTCTACCGCCATTTTGTATTTTACGGCCGCCATTTTGAATTTATAAAAACAAAACCTATCCTATAACCATTGGAAGATTAAAAGGAATCGATAGAGACCTCATTCATAAAAATTCCTCAAGCCGTTGGGATGTTTCGAGGATATAAAGAAATCCACATACACAGATACGCGTGAAACACATAACCCTTCTTTTCTGCCGGGTAATAAAATAAAATAAATACGATAAAGTTGCTGAAAACCATTGGGTTCGGTTGATTACGCGATACCAACGTCGAAACAGATGAATTAATGCATTTGTATCTTTGCATATAGACGGATTTTAGCCCAGAAATAAAAATAGGCAATTTTTTTTTTTTTATTCAAATATTTTGCTTAAAAAAACAAAAGGTCATTATTTTCATAGAGAATAATGTAACATTTTTCCATAACATTTATATAATAAAAGCCGAAGTCATGTGACTGTCATCAATAGTTCCGGGCTGACCGCTTCACTTTTTATATGCCAAGCGACCATTTTGCTACTTTTAATTGAGCTGGACGCAGATGATTAAATCGCCAAAAGGGTTCCTTCGCCATCATTTCATTTAAAATACATAACTTTCATTTACCTCATTTCAAATACAATAAATAAATAAATAAATAAATATTTTTTCCAGAATAGGTTCTCGGCGAGAAAAAAAAATGGCATCGAATTTTCCGGCAATCAGTATCCTATTTCATATACATAAGCAATTTTTTCGATATGTATATAATTGACTTAATCTAAAGAAGCAAATAATCTATTTTTATACAGAAACAGGAGTAATTTATATGTAAACAAATATTGTATATATATGTGTAAATAAAATGTTTATATGCAAATAAATTCATATAAATAAAAATAGAAGTTCACCAGGTTTGTTTTCATAGCTATTTATGTATTTTATCAACGTATTTCACGTTCTGAAGCCCAAATTGCGCAAGCTTAAAGTAAAATGCCAAGGCCTCTGTAATGGAAAAGTACCTAAATAAACAATTAATCGTAATAATAATAGCATAAACTAAAATATTTCATTTAAACATCAAAGTATTGTTTCTAATTGACATTCAAGTAAATATATATTCCAAGATTTGATTTCAATTGAAATTAAGTTGACAACTTTCTATTTCACATCATAGAGTAAACAAACACAAGAGATTCATTCATCATATAAACGGTAGAACATATTAGACCATGGAGGTAATCATTCGCAAAGCAGGTTCTTCGGCAATGGATGGACAATATTCTTATGATGTCATAGTAGGTAAATTGGCGACGCTAACGTTTGTTAACGGCTTGCATTCACGAGGATTTTATTTTGCTATTTCTCTTAGTTACGTTAGTATATTGTCATATTTATGAACTCAGAAATCAAATCTATAAAAACAAAAGTATGTATATTCATTATTTAGTTATTAAGTAATGAAAAAAAGTTATAAATGCATGATTTGCAAAATTTAAATAAATTTATTAATATTAAAAAATAACATTGAAGTAACAGCATGTTTAAGTAGCATAAGTTTAATTTAGATAATTTGTGAACAAATCTCAGTTTAAACACTTGAAGCTTCACTCATTTTTACAGCTACGGAAATTATGAGGTATTTGTCAAAAAAGACGAAATGCGCATAACAACAAAAATGTATGAAATGTTATCAAGTTCGCAAAGAATTCTTCATTTCTCTATTAGAATCTTTGGGCTCGGGGAAGGATTGAGCAAGTCAGTTAGTTTCAGAATGAAAGTAACATGATGCAATGCTTAGCATACATTTAAGGGAGACCAAACTGGTCGCCAGAGGCGGCTAGTTTACCAATATTTCTGTTATTGTTGCCAAGAAAATCAAAACACGAAATAATATTTTCTCTCTTAAACAATTTTCAATTGAAATATTTTGACGTGAAACAGGAAACTGAAAAAAAAAAAAAAAAAAAAGAATAGAAAAATTAACATGGCGGCATATTGGAAATAAAAGTAAAACTCTCGAGTATTTCTTAATATAACAAGATGAAAAATTTTGAGTAAGTACACATAGCATGTGAATTAGACGTCATTTATCGAAAACAAAGATGCTGGAATAAAAGATCTTAAGTAAAATAAAATTAACTATTATTCACGGAGAAAAGAGATAGGTGGAGATGCAGTATGCCTTAAAAACAGTTTGCAATTTGATACGCGTTATCGCTCAGATTTAAATGCCCTCATTCGTCCCAAACAAAACAAGGACGTGGAACAGGGACCGACTTCTTTGTTTTCATCCGTGCATTTTTTCTGTAAAATGAAAATGATCTCCTTACATTTAAGCATTCTAAAGTAGCATTTCATTGTATTATGAATTAAAAACTGTATTACTAAAAATATTATTATTAATATTATTATTATTATTATTATTATTTTTTTTTTTTTTTTTAAGCACGTCGTTGTGTTTGTGCCGAACGTAGCAAATTTTAGCGTTACATTTTTGCCGTCACTTCAAGATTTATTGTCTGCGTACGGTTAACATGAAGATTTTATTTAAAATTTTAATTTTATTAATTTATATAAAAAAAAATTATGCTTATCCTTATAAATCACAGCGTAAAAAAAAAAAAAAATCATAGATATACTATAATCATCCGCACAATCAATAAAAAATAACGAATGTAAATTTAAATAGACTACATGGGGTTCAGGGGGGCAGAGCCCGCCTGAAAAAATGCAATTTTTGATTTAAAAAGTTACCAGAATAAGTAGTTCCTCAGAATTTCAGAACATCAATGTATAAACAGTTGTCTAACACTTTTAATTTCTGAAACTTTACGAAGTATTTTGTATTCTTATAAATATTTATGTAATTTGAACACTTTAAAAAGCGATTTGTAGGAAGTTGAATATTACGCAATGAGTGTTAGAAAACAATGACTTGTAAAGATGACGTTGAGGCTCCTGATCTGCAGATTTAAAAGTATAAAATATTTTGTTTCAGCAATTTACATGTTTGATATGAAACATATTTCATTTTATTCTTTTTCTTTTGTTCGTTGCCTAGCGACTGCATATCGTAGCCTATAAAGAAAATTATTCAAATAATCCCAAATACGAATTATTAAGAAATAAATCTGGCTGAGGTAAATGAAAGATTAGTTAATCTTTAGTAATAATACGTATAGTCTTAAATCTATTTTTGATTAAATACGAACTAAGTTAATAAATTACTGTTTTAATTTGAATGTAGATACTATTAAAAGGCTATCACAAAAATATTTTACAGCGCCCAATGTGTTCGATTTATGCAATCAATAGTGTATACGATAAGGAATGATTATCCAGTAGATTTAAAGGTCTCCAAATGTGCTTATTCTGGGTAATTTTAAAATGTTGTTGCTAGCGAATATATTAGGATGTAATTAAACTAATGTTTCAACGTGCTAAAAGTAATACAAATTACATTTAATCGCATATAAATGCTTTTTAAAACTTTTCAACATAGTTGAATAGTGTTTATGACTTTGGTTTGTCTGTCTGCTACTTGCCGTTTGTCTGTTCGTGCTCTAACTCGCGTAAACTCGTGAATTACGTATAATTAATATACGTTACTGTGGTTTGCAATTATGTCCGGTACTGAAAATAAAGTGTGTAGAATACATTGCTCAATTATAGGGATTTTGTAAAGTATTCCGTTACATTATGGTCTATGGGAAAAATCATTTGCGGTGTATTTCAATATTGTTACCCAATTTCGTGCGCAATGAAATTTATATACATTATTAAGGTGCACTAGAACATGGTTACCATAAAATATGTTATGTGTGTCATTTACAGCGCGCGTGAGGGGAACTCAAAAATATTCATTTTATTATAGTCTATAAAGAAAATTATTTTGTAGCGTATTTTAATGATGGTACTTTATTTTAAACATAATAAAATTGATATGGATTTCTGAGATTCACTAAAACATCCGTTTTGAAGTGTAAGGGTGAAAGCACATATCATATTTTACAGGGTCAAACAAAAGAAGTATGTTATATAATGCAGATCTTTGGGCAAAAACTGTTCGCAATGTATTTTAATTGTATTGCACCATTTCAAATATTGTGAAATTGGTATGCATTACTGAGATTTTCTAAAAAATCCTGCAATTGAATATGATTTGCATCGCATTTATCATTCATTTACAGGGTCACATAAAATAATTTGGATACAATGCTGTATCCGATGCATTGTCTATCAGGGATTATTGCTGAAGAGCGTTTTCGATTATGGTATATGTTTCAAGATTAATTAATTTTTACTTACTATTTGGTGTAAATAAATTATACATACCATATACATGACTGCACAAAACAATTCGTTAGCATTGCTGAGAATGAGCGTGAGCTTCAGAGTTTTTTTTTTCTTTAAGTTATGCATTTTAAAGTTCAGCTACATATAGTACTTAATAACAGACGTTTGTAAACTTTAAATAGAGTCCTTAAGTTAATATGTGGCGCGTATAAAAATCTTCACGTAATATCCAGGGATATAGAAAAGAATTCGTGTACGTTTCTGTCTATAAGTAGAAAAAAAAAACTAAAGTTCAATTTTAATCTCCGATATGCTTTTTCTAACTAAACTAAGCATACTATGTAGTATTTAGCATACTATGTAGAATATATGCAAACATATAGATCATATACAGAGATGCACAGAAGTATGTACGGCGAAGTTTTCTTTGAGTATTTAAGAAGTGTTGATAAATGTTTAATAATCTATACTTGACGCATGATTTTCTTTCTTGTTAATAAACTGATCTAAGAATATCAAAAGAGATGCCTTTCAAAATTAAAAAAAATAGGATAAAATAAGTCAGGTTCACAGATCTCCTTTCTTATTAGAACACCTCATTTCACTAAATCTGTAATCTAATGATTTTTTTTAAGTTCATTTTTTTTTTAATGCTGCAATAATATTTTTAACAATATTGATTTTGATAAAGTCGGTGATTTTTCGTATATAACGTGTACATCAGTAGTTTATTAACTCTTTAATCGTCGTGCCGATACTTTCATGGTCAAAATGTCCGTGAATGTATCGGGCGTGACGATTAAGGCTAATGTCAGTCGAACGTCTGTTTGCAAGTTTTTTGTTGGAACATGAAAAAGAAACCCGTGTTAGCTAACTTTTTTTTTTCATGTTGAGACAAAAAGCGTGCAAGTAGACGTTCGTCTGACATTAGCCTAAGGGATAAAAGGTGTTTATATACCTTTAAATGTACTTTTTATCATGATATAATTTTAGTTTAATGATAATAAATTATTTTTCTTATGTAATTTTATAGAAACTATTTAGATAAGATCTTATATCTATGACCATGAAAATGTTTTCCTGAATCAAAAATTTTCAAAATATTAGATTTTTATATTCGGTATAATAGATTCAGTTTAATTAACTATTTATATTTGGATATTAAGATAACATAAAATCTTTGTTCAAACTATTGCTTATCCTAAAATAATCTCAGTGTAAAACAAAATCAGAGCTATACTATAACCATCCGCGCAATCATTAGGAAATTACTAATTTAAATTTAATGAGAAAATGTAGGTAAACCTACTTTTTCATCCAAAAAAATACCAGACTGAGTCGTTTTTCAGAATTTCAGAACATCATTATCACACTGTGTATCGCTTCTAATATCCGAAACCTTCCAAGAATTTTATATATTTATAAATATTTATGTAATTAAAAGAATAATAGTAAAATGCGGATTGAAGGTTGTTGAATTTTATGCAAAGTGAGATTAAAACGCAATGACTTGCAGAGCTGACATTGAGGCTCCTGATCTGAAAATTTATTATTTATAGATAGAATCATGATTAATTATATAAAAAATAATATATTTTCATTATTCCGCAAAATATCTCAAAAACTGTTTTTTAAATTTAATTAAGGAAAGTAATATCATTTGGACTTAATAGAAATAAAATATGACTTGTAGATTCCTGCAATATTATTTTCAGATCGAATGATTTAATAAAAAAACATTTTTGATTACTTTGTTGAATATATTTTTCCATTATACGGATTTATTTTTCTAAACGATAATAAAACTTGCGTATTTCGTGCTGTAAATAAAAATCATCGAGTCAGTAAAAATAAATAAAGTCATGAATGATTAAGTACGTGAAATATTATCGCTGCATCAAAATTTCTCATTTAAATATATATATATATATATATAGATATATAAATAAGGAAAGGAATGTATATATCTGCTCTGCATTTTGCGAAGACTGAATATTTAAAATATTGAAAATAACTGCAGAGTTTATACTTCAAACCGTAAAACAACATTAAACTTTCTTTTATTAAAAGTGTATGTTATTTAAAAGGATAATATACATTTTAATAGAATACTTTAATAAGACTTGTTAGAAATGGTGCATATTTTAGTGCTAATTCCTTTTAATTATATAATAGTTTTACGCTTTCTTTTATGACATTTTTAAATAACTTTTTTATGAAAATTATATCATATTTTTATTGAATTAAAATTTGTGAAAATTCAATTATTTACATTCAATTATAAAAGTATTTTTTAGTTTTAAGAATTCAAGTACACAATTTATTCTTATTATGTGAAATCATTTATGCAGACGATATTTACGCATCTTAAAAGAATTATATTATGATTTTTTTATAAAGTGGCAGCAAAAGAATTGAAGTAATTAAATTTTATGAAAATCGAATCAAAACTTAAATAGATATTAATAAAAGTTTATTTTAATTCTAATTAATACTATTCTACGTAATTAATTCAATGATATCCCATGATAGGTAATGATTCTACGCTGCTATGGTACTTATGTCATATTTATAATGGATTAATATTATTTCCGTATTACTGAATTTAATATATATAATCGTAATGAATTTTGTATTCATGCATTTTTGTATAAGAGTGCAACAGTTCGTATAATGTAAGATTTCAACTCAAGTATGAAAAATGCCAATTTATTAACACGTACTCTATTTGATTCCATATTTTTTTATATGCTGATAACTTATGAAACTGGAATACGAAACTAAATTTTTAAATATGAAAAGGACTGAATGACATATTTTCTTATTACTTGTCTTAACTCCATTTCTTAAGAACCACGTACAAAATATAAACAATTTTCTGGTGTAAGATATGTTTATTCGATTTGAAAAAAATATTGCAAGGTGAAAACTCCTCATGTGGCGAAATCACACAGGACGGCTAACTGTTTGCTTAATGTAAGATGTGACTTCAAGTATAAAAAATGCCAATTTATCTCATGATTTCTATTTATTTCCATAAATTATTATATACTCATTACTTATAAAATTAATTTTTTTAAATATGAAAAGGGGTGAAAAACACCTTTCTTAATAGTTTTCTTAACTCCTTTTCTGACCCATTTTGTTAGTCATAAATTAAAATATTTTTCATTTCAGGCAAATCAATCACTGTAGAGCACACAAACATATTAGTTTGTCTTTTCTTGCTAAATATATGAGTATAAAGGTGTTTAAAAAATCATTATTTAATACTTCATCTTACGACAGACTTGTACAAAATATTTATGTAAGAGTAAATATTTTGTATTTTAAGTCAATCAAATGTACAAACTATAGTAAGTAAACTAACGATAAGATGTCTTTACTGATTATGTGCTTCATTATACAGGGTGTCCACTTTTAACGGTGTCCAATGGCGAATTCCTAAACCGTTAGTCATAGGCATATAGTTCCAATTACAAAATGTTTTAAATGAAGTAAAGAAAAATTTTAAAAGCAATTTGGGTCAATAAAATCATTTATTAAAAAATCACTAAATTTAAATTTTTGTACGGTCTCCCAGTCCTATTAATTATGTTTAGTAAAATTCCCCTATTACACTGACAAGTAAAACAAAAAAGTCCCATTACTCTACGATTAAAATTGACCGATTAATAGCTGTTTAAAGTTGGAGCATATTTTTTTGCTTCAAATTAGTTTTACTTCAAATGTGCTTTAAATTAGTGTCATTCACAAATTTAGTAAAAATATAATTTCATCAGATATATTTTTTAAAATGGCTCAGAATAAAATTAACGTTGCTATATAAATTTGAAATTTTTAATCATTCCGACAAATTAATGCAAACTATACAATTTGTAATGAACATATAAGGAAAAAAACTATTTTTGTTAAATAAAGTGATAAAAATTAACAGCCTCATTTAAATATATATATATATATGCATAGTTTAAAATGTTATTAGATTACACCAGCCTGTAAAAGTTGGGTTATGTCATGTTTTTTAGTTTTTGATAATTTATTCTTATGTATTATGTACCGATGAATCCAAAATTGACCTTCATTTTTTACCACCACGTAAAGATATTTTGCAAATCGTAAATTTTAGAATTAAAAAAATTGCGAAAATTTTATACTTTAAAATAGATGTGATTGTTGTGTTTTTAACTTTTGATAATTGACTTTTATGTATTTTTTACCGCTGAATCCGAGAATGCTGTTCATTTTTAGCCATCACGTCAGGAGCTTTCGCAGTTGTCAATTTCAAATTTCAAAGTTAAAATTCAACTTCCTTCCCCACCTCATCGAACCCCTCAGCAGTTTAGTTGTAAGAATCCCAGTATAAGCCAAAAAATTGAATAAATTTTTGAATTAAATTAAATTAAAAAAAAGTTTTACATCTATTTTATAGTATCTAATTTTCGCTATATTTCAACTTCGACGTTTACGATTTGGATAAAAAAAATAACGTGATTGTTAAAAAGGAAGGTCATTTTCAAATTTAGAGCTAAGAAGTACATAAAAATCAATTATCAAAAGTTAAAGAACACAGCGATATCCTCTGTTTTATAGTATCTGATTTTTCTATATTTTAACTTTGAGAATTTAGGATTTGCGAAAAATCCTGACATGACGGTTAAAAATTAAGATAATTTTGATTCAGTACTAAAAAATACATAAAAGGTAACAACACAATCATCGCAGTCTTGTGTTATCTAATCTAAAACTTTTTTTTAACTTCTTGGCGGTAATCCATCCGGAATTTTTTGTGTTATCCTGTAAAAAAGGTATGAATGATAACCACGGAAAATCATAATAATATTAGATTGTCATCGTATTTACGTCAGTATGTAAAATTTAATCTCGATCGGATATTTGAAAGTGAGTTAAAGTTCGAGTACAGATTTTGAACTGGAAAAACACACATACTATCGTTGAAGTTAAATAAAAACTTATAAATATAACATATTTTTGTTAAAAGAAATCATGAAAAGAAACAGTCTCAAATCCTTATAAAATAAAACATATGTTAAAATGCAATTATTTCAGGCAATTTGAAACGTAATAAAAGTTTACTCAATCGTACGATTTTTTTCAAAGCGCAGATGCACATGAAATAAGTTCTTCGAAAACTTTAAGCACTTGGTATATGACCCCTCAAAACATGGCCGAACTCATTTGTGCTCAGAGGTAGAAAAGTTATATAAATCATGCATTTTTAAATTTTCATAACTCTGTCAATTTTGGAGTTATAGGAACGGGACATTTTTTGTCTTACTTGTCAGTGTAATAGGAAAATTATACTAAAAATAACTAATAGAATGTGGGACCGTGTAAAAATTTAAATTCGTAATTTTTAAAAATGTTTTTGGGAACAAATCGCTTTTAATATACTTCTTTATCTCATTTAAAACATTTTTGTAATTGGAACTACATGTCTATGACTAACGGTTTAGGAATTACCCGTTCGACTCCGTTGAAAGTGGGCACCTTGTATTTCCATACATTTGCTTCTGATATTTTCGCAAATTTAAATCACAATTTTCATATTAGAAGACGTAATGCAGAGCTACCAAGTCTCCGGCTTTTTGGATACCAGTATTGTAATACAGAAATATAGTTTTACTTAATTACGACATTTGGGCGATTTAAAAGAACCAGGTATTCTCTAAGATAATAGTGGTGTGCAAAAAGCTGGAGACTTGGCAAGTCTGGTAATGGGTTCGCTGGTGCTTAACAACAGCGATAAATATCTAATTGCATAGCAACAATCCTGATCAGCATAAAATGGAGCTGAGTGGACGATATTTTATATGTATGAAATGGGGCAAACTCGGCAATTGTTATCATGCAAGAATGTCTACCTTGCTGGACAAGATCCCCTTGTTTAAATGTAGCAAGCTCAGCAGTTAATTTTTTATAAATAGTAACGAACACACATTTTCTCTATGAATTCTACTTCTTTCTAGCTGAACAGCGGAGATGAAGTTAGCCTGTCTATATTTTCATACCTGGTACATAGTTTTTTTTTGTATTATATGTAACCAAGACCTCCATTAAATGAAAAAAATACATAAGCCTTGTTACTGTAGTGTAGCACCCTCATTGCTATAGAGCAAAATACCAGGGACATAATTACAATAATTATTCAATCCATTTTACAGGGTGTCTCAAAAATGACTGATGGAATTTTAAATTCAATAAGTTCCAAACGGTGACAGATATTCAAAAATTCTTGCAGGAGGGTTATGTATGATGTCAGGAGTTTTTATACTGTGATTCTTGATTTTGTTTCGAATTACAAACAATAGATGGCGCTGAGAGCAATAGGCGCTTAATTCAGACCCGATTTTTGGTACTTCGGGATCCATTCAATACATTTTAATCTCCTTTTTTCACATGGATGAAGTGATAGGCCGAAAAATCGAGTCTGGATTTAGCAGTACTTGCTTGCAACGCCATCTATCGATGCTATTTGTAACTAAAACTGAGAATCGCTGCATACAATCTCCGGACATCTTACATAACACTTCTGGAAGAATTTTTTTAATAGCTGTCACCGTTTGCAAGTTATTGAATTTTAAAATCCATCAGTCATTTTTCGAACACCCGGTATGAGTGTACATTATAAGTACCATTTACTTTTAGTTTTGAACTTTTTCTATAAATTTTATGTTTTTTCCTATATATCAGTCTGTGAATTGAGTTTCTAAGTCAAATAAATAAACAACTGCATACAAAAGAAAAAAAATTAAACTGCATACAAATAAATGATATTATATTACAAAATAATCCATAAAATTTTTCCTGTTGAAAGATAAACAAAAATCGCAAGATAAAATCTCTGAATATTGAAAGATCATAAGGCGGCATTCACTGTTCTGTAGTACATTCTTCACCGACTCACCCAGCGTTTCACGGGCCTATGTGTATAACCATAATTATACTTTAAATCAGGGTAAAAAATCAATTATTTTTCTCCAGGAGTAGGGGGGGGGAGTCTGCATCTCTCTTGAGGGGTTCCAATGTCATGTTCCGGGAGGAAATTGAACTTCTACACAAGTAAAAAAAAGTCCTTCCGGCTAGTGCCGGGAGGAAGAGGTAGCTTTCATCTTATTTTTAAAAAGTCAGCTTATATTATTGAAACACACAAAGCTCTATTTAGTGGACACCAATTATATGAGATTCAATACTAATTTTTATTAATACTAAATCATTATGAATGAGAATTTCGCGAAATTAGTCAGCTTTATCCAAGATGCTTTTATTGAAACTAAGTTATATTTGGTTGCGAAATTCGGCGATAGCTTGAAGTGCCTACCATTTTAAGACAACATGGTGGATGAGGCTAACCAGTGAACTTTGTCGAGACATTAGTAACTCCTGTGCACATGCTCACTCACATCGGAATCGGCTGATATATACAAGTGCTGTCGCAGGCAAAAAATCAGATTTTTCAAAATGTCACCCACATTAGAAATTCAAACTGCTATATCTGAGCCATTTTTTAAGATAAAGACAACACAAAAATGCTCCTGGATCCTTATATCAATGTCAAATACTTTTCAATTTCTAATTTTTTTGCACCTTACTTAAAATATATATATATATATATATATTTACTGGCCGCCATTTTGAAACAAGATGGCTGATAAAGCGCAAACTTGGGAAAGACATTGCTATATACTATACACATGCCTTCTTACATCGAAATAGGTTAATAAATACACGTGTTATCACATGACAAATATCAGATCGTTTCATAATATCAGCCATGCTAGAAATTCAAAGTGCTATAATTCAACCTTTTTTTAAGATATAGACGAAAAAAAAAACTGCTCCGGAATCATTGTATTAAGGTCAAACACATAAAAAATATTTTTCATTTTCCAATTTTTGATACCTCATTTCAAATTTAAATTTTTAAATTTTTTTTAATGGCAGCCCTTTTGAAACAAGATGGCGAATAAAGTTGGCCAACGAACTCGGTCTAGACATTAGTATGTACTATGTATACATCAAGGTACATCCAAATCGGTTCATAAATACGCCTGTTATCGCGTGACAAAAATCAGGTCATTTCAAAATGTCAGCCACTCTAGAAATTCAAAGTACTCTAACTCAGCCATTTTTAAAGATATAAACGAAACAAAAACTGCACCAGAATGTTTTTATTAAGGTCAAACACATAAGAAAAAAATATTTTTTAATTTTCAATTTTTGGTACCACGTTTCAAATTTTAAATTTTTTTTTAAATTTTAAATGGCTGCCATTTTGAAACAAAATGGCGGATGAAGCTGGCTAACGAAGTCGGTCGAGAAATTGGTATGTACTTTGTATGCACCAAGGTACATCCAAATCAGTTCATAAATACGCCTGTTATCGCGTGACAAAAATCAGTTCGTTTCAAAATGTCAGCCACGTTAGAAATTCAAAGGGCTATAACTCAGCCGTTTTTAAAGATATAAACGAAACAAAAACTGCTCCGGAATCTTTGTATAAAGGTCAAACACATAAGGAAAAAAAAATATTTTTTAATTTCCAAATTTTTGGTACCACGTTTCAAATTTTAAATATTTTTAAAAAATTTACAAAATTACAAGTTTCAAAAAATTATTTTGAAACAAGATGGCCGATGTTGCTGGCCAACAAACTCAGTATAAACGAAGTTTCCTCCAAATCGGTTCATAAATACGCCTGTTATCGCGTGACAAAAATCAGGTCATTTCAAAATTTTCTGCCACGCTAGAAATTCAAAGTGCTGTAACTCAGCCATTTTTTAAGATAAAAACAAAACAAAAACTGCTCTGGAATCTTTGTATCAAGGCCAAACACATAAGAAAAAAGTCCTTCCGGCCAGTGCGGGGAGGAAGAGGTAGCTTTCATATACCTTAATTTTTAAAAGCCAGCTTATATTATTCAAACACACGGAGCTCAAATTAGTGGAACCCGATTATAGAAGATTAAATACTAATTTTTGTCAATACTGAATATGAATGAGAATTTCGCGGAATTAGTCGCGTTATCAAAGCTGGTTTTATTTAAAGTGATTTATATTTGGTCGCTAAATTCGGCGATATCTTGAAGTGCCCGCATTTTAAAGCAACATAATGGGAGCAACAAAGCTAACCAATGAACTTGGTCGAGACTTTAGTAATTCCTGTGCACATGCTCACTCACATCTAAATCGGTTGATAAATACGAGTGCTGTTGCAGGCAAAAAATCAGATTTTTCAAAATGTCACCCACATTAGAAATTCAAACTGTTATATCTCAGCCATTTTTTAAGATAAAGACAAAACAAAAAATGCTCCGGAATCTTTGTATCAAGCTCAAACACATAAGAAAAAAAATTTCAATTTCTAATTTTTTTGTACCTCATTTTAAATACAAATAATACTTTAATTTTTAAATGGCCGCCATTTTGAAACAAGGTGGCGGATGAAGTTGGCAAACGAACTCGGCCGAAAGATTGTTTTGTACTATGCACATGATTTGTCACAACCTAATCAGTACATAAAAACGCGTTTTATCTCGCGACAAAAATCAGATCGTTTCAAAATGTCAGCCATGCTAGAAATTCAAAGTGCTATAACTCAGTCATTTTTTAAGATATAGGCGAAACGAAAAATGCTCCGAAATCTTTGTATCAAGGTCGAACACATAAGAAAAATATCTTTTTCAATTTCAAAATTTTTTATACCTCATTTTAAATTAAAATTAAAAAAAAATTAAATGGCGGCCATTTTGAAACAAGAAGGCGGATGAAGTTGGCCAACATACTCGGTCGAGACATTGGTATGTACTATGTACACAACAAGTTATATCCAAATCCGTTCATAAATACGCGTGTAATCGCGTGACAAAAATCAGATCGTTTCAAAATGTCAGCCATGCTAGAAATTCGAAGTGCTATAAATCAGCCATTTTTTAAGATATAGACGAAACAAAAAATGCTCCGGGATCTTTGTATCAAGTTCAAACACATAAGGAAAAATTTTTTCCAATTTCTAATTTTTTTTTGTACCTCATTTTAAATTTTAATTTTTTTTTAAAATTTAAATGGCCGCCATTTTGAAACAAAATGGCGGATGAAGTTGGCCCATGAACTCGGTCAAGACATTGCTATGTACTATGCAAATGCCTCGTCATATCTAAATCGGTTCATAAATTTTGCGTATTATCGCGTGACAAAATCAGATCGTTTCAAAATGTCAGTCATGCCAGAAATTCAAAGTGCTATAACTGAGCCATTTTTTAAGATACAGACGAAACAAAAAATGCTCCGGAATCTTTGTATCAAGCTCAAACACATAAATAAAAAATATTTTTCTATTTCTAATTCTTTTGTGCCTCATTTTAAATTTTTAATTTTTTTTTAAATGGCCGCCATTTTGAAACAAAATGGCGGTTGAAGCTGGCCAACGAACTTGGTCGAGACATTGGTATGTACTATATACACACGAAATTTTATCCAAATCAGTTCATAAATACGAGAGTTACAGTATGACAAAGATCATATATATATATATATATATATGAATATATACATATATACATACATATATATATATATATATATATATATATCAACATTTGAACGGAGGGAGGTTTCGGGGTCTGGGGGTCATGATCGATAAAAATATACCAACATTTTTTGAAATCGCTTTCCTCCGAACGGCTGCAATAGGTAGCATTTTGTAATGAAAGCTACCTAAAATAGTTCACTTTTTACCAGACGTTTCAAGCGTTTCCGGGTCCTTACAAAGGACAGTCTAAGTTAACCCTTTGCACTCGAAGGCTCCAGAGCGGATCCATTTAAAATTGTCTTCAAACATGAGGGCCTCGCTACGGAGACAATGCAAATAATTTTGTGATACCTGTCTAGAAAAGTCAAGATTACATATTGGCAATTGCTTCGAGAGGTACAAAATGTAATAATTTCAATTTATATATATATATATATATATATATATATATATATATCATAACATTTGTATTCATAAAGAATTAAAAAAATAAAATATAACTAAAATCGCTTCGAGTTGCTGGTAATACGAATGAAAAAAAAAAACTTCGAGTTCAAAGGGTTAAACTTATATTTTTCAGGTAGTAATTTATATTTGTCTTCCATCTGGTAATAATTTAAATATATCGTCGTCCTTATATGTTTTTTTTTTTTTTTTTTCGAAAGAACTAGTCTTCCTTCCATTCACTGAAGTGTAAAAAAAAAAAAAAAAAAAAAAAAAAAAAAAAAAAAAAAAAATCAGAATCTGAACGTGAGGTCACATGCATCGTCATGATAGCAGTTTTAGGAGATAAAAATGAGTATTTTCGAAATTAAAGCCGGAATTTTTAGCCCCTAGTACGGTATGCTATTTCTTTCTCCGAGCTTATTTTGTGTATTCCAAAAAATAACGTTACGTTACAGAAAGCAGCCGTAAAACAAAGCAGTGCGATTAAATATTCTATAGAATTTTTTTTTAATTATAATCATCGTACACTTTCAAATTTTATACCGTCGTATTCGGGAGAAAAAAGTACTTTTTAATGGAATTTGTTTGAAAACTGCATCTCCATTTATTTTTGAGATATTAATTTTTTTTTCTATTTTTTAGAGCCATTTGCTTAATATTGACAAAGGAAGAACTCCATTTCTGTAGAAAGTGAAAGAAAAATAAAAATTACATCTTTTCGGCGCCATTTTCCCATAAAAACTGAAAAAAAATTAATTAAAATACGTCCTATTTTCAAAAAATATAAATGATGTATTTCTGATAAAACATGGAGCAATTAGAAACTAAATTTAATTTTAAATATCTATATTAATAATACAAACAAAGGAAGGCCTGCGAAACTTTAGATAGCCGATTTTTTTGTCGAGTTTTTTGAATGACGAAATCTTTTTTTTTTTTTTTTTTTTTGGATTTGTGTGTTATTCAGCGATAGTGGCGTCCTAAGTACACTTTAGTATAGATGTTGTTTAACACTGGATCGCAAATAATGAATTCTTCAGCGGATGTATATGACGTCACTTTATGTAAAATAAAATCGCCTGTTATAAGTCTTAAAACTGAACTACAGTACAGTCCCGATTATCGGAGTTTCCGCTTTCACCGAGTTATTTTCTTCTTATGGACTAATGGCTTCCATTATTATGAAACAGTCATTATAACATAAGTGTTAGGTGAAGATGAAAGAGCAGCCGTAAAAATTATGAACTCTGATTTTCTGGTCAGAATGGGAAAATAAATATGGCCATTTTTTCAAAAAAATTTAATTTTTAATAAATTGTTTACAATTTTCTTTTCCTATTCTGACCAGAAAATCAGAGTTCTAAATTTTTACGGCTGCTCTTTAATCTTCACCTAACACATCATTTATAATGACTGTTTCATAATAATGGAAGCCATCAATACATCAGCAGAAAATGATCCATTCCAAAGGTATAAGTTAACTCGGATAATCGCGACTCTACTGTATCTATATTTATATACATATATTTTTTTGCCATCGGGGGCGACACTAAATTCTGAAAAAGCAGAATTCCTTTTTTCTAGTTATCTATCTTTTTTTTCTGCGTATCAGTGACAAAATCGATGCCGGATGGATAATGTATGAAAAAGAAATTAGTTAGTGACTTCCGAATTTCTGGAAAAAAAAGATACATAGAAAATAACAAAAAAATTTAAAAATCTTGTACGACTTCCAAAAAAAAAAAAAAAAAATTACTATAGCAGGCAAAAAGACTGAGTTTAGATGGATTGTATTTGGTTAATATCACCGGGAAATTCGGAAGATTGTTGAAATACGTGAATTTGTGCAATGAACATTAAAATTACAATACAAAATCTCATATCTGAGACTCAGATTCATTCGGATCTGCATTCATCTATCCGTAACCACATTTTTATTTCTCTATGTTTTATAGATTTTGATCGTAACTGGCAAAATACAAACAGCGACAGACGGGCAGATACATAAAAAAACAGAAAAAAATAGTTATAAAAAACCTTAAAATCTGAGTCTCAGAAGAATTCAAACCTATATTGATTCCGTAGTCCCATATTTTTTCTGTCTACGTGTATTAGATTTTCCTAGCAATTACCAACAAACAAACCGCGCGACATTTGGATATATAAATAAACTAGAGGTCTGCACGGGACGGAATTTCCAGCCCCGGGCCCGTCCCGAACAAAAGCAATCTTGGCTCGGCCTGACCCGATGAAAAAATTAATAGTTCGGTCCGATCCCGGCCCGTGGAAAACCAATTAAATGAGGTCCGACTCATTTTCCACAAAAATTCAGGTTTTTCTAAACATACAATTAAGACTCTTTTAAAGAATAATATACCATACATATTTATGGGTTCATTTTACAGTATATTTCAAAATTACTATGTATTCGCAAGATAAAAAAATACACAATTGTAACATTAATTATTACTTAGAGTCTTAGACGTTTCAACATTCAAATAAGGATTCGTTAAAAAATTAATGTAGTTTAGAATAAAAGAAAAAAATGAGGGTTAAAAACATAACTTTTGAAGCTGTATAATAAAAAGCAGATTTGTAAAAATATTTTTCTGCCATTTAATAAGGCTTTTCCCAAATCCATAGGAGATACTTTCTGACCGATTTTTGAAATCATTTCTTTTCGGAAACGCATAAGATTGACCGGTGTTCTCTTTCAGAAACTATGTAATCGAATAACGTTAGCCATGTTTTGATAAAGGCAATATATCTTTGAGAAAATATTCTCAAAGTTAAAGTTTTGAATCGAATTTACAGAAACGATAGCACTGGAAAAGAGAAAATCTTGCAGCCAAGTGACAATAATCTGTTATAAGTAATTCATTTATAAAAAATGGAAATTGCTGGTCGTTTCCAAATCCCTTCAATAGTCAGGCCTGTCAATTTTATGCCTTTACAGTTAAAAATGAGTAAGAAAATACGTCAGAAAA
Source organism: Maratus speciosus (assembly GCA_963932465.1). Taxonomy (NCBI): domain Eukaryota; kingdom Metazoa; phylum Arthropoda; class Arachnida; order Araneae; family Salticidae; genus Maratus; species Maratus speciosus. Next base: position 314,433,670 of record OZ010792.1, read on the forward strand.
ATTTTTCTCTGTTGAGCAGTGAATTTGAGAAGCACCTTAAGGTATATTTCCAAAGATTCCGTTAACAGAAGTTAGCTATTAATATTTTTACAAAGCATATTGCCTTCTCTACACATCTTGAGAGCAATAAAGTCCAGTTGCTATGTAGAAAAAAAATGCAAGCCTGATCTCGGACCGGAACCAGTCTGCTGAAAAAATTCAGCCCAACCTCAGACACCATTTAACTGTCTAATGCTGATCTCTACTCTGGACACGTTACATTTCTGCATTAATGTTTTCAAACTAGCATCGGTTCGTAACGCACGTTTATACTTATTCTCGCGAAAGTGATCTTCATTGAAAATGGCTCATAATTTCTTGGCTTCGATTAAGTTTTTATAGCGAGCCAGCAGGCCCGCTTACTTTTTTTATTGGCCCGGACCTGCCCAGTAGGCCCGTTTATTATGTTTCTTGGTCCGGCCCGGCCTGTTAAAAAAATTGTTCTAATTCTGGCGGCCCGTTTGAAAATTCGCCTTCACTTCGCCGGGCTGGGTACGGTCCTCGGGCCAAGCACAGGCCCGTGCAGACCTCTAAGGCAAACATGCTTACACAGACAAAATTTTTGTTTCATTATGCTAGATATACCTATTAGGATGAAAATTTTCCTATAATGTAATCTCACTACTTTCATTAAAATTCATAAATAAATTTCATATAAACCTGTTATTTTTAATGAATGTAAACGATATTTAATAGCGTTATTTATTATTCATTAGGGTGAAGCGAAAAAAAAAAATATTTTTTTTAAAATCAAAAACAGGTAGTTGCCAAAAGTTGCCTTTATACTAGTACATTAACTGCGTGCAATTTTACCGCTGAAAAAAATGGCTTGAATCTGCGCTTTTGGTCCAGAAGACGAAATTATGGGTAAAATTTGACATAAAAAAAATCCTATAGAGATGGTTGTTATTTTAATGTGTTATTTAAACTTTTATTATTAATGACTTAACATATTTAAACGATAAAACGATATTTTTATTCTGTATAACTGGAGCAAAACTGACAACTTTTGGTAAAAAAAAGGCGTTGCCACTCTGTTGTGTCATACAATTATTTTTTGATTAGAAAACAGCTCTTACCCAGTTGCTTTCAGAACTACTCAGGATGTACGACGTAGAGGTGGCTGCACTGCATGTTACAACAGTGTATAGCTCAAGCACCCTTCCATCTGTGCACGAAGTTTTATTTATACATTGAATTGTGATTTTTTATCAAAGACCGGCATAAATTTTTATGTATCAACCTAGTCCATCTCTTCTTTATATCCACAGACGCTAAATGATGCTGCTATGACACTCCTTCACACATATTTCTACTGCTTGTGTATGATAAGGCAAGCAGAGTAATGCAGTGGAATTCCCAGGCAGCAAAATGTATCGAAATCAGTTAGGCCGTTTATCCGAATTATTGGCGGAATATTGGTAATCGACCACTGACATTATTAGGATGTCAGCAGATCATACTCTGTTCAAGTAGTCCAATGCTGGTATCGGCAGGAAATCGCACTAACTGATAGATTTAAAATATTAATATTTAATCCAAAATTAACATCGGCCGACATTCCTGGGGCGACTAATGCCAGACAATGTGTGTCCCCTCATCAATACCCCCTGCAGTTTCGACGTATTTCCGAATCACGTGACTGCTAACCCCCTTCCAAAATCTTTATCTTTCACCTTACCCACCCCTCAAAGTTTTTTCTTTGTATTTTGCAAGCAAGGTCATTTTAAAACAGACTGAGAAAGGATACGGGGATGGAAGGAAGTTATATAAAGTGTGAGAGTGAGTATAATTTTTTTAGCATTTTCTTCAAAAGTTAGTAATTTTCCATCTTTAAAAATAAACGACCGCTCGATATATACCGCAAACATATCTAGAAATTAGGAGGAATTTTTGAACCATTTTTATGGAATTACGAATAGTTATTCATACTAAAAAAGTTGCTACAAAAACAAAAAAGAATGAATTATATACTTGATGCAAAGACTAGATTCTTTTTGTGATTTATATGAATAAATTAACAATAAAGAATATTTGATAATTAAATAAAAACATTAAGTAACTATTTCCATTTTTATCTTTTTTTCACCCCTTTTATTTCAGATAGAATTAGGGGAAGTATGAAAAACTGGAAATGTTGCCTTAAGGAATAGCCTATTTGAATGAGATGTTATAATATAAACACTAAGTACTTTTTACCTTGCAAAGACTGTAATAAGGGAGAGGGGGGGGGGGGTTAAGAAAAACCTAAAATGTGAGAATTTAATTTCTTTATTTTTTCGGGATTGATTGAAAGTTATCATCAATAAATTTTCGTACATTGCAAGAAATAAAATAATACTTTATTTTATAAATTAAATGCATTGCAGAAAACGTGAAATATTTTAGTTTATTAATAGCGAATTAGTTTAGACTTGACTAAAGTTTTAATGTTGTAAATTATTTTAATAATTAAAAAAAATCTTTTGATATGTTTCTTAAAAGTGTGGTGCTAAATTTATTATTTGAATTCATCATTTATCTAAGCTTACTTTAAAAAAGAATTTGGTGTAAATAATTGTTTTAATATTCAAAATTTTAGTTATTATCTGCATACATTATTTTCAATTTATTCATTTAAATCGCTCACAATAACATAGTTTTTATACCCAAGTATTTAAAGTAAGAGTATAACATGTGTATTTCATTACGTTTTACGTATCAAAATATTTTTAAAAATATGAATGACCATTCATGGTTCATAAAAATCAGTACAAAAATCTTCTAATATTAAGGTATATTTTGCATCATCAATCGGGCTGTCATTTATTTTTTTTAAGTGAGTGTTTACTAATTTGTGTAGAAAATTTGCTAATCAATTTATACTCAATAAAAATAACTTTTACGTGTATTACATAAAATTAATTTCAAAGTCATAGATTAATAATTCACATGAAAAGATATAATATATTTCTTTTTAAATTATTTTTAATACAAAGTGTACTTTTATAGGGTAGGGTGCTGCTAGTAAAACGCAAAAACAAGAGGGCAACAAACCCGGGAGGGAGGTGTAGAAAATAACAAGAAAACAGACTAAACTCAGTAGTTAAAAAGAGGTCGGCAATATGTCCAAAACCTATGTACCACATATCAGGATCCTACGATCCTCAGATCGTTTGCCGTGCGGCCAAAAAGCCTTTACTGCCGATCTCAGGAAATGAGGTCGACCAAGTGAAAAATAGTCAGATTAGAAAATTCGGTTTAGGTTCGGCCGGGAATTATTTGTTGCTTCCATCTATTATGTTCACCGAAATTGCATCCAGTTAATGCATAGTGATTGGGAGTTCTGTTTCTACAACAATCTACAATATTTAAATATTTCATCTTTGAGTATGCCTTCATTTACTCTACGTCTTGCATTTTTATATGCTGATAAGCTTGCTGTTTAATGTGATGGCGACTGTCAGAGAACATTGCAATAAGAAATTGCTTTCGATGTGCAAAACAACTATTGTTCTAAATATTTTTTTTTAGTATTTGTTTTATGTCGTTTTCTGTGATGCTTAGTAGCCGAGTAATTTCCCATAAGTTTTTAGATTCATTTTTTAGATGTGGATTACATTTGGTGTAAACCACCCTGTAGCATAAACTTAGATTGCATACTGTGTGAGCGAACCTACAGACTCTGATGGTTAATCAGTGCTTATATAAAGGCGAAAAATTTTATTCGCCTTTGTGAGCCATCTTGTGTAGGACAAATTTCTTGGGTTCCTGCTTGCTAGTTCTTCTGAGCAATATCTTGATGAAATAACTTTGCAAATATCTAGCATGTATTTCTGGTCTGTGCTGAGTAATCTTTTCTCGATTTCAGGAAATAATGTTTCAACATTACTCTCTATGGCTACAAAATTTGAAATAAGAAGGAAATGGAAAGCGGACAAAGATTTTCCTATTGATCCAGGAATACCTGGGGGTTAAAATTTAATGTTTGCCAACGATCTTGTCTAATAAATGATGCAGAGGACATTCACTGGAATTGGAGGTGGTATATGACCCATTGTAATGGTTCATTATAAATATGCCCCACGCATAATGAATGGCAACGACGAACAGAATTCTCCGCCTTTAAATGACCACTCACTGTCCATCAGATTCTCTACATTCACACAAAGAGTACTATGTAATCCAAGTTTGGCCTCAGGATGGTTTACCATCAAATGTAATCCACATCTAAAGAAGGGATCTAAAAATCCATGGCAAATTACTCCGCTACTAAACAACACACAAAACGGAATAAAACAAATACTAAAAAAAGTTTTTTAGGACAATGGTTGCTTTGCATACGCAGAAGAAATTCTGATTTCAATGCCCTTTGACGATCGGTCATTGCATTAAACAGCAAAGCTGCTCAACATATAATAGTTGAAAGATGAGAGTAAATAATGGTATACGCAAATCTCAAATATCGACAGTCAACTTTAAAGCGTATAATTATATAAATCTAATTGATTGGAAAATTGTTGTGGTAACAGTACCTCTAATCAATATGCATTTATCAGGTGAAATCTTCGTGAAGATAATAGATGGCTGAATACATTACATGAATATCATACACTGCATTAAATTGTTTGCCTTCTCTTACGCAAGCAGTAGAAAAATACGTAAAGCAGATCACAGCAGCAGCATCCAAAATCTGAGGATACAAGAAGGGATGGACCACGTTGATACATAGAAAACTTATGCCAGTCTTTGAGAAAAAAAAAATTACAATTCAGTGTGTAAATAAAACATTGTGTTCGGATGGTAGCATGGTCGAGCTAGATGTCCTGGGTAGTTTTGAAAGCAACTAGGTAAGAACTGTATTCTAAACAACAATTCGTTGAATGACACAACAAAGTGCGAACGCCCTTTTTTTACAGAAAGTTGTCAGATTTTCTCCAGTTATACAGAATAAAGATATCATTTTATCGTTTAAATATGTTAAGTCATTAATAATTAAGATTTAAATAACACTTTTAAATAATAACCATCTGTATAAGAATTATTTATTTTTTAATGCCAAATTTTACCCAAAATTTCGACTTTTGGACCAAAAGCGCAGACTTAAGCCATTTTTTTTTTCAGCGGTAAAATTGCGCGCAGTTGATGTACTAGTACAAAGGCAACATTTGGCACCTACCCGTTTTTTATAAAAAAAATAATAATTTATTTCCCTCCACACTATTACTCATATTATCAGATATAAAAATAAAATCTTCGTTTCTCCTGTGAAAGATTATCCATGTAAGTGGAAAATGCCCAAAATACGAATACTTTAGTTTTTCATTTAATGATATAGATATCGGTGTTAAAAATATATTTTTAGGTGTAAGTTGTTAATACGTTGTACTTAATCTTGTGCATTTATCAAGAGGTAACGATCTGTGAAATATTTCACAGATTAAAAATAGATATAGTACAATCATAGTAGTTAAAATTGTGAAAACTTATTTACATTGAAATTCATTAATTTTGACCGTATTTTCTTCAAAACCTTTATAAATGCAATACGTATTCGGAATAATTAGACGATTCTTCCAATATTTGACTAATTACGATTATTTACTTCGCAGTATAATTCCATGCTTATTTTTAAATGTCTTATGCTTTTAATTGGTTAATTTCAATTTCTAAATCCATTAATGAAAAAGAAAACTTGCTCTCAATAAATAAATAAGTTTTTATATACATATAAAATAAGGATTGGAATATTGTAAGACAGCATAATATACATATGTTTTCTTATTCAAAAATAAATTTTTTCGAACATAAACAGCACGTTGAAAACACTGAATATACTGAAATAATATGGCATCACTCATCTTTTTTCTTCGTGTATTATTTACTATAACGGATGAAATATTGCAGTAAATTTATTTTTTACCTCTTCACTTCCTCAGAAATTCATAAAAGGATTCCAGACAAGTCTGTGAATTTTCTTTGAATCTGAACGAGATTGAAAAGCGGCTTTTCTTACTCATTTTAAATTGTCTTACATAAAAAATATATTTTCTCCGTGAAAGATTAATCTCAGTACAGGAATGGAAATGTACAGAAAGCATAATCAATATGTTAAAATTAAATAGATTTGTTATTTAAGGGTAGGATATTCAATGTAAACGTGTTTTTTTAAGAAGTAATATTTTATGATTCATTTTAATATAGAAATGTATGCATGCAGTATTTACTATATGCAAATAAAATAAAATATATATAAAGCGATTTAAAAATGCATATCAAAGTGATTTAACCATTTATACCATTATATTGTTTCTGTAGAATATTTCTTGCGTATTTAAAAAATGACACTTTGCTTATTATTAAATTGAAAAACCTTAAAATCAGTAGGGTTTTTTTTTATTAGAGCTTATTTAGCGTTTATTTTTACGTGCGTTCGTAATTGTATAAATACATAGTACTAATAGTCGTCATCTGGTTCGTCAGTCTGTTATCCCGTCTGTCCGTATATAACAGCGCAAAAATCACCCACCAAATGGTTTGAAATTTAATGTATACAAGTATATGTGAAAATCATTTTTAAACTATAATATTTTTTGACATGCAATATAATTTTTAGATTGTCCAATAACAGCAAAAAAGCATTTTATATAAAAAATATCAGTTACGCACTCTAACATAGTTTTGAAACTTATGAAAATCGAAACATCCGTATTATCCGCATGCTAAGATTAAGCCCAATATTTTGGTACTTATTGCAGCATTTTGATTGTGATCATTTTAGTGCTTTAAGCGCATAGTTCAATTATATATATGTTAAATTTGTGTTTTATTTGTATTATTTTATTTATTTATTTGTAGAGGAAGTTTAATTTTCTTTATGGAATATTAGTCGTAAGAAAAGGCTGAACTCTTTACATTTGTTAGGGCAAACGGATTAATCTTTTAAATCAAACTCCACGCGATAAATTTTAAAGTATTTCATGCTTGAAGTTTTTTTTTAAACCATAGGCAATCACTAAACTCAGATGTAGTTTCCAAACAAATTTCATTAGAAAGTTTTCTTTTTTCTATTTGGCAGTATAAAAAATTAATTGTTCGATTACATATATAATAAATTTGTGTTTTTTAATATAATACGTTTATTAATTTATAGAGTTATTTTTAATTTTGTTATGAAACATAAATCAGATATAAATGTTGAACAATTTATATTGCTTTGTATGTAAAATATTTGTTATTATTATGTAATGAAATCGGCACGTTATAGAGATAAATTATAAAAATTCATGGTTGAAGATTAATTTTAAAAAATATAATAAATCAGTCAATTAAGATACAGTTTTGAAACAAATTACATTTGAAAAGACATTTTTTTTCCCTATAAGAAGCTGTACACTTTTAAAAAATACGATAGTTAGAAGATTACAGAAATGCAGTAGTGAAAATTGCAAAACTGTAATTTGATCGAGAAGTGTTGCCATTCGCAAAATGACGCCAGTGTTACGCACATATATGTTTGTCCTTTATAATATAGACAAATCCGTGTGTGTATTTTTTAATATTATTCTTTTATTAATTTATAGAGTAAGTTTTAATTTCGTTATAAAAAATTAATCGGAAATAAATGGTGAATAATTTATATTGCTTTATGCGCAAAATATTTGTTATTATTACGAAACGGGATCGGCACTAGGGTGGAGTGAAAAAATCGAAAATCTGAAAATCAAAATATAATACCGCGCAAAAGTTGGGTATGGTCCTCAGTAATGAAACTGAAAAGTTTTTTCGAAATAAATTTGTATCTTTTGGTGCCCCAGGACCCATGTCTTTCGGAAATTGTATATTTTTCCAGGGATATGCACCAAGCAGTTAAAGTGGTCATTGACCCAGTAATCCGCCGCAATGCCTTCTCGGCCCATCCGGAAAACCTGCTGATTGCCGTAATAACTGATGATCGGAAACAAATCAGCGAACTAGGATTTCGTAGAATCCTTAAAGCGCGAAGTGCTAACACTATTGGAGAAGTGATGAAGCTCAAAGTTCCTGCAATCAATTTTAGCGCAGCAGATTTTTTTGATCTGATATAGTGGGATAAGGTAGAAGTTACGGAACCACCAATTTTGACTAATCTTTCATACGATGATCTAAAGATGTACATTGACAAACGTGATCTTGAAGATATCATTTAGTTTGCTGAGTTTCCATGTCATATTCAAAGTGTAGAAAAGTCAATTAAAGTGGTTACTGAAACTGCCCCGACAGTTTGTGGTGCAAGCAACAGGGATGGATTGCTAAATCATCGACTCATCATAAGAGCCATTGTCAGTTTTTGTGGTTAAGTCATATTTTAAGATTACAAAACACCAGCAGGGCCAAAAATATACTTTAAGCCGAAATATTTCGAATATTTCGATTTTTGTTTTAAAGAGCACGAACAGATTTAATTGAACTTTAAAATTTTTTAACACTTTTAACCGGTTTAAATGTTCGTTTTTCATTCTTGAACTTTAATTTTCACAGATAAAAATTTGTATTGCACTCTTGCTTATTGTGTAATGCATTCTATTGTACATGTACAACGGATTAAAGGAAATTTACGGTAATTGTTTCAAAATTTTGAAAGACCAGGGCCCTGGAAGATATGTGATTTAAAAAAAACTATACAGTCATATTACTGCATACCATGCGCAGTTTTAAGGTGGTAAGACATTTTTATTTTTCATCTTAATGTTTATTTCGATTTTTATGTTTTACAATTCATTTTCGACGAATTTTGCCAAAATGAGGAGAATCAGAAACACCGAAAGATAAAAATGAATTTAACAACTGTGCAGGCATATTACTACGTACCATTTGCAACTTTCGGCGGAATGAAATTTTTATTTCCCAACTTTATGTTTACTTCGATTTATAAATCATACAAGGTATTTTTGACCAATTTCGCAATAGTATTTTATTCGCAATAGAAATTTAATTTTTTGATTATCTTTAAACAATAGTAACAGAAAATAAAGCCTTTTGCATAGCTTATCAATTAATTTAAAAAATAATTATGCCTAAGACCTACATTTTGTATGGTTTCAGTAATTTTTGTTGTAATTTTGGTAACTAAAAGAAACCTCAGCACTTTTACATGAAGAAAAAAAAAATTATGTAAGACCCGAGACAAAAACAGAATAGGGAAAGAGAAAAGCTGTTAATGTTGACATACTTGTTGAAAGATGATCAAACGTCTCAAAACACATTCCTGCTTGTTTGTTTAAAAAACATAATTTTAATGCAGCTTGCCAATCCTTGAAACTTGTTCCTACCATAAGTATGTTCCTGTAAATGAAACATTATACGATGTTACCATGCATCAGCCTCAAGTAATTTTCAGAAAACAAAGATATACAAAGCCCTTTCAAAATTTATACCGCAGAAAAATGACATTTTTGCATGAGAAGTAAGCTATGAATTACTAATGAAGTGAGACTTGCGCATAGTGATTTCAAAGTTTATTTCTATGAGGCAGCAGGGCCAAGATCTTCAATCAAGTTATCAGGAGATGATAAGACTTGGTTCCTAAAATAAAATTTTTAGGAAAATCAAAATTTTGGTTTTTAAACCAACAAGCAAGAACGTGTTTTGACACGTTTGATCATGTCTCAACAAGTATGACATCATTAACAGTTTTTCTCTTTCCCTATTCTGTTTTTGTCTCAGGCATTGTATAAAAATATTTTTTTATCTTTATGTAAAAATACTGAGGTTTCTTTAAGTTACTAAAATTACTTACAACAAACATTTATGAAATCATACAAAATGTATGGCCTTAGGCATAGTTATTTTTTTAATTAATTGCTAAGCTTTGCAAAGGACTTTATTTTCTGTTATTATTACTTAAAGACAATCAAAAACATAAATTTATGTGATACTCTGAGATAAATACTTAGCTGCGACTACAACAAAACAATAGTTTTACAGTATTGTTTTGACATGTTGCCCTTGCAATATCTCAGCTTGTAGACAAATCTCCATCCTGAAATTTCTTATGCATAACATTACCATAAAATACTGTCAGAAAACAGAACTTCAAATTTTATCTCGTGCCCTTTGAAATCTCGTGCCCCATCAGAGATATCAAAGCCTCAAAAGTGCGATTTTTGACATTTTTGAAATATATGGGATTTTTTTTTCTAGCAAAGAGAAAGCAAGTCCCAGATCTGGAACTTCGCGTGTGAGTACAATTACTTTCGGCCTATTTGTAAAACAAATTATGTCATGTTCACAGTTTTTCTTGCTAGAAAAATTTCCTTTTGTAAGTGGACAAAATTTTGAAAAAAAACTGACACTTTATGCTTAAAATTCACCAATAAGGATTTATTTTCAGAAACTACTCTATTACCATATTTTTAGCCCAAGATATTCTGTAAAAATTGCTTTAATCCGCACTTGAACTGGAGAAATAAACGATGAATTATTTACATTTTCGTAAACCCTTCTTGGGAGAAAATTGCTCCAGACGATAAAACAAAGATGGCCGCCATGCAAAAACAAAAATTAATAAAATTAAAATAATAGTCATTTTGAACTTGCACCATGTTAGGGTTGTTGTAAAAAAAATTCAGATTTTTTAAAAATCGTCAAGCAACGAATAAATGATTTTCTGGACCACTTGAAATGAATTGACCCTTTAATATTTTAAACATGCTAAAGATGATAACTTACTTAATATTAGGGAATTACAAAAATATGAATGTAACAATCGTTGGCAATATAAAAAAAGAACAAACTAAAATTATTTGTTGTATAATTATTAATGTCATGTTAATATATTAGGTAGTGTAATATTTATTTAATATTTTATGTTCTACTTAACAATTAAAAGAATTATGGCTCTTGTATGCCTATTTTTAAACATTTTAAAACGTTTAACTGCAGTATAGCAACTGTGATAAAGTGCTTTAGAGTCTAGCTTTTCTGTTAATGTTTTTCATATGTACCTTTGTTCTTATTTGCAATATATCATGTCTGCCACAAACTGCACATTTGTTTCGGAACTTTGAGCAGCTTTTTTATAACCAACAGTTTCACTGAATGCATTTGATTCCATCACAATTTCCCGAGGTTTTGTTGCACTCTGTCAGACACTCAAAACAATCATTCACTTAAAAAAAAATCCTCGTCTTCTGAATCTTGGAAGGGAATTTAATCATCATCCATATCATCGTCTGTTAAAGAATCTGTCTTTCTACGCTTTGACTTCACATTTAATTCCTTTTTAGAAAGGCTCCAGACACCTGGAAATTCGCAGTTGCTATTGTCACACTGATTTAGTTTGGCTTTCATGGGCCTTTAAAATTTCAAATAAAATTATTTTTATTTAAATATTAAAATGAGAAAAAAAACTTCGTCATATTTAAAACGATACATTTAAAATGTCTAATTTAAAATAAATTTCTTATAGCGCATTTATAAAATTGTTTACTTAGACATTTTATACAAGCTATCTTTAAATTGTTGTGTTGGTCTTATTTAATGAATCCCGAAAGTAGCAAACACGAAAAATCTCAAAATCAGTGGGGTTTTTTTTATTAGAGTTTATTTTTACGTGCGTTTGTAATTGTATATACAGGGTGCAATATGTTATCTATCGCCGACCTTTAATTTCTCAACCGTTGGTAGTAGACATACAGTTCCAATTACAAAAACGTTTCAAATGAGGAAAATATTCATGTTGTAGCATTATTTAAAGTAAAAAATCAATTTAATAAAAATTACGAAATCTAACTTTTTATACGGTCCCCTAGTCCCTATAGTTATATTTAGTAAAAGTTTACACATATCATAAAAGACATAACACAAAAAGTTTGACACCTGTACTACAAAAATTGACTCAGTTATTAAATTTCAAAGTTTGAGATTTTTGCAAATGGTTTTGTCTGTCATTGTAGGATCAGTTGAAAGATGAATTAAAGTAATTCGAGATCAAAATCAGGGTGCAATGTCCTTTGTACGCCGAAACCACTTTTAGCCGGTATCGACAAATAGGGGTATCACCAAAGAGGGTTATTGCATCTAAAGATTTGAGCTGGCTTTTAGGGATCGTAAACAAAGCGAAGAATGAAATATTGAAATTAAACAGAAAAATAAATGTTAGTTTATTATAATATCAGAAAACGGTTTACTGTAAAAAATGAATACATCAAACGCCAGAATCTACTAGAGATACTACTCAAAGCGTTCTCCATTGGTAGCAATGCACAATTAAATGTATGGCAGCACTGAGCCCTGGACACGTTAGAGAATAGCAGGTGCGCAAACTGTGCGACAATTAAGGATGATGCGCTGCTTCAGATAAGTCAGAGAAGTGGTCTCAGTCACATAGAGCTATGCCTTCATGTAACCCTAGAGGTTTTTCTACCCCTCGGGATTGCACTAACACTCTAAAGCGGAAGCTGAGTTCCCGAGGTGGTCATCGCTGTCATCGCTGTAACCCTAGAGGTAGAAGTCCTTTTTATGGCGAAACCACCTTTAGCCGGTATCGCTAAATCGGGGAATCACGAAAGAGGGTTATTTCATCTAAAAATTTGAGCTAACTTTTATGAGTGGAACAACATTCAAGCGTCAAAGTAGGTAGAATCGACAACCGTAAAATAAAACATACTCCCTAAGAACTAGGTAAATGGCAGCGGAATGCAAACGACCAGCCGAGCTATAAAGAGCATGAAAATTGGGATTATGCAAATTACAATAGTACCGCAGCCACACACGTTCGGTATAAAACAAGAGCCATCTAGCAGTGGACATGCTAGTCAGCGCTCAGAGAGTGATGGCAAGCTACGCATACATGCAATATGCCGAAATGATACTTATTTATGGTGAATGTCAAAGGAACGCCAGAGAGTCTGCGAGTGTTTATTCAGAGAGTTTATTCCCTAAGGACCTACATCCAACACGTCAAACTATACCTGATGCATTGCCCATCTTAGACAGACCGGCTCTGTTTCACCACGACCTAGAACTAGTAGACGGGCAAGGTGTCTACAAGTTCTAGGTCGTGGTACGAGTGACACCGGAGGAGGGGCTGGCATTCCCATTTTAATTCCACAACTGAGCACGGCGGAAATAAGCGAGGCATGTGGTCAGCATGTCTAGCATTTGTTACATGCACATGATGCGCATCCATACCATCCGACACTGGTGCAAGCATTGATGCTAGGAGGCCAAGCACGACTATTTGATTATTGCAATTTCATGCTCAACACCTTAGAGGAAACTCTGTCGTTCCTTTGTGACATTCTGTGGACAGATGAGTCAACGTTTACCCGTGATGGCATTGTGAACGTGCATAATGTGCATTACTGGTCTCTGGAAAACCTCCACATTGTTCGCACAGTACGGCACGTGTGGCGCGGTGTATGGGGAACACAGATTGTTGGACCCATCTTCTACGATGGAACCTGAACGGGCGATCGCTACCTGCATCTGCTATAAAACACGGTACGTGACTGGTATGAAGAGCTGCCCCTCCGACATGCATGCCGGGTGTGGTTTCAACATGATGGGTACCTCTCCGCATGATACATCAAACGTCCGGTGGTATCTGGTCACCGAATTCGGTCAACAGATCCTTGGATGTGATGGTTCGGAAGAGTGGCCACCGCGTTTGCCGGACTTGACTCCCATGGACTTCTACCTCTGGGGTTACATGAAGACATAGGCCTATGTGACTGAGATCACTTCTGTGGTTTATCTGAAGCAGCGCATCATCCTTGTTCATCATTCCCACAGTTTGCACACCTGCAATGCTCTAACGTGTCCAGGACTCAGTGCTGTCACACATCCAATTGTGCATTGCCACCAATGGAGAACGCTTTGAGCAGTATCTCTAGTGGATTCCGGCGTTTGATGTATTCATCTTTTATAGTAGGCCATTTTCTGATATTATAATAAACTGACATTTGTTTGTCTGTTTAATTTCAATATTTCATTCTTCGCTTTGTATACGACCCCTAAAAGTCAGCTCAAATTGCATTCAAAATTTGACTAATGTATAATTATGCAGCTGAAATTAGCGTAATAGTTTAAGAAAGTTGCTGTCGACGTGAAGTATCTATGTAAATTGAATGTTCTATGTAAGTTGCAGTTTACATATTTCTTAATTATTGAGTTACCCATTTTATTCACCGCGTACTCTAGGCTAATTGTGAAAGTTTCAACCCCTTGCCCAAGTAGTTCCAATGAAGGTGGTTTTAACCTTTAAACTTGAGTGTGACTGAATTTGTAAGTAGCAGCCTTGCCGAGTACAGAACAAATTTAAAAGAAAATTACAATATTGTGGGATGTCATATTTTATAATTTCAAATCAGTGAGGATTGGAAACCATCGTACAAATTCTGGTAGAAACATGCGACATATATAAGCAATCCAGAGTGTGTGTGTGATTCAAACAAGAGAAAAAAAATTATAATATACAATCTCGATGAAACTTTTTTCAATTCACGGAAATTCTACTGACAGTTGTGCTACCGGCATTTTTCCGTGAATTTACGAATATCCGTTTTTTCCTCCGTTATAGGAGGTAAAATATCCATCAATTTAAGAAAAAGCAAAAATGGACGACGTTGGATTCGAAGCAGCCATCTCAGCGTTACGAGACGAATACGCTAGCACTGAGCTATAGTTGTACTATAGTGAAGTGCTGTGAAGTAAATATATGTTTGCTTCAGAAGAGTATGACTTGATCAATTTCTTTAAAGCTGTTAATTTTGAAGTTCATTTCGAAAAGATTTCGTCTTTGATGAGATTTTGGCTGGCGTTTTTATACGTTAGTACACTGGTGTGCAAAACTTAAGCAACAATCACAAATTGCTAATTTCTGTATACATGAGTACTCGAAAGGAAATTATATGGGCAGAAAGTGCAGAAAATAGGTACTATTATAATAACACGGCCAGTTGATGTGAACTGTCCTTGAAGTCATAAATGTTCACAAGTGTCATAGTCACTAAAATGAACTGAAATGTGATATCTTTCATTCGTCTCACTATTACTCTGATTTGGTCACTGCACTGAGATGACACTATGAATGCTGCTTTTTGACAGGTCACCAGGTGACTTTTACAATGAAGTTACCTTGTGACTCTCATGTGATCGTTTTTTGGAAACTCCATTGTAAAGTCATCATGATAGCTTTTTTTTTGACGAATTCCCAAGTGGCAGAAAATGAAATCATGTGGTGCTTTTTCACTAAGGAACGCAATAGTGACTTCACAGTATTGTCCCCGTCATTTGAAAGTCACAATGTGACTTCATTGTAACATTATTTGGTGACTCATCATAATGCTCACGGCGATTTCAGAATTGAGTCTTCAAATGACAGTCACATGAGAATCACGTGGTGACTTCATTTTAATGTCACCCCTTGACTCATCAGAAAGCAACAGTCACAGTGATTTTCAGTGGAGTCACCATATGGCGATCATCTGAGATTAATAAAGAAACGAATGAAAGATCCCATATTTTGTTTTGCCTTAGTGAATTTGACACTTATGACCAAATGTGACTTGATGGATATGCCACATCGACTAGCTGCGATGTAGGGATAGTAACTATTAGAATTATATATTTTTTATTTATGTACTCGCATGCTTGAAAATTAGCATTTTATGATTGTTGCTTAAGTTTGGCACACCGGTGTATTAATATAGTATAAAAATATTAATTTTAAATGGTTTTAGGTAGATTGCTTGAGGTAAAATACGAATATTACATTTTTATTCGTTAAGATTTTTTTTGAGTAATATCGATTTTTTTCCATTTAATTTTCTTAATTAAAATATCTTTAATAGTATATTTTAAATGCGAATATTTATTTATAAACAACTTTATAAATTCAGCTTTATTTAACTTTATTCAACTTTAAAAAATAAATTGTGAGTACTTTTCAATGAATGAGAAAAAGTAATTATTATTTATTTTTAAATTATGAAACTTTTTTTTTAAATTAAATTAGAAATCTTAATTTAAAGACTTTCTTGTTTTTCATTTTAAAAATAAATTTTGATTTATTATTAATGTACCCAGTACGCATGCATGCTAGGAAAGAACGGAATTTCTACCTCTTTTTTAGACGTTCGGGAAGATTTCACGGATAAAACATGTTTTCTAGGAGTACGGAAATTATTTGTAAAAAGTGAAGCATAATTCAGTGTAAATTGACGAGTTTTTCTGACAGTGTAATTTGAAAATTTATGCACAATGCGGAAAAAGCATTTTTTTATTTCATAGTAAGTCATTCATAATTATAAGTGGTTTCTAATGAACTAAGAGGAACTAAGATAACTATATTTCCATGGAAATATTTGGTAGCAGTACCATTATATTATTCTAAACTTAAACTTATCTTGCCAAAAAGAGACGGAAATACAAATTTTTATCAATTATGAATAATTAATTAATGCGATATAAACTATTTAAAACTAAACCAATTATTATTAAAATGTCAGCTTCATCGATATAACATCGAAGAATATAATATGAAATTTATTCCTTTTCCTTTAATATAACAGTTTGTAAAATCTCAAAGTAATATTTTTATGTATTTTGGATTAAACCGCAAAATTAATTATTAATTTAGAATGGGTTTGTTAAAACTTATACGTACAAAATATTATAGATGATTTTTTCTTTGTGGGTCATTTAATTAGTCTCTTCAACCCCCAACCTCAACGTCCCTTCATTCCATCTGGAAAACAAGAAGTTTTACATTTGCATCCAATTCATTATCGCATTATAAGAAAATATACAAAAGTGGTAAATTTAAAGAATGATATTTAAGTGAAAATTTTACATGCGTAGGCTGCCAATTCCAGTAGGCTGAATTAATGATTTATTTGTGGCTTTCAAAGTAAACATCGTGACTTTCGTTACCAAATAATTCTTATATCATCAGTTTCATGTGTATATATAAATGGCGTATGGTAAATTTCACACACAAAATACACACACTCTCTCTATACTTTATATATATTTGTTTATGTGTGTGTATGGTGTTACGTTTTCGCACGAACAGTAAAAAGAGTTTATAGCAGGAACAGAACGAGATAGCCATTTGGATCGGCACTATAGAACTCGTCTTTGTTCCGGGGTCTCTGGTTCTATCCTGACCAGCGTCCTGTCCTTTCATTAGTGATCTTGGACAAAACGAACAAGATTCTATCGCCTCTCATCTTGGGACCAGCAGATGACAACACTAAAGCACTTCAAGTAGGCAAGCTTGTGAAACGCTCACAGCACAAAACCTATGAAAACTCTCATACCACAGAGCCTGTCGTGTCATGCATCATTGAGGCGATACGTGCGCACTGCAACGCAGCAACATTATCCTGGTATCATGGAACATTGTGGAACACGAATGAACGTCGCTCTATCCGACATCAACAAAACGCTCTATTCACCGGGGTTGGATTTTTGAGGTAACGCCATAACAATTAAACGAGATTCTAGCTGAAAACAACTGCACTAGTCTTTTGCTAGGCACTATAAAACTCGTCTGCTGTTCTGTGGTCTGTCGTACGATCCGTGCCAACGCCATCCTGTTCCTTCATATCTGTATCTTCTTTCACTATAAAGTTTATCAAACTTCATATAAAAATTAATATACACATCTCTTTAAGCAACAATAAAGAAAAAAAAATTAAGTACAATGAAAATATACCTGGAAAAATGTATATACGCATATGATAAATCGACTGTGGCTTTTCAGAAACAAAACTTCTAAAAGCAAGATATTATGTTTAACATTTAAAGTGACAATGGGCCATAAAAGCCTTTATCTAATTATTTATAAGCCGTTTTCTTTGGAACTGCACATATCAAAAAAGTGCTCTTTATTAATGAAACTACAAAAACCAAAATATAAGCATACTAAAACATAATAAAACAATTTATAATATCAACTAATTAATCAATTAAAAATTGTTCAACCGTTGACGTAAACCGCATTTACGTCTTAGGTTAGGCTTTTAAATTTATAACAAAAGTTGGTAATGATATTTTATTTAATTTCTAATCATAAAAATATAATATTACTGATTCATATCTTTGAAAACATTTAAAATTTGATAATTTCGTAAATTAAGGAAATATAATAAATTTACTGCTTACCTGACAAACACAGAGCTATGGGAAAGCAATCGGCCATCCGCCACTTCTGCCGTTAACGACACGATATCAGTTTGCCTGTTTCGGTTTTAACACTTTTGTGAACCCCCGGGCGATAGTCGGCCCGATGAATTGGCACATAATCGGATCGGTGTTAGCGGGACCCCCGCCCGAAGGCTCACCGGTAGCTAACAATACATATACGCCCGCAGTCCGACAGCATCATAAATTAAAAAGTATTTTACTTTGACGGCGCCATCTTGGCATGTATATTTCTTAATATTTCAAAGGAACATATTTTGACATTCCCTAGTTTAGAAGGTGAGCTCTTTAACAATTCGGCCACTGAGCCTTGAAAAAGAGTGGATTCTATGAGGTCGTAAGGGGAATGCAAAATAAAGAAAATTATTTTAAGTAAATTGTTAATGGGAAAATTGCAATTTTGAAGTGTCTGTAAAGGCTTTTTTTTTTTTTTTTTTTTTTTTTTTTTTTGCAAATGCTTTATATGCCTGTATTAAAATGTTAATTTATTATTTAAATGGATGTAATAAATATCTTTGCGGAATATTATTTAATTAAAGAAAGCGAATTGATTTCTCTTATAAATATGAGAATGATTAAGTATTTAATAAAATAAGTGGATTTTAGAGGGTTTTTTTTTCAATTAATATAAATTATGTTACAAGTATTATTATAAAATTACATGTATTAATTTATGAAATATATATTTTTAACAAGAAAAAAAACTAATGTTAATAAATAATAAGTTGATAATTAATAAAATTTAATTAGAATAAGAATTCCTTTTATGTCGTTTAAGGATTTAATGTAGAATATCTTAGAAAAAAGTTGAGTTATTTTATTACCTTTTTTTCTATCATTAAGTTTATAATTGATTAATAAATATAATGAGCGATTTGAAAAATTATTTTGATGATTCCAAAACTTATAGTTTCTTTTTAAAATGAATTAAAAAAGAACTTTTAAAAGAAATAGGCTATTTTTGTCAGTTTGTTTTAATGACTGTTAAACTTTTATATGAAATATGTTAAATATATATATTTTAAACCATTTCCCATTTTTCATAACATATTTTACTTACTACACACGCACGCACAAGAGTAAAAGAATAACAGTTTTATTTTATAATGTTTTCATGATTCCTTGAAAAAATAGTAGGAAATTATATAATATCCATTAATTCAAGAAAAATAACATTTCCAATTCCGATAACAGCAATCGTCATTAAAAAAAAGAGGCTTTCTTCAGTATTGGCTACCCGCATGATACCGACATCTCACCGATTCCAGTATGCACATGCCGATACTAAATCGACTTTGCCGACTGTGGCCCGACCGTCTGCTGAAGGATCTGTGTTTGCTGGATAGTTGTACACTCAAATTATCATCTCATCAGGTTATAGACTTTCAGACACACAATTATAACACCTGGAACATTTTAAAGTTACCAAAACGATACAGAAATTAGTTATAGAAAATAGCACTTAGGGTTCTTATTTCCCAAAATATTAAATATTTTAAAATAAAAATTGCATTTTAATGGGATAATAATAGTTGAATCAACATTATTAATACTATTTTCGTTTAAAGCAAATTAATTTTACGCCCTGGAAATCGTTTTCTGTCCATAAATCTCTCATGTTGAAATTTTACTCTCGCCTCAAACATAAATAAATATTTATTTGTGTAGTAAATACTAATATGATATATTTACATAAAGAATCTACATCGGAAACATTTAAATAAAAGATTGAAACTGCTGAAATTCTCGTGATGTGCTATAGCACTTTAAAAATAATTGAATTGAGCGTAAAAAAATCATCTATTTGTAATTTTCTATATACAACCATTATGTACTTAAACAAAGATTTAATTTAACAAACTGAAACTAAACACTAGAGAAATTCAAATATTCATTAAAATATTAATTAAAAGATGCTTTGAAAGAAATACTATGTAATTATTCTATAATTTAATTGGATGGAAAAATCTCTGAAATATATCTCACAGGGAAATTTCGGAAAGTCAAAGATTATTACGCATACAGAAAATGGATAGAATCTTAACTTAAAATTAATTAGATGAATAAATAATTAATAAAGGTTGCTTATGAATTCTGCATATTCTTTTCATAATGAGTGCTTTTAGAGAATTTCAATGCATTTAAAAGTGAAGAAACCTTACTAAACTTATTAAAGCAAAAGTATTGTAAACAGAAAAATAATTAATACACGTTTTTATTACATAAGACGACATTTTTTATAGTTTCCGTGATCAAAATTGTTATTCATGAAAGCCGCTTTTGAAAGTTAATAAATATACTTTAGTTTCTAACAGTATAAAAATAATTTTAGTATTCATTGAAAAATTAATTTTGATATTTCACTTTTTATACTAAATAAGTTTAGTTTGAAAATTATTTTTGATAAGAGAATTTTCATTTGGAGCATATAAAAAGGAAAGAAAGGAAACTTTATGCAGTAAATTGTAATCAAAATTAATTTAGACTAACATCTTCTGTCTCGGCCAGATATTGTCTTTATACTAAAATCACGTTGAGGTAAAGGAAAGCAATTCTCTGAGCTTAAATTTTGGCCTCACTCGTTTGAAACATTAATCGTTTATATGGTGATCACTGTAACGGGGGGGGGGGGGGTAGAAGCAGATGACTATATAGATGACATGCATGTTTCAAGACAATCTATAAAACGAAAAACGCTATTGGTAATACCGCCACTAAAATAAGCGCGTGTGATATCGCAGTTTATATATAGTAAATCACTATAACAATGACTATCACTATAATGAGACACTGGTCTACGAGCATAAAAAATCTTTAATTTGATTACCCTTTTAATGGGGCCGCGTTCCATAAATCATTAAAACGAGAATCACTATTACGATAGTCCTTACAAAAGTGGAGCCCTGCGCACTTTCAGTATCCCTAGTAGCACAATCAGCCGACATGACGCGACCGTAGTTCCCAATTGTCTCAATCACTGCGGTAACCGAAATATGGCTTTCTTTTTTCCTCACATTGAACAACTGTCCACTCTAATTTGTTATTCCATTGTGGAATAGCCTAATCGATCTCTTATTTACTTGTAATAATTCGTCCCAAAATAGAACAAATCGATTTCATAGCGACTTAAAAGAGATTTGTTTCCCATATCACTTGGTGTCAATACCAATAGTAACATTTTCATTTGTTTCACGGTGCTTACCCATTTGGTGCTTATTTGGTAGACGGTGCTATTAAGAATTTCAGTTTTAAGGCCCACAATATATTTTATATTTCAGAATTTACAGATTTCCCGTTCAAAATACTAATTGATTTTAAAATTACAGAAAGCAGTGTTTTAGTTTCTTGAAACAAAACGATGTGATTTTCCGACTGTCTGATTATTCATATATACGTATATTCTACAACCTGCTGAACGGCAGAAGACGTTGTACGGTATTTGCACACGGACTATTATGATTGACTGGTGTTGGAACTGACTGCTATTTGTAAATTATATTATGTTTTGTACACCAAAAATAAATATTCTTTTCATATATAGAAGTTTTTTGTTTATCTATTTACTTATGTTGCGCCCAACTGTTGAACTTTAATGTCAAATATCCCATAAAGTTCTTCATAAAAATTCCGATGTTTGGAAATAGTCCAATAGTTTCAATTTTCACGGCTTCTATTGTCAAAATTTAATTACGATCTTCCTGTGTTTTTAAAGATTATACATTGTTTCAAAAAATTCCGAACAGTATATTTGTGATTGTGCATCTATTGATATAGGGGTGAGTAGCCGAATTTGGACCACTTCACTTATTTCCAGGCGTAACCACTCAATTTTTGAAAAATCTGCAAAACATCGCTACACGGGGTCAATCTACTCATCTACTAACTAAATAAATCTTTAGATCAATTTCTTTTTGAAAATCTTAAGTTCTATTTTAATTTGAAAAATTTGTCAAAAGTGGTCCAAATTTAGCAACTGGTCGCCTAAATTAGCCCCCCAGTGCCCTAAATTGGACCAAACAACACCAGGTTGTTTAAATGATTAGGGAATATAATTTTACTAAAAGAAAAGTTTGCGATTAATGAAGCAATCAAACAAAATAACAGCGTCGAAATATAATGAAATCAAATATCTGAAAATAAGAGTATTTCTTTTAAATAAAAATGTATTCAAAATATCAATCAAAGTTATCAATAAATAAGAATAGAAATTATGGAACTAATTGCCAGGTACTTGAATATCATGTAAGAAGTGATGCAAAGCTTACACATGAATTTCGTTCATTCATTTTTCATTCCGGCGCACAACCCATGGAACCTTATTTGGCAACCCCGACACTGAATTATTTCTGCTATTTTATTTTTCTTACAAATTAGGGAAAACGAATCCCCACTGTCTTGAATTTACTTTATATTTTCTGAATCATTGGACATTTGTTTTGCAACAGAAGTTTTCTTTACATTATGTTTGTAGTCCTTCCCTTCCATCATTTTTCTTCCAATTGCATTACACCTATTTTTTAAAACTTGACGTTCCAATTGCTGTTGCGCTGTGAGAGCTTCCTTTTTGTCGTTTATTTTTATTTTATTTCAAGGTTTACTTTATATGGCGAAGATGTTAACAAAACTGTTTTTTAACTCCCTCTGTACTTTGATTTAACTGAATTTGGCAAGGAAGATAACATTTCTAATGATTCTTTGGCTTTTGGGGGGATTTGCAGCTGCAGTCTTCTTCCATGTCAATTTCTTCGCAACTTAATATCTCATTTTCGTTTCCTATATATTTAACACCTTTTGCTGTCACGGGTCTTCTTCTTCCAGACTGTTTGTGCGTTTTCAACATTTTTCAATTTTTTAAAAAAAGTGTTTTAAAAATATGCTATATTGAAAAAATATGCTACGGTTAATCAAAAGAAAAACATTATATATTCAAACAGTGTTGAACTCAGGGGACTCCCCCCCCCACACACACACACACTCGGAGCCTTGAGATAACCACTCCTCCCGAAAGTTTGAGATTTTATGCGTTCTAATGGCAAAAAAAAGTATAATTAAACTTACCAGAACTGTTAAATGTTACACCCCTGCCCTCACGGAACCGTAAACATCCTCCAGGACGAAAATGTTTCATTTCAACTCTGTAAACCAAATATGCCGTAGAAATCAAGAATTCAAAGAAAATAAATACAAATACAAACAAGATAAAAGAAATTGAAAACAAAATTTAGTGCATAAACTTGTAAAAATATTTTTTATGTTTATATAGGCCTAAACTATATAACGAAATTAATCCAGATATATAACAAAAAAAAAAAAAAATAAAAATAAAAAAAAAAAATAAATAAATAAAAAATTTGCAATGACATTAATAATCCATTACAAAATATTAAAAACTAAAAAAAATAGTGTGTAAAAGCGTACAGCTCTCGAAATTCATTACTTACTGTTCAGATTTATGATCGTATATCTGGTCCAATTTAAGCAACTTAAATTGACCCAATTAAGGTGTCTCAGAACTCTTAAAATTGGAAAAAATGAATAAAAACAGACCTTTTTCAACATTTAATATCGTAAAAGGTACATGATTTTAAAACACATTTTTAATTGGGATCAAAGATGTGCGTATGATCTTTGATTTCATGTATTTAAAAAAATTGCAAGATACAGAATTAGCATCTATAGGGGGCTCCAAACTGTCAGACATTTAACGAGTAGAAAATTGGTATACCAGCTTACGCGCTGGATTACAAAATAAATTTTGCAACTAGAATAAAACTTTTGGTGCCTATTTATGCTTCGGATTATAATAATTACACTGAATCTCAAAAAATGTATTTAAAGCATTTTTTTTTAAATACAAAGTTCTATTTAGCTAATGCAAAAGTTTGAAAATTTTAACAATATAATCACTTAAAAAGGTACTTTTTTCAACAATAAAAAGGAAATTTTAGGTTCAGTTTATACAGACTAACATCAAACATATGTTTTGAAAATTTCATGAAAAAATATTCAGAAGTTTTTGAGATATCATGCGCGATATGCCCAAAAACGTCATTTGGAGTAAAGTGATTTAAAATTTTCGGAAATGACGCTTCAGCTATTGGGTTGGGTTGATTGTTGACGGCCAATTATCTACACGAGAGATATAGGCCCTAGGGGGAGTGCCTTCCGTGGAGGACTTTCTAAGGGAACCTAATCCGTATTAACGCATGGAAATCCATGGCTCGAAGAAAACCACGAAAACTCCGAACGATTAGGCCGACGGGCGCGATTGGGTTCGAACCCAGCACCTCCCGTCTACCAGCTTCGAGAGCAGAACCTCTCAGCCACTGGTGGGGCCTTCAGCTATTGAGCAGGTTTAATTTTAAAAGCCCTAACTTCTGTTTTAATGGGAATTTCAAGGAAACAGTCGTATCAAAATGTTCAGAAAAGATAGGAGTTTAACATCTAAAAAACTTAAAATTTCGAAAACTTTGAAGCTTTAAGAGTCCTGAGACTACTTAAGGCAACTGCGACATTTTTTTAAAAAACAGATAATCTCAAGACTAACAACAGAAACGAATTCAAACAAATAAGGGTGAAAAATATGCGCAATAAACACATGAATTTATATATGTATACGAAAACATAGTAATTTAAGTTAGTTTTAAATATTCCCTTACGTTTATTAGGAAAAAATTAAATCAAAACAGATAATTTTAGGTTTTTTAGGACGTGGTAGGCGGATGCTTCTTCTAATCATAAATGACATCATTCTGATGAGTAAGATTTCAGCGGTAGTTGATGTCTCTTTCTGTAATTAACAGCAGAATGGAAACGGTCCATTTAAAGCGGCGGTCCAAATATGGCTCCCCTCCCCCCCCTAAAAATATAAAATTAAATTACGTATCATTATTTTAAATCGATTTCATATAACTAATGGTTAAAATATTTCAATGCTAATTTCCTTCTGTATATATATTTATTTTAATATTTTGAAGTGGTTTTGAAAAGGAATGAAAACGTCAAATAGATTTTTAAAACTGTCGACCATGTGTTTAAAAATCATATTTTCGTTTGCAATAAAATAATTTAATTTATAACATATTTTAAAAATATCACCTATACATTCATTAAATTTCCGTCATTCTTCATTTAGATATATCTGAAATAAAATAAATTACTCTGAGAACTTAGATACATATCTACACATTTAAGAAGAATGCTAAATATTGTCCTAGTATAACGTACAAAGCTTGAAAATGTTGAAAAAAAAAAGCCTTTTATTTCAACAACATAATATAAAAGGATTTTTTTTTCTTTATCTTCATACATTAAATCGTGCTTTATATAAATTTTATCTTTATTTCATAATTTATAATAAGTACTTTCGTTAAAAGTATATTTATGGATATTTTTTCCCATGTATATTCCATTCAACTGTAATTTTCTCTTGTGAAGAAATACGAAAAACTTGGTTGATTAATGCCTTCTAGCCTATTATTTCAACAGCTTCAAATATATTAGAATATTTTAGTCAAGAACAAATTATTCAATTTCATATATATAAAAATACAACAACTGAAACTAGTTGTTTTAATATAATTTTTATTCGAAGAATTTTAAATTAAAATTTTAGAAAAATTATTAAATTATAGAAATGTGTAATGTTATTATCTCGCAAATTCTAGCAATATTATACAATTTTCTGATGATTACTTGAGATATAATGATAAGTAATTCGATAAGCAATGTCTGTCTCATTTATCCATATCTAATATTGGAATGATACCACTTATATTAGTGATATTACATTTGCAATGTACTCTAAACTTGCCGAACTTAATGTTTAGCACCTTATAATTGCTTTATGAATTCATGATATGCAATTCTGCAAATGCAATTAAACGGATTTAATATAAATAGTGAGTATGACTTACAAATGAAGTGTATGTGCAAAATACAAGACTTTTAAAAATTTGAAGCAAAGTAAAAGAATGCGTTTAGTGCTGAATCTTTAAATAATCGTTGGATTATCAATTGCAATAAATATCAAATTGTAGAATATTTGAATAGCTATAATAATTAACACGCACAAAATGTTGAACATTTAACATTATTTAGCGTATTGCACTTTCAGTAAACTAAGATGTATACATCTATACTGCGCTAAAAATTTTTAACTTTTAAAAAGAAGCTTAAAATTAATTTCTGAAAAACTATTTAAAGAAATCCGATTGACAAATATTCTTAAATGTTAGCTTTCCATTAACTGTTTGGCACAAATGTTTTTTTTTCTAGTGTCTGCGGGGCGCCATTTCAAAACTTTGTGGGGGAGGGGGCAAAGATTTTTTGAGGGAAGTTATATTTAAGGTAGCCGGCGCGCGCGGGGGGGGGGGGGGTTACACTCCAAACGAGAAATTTTAACTGAATCATGCTTACAGAAACAGTAAAAACTTCAAATACGGAAATTCAAGAAGCAACAAATTATGCCGTTTTAAACAGGTTTCCGTCTTAGCAGGTAAAATTTCAATATATTGAATATGTTTTTTTTTTCTTTTTATACAGGATTCTATTATACACAGGTTGCATTTTTACAGGTATCCTCAAAGACTATTAAACCACCCACTCTGTATTATAGCTCTGGAAAGAGATGTATTAAAGTAAAACTTGTGAAAAATAAAGCTGTCTGAAATAAAATTCATTCTCAAAAGAAAAAACAAAACAAATTTCGATGAAAAAATATCATACAATTATATATGCTAAGACGGCAGACCTGTCGAAAATGAAACTTTTTACTAGTCCCTTTGGACTCCTTATTTTCAGTTTTTACTACAGGGGCGACATTTCAAGAGTTTCCTGTCGAAAGACAAAGACAAATTTTCTTTGGGGAATAGGGAACATGCAGAATTGCACAACGTGCAGAACTGCACAAATCACACAGAAAATGGGAAAATACCGTACCATAAAAAATGCTCTGCGTAATTTTGTCTCCTTAACTTCTTTCACAGGCATGTGATTATTCCGCGAATTTTTTTAATTTTCGTGAAATCCGCGATATTTTTCTTTCGAATTCTTCAAAATTAATTCATCAATGGGTCTCAGAAAAAAATGTGAATTTTGTAAATTTTGAAAAAAAATCCCCATATGCTCGCAGAAAAAATCTCTAATTTCTTCAAACGACCGTGGAAAATATCGCTAATTTCATCAGAGATTACGAAAAGAAATGAAGATCACGGCAAATGATTGCACAAACTAGAATCTCGAATTTCGTAAAAGGATTTCGAAAAAAATTGCAAATTTGTTCAAATGATTGCGCAAAAAATCACAAAAATTTAGTCTACCAATCGAGCAATAAAGTCTAGGAGAATATCGTTAAACGACTCCGAAATGAGATCCAAAATTTGGTCTAACTATCAAATAAAAATTCACAAAAATAATTAGTCCATGATAGCAAAAAAATACGAATTTCAACAAATGATCAGGCAAAAGAATCGCGAATTTTGTCAAAAAATTGTGAAAACAAATATGGAATTTCTTCAGTTTGTTGCAGAAAAATATTGTGAATTCCGAAAAATGGTCTCTAGAAAAAAATTCATTTTCGTATAATAGAAAAAAAACCCGTAAATTCTGTGAAACGATCGCGGAAAAAATCGCAAATTTCGTCAGATGATCGCGAAAAAAAAATCATAAAATTCAATAATTCATGAGATAGTCAGCCCAAGAACTTCATGAATGGGACACGAAATTTGCAAGTTTTGTGATCTAATATGGAGCTTGCCGACATGCATTTCATGAATGGGAATGCGCAAGAAAATGGATTGACTGCTCAAAGGATTTAGATGGAACGATTCCCGGGTAAGATTCTGCGGTGTCACCGAACATTTGTGTGTCTTCATTAGGAGTTGCGTGCGAGTGTATCGTTTTATGCTTTAAGGCGTGATAAGGGCACTGTAAGTTATCAAAGAGTACCTGCAGTGGAAGAAGCTGTATTACGCACAGTAGAGGATAGTCCATCGACAAGCACAAAATCTGTTTGGTGCGAATCATTTCCTTCCTTAGCCCCATACATGAAATGCATGTGTCCAAGCTCCAAATTGATGTAATGATGCATGTTGCTCGAAATCTGTGAGGGAAGGATGATTCCATCCAGAGAAATGCTTTCATCCACCGAAATTAACAGTGACTTGCCTCAACGCTGTATTTCTGCACTCATATTCCCATAAGAAATCTGTTTATTTAGGTCTCCCCTACCTACATTTCAGACACATAATTTTGAAATACCCTGTATATATATATCTTCGTTTTTCTACATAAAAGATAAATTTATATTAAACTATAATTGTAGACTTCTTTTACAATAATTATATTAAAATATGGATTACTAATTTTTCATTTCGGGTCGGATTGGTTTTCAATGAAAATCTTTTCAGCGGTTTTCATATTTACATGAAATTACAGCCCTTCATCAGGACAGGTTGACGCATTTTCTACGTTGTGGGTGAGGTAGACTTAAAGCTTTTAGGATTGTGCCTTATCTCTTTCGGTCAGACTTGGGATGATCTGTTAGTTTCAAAATGAAGTCCCGAATATTTTTTCAAATGGAACAGCTATATATATGACTATTAATGCATGTACATGTGTTCATTTTTCAACATAAGGAGTAAAGTCTTAGACTACTTTGTTATACATGTGTTAAAATCTGGAATAATTTTCTTTTACTTCAGGTTTTGGTAGAAGCCGGTCGAATTTCGAGTTGAAGACATTGTTTTGTCGTGTGCGTGGAGACTCCAGCCCTAGGCGTTGAAAACTTTTGAGAGTGTACTGTATACAATACGATTTAATAAAGAAAATAATTAAATAATTTGATAGCATTGCAATGATTCCAGTTAATATATTAAAACACTAATAGACGGATAATTAAGAAATCAAACTATATCCGCACCCTCGCCACCCACCCCCTTAAAAAAAAACTTCTACATTTTGAACTAAAGAGGGAAAATCACTCCAGAATTTCTAGCCCTCAGGGGACGAGTTTTCCTATCATAAAGTTGTACACAGCTGAGAAGCAATTGATAAAAAAAGATTTATCACATGTATTTTTTAAATTAGCTAAACTGCTCATCAACGATATATGTCTCACTTTGAGAAAGTTCGAAAAGTAAGGCTTTAGGAAATTTTTTGATAATTATTAATTTCTATGCTTAAAGCCTTTATTTAATGCACATGTTTTTATCGAAATCAAATCTGATAAGTTATTTTAGCGTTTGAGCATTTTTATTATTTTTTTTTTTTTTTTAGTCTGACATTTGATGGTTGATAAAGTTTCTGAAATATCAAATTTTTTGGAGGGGGCCCCGCCAGACCCTCAAATGGCACCCCTGAGTGTCTTCAAAAGCAAATTTTTTGGTAAATTCTCAAAGATTTCATTAAGAGATAAGTTTTTATTTATAACATTGTTTCTTTCATATTATGTTTTATTTTGAATTAAATTACTATTAATATACTCTTTTACACAGTAAATAATTTGTTGCGTAAGTTGAAAACTTGGTACTTCATGCATCAGAATTTAAGTATGCCCTCTACTGGAGCATAGACGAAGGTAAATTTGATAATTTTTTTATATTTTCCGAAGAATAGATTTTGAGACTTTGAAGGATTATTCTGATACATGAAGGTTAGAACTAGACTAATATATATATATATACACTGGTGTGCAAAACTTCAGCAACAATCATAAAATGCTAATTTTCAATCACGCGATTACGCAAATAAAAAAATATAATTCAAATAGGTACTACCCCTACATCGTAGCTAGTCAATGTGGCATCTCCATCAAGTCACACTTGGTCATAAGTGTCAAAGTCACTAAAGTGAAACAAAATATGGGATCTTTCATTCGTTTCTTAATTAATCTCAGATGATCGCCATACGGTGACTGCAATGAAAAGTCACTGTGACTTTTGCTTTGTGATGAGTCATGAGGTGACATTACAATGAAGTCACCTTGTGATTTTCATGTCACTGTCATTTGAAGTGACTTTCAAATGTCCGAGACACTACTGTGAAGTCACTATTGTGTTCCTTTGTGAAAATTCAACAGATGATTTCATTTTCTACCATTTGGGAATTCGTCAAAACATAGCTACCATGATGACTTTACAATGGAGTCTCCATAAAACGGCCACACGAGAGTCACAAGGTAACATCATTGTAAATGTCACCTGGTGACCCCTCAAAAAGCCACAGTCCTAATGTCATTTCAGTGCAGTGACTAAATCAGAGTGAGAATGAGACGAATGAAAGATATCACATTTCACGTCATTGTAGTGACTACGACACTTGTGACCATTTGTGACTTCAAGCACAGTTCATATCGACTGGCCGTGTTCTTATGGTAGTACCCATTTTCTACACTTTCTGTTCATAGAATTTTCTTTTGAGTACTCATGTATTTAGAATTTAGCATTTTGTGATAGTTACTTAAGTTTTTCACACCAGTGTATAATTTTTGGAATTCAGTAGCATTTTAACTATTATTAGACGTGTCCTTAAATGGCCATCTATTGGCGCGTTTACCTTATAATGATATACATATTGGAAACATAACTGAATTTCTGTATAAACATCTAATCGAACGTATGAACAAATATAAAATACTGAATAAATATATAAAAATATCTATTATTTTGAATAAATATAAAATACGAAACATACTGGAATATTACGAAACTAATTGGATGTGCCAATCCCAAAATTTCCTTCTATCTCATTTATTTTAATATTTCAAAATGTTGTTACAGATGTCAATATTTCATTTTTATTAGTTCAATACTAAAACAACTTTGACTTCCATCTTAAATTTCTGATTCAGTCAAATAATAGGAGTAAAAACGAGTTAATCTCGATCATGATATTTATTAAAATCAATAGTTTTTCGTTATTCTCTATCAGCTGTTCGCAAATCGCTGGGTTATCAGGATGGGAAGTTCTCGTCGATTCACGAGCCGCCGGTGTATAATAGAAGTACGGAAAATCAAGAAAATTACACAAAAATAGCTATTATAGTGCTCACTTTAGGCGGAATATTTCCAAGTTCAGGGAGTACATTCTTGCCAGGGCCAAAAACATACACAAAAATTTTGGTTCAATTCTATGCACAACTTTATAAACGTTCCGATGGTATAATACTGAAAAGTGCACAAATAACGTTATTACAGCGCGCCCTTTCGGCGAAAATTTTCCAAATTCATGGAGGACATTTTTGCCATTGCCAAAAACACACACAAAAAATTTGCTTCAATTCTATGCATAACTTCAAACACTTTCCGATGGGACAATATTTAAAATGACACAAAAATCGCTATACAGCGTCCCTTTCCGGATGATTTGTTCCCAATTAAGAGAGGACCTGCTTGCCATAGTTAAAAATTTTTGAAAAAAGAATGGTTCAATTCTATGGATAACTTTATACACTTATTGATGGTATAATGGCGACAGACACACGGACACACGGTCAGACGGACAGACAGATATTTTCTATAAACATGTTTACCTCTGCCTCCTATCTCTGACTCTGACTCTAACTCTGTGATCGCTGACTCCTAAAACATGTAAATTCGTCGAAAACCGGGAGTCGAAAAAATTTCTATTGCAATACTTTCTTCTATTGAAGATAGAAGAAAGAAAAAATATTTTATAGCTGAAATTTGAGATTTTTTATATAAACTAAACCTTAGCGTTTGAGAACATATAGAGCGAAACAAAATGTCTGCAGTAATTCTGTAGCGTTATTGCTAGCCGAATTTATATTATTAAACGTTGCTTTACGATTCTTAAAATTTTATAGTACTAATGGTAAAAATATAAAATAAACGGTCAAGTGCGAGAATTACTCGTGCTCAGAGGGTTCCGTACAATAAATATATGAATTAGTAAATGTATTATTAAAAAAATCGTTGCTAAAAGAATAATAACACTTTGTAAAAAACTATACTACGTAGGGTTGAGTGTAGCTGCATATACTAAAAAAGTATAAAATACTGTACCATAAAAGTTCAAAAAGAAACGAAGCCTAAATATTGTCAAATATTGCTATTCTGTATAATTATTTGTTTAGTCTTATCATAATCTCTTTATGATGAACTGAATTCAGTACTGACAAAAAAGTAGTGTATATTTCAACTTCATTTGGCGTTTCGTAAAACTAAATTCAGCGTAGTAATATTTTTTCTTTTTACAGTATAACCGAAACAAAATATTTATTCAAAGTTTAAATTTGGCGTTGTGCTAAGCGCGATTCGAAAGGAGGTCGCTAAGTTGCAACGCCGTCTTGGTCCGTGCCGCCGTTTTTCAGAGAGGTTTTTAAGTAAATTTTAAAGACACAGGAGGCGTATTGAGAGATCTACTCAATCCAAACTAGTCGCGAATCCCATAGTATTTATGTCATTAGGTGTAATTAAGTTAGTCTTTTTTAACAACTTGACATTTATTGTTTTTATACTGCTACTGGGCATTGCATTACGCAGCTATATTATTAAAAGTAGTTATCTAGTCTTTAAAAGCCGATGGCACACCGCCCCTGTCATTATGTATGTCCAAATTTCTATAATTGTGCTTTAACAGCTCGTTGGCATATCCGCCGTCCTCCTATTCTTCCAGATGGTTGGTTAGCAAGTATTTCATTGCGTCCGACTTTGCTCTCAAAGCTTAAAAACATCTTCAACTTCTTGTGTAACCTTTCAGTTTTACTCCATCACTGAGACAGGGACTTGGATTCCCCCTTATTCAGTAATCATTGTCGGGTCGCAGCAAC
This sequence comes from Maratus speciosus, assembly GCA_963932465.1. NCBI lineage: Eukaryota > Metazoa > Arthropoda > Arachnida > Araneae > Salticidae > Maratus > Maratus speciosus. The sequence goes on from OZ010792.1 coordinate 314,466,671, forward strand.
TTGTATAATATTGTCTAACTGTGTATAACACTGCATTATTTAATGTCCTTATGTTTGTTTCACAAATTTTGCTAATGTAATATTTATTTATATCTTATATATACCACTCCGCCCTCTGTCGCGCGTATTGGCGGGATCAGCCTCGGCTGAAATTTGTAACTTTTTTTCCTTTCTTTCTTTTTTTTAAGACCTCAATAAAGGAGACCAGGGGGGACAATCTATGCTCTATAGACTCACTTCCTAGTCTGAGCAGTCTCTCTCGAGCTGTAAAAGTAAAAAACCGTCCATGTCTTTAACGGTTAATATCCCGGCTAATTACGGACATTTTTTTTTTCAAAAATCATTATCAACAATGCTTTTATACTTCTTCTAAGATAGGTACCTCCCTCTTCAACAACTTTTTTGAATGCCCGTAAATTGAAATTTGTGAGTAGCGGGAAAATGCGCTTTTTTCAAAAACTATGTGACCTATGGTAGTTCCTATACTTTTCGAGCAAGGTTTAAATCAACGCCTACTACCTCTAATTTTTTCATAATTTTAGTTTCAGAAGATTCGGAAATAGAGGGTAGGGGGGCATATTTGTGCACTATATGTTCGATGATATCTTTGAAAATATAACACCTAAAATTAAAAGAAATGCAGCTTCGAGCTCATTATTACGAAAACTTTTACGCGATATCCCACACGATATACAAAGAAAAGATTTTTTCTTTCAAGTAAATTAATTAGCCCCTCTACATTTTCCCTAAATATATTTGTGAATGTTTAATGATCTGTAAATATGTGGGTCGGTAGTCTTTTTTTTCTTACCCCAATTTGAACTATCCATGTTCCATAGTTTATGAGTAAAACGGCTGTGACAGCCATGCAGACACAGGAGTGAACTTATAATGGTTCCGTTTTTCCTTTTTTTAACTTTTTAAGTACGGAAACCAAAAAATGATAAATCGATTAAATTTAGCGATATATTTTGTATAATACAGATCGATTTTAAAACAATTAAAGAAGTCTTTATAAAATAGTTATATTAAGCCTATATATAGGAGTTTTAAATGTCAGCAGTGAAACAGTTAATACACCTCTAAAAAAACAATTATTTATTGAGTATAAAACATTCTCCATATTAAAACCACTTTAGTTTATATGCATGTAGTGGCAAGTATTTAACAAAAAATAGTTCCTAAGATTAATGACAAGTAGCTAAAATATTTCTGTAAAATTTTATTAATCATTTAATTGTACTATCTGTTACGCAACAAGTTGCTAAACTTATCTATTAGGAATGTACAAATGCTGAAATCAGATTTTCGTAATAAGAATTTTGTGAATATCTTGAGACAAAATAAAGGTTTAAAACTCCTTTGATCTTAAAATCTCTTTAGTTACGAAACTTTAGTTTATGAACTGAATTCCGCGCCATGTTCATTTATATTTGCAGATATCACATCTTTAAACATGTAATGTGAAGTTTTCATTAAAGATTAGTGCAAAATATTAAAGATAATTAAATACAATATTGCTAAAATATTTTATTCATCAATTGATAATAGATATTTTTTGCCCTTCAAAATAGCATGCGTTTCATTTTGCAATGAATAGCCAAATGTATCTACCATGGAAATAGAAATCTTGAAATTAGTATTTCGTAATAAGAAAATAGTCGATATTCTTAAAACAAAATAACATGGTGACTGGAAAATGACATCATACTTTAAAAAATATCATGAAACGAACGAAACAAAATAATGTCATGAAATTGAATTTTTCTTTATGGTATTCAATAAAGTATATGGGTCATTCCACGAAAAACGGACAAAAGGTCCTGTACGTAATACCTATAAAAAACCTGTATCTAGTCACTAATAAGTCGTTAAGAATATAAACTATACATTAAAAAACCCTTAGATTTTCATATTAACATAGTAGTTTTAATTTGAGGATACAATAGCATTGTTAAAACAGCAGTAATGTATAGAAAAGCTGTCTCACACGTGATATTTAATGGCCCTTAATAAGTTTTAAATTATTCACATTTTGATCCCTAGACATAAGTAAGCTGCCCGTTTTCAATAGAATTGAAAAATCTCTACATTTTAAATCCTAGACCTAAATAATCTGCCCGTTTCAGGGCCATTCCATGAAAAAACGGACTAAATGCCATGCGCGAGAAACTTAAATTAATACCTATACCATTTCTAAAACAGCAGTGATGTGTAGAAAAGCTGCCCCACACTGTGAAAAAATCCGAACAGTATTCCTGTAGGAATCGGAAAAATAGTTGCCCTTATCGTACCGGAAAATTTCCGACCCAGCTCGGAATAAAATCCGCAAAAAAGGAAAGATTCATTAAAACGGTACTTTACGGATTTTATTCCAATTTTACGGATTTTATTCCTATTTTACTGATTTTATTCCGAGCTGGGTCGGAAAATTTTCAGGTACGATAAGGGCAACTATTTTTCCGATTCCTACAGGAAATCTGGTCCTATTTTTTTTTTTATTTTTTTTTTTTTACAGTGCACACGTGATATGGAATGACCCATATTTCTTCCTTTCAAGGCCTTAAGTTTTTTTCTATGGAAATACATATGGCAAAAACTTTATAAATCTGTGAATCGTTATTTTCGACTGTCTGAAAAGCATCTTTATAGCGGTTATAGAGATTATAAAGTGCCTGAAACAAGATAGAACAGTTTGTAAAACTTTCTATTTTTAATATCGGAAGTACACTGTAAAAAAATACTGCCAGTTTTCCGGTAGGAATCGGAAAAAATACTTGCCCTTATCGTACCGGAATAATTTCAACCGAGCTCGGAATAAGTCCGTAAAATCGAAATACAATCCGTAAAATACCGTTTTAGTGAATATTTCCTTATTTTTACGGATTTTATTCCGAGCTGGGTCGGAAATTATTCCGGCACGATAAGGGCAACTATGTTTCCGATTCCTACCGGAAAACTGACAGTATTTTTTTTTTTTTTTTTTTTTTTTTTTTTTTTTTTTTTTTTTTACAGTGTGTGTATATTTACTTTATTTCAACTACTTTGTGAATGCTTAAAAATCACTTTCAGATCATTTGTATTATGCATAATAATGAAATAGCAAGGACGTCAAGAATTCCAAGTGTGATAATTTATCTACTTGAAAATTTATCTAGTCATGCACACAATGCCTTATGTACACTGTAAAAAAATAATGCCAGTTTTCCGGCAGGAATCGGAAAAATAGTTGCCCTTACCGTAACGGATTAATTTCCGACCCAGCTCGGAATAAAATCCGTAAAAATAAGGAAATAGTCTGTAAAACGGAATTTTTTGGATTTTATTCCGATTTTACGGATTTTATTCCGAGCCTGGTTGGAAATTATTCCGGTACGATAAGGACAACTATTTTTCCGATTCCTACCGGAAAACTGGCATTATTTTTTTACAGTGTAGAAAAAAAATGAATTTTGAAAATACACGAATTTAGAAAAAAACTACTACGTTTCTATTGGTAGTATATTAAAAAGTGCAATCTTAGTGAGTAATCGTCAAAATTTTATGTTTATAAATAAAAAGTGTTTGATTCAAACATTGAAAGTTTTTGTTGATTTTCTTCGCGTTTAAAAAGTACAACACCCCTTAATCACTTTTCAAATTATTATTGTACGTTATAGTATATATTAAAAATCCATAAAATGACATAAAATTTATAGCCGAATACGCTAGTAAAAATTCAGCTAACCCCCAGCCCTTAAACGTTATACATTAGACTTATACTGGAAGTTCTTTTTGTTATAGGTATTATAAAAATTCGATATTTTTTAACTCGTGGGTAAACGTCGAAATACGTGCTTAAAATTTTACGAAATTCAAACCTTACATTTACACTTATTTTATCATATATAACGTATACTTTATGTTTATTCGGAAAAACCGAAAAATATATATTTTTAAACTTGCTGAGTTTATGTTAAAAAGAATAAATGTATTTTATTGAATTAAAAATGAACATAAAATAACCAAAACGGGATAAAAATTTACGATGTTATGTTTGATTTTTAAAGCATTCATTTTACGATGCAGAATCAGAAATAAAAAAAGTAATAAAACTTTTTCAAATCATTTATTTTAGGAGACTATTTTTTTTTCAATAATGATTTAAATAAATCGGAACACATTAATATACATTTTTATATCCAAATAACGGATAATATTTTTGTGTCGATGTGGGTTTGATAAACTCTTTCGACACTTAAACAAACACATTTTAACCCGAGAGTAGTCGCGACATTTTTTAGAACGTTAGTAGTCGCGCTCGGTCCATTTGCCGCCGTTACCAGCAGGCCGAAAACGAAGGGGAAACTTGCCGGTGTTATCAGATGATCGAAAACGGATACAGTAGGGTGAAAATATTGACTGAACTTTAAAAGATTACAGCAATTATTCATTTTACAACCATTTACAGCAATTATTTATTTCGCTTAAGTATATATTCAGTTGGCATCTAGATAAATATTTTTAATAACTCTTTCTTCGTTTTGCATAAATACTTAAAAGTAAATAGTAAATGATTTGATTGAATTTCTGATGTTACTATGAATCAATAATTAGTAGGAAAACATTTACTAATATGAATCTAAATTTATGATAGGGGTATTTTTATTTATTTATTTATTTATTTATTTATTTATTTTTGGAAGGACAGAATCAGAGTCAGGTAGAATTTTTTGATACTCCGGCACTCTATATCCATTTAATAAAATAAAATTAATAAATTTAGCATTAATATATTACACTGACATTAAATTGAACAATTAAACTGAAAATAAAAATGGAACCTATGACATACAACAAAAAATCAAATACAATACCAATAATTCACCAGCATATTGCGGACGATTAATTCATTTAAAACATATGAAAAACCATCAAATTTGATGCCATAAACAATTAAAGACAATATATATATATATATATATTATCTATATATATATATATATATATATATATATATATTATCTATATATATATATATATATTATATAAACATTCTGTAAAATAATACCATTGCAAAATAAGGAAAATTACCAATAATTATGAAATCACAAATAGCACATAAACCAAATATTATTAAAAATGTATAATTATATATATATATATATATATATATATATATATATTATATAATAAAGAAAAAGGTAAAAAATACTTAACTTCGAAATTATAAATGTAAATGTTGTAACTACGTTTTATTTATTTATTTATTTTGTGGGGTGTCTGTGTGTGTATGAGGGGGGAGAGGAGGGGGGGGGGCTCTCGAGATTTTGTGATCTTTTGATTTTGTGAGATTTTGTGATTTTTGTGTGAAATCCATTTTTCAAATGAAAATGCACGATTTGTAGTTTTTCTACTTATTTCAGGGTGGGAGCAGCGCCCTTGAATAAAAACTCTGGATACGAATTTCGCTTATATAAAGTAAATAATAAATAAGTTATTGAAATTATATATTTAATTTAAATACATTTGCAATTGTAAATTTAAATCGTAAGATGGATAAATTATTTTAATTAATAGAATCACTGAAAGGTTCATCTTAATAGGGATGTATTTTACAGAAACTATTTAATTAAAATGAATATTCAATTGTACATTTCATAATAAGGTATTAATGTTATAATTTATTGTTTTATAATAACGTTCATTAAATTAATAAAAACAATAAGAAAATTTTCTCCGAAATTATAAATATGCAGAAATAATTTAATTTAAATGAATTTTCTCTCATATTCTGGAAAACATTATTCTGAAAAATAGTTTGAACAATTGATGAAGGACAACAAATTTAAATTGTTTAGATACTGTCCCCAAGCCTCTATTGGATTTCAATAATAATTTCTGCTGCATTGTTAAAAAAATTTGTTTTTACTTACAGTATGAAAATTTAAAAATAGATAAATTTTATGAAAAATACTTAAAATATATTTTTTTAAAATCATAGTATAAACATTCACTGAATTATCCAAAAGAGATTTTTATTTGCGTAATTTCTAACCTACATTATAAAATTCTCATTATTTTTCTTATTGTACAAATAAATTATATGTATGTTCTTCGCAAATATACACACTACATTTCTGAGAAGATTGTTTTATCTTTCGAATTTGTTTTATTGTACAAAAACGATACATTTCAGATTTTGGATATACGGCAATTTTTTTTACTGATTCTCACAAAATTCTCTTCTCTTTTTTTTAATGGTTTTGCAGTGTTATTGTCTGTTTTCTTTCATTTATATGTTCGGGTAATAAATGGAAAGCAAGTTCTTTCAAATAATGATGATGAATTTCCCTTTTTTTTCCATATTTAAATAATTATCGATTTGAGAATTTATTCCCGCAATATTTGACAATGAAAAAAAAAATGTAAGTGACCATCCATCATTTTTTTGTGCGAACTGACTACACAACTAATATAATAAGACAATTTTAAGTCACATCCTAAAAGTAAAAAAAAAGCACTCTTTGAACGAATTATATAGCAGAAGGAAAGAAAGACGAAATAACAACAGACAGAGAGTCCGTAATTCGAAGAAACCTTCCCCACAGATTTCGCGGAAATGGGAAAGGATGAACACGAGGGGGGAAAATTCAACTAACGTAAGTGGTCGCAGCGCGGTCATTTAGACCGATTGAAACTTAAGAATGCGATAAAATGCTAAGAAATAGCAGGAATGACTTGCCATTTTACTACACAAGAATGTGAACACTCAAGGTCAGCTACACGGAATCTGGCTATCGTAACTTTAACGGGAAATGAGTTACAGGAAGATAACGAATTTCGGGCGGGGAAAAGACCAACGCGCGACTATTAACGGGTTTAAAACGGGTAATCAATTACACACAAAATATATACAAAGTCGCGAAAAGCGCAAAAAATAACTTTGGAACATACATATTTCCATACAAACATCTCTAGGGGAGATACATTTCGAACACTCGCCGAAACTCTACTTAAACCCGCGCAATCATGATTACATACCTTCACTTCACTTCATCACTTCATGTTTGGCAAAATATCTCAGGATATTTTGCCGACAGTGGCAACAGCGCCATCTATATGCTATAAAAATAAGGGAAGGCAGTCATTTTGTTACAACCTCCCCCTCTGGTTCCGCGGACGTCCCGGTGAGGAACCAGTAACTTTTTTAGGTGATCTGCCACGTTTCCTAATAGGTGCAATAGGCACAATGTCATAGTCATTACACAGTTTCAAAGCTGACGTATGACATGTAGCAAGCGGTTCATTTGGATTGTCCATGCTTGCTATAACAAATGTGGTGGGTGATTTTTGAATTAAAATAATGTATGGTCCGTCACGTTTAGGCATGAACTTTGCAGTTTTATTGCTAGAGGCTTTACTTACTGGATGTAAGTCAACCCAAACCTTGTCTCCTGGAGCAAAACAATGTCCTGGTTTTCTTTTACGGTCAGCGTATTTCTTTCTTTGATCTTGCTTAGCTTCAACTTTGTCCTTAATTTCTTTGGTGAAGTTTGCAAATTTCTTGAGGTATGGTGTAATTTCAGGTACAAAGTTGTCATTGTGAATTACAGCACGAATGTCGTGTTGAACATCGTCTGTCGTTCTTAATTCTCTCCCAAATTGTAAAAATGCTGCTGTTTCTCCAGTGGTGTCACACTTAGCAGTATTCATTGCAAAACGTATTGTTGGAAGTTTCTCTTCCCATGAACAGTGGTCATTCTCTACTAATATAGCCAATCTCGGCTTGAGATCTCTATTTTTTCTCTCCACAGGGTTTGCCTGAGGATGATATATGGGAGTTGGGTTTTGTTTGATACCTAAAAGAAAACAAAGTTGTTGCATTACACTACTAACAAATTGTGGTCCGTTATCACATATTATACGTCTGGGTAGACCATATCTAAGGATAACTTCTTCGAGCAACGTAGTTGCACACTGTGCTGCAGTAGCTTCTGTAAGGGCAAATAGTTCAACCCATCTTGTTGCACAGTCTTCTACTATGAATATCCATCTTTTGCCATTCTTACTTTTTGGTAAAGGGCCAAAAAGATCAATTGATAGAACTTCAAATCGTTTTGAATACACTGGTGTTTGTAACAAACCGGATGGTTTTTGATTAGAAGGTTTATACCTATTACATTCAGCACAATGTTTGACGTAATCTGCAATGTATGAACGCATTCCAGTCCAATAATATCTTTTGGATATTCTATTAAATGTACCTTCAGCACCGTAGTGACCAGCCGTAGATGAGTCATGGTGTTCTTTTAAAATTTTCTCCCTTTCATGCGAGGGGACTACTAGTTGTGCTTCTTCAGATTCCGAAGTTGGGGAATACCTGTATAAAACTCCTTGGTTCATAACATAACCGCGTTCAGTCCAGTTAGTGTAGTCTAGAGTTTTTTCTTCATCTTCGAAACTTTTAATAATTTTCTTTAATTCTTCATCTTTCATTTGTTCAACACGTAGATTACTAGGCATTTTAGCAGGGATATCAATCATTATGGTGCAAATATCACAATTTTTTTTACTGATATGATCACACGCAGGACGAGAAAGCATGTCAGCTATGACGTTCGCTTTACCTGGAATGTACTCTATTTTCAGATTAAATTCTTGCAACTGTAAAGCCCATCTGGCAAGTCTTCCAGAAGGGGACTTTAAGCTCATGAGCCATCGGAGAGGCTGGTGGTCGGATGCCACAGTAACTTCTGTTCCATCGATGTATCCTCTGAATTTATTAAGAGCCCAGACAACAGCAAGAGCTTCCCGTTCCGTGGTGTGATAGTTGCGTTCTGCAGGAGTCAGTAATCTACTGGCGTACTCAATCGGATGCTCTTCCGCACCTTTACCCTGGAGAAGTACTGCTCCTAGAGCATAATTGCTTGCATCGGTTCGAATGGTGAAGTGTTTTGTTTCATCAGCCTGTTTCAATATTGGTGCTGAAACCAGGCATTGCTTCAAGGTTTGAAAAGCATTTTCTTCATCGGCACCCCAATGCCATTCAACATTCTTCTTAGTGAGGTTACTAAGTGGTCTGGATACTTCTGCAAAATCTTGTATAAAATGACGATACCATGAACATGTCTGCAGAAACGATTGCAGTTGTTTTATATTCTTGGGAGGTGGGATCCTCACAATAGCATCAATTTTCCCAGGATCAACTTCTAGGCCATTTGGAGTGATCCAGTGTCCTAAGTCTCTGGTACATGCAAAGTTGCATTTTTCTCGATTTGCAGAAAGTTTCCATTTGTCTAATCTTTGAAAAACAGCTTCAAGATCAGATAGATGTTGTTCAAAACTTGATGATAAAATAATGAGGTCATCAAGGTAAGAGAGAATATTTACATCTGGGAGTCCGTTGCGAAAGTTATCCATCGTCCTCTGAAACGTTGCAGGAGCGTTACGGAGTCCAAAAGGCATTCTTCGAAAGCGGTATGTTCCGAGAGGACATACAAAAGCAGTTTTATCACGATCAGGCCCATAGACACTCACCTGATGGTAGCCAGCATTCAGATCCAGAGTGGTCATGAACTGGGCAGTCTTTGCCTGATGTAGAAGATCGTCCATACGAGGAAGTGGATAGGTATCCGGTATAGTCACCTCATTCAGCTTCCTGTAGTCTACACATAGACGTACACTACCATTTGGCTTAGGAATGAGCACGATTGGTGCAGAATATGGAGATTCGCATTGCTCAATAATTCCTTTGGCAAGAAGATCATCAATTTCTATTTTCAACAACTCTTTCTTAGCTGGTGATAACCTGTAAGGTGGTAATGATATTGGACGATGTTCTCTAGTGTTTATGTGATGTTCGACGACGGGTGTTGCTTCTCCCCCTGGTTGAAAGGTATTGGAAAATTTTTCAAGCAAGTCATTAAGTCTCTTTCGTTGTATTGCAGATAGGTTTTGACCTTCATTTTCTCTTAACATAACTGTGTTAGCTTTGATATTTGGTGTTGAGATTTCAGACGTCGTTTTGAACGGATCATCAACAAAAGGAATTTTATATCTTGGATTGTTCTGGAAATACCAACTTTGGCTTCGCATATCCAACACAATTCCCATTTTATTCAAAAAATCTATGCCTAACAATGTTCTATTTCCGGTGGCTCCGGGTAACGCAAAAATCGTTGTATTAGTTCTACGACCTTCTATTTCAACAGTGATTGTTGCTTGAAGAACGTTAGTTTCTTTTCGTATGCCATCAGCGAGCGTTATGTTTACACTGGTCTCTTCGAACGAAGTTCCTTGGTCACGGAGAAGCTTGAACAACATTTCCCCAGCAATGGAATGTGTAGCTCCGGTATCTGCGCAAGCTACCCCTGTAATACCATTTACCTTTATATACAACATAGGTGTTGCCTGTGTATTAATATAACAAGATTGGAGATGTAGGGAACTAAAATTTGCTGATTTTACTTGCGTAGATGGGGAACAATTAGGACATTTTGCTTTTACAAAACCTTGTTTCCCACAGCCATAGCAGCTTATAACTGGACGCTTATCATCGTTTACAAAGCGTGAATTCGTATATTTTGAGGTAGAAATAGTTTTGAAATTTCCAAAATGTTCGCTAGCTTCATTTTTGGTTACCTGATTTTTCCAGAATTCCTGACCATTTGAATTTTTTGACAAAACATGTTTCTGTGTTTCACGCGATTTTGAATTACTTGCTGATTTTTGAAAAGGGGGTCTAATATTTTCATATATGTCAAGCTTTTCGGCCAACAAGACAGGGTCATTTAGTTTCTCCCAACCATCTAAATAATGATTTTTATATTCTGGTGGGCACTTTTTTTAATCTGATCAGCGATTATTAGTTCTGAGAGCTTTTCAAATGAATTAAGTTCTAATTCGGATAACCAACCTTCAAAATAATTTCTAATTTCAAAGTAAAAATCTTTCCAAGTAGAATTCTCTCTTTTTTGATGTCGGCTAAATAATACCCTAAACTTCTCCGCTGTTAATTTAAATCTTTTTAACAAAATGTCACGAATATGTGCATAGTTTTTGAACATTTCTTCAGGCTCTCTTGCTATAAGTTTAGCAATGTCATTCGGAAGTACGGCGACTAATTGTGAGACCCAAAAATCTTTGGAGACATTTAACATTTTCATTTGACGTTCAAACATTGTCAAGAACAACGACATAATATCTTTTTCCGGATGAAATGGTGGTAGGATGTTTTTAATATCTATACGCATCTGGTCCATTTGATTTTGTGGGACAGTTGTCGCGGTATGGTTTTGAGCTTGCAGCTTAAGTTTTTCTAACTCATAAGCTCTTTCCTCTGCGATACGTTTGTCCTCAACCCTTTGTTCTACTATGCTCTCTTGTTTTTTCCTATTTTGTTCTTCTATGCTCTCTTGTTTTTTCCTATCTTCCACGATAGCAATCAATGCCTCTTTTACAAATTGTTCATCGTCTTTAAAAAGGGCGCACTTCATAATTTTTTCACGCAAGACTACTATTTTATCATCTGCATCTACCTGAAGTTCTAATTCGGTAGCCAAATTATATAAATCGATTTTTTCCCTTTAGAAAGAAACGCCATTTTTCCTAAAATCATTTAAATTTATGCTTAAATTACAAAATTATATGCAATACTTGACCCATTAAATAATCAAATAACAAAATAACTACCTTCCCCTTACAGGTAAATATGCATAAACTTTCATAAACAATTGATGAAACATACAAAAAATAATTTAATACCATACCAAAATCTATCTCTAATTAAACATGAGCTCATGTAAATATTAATGCAAAAATATTATAATCAGTTAATATGCAACTTTTTTTTTCTAATATAACTTACCGTATAAAACTGTCAGAAATATTTAAATCATAAAATTTTAAGTATATGAAATACCATCGATAATTTAATGTGAAAAAATTTTTCATTCACAAATAAATATGAAAGCAACAAAAATATCAAAATAAAGTACTTACTTACTTCTTTAAAATAAACAACATTCTAAATAATTATTGACGATTACTGAAATCACTTTTCTTTTCTAATATACTACGCTGTGCACAGTTAGAACAAATAATCATAAAATTGACTTACTGAAATAATATTGCATTGAACGAAAAAAAATATTACCAAAAGAAATTATATAAATCTCTTTTTCAGAAAATTAATCTTTCATAATACTCAAAAGAACAAAAACAAAAAAAAAAAACCACATACATAAAACAGCATTTAAAAATAAATAAAGCACTAGCTGGCCAGCAATAAACAGAAAAAAAAAATTTTTTTTCAACTTTTTACCGGTAACAAAACAAATAAAATAAGATTTATCTTTCTTTAGCTAATAACTTTTCGATGATTCATATGGCGGTTTGAGATTTCTTTGGTGTAGGAAATTGATTAAAATGATGCATGCATAAAATACACCGAATTCGTTCAGAGCAGTAACGCTTGGGATCAAGGTCACTAAAATAATATCAGTCCGAAAACATTTTAAACTGCGTAAAGAATTTTCGACGATCACAAACAGCAATTATGTAACAAACTCAAAGATATTTTATGATTTTAAACAGCACACTTTCACCTTGAGAACTTTGAAGATTGAAGAATACCCCACAAATAATTATTCCATAAGGATGGCACTAATTACTTGATTTATTATCAAAAAGAATGCAAACATTAGAACCGAAGTGGTTCTTTTTTCCATATACCATATTCTTGAAATGATGATTTCACACAATTACGAATCTAGCTGATTCTTTTTACTCATTTGCCAGGGCGGCAATACACTATAGAAGGAAAACGCTTTTCTTGTTTCTCAAACTTTAGAATTTGGAGATTCTTTTTAATCACTTACTTTGTCAGGATGACAAATACACAATTATCCACTGTCATTATTGTCCGGATGACAATATTTTGAACCTGGTATAGCGGTTCCTATTTATTTCGTTTTTGAAGAAGGAGATTTTTTCACGTTGGGCGTCATTTTGTGTCGATGTGGGTTTGATAAACTCTTTCGACACTTAAACAAACACATTTTAATATCAATTACACACAAAATATATACAAAGTCGCGAAAAGCGCAAAAAATAACTTTGGAACATACATATTTCCATACAAACATCTCTAGGGGAGATACATTTCGAACACTCGCCGAAACTCTACTTAAACCCGCGCAATCATGATTACATACCTTCACTTCACTTCATCACTTCATGTTTGACAAAATATCTCAGGATATTTTGCCGACAGTGGCAACAGCGCCATCTATTTGCTATAAAAATAAGGGAAGGCAGTCATTTTGTTACATTTTATTTATAAGTTAAAATAAGAAATGTTCATTTATATTGCCGTACAAATTTAACTATCATCAATTTTTGAGTAAATGTGGAAAACATTGCTTGAAAATTTAAGATATAAAATTTAAATTTAACATTTTTTATTAAATGCAATACATATTTCTTCTTGATTCTAAAAACAAGAAAAAACACACTTTTAAAGTCATTCACTTTATATTAAAAGAATAGATGCATTTAAAGGAATCTGAAATGAACTTTAAATTATCAAAACTGGAGAAAACTTTATGATGTGCTGTTAAAATTTTCAGAAAATATCCATTGCACGATATAGAATCAGAAATGGAAAATAATAAAACATTTTACAATAGTCATTGAAAAGACACTGATTTCATGCGATTGTTTTATTAGTAAATAACGGATTTAAAGTTGTTGATTATGAAATGTCGTTGAACAATTATTAAAAAGATATTTTTTTCCGTTAAAAATTCCTAATACAGGGTGTATCTAATCTCTTGGGCAAAACTTTATGGGGTGATAGTACACATCAAGGCAAACAATATTAAATAGGAAACTAAGAGTCCCAAACGTCTTCCAAAGGAGATAGGCCCCTTTAAAGTTTAGGGTCCAAAATTTCAAATGATTATAAAAAACGGAAAAATTGGTCGATTCGTTTGCGGTTTTCACTAAAACTATTCTTTATGTCAGTATTTTCTTGAAAATAAATTTTAAAGATAAAGTTTAAAAAAACCAATAGAGGGCACTTTAGACATTGGAGTAACGAACAACTATTTTTTACCGTTATTTTTTGTATCTCATTACATGCTTTCAAAAGCTTAGACTTAAATTTTGAGCTCAAAATCTGAATCGTCGGGTGTAGTTAAGTAACGCAAACTGAACTGTGTTCATGTATTGAAATTTGAACCCCCCTCCTGAATACAGTTCAGTTTGCGCTACTTAACCACTCTCAACGGTTCAGATTTTGAGCTCAAAATTTAAGTTTAAGTCTAAGCTTTTGAAAACATGTAATGAAATACAAAAAATAGTTGTTCGTTACTCCAAAGTCTGAAGTGCCCTCTATCGGTATTTTTTTAACTTTATCTTTAAAATTTATTTTCAAGACAATACTGACATAAAAAATAGTTTTAGTGAAAACCGCAAACGAATCGACCAATTTTTCCGTTTATTTTTAATCATTTGAAATTTTAACTCCTAAACACAGTTCAGTTTGCGCTACTTAACCACTCCCAACGATTCAGATTTTGAGCTCAAAATTTAAGTTTAAGTCGAAGCATTTGAAAACATTTGATGAGATACAAAAAATAATGGTAAAAAATAGTTGTTGGTTACTCCAAAGTCTAAAGCGCCCTCTATCGGCATTTTTTGAACTGTATCTTTAAAATTTATTTTCAAGAAAATACTGACATAAAGAATAGTTAGTGAAAACCGCAAGCGAATCGACCAATTTTTCCGTTTTTTATAATCATTTGAAATTTTGGACCCTAAACTTTAAAGGCGCCTATCTCCTTCGGAAGACGTTTGGGACACTTAGTTTCCTATTTAATATTGTTTGTCTTGACGTGTACTATCGCCCCTTAAAGTTTTGCCCAAGAGTTTAGATACACACTGTATAAAGTTAAATGCAGGAAGTAATAAACCCAAGAAAATATTTCTAATCATTTATTTCAATTATTAATCTTTTATTTCTATTTATTTTAAGTTTGTTCGTCAAACACCATTTCATTAAGTTTTTATTGGTGCAATTTTTGTCCGCATTTAGTTAAATTTTTCCAGATGTAAGTATTACTGATTAAAATTTATTGCGTTATATGGAATTTATTCTTAAAATTTAATATACTCTCAACAGACAAATTTTATTTTTTTTATTTTCATAAACTTTAAAATGTACCTAAAAAAAATCGTGACCCTGTAGACGTATTTTTCTGATTTTAAGTTTTACAAACAACCATCAAAATTTTGGATCGATTAAAATATAATATTTATTGAACACACAAAGATAAAAAAAAACCTATATTTCTCTTTTTTCTTAAAAATAATATAACTATAATCATTTGCAATGTTTTTGTGATTTTGATTTGAATATTGTATCTAAAAAATTGAATGTACGATTACAGTTAATATATAAATAAAAGAAAATTACGAAAATAAATAAAAATCTTATGTATATTTACACATGCTCTATTTTATACGACTAACATTGATTAATATCACAGCCTGTTTTACAACGCACGAAATATATTTCGACGTAATTGAAATATATTTCGATTTTGTTTAAAAAATCTTTTATAATATTGCTGTAAAATTGTTAAAAAATATTATAAATTAAAATTATAAATATTTATGATTTAGTGTATGCACTATTTCATTTATATAATTCAGTTTAAATGTTTGTCACAAATAATATCCTGAAATGTTAAGAAGTATTTAATAATGGCAATTTTAATGTTGTTATGCTAAAAATGTGTGTTTTTTTATTTAATATTTCTAAATCTTGTTTTAGAGGTAATATCATTTTGAGGAAAGTAATTCATCTAAATACGGACAACGCTAATCCTAGTATAAAAAATTCATGTATACTGAAAATCAAAATTAAGTAGATTAGAAATATTTTATTTTACTACAGTATCCATGTCAAATATTATCCTCTGAAGAAGTATTATATAAAGTATATCATTTATTTTCAAATCATGGATCATAAAAAAAAGATTTTAAATCCAATAAATTGAAGGTTATTTATAAGGAATAATAAAAGGTAGCATTGGGGCGAGATGTACTAGAGTCAGTTTTACATTGTGTTATGAAAGTAATTTTAATACCAAAATTGTATATTTTGCTTTTGTGGTTAATAATTTTAATTAAGTAAAATTTATTAATAATAAAATAATCTTTTCAAAAAAAAATATTAACCGACTTCATAAAAAGCGCTAAAAAGAACTAAATAATTCTTTAAACTTCTCTAATGACGAAAGGTTATCCATTATCTGCACATCGGACATCATGTATCGGCATAAAAACGTTATATTTAATATATAGAATTTAATAGCTACCAAACATGGATTTTCTAGAGAATATTTTTTACAAAATATTAATTTACATATTTATGATTTAATTTACGAATATATACGTGTAAAAAGTAATCAATTACTTTTTGAAGTTGGTGCCAACCTATCTTAAGTATAGTAAAATTGTGAATATATTGTAGCTATTTCCATGAATAAAGTGATTATGGAATTTATTATACAAAATTTTTAAAAAATGCCCCTATTTCTTCAGCAAATTATTTGTTTAATCATTATCGATTGTGAATGTTTGGCACCAACTTCAAAAAGTAATTGATTACTTTTTATACGTATATATTCGTAAATTAAATCATAAATATGTAAATTAATCTTTTTGTAAAAAATATTCTCTAGAAAATCCATGTTTGGTAGCTATTAAATTCTATATTATAAATATAACGTTTTTATGCCGATACATGATGTCCGATGTGCAGATAATGGATAACTTTTCGTCAGTATTAGATTTCGAATTATTTAGTTCTTTTTACCGCTTTTTTTTAAGTCGGTTAATATTTTTTTTTTTTTGAAAAGATTATTTTATTTCCTACTTTTTAGTTATTCCTACCGTAACACATAATTATCCGGATTTCAACATCTGCTGAATAAATAATTATTTATCAAATAAATTATAATTTACAAAAATTATTTATTAAACAAATAGTTTTTAATAAATTCTTTATAATTTCATTAGAAGTATTGATTTTATTAGCATTTAATACTTAGGATTTTTTTTTTTGAAACAAGTGCATTGTATACAGAACAGTCTACATTCATTTATTTACTGATCACATACACTTGACGTATGTGCTTGACATAAGGGTCCCGCTTATAAGTCATCGTTAATATACAAGTACGAAGTAGCACAAGGACTTTGAGCTTTGACAGGGGGTGTGTTCTAGAAAGCACAAGGATATTTACAATACCTGAGAATTGCATCTGGGAGCTCCACAAAGAGTTTGTTTGTTTGTTTGTTTTATTGGACACATACATCATACTTGTGTGCTTGACAACAAGGCCCGCTTATAAGTCATCGTCCATATACAGGGACGAGATAGCACAATGAAATTTACAACATAGAGTATTTTTACATCCGGGAGCCCCACAAAGAGTGTGCAATGTAGCCAGCGGGAGTCGAACCCGACAAGCCTCCTACGCTCTAAAGCGATTAGCAGCGTGGTGTCTTAACCACTCGGCCACGGAGGCCCCTCCACAAAGAGTGTGCAACGGAGCCAGCGGGAGTTGAACCCGCAGCACAACTACGCTCTCAAGCTATTAGTGGTGTGGTGCCTTAACCATTAGGCCACGGTCTACATTCAAGAATTATTTTTTGTGGGACTCCGTTGTCAAGAAGCAAAATGCAGACTACCTAGCATTATTTGTATTGACTCTTCAAGTATATTGACAAGGACCCAGATATATTTTTCGCTGTTAGCGAAATGCGATTGACCAATCAGAAACATCCCTTTTTGCGAACTTGTAATTTTTATAGAGTGTGTCCTTTTAAATTTAAAAAATTCTTCTATCAAATAAAACAAAATTTTCTGTGCTAAAATGCTGGCATCCAAAAAGTTGTAGACTTGTCAGGTTTGAAAATGTGGTCCAGGGCCCGCCGTGGCTGAGTGGTCAAGGAATAATAGCCGCTAATCGCTTGAGAGCGTAGGTGGCTGCGGGTTCGAATCTTGCTGGCTCCGTTGCACACTCTTTGTGGAACTCCCGGATGTAAATCTGTGGTGCTGTAAATTTCCTTGTGCTATCTCCTTCCTATATATTGACAATGACTTATAAGCGGACGCTTGACGCCAAGCACACAGGTCAGGTATATGTATTCAATAAACCAATCATGTGGTCCATAATGGAGGATATTCCATTTACGTTTTGATCACGTGGTCAAGGTAAGAACTTCTAGCGTAAAGAACGGAGGGCTCCATAGACGTAATGAAAAACCCTCGCCAGCCAGTGAAACAGTTCATGCGGAAAGCAGTAGTAGCCTCCCTTCTTACCAGTTAGAAGTTATATGGTTAAATTACCGGTATCACGTGACTTTTTTTAGCCTCGAACCCAGATTTGGAATAAAGTCCATTCATTCTAAATATTTTTTTCCCGATAATCTTCATCAGTTGTTTCCTCATGTAAGGTGCCTCTATTTGAGAGTGGTGGCACACAGTGCTCAGACAATGTTTATACATACGTGTTTGCCTACACTACGGCAAAACTAGACATTTTCTATTCCAGAACTTGGCGATACTCCTTGGACAGGTTTGATTATACGAGTGGCGGACAATTGACTTTATTCCAAATCTGTGTTCGAGGCTGAAAAAGTCACATGACACCGATAATTTACCCCAAGAACTTCTAACTGATAAGAAGGGAGGCTACTACTGCTTTCCGCATGAACTGTTTCACTGGCAGGCGAGGGTTTTTCATTACGTCTACGGAGCCTTCCCTTCGTTACGCTAAAAGTTTTTACCTTCACCTCGTGATCAAACCGTAGACGGAATATCCTCCATTTAGCAAGCATTAGTTTGTCAATAATGGCAAGATCTTCAAGATTCATGGCGATAGCTTTTGTCCAGAATCTATCAATCAATAATTTTTCCGTATGTCACCATTCTCATACCAATACTCCCCATCCTTAATCAGTAAAGACATCAGAAATCAACGTCAATGATTAGGTGTTTAGTCTGAATCTGATAACCGAACACAGTGCTGCTACACATAAGAAGGCACTTTTATGTATACTGTATACGGATGCACTTTGCAGTGCACCGACCAATGGGGACACTTTGCTGAACTATAGCGCCTAGAATATATAGTGTGGAAATCGGCTATCCCTGTAATAATTAAAAAAAGCGCTAAAATATTGTATCCCTTAAATGTGCAACGATGCTGCTGAAATATGAAGATCGCAGCGACATCTGCAGGATATTTTCTACAACTGGAAGATATTACTAGTCTATAAAATATAATACTAGTAATACGAAAATCCCGCAGATGTCGGTGCGATCGACACTTCGGATTTTAGCAGTATCGTCGCACATTTAAGGGATACAAATTTTTAGCACTGTTTGGATAGTATATTTCCACATTAGACATTCTAGATGCTGTAGCTGAACTCTGATGTATAAGGCCACTTTGCTATTGAATTGTAAGCTTTTTGATACGCACTTCCGATGTCGGTTAACATCGTTTTAGACATATGGGGTTCTCTGAATGCGGCATCTTTTCTGGACAAGATCTCGCACTTCGGAAAGTTACCGCATCCAGTAAACCATAAGATCCACATTGATACCTACGGACATCGAAATTGGGTGTGGAAAAGCTGACAATCCATCAATAAAGTTTACACATCAGAGCGCGCAAAGTGCTTTAAGAGAAACTTATGTCAAAACTATAGCAAACCTAGGCATTTTCTATTACATAAATATAGCGTCTAGGATATATAGTGTGGAAATAGGCTATCACAGTGATACTTAAAAAAGTGCTAAAATATTGGATCCCTTAAATGTCAAATGATGCTGAAATCCAATGAGTCGATCGCAGCGACATCTGCAGGATATTTTTTAAAACTCCAAGATGATTTGGTTACAGCGATAGAGAAGAGATAGGGGTGAAGAGTGCTTTGGTAATCATAAAGTGGAACAAACATAATAGTCACGTATTTATAATAGTCACGTGACTTTTACAGCAGTTGCTTTGTTTTACTTCGTTTATATTTTTGCACTACTTCACATGCATAATGTGGATAATGAGTATTTATATATATTTTTTTTTTCACGACCGGCAACAATTTTCAAATTGCCAAGCAAGCGATAACGAGCGAAATCTGAAAACCTTTACATGAGTAGGGCCGGTCATGTTGATGCCGCTTTTCAACGAAATTCTCTACGGAAAGCACACTCCACCTCAATCTCTTCACTATGGTTACAGAGTCTAGAATATATAGTGTGGAAATAGGCTATCCCCGTAATCCTTAACAATGTGCTGAAATATTGTATCCCTTAAATGTCAAATGATGCTGAAATCCAATGAGTCGATGACAGCGACAACTGCAGGATATTTTCTAAAACTCCAAGACGATTTGGTCTAGACACTGTAATAATACGATGTTTACTTTGATATCTGAAAATATATCGCAGATGTCGCTGCGATCGGCACCCTTGATTTTAGCATCATTGCACATTTAAGGAATACAACTTTTTAGCGCAGTTTGGACAGCAGATTTCCACGCTGTGTATTCTAGACGCTGTAATTTGGTCTACACTGTTAAAAATATCGTGAAAAATTACCTGTGTTTTTAAAGGCTATCTATTTTCTTACCAATGAGAACGCTCCGCAGGTGTTTATGAAGCATTCTCATTGGTCAGAAAATAGATAGCCTTTAAAAACAGAGGAAATTTTTCATGATATTTTTAACAGTGTAGCTCTATATGCTGTAAGTATAGCGCCTAGAATATATATTGTGGAAATCGGCTATCCCTATAATAATTAAAAAACGCGCTAAAATATTGTATTCCTTAAATGTGCAACGATGCTGCTGAAATAGGAAGATCGCAGCGACATCTGCAGGATATTTTCTACAATGGCAATAAATTGCTAGTCCATCCAATGTAATACTAGTAATACGAATATCCCGCAGATGTCGCTGCGATTGGCACTTGAAATTTTAGCAGTATCGTCGCACATTTAAGGTACAGCGCCTAGAAGATACAGTGTGGAAAACGGCTATTCCTATAATGCTTTAAAAAGTGCTAAAAACTTGTATCCCATAAATCTCCAACAACGCTCAGCGGCAATATGCTGATACGAGCGCCATCTCGTAACTCTTTTCAATATAAACCCTGTGTTTCAAAAATTATAGAATGTTAAATATCGGAAACTATAAATATAAGATATTTTAGTCTGTTATAAGCTAATTTAGTTAAGGAATGACGTGAAATAGGTTAAAGAGTTTCTTTTAGAATGACTATCGTTTTTAAATCACTACGATGGCGCTACGATCGACATCTTGTTATTCAGCATCGTTGTACATTTATGGGATTCAATTTTTTAGCACTATTTTGTAGCCGTTTTCCACACTGTATCTTCTAGGCGCTGTACCAAAACGTCTTGGAGTTATAGAAAATATCCTGAAGATGTCGCTGTGATCGACTCATTGCATTTCAGCATCGTTTGACATTTAAGCGATCCAATATTTTAGCACTTTTCTAAATATTTGTGATAGCCGATTTCCACACTATATATTCTAGACTCTGTAGCAGTAGTACTTAGAAAGTACTAAAATATTGTATCCCTTAAATGTAAAACGATGCTGAAATCTAAAGTGTCGATCGGAGCGACATCTGAGGATATTTTCTAAAACTCCAAGACCATTTGGTCTAGACGCTGTTATAATACAATGTTTACACTGAAATTTGAAAATATAACGCAGATGTCGCTACCATCGGCTCATTGGATTACAGCATCATTGCACATTTAAAGGATACATTTGTTTAGTGCTGTTAGGATAGCAGATTTCCACACTACTTATTCTATGCGTTGTACTTGTGCTCTGATACATGAGAAACTTTAAAGGTTGATTTTCAACTATTCGACACTGACTTTCGATATCGGTTTGTGTCTTTGTGGGCCTTCCGTTTTGGTGGATGATAGAATGGCCGTTATCCAGATAGATTTCTCGCTCTTAGCGAAACAAGATCGAAAAATCAGAAGGCTGCATTTTTGCAAACAGAGAAAAAGTTAGCAAAACTGCAGGCTTCTGATTGGTCAATCTCGTTTCACTAACAGCAAAAAATCTATCTGGATCTCGGCCTTTGTCCAGCTAAGTTTCCGCACTTTGAAAGATCTCGTATCTCTGTAAGCGTAACAGTATAAAAGATGAGTGCTTATAATTGAGGGACTGCTTAAAAAAGGATTTGAATTTTAAAGTTTTTATTTTTTTTAAATGTTCTGATCATCAGATTTTTATGAAATTGAAATGGGACCAAATGGGTGACTTACACTATCAAACAAAAAAAATATATATATCAAAATCGGTTCATATTTAAGAAAGTTATGCGTGAACAAGGACAAAACGTACATACAGGTCGAATTGATAACCTCCTTCTTTTTGAAGTCGGTTAATTAAGTAATAATTAAGAAAAATTTAGAAGGCAAACAACAAAATTCAAAGAATTTTTCTAATATTACAAATAAAATATATTTCTTGGATTTTATTATTTTATTTAATTCTAGTTAGTAATTTTATTTTTGAATTTTTTTAGGTTTGAAGCGGAACTAGATATTTTCGACAATTTATAAATAAATTCACTGTAATTTGAAATTTAGTCTGATTGCTTAAAAATATTACGAATGTCGATACTGTCTTATTCGGTGTCTGACAGAATTGGAAAGAAAAAACCTGTTAGAACATTTTAATCATATCATTACATTACTTTATTATTAATTCAGTTTTCATTTTAATCAATTGTTTATGTTTAACTATGATTGGTTATTTAAGCTAAGTTTCTAGCTCTCTTCAACGCCGCTAACGTGTCTGTCATGGGCCTTTCAAAATATATAAATATATGTTATTTCTCTGTTTTATTTCATTTGTTGCAATTCTTGTAAATGTGTAACTCAATATACTCAATTCGATCCAGCCTCGTCTTTTTGTTTCTTTATTTATTTTCAACAAAACTCTGCTGGATTCTGGTTTTAAATATAATTGAACATTTTTTTCTTCTTATTTTTGCCCATGCTCTTCATATGAGCACAGACATGAGTTATTTTATTTAAGGTCTTATTTCCAGTATTGTGTATTCGAGAAATTGATTTTCGTTATGAAAAGACACTATCAAGTATTAAATACAAGAAGAAAAATGCATGTTATTCGTAAAATTCGCATATTATTCGCATGTTATTCAGTTTTTTTTTAAGTGTAATTTATTTTTCCCCGTCGAACATCAGCAACTCCCGTATGAAAGATTATTTAGCAATCGCTTAGTAATGCATGATATTTTATAATTGTCACATGTAATCGTTAATTCGGTAAAGAAAATTAAAATCCAGAAGAACTTGCCATTTTCAATCTGAATTGCAGCTCATTTTAAACTTTTCCATAAGAAAGTGAAAATGCACAGCATATACTTGTAAACTGGGTAGCCCTGCCAGTAATTGATCACAAAAAGCCAGTGCTACGTTGTTTTTTTTTTTACAGTCATTCAGGGTAACTTTGATCCGCATTTTCTCTATTTTCATATGCCACACTCTTATTGTTACAACTAGGGGCATAAAAGAGAAGAAATGGTCCTAAATTATTGTTTGACTATCAAAAATTAAGGAATAATAGGGATAAAAGCAACAATAAAAAATGAATTTTTAACCTAGTTCAAAGTTACCCAGCCATTCAGGGTAACTTTGCACCATATGATATATATTATCTAAAGTAATTCATTATAAAAAAAAGTATTATAGTTAGGACAACTTCAAACCCAGAAAAATGTTTTCACATATGTAAAGGCTCCGAATTTACATTTCCCAACATCACAAGATTTGTATAATTTATGATATTACAACAAATATCAGGCATAAGGAAAGTGGAAGAAGAGAACCATGAACATTTAGAAATAAAAAAAAACCTGTTTATTGTTCATATAAAACCTAAAAATGCAGTGGAAAACAATTTTCAATGTTTTATCTCAATAATATATCCATAGTTACATACATTATTACTAGTACTAGTATTATTCAAATAAGAACAAAAAATGTCGAATGTATGAAAAGTGTGAAATCTGAGTAACTCCGCCCCGAAAACGCCTTTAAATGAATTGTATGTATTTTACACATATTTGTGAAAATATTTATAAGTTATATCTAATATTCACATTCGGCATTTATATAAAATATACGTGCAAATATGGGAAATTTTTGACAGTAGCACCAATAATCAGTAAATTATAAACATCAGTATAACTTTGAGCCGGCTCAAAGTTACCCTGAAAATGTGATAAAATATTAGTTCCTTCTTATTTTTCATTTTATTAACTATTAATAAATAAATAATCACAAAATATTATCATATTTACAACATTTGGACAATAATATGTCTGATCAATGAGTATATTGTTACTTACTATGAAAATTTAATTGGATTTCAACAACTTCAAAACAGCATTCAAAATTAGCTTGAAAACAGTACTTCACAAAAATGGTTAGATGATGCAATTAATAGCGCATAATGTTGCTAATTTATTTTCTAAAATAAAGAGTAGAAATCCCAGTTTAGAATCTTGCCAACAGAGCTCATATCTGGAGTTTATTTAGTCTTTTGGAGTCAAAAATATTGAAAAATAGGAGGTGGTACAAAGTTACACCCCATGGTTCAAAGTTACCCTGAATGACTGTATATTTTCTTACTTTTAAAGTTTTACAAGTAAACTGACATGATTTCTATAACCATTAATGAATGTCTTAAGCACCAAAATTATAAATAAATAGTATTTTTAATTGTCATTTTTCCAATGGTTGATCAGGCGAAGAATTTAATCGATAATCTAGAAATTAATCTTTAAAATATCATCTTTGAGCTGTGATTAACAACAATTCTTTTAAAACTATTAATGGAAATCGGCAAGATGGAAGTGGATTATTGTAATTCAGTGTAATTCTCTCCAAATAATCAAAAGCTAGGTTTTACACTTTCTAATAAAAAAAAATTGATAAGATGGCTTTTCTTACATTAAGCAGCGAAAAAGAATGTGACAACAGGTGCACCAACATTCAACCAAAAATAGTATGCCGAGTCATTTTCACCTGAAATTGTGCAATATGTTAAAAAAAATTGATCAATTACTGAAAAGGTATTAACTACTAGTTCACCCTACTACACTTTCAAATAAATACTACCTGAAAGTTTTATTTTAGAGGTTATACTTCAAATTTCACAATTATTTTAAATGTTCTTCGCGGTTTTAGAAGGATCTTAAGCCAAAATAGTTATATTGTACATCTTTATATGATTCCTACGTCTTGTAAATTATATCTAGAAAACATTCTCTCTAATCTAATATTTACCGCATATGCCGACGTATAGCGCGCATCACTAATTTGAGAATATATATTTTTATTTCAAGTACATACTGCTATATAACATGCATCAAGTGTTATCCACAAAAATAAACCAGAAATACCAGCTTTGATGGACGAAAATAGGTTAAAAAGTATGGTTAAAAATATTTGGGAAATGCGTCCAGGAGCTTTAAGAAAAGCAGACAGTCTTTTAGTTTGGGATTTATTTAGATACCATAGAACATATGCAATTAAAAAAGGATAATCCAATCTAATACATATTTGGCAGTACTTCCAAGTGGACTGACTTCATTACTTCAATCATTAGATGTTTCTATAAACAAACCTTTCAAAGAAATTTTAAGGCGGTAGTGAAACACAAAAAAGCTAGAAGAAGAAAAACATTTATGAAAGAGGAAATAGGCGGCATACATCATTAACGCAACTATGTGAATGGATTATAACATCAGGGAATGAAAACAAACCGGAAGTAAATTTAAAATCATTTTAAAACTGGTGCCTATCAAATGAACTTGACGGTACCTAGGATGGTTATTTATGTCTAGATGAACGCGGCATCGAAGATAAAATAAATGAAAGCGACAGTGGGGAAGAAGATAACATTCTTGAAAATACAAATGAGGACGAGTACAACGAACGTTTCATATTATCTGATAAGGCAGATTAAGTTTGTTCGAAAATATATATTGTAAGTTTTTCGAACATTCGAATTTCGAATTCCTTCCCTTTGCATCTAGTGTCTTCAGTATCCAATGAAAATGATCATGTGGTCTGATGTCATTTGCATATTACTAACTTTTGGAGCAATTGATCTTCTTCGCTGAAACGTTCTGTCAAACAAATTAAAGAAACTGACTGGCCGGAAACTTTTGACCGCCACTGTATATGTATTTTAAATATACGAGTTGGAACCCGTCGAAATTCTACGAATTAAAATATTTAGAATGGAACTGTTAGATCGAATTTATAATAAACCTACAAAAATAATTACAATAAAAATTCATCTTGCATTGGTTGTCTAACTCTTAAAACAAATAATGTTTTTAACATAAAATTACCAAAATATTATTTCCACAAACTTCAACCGCTTAAATTATTGAAAAATTAAACTGAATTAGAATACGTAATCAAGATGAGTAATTATATTGAAGTTATCGATTGAGGCTCTTGTGTTGGTTTTTACGGGATGAAAAATCAGTAAAAAGGATTTTGCTTTGTCACATCATAAAATTTCCCTCCATAAAATCTAAAGTATACGTTATTTTCAAATCCTCAAAATTTACATACGCTCCAGTCAATTTCGCAATTTCAAAGTATTTTAACGCGCAATAGATTATTAATGAATGTATTTCCAAACTTAAAGTCACGTTTGTCCGATGCAACTTTTCATATGAACATTCGCACAAACTTTAAGTTCTAATCTGAGTACCCGCGAAAATTTGCCATTCAGAAATTTGCCTTTAGTTGCCATAGTATTGGTCGTTTAGTATTGCTCAAATACTTGGTTTTAACAAAGAAAATTATCGTTTTGTTTTAAATACGACATTTTTACTCACCGAATCATTTTGCCTAGCATCTCAAACTCAGTATCAGCGTAATGTAAAAATATTGAAATATCTTCTTCAATCTTCTGATTTATGAAGAAGAATGCGTGTTTTCTTTAATGGCTGACGTCATTTTCTGTTCAAAAATTAGAAATAAGTTACTTTTATTTGTAACGTGAAAATGGCATCAATAAGGATATAATCAATTACAATAAATAAACTATGACTATTTTCCCTAAACTTTTAATAGAAATATATTACTTCAGTTGACACAATTACAAAATTGGTACTAAAAACTATAAAAAAAAATATCTCAAAAATAAATTGAGATAGAGCTTTCAAACGAATTGCATTTAAAAGTACATTTTATTCCTATACGACGGTGTAGCAATTGAAACTGTGCGATGTTCAGAAGTTTAAAAATTTGCCGTAGCGAAAATTGCAAAATCGAAATTTCATTTTAAATTTCAATGTGTTGCCATTCGCAGAATTACGTATGCGTTACGCACAGATATGTTTGTCCTTTTTAATATAGATATCAATTATTAATGTTCTTTATAAACAAATTACTTATGTTTGTATATAAAATTAGATAAATGACATCTTTATGTTAAATAAATTGTATAAACCTTGAAAAAAAAAAAAATGCTTGTGTATATAAAATGAAATTGTGAATAAGGTTGCCAGAAAATATTTTGTAAAATTTGCTTCTCCGCCAAAGCTACTTTTTCTGGTTCTCCATCGTCCCTATAATGGAAAAGTACCAAAAAATCTTTGCACGTTCAGGATTGAAATGAATGGCGCAATAGCATGCATTTTAGTATAGAATTGGTATAACTTAAAAGTAACGAAATGTCTGCAAAAAACTTTGTCCCAACGTACGCCAATTCTCTGTAAATTAGAAGGTGGAATAGTTTCGTTTTAAAAACACAGAATCAATTTATTATTTTTTTAAACGTAAACATACGCACTGTGGAAAATCTCACCCCCACTCGCATTATTTCTTCGAAAAGGAAATGATAAATTTTTCGAGGACATTTCTGAACTTACTTGTAATATTCAAGGTCAAGGTCAAGAAAGGTTGTGTGAAGGAATGTCTTTTCTTTGTTCGATAGAAGGTGGGAAATATGTCTTTTGGGATTAAATAATCCTGCGCGTGTACAAACTTTTCATTTATATATGTTCATTCGTTTTAGGATAACACAAACTAAAATAATTTTACTGAAAAAGTGGCATAAATGCTACCTGTATATGTTTATGAAAGTGTATTAAATATGATTAATGTAAATTTTATAAAATAATTCATGTTTTAAGAGGTAAAACAAATAGTTAGAAATTCCCCCCCCCCCCCCCAAAAAAAAAAACGCGATTTTTATAGAAAATGTTACAAAATCGGAAAATAAATATGAAAAGCTTCATTTTTTCCTATAAAGAAGTAGTATTGGTGCATTTTACAATATAGAGTAGTGGACTTTCTTTTAAAACTCATTTAGCCAAAAATATATTGGGAGACAAAATGTAATCATGAGTTACCCCACGCGTGTAGTAACGTTGCGAAAATTGGTGCGTGTGCTTACGATTAAGTTAATTATGTGCTAAACGACGCCCGGTAACTCAATTATCTAATTTATCCGTACCAAATACGCCAGTTGTCTGTAGACTCAATATGTAATTTATCTCCTTAATTAAGGCATACTTTACAAAGGACACCTACTTTCCATTTCTTCTGATTTTTTTATCAATGGTCACAGTTAGATGTAAATATGTTAGTCATTTTCGCGGTATTTTAGTTTGACCTATGAAATATTATTATAAATATCCAATATTAGCAATATTTCTGATATTATGTACAGGTGTATTGTATAATATTTTCAAATACTTTTGATTATTTTTCTGCTTTCAGTCGTTTTCAGACTTTTTTTTTTATTTTAATTTCCCATTAGGTCCCTAATACAGAAAATTTCCTCTTTTATAGTTTTTTTGGCTGTTTTAATTCTTTTCTAAAGTTTCTTACCCTAGCTTTTTTGTGTGTTTGTGGGATTGACATAGGATACTGCAAAGTCCCTTAAACCAGAAGAGCGTAGGTACGTAGCAGGAAAATTCAAGAGATCACATTATGTATAAAACTTAGTCTAAGTACTAGTTTCGCGGCCAGACCTGAGTAACGTATGGGTCAATATCGCAATATGGGGGTTAACAATAAGTAGGGGGTCATAAGAGCTCTTGAAATACACTGGTGAAGCAATGTTTCTGTTAGTTTTTGATTTGGGAAATTGGTTAGGCTGGTTGATTGAGGCCATTTTTTGGTTAGTCGGGGCGGTTTTTTGGTTAGTTGAAGTTTGTTGATTAAGTTCCTGAAAGGATCTGAAAAAGGTGTGAAATGATATAAAAAAAACTGGTGAAATCAGAGAGAAAAGTAAAGCTCGGTCTAAAAAAGTTTCAGTAAAAAATTGGCAAATAGTTTCAGTCTAAAAAAGTAAGTAGTGCTTAGAAAAGTAATGGAATCAGATTATCTGTAAAGCTCATGAAATTACCCAAATTTTTGTTGATAACTGAAAATGTGGACTGAGTTTTACTGGTGCCTTATATTCTGAGTCATATTATCTACTCAAAATGAGTACCATGTATAGTAAACAAAATGTGTAGTTATGTACTAAAAAACTTCGGTCATGCCCAGAATTGGGGGCATGTTACATAAAGTCAAGCAAAACTCCCAAAGCTAAAAGAATGCAAATCATGAAGTAACATTTTAAGTATAACATTAATATAGTCAGGTTGTTGAGGAATTGTTGTTATGAAAATTTCTGACATAATACATTTAACGTAATAATTTTTATTTCATTTAATTACTGTGAAAAGGGAACTTTATGCCAATGGACTTGAGCGAAACAAGTAGTTAGCATATGGCTGAATCGAACATGCTTAGGGTTTTGGGCTTAATTTAGGCTTCGATCTCCCAGGCTTATCAGTGACCCCTGGAATGGAATTTGATCCATACTTCGTACTGAACGGATCTCTCAGATTCTTGCGCATTATCAAATCAGCCACTAACCTATTCTTATGAACCGAAATTTTTAAACTGGTTATGAATGTTTGGAATTCAGAATGTGTTAAATATACCTTTATTTCCTTGATTGATTTTAAGGCACCAGTAAAGCTCAGTCCACATTTTCAGCTATCAACAAAAATTTGGGTAATTTCATGAGCTTTACAGATAATCTGGTTCTGTTACTTTTGTACACACTACTTACTTTTTTAGACTGAAGGGAACATCCATTGTTACTCTTGTGACCATTAGAGTAAATTTTCACAAACACTTCCAATTATTTTATTGCAAAATATAATTAAGAAATTGATATAACCAGTTAAATACAATTATGTTCCACTCGCATAAAATATACCTAATTTGTAACAAAAAGCATTTCCCTTGTCTATATAATCAACCAAAATTTTGTTACTCTTGTGACCAGAGTGTCACAAGAGTCATTTAATATATACATAAGTAAAATGCTTTTTGTTGCAAATTAGATATATGTTTGTGTGTAGAACACAGTGGTATTCAGCTGGCTATATCAATTTTTATTTAATTATATTTTGTAATAAAATAATTGGAATTATATATACAAATTTGCTCTAATTATCACAAGAGAAACGAATGGACGTTCCATGAAACTATTTGCCAATTTTTTACTGTAACCTTTTTAGATCGAGCTTTACTTTTATCTCTGCTTCCACCAGTTTTTTATAGCATCAATATTGGATTTAAACACATGCAAAGTGAAGTCCCTTCCTTTAAATTATAGAATCACGTACCAACGGTGGTATAATATGAATATTTTGTTTCTCTAATTCATTTTTTAGATACGGATACTTATGCAAAACTACAACTTGATAT
Organism: Maratus speciosus; assembly: GCA_963932465.1. Taxonomy (NCBI): domain Eukaryota; kingdom Metazoa; phylum Arthropoda; class Arachnida; order Araneae; family Salticidae; genus Maratus; species Maratus speciosus. The sequence goes on from OZ010792.1 coordinate 314,497,555, forward strand.
ACTATAAAAATTATCATGTTCTTTTCGACATTAAACATGGTAATGTTCTTCACTTTCATAATTCGTAATTGTGACTGTTTAGCATGTTAAAATGCCTTTTTTACCGAAAATGTATTTTAGTGAAAGGACTGATTTTGCTGATGCCTATTACTATATAAAAAGATAAATGCGGATAATTATGTAAATAATTTTACAAACTAAATAGAATTTTATGAGGATCTTGTATTAAAGCTGTAAATCAAGCAAACAATTCCAGCTAATATTTTTCTCATAATGCCAGACACGCAAAATTTTAATAGAACAAAACGTAGAGGGACTAAAAACAATTTATTTTCGAAGCCACAATTTAACTTTTTAATACGACTCTGTTATTGTTTTTATCTTGTAAATATGGAGATTAGGGGAAAGTTGAATTGTATCATGTGGAATTGTATTTGTAATTGCGGATCCTTATGGATTCTGCGTGATTGTATGTAGTAAAAAATCCTCTCTGATAGGTAGTCTGTGACTACCTATAAACTTGCTGATTAATATTGCGTTTATATTGCGTTTTCAACAATCCGAAAAAAAAAGCTATTTTTCTAATCGTTACTTTCCAAGGTTTCTGTACAATGTCAGAAAAATTCGTCTTTACACACTGAATTATTCGTTATTTTTAAACAAATAATTTCTGTGCTCCTATAAAACTTGCCTTTTCCTTTGATTCCTCGCAAAAGTCTAAAAAAAGAGGGGGGAGGGAGGGGATTCCATTTATTCCTTGCACACATACTTATTTGTTGTATTAATATCAAAGTTCGAATTTATTTTTTAAATGAAAAATCGAAAATTCAATAAATTAAAATTTCTAATTACATTAGACGTCCTTTACTCCGGCACGTTCGGGACCACAGGAGCACCGAATTAGCAATTTTGCCTGATTATCGAACGTCAGTGCATTTTTTTGTGTTCACCTACATTATCAGCGTTTGCAAATTGCATAAATGTCTGATAAATACTGTTTTATATTTCGTCATTTGAACAATTATGAGCATTAATGAAAAACATAGAATACAAATTTTAAATCCAATTATTTAATATATACTGTATATGTGCAATACATTGCACATGTTGTAAAAAAATAATATAAACATTACATTTTAAAAAAGTCTCTCATATCATGTTTCTTCTGCGAATCGGATTTCTTCTTCCAAATATCGTAACGGATTATAAACAGATTTATGTGTTCAGCAGAATTGTAGCTTTTGTTCGATTAGGCAAATTTTGTAAATGTATCTAATGCATCAGAAGCCTGTTTCCAAGAGACTTTAGATTAATCTGCCACGGCTCCTTCTTCATCCTATTCCACCTCCTTAATCTAGGCTTCTTATGTGTGCTCGTATCCTAGTGATTCCAGTCAACAGTGGTCGTAGAAAAAAAAAGCGAGCTCGCTTGCCGGATTATAGAATATGCCGAACCATAGAAGGCCGGATGAAAGAGCTTCTACTGTAATTTAAAAACAAACAAAAATAATGCTTTCGAATTTAATAAAGTAGTAATTTTCTCATTAATTTAAACTTATTCGCAATTTATTTTTTAGAGTATTAAAAAATATTCGTATGTATAATATATTCAAAATGAATACATTAAAAAAATATATAGTAGTTCATTCAACTTAAAATAATCGATTTTAGTCAAAAAAGCAAACAGTTCTTCTCGAATAAAATTAAAAATATAATGCTCATATTTTACATATGACAATGAAATTATATCCCATTAAAAATATGTCTAATATGTAATAATTTCATCCTCTGCTATTCTATAAGGGTTAAAACACCAACCATAATTTCATAACTATCAAAGGTCTTTAAAATTAAGTTTATATTTCTCAGCAAAACACCAACCATAATTTCATAACTGTCAAAGGTCTTTAAAATTAAGTTTATATTTCTCAGCAACAAGAATTATTTGAACAAAACCTACACCTTCATTTTATATTCCCTCTCTGCTAAGTAATTGCTGGCCTAGTGGTTAAGACGCTCGATTCGAAAGGCATGGTCCTAGGTTCAAAGCCGAGGTTATCTGCAGAACAATGATTGAAGTATTTTTTAACAACTTCTTTTTTCAGATTACGGTAATTTTTTGTCCTAGAACGGAAATTTCTTTAATTGGTGGATATTTTCTTTCTTGTCACAGAGTAACGGACATTTATTTAATTGGTGGATACTTTCTTTCTTGTCTCAGAGTAATGGACATTTCTTTAATTGGTGAATATTTTCTTTCTTGTCACAGAGTAACGGACATTTCTTTAATTGGTGGATATTTTCTTTCTTGTCACAGAGTAACGGACATTTCTTTAATTGGTGATTATTTTCTTTCTTGTCACAGAGTAACGGACATTTCTTTAATTGGTGGATATTTTCTTTCTTGTCCCAGAGTAACGGACATTCTTCAGTTCTCGGATATACTCTGGTAGCAGTGCTGCAAGGAGTATTTCCGTGAATTGAAGAGAGTATTTCTGAGAGTGCAGTCAAAAAAATAAAAAAGAGGGAGTGTAAACAACAACAACAAAAAAAAGAGCGTGTGAGAAACATGCCAGGATTCTCTTCTGCTGATTTGTTTTCGTAGACGACCTTCACAAGACTGCATTCATCATAGAAAGCAAATGACCACATCAGAGGTTCCGCTGAAGCAAAACAAAATCCGATTGCATGTTAAAGGACCATGAGGAGTTCTTACATGTTAAAACACCAAAATAATGATTTGCGTTTTAAAATAAATAATACTAATTTTCGTCTTCCTGTAGTTTAAGATACTGCAGGCTATCTATTGGTGTCATGTAGGAAGATCTGACAAATTAATTCTTCACCTCAATAATTTTTAATTGATATGGATTTTCTGAAAATACGCATTTCATTTAAGTACACTTTATATTAAGAGTTTTTATACAGGATGTTTGGTAATATACAGGCATCTAGTGACTACACCGTTCATGGAAACGGGGTTGAATGGGGGTTTCAGTAAATTTCAGTAGATAAGGAAAGGATGTCTAGGGTTAAGGGCTGCTTCAGTCAAACGAAAAGACCCACCTCACTAATATCAATCCTATGAAAGAAATTATTTAAAGATACCTCGTTTTCATTTCAGAATTTTTAAATGATTTTTTTTTTATTGAATAATGCCAAATAAGGCAGATTGCTACAATGGCCGTTTTTTACTTTTGCGATTTTATCCGTAGATTTTTTTAGGAAGTTGCTTTCACTTTCGAAATCGGTTCCGAAAGTGTCTTAAATAAAAATTCCTGTAAACAAAATCAAAAAAGTAAAAAAACGGCCTTTGTAGCAATCGGCCCCAGCTTTTCAATAAAAAAAAAAAAATCAGGCTCAGCAACTCCAATGCAAATAAAATCATTTAAAAATATCTATATGAAAATGAGATATCTTAAAAAAATTCTCCCATTGGATTAACATTAGTGTGTGGGTGTTTCATCTTAACTGAAGTAGCCTCTTAACTGACCTTAATTACTGAAGATATTTGACAGTATATAAATTAAAATTTTAACAATATAATTTTATTTTTAAACGGCAAATACAACAAAGTATTAACATAATATTTTTTATCTCAGTTGAAATTTATCCCCACAATACACGATACAAAAAGTTCGGTATTATAATTACTGAATGTTTTTAACATCTACAGTTTTTTTAACCATTTGGAAATGGTTGTTGTTTCTGGTCGAGGATGGGGCCAAATGATGCTCGCATTTTATTTTTTTTAACGAAATTCAACAATGTTCTTTACTTTTAGAAGAATTTTTATTTGAATAGGTAGTATAAAGGTATAAAATCTTTAAAAGTTGTTTGAATAGGTAATCGAAAGGCATGTAATCGTTAAAAATTGAAAAAGTTACAAAGTATGTAGGCGCAAATTATCAGATATGGGAAAATCCAAAGCCAAAAAGCAACGCCGAAATGAAAATCGTTTTGCAAAGCAAAAATCGAGGTCTTCAACTCATTATGTAGGACATGAAAATCGAGGTCTTTAACTGATTATGTTACCCATAAAATCGAAGTCTTCAACTCATTATGTTACCCATAAAATCGAAGTCTTCAACTCATTATGTAGCCCATGAATATTGATTACAGAATAAAAGACGAACGCAAAAAAGGAAACAATGTAATGTTTAATCGTTTGATAGTAAAAGACCATGTCTCGAGGGTCTGCAATTCACTAGCCACGGCGTTTTACAATCGGTCGATTCTAACCGGGGAAAATTGAGCTCAACGTAGGTAATTTGTCGCAATCTGTGGATGATTCGATGGAACTGCTTTCGATTTGTAAACTGTTTTTCTTCTCGACTTGGAGAGTTTATCGATGAAGGTTTTGGTCGTCTGAAGTTTGATCTTTGCGATCTGTTGTTGAAGAGGATGCGACGGAATTTGGTGGACGAAATTTATATTTTTCGGTTAAATTTTGTTACGAAGGTGATTTGTCGCGATCTGTGCATGATTCGGTGGAACTGATTTCGATTTTTATTTATTCGATTATTAAAAAAAATCCAAATGGTCGTTGTAATCTATTATATATATATATATATATATATATATATATATATATATACTTTCTTTCATTTTTTTTTATAACTGCTCTTCTTACTCAATTTTTTTGTATGATCATACTACATAAATTTCCAGTTGCGCTCACTCGCAAGAAAAGTACATTTCGCAAAACTTCATTTTGCGTTTTGAAAAAAAAATCTTCGTGGAAATATATGTCCTATTCTGTTTACGCACCTGGAGCTTCAGGAAAATTCTCATGTACTTTTCTAGATATTTAACAAAACGCCTAAAATCGGAAGTCATCAATCATCATTAGCCGTATAGTGCAGCAGTAACGCCATATTAATTGCTATGCCGTTTAATTAAAGGGCGTAAATTTTATTTATTGTACCAAATTTAAGTGATACTATTAAATTCTTTTTAATTCTTTATGAAACAAACAAAATCAATCCTTATCTTGTTATGAAATTATAATTAAAAATATTACTTCAATGTAGCATATACAATTCCACTTATCAAACATATTGATTAAGAACTATATTGAAATAAAAATTATGTAATTATTTTTGATAGAGTTAATTTTTATTTCCGCTAACACATATATGAAAAATAATAACAAGAAGATTACATTCTACACTTCACAGTTATATTGAAATACCGTGATTCTTGTAATAACGATGGTTATGCGTTATTAAACATTTTCTGCGTTAAAACTATGCCAAAAAAAACCGAATATTCCTAGATTTAAAAAAAATCAAAAATACAGAAATATGCCATTACTTTCGTAAGAAAATATACATTAATCTTTTGCAGTTGATGCCGCCACAGTTGCGGCATTTAATATTAATCCATAAATGCCACATTAACGCCAGTATTTTTAAACGGAATTTTCGGTTTCTTAATTTTATGTCAAATTCGTGTCCCACTGTGACATTTGATGATTTACAAAAAAAAAAAAAAAAAAAAAAAAAAAAAAAAGCAATTTATCAAATTACAACGACCATTTGGAAAATGATTTTTTCGACGACTAAAATTTAAGACATCAAAAATCGCACGTCGTTGATCATACATTACGTACGCCATGAATTAAACATTAATAGTGTTATTACACGTAAAAATTCCTAGCGACAAAAATCGCCTGCGACTCGTATTTGGTGTGGAATATTTATATGTATTCATTCCTGTCCTATTTATCGATTTATCTATTTATTTATTTATTTATTTATTTATTTTTTATTTGGCTTATTTTATTTTTCATTTGCATGTGCAAATCTTACAAATTAAAATTAACTCTTTGCCAGAAATTGTTATTCATTTTCTTTCATTTTCATTAGTTATTATCCACCTGAAACTTACGTATTATCCAAGCATTTCATTGGCTGTTCGTGAAAAGGCTTTTCCATCGTCAGATTTCCAAGATATCTGACTAAGAGTTTTGAATGAAATTTCATTCTTAAATTTCTAAACATCCGACAATATTACTTTTTACACCATCGTATAGAGAAAAAAATGTACTTTTAAATGCAATTTGTTTGAAAGCTGTGTCTCAATTTGTTTCTGAGTTATTAATTTTTTTTGTAGTTTTTATTATTTTTTGTCATAGTGGCAACAGAAGGTATCCATCTCTGTTGAAAGTAAAGGAAAATGCGGATTACTGTATAGACCAATTAGAAAACGAATAAAATGCGGATTAAACCAATAAAAACCTTCAGATATGCTTTTGATTTCCTACCCTGACGAGAACAATAACCATTTTTCCAAATAGTTAAAAGAAAAAGTGCCTGGGAAGAGTACTTTGACCGTTAAGTGTTAAAACTAAAAATAAACTGCACATACAGTTAACGACATAAATATGAAAATATATTTAACTACAAACAAAGACGCCATTCCCCCTTATATCAAAAATTTAAATATATTAAAAATCTTTTTGAGCTCACGTTCAAGAATCTTAATAGAGAAAATAAGTAAATTGTTATCCGTAAATTTTCAAATTTACATGATATGAGATTCATTATTTTTAAAAGAATATTTTTAAGATTATCAAAAAATTATGAAACAAATTGTAAAAGCATGTAATTTTTTTTTAATGTGAAAAAACGTAGCTACAATAATTTGTCTATTGTAAGTGATTAATTTAGACTATTAAAAATAGCAAGATAAACTTAATTACAAAATACTGTATAATTTAAAATAACATGTTAAACTAAACCGGAAGCACCAGTGTCTGTTACGTTCTAAAATATAAACAATATATTGTAAAGTAATATTTCAATTAATTCTTTTTAAATAGCATTTTTAAAAACATTAATATTTCATATTAAAAAAGCAAAAAAAGTTTCCATTACCATTTGAATAATGTATGAGAAGGAATCTGAACGCTGATATAATGCAAGATTTACGAAACATACCTTTAAACCAATTTCATTTATAATTTATTCCATTTTGTCTGATTACAAATGCACTTTATTCTGCCAAGACTTTTTTATGCGAAATGAAAATATTCATGTCTTTAAAAGATGTGTTGAAAATTACATCTGCATTGCTAATACAGAATTTATGTTTAATCTTAAAACATTTTTTTTTTATAAATTTGTACTTCATGAAATGAAATTGGGGACAAAACTGAATAAAATTACGCATTAAAAGGTGTCTGCTTTAAAAGGCTTTAGCTTTTCTTAAATTATCTTATCAAAGAACTTAGAAAAGCAAACGAATGTTATTCATTATTTTGTATTTTGTACTACTTTTGTTAGTTATTGAGGTATGTACATGTATAATTGCGTTAATAAAATAACAATAAATATACATTTTATATAACTGAAACCAGTAAAAATAACAAATTTTAAAATATAGTAATTTTATTTAAGATTTTAACCGTATGATTATGCATATGTGTCGAAACTTTCTGGTATTTTCTATAATATAATTGTTTTGAGTATTATAAAATAATTATTTAAGTACGTAATAATTTCTTAAAAAAAAAACAAGTCTAAAGTACACATAATTTTGATAGACATTTTGTAGGACTGATATACAATCGTGGGGAAAAAAGTAAACACACTTTATTAAATCTACAACAACTTATAGTAGAAGCATGTTATTGGTCTAAACGTATGTTTGGATATAAAGTTTACTTTAAAATGAAATATAAAATTTGCTAAAGGGCTATCCACAAATCAAAAACAGACCAAACTTTTCTTTTCAAAGGCAACAGCCAATTTTGACAAAATATTTTCAAACTTTGGTTCAAGCTATGCCTCGATAAGAAATTTCGTTTTATTTGGATGATAAGTATTTGTATTCTAAACATACAAAATTTAGAGCTTCTAATGATAAATTACATTTTCATATTGTCTCCTGAAATTATAAACTTAACTAGGGGGCTTTGCCCCCTGCAGGCTCCGCTCCCCGCAACCTCTGTCCAGATACCGCAGAATCTAAAAACACGCTAATCTGATGGGTTTTAAAAGTATTAGAGGAGATTGAATTATACTGAAAAAAGCTGTGCAGATCTCCGTGTAAACACGTTTCCATTCAATTCCCTTTGATTGCAAAAATTTAACGGCGAATCAATTGCTGTTAAGACATCAAATGGTAGTTTTCGTTTTTGATTAAAGATGACCAGTTAAACATTTGAAAAGAAGCTAAAATAAAATAAATTAAGTATAAGAGTCTTTGTCTCACGGTATTTTAAAACAATCTCTATAATAATAGCCTAAGTCATGTGACTATAATCAACAGTTCCAGGCGGACCACTTCGCTTTTTATACTCTAGGTGACATTTTGGTACTTTAATGTTAGCCAGTCACAAGTGATAAGTCGCCAAATATTATTCTATCACCATCATTTCATCTATATTATAATAGTTCAAGTCATCAACAACCATAAACAAATACGGTCAGATCCCTTCGCCGTTCATATGAAAGTTTGGCAAAGATTTCATATACGTTTCATATTGGCGTGATTTTTTAACAACGCCAATTTGGGGAACGCATCAACAGCATAAACAGCAACATCCGGCTTACCATATGAAGCAAAATAACGATACTTTGGCGCCAGTTATGTGCCCGATCCGTATATGACATTGGCGTCAGAAAAAAAAATCGCGCCAATATGGGACCGTAAATTTTCTATTTTGATTAAAAAATCAAAAAAAAAATTCAAATAAAACTACATAAAAGTTGCCACGGTCGCAAAGAATTCTAGGTACTGTTACGCTAGCAGGATGCAAATCTCGCCAATAGATTTTTTTCTATTCGCCAGTTAGCATTTTTTCTTCGAGTAGTAATATTTGGCCAGATACGGTTATACAGGTTACAGATATACAGGTTTGGCGAGAATTTTATTTTTTTATGAAAATTTGGCGAAAACCTCGTTTTCAAAGACCAGTTACCTATACATTTTTGGTATTCCTTAGATATCCCGACAACCAAAAATCTATCGCCAAACTATAAGATTAAATGCCAATAATGGTTGATCATAAATGTCACATTCACTTGACTTTAAGCAAGTTACACGTGTTTACGTCATCAAGTGATTTTTATTCCGACGTTTTATTCGTATATTTATTAATGTTATACTAATTTATTTGTTCTTTCGTTATTTAAAATAAAAATTATGTCAATTTGTATAATTTGGCGAGTGTTTTGGCGATTTATATAATTTAGCGAAATTGGTCGACGGAATAACTAAGTAGTAATGTATTTCTTAATTATTTTCTAAATGAAATATAAAAAAAAATAATTAATAATCATAGAACAAAATAATTTATATAATTTGTAAAAAGAAATAAAAGTAAATAAACATTTATTATTAAATAAACAACAATAGCCGGGTTACCATGTCAACCTTTTCTGAAATATAAATATATATATATATATATATATATATATATCTGTTTGACTAAAATTCGAGTTGTCATCATGAGAAAAATGTATATAAAATTAGAAAAAAATTAATATTTCGAAAATTAATTCGAATTTAAAAATTCTAATACCAGTTTTGAAATCTGTGGATCAATATTGATTTTTGGTGTTAATTTCATCGCAAAGTATTTCATATTTTAGGAGAAATCGCCGTGAAACATAATCAGTTGTTTAATCAGTCGATTCATACTTCCGTTTCAAACTTCTGTTTCATAAATTCGTTTCATTAGGAATTTATATATATATGGTAGATATGATAATTTTTTGTGTGATTATAATACTAAAAATTCCAGCCGTAAATACATTGAATTTGTAATTTGAAAAAAAATATATAATATGAATTATGAAATTAATATTCGAAAAAAATATGAATTGCAACCTGCATTTTTTTTTTTTTTTTTTTTTGATAGATGTATATTTACTACGCTTTATGCGAATTCTTAATTTCAAATTTTTCGTCCAATTAGTTTTCGCATCATAATTAAAAAACTTCAAAATGAGGATTTAAATCTATGATGTGCAGAAAAGCATAATTTGAAAAACATATCTATACTTTACTCATTTTATTGAAACATTTGGGCTGGCAATAGTTGAAACAAATTAAGCGAGTGAATTGGCTTCATTGGCAAAAAATAATATATTAATAGAAGTGACATAGTCATTCTGTAGCATTTCAACAATCGAGGACGGAGCTTCAACTTAAATACAACCCCTAAAATATGCTCATTTAAAAATATTAATTTCTCTTAAACTGTTCGTATGAGTTTCGTAAAAAAATGTTTTTAGGCTAATTAAATGGTGTAGTATTTATTTATGTTGTCAAACTCTGGTCTTGCTATTTAAATAACAAAATTTTGGTTCGTTTCGATATGTATATGGCCCCCAAGAACATTTTATATACATCATTTGGAAGTAGATATTATTTCAAATCGTTTGGTATCAGTAACTTTTTTCTACAATAATTTGTTGCTGAGTTAATTGGGGGTGTTTTCTTTTTTTTTTATCCACGACTGTACATATGTGCAATTTGTCTATAAAAATAAAAACAAAATTCGAAATACTAAAAAAAAAATAACAAAAAAAAAACTAAATGTAAAATTGTAGACAAATATATATAATATTTTATAATATATTATGGATATTTCGAGAAACCTTATGGTGATTTTCTATAATACTAGGGGTAAATAAAACACCTATACGAGCTAGGCTCGTTCAGACACCGCAAACTCTAAAAGCAAGCTAATTTGATCGGCTTTAAACAAAATTCGGAAGACTGATTTATAATTTAAACAAAACAGTGGTGATCTCTCTGTTAGTGGGCTGTTTTCCTCCTTGCTTAAATCAGATCAGTGAAACATTTGAATATAAGCTATTATAAAATGAATTAAGTAAACAGAGTCTTTGTCTCCCGGTATTTTTTAACAACACTATAAAAATATTCTTTTTAAAAAGGCATCGTTTTAAATCTGACGTAATTTTCTCCAAAGCTTTCTTTCTCATTTTAATATTCACGCGAAAATACTTTTGTTGTTAGAAAGGAAATATTATTTGTACTTTCTTAGAATTCACAACGATAGTTTTAAAGATTATCTCAAAATATGAAATAAATGTCTCGCGCAAATATATTTTTAAATTTTAATTGTTTAGCAATATTGCTGTTTGGACATTTTAAATATGAGATAATTTCCTCCATTTACGAATTAGCGCACATTAACGACTTTACAATTTTCCTTCAATTTTAAAATTCACATATAAACATAGTTTTTATGACGTAATTTTCAATATATTCCTGCTTTTAATACATAATCATTTAATTCTGATTTGAAAGTTTTTTTTCGTTTATACTAGTCACGTGTAAATAAATTTTTAATTTGAAGGAAATATTGTTCTTTTTGCTCTTTTAGAAATTGGCAAAAAATTAAAATAATACCCTTTTCTAAAAGATGTAAAGAATATGTTTCGAAAAGTTGAAAATTTTAATTTAAAATGGAAATAAGGCCCCGAAAAATGAGCCAAATTAAAAAAATAATAAATGCAGTCTGCACACCGGGAGCATCTCATGTATATCCTCAGGAAATAGTATTACATTCCTATATATAATTTTTGCTCCTATAAAACTTTTTAATGGAACGATTTTGACTAACTTTAACATTATATATCTCTTAAAATATTACTTCTATTTAAAAACTGTCTGCATCAGCTTATTTACCAAGCATTTCTCTATAATACCGCCGATTTCCATATTTTTGTATGCTGTAATTTTCTTAATATTAACGAAGAAAGACACCAGGTCACAGAAAATTCAAAACAGGTGGCGGTGACAGTCTTAGTTACTTTTTTTAGAATATAGGGAGATAGAGAGATAATTGTTTTGTTATAATTAAAAGAATTTTTAAGCGTATAATAACTTATTACAAAAAACTGCGTAAACAAAACCAAAATAGACATATTTTTCATAGACATTTTGTAAAGCTGATTTATATCTTTTGATAAACAATTGTAAGTATCCTTATACAAGCAGAACATTGCATAGAATAAAAAAAATCATTAATTCCGCACTTCTTTTGTTCGCATTGATACCGATAATACTGTGAAATTGCTTGACTAAAAGACAACGTATTATTAAACAGTCATAAAACGGATATAATGTTCATAGGCATTTTGTATGACTAAATTTCTTATTTAAATAAGCACTTGAAAGACTTCCTATACACATAGCACTTGACAGAATAGTATAAAATTAAGTAAAAGCGCACTGCCGCTGTTTTCAATGGTACTAATAACAGTGCAAAGTCGTTCAACTTAAGCAACAAATCATGTCACATATATGAGGCAAAGATTTGCTATTCTGTAGAAACAATACTTCACCAAATATATTTTTACTCATTTCAATTTTTTTTAAACATTTGTACAAGTTCTGCCTTTGTTGTAAGTTCTTGTGAACGACCACACATCTAAACATAATGTTTATAAAATATTTTGTCTAATTTAGAAAAAAAAATTCCCGATGTATGTCATCGATGTTACTTAATAGTGTTCTTAATGATTTAAAGCTATGTGGCTAACAGAGCAATAATTTATTAGCATTTCAATCGTAATTCGTTTAAACGTTTAAAATTGGAAAAAAAAATGGTATTTACTACAGACAAACAAATTTTTCAAAACTTTTTTTTTTTTTTTTTTTTTTTTTTTTTTAATGATACAGAAATAGAAATATTTAAAAGCGGCTGTTATGTTAAAGGCTTATGTATAAAAATCTATATGTTACTAGAATATGTATATAAGTATACATGGATGAGTAAAATGCACGTTTGCACGTTTATTATATTTGTGTGTATTACGTAATAATAAAGAAGAAAATATTTTACAGAATTCAATCTCCTTTTTTTCTCTATTCCTATATTGCTTTTATTTTACTTTATCTATATTCCTTCTCAAAGCAGATTTCTTTAATGGTAATAAAACTGAAATATATAAAAATCTTGTGTTTTGCTGAGGGTTATGTATAAAAATGTATGTTACTAGAGTATGTGTAAGTACATATGAATGTGTAAAATGCACTATTATTATCTGTGTGTATATTACGTAATAATCAATAACAAGAAAATATTTAAAATGCTATAATCTCCTTTTTCTCTATTCATTTATTACACTTGATTTTACTTTGTATATATATATTTTATCTAAACCCTATGAAGAAGAAAGCGTCTGAATTATTTCCGAACATACATAAAGCGCATCGAAAACATTTATATTTTGACGCATGCGATTGGAATTTATAAACCTGAATTTGGTACGCTTTACACTGTGTTAAAATGAACTAGTGCTACTAGTACAGGGTTCGTACGCTTCAAGGACCTTTTACCAGAATTTTCGTAAAGTAATAGTTGCTTTATTTAATGAAAAAAAGTTCTATTTTCTATGTAGCGACAACTACTTTACGAAATTTCTGGTACTAAAACACCTAAAATTCCTAAATGCCTTGATGTGTACGAACCATGTAGTACTATATAGAAGAAAAAATCCCATATTGGAATATTAATAAACATTTTTTTCTTTAAAGTTAAAACCTTTGATAAAATTTTGTCTGACTAATGAACTTATTTATGTGCGCTTTTGAAATGGACAAAAAAATTGAATTTCTATATTTCATTCCAGTACAACAAGCAAGTATTCTAAAATGAAAAATCAAACGAGCTTAAAATAAACAAAAACATTTCAAAGTAAAATTTACAATTCTAAATCAAATAATAAAGTATATATATTAATATTAATTTAAAAAAAGAAATGAAATTAAAAGTGGGACTATTGTAGAAAATGAAAACATAATTAAATTTTCAGTACGTTCAAATAACATAAATAAAATATTAGAAGAGTAATTGAAAGAACAAGACAACATATTTCTGCTCTAAATTAAATGCTCTTTTCTTCATAGCCATTCTTTTTAAAAATATTCTATGTGTCGTTGAAATAATGTAGTCGAATTTTTATGATAGTTTTGCGTAAGTTCAGAGGAAAAAGAAATTTCATTTTACAATTACATTTGTTGCTAATTAGAACATATCTCAAATGTTTATTTTTTAGTAAGAGGATATATTATACATTTATTATAAAACAACTTCTAGATTGTATAGTAGTAATGTTATCTATCTGCGAAACAGGATAGGGGAACACATTTTTATAAAAATAGCCTTACATGTGTAAACAAAATATGGAAAAAATACATTCTGAAACGTATAGCATAAAGCAGCAGATTAGTGAAAGAAAACATTTTTCCATACACGTTCACCTACTTGAATACAGACACATATTTACTAATATAAATACACAAATACGCATGAAATGTGTCTCAAAATTGTAGGCGAGGCGCTAGAAGTAGTTGAGTATGCAAAATATGAGAACCGCATTTTTCCAATTGATATAAGCTCCGAAGAGCCCAAATATCAATATTATGGATGATGCCAGTCTATTTTATGGTCCAATTTTTTTTTATAGACCTTTCCCACCTTTTTAAGATATTTAGCGCATGATGCGGAGACTTTTAATTTTTGTTTTAAACGATAGTTACTAGTTATTTTAATGGAAATTAGCAATTGGAGCTTATTATAATAAATAACAACAAAGGTAAAGTTAAAATTATTTTTGATTAAGTTAAATAATGCTATAGAAATTGATAAAATATCTTTATTAAGATTGACGATCGTTTCGACGCACAACCGATCGCACAAAATTTACCTAAAATTTGGAAAAAAGATGCTATGTAATTTTAGTAACAATAGTAAAAATTAATGCACGCTCTCAAATAGCCAAGATAATTTAATTTTCATTTTATGTTTTGCAATATTTTTCGTTATGCATGTTGTCTCGTGACATTGTTTACCATGTTATTGTTTTTTTTAATTGTATGAAAATTAATCCACGCTCGCAAATAGCTAATGTAATTTTAATTTAATTTTATGTTTGCAATGTTTTTCATTATGCATCATGTCTCGTGACATTTTTTACTATGTTTGTTGTTTTTAAATTATGTGAAAATATTTTATATCGTGAATGAGTTTGAAAATGTCGCCGTTTGTGCGATGAAACGATCGTCAATCTTAATAAAGATATTTTATCACTTTTTATAGCATTATTAAACTTATTCTGTTTATAAGTGATTATTATACATGTTTTTATTTTTGATTCTTGAAAAGTAAATCTGCAGAACAGTTTTGCTCTGGTCTTCGAGTCAACAAAACTGCATAAACAAACAAGGTTCAACTAATTGACCGATTAATTCGTCTGTGGTATCATAGTGATGAAATGGAACGACTGGTTCTCATGCCAAGACGTAGAAGGCAGTCATATGCTGCTAAAAGTGGACATACGAAGCACTAAAAGTAATGAGTGGACATCTATAAATATGTTCATTGTGAGTACTGCATATGTATTCAGCCAATATTAAATGAAATACAAGAAACTATCTTCTAGGCTGATTTTTGTGTAAATGTTCTTACTACCATAATAATTTGGCTAGCACTGTATATATTATAAGACTCTTCGAAGCTTCCAGAAATTACAAGCACCAGATTTAAACATGGATTTATGAAATTTTAATTCTGATAAACTACTTATTCTCGTAATTTTTTCCAAAGATAAATTTCTTCAGAGGGGCTCTGAACCTGCATAGTCTCATTATTTTTATTTTCGAAATTTTCCATTAATTGTGCTGTATCATGATTATTTTATACCTTAAATTTGATTTGATTCTTTGAACATAAGTTGGGAGAGTAATTTTATGTTATCCTAATATCCAAATAGCAATACTTACTAACTCGACAAAAATCTACTTCTGATGGAGAAGTTGATCAAAATCTTATGTAAGAATGGTACTTTTGAAAACGTAAATTGATTTTATTGTAATATAATGCAATTTAAAAATCTAATTTTTTTACAATGTTTGTTTCTTGCAAACACTTATGGTGGTTATACTATAATATTTAGATGTGAGATCTTATAAAATTATAGAATCTAATCTACTCGAAAGCAATAGCATAATAAAATCTTCTCAAAATATGCATAGTGGGTAATCACCAGTGTAGAATGAATTTTAAACTTTTGCATTGCACTATCCAAAATTTCCGTAGTAAATGTTATGGCACATGTACATCAATTAGATCTAAAGAAATATGCATTTTCGGTTAGAGCAATTTTTAAAAGAATCAAACTGATATTCTCACATCTTGCAACATTGAGCTGATATTGTATTTGACAGATATGATGAAATATTCATAAAATATTGGTAACGTTTTTGCTAATAATGGTCAATCTTCCTAAAAAGAATCATCATTTCAAGCCATTCAATACAAATTTCATCAGGTTTTTCTTACATGTTTAAAGTAAATTCAATTTAGTTCGATCTCTTAACGATAGTGCTCTCACTAGGCACAAGAAAAAGTAGTCAGATGTATGTGTATATGTAGAGATTTCGATGATCCAACAAAAAGTTTCGAACTGCTAGATTCTTCATTGTGAAAAGAGTTTGTCCGGTTTCAAAGAAGATACGAAAATGTTTTCCCATCTACTTCGCGCAGTAAAAGGGCTACAAATCACGCAGTAAAATCACCCAAATATGCCTATTTTTTAATGTTTTTAGTATGCTATTGCTTATGGTATATCCGGTTGTATTTAAGATCTTACATCTAAATATTATAGTATGACCATTAAAACTTTTTTTTCCAATACAAAAATTATAAAAACAATACATTTTTTAATTAAATTAAAGTTTAGTGATTTCCGTTTACATTACCATAAGTACCTTTTTTATGTACTATTTTATTAAGAAGTCTAAGGTATACAACACAACAAATAGAAAATTTTCGAAGATAAAATTGATGAGACTCTAGGGGTTCAGAGCTCTCCGAAGAAATGTATCTTTGGAAAAAGTACATGAATAAGCAGTTTATCAGAATACCATACCATAAAACCGTGCTTAATCTGATGCTTCTAATTTCTGGAAGCTTCGAAGGATTTTATATGTTTATCTCTCGCTCTCGCTCTCTAATAAAAAACAATGACACACAGAACCGACGTTGGCACCCCTGATCTACAGATTTACTTGTTAAAAATATAACTTTTCCTTTGTTGTTGTTTAATATTAGGTTGAGCAAAAAGTTCTGGTAAATTTTTAATTTAATAGTTACCAGAATTTGTATCGTATACGATGTTCGTGCCATCAATGCCGAGCTCTATTGCCAGCAGTTGGGTCGCGTCTACGATAAATTGGTGCAGAAATATCCAAGATTGCTCCGCCGAAAGCGCGCTTTGTTTCAGCAGGACAATGCCAAACCGCGCGTGGCCCAGAGGACCAAGGACAAGTTTGCACAGTCGGACGGCGTCGAAATTCTTCCACCCCTCGCTTACAGTCCAGACGTATCTGAATCCGATTATGGCCTCTTTCGATCAATGCAACACTTATTCAAGGGAAATTCAATTTGAAACCTTTAATGAAGTTGAAGAAGCATGTCAAAAGTTTTTCGATTTCAAGGAGCCGCCATGGTACTTCCAGAAAATCCGGAAGCTGTCAGAACGATGGCAGAAACTCGTGACTATGATGAACTCTGCTTTGAAGAATTGTCCTTTTTGCTCTTGTTGTTAATTTGGGAATAACAACGCAACTTTCATAAATTTCCCAGAACTTTTTGCTCAACAAAGTATAATAACCCATAATTACTAATTTCTATTATAATAACTAATAACTGTCGTTTAAAATAAATATTAAGACTCCACAGCATGCTCCCAATGCATTACTGTGAGGGGAGATGTATAAAAACAATTGGACCATAAAATGAATTGGCACCATACGGAATATTAATATTTGGGCACTTCTGAGATTATATTAATTGGAAAAATGCGGTTCTCACATTTTGCGCACTCACACCTTTCTTGCGCGTGGACTATATGCTGTACGCGCTATTCTATTCAATAGGGCGCTTCAGGTGGATTGCATGGGAGTGGGGGATGCACCACGGCAAGATGCATTTTTAAGTTATTTAGGATCTCAGGTTTACGAATCTGAACATAGTTGCCGGTTCTCATATTTTGCATACTCAGCTATACTTCTAGCGTTTAGTACTAGCTCTTGGCACTTAAAGATACATTTCGAAAAGTTTTTTCAAAATGTGAGACACCCAACCACCTCATACTATCGAAAATGTCAAAGAATTGATTAAAAAAAAAGTTTCGGCTTATTAAAAAGATAAAAAAAACATCATCCATAACAAAATAAAAAATATTATAAATATAATACAATTAAAATTATGACTTTTCATGTTTAATAGGAAATTTTTAAGTCTAAATGTTCTTTGCAGTGACATAATAGTAGTAAAATAATCTCGTTAAAAATTTGTTAGTGAAAAATAATTTAATATTTTTGCAGTAAGTTTTAAACGGTATCTCTGAAAGCATAATGCCTAAAATAAAAATAAATATATTTTTGAGAAATCATCCGAACGATACCCAGCACAATATATATATTTTGATTGGCAAACTAAATGTTTCCTAAAATATTTATGAATGGTTAATAATCAATAAATATGTGGTCAATCACCTTAATACCCCTGCCAAGTTTTAACTTTTCACGTTCCATAAGTTTTGAAAAAAAAAACGGCTTTTACAGACGGACAGACATACACAGGTGTGATCTTATAATGGTTCGGTTTTTAAATTTTTAAGTACGGAATCCTAAAAATGGCAAACTTAATTAAAACAAAACAAACATTTAAAAAATGGCACTGTATTTGAAACGACTAAGTTCCTAAAAAAATTAGTTCTCAAATGAAAATAAGTAAGAAAATTCTGAAAGCTGAATAATATCGCTAGACATCAGTTTGTAAGTATTGCTTTAATACCAGAGATGTGAAATAGGAAAAAAAAAACTTACCTCTCAGAATGAAAGAATGTCTTATACGTGAAGCATAGGCAAGACGAATTAAATCTCTTTCAAAATTATTTGCAGAGTGTCTCACTCCTTTCGTGTTTATTAATGCATGCAAACGCTTTCCTCTATGTTAAAAAAATGCAAATTAGCATATCTTGCTAGGAATGTTCCTAAAATCGTCATTTCCATTGCTAATGAAAAATATGATGGAATATTTTTGTGTTGGATGTATTTCAGTAAAGATTCATATGAAGGGGAAAATGAATCATTTAACAGTTATAAGAAATAATATCCCGAAAAAAGAACATTAATTCTATGTGAGTAAAGTAAAGTATTTTCATCAAGATATATTGAAGGTTTGTTTATGATAAAAAACTTTTACTATATTTGTGTTTTGTACAAAATCAGTTTCTGCCAAAAGGACTTTCTTCGAATCTCTAATTATTGCATTTTAAATTAAATAACACAGAGTTAATCTTTATTTTAATCGGTCATAACTATGTTTAGTACTGAAAATGATGGCAAAAGTGCTAAGGCCATAACTTATAGTTTGTGGTAAGAGAAATTTACAGCATTTGCGTTACGATGCGTTTTTTTTTTTTTTTTTTTAGTATTTATCTTTCGGAAAACAAACCGTAGCTTTATACTGCATCGAGAATTATTGAAGTTGTATGCTTTATACGATGTTACAAATACATGGAACAATTATGTAATATCTTAAATAGGATCACAATTTTGTTTCTTTCTGAAAACTAGCCTGTTTTAAAATTCCAGACAAGTTTCTGTGTAAAGCTATTCACGCGTCAGATAAGAAGAGCAATAATGAGTAGGATGCCGAAAAAATGTCTGTTAAATTAGGATTGTTTTAGAAGATTTTTCTGAAAAAAAAATGGCTATTTATTTTCAAACGGAAATCCTCATTAGGTTACACAAACTTTAAATTGAAAATTCTACATAAATATAAATAATCTAAGAAACAAGAAAAATAAATTATTAGAAACTTGAATCAGAAATTAAATCCCTGGAATAGAATCATTTGTAGCATCATTTATACTGGAGCGTTTTATCAAATGTTATTGGTGCTTCTGAAATGTACAAAGACAAGATTAACATTTTTAAATTGAATGTAGAAATTTGGCAAAAGTATCCTTTTACCAAAAAATAATTGACATTATTTATCATGTAAATTTAAAAAAGAATATTTGGAAAATGTCAAAATAATCAATTGGAAGACTCTTTTTAAAACAAAATAGGAATTTTAAAACAAATTGAAAGATTCGCCAAATAAGCACATGTCTTTGGTATCGTCTCTGTACAAGTGATAAAATATAATAATTATTAATGTTCCGACTATGGCTACCAGTTCACAAAACACCATTTTACAAAACAGGTATTTAAAAGATTCGAAATCCGTATTGACATTGCAGCAGACGGTCACAAACAAAAGCCTATAGTAGTGTTTTCTTTTTATATTTATGTCTCTTTTTTTATTGAGTTTATTGAGTTTACTAAGTCAATAATGGGAAGGGGTGAAACATAGAGATATTTAGCCTAAAAATGTTTCTTAAAATTTTTGCGTTGCCATCCCATCTTAAGCATAATCATACACATTAATTTTATGAGATGTGAATAACGATATTTCATCACTTATATCCTAATTTTAATATGATGCTTAAAGCTTTATATGTTTAAGGTTTTTTAAAAGGTCAAGATTTGTTCTTTTAATGAAACAAATAATCTAAAAATATATTTTTTCAAATAGGTTCAATGATCTCAATAATGTTAATTTTGATTTTTTTAATTCTATTTTTTTTACATGGCTTATCGTATCTCTGTGCATATTTACATATACGAAAAAAATAATAAATTTCAAAATTTAAGGTATAAGTTCAATTTGCCGTTATAATGTGTGAATAATATAAGTAAATATCTTACATTAATTGTGGACTTCATAGTGCGACGGCAATATGGGTTACCAATGGTATCAACACTTCCCGTATATTTTCTTTCATTTAAATTAAAGTCTATTGCATTCGTTAATTTTTGGGACTTCCAATGTGAAATTTTCATATGTTATACGAAAATTAAAACAATAAATATTGGCTTTTCCATAATCAGGTTTTTTTCATGATTCAATACTTTTTTCAAATTCATATGACATTATACATTCATCTGCTGGCGTCCATTATATTTTCAATATGACGTAATATTCACTGTTTTTAAAAATTAGTCAAATTATTTATTTCATTTACATTTTTCACTTGGGAATCTTGCAATAGAAAGGTTACGAAGTATATTCACTTTTTTTTTTTTTTCTTAATTCGTCAAACCGTTTGTTTCCTTTTTCACGTGGAAATCTTACAATAGAAAAGTAATCGTTGTGGTAAGACTTTTATTGTAAATTTTTAATTGATGGCAACTGCTGTAACAGAAAATGTTTAAATTGGATAGGAAATTGCCGTTAAATTGGTGGTTTTCTGTTAATTAAAAAGTAACTATAAATTATTTCGATTCCGGATTAATTTAGTTGTCTCGGCCGTGTTTTAATCCTTTGAACATTTCACAATTCCGGCTTCCAAACAGCGGATTTGTACAGAATTACAGACAGGCAGACAAATTTTCATTTTTATATGTTACATTTCTTATTATTTTTGTTATGAATTCTTGCACCTTATAAATTTGTTTTTACAGAATACTGTATCTAATAAACATTCGGAATGCATTATCGATTTTGTAATTTGTTGTGTTAAGAAAAGTATCTTATTTTTACAAAATCATTTTAGATTCCTTAAATAATAAGAATAATAGCCATTGCTTTTTTCCATCTCTTGAATATTTTTATTGGTGATAGCAGATTTTGATGCGAAAATTTTATTGAAAAATGAACCTATATCTTTTTCTTAATGAAATTATTATTTATCATTTAAATTTTGTTATACTACTTGATATTGTTCATTAGCAAAATGCATGCATATATTCTGCATTTGCATTTATAATTTGACCTCCTCTAAGATTTTACATTGTTTACAGAAACAAAATAATTCTTGAGAAAAGAAAAAACATATTCCACTGTTTTCTTTGAAACTACATTAAAATAAATGCTGGTGAATAATCTATGTCAAAAGTTACCATCTCGATCCATTTACGCTTGACATACATATTACATCCTTCATTAGTCATATCTCTGTTGTTGAGTAAGTATAAAATCCCATGATATTAAATCTGCATTAGCTACATCATAAGAGGCCATACATTTGTCAATGTGATTAAGTACACATTCATATCGTCATTTATGCTATTATCGACCATCTTTTATAAGCATGTCGCATACTCCCATACTCCTTAAATGTAGCAGTTTAATGAATACGTGTGTGTTATTGAATGTTTTTTTGTTTTGTAATATTCCTTCAATCTACATGTTTTTTTTTCCTTTTTATTACTTTCTTTCTTTCTTATTTTTTCAGACATCAGTTATATATATATATATATATATATATATATATATACACTGGTTATCAAAAATTAAGGAAAAGTCACAAAATGCCAATTTTTAAATACGGGAATACTCAAAAATAAGTACTATAATTCGAATAATTACTATTCCTGCAGAACAGCTAGTCCATATAACATCTCATTCAGGTCACACATGGTCACAAAAGTCAAGGTCACTACGGCGAAGCAAAAAATAGGAAATTCCATACGTCTCTTTTATGAGTCTCAAATGACCACTATATGTGACTCAACTGACAGGTCACTGTGACTGCTGCTTTGTGGCGAGTCACCAGGTGACTTTACAATGTCATTTCATTGAGACTCTCGTGTGACTCTCGTCTGGAGACTCACTTTCAAAGTCATTGTGAACGTTGCATTATGATAAATCACCAAATAATGTCAAATTAAAGTCACATGGTGATTTTTCATCACTTTTCACAGTGGTGACTTTACAGTAGGGTCTCTGTCACCATTTGACAAAGTCATGTGACAGAAAGTCACCGTGTGACTTTAATGTGACATTATTTGGTGATTTATCATAATGCAACGTGCACAATGACTTTGAAATTGAATCTCCAGATGAGAGTCACACGAGAGTCTCAATGAAACGACATTGCAAAGTCACCTGGTGACTCACCACAAAGCAACAGTCACAGTGACCTGTCAGTGGAGTCACATATAGTAGTCATTTGAGACTCATAAATGAGACGTATGGAATTTTCTATTTTTTGTTTCGCCGTAGTGACTGTGAGTCTTGTGACCATGTGTGACCTGAATGAGATGTTATATGGACTAGTTGTTCTGCAGAGATAGTAATTATTCAAATTATATTACTTCCTATTGAGAATTCGCGTATTTAATAATTAGCATTTTGTGACTTTTCCTTAATTTTTGATAACCAGTGTATTAGCATAAAAATGCATTTTTTCCCTTCTAAATGAAATATTGTGTTTCTTTCAATTTTAGGATTTTTGTTATTTCGATTGTGAAAAATAAATTCATATAATCTTTCTAAGCAATATTCTGATGAACATTCAGTAAGATATACATTACAGAAATCGCAATAAATATATTTAAAGCAGGATAATTTAATTTGAAATAAATTATCTACGGAGTGCCAAGCTTACTGGTCTTTTTTTCATTAATCAAAATAGATACCCCTATTTTTTCCATATTTTAAATCAGTCTTCGATAGATCTTGTAAAGAAGAAGATATATGCATATTTTTATTAATATAAATACGGTTTTTTAAAGTGTACTTCACACTAGACAGTGTAAGTATTTATTTATTTAATAATACAATTGCTGAAATAGTAGCTTCTAAAAATAATAAAAAGCAAAGTAAATATTGATATTAAAACCAGTGTCCTGTAAATTATAATTTTCACTTTTTCGCGACGACCGCCATTTATATATATATATATATATATATATATATGTACATTTATCACTAGATTACAAAAACAGAAATTTTTCACTTAATTCAATCTCTAAAAATTAGTAAGGCATAATCTTCGATTATAAATTATTAAGAATAATATGGATTCGGTAAACCCTATGGGCCACTTATACATGTCGCACAAAGATTAAGGTTAGGGAAAGTTTTAACAAAACAATGTGTGATATTCGAAAGGGAATAAAATTAAAAAATATAAAGTAAAGTAAAAAAAAAAATGAAGACTTTGAACTGTAAAATGAAGTTGTTACATATTTTATGATATAAATCTTAAATATATTGCATGGACCATCTAGCCCAATGGATACATAGCATGCTAGCCAGAAAATGAGGACCCCGGGCTCATATTCGCAAGTTTGAAACCAGAACTGTCCCAGAGGGGTAACTATCCAAGGTTTTCAGGGTTTCCGATGTACAAGCACAATAATTTTGGGGCACATTTTCTTCACATATCCTCCTTGAAGTCATTTCTCATACATTAATTTGCAAGAACTGACTGATGCTTGACAAGAATACTATCCCCGAAATATAAGCAATTGAATAAGCGCATATGCATTAGCATATTTTCAGTATTTGTTACATAAATGTATTCAAGTCTAGCGAATTCATTAAATGAGACAAATGATGAAAAAATGTTATATTTAAAAACCATTTTCATATTCTTTAAACTAACGAATGATATTCAGAAGTAAACGGAAAAAAAAACAATAATTAAAAAAAAAACACAGATGCATTTTTTTGCAATCGTCGGCAACCATCGAAATATAGCACGTCAAGTATCCACAAACCCGCAATATTTACGACCGTACAACTTGAGACAGACTTAAAAATATTATGTAATGTAGACAAAATAAGAATTAAACACTATAGACATAAAAGATTAACTTTATAATGAGTTACGTGGTCCGTGGGTTTATAAGAATGCAGCGGTCCGTCAGATATATTATGTTTGTCAATTTATAATAGTTAATATTGGGGACAAACACTTTACATTCCCTATAGCGGAGATTGCGGACGATTCTGAAATGCCAATATGAAATGAAATATTATTACGAAATACAGTGAAACCCCGATTTAACGTAACCCGTATTTAAATATTTCCCGCATTTAACGCCATTTTTAGCTAGTCCCAATTAATTTCCTATATTTGTAATGTTAAAAAATCCCGGATTTAACGTTATCCTTTTGAATTATTTCCCGCATTTAACGGTTTTTTTTTTAGCTATAAAATCTCAATGAAAAATTTCTAAATTAGTCAGAATTTGTGATTTAAAAAAAAACTTTCTTATCAAAACGTTCAAAAATCATTCACAAGCCCTCCTCTTTTTCATCCGCACCTTTTTATTTTATTCGATTGTGTTTTCTGTACTACAACACAAGGTTACCTACGACGGAGCTGATAGAATTCGTTAGATAGTTTTCATAGCTTTAGATTGTATGGCGTCAAAAAGAAAGCTTTTTTCTTTACTTGAAAAATTGGAAGTTATCGCGAAAGCCATAAACTACAATTCATATGTTTAATTTGAATTTCGTATTCAAATTTGTAAACAAATTTACACTAAGTAGATTTAATGGAGAAAAATTGTAAAAAAAAAAAAAAATAGAAAAACAGGCTAAAAAAAGAAAAAAAAAGTGAAATCGTCATCGTTTAAGGAATTTGAAAATTGGAAGCCATTAGAACTTTCATAACACTGAAAGCGTTCTTTTGAAATACGGAAGACCGAGAGAAAAACTTACACAAACTCACATACCTTGAGAAAGCGATTCGTGATGTAGCTGCTAAAAACAGGATGCAAAGTGAAATAAAATATTTATTTAAAACATAACTAATAAAACCTGATGTTTAAATCATTGTAAATCAAGAAATGAAACGTATCTTACGTAAATTAGTCTTTATTTTATGGTCAGTGTTTTGTTTTCATCTTACCCTGATTTAACATTTTCCCGCATTTAGCGTTATTTCTTTATGGTCCCTTGAATAACGTTAAATCGCGGTTTCACTGTATATCATATATTATGAAATGCCATACATTGCACCTGTACTTTTGCTCACATGATTGTCCACCTCTAAATATTTCTTGATGATGTTCCTCAAAAAGTTCGGGAACTCTTCTTACAAGAATGGTCCCTCCTTACCGAGCATACTCAGAATATTTTGAAAAAAAAATACTAATTAAACTACTTATGTATGTAATAAAGGATCAGTCAAATTTAGCGGTGGAATTACAGTAGAATGTCAGTAAAAAAATAAAATACTTTCTAGTATTTGGCGCGAAAAGATAGCGCCATGTAGTTCGGCATGTAGTACTTTTCCTCGCCAAAAGCAAGCTATTTTAATGCACCTGAAAATTGCTTGCTAATAGATTTTTTGAATGCGTATAAATAGTATTTAATGAATTTAAACTTAAATAATGAGCGAATTTAATAATTACTTTTTTTTATATTTTTTTATGTTGCTTGTTATTAATTTCTTTTTACTTTAAAAACAATTTCATATATTTACAAGTATTTGAAAATAAAGGCAAGATGAAGAATGCTGCAGTTATTTATTTCAATCTCAAAGAAGTAGTTGTTTCCATAGCAACAAAATTAAATCGACAGCCCTCAATTGGTCTTAATTTTGAGATTGATACAATTTTAATAAATTAAAAATTTGCTTTAATTCATAAAATTTAATAGTTAACATCCGTTATAAATATATCTATATGACAAAATTATAGTTAAATCAAACTAAAACTGACAAAACTAAAATTCTTTACATTAAATTTATTTTAACAAGTTCAAAATGAAACATTTTTATCTTAAAAAGTAGTTGGAAAAACAAAGTTTTTTTTATTATTTTATTCCAATGCCAAGCGGGGATAAATCGCCAAATATCGAAATATTCATTATTTTTTTACGGACGCATTATAGAGTTTTCGCCTAATTCTTCTTATAAACATATCTATTCTCATGAGTAGAACATTCTATAATTTCTTTCAGATTTTTCGGAGTATGCCCGTATGGAGGCATTCCTTGTTAGAAAGAAAATAGCTTACAACATAGCCTAATAAAAAACCCTACTGTTAAAAGCTCTGCGTAATTTACCAAGTGTAATAATCATTTTAATCATTTCTATTTTTTTCTCCGATATTTAAAGCATACTGATACGGGAGCTGCAGAATGAGCAATAACTTGTACATGAAATTAGTTTGCATAATTAAAAAAAAAAAAGAGTATTAAAAGTTATTTTTATTTGCTTCTTTCTGCGAGTACCTATTGGTGTATTAAAAATGGAAATTCTAATTTCATCTAGTTATACGTGATATCGATAGATTGGCGTTGAAAAATATTCATTTATATATAGAATTCTATCTTATTAATAATACTTTCCAACATACTTGACAAGTATCAATAAAAAAAAATAATGTTTAAAGCACCAAAACCCCTTATTTCTTGTTGGAAACTAGCTTCAGTAGCCATAGCGTACCGTCATCAGTGCAAAATATGATTGCTGAAATATATGTAGGAGAAGCGGATTCAATGATAAAGTTTAATAGCCAATAAAATTACAGGAAATTTTAGGAAACAACCAATGAAAGAGAAGTGGATTCAAAGATAAAATTTATTAGCCAATAGAATTATGATAGGGCATTTTAGGAAACGGACCATGTGAGCGGATTCAAATATCAACTTTATTGGTAGAATTTCAAGCATGATTAGAAAACAGCCAATAAGATTTAATAAATGCAGTGTAAAAACACGCAAGTGGAATTTATTAACAAGAGTTTTTTTTATAATTTTTCCAGAAATCTGACATAAACATTATCATTGAATTCGCGCTTCTCCTACATATATTTTAGCAATTTTCTTTTCTGAGCAGTCATGTTTTGCAATGACGACGTTATGCCATGGCTACTGAAACTACTTTGCAGGAAGAAATAAAGTGTTCTGGTGCTTTAAACGTTGTTTTTTTTACCCGGCTGAATAGAAGGGTTATGTGTTTCACGCGTATCTGTGTATGTGGATTTCTTTATACCCTCGAAACATTCCAACGGCTGGATGGATTTAATGAATGATGTCTCTATCAATTCGTCTTAATGGCCCGATGGTTATAGGCTAGGTTTTGTTTTTATAAATCGAAATGGCGGCCGTAAAATACAAAATGGCGGTAGAGACGAAAAATATATTGAGTGGCATATCATTGGATAGGTCTTTCAAAATGTAGACGATGTTTTGTTCACTGCAACTCTAACTATCATTGACATCAAAAGACTTCATCAAAACAGTGTTTATAGATAGGAACTAACAATTAAACACAACATAAAAGTCATCAATACAAGTAAATAAAAAAATAGGTAAGTAATATAAACAAGTAATATAAAATAAAATATTTTAAGTCAATTCCTACTTATGTCAATAAGAGAACTTTGTTTCTCCCATTCTTCTTTCCTGTTGAGTGGCGCTTAAAATGCTTTGATCAAGAAGAGAGCTATCTCGGTCTTAAAATACCTTGATCAAGAAGAGGGCTCTCTCGGTTATTGAAGATTAATTAATTTAATTTAATTTATGAATAAATATTTGAAAAAAAATCTGGATTAACATCAAGTGTCATCCACTACACGTTAAAAAAAAATATTTGAGCTTTGGATGAATAATAAGTATTTTATTAACGATTGAAAATTTGAACAAGATATATATAGCGAGAGTGTGAGCTTATAGTAGGAATTTTTAAAAAAAGTAGTTTCACATTGAGGAGAAATAATTAATTAGTTCGCTTTTTATTCAGCCGGGTATTTTGATTTTTCAAATTTAATAGTTTATTATTAATTATATTGTACTGTGCCAAGTAATTTCTTATGCTAATGCTTGACATGTATTTAAGATGTCAATTCCTCTGCCTGTGAGCTGCTTGGTTGACTGGCCTCCAACATCTTTGTAAATATATTTGAATTTTAAAATAACTTGTTAGTGTTATTGTTCTTTACTTTAGGATATTGCCTAGTGGAAATACAGTCCGTAGGATTTGTTGTTCATTTACAAGTGTCGAAAACTTTTGTAAAACCCTGATACTTTTTCGTATCGTGTTCTAAGTATCACATATATTTATTCAAGTGAATTACAGGCTTGAAAATTCTATATTTTATCTTTCTAATTAATATTATCAGGACACATGATTTCTTTTCAAATGAATATTGATTAATTTAATATCATTTTGAATAAAATAGAACAAATTAGGAAAATAATATCGTTTAGCTAAAATGAAAGAAATAGGCGAATAAAACTAGATTATATCTTTTTATAAACCGCATTTTTTCATATTTATGCAGAGGAAAACTGTAAAACGAATATTTACCATGAAATGTTTAATATCATTATTTTGAATTTTTTGAAATTTTGAAAGATTTCTTCTAAGAGACATTGGCAAATTATGTTTAAGAATTTTACAAAATAAAATGAAATATTGAAACTCATTTTCCATTTTATCGTACTTACGCTATAATAATATTTTACAAAGCTAGCTGCAAATTTGGTGAAATTTATAAAACTTTTTCTTTTACCATGCTTCTATCTGTTTTGAATATATTTGAAATAGTTTTATCATATTATTATACCAGCAAATGCAAAACGTTCTTCCTCTACTCTCCGGCGACAAAAGTTGGCGTCGTAGCAAGATGGAATAACAAAAATTCAAAGCCTTAGCGTTAACGAATGTTCAACAAGAGGTAAACTCTAAGATTATGCAACCAGGGAAAGTTGATGATCTTGCAGAGAAATTCTATTTTATAGAATTAATGAAACGTACTTTGTAATAACCTTTAAAATAAACTATTATATCTACTTTTGAGGCATTGATAGTTTAGTCACTGAAAACTTCAACATAAATATTTATCCTATACAGCATAATTATGCCGTTTAAAAAATTCAAATATTAATAAAACTAAAGATGAATAATGACATGCACAGTTCCTGACGTGGTGTTTTTTTAATATGGTGTATTTGTTTTGCAATATAGTATTTTTTTAATTAACATTGTCATTTTTTGTTATTATGCATAAGCGTGGGGAGACACCAGGGTGGAGTGTATACAGGGTGTCCGGTCTCAACGGTGTTCAATGGCTAATTCCTAAACCGTAAGTCATAGATATTTAGTTCCAATTACAAAAATGTTTTAAATCGGGTAAATAAATATTTTAAAAGCGATTTGGGTCAATAAAACCATTTCTTGAAAAATTACGAAATTTAAATTTTTATACGGTCCCCCGGTCCTATAAGTTATATTTAGTAATTTTTTCCTATTACACTGACAAGTAAGACAAAAAAAGTCCCAATCATATAACACTAAAATTCAGCGAGTTATGAAACTTTAAAAATGCATGACTTATGCCACTTTTCTGCTCTGAAAACAAACGAGTTCGGCTTGGCTTTGAGGGGTCATATATCAAGTGCTTAAATTATTCGAAGATCTTATTTCATGTGTATCTGCGCTTTTAAAAAAATCGCACAAGTATTACGATTAAGTTTCAAAATGGCTAAAATAAATATGTTTTATTTTGTCAGGATTTGAGACTGTTTTTTTATGATTTCTTTTAACAAAAATTATGTTTTTTTATAAATTTTTATGTTACATCATCGATTGTATGTATGTTTTCCCAGTTCAAAATTTGTACTCGAACTTTAACCCACTTTTAAATATCCGATCGAAATTACATTTTACATACTGGCGCAAATCCGATAACAATCTAATATTATTATGATTTTCGCTGGTTACCATTTATACTTATTTTACAGGATAACACAAAAAATTTCGGATAGATTACCGCCAAGAAATTTAAGAAAATGTTTTAGATTGGATAATACAAGACTGCGATTGTTGTTGTTTTTTTTAACTTATGTATTTTTTAGCACTGAATCCGAAAATTACCTTAATTTTTAACCATCATGTCAGGATATTCCGCAAATACTAAATTGTAAAATTTAAAGAATAACAAAAATCGGATACTATAAAGTAGAGGAAATGGTGTGAAAACTTTTAATAATTGATTTTTACGCACTTTTTAGCACTGAATCTGAAAATGACCGTCATTTTTAACCATCACATTAGAATTTTTTTGAAAATTGCAAATGTGTAAGTTAAAATATAGCGAAAATCTCATACTATAAAATATATGTAAAACATTTTATTTTATTTTATTTCATTTTATTCAATAATTTATTCGATATTTTTGCTTATCCTGGGATTCTTAGAGCTAAACAGCTAAGTGGTCCGAAGAGATGGGGGAGGAGATTCAATTTTAACTTTTAACTTTTTAACTTTGAAATTTGCAATTCGCGAAAAATCCTGATGCGATAGTTAAAAATGAAAGTCAATTTCGGATTCAGCGGTACAGAATATATAAGAATCAATTATCAAAAGCTAAAAAACATGACTAAATGTTCGACTAAATTTGTGAATGACCTCCAATGTGCATCAAAAAATATGCTCCAACTTTAAACAGCTATTACTAGGTCAATTTTAATCGTAGAATAACGGGACTTTTTTTGTATTGCTTGTCAGTGTAAAAGGAAAATTTTACTAAATATAACTTATAGGACCGGGGGATCGTATAAAAATTTTAATTTCGTAATTTTTTAAGAAATGTTTTTATTGACCCAAATCGCTTTTAAAATATTTCTTTACCTGATTTAAAATGTTTTTGTAATTGTAACTATATGTCCGTGACTAACGGTTTATGAATTAGACATTGGACACCGTTGAGATCGGACACCCTGTATGTATAAGTCTAAGCTGGATCTCTGACCAGGCTATATTGCTAAACTCATGCTGTCAAATGTTTAAAGGGTAAATTTGTCTGTGAACATTATGCTATACATTTTTTTTATTAATAAAATTTTAAATCACAACAATAACTTTTAATTATAAATGTGAAGAATTTTTTTAATCTAAAAACATATTAAATTACAGCAAATAGCTCAGTTTAAATTTCTATTTTGCCTAATTTCTTATATTTGCAAAAAATAAATATGAATTTTGAAGAATAATACTTTGCCAAGATGATTTGAAAATATTTTTTGAATTCACATAATATTTAAGAATTTTTCTTGTGATTTCTTTCTTACACCAGAATAGTGTACTTAAAAATGCAATAATAATCATGGATATATTAGATACATGAAGTAAAATATGTGGTAATTATTGCTTATTAAAATACAAGAGCATCGTTTACGTATAGTTAATTAATCAAACTTCACTAAGAATTTTACGCATTAAATCTTTGCAGACATATACGAGCTGAACTTTAACAACAATTTTATTAATTATACCCAGAGGGTTAATCCATCACATTCTAAGATTTATATAAAAAAGTAAATACTTTATCACTGCTTCATTCTATTTAATTAAGGTTGAAAGATGAAGGCAAGATTTAAAATGATGTAAAATTTGCTTTTATAATAAATTTTAACATAATGAATTCTTTAAAAAAATCTCAACTAATTATTAGATTAATTATTAAATATTTTAATTATTTTTAGATTATATTATAAATGAATATTAAAGTATTGAATTTATCCAGTATATTATACAATATTAAACAATTTATGTGCAGTTTTTAGAAACATGGATGGCGGTACGCCTATTTTTCGTTTATGTTTAACAAGTCTATAAATTTAGACCCCCTAATGAATATCGTGGAGCGTTTATCTATCTTATTATGCATATGTCAATTTAATGTTGCATGTCTAGACGTTAAGCCTCAGAGCATCGATTGAGCAACCGGTTTTGAGATAAAAGGTGTTATCACCCGTATGATGAACAGCAACTTTACAAATATAGTTAAAACCACGTTTTATTTTTCAAATACCGTCGAGTTCGAGATAGACATTAATGGGACTATGTCCTAGAGGTAATTACAAATACATATTTTTTACTTAACTGAAACGAAAGAAATTAAAATTTGTCGATGGTGATAGAGCGGACATTGGCGACAAAAATGAATAGGCTATCCAGTTACGAGATGAAATCATGATGTACGACAAAATCATTAGGAATGATCATCATGAAGGAATGACTGATCTACCTCAGCATGTCTGGGTAAGGTATGATCAGCAGCGACGCCAACAAATAATTTTGGCGGTACGTAATCGAGTTACCGCCTGAAATTAAAGCATATTAAACATACCGATTAGTTCAAAACAAATAATTTAGTCTGCCGCATGATAACTTACTAGAAACTGAGCTGAGCGTGCACGAATTCTAAAATTTGGCGTACTATCAAGTCATCGAGTAGCGGCTTCGGCTTGAACGTTTAGCACATTACAAATACCAATTAGTACAACACAAAAGTTTCAGTCTGCTTTGAGATATCTTGGTACGTGAGCGTAAAAGTGTAGAATTGGTGTCCGCGTCTTGAGGAATGGGAATGTATACTCAGTTTTTGGATGATTAAAAAAGAAAAAAAGGAATTTTAATTCTTAGGAAGTGTTCCATACTTGAATGTAATTTATTTGTTCTGAAAGAGCATTTTGTACATTAAACATATAACCAAGATTATTAAATTAATGTTAACACTAAAATTTGTCTCCATTTCCATAAATGATCTGACACCGTAGATTTTCATCATTTTTTTCCTGTTTACTTAGCGAGATTTAAATTATTAAAAAATGAACCAAACAATGGTTAAGATTAACAGCCGTTATTTAAATCTCGAATAATTCTTTATGTATTTCATTACTTTTTGTTTTATGTTATACTCTGAAATTGCCCAAATATGACGCGCTTGAATATTTTGAATCAAACGGTTTCTCAAATACAAATAATTAAAAAGTACTGTGATTAATAAACTTTAGCAATATGCCGTTTTCGCATGGCTGACCATCAAAATAAATTTTCATTTCTATAGACTTTGTTTATCAACAGATAAGAAAGTATCTAATATTGGCTAAGTCAAAGCTTTTGTTTGGTTTAAATTTGGGGATTAATTTTCATTACGATTTCATGTAGGCTTAATAGTAGAACATCAATGACATATTAATATGTATTTCCGTATATGTGTTCTCGTTAATAATCAATAAGTACTTCTTATATAATTCATTTTATAGTTATAAATGTAATTTTTATTAATACTAACACAGTCCCCCAACACGTATTAAATCGCTTAATTTTGCTAGGGTAGTTAAATAAATTTTGTGTTTGATAAATATTACACATATAAAAATAAATATATGCAGTTCTTCAAGAAAATTGAACCAGAAAACTACTATGGAAATTCTTAAGCAAGAAATTTTGGCAGTGTAAACAGCTTTATTCTGCAACTACTAGAACAGGAGTTAAGACTTGGTTACAAGTTTATTTTCATACTGTATTTCGCTACAGCAGCATTAATGAATTTGCAATTAATATTTCAGTTGCATGTAGTGATGTCAGGTATTTTGCGTAAATCAGGGCCCGAATTGCTCAGTATACCATTTCTTACAGTTTATTTCGCCATTTTTTATCGCAAATGGTTCTACCATTAGATAAGCCGAAGAATATTACTTTTCAGAGCATTTCTGGTCTCGATATACGCGGGACACCTGAAAACAACAGTTGCGTCTGTAATCTTCTACAGTGTTCATTAGAGTGGTCACAAGCAACATGGGGAAATATTTTTTAAACGTTTTCTTCGGGGGGACCCTCCTAAAAGTTGCCAATTAGTTAGAAAATGAGATTGGCAAAGTTTCAGCTCAAATAAATAACATTAACCCGTGCCTCATCGAGGTTGAATTCTTGAAAATTTGCAATTTTTGGCAAAAAAATGTCGTTTTTCTTTCTTTACGTGAAAATTATTTGTCTTAGAAACCTGATTCTTGTTTTATTTCATAGAAACTGTTGTTGTCTTGAACTTTTACTCTCATGAAAACTTTTATTTAATGAACACTTAGTATTTTTCAGGACAGCTAGTGAACCATGCCCTCAAACTCTGCATTTTTGAAACATAGGTAAAAAATGACAAATTAAAAATATTATTACTTTTGATAATTTTTTTTGTATTATTTTTATTAATAGGCAAAAATAAGTGAACATTTTTTGTAATTTTAAAAATATTTCACGAATTATAATTGATTATTAGTTATCTAGTTCTGTGTCTAGTAAGAAAGAGTTTCTCGATTTGTATTGCAGTTGAACCTCTGAATTTCTCTTTTTATTACAAGGCTGTTTTTGTTATCTGTTATGGTTATCTATTTTCACAATTGACGAAACATTCCGTAAAATCCCTCCCCCCTCTTGATATGATGGCAGAAATGTAAGATTTTTTAAATTGGCCACATGTCTCATCAAATCATCGACAGTAAGCAGCCAAGTAATTGTCAAGTTTTATGTATTTTATTTTATAATATTCGCAAAATGAACTGAAAGCCAGAGAAGCTGCTTGACTTAGAATACATCCACTAGCGAACCACAGACATCGACTCTGCAAATAACTGTTTCGTAAACAAAAAACAGAGCTCATCAAAAACAGATTTTAAAATTCCCGTTTAGAGAGAACTGTTGTTCACTGGGGTGGAAAACTGCATCACCATTTTTTGAATAAAGAAAATGCAGAGTGGATAAAAGTTTTAATTAGTTGTGGGGATGAAGAACAGTTACTACGAGTTCCTCAACTTGAAAATAGTATCGGAATAATTCAGACGAAAGCTGTATTTTCAGCAGTTGAAGAGTGGGAGGAAGTTGGTAAAATCCAGGCAATATTTTTTGATACAACTGCAGTAAACACAGGTCGCCTCAGAGGAACCTGCATTTTTCTATAGCAATTGTTAAAGGAAAAGTTTTCTGTATTTACCACGCCGCCACCATAATTTAGAAATTTTCCTAAAAGCTGTTCTTGATTGTAAAATGGGCATAATCACTGTCCCTCAGTCAGATATTTAAAAAAAAACAATTCTGATTGGGTGGTCTAAATTAAACCAGAGTAAGTATACAAATGCTATTGAAGATGAAATACTAGGTATAAATAGTTAATTCAGAAGAAATTTCAAATTTTCTTACAGGAACTTTTAAAAATTAACAGCTCAGGGATGATTATAAAGAGTTTATCCAACTTTGCTTAATTTTTATAGAACTCCTTCCTGCAAAAGACTTTTTTTCAGAGCACCTGGTGCTTTTAATAATGTCAGATGGATGGCGGCACAGGCCATTCATTCTCTCAAAATATATTGTTTCAGGGATCATCTTTCAATAACAAATTTAAAAAAAGAAGGTATCAGAGATCTTTTCTTATTTCTAATCAATATTTATGTAAAAGCGTGATTCAATACTTCCACTGCCACTTTAGCCCCCAATTCAAGACCTGTAAATAATAAAATTACTTGTTCACTACAGAAAATTTAATAAATAGGTTACAGACAAAGCATTTGCTAAAATGACAAACCGCCTTTGGTATCTTAACTCGGATCAAGTTGCATTTTCATTTTTAGATAATACGTAGTATCTACGTATTTACCAAAGTACTTTGGTAAAAAAAGTCAACGTAAGCCACCTTATCTAAACCATTACCACTTAAATCCTTTCCGGCGCAGTGTCCCACGCCGGGACCACCTAATTTTAATTCCAAACTTACAAACGGCACGAAGAATATTTTAATAAAATTTTCTTTTACAATGAAAGGTTAAAGTAACGTGTTTTTAATTTCTAAAAAAGTCGTTTGTAAATTCCGGGGTAGACAATCATTTCATCCTTTTACAAACAGAATTTTTCTGTGCCCGAAAGGGTTAACGTGACAGTTGTAAGGAAAAAAATTATTTTCTTTATTATGCCTCCTTTCTTGTAACACAACTTTAATAATAAAATGCAATTGAACATTATTTGCTCTCATTTCTATACTTCCTTTGCCCTCCATTTTTTTAAATTCTTTCAGTTTAAAATTCGATTTTTTTCCTTTTCTTTGGAATTTTTTTTAATTAAACACTTTACTGGACTTCAGAAAACGAAAAAAAGAAAAACAAAAGGTGGAAAGCAGATGAAATGGAATGTTACAATTTTTTTTTCGCTTTTTCATAAAAAGTCAATTTTTAGGATTCAGGTGAAGTCTGGTCCTGAAAAATGCGCATATTATTAAATCTATACATTTTTAGAAAACATCGGTGTGTGGTTCTTCAAAGCAAAACTTTTTTTTATAAAATGAGACCTGCATTATGTTTCTAGGATCAATTGTATTCATTTCATGAAGGAAAAACGGCATTTTTTGCGAAAAATCACGTTTTTTTCAAACTTAAAGTATAATTTATATAACTTAATATTATCCAAATGACCTGAAACTTTGCCAATCTCATTTTGTAGTCAGTTGGCAACTCTTTGAGGGGGGCCCCCCGAAAAAATTCGAAAATTGATTTCTTGTGACCACCCTAGTGTTCATGTTATATCCGAGTACACCGACACATAGTGCAGAATGTCTATACAGCAAAAAAAAAAAAATAAAATAAATAAATAAATAAAATAAAATAAAAAATAAAAATATACTTTTAAGCACTTAAAATAGTTCTAAGGTATCTTTATATATTTTATAAGATTTTTTTTTATGCCGAGCATATGCTTCAGCCCAGAAATAACAGCTGTTAACCTTTCAGCGGCAAAGCATTTTCATTCCTAAGATGTTGAAATAAATGACTAACACCGGGAATTATAAACAAGTTTATTTGTAAATAAGAAAGAGCTTCATTTCACATATATATATATATTAAGCCTAATTTTTTTCATTAAAATTCTGGTTGCCATTGTTGCATTTGGGAATCAACATTATGTGGTTTCATAAACATACGACCGCCCTCAAACGTTTAAAAGAAATAAAAAAATTCTACACTGTAAAAAAATATTTTTAGATGTTTATTTAAATTCTATAACATGTAACAAATGAAAATCTGTATAGAATGTATAAGAACTCTTTATTTTGTATCACATATATTAGGGAATATAAAAAAAAATCTTGATTTGTTTATACATTAGGATACATATATTTTCCTTTGCGTACGAAATGTTGATACAAAATAATAGTGCGTCCATAAAAGGATGTCCTAATTCCAATATCCCACTTTAATTTAAACTATTTACAACAAATCATACATCATATTGAAGAAAACTAACCTAGTTTTTCTTAAAAAAAAGTTCAATATGAGCACGCTTAGTTATACTGCACACATCCAACCTAAAGTCCAGTTCTTCCCACAAGCATGTACAAACTGTTACCGTTATGAACGCAAGCGTGTTCTTAACCCTTAAATTCCGGGTGTTGCTTTTCGGCAACATACCCAATTTAGGCTCTAAAATACTATTAGAATAATATTGAATCTATAATGCCTAATGATGCCAATAAAATACATTCTGAAAATATTATTAAATCGATTTTCAACATGTAGATGGCAACACTTGTGATGTTTAAGAATAAAGATTGATTCTTTTTTTCAATTGTTGTTATTTGTTCTTTTTGTTTTGTTTGGGAGCTTGCGAAATACCCTATTTTGACCTGCAGTGAGCAAGTAAAATTTATTTATTATTATAGTTCCTAAAATTCTTGTGTGTTTAATATTATAGAATTTTATCAAGGGAAAATATTTTTTCAATTAAACACCAGTATTGCCGATTAGTAACAAACTGTTTTTTAGCTGTAAACTAGACTTAAAACAAAATATCATTTTTTAAAGTATTTTTCCCATGATTTATTTAAAAATGAAAGCCGAAAAATATTATTACAATGATTTTTGAAAAATCAGGCATTTAAGGGTTAAAACACTCCTTCAACATTATCGTCCTTGGCAGTTCAAGTTCAAGACTTGCTTTCCGAACAGATTTCTTAGGACTACGCACGTAACATGCTCTTACATGCTCAATTATCCTATACCAGGGAGGCGAATCTTTTCACATGCGTGTGCCAAAAACTTAAAACAAAATCTATCAACATTGCAAAGCATCAAACTTTTACACTAAAAAAATATTGCTACATGTGCCGTTTATTCGGAACACTGGTTAATAGAATCAATAACTTTCATGCATTAAACAAATAAAAAAAAATCAAAATGCGATTATTCTGTATATTGAAATTAGCCATTAATTTTATGAAATTTTCACTCAAAAAGGTTCATGTGGAACGTATAGAAGGAAAGAAATTTTTGTAATTTTTATTTCAGTAATTTTTAATTTACCATTAATGAAACATCTAACGTATAATAATTTTAGTTGCATTAAAAACGTAGTAATAATTTATAAACGAGGTTTCTGCTGCTGTACGTTTGATAGGAAATGTTTTATACCTTATTCCTGTATTGTTGTTTTAGTAGAGCAAATTGCTCCATTTGCCTTTTTATTGCAGTGATCGTTTTATAAAATGAATTTGATGAATGAAGACCTTTAAATTTTTTTTTACAGAAAGGACAAGTAGTTACTTGTCCAAAACGCTACATAAAATCACAGAAAAGAAAATTTTCTAATGCGCTATTTCATGAAAAATGATTGTACTATGTGTGCGATCTGTACATGTTATGCAACATTTTGTTTGTTATAACAAAAACAAAATTTAATTTTATCTAATAAATAATTATGAAATTTAAATTATTCGCGTCCCAGAAAAATTTTCGTACGTGCCATCTCGGGTACGCGTGTCATAGATTCGCCAACCCTGTCCTATACAGACAATTTTGGTCGTCCCGTGCTATTAATTTACAAACATATCCAATCCTTCCGAATTACCTATACCATCGGCGGCTGAATTTGCCACATGGAGGACCAAAATTAAACTTTGAACGAAACGCACGTTGAGCTGAAATTATTGATTCGCTCTTGGCAAATTGCAGAACACCAAACTCTTTAAACTGAGGAGTCACTAGTTTGCGTACGTGGTTCTACAAGCGAGTAAATAACAAAGCAGTACTCGCACATGCGTTTATCTAAAACTGTTTGAGACACTCCCAATTTGTGATCTTGAACCAAAACTCTACAACGCTTACAGTTAATTGATATTATAAAAATTTTATAACTTGAACATTCTTTTATTGACAACCTGTATATTTACTTTAGGATTCAACTTCGGATTTTTTTAAGTATGTATCGAAGCCGCTGAAATGCATGTAAAATCTTGCTGTAAGCATATCCTGGATTCTGCTTAAAAATATACACACATTAATTTTAAATAACTTTTGTAGATTTATGTACAGAGTTAGCGAAATTAAACTTCCGCTACTCAAAGGGCCCTGGAGGCCGTTCTACAAGTCCAAAGAGAAAAACATTTGGACAACAGACACTTCGGATTATGCGCTCGTGATTTCTGAAAAAAAAATAGTTTAAAAAATCGCCACTAGATGGCGCTACGAGTTATCGTGTGAAGAGAAGACAAACTGAGATCCCGAAACACCGAAGGACCAGTGGTCTTACACAAAAGGAATACAATAAGGACAAAACGTGGGCACAGAATTTCCATAGCCAGGAATCATCAACTGCCATTCTTGCGAAAAATTGTAGCGTGAATGGTATGCGAGTGTCCGGGTCTTGTCGTTCCAATTGCTGAACCGATTGAATCTTATACGGGTAGAAATTCAGAATTCTACGCATTGTCGGACAGTGGAGTAAGGCATATCAAAGATACGTGAAATCGTCGGTATACTGACAATTCCATGAGGGGATTCAGTGCTTGCTTCCATGATCGCTGTAGCAATATCATCTACGACGGTGGTGATACCTTTTAACTTCCACTTCAAGGCAAATAGCCTAACTTCCTTTTCGCCAGAATTTCACCATCATGTCTTTAAGAGAACGCTCCGATATTAGTCGACGTCGTTGGTTCTTGAGACGGTAGAATTCTCTCACGACTGCCTCTGTATTATCACCGTTGCGGTAGTACAGTTTGACTAGCAGTGCTCTTTCCGGCAATGTAGGCATTTTGGAATGCTCGTCTGATTGGGGCACGAACTTCTTCCTTTTATCGTGCGTGACATTTGCATATGTTGCTGCAATGTGCTGCTCCGCTGCGATTTTTTAAACTAATTTTTTTTTTTTTTTTTCGGAAATCTCAAGCGCATCTTCCGAAGTATCTGTTGTCCAAATATTCTTCTCTTCGGAGTAGTAGAACGGCGTACAGGGCCCTCTGAGTAGCGGAAGTTTAATTTCGCTAACTCTGTAGATTCCATTTGAGTACATGAAACACATTAACAATGTACAAAACTCGATTTAAACCGTTCATAAAATAAAATATTCATTATATTAGTTGTTAATAAATTCTTTGTAAAAATTTATTTTCAAATAATTTGGAACTTAATGTGATTGGAAGACCTTTGAAATATACAAAGAATTTTCAAGCAATTAAAAACCCATGTAGCATACAGAAGATAAATATAATATTTCTAACAGTCTACAAATAAGTTCTTGTATATGCTAAGAATTGAAAAGTAGCTAAAGAATTACGGAAACCGTTTCCAAAATGACTTTAAAAAATTTTTCAATTCTTTGAAAATGAGCAAAATATTCTAAAACTATTAATGCAAAACACTTGTAAATATTAACATAATTAATACCTAAATTGAATAGATCAAGTAAATTTCCTTTAAGGATTGCGCTTTCTGAATACTTGTTTCATCTAAAATTCTATTGTGTTTTGTTTTAGATGTATTAACTTTATATGCGAGCAAAATAAGCGGTCTCCTGTTACCTAAACCACAATTATTCTAGTTTAAAAATTAGGTTTCTTGTATATTATAAATATAAATTTTGGCATTTAAACATAACCAGTACAAATCAGGCACAAAATAAAAGAATGATGAACCATATTTTAATTAAAATTATTATAAACTATGAATACCTTTTTTTATATATTTTTGAAATATCAGTAATGGCAAACATAAATGATATGACATTTTACAACGTAACAATATTAACCTATGTTCAAAGTAGAAACGGACACAAACAGGCGAATTTACTGTTTCATTACATTGTGACTTTCCGATAAATGCAGATCTCCACTATAAACACACAATCATTAAAACTTTGGTAATCAACTGTCAACAAAATGGGACATATCAACTTCGGTTGTGAACTAGCCTCTTGTAGTATAGCATTTTAGTATACATAAAAAAACCGATATAAAAACGATATAACCTAGGCCATTGAGAAAACTGAAGAAATTTCACTTTAACATTAAATACTGTAATATAACATAATAAAGTAAATGGTAGGAAATTTTACTTATTAAGGAATAACTATATATAATAGGTTGCAATTCAGAAGCACAATTAGGTATCGTGAGTTGATGAACATTTCGATATTGTTTTGGATAAAATATTATTTTTTATTATTTGAAAAAATTTCATACTTTTTTTGGAGTGTATTTTTAAACACCTTTCTTTTCATTAGATGAAAAAAATTAAAGAGCATTCATTTGCTGTGCCATCCAAATTTAAAATTTAAATGTATAATGTGCGTGACGCACATGCGGCATAGAGCATGCGTCAAGAAACAAATTTTATCGTGTTAAGTAAGAAGAAACCGGTTTTAATATCATAATTTGTCTCCTGTCTTAAAGACGAATCATTTTTGAGTAGCATA
This sequence comes from Maratus speciosus, assembly GCA_963932465.1. Taxonomy (NCBI): domain Eukaryota; kingdom Metazoa; phylum Arthropoda; class Arachnida; order Araneae; family Salticidae; genus Maratus; species Maratus speciosus. The sequence continues at coordinate 314,539,922 of OZ010792.1, forward strand.
TCAGCGTATTTTTGTGTCCACGAGGTATTTTATATTTTTGAAGCCTTTAAAAGGAAACTGATGGACATCCTGCAATAGGAAAGGCCCAGCTAATTTTCTTAAAATCTGACCCACTGTTGGATGTTCCAATTCTTTTGTGAACAAACCACGGAAGGGTGGAAAAGAATACTTTTCCTGGAAAAGTGTTGAATTGAAGGCAAAACAAGCCTTGAACGCAGTCTTAAGATTTTAGTCGCCTTGTCTCCCTGGTGTGTGGTACGCCTAATTTTTTTCTCTGTTTTCAATAGACTGTCAATTATTTACATTTATTTTCTTCTCAAAAACTATTAGTAATTACAGTCTTTTTCTCTGAGACATTTCACAGCACATTAACTCCAGAAAAGGAAAGAGAACCACCTTATATGTTTAAAAAGTGTAAACACGCTATCAAGAATATTTTAAACATATATTAGTGAATTTTAAAAAGAGCTAAAACTGAATTTTATGTACCTTTGGGATCATTAACTGTAGCTATGATGGTGGGTAGTCAGAATTATTCTATTTGCTTTCAGTGCATTCAGTGTATATAGTATATAAAAAAAATCAAAAATCTTGAAATCCAGAACTATGTTTTTTCACATGGCATGAGGTTTGGAGTGTGATAAATCCGAAGTGGACGTACACTGTTTACAAGTTTACTTTGTTCACTTGTTTTTTCTTGAACTATTTGAAACTTCTAAAAAATGAAAATACATATTGTATGAGTATGGACATTGAAGTTCTATAGAGAAATAAATAACAATCTGCTCCAGAAATTTCTCTGAGTCAGAACGAGTTTTACCTTATATGGGAAAGTCTTTCCCTGAGCCTTTATTTTTTCCTAGGACTTATATACTGGGTGATTCATAATGAATGGTACAAAAAGAAAACATGACTGTGAACGTTGTAATTAATATATTTAAAAAATTCAAATTTACCTCCAAACTATATTTATTCAAGTTTCTACAGGTGTTCAATATGTGTCCCTCCGGTGACATGATAAATGTCTACACGGTAATCAAGCTCCTGCCACACTCGTGATAGCATATTCCCTGTGATGGAGTTCAACACTGCAGTTATCAGCTGTTTCAGTTCCTCTAAGTCCTGAGGAAGTGGAGGCACAAACACCTTGCCTTTAACGAAACCCCAGGGAAAAAAAATCACAGTGCGTTCATGAATTCTTTCAACCACTTCGGGTATTGTTTGTTTTCGTCCTGGGCTTTTGTTCTTGCATAAGAAGCCGTTATCCTGGAACTGCTTCATCCACCTGCTTATGTTATGCCGATGCGGTTTTTGTTTACGAAATTTCGTGCGAAAATGTCTTTGCACAACAGTTACCGAGGAGGTTTTGGCATATTCGAAAACGCAGTACGCTTTTTCCTGCATGGACGACATTTTGTTTAACAGCACCTCTAGCGGCGAGTTCGTCATTCAATGATTTTTCCCTGTTGCCAAATAAAACTTGTATAGCTGTAGTTGCAGAATAAATATGTTCCGGCTGAATAAATCCATTACGGCAGTCACACTGCGCTAGTCTTTTTGGCCCATTCATTATGAATCACACTGTACAAGAAAAATATAGTCTTGCACTTTTCTCTAACTACCCTCATTCTCTGAATGTGTATTCTGTTCCAAAATATGCACACCTACACATACACACTGTTTTCATGAGAGTATATGTTTGTATTGTGACTTCTGAACAAAAATAATGGAAATGCAGAGATTTCAAGAGATGTTTACCAAAGTACAACCAAACAACTTAGAAGAATAAACAACGGTCAATATATTTTTAAAAAATGTTGTATTAACTTTTACATTTTTTGTCAAATAATGCAAATATTTTCCTTTTGCAAGTAAAATATTAGAATATTTGATAAGTATCTTAAATCTGGTAAAATAATCGGAACATGTTGGGTCCAAAGCATTCCGAAGTTTCGGCCCTGAGCCTTAATACGATTGTTCTTAAATATCTTGTTTTGTTTTTACAATTTATCTTTTAGATACGTTCAATGACGCTCGATATTTTTTTCTACGTTCTACGTATATACTATATACCGGGTGTCCTAAAAATGACTGATGGATTTTAAAATTCAATAACATACAAACGGTGACAGATATTAAAATAATTTTTACAGTAGTGTTATGTAAGATGTCAGGAGTTTTTATGCTGCGATTCCCAGTTTTAGTTACAAATAACAGCGATAGTTGGCGCTGCAAACAACAAGCTCTAAATTCAGGCTCAATGTTTCGGTCTCTCTCATCTCCCATGCGAAAAAAGGAGATTAAAATGTTTTGAATGGATCCAGAAGTACCAAAAATCGGGTCTGGAATTAGCACCTACTTCTGGCAGCGCCATCTATTGTTTGAAATTCGAACTAAAATCAAGAATCACAGTACAAAACTCCTGAAATCATACATAACCCTCCAGTAAGAATTTTTTAAATATCTGTCACGTGTTTGCAAGTTATTGAATTTTAAAATTCATCAATCATTTTTGGGCCACCCGGTATACATATATGGATAACATTTCCGTTGACACTAATAAGAAACATCTTTGACACCATAAACCACAGACAATTCTTAATTAATTGTACTTATATTGAGTAAAACATATTTAGAGCAGCTGGTAATATATACTAAAGAAGGTATTATTTACAAAGATTACTAATACATCTTAAATTCTATCTAATCCATGTTAGAACATCATCTGTAGGTCTATTTTCAACATTGTTCAGCATATCTCACATTTACCCCCAAAACACAATCGAACGTTTTTTTTCTGTTCCAAACCAGGTCGCTTCGCTTCTCTTTTGCGGCTGGCTTTTAGCCCCGCCTCCTCGAATCAGCGATATCTAGAAAACCTTGAAGAGTTACGATCACCAATCACTCCTGCTAGGTACTGTAGACACGCAGCTGTTAAATAAATGCAATATCAATCCCACAGCTTGGCTGTGCTGACTAGGCATTCGGCCTCGAATGCATCCTTGTCCCAGGAAGCAGCACCTGGATCACCTTGTAGGATTAAAAACAAAACAGCATCATCCAAAGCTCTATTTTGGAAAAAAAGGCATCATTAGTAAAATCTCTCGCAAAAATTTTAATTATTTCTTAAAATATTCTTCTTCTTCTTTTTATCTCTTTTACGTCTTTTCGTCGTTTTTTCTTCTTACTCCTTTTCGTCTGATATGTCTTCCCTTTTCTTACATGTTTCCGTCTTCCTTTTCCTTACATCTTTTCGTCTTCTTTTTCGTTACGTCTTTTCGTCTTTTTTTTTTCTTACGTCTTTCCGTCTCATTTTTTTTCATTCCTTCGGGATTAATTTTGTCAAAATCGTTTGTAAGTGTCAGTCCGGTGGTGCGTCGTAGTCGGGGGTAGTCTCATAATCGGTGAAATTCTTCTTTTTTTTCTTGATGTCAAGCCTCATTCGTCCACGGCTTCACGTACTTTGCGGAACTACTGGTGACCATTGGACCTTCATTAATTCCAACTTTCTTTACATCGTAAGTGTCATTATTTTTTATTTTTGCGACTTTGTAAGGACCTAATATTTTGATTTTAACTTGAACCTGGACCTTGTTGTATGCGTTTTATGGCAACCATATCATTTGGTTTAAATTTGTTAGGCTTTTTACGTCTGAGATTATAAGTTTTGCGGTTCTCTTCTTGGACTTTTAAAATTTGTCTTTTAACGGCTTTTCTCAATTCTTCACGAGTATTAATAAAATCGGATTGTATTTCGGCGTTCAAAAGGCTATTAATCTTGATGTTACTTTTTAACTTCATCTTAATTCCAAACATCAGCTTGAAAGGGGTTATGTTAATACTGCTTTGAAATGTCAAATTTATCACTCTTTGGTCATCGCTTACAGATAATTTCGACAGAACATATACTATGGCAAAATTTAAACGCTCGAATTGGCCGTTAGCTTTTGGCAACCCTGTGTTAATCGGGATGTGTTTAATATTTTCTTGGACGCAATAATCCTCAAAAGCTTTAGAGGTAAAGGCAGGACCTTTATCTGAAATTATGCGAAACGGACTTCCAAAGACAGTTTTTTCGATTTCTAATTTAGAAATTACTTCTGCAGTGTCGGAAGATTTTATGGGATACAACCAAACAAAAACGTCAATGACCGAAAACATATGTTTATAATTTTTATTCGTGCTCCCCAATGGACCTAATGGTCTACATGGTGCGTATCTAGCGGAGTTTCTTCTTTTTCGATCGGGCGTAGCAAACCTTCTTATTTATCAGATATTCGATTAATTAAAATACAGAAAACACCATTTGATATGCATTTCTCGATTTATTGTTTAACTTTGGAAATGTAGAAATCATTCTCTATTTTTTTTTCCTTTCGTGCGACTGCGTCATGACCTTTTTTTTGTGTGTTCACTTAATTATGTTCATTTGCATTTCATCTGGGACAACTAATAAATCATCACCGTTAACACATTTATAAAGAACATCATTTTTAACTAAATAATCATCATAAGATTTCACTTTTAGAATTTCTTTTATGATTTTAATATGTTCGTCAGTTTCTTGAGCTTGGATAATTTTTAAAGTTAAGCTATCTTGGATTGCCATACAAATAGGATATCTGCTTAATGCATCAACATGGCTCATACTAGTACTGTGTCTATGGTCAATAGTATAATCGAAATAAGATAACATTATTGCCCATCTAGCTATTTTAGTACTCATTTCTTTCTTATCCATAGTCATTTTAAAAGCATTACAGTCGGTTACAATTTTAATTGGAATACCTAGCATATACACTCTAAACTTTTTCAAGGCTTCAATTACTGCTAAGACCTCCAATTCATAGCTAGTATATTTTCGTTCGCCTTCGGTTGTTTTTTACTGGCGAAATAAACGGAATGAAATAGATTATCTACTGGAGATTGTTGCATTAACACAGCACCATAGCCATCACTACTGGCATCACAATGGATTTCGGTCGCGCTTTTGGGATTATAAATTGAAAGTACTGGTTCTGATTTCAAAATGCGTTTGAGTTCATTAAAAGCTTTCTGTTCTTCTACATAAAACTTCTACATCATTTTGAATCTTTTCTTGACAGGTCACTCAACGGTTTAGCCATAACCGAATAATTTCTTATAAACTTTCGAAAGTATCCCATTAATCCTACATAACTTTGAATATATTTGGTACACTTTGGTTCGGGAAAATTTATTACTGCTTTTGTTTTCAGTGGGGAGGGACACAATTTACCATTTATGATTCTTTACACCAAAAAATCAATTTCACGCTTCAAAAAAATTCTGTTTTTTAAGATTTAATTCCAACCCGTATTCCGATGCAGTTTCAAGATCAACTTTTAATTTTTCTAGACCTTCAGCTTCGTTTTCAGTGGGTATTATTAGGTCATCCATATAAATGACAACTGTGTGATCTTTTAATAGGTTTCGAAATACATTATAAATATATTTTTGAAAAACACTAGGGCTACTGGTCAACCCGAATGGACACTTTAAAAAAATTTGTACTGTCCTTCATGAGTGACAAAAGAGGTGTATTTCTGGAAGCATTCTTCAACCTCTACATGAAAAAAAAACTCGTTTTTTAAATCTGTGGCTGTAAATACCTCAGCAGAATGTAATTGATCTATAACATCATCTATTACTGGTAATGGGAAATGCTCACGCACTGTCTTCTTGTTAAGACGTCTGTAATCAATACAAAGTCTTATTCAGTTATTTTTTTTAACGAACACAACCGGTGACGAAAAATTAGAAGAACTTTTCGAATGATTCTCTGAGCTAGCTACTCCTCAATTTGGTCTTCAATTATTTTTTCTGACATGGCGGTAATCTTCGAGGAGAAGAACAAACTGGGATTTCATATGTTAAATTAATTTTCATTTTAACATATACTGTTTTAATTTTAATTGCCACATAATTCTCAATTAAAGAGGATAATTCCAAATGCAAATTTTTGTCAGCAATGTGACTTAACTCAATTTTAGGGTCATCTAGAATTATTTCAATGTTAACTAAAAAGTCATTAGACTGAAGTTCCGTTTTAAATAATTTCACTTCATTCTCGGAAATAGTTAATGTACCTTGATGAATAACATCAGTGTCAATAATTAAATCGAAATTAATGTAACTGTCATTAACGACAAAAATGTCAACTTTAAATTTTGAATTATCAATTTCAATTTCTGAATTAAAATAACTTTCTGGGTTAATTGTGGATTTTATCTAAACCGGTCAAAGTGATACCCGTAGGTTTTAATTCCACAATGTTCTTCAAATTATCATGAACACTTTTCTTTAAGATAGTTTTTTGACTGCCAGTATCTATCAAGGGGGTTAAATGTAAAGAATAAAGCTTTATCTCTTTTAGAATTATATCTTGGTATATAATGGTATTAACTTGTGGCTGACTATTTCGAACATTTGCATCTTTCGATTTATTACACTGAAATGATTTGTGGCCTTAACTGTTACAAGCGAAACAAAGGAGCCCTTTATCTTTATTAACGCGGTTAATACTCTTTTGATTATTCGCACCACAATTATGACACCGCATATTTGGATTTACAGGCTTAAATCTATTCTTAACTTCAACTTCGGATTTAATTTTAGGCTTAGCACCTTCATGTTTATGAGACTTTGCATTTTCATACACGACCGTAACTTTTCATAGACTTTATTTTTTTATTTAAATTCTAAAATCGATTGACATCCATATAATATACATTTTCTAAAAACAGGGTCGGGTATAATATTTATAACGTACTGCATCGACGCAGAATCCTCGATATTAGAAAGAAAATATTCTTCGAGTGTCATTTTCATGTAATTTTCGTTTATTTAACAAATAATGTAACTCCGCAGAATTATAAGTAGTACTAAATTCAGATATCAAAAGTTGTTTCAATTTCTCATATGAATTTATATGCAGTTCGGTCTGAATTAACAATTTAGATTTTCCTCTTAAGGATATTTTTACAAAAAAGAATTTATGCAATTTCGTCAAATTAAACATACCTGTGGCGTCGTCGAAATTATTTAACCATACATTTATATTCTGGAATGAATTACCGTCAAACGGAAGTGCAACATTTTGAATGTCAATAAAACTAGTAGTTGATGGTCAAAACTTTGAACTGGAAATTGCTTGTTTTTATCAAAATTTGATGATTCCATGTCATTACTTGCTGAATTATTATTTAAAGGTAATTCGGGTTCCGAATCTGTATCGCTCTCATTCTTAACATTACCTTGTAGTAAGCTTAAATCTGATAAATAGGTAACTAATCGTAAACGTATGATCAACTAAAGATCCTTCATTCGAAATACAAAGTAAATTACAAACTGTTATTAAATCATTTAGAGAAAAATCTGTTTGAATTTTTGTTATATTATTTTTAAATTCGGAAATATCGGTTTGATAACCAAAACCAGAGAAGTCTCTCATTCTTTTTCTATTGGATCTGTCACCTCCTTCATCAAACAGGAATTTGTGCAAAAGTTTTATTTTGCTCGTTTTTTTTTTCATTTTTAACGCAAGTTTCAGTTCAGAAATATCAACCAGTTTCATCATGAAATAAAAAATGTATTACGTACAATGCACTCACTACTAAGAATAATATCCACCTTGATTGAAGAATTTCGATTAGTTTTTATTTTACAGCTTTGCTTTGCCTATATTATCACACTCTAAACATTTGTGCGCAGCGGCGTCAAAACATTCGTTCCATTTCTTGCACCAAGTTTATGGATAATATTTTCGTTGACACTAATAAGAAACATCTTTGATACCAGGAACCACAGACAGCTCTTAATTAATTGTACTTATATTCAGTAAAACCTATTTACAGCAGCTGATAATATATACAAAAGAAGGTATTATTTACAAAGATTAGTAATAATTTTATCTAATCCATGTCAGAACATCCATTTATACGTCTCTTTTCAACGTTCTTCAGCATATCTCACATTCACCGCCAAAACACAATCGAATGTTCTTTTTCTGTTCCAAACCAGCTCGTTCCGCTTCTCTTCTGCGGATGGCTTTAAGCCACGCCTCCTCTATTCAGCGATATTTAGAGAGGCCCCCTAAATACTAGGCCTGAGCGCTGACACAAAAATGGCGGCTGCCGAAAGCGGATTTTTTTTTAAACGTAACTCCCTTAAATGTAGACGCCAGTATTTTATTAAAGATTTCCCTGACTTCTTAAATCACAGAAAAATAAACCGGAAAATAATCTTAAAAATTATTGGTACGAGTATTTAATGGACCGTACACAAGCTGGAAAAAATCCGCTTTCTGCAGGCGAAATTTTTCAGCCAGCGTTCAGGCCTAGTATTCAGGGGGCGGTGCTAGAGAGTCTGGAAAATGAGAGTTACGATACCAATCACTCCTGCTAGGAGTTGTAGGCACGCAGCTTGTAAATGCAATATGCAATCCCCCCCATATATATATATATATATATATGTGTGTGTGTGTGTGTGTGTGTGTGTGCACTCTCCTACCCTCCCTTTTGAGTACCTAAAGTGGTTTAAACACCAACGCAAGGAGTAACCAATTTCAATTCGAGTAACTTTTGCCGGTTACTCGATTTGTTTAAGCATACCATGGCGTTCCTGAGGCATTTCTCTATGCATTGCACCACTTTTTTCGAAGTTACTCAGAAAAGCGTTATTCCACAGTCATTCATACACACCGTGTGTTATGCAAAATCTAAAATCTGTATAACGCCATCTGGCGGTGTGTAAAAATGCAGCCTCAAACCCAGGGAGTTTCCTAACAATTACTCGGTAAAACGGTAATAGTCCAATAATGGCAACCCTTGTGTGTTTGGTTTAATCGGTAATACAGGTTTGCTATATAAGATTTTCCTCTCTATTTAGCGGTTACTCGCTAAAGCGACAATATTCCAATGCTGGCAACCCACGTGTGTTTTGTTCCGCCTGTTATTTAGGTTTGCTATGTAAGTTTTTTCTCGCTATTTAACTACTTTTTTGGTAGAAAAATATCTGTCTGTGTAGTTTTTTAAATATAATAAAAATTTAAATATTAAATTCACGATTTTAGTTAACATAGCTTTACAGCGTAATCTTCTCGCGGAATAAAGTTCTGACATAAATTAAAAAATTCAGTGAATGCAAGAAAAAAAATGTGTTTAGACCTATTATTAATTGAGCAAATTGTTAGTTTCAATCATCACTTTTCTTCCCAGTAGAGGTCTGTACGATCTGGCCCGAATATCTGCTGGAATATCCTGGCCCGAGCCCCGCCCGACCAGAAAGAGAAATAATTAGGCCCGGCCCGGTCAATAAAAAAGCAAAAGTCAAGGAAATCAAACCAGACTGAATTTTGATTAAAAAAATCCGATTTTTCATAACATACAATTAGGATTTTTTTCTAGTATACTGAATATATGTTTATGGAAAAATTTAATAGTATACATTTTAGACTATTATACGTTTGGAAGCCAGAGCATACAGAATAGCAACATTAATTATCACTTAGACTCATTAGTCTCTAAATTCGAATAAAGATTCATTAAAAACATTAATGTGTTCAAAATTAAAGAAAAAAATTGTTAAAAGCATGCTATATTTTGAAGCTAAAAAAATGATAAAAAAAAAAAAGGAGAAAAAAAAATATTTTTCTCTAACTTATTAAGATATATTTCCGAATTTCCGTTATCAAAAGTTGATTATTACTACTATTCTTTTTAGAAAACAAATTGCTTGTCCGATGAGGCTACTTTAGTCATGCGATATGACCCACTCGCTAAGGTTAATCCAAAGGAGAAATGTTTTAAGATATCTCGTTAGTATTTAAATACTTTTACATGATATGATTTTCTTTAATTGGATAGCTGAGGTCGATCTCTACAAAGGCCGTTTTTTACGTTTTCTATTTCATTTTCAGGCTTTTTTATGGGGATGCTTTCACTTTCGAAGCCAGCTCCAAAAGTGAAGTTGTTCTACTTAAAAATACCTGCAAACAAAATCGAAAAAGTGCAGAACAGCCTTTGTAGAGATCGAACATTTAGCTATCCAATGCAAAAAAAAAAAAAAACCCATTTAAAAATATTGAAATGCAAACGAGATACCTTAAAATGTTTCTCCAATTGGATTATTATTAAAGAACGGGTGTTTTCACATGACTGAAGTAGCCTCTTAATTTTATTACCGGCCATCCTCGGAGAAGTAGTATGTAGAAAAAAAAATGTAAACCTGATCCTGGCCTGACTCGATCCTACAGAAAAAATTAAACCCAGTTTCAGACATGATGTAACTGCCCGATATCGATTTCTACGCTGAACATGTTTTCTGTGCAAATAAATATACAGAATTATTTATTAATAATACGTGTAATTAATTATATGTGTAGTTCAAATTGGCTCTCTGCTCATCTATTCAAAACTTTTTATTTTAATATAAAATAAGATGTAATTAATTCATTTACGACATAGAATAATATTCCAATTATACGAATTTCATCTAATTAAAAAACGTTTTTGGTTACATGCTTCGATTTATCTTTTATAATGATTTTTGTAAATGATCATCTGTTATAATAGAACTTTCTCAAAGTGTACTCGAAACACTTCTACGATTTCAAACAAAAAAATTTCTATTACTATTAAGTCTGCAGCTTTTAATGAGCACGGGAAAAGCGTCATATATGCATTGCTTGCTTTATAATTTGCACTTACCTTTTGAGTCAGAAATGACTGCAAATTGTAAACAGTGAAGTTCATAGTAATAAATAAATAAAGAATGTCTCATTTGAGCCGATACAGCTCAATGTGTAATGTCGCAAACTTCCGAAGAAAAAAATTATATTTTCGGAATACAGATAGTTTTGGTAGAGTGTCGGTCCAGCTGCCTTTTTGGCAACATTTTTGCCGAAAAAGAATTTTGGGCAAAGCTTACATTTTCGGCAGAAACCGAAACCGAAATTGCAATCTAGCATCGAATTGTGCAGCACATTTATACTTATCCTCACACCGGTCACGTCCATTTAAAATTGTTAGTATTTTATCGGCTTAGTTTGATACTTTTAACTTTCTATATCTGGTTACTCGGTCCATTTAATCATTTTATAGGTCCGATATGAACGGGCCAGGCCCATAATTTTTAATTCGGGCCTGCCCGTTAAAAATTGTCTTTAATCTGCCGTTCCAGCATAGGTCCGTGCAGATCTCTACTTCTGAGTCAGAACAACAGGTTACCTTTTTTTTTTTAACAAAATTCTTAAAAAATATTGAAATCATAGATTAAAAAATGCCCACGGGCTATAATGTATTTCCTATGTTCAAGGACATCAAAAAATTTTAATGTTTCGCCTAACAAAGAAAAAGACTTTTATTGAAATCAAATAATTTTAAAATAATATAATTCGATGGTCATATATAATAATATAAATGATGGTTTGCAAATATAGCTCCATTAACTGTAGTGTTATTTAAATTTTCAAATGGTCATTATTTTCGAATCTAAATGCCCAAATTTCGTTCAATTTTTTTTTTTTTTTTTTTTTTTTTTTTTGGGGGGGGGAGGATTGTTGTGACGACACAGGAATGTAAAGTATGATGATGCTAAGGCATCATTCATTTATGATGCACAAGTGAGATTAGAACCCAAACCATTCAATGAATACCAATGAAATTATTTTAGTGTATCTGACACCAAAGTAAACAACTGCAAATGATATTAATTTAATCTATGAAATCCATCACATATTTGTAATGAACTAAACGTATACCCTCAGTGACCTTAATGCTTGTTATTCAGATTTTCAAAAGGTCGTTATTTTGAAAAGATTTAACAAATTTTCTTAATTAACGAACGCACCCAATATAATTTTATATTGGGTGCGTTCGTTGAAATATTTATATAATATATATTTATAAAGGAAAATGTATATATATATATTCTTATTTTTCGACTAAGCTAAAAAGATTTGTAAATTGTAGCAAATCCATAGCCGGACTTAGACTATGTAGTGACCAGGGCAAATATCATTTTGAAGATCCAATATTCTGTCTATCCATAGAAATTGTTCGTGAATAGTATGCTTAAGTGACTAGATTAAACATCATTTTTCTTTTTTAGTATATATATATATATATATAAATTTTATACCAGGAAGTGCTCACATCTGTATACAGGGTATAATCACAAGACGCCACAAGTTTAAGAAAAATATTAGTAGGAAAATAAGTGGATAATTGTAGAAAAAATGATGGATTGTTTTATGATATAAATATTTGCGAACTTTCCCTTTCCTTATCTGTGTAAGTCATAAAATGGGATAAAGACAACCAACCCTCCTCTATTCGTTATCATGAATTGTTTTAAACATGCTCCTTTAAAGAGGAAAATCCCAATAAATAATTTCACTTGAAAATTATTGTCTACTATATTCTTATAACACAATTTTAATCATTAGTTTTCTGATGACGTAACTCATTCTTTTTTTGGGTGGGGAAGAGGTAGGGGTTACAGGAACCAAGTGGGGAAAGGAGAGTAAACTCCCTTCCTAAATCTTTTAAAATGTTTTTTGTGAAAAAGAATATTGATAACTGTTGGCAAATTTTAACCATTTAGCATCCTCTTAATGAAAATCCTAATTTCTGCCATGGTGCACCCCTCAAATGGGGAGGCCCGGATAGCTGCTCTGCATGCCCTGTCACTAGTCAGGCGTATAATGATAATGCTTAAGAACTCCCTTCTAAAGCCATGCATAAGCAACAGAATTTAGAAAAACCACGTTATGAACAGCAATTTAGCTAATATATTATAATAATAAAAAACTATATATATAGACTTATAAATACATAAATATTTTATATAGAGACACATTAATTTAATAAAATTATTTATATTCGATATGCTTTTTTGCTTGCCTGATTCCGTTATACCGATTACATAATTTATGAGATTTTTTTTTAAAAATGTCTTTGGCTGCTTACCAATCTCAGTTTTCTGTAACTTACCTCAATTTTCTCTATAGGACGAAATTTTGGTATTTTAATTTAGCAGAAAACAATGTCCTCAGTTTTAAAAATAGTCATTCTTTCATATATGTCATACATTTTATGTAGATGATTATTAAATCAATCAGAGTGCAATTCGTTCTTTTAAAAATCACCTTTTTTTATGTATTCACCGCCTATCTTAAAAATCAGACCAGGCTCTGACTGTTAAAAAAATACCGCTGTGATTTACGTTTCATAGATAACTGGAATTTCATGATGAATTAATATAAATATATATAATATTTATTTTTTGGCGTTTTTAGATATATGGCCACGGAAACGTAAAAAAAAAAGGATTATTTAAACTTATGTAGACAATTAAACAGGAGTCGCACATTGTTTTTAAATGATATAATTTTTTTAATTAATTTCGAAAGAGAACATTCCATTTCTATGCACATACAAAACACACAAAGATGAATGAGGTATCATTCGAAGGGTTTAAACAGATTTTTCATATCGTAATTCACAAATCGCTTCGTATCAGCCCGTTTAATTAAAAATTAATGAAAAAACGTAACACAAATAATCCTTTTCGAATAATATAACTTTTTTTGTATTACTCTAATCACACAAACATGATTCCAGGTATTTTTAATATTTTATTGTTGTTTTTAACATTTTTCATTATCATTATAGGTTTAAATATTTTGATATATAGTTAATGATTTAAATAATTACAGTTAAATTAATTTAAATTAATAGTATGTTATTAAATGTTACGACTAGGCCAGTCATAATTAGCGCAGTGCTGCACCGTGAAGTTTTCCTAATTCAGTTTAGAAATCTGTAAAGGTTCATCAAATTTAAACTGGTTATTCAGTACGTTGGTACTATAACAACTTTAGCTACTCAAAATGAAGAGTAGGACAGTTCAGAGTGTTTCTTAGTGGTTACTCATTAAAGCGGCTAAATTCCAATCAAGGCAAATTCTGTGTGTATTGGTTTCTTCGGTTTGCAACGTTGTAACATGGATTCTTTTTCACCATTTAAGAAATTTTTCAATAGACGAAAATCTTTACATTTGTAAGTCGTTGTGAAAACTGCCGGATATGCATTTCATACCTTTTGTTAAACATTTTTTTAAGTAAAACTTCAAATGCTATACACGTATTTAAAAATTAACTTAATTTTTTTTTATATATGCAAAAAAAAAAAAAAAAAAAAAAAAAAAAAAAATATATATATATATATATATATATATATATATATATATATATAGGTTATGTAATAGCAGTATAAAATCTTAATGCTGTAGTTAGTTTAGTTACTTTATTGTAGTTGGTAAATCTTAATTAAGTTGATAAAACAAAGGCTTAATAAAGGAAGATTTTAGAAATAAAATTTTAATATGTATACTAAGAAGAAACTAAATATATGAAAATTTCTCCAGCTATCTAAAAATCACTTAATAAGCACCTTCGTTAGCGCCTTTCTTTGAAAGATAATAAATAAATAAAAAGAACTTGTTACCACAGGAAATTACACAAAACTTTATTTCTACCGAAAAAATCTAGGCAGGAAAAATGTGAAAATTTTAATTTTGCAACCTTAATTTGTCATTTTTATTTTAATTAAAAAAAAAATTCAACTGTGAAATATTCGAACAGAATTTGTAAACTTATATTAGTTAACGCAAAGATTAGAGTTTAATGATACACAGTCACTACATAGTATTTCCAATGCAGACATTCTATTTTTATGCACACACAAAACACACACTATTGATGAATGAGGTATCATTCGAAGGGTTTAACTACAGTTTTCATACCGCACGTTCACATATAATTTCATATAAACCTCTTTGATTAAAAATTAATGAAAGAAATTATCACAAATAATCCTTTTTTAACCATATATATTTTTTTGTGTGTGACTCAAATCACGCAAACGTGATTCCGGGTAAATTTCATTTTTTATTATTCTATTTAAACGATTTTCATTGTCATTAAAAGTTTAAATATTTGTAGATATAGTAAATTGTTTAACAAGACAAAAATAAATTATTTAAATTAATGTTATGTTATTATGAAATGTTATAACTCCCCTAGTCATAATTTCAATAGCGCTGCACCGTGAAGATTTCTTAATACAATTTATTAACTTGTAAAGGTTCGTCAAATTTAAATTGGTTATTCAGTACGTTGGTACTTTAACAACTTTAGTTACTCAAAATGAAGTGTAGGACAGTTCAGAGTGTTTCTTAGTAGTTACTCATTAAAGCGGCTAAGTTCCAATCAAGGCAAATTCTGTGTGTATTGGTTTCTTCGGTTTGCAGTATTGTAACATTGATTCTTTTTCACCATTTAAGTAATTTTTCATCTATATATTTCTAAGTCGTTGTGAAAACTGCCGGATATGCATTTCATACCTTTTGTTAAACTTTTTTTAAAGTAAAACTTTACATGCTATACACGTATTTAAAAATTAACTTAAATTTTTTTATGTATGAAAAAAAAAATGTATATATATTTAGGTTCTGTAGCAGCAGTATGAAATATTAAGCTGTAGTTTGTTTAGTTACTTTATTGTAGTTCGTAAATCTTAATTAAGTTGATAAAACAAAGGCTTAATAAAGGAATATTTTAGAAATAAAATTTTGATATGTATACTAAGAAGAAACTAAATATATGAAAATTTCTCCGGCTATCTAAAAATCACTTAATAAGCACCTTCGTTAGCCTCCTTCCTTGAAAGAAAATAAATAAATAAAAAGAACTTGTTACCACAGAAAATTACATAAAACTTTATTTCTACCGAAAAAATCAGGGCAGGATAAATGTGAAAATTTTAATTTATTAAAGGTATTTTGCAACCTTAATTTGTTATTTTTTTTTTTTTTTCAATTGTGAAATATTCGAACAGAATTTGTACACTTATATTAGTTAACGCAAAGATTAGATTTTAATGATACACGTCACTATATAGTATTTCCAATCCAGACATTCTATTTTTATGCACACACAAAACACACACTATTGACGAATGAGGTATCATTCGAAGGGTTTAACTATAGTTTTCATACCGCACTTTCACATATAATTTCATATAAACCTCTTTGATTAAAAATTAATGAAAGAAATTATCACAAATAATCCTTTTTTAACCATATATATTTTGTGTGTGTGTGATTCCAATAACGCAAACATGATTCCGGGTAAATTTCATTTTTTATTGTTCTATTTAAACAACTTTCATTGTCATTATAAGTTTAAATATCTTTAGATATAGTAAATTGTTTAACAAGACAAAAATAAATTATTTAACTTAATGTTATGTTATTACTAAATGTTATCACTGTCCTAGTCATAATTTGATCAGAGCTGCACCGTGAAGATTTCCTAATACCATTTAGTAACTTGAAAAAGTTCTTCAAATCTAAATTGTTCATTAAGTACGTTGGTACTTTAACAACTTTAGTTACTCAAAATGAAGGGTAGGACAGTTCAGAGTGTTTCTTAGTGGTTACTCATTAAAGCGGCTAAGTTCCAATCAAGGCAAATTCTGTGTGTATTGGTTTCTTCGGTTTGCAGCATTGTAACATTGATTCTTTTTCACCATTTAAGTAATTTTTCAATAGACGAAAATCTATGCATTCGTAAGTCGTTGTGAAAACTGCCGGATATGCATTTCATACCTTTTGTTAAACTTTTTATATAGGTTATATAATAGCAGTATGAAATTTTAATGCTGTAGTTAGTTTAGTTACTTTATTGTAGTGGGTAAATCTTAATTAAGTTGATAAAACAAATGTTTAATAAAGGAAGGTATTAGAAATAAAATTTTAATATATTACTAAGAAGAAACTAAATATATGAAAATTTCTCCGGCTATCTAAAAATCACTTAATCGTTAGCCTCTTTCCTTGAAAGAAAATAAATAAATAAATAAAACTTGGTACCACAGGAAATTACACAAAACTTTATTTCTACCGAAAAAATCCAGGTAGGATAAATGTGAAAACTTTAATTTATTAAAGGTATTTTGCAACCTTAATTTGTCATTTTTATTTTTATTTAAAAAAAAAAAAATCAGCTGTGAAATAATCGAACAGAATTTGTAAACTTATATTAGGTAACGCAAAAATTAGAGTTTAATGATAGGCAGTCACTACATAGTATTTCCAATGCAGACATTCTACTTTTATGCGCACACAAAACACACAGTATTGATGAATGAGTTATCATTTGAAGGGTTTAAATAAACTTTTCATATAGCACGTTCACATGTAGTTTCATAGATAGTCTATTTGATTAAAAATTAATGAAAGAAATTATCACAAATAATCCTTTTTTAACCATATATATTTTTTTGTGTGTGACTCCAATCACGCAAACGTGATTCCGGGTAAATTTCAGTTTTTATTATTTTATTTAAACGATTTTCATTGTCATTATAAGTTTAAATATTTTTAGATATAGTAAATTGTTTAACAAGAGAAAAATAAATTATTTAAATTAATGTTATGTTATTATGAAATGTTATAACTGTCCTAGTCATAATTTCAATAGCGCTGCACCGTGAAGATTTCTTAATACAATTTAGTAACTTGTAAAAGTTCGTCAAATTTAAATTGGTTATTCAGTACGTTGGTACTTTAACAACTTTAGTTACTCAAAATGAAGTGTAGGACAGTTCAGAGTGTTTCTTACTGGTTACTCATTAAAGCGGCTGAATTTCAATCAAGGTAACTTCTGTGTGCATTAGTTTCTTCGGTATACAGTATTTCAATATCGATTCTTTTTCCCCATTTAAGTACATTTTCAACAGAAGAAAATCTACATATTTGAAAATTGTCGTGAAAACTACCGGATATGCTTTTCATATCTTTGTTAAATTTATTTTTTTAAAGTAAAATTTTACTTACTATATTTAAAGATTAATTTGAATTATTGTAATTGTGCAAAAAATTAAATAACTAAATAGGGACTACATAATAATTGTATGAAATCTTAATGTCATAGTTAATTTCTTTATTGTAGTTAGTATATTTTAATTATATTAATAAAGCAAATGTTGAATAAACAATGATTTTAGAAATAAAAAAATCTTACTTATTAAGAAGATAATGAAACTAAAAATAATGAAAAATTCTCGGCTATCTAAAAACCATTTAATCAGAACCTATGTCTGCCCCCTTTATCGAAAAAAAAAAAAATAAATAAAAACTAGTTAGCACAGAAAATTACAGAAAACTTTAAGTCTAAGATAAAAATCCAGGTAGAATAATTGTGAAAATTTTAAATTATTAAAGGTACTTTGCAATTGAAATTTTTCATTATTATTTTTCCTTTAAAGTTTGTTTAAGTTGCGAAATATTCGAACAGAATATGTAAGATTATATTAGCTTACATAAAGCTTAGAATTTAATAATACACAGTCACTATATAGTATTTCGAATGCGAACATTCCATTTTTATGCACATACAAAACGTGCGACGATGAATAAGGTACCGTTCGAAGTGTTTAAAGAGGATTTTTATATCGTACATTCACATATCGGTTCATATCCGCTTGTTTGATTAAAAATCAATGAAAAAAATTTTACACAAATAATCCTAAATATTACAGTGCGAAAGGTTCATGTGGTGCACTTGTAATTTAATAATAAATATTGTTGTATCTGTACAAATTTGAAAAATAATTTTTATTTTTTTTTAAGGACACCATTAAAAATTTTCAGCATTCTGGCAGGTCATTTGATCGTTTTTTTCCGAAAACGGTTACACAACCGTGATTTTAACACTATTCTGACCATATTATTGGCCATTTTATGGTCAGAATATAGTTAAATTATGGTTATGAAACCGTTTTTTCAAAAAACGGTCGAATGACCTGCCAGAATGTTGCAAAATATTTAACAGTGAATGGTTTGTTTCTAACAAAAACTAAAGAGAAATAAACGGTCAAGTACGAGTATTGCTTGCTCTCAGAGGGTTCCGTACAACAAATATATGAATTATTAACTGTATTATAAAAGAAAAAATCGTTACTGGAGGAAAAATAAGACTTTGTAAAAAACTGCACAACGTAGGGTTTTGTATAGCTGTATATATACTAGAAAAAGTATGAATGTGTTTACCATAAAAGTTTATAGAGATATAAAGCCTAAATAATGTTAAACATTGCTATTGTGTATAACTCTTATTTAAATCTTATCTTATCTGTTTATGATGAACTTAATTTGGTACTGACAGTAAATTTAGTGCATATTTAAACTTCATTTAATTATATGAAGTAATGATTAAATGGATTTTTCGGTTAAACTAAATTTAGCGTCGTAATATTCTTTTCTTTTTACAGTTTAACTAAAACAAAACCCTTGTCCAAAGTTTAAACTTGGAATTTTGTTAAGCGCGCTTCGAAAGGAAGTCGCAAAGTAGCAACGCCACCTTGGTCCGTGCAGCGTTTTTTCAGATATGTTTTAATTAACTTTTAAAGACCTGGGAGGCGCATTGAGAGGCCTACTCAATACGAACTAGTCCATAGAATCGCATAGTATTTATGTGATTAATTCTAATTAAATTAATCTGCTTTTAACAATTTGAAGTTTATTGCTTTTACACTGCTACTGGGCATTGCATTACACAAATTTATCATTAAAAGTTGTTATCTAGGATTTAAAATCGATGGTACATAGAGTACGCCGCCCCTGTCATTATATGTGTCCAAACCGCCCGTGACTTTAAGGGTTAACATCTCGGCTAATTACCGACGATTATTTTTTTCAAAAATCATTATCAACAATGCTATTATACTTCTGGTACGATAGGTACCGGAAGCGCTTATCAACACTTTTGCTGAATGCCCGCAAATCGAAATTTGTGTCTAACGAAAAAATGCGCTTTTCTCAAAAACTATGTGACCTAGGGTAATCGCTATAATTTTCCTGCAAGGTTTAAGTTAACGTCTACTACCTCTATTTTTTTCATAATTTTAATTTCAGTAGATTCGGAAATAGATGGGGGGGGGGGGGAGGCATATTTTTGAACTACATTCTCGACGATATCTCTGCAAATATAATACCTAAAATTAAAAGAAATATATTTTTGAGTTCAGCGTTACGAAAGCTTTCACGCGATATCCCACACGACATGTAAAGAAAAGATGTTTTTTTCCCAAGCAACTTCATTAGCTCATCTACATTTTTCTAAAAATATTTGTAAATGTTTTATAATCTGTAAATATGTGGGTCAATAGTCTTTATTGCTTCCTCCAATTTGAACTTTCCACGTTCCATAGTTTACGAGTAAATTGGCTGTGACAGACGGACAGACAGACACAGGAGGGATCTTATAATGGTTCCGTTTTTACTTTTTAAGTACGGAACCCTAAAAATTAAAAGAAATTCAAATTAAATACTCTGACGTTCTAAATATGAGATTATTTGAACTTGTTTGATTTAATTTAACCACTATGTTTCGATAAATTTCCACGAAAAAATGTTTCAAACAAACAAACAAACAAACAAAAAAAAATAATGTAAGTTAGTCGAATTTTGACTTTCTTCCAAGAAAAAGAACAAAATTTTCTCACAGATCACTTGGGAATCGTTGCATAGGCGTAGAAAAGAGAGAGCAAGCAATTTGCCTTCATTTTTTCCCCTTAGTAGTCTTTGCAGTATTTAACACAGAATTTGTGTACAACCTTTTTAAATATAAGTAAGCGGAATCCAGGTTTTTAGTCATTCCAGCCATGAAAAGCGCGAAAGTTTTAGATATAAATATAGATATGTTATAGTAAGCAAAAGAAAAACTCCATTTAATAACTCCAATATTTTTATTAACCCTATAGGGACGAGCGTCTTTTACTAAATTTTTAATCTTTTATCACCAGTTTTTAAAAACACAAATTTTTGCCTCATTGAATCGGGAAAATGCTCGGATTAAATAAGGCACAATTTACAATAAAAATTTTCTGGTGAGAATAATCACTGATTCTGAGCACCTTACGCGGCACGAATACCGGTCGCTCGTCCCCAAGGTGTTAAGAGTGGACTTTGAGGGGAGGGAGATAAAATATCAGTATCTACAGCGATAGAAAAAGAAAAGAAATAAGCGAGACGGGGGGGGGGGGGGGGAGAGTAACGATGAACAAAGGGTAATTTTACATTGTAGAAACTTTCCTTAACTGGAATTCTACACCAATATGGGGTCTGGATGAAGCAGAATTAAGATAATAACATGAAAAATTAAGAAGAAAAATATTTAGATTTTGAACAGGATTAATAAGTTTTCGAATTTTAGTGAGAATATTTTTTAATGCTTTATTTTTTAAAGAGAAGCTTAGAAGGGCATTTAATGGGTTTAAAACTTCTCTCCGTACACATAAAAATTTATAAGGCAAAACCCATTGTATTAAGATAAATACATGATATGTTAAAAAAAGGAAAAACATAAACAGCACCCACCTTATCTCGCCCCTCCACCTCATCAGAAAAAAAAAAAATTATATATATATATAGATATATGTTCAAGAACTATTTTAAAACTTTATAATAAAAGTCCATTTCTCAGTGTAAAATAGAATGAATGAAATAATAGCAGACAAGTTCGTGTGTTACATTTTCTAATGTTTCTCAGTCCTATTCTTTTATTGTCATGTTTCTCTGTGTTCTAAAAAAAAGGTAACTAACGCTGTCACCGCCGCAGTAAATGAATTTTTCGAGCCATGGGGTCTTACTTTGGTAGTATTAAGAAAATTACTGCACACAAAAATATGAAAATGGTAGTATTATAGAGCAATGTTTGATAAATACGCTGAAGAGGACCGTTTTTAAATCAAAATTTTATTTTAAGTGATATTTAATATTAAAGTTGGTCAAAATCGTTCTATTAAAGAAGTTCTACATTAGCAAAAACTATACATCAGAATTTAATCATTTTTTCTAAGAATATGCTACATTAGAAGTTTCCGGTGTGCCGACTGCATTTATTTTTTTTTTACTAATTTTTTGAGGGCTTATTTCATTAAAATCCAAATTTGCAGCTTTTTGAGAGATATTTTTTACATGTTTTAGAAAAAGTTGCAATTGTAAATTATTGCCAATTGTAAAACAGCGCAAACAATAATATTTCCTTCAAAACAAAATATATTTACATGGGACTATTATAAACAGGGAAAAAAACTTTCAAATTAGAATTAAATGATTATTTATTAAAAGCAGGAAAATATTGAAAATTACGTCATAAAATCTATATTTAGTACATGTGAATATTAAAAGAGAAAGAAAATTTTAAGATAATAAATCCATTAAACTGTCTTACGTATCTTAATTGGAGGAAATTATCTCCTATTTAAAATGACAAAATAATAATATTGTAAAATTCTTTAAATTTAAAAATATATTTACACGAGACATTTATTTTATATTTGGAGATAATATTTTAAACTATTGTTGTGAATTTTAAGAAAGCGCAAATATTTTTTTTCTAACAACAAAAGTATTTTCACGTGAATATTAAAAAGAGAAAGAAATATTTTGTGAAAATTATATCAGATATAAAGCGATACATTTAAAATGTCTTATTTAAAACAATTTTCTTATATCGTTGTTAGAAAAATACCTGGAGGATAAGACTCTGTTTACACAGTTCATTTTATATTAGCCCCCCCCCCCTTTTTTTCAAATGTTTAACTCATCTTATTTAATCAAACATGAAAACAGCCAGTAGTAGTTTAACAGCAGCTGATCCGGCCTTAAAATTTCGCAATCAAAAAGAAGTGAATGGAAATCTATTTACAAGGAGATCGCCAGTGATTTTTTAAATTATAGTTCAGTTTCTGCAATCTTTTTACAGCCGATCAAATTAGCGTGTTTCTAGAGTTTGCAGTGTCTCAGTGGGGTTGGCAAGCGTAGCTCGTAGATGATAGTAGAGGGCAAAGCCCCTTAGTATACTAAAACATGCTTTCTAAACATTTAAGCCTATTAAAAAAAAATCCGCTTAATAACGAGAAACTTTCTGACTTATGTTTAAATATAAAAGCATGATACTTGCGGGCATGGTTATTGAAGCGATATGGAATTGTACATTTTTTTCCGATAAATAAAAAACACCTCGAGTTAAACGATTTTTATCCCATAACGACATTTGGCTGCCTTGTCTGAAAATTTAGTTCAAAGTGCCAACTCTAACAGCCTTTTCTGAATAATCCCCTGCTTTTATCGAAAAATGGAAAAAAAAATATCAGATTTCCTAGTTTCTGAAAAAGAGCAGCTACCAATCGCATGCGCTTACATACAAAACCGAATTCGGGAATGCGTCATAAAGCTTTCTTAAATAGTGGGTAACTTTAATTCTCTTAAAAAAAACATCTAGAAATTTCGGGTTAAATGCCAGTCCAGAGTGTTTATTGTGGAGTTAAAAAATGTCTCTTATCTATCCAGAATTTCTATATGCATTAAACTTATATGAATAAACAACAATAACAAACAAAATAATGGGATATGTTTTCTAGGTTCCATTCTCCAGCATTAGATTAAACATTTCAAAAATCTTAAAGGTAATATTCTTTAATGAAAGCTGAATGCACTATTTGGATAAACTATTGTGGATTAATTCATAATACAGCCGATCTAGTTGGTGCTTACATAAATAAGAAATGGTAAATGAATTAATAGTTTCCATGCGTATATTCCGTTAAGATAATCTTTTTTTCTCAACTCTTTTACTGAAAACACGATAAATCTAATATATAATTTTAGCTTTAGCTTATTTCTCCCACAGAAAACAACCATTTTGCTTATATCATTGAATTCTGTGCCCTCGATAACGTAATTCAATGTATAAGCTTTTCAATTTTTGTCGGTGTCCACTTTTTTCTTTTTTCTTCCATAATAATTCTTATAATATTTTTTTTTTTTTTTTTTTTTTTTTTTAATACTTACAGCTTTAATTCATAATAATTGACGGTGGCAGGTTATGTTTAATTAATGGTAATATATATATATATATATATATATATATATATATATACCGTATTTTATGGAAGAAACGCCGCACCCGTCGTAAACGCCGCACTCCTCAAAATGGCCTGAATAAGCTTTAAAATATCGTAATCGCCGCACCCGTTGTAAACGACGCATCCATCGGAACGCTACTTTTGTCGACAGCGTCACATTGACCCAACTTTAATCAAAGTTTTCTGAGCAATGTAGGATGCCTCGTTTTTAGTATCTTAAGATGTCTCAGTTTTATTTAAAATATTTAAATCCGATTTTAAATGTTTTTATGAATTTTTTAATTAAGGAAACTCAGTTGGTATTTATAAAAAATCGTAAACGCCGCACATGGCGTAAACGCCGCACTTGGAAAAAAATTAACTTTTAAACTCGTAAACGCCACGGCGTTTCTTCCATAAAATACGGTATATATATATATATATATATATATATATATATATATATATATATTAAATTTTCTGTACAAAAATACCATTGAAGGATAATGAAAGTGACCAATAATATGAATACATAAACACCGCATAATATATATGTGTGTGTGTGTTTATTATTATTAATGATTATTTGATTATTCTCTATAACATATTTAAATTTGTTGTTATTATCTATATTTGTTTGTTATTAACTATAATAATATTTAAAAACGCATTTAATACAAGATTCATAACTTCAAGCTGTTTCTCTAATCACTTGGAAATACTTTTTTCCCCTCTTACACGCCGCCGCAAGGCAAGACATCTGTGGAAAATTCTATTTCTATTTGCTGCTTTTGTTAATGACCGGTGACTGATTACTGACCAGACTATATTTCCGCTAACTATTAGAGTCGAGCATACAAGGACAGAATGAGTGGAAAAGGGGTTTTAAATACATTCTTTATCTTATCGCAGTATTTCTTCGAACTATAGGTCCGATATTTCTAGCACAATAGACCCATTCAGATGGATAAATAAATAAAATGTTATTCACTCAATGAAGAAGAAAAAAAATCTGTAGCAGATCGAATTTTAACAAATTTATATGCGTTTTTATTTAAAAAACTAATATTCCATTGAATACATTTTATTTTAATTCAAATGTTAATATGTGTTTATAATCCTTTTATTTCTTATTATAAAAAACGATGTGTTAATAGTTTAAGCTGACAAAACAATGTCAAAGATTTTTTAAAAAGTAACTAATACTTGTGTGTACCAAGTTATGTGAATATATACGGTACAAATAAAAACACCAATGAAAAGTATTTTTTCACAGAGACTAAATATATTATGGTTTCGATTTAAAAAAAATATCTGAAAATAAAAGATAATTTATAGATTTAACATTCCTGGAAAGCGATATAAATATTTATGGATGCAAATTTTCAAGTATAAATGTTATATACATAAGATAATGTACTGACGTGGAAAATTGAACAGTGAAATTCTTAAATTTAAAATGCAATTTTTTATAACAATATTAAACAATATAATATGTTTCCAGTTATACTAATTTATTTTATTATATGCTAAATTCATTATCAGTTTTTTGGCTTTTAATGTTCCATATCAATATGTATAATTAAATTCAGAATACCTTTCTTTGAAAAATAAATGTATTAATAACAGTTTTTAAATGTTGTTTTTATATCATTCTGTGTAAAAATGTAAGCAAAAAATTAAAATTAATCTATAAAAAAATAATCGTGATTTATTTCGTTAAAATAAAAAAATCGTGATTTAAGGCTGTTCTCAATTACTCTGCTCAACAAGCGCAAAACATTTTGACACACATTTACAAATTCATTTTTTAACGGAAAAATATAAAATTGGAAGGCCTGACTATACAAACGATTTGGAATCGAACTGTGTTTTCCATTTTTTGATAAATAAATTACCCATTGAGTTATAAGCGATTTTGATCACGTGACAAAGACGTTTTTCACCCTTCCTTGAGTGTTTATTCTTCTTTCGCGCGGAAATTCGGTTCAAAACGTCCACTTTGACACTATTTTCTGAAAGAGCTATTGCTGCCAAAAAAGGGAAAAACAGTTCGATGACATCATTTCTGAACAACAACACCTGCTACTTTCATGCATTTCCGAATAAAAATGAATTAAAACTTACGTCATAAAGTTGCCCTTTTGGATTTGAGAACAGCCTTAAATAATTATAACATTTTAAACACAATAATACTTTGTTTAAAATTTAAGATATAATTGCGCATTCAAATATAATTCAAAATTAGTTTCTTATATAATTAAAATATACGTCTTCTTATACAAAAACAGTTAAGTAAAAATAAAAAGTTTCATTTTGAAGTTTATGAGTATAAAAAAAGAGAGAGTCAAACATGTACACATAACGTGGGATTGGTTTATCATCTGAAAAAAATGTTCAAATTATTATTTCTTTTTTTCTTTTATATCTGATAAATTTACGTTATGTGAAATATTTCTCTGTGCCTAAATCCAAAGTGGCTGTTTTTTGGCACATACAAGAAGTCATTTTTAATTTTATATGAATGTTAAATGTAATGCAAGTGTTCTTATTCAGACACTATGATATTGAAGAACTCAGAAAATGCTTTAAAAGTTAAAAGATATTTTAAAAAGATTTTTCGCACGTAAATATAGCCTTGAGATAGAAATCACTTATAACTCAATTTGTAGTAAATTAATTTGTCAAAAAATGAAAAATGTTATTCGGCATTAAATCTTTTCAGTAATCCAACCTGCCAAGTTTTGTCCATTTATCTTTAGAAATTAAAAACTTCTGTGTTGTCGATCAAGAAAAAAGTGTTTTAAGAACAATAACCTTAAAAAGTTATATAGTTTATTATTTCATTTCTTTACTAAAACAAGCAAAATAGATATTTTTTTTTTTTTTTAAATTCTGAACTCATAAAATGTTAATTTCAGTTTTATGATGCTAAAGTAAAAAAAGAAAAAACAAAGAAAGAAAGGCATTTATGTCTAACTGCACTCTCATAGGTATTCAAGATTTATCAATTGCTTAAATGCTGCAAACGTGTGTGAATATTTTTCTTTTATACTATATTATGTATGTAATGATTGCATTGGCTATGCTAAAAATAATGATATGCTGAATGATATAATAATGAAATAAAGAAAAAAATTATGTCATCCATTACTTACGTCACACAAATTTTGTGTAGTTTTTAAAACTCCATTTCTTTATATCACACTTGCCTATTATGACATCAGATTTTTACAACTAACCATATAAACCATTTTATGTAAACAAAGGGGAAAAACATATATTACTATGTATTACATTTGCTTGTACATTGCTTGTACTTGCTTAGATTTATTTTAAGGTGTTGCAATTCAAAGGAATAACAGAAATGTAACTAATAATGTAATATTAGAGTGAAAATACATATTGTTTTATCAACTGTTATGATACCCGCACATCATATATATATATATATATATATATATATATATAGTAAAACCTCCATAAGATTGACTCTTAAATGGCGGGCACCCTTACTTAGAGTCATTCCATGAAAAGAGGACAAAATGTCCTATAAATGACACTTACATTAATACCTATATATATATTAACTTATAAGTTGTTACAATATAAACTATACATTAAAAATAACAGAAAACTTTAGGTTTTCGTATGAGCATAGTTGTTTTAATTTGACGATACACTAGCATTTTCAAAACGGCAGTAATATGTAGAGAATCTATATCATGCCATCTTCCTTTAGAACTTGGTTAACATCGTTATATGAACTTGCAAGATAATTTAATTTAAAAGGAATTTCATAATGGTAAATTAACAAAATTAAGTATTCATGTTTAAATTCTAAAACTGTTATTCCATACTTTATCTTTTACTGCATTTCTTCTACCGTTTTTACTGTGAAAAAAAAAAAAAAACATTAAAAAAAATAATGTAATTATTTTTAATGCATCCACGATACTCTCTTTTTAAAAGAAAAGCTTGTTTAAAAAATACCTCCACGAAAACTGTCTAAATTCTGTATTCAATATCTAAAAAAAGTACCTTATATTTTTACCAATAGTATCTTACTGTCCCTACTATTGTACCACCTACTCTGAAAAACCAGTCAAAATCGTACGTCCATGAGGTCGATTTGAAAATTTAATCTCATATTATTTTTTTTTCTATCACCTCCTCACCTGGTTTCATTATTCTGAAAACGTCAGGGAACCAGGGTTGTTAAAAATCATGACTTTTTTTTTTTTTTTAAATAAAAAAAAATCAGATTTTTTTATTAATATTATTTGTGTATTTATTTATGTACAAGCATCTATTTATTTATTTTTTGAGTATAGATTTACACATTTCTATTAATTTCGTTACATTTCCTAGATAAGAATTCAAGATATTTTAAATAAAAATTAAAAATTATTGCAAACTAATTTAAAAGATTCACTTAAAGCTTAAACTTTTATTATTCTACTATTAAATTTAAATTGTCATACATATATCTATGCATTTTCTGTGTATAAATTTCCAGGTAATCTAAACTTATTTATTTTTCATTCCAAAATATATATATAATATGAGGACTCCAGAAGCCAAGAGGTATAAGTGACAAAATTGAAAAAAATTGAACTTTGCGCACAGACGACCTGGAAATATGCTTTTTTATTTTCAGGTGAAGAAATATGTGATTTTCTAATTATGTGTTGTGTTTTAGAGATCAACCACTTTTGCCGAATAATGATCAATATTGATTAATTATAAATTTAAAGAAAATTGCACTCTACTTTTTTCACACTTTTCGAAATAAAAGTTCAAAGACCATAACGTGAATCAAGCAGAAGTTTCCTATTTCAATTCAGTCAATTATTAGTGATGTTCAACTTTAACATCGATTATCTTTGAACTGAATTTACTCCAAATCGAAATTTTTTCGCTTGTACCCCTTGACTTCTGATGTCCTCATATACACACATAATAAATGCAACAAAGAATTTTAAATGTATATGTGTATTCCATTGTTGATTCAAATTCACGAATGTTTTCTTTATCACATAGGCTGCAAGTTTCTTTGTGTTTTACATTCTTGTCATAATTCTCCATCATTTTATCACTACACTATTTGCATATTGCTATTATACCTTTTCCAAAAATAGTATTTTTGCTGTAAAATAAAGCCACATTGGATCTTTTTTTCTGTGAACCATTTTTCTTATGTATCAACAAATCCAAAATCTCTCTGTAACCGTACCTAGTATTAGTAAAAGACACTATTGTTTCAACTTTTGATTCCCACTATACTATACTAATGTAAATATTGACAAAATAGTTACCAGATGAAAAAAAAATACCTGCCTGCTCTGGCCTACAGGCGGAGGTAGATTTCGATGTTAAGTACTAAATTCAGCAACAAAACTTAAATCAAGATTAGAGATAAACCCAGTTCCTTCACTAAGAATGAACTCTAGGGAGCTAATATTTTGTGAAAATTCTAATATACACAAATAAACACACGCATGTGTATGGGATAGGTTTAAAAATGGCTTTAAATATTAATGGCATAAAATTTTGTGATTAAATTAAACATACTCGTTTGATGTAATTAGTCTGTGTTTTCTTGTACATAGACATATGTATATATCAAATAAATTATTTTCCACTTTGAATTTAGTCCCTCTCCCCTCCCCCCCCCCCCCATAAACACTAAATTCTTTTTATATGTTTGTTTCAAAATGTGACCACTCGATTTTTAAGGTTTAGGATCCACTTTCTCCTTCCAGATATTGCGAATCTGTACCTATACTATTATGTAAAATTTTATAATTTTCACTATTTCTGGTCCCAAGGAATGTAATTTAAAGCACTTTTACAAGGTAAATTTAACAATGAATGAAATATGAATCTATGTAATGCAAAATTCTGTAATACGCAGAAAGTCTCATCCCAAGGTGTGTGTTATAAAGATCTATCGTATTTATCTTCATATGTAATTCACTCATCGAAAACCCTAAAGATTTAGTATCTGTGAGTGCTCTGAAGAAGGCATTATTACAACTTTATAATTTTTTCATTATGTGGCACAAATTACTCAGCTTACAATTCATCAGTCAAAGTATTGCCACCTTGATTTTTTTCCACTTACTTTATTTACCTCAGAAGTGGTTAAGATTTTTGTATATTGTAAATCCTACAGGTATTAATAGCAAAAAAGCATCTTTGGCCCCTTGGGGTCGAGCAACCGGTATACTTGCCAATTAAGGTGTTCAGAATATTTCATTATTCTCACCACTTATTTTTAATTGTAAAGTTTACCTTATTTAATCAGAGCATTTTTACGATTGATTCAATTATAAAAAATTTTCTGTTTTGAAAAACCGGTGGTAAAAGATTAAAAATTAAGCAAAGGACTCATATCGCAAAGGGGTTGAACATCTTGAATTAAAGTGAACTTTAATAACCTTTCGCTTTAATTGCCAGTCCTCTTCCAATTGAGCTATCTGGACGACAACCCAGCCAACACAATATTCGCTCAGAACAACTACTATGATATCAATTGATTGTGTGAAAAATAATTTAAAGTGTACATGATTATATATTTTATTTTATTATTATTAAGCAACAGACTTTGCAGATTAGTTTTTCTAAAAAGCTTTAAAGATTCAAATCTCTAGGCTGGAGGGGGAAAGTAGTATTTTTCAGGAATAGGAGGATAATATATATCGAATTTTCTGTATAAAAGTAAAGATTTTTTTTTTTTTTGGGGGGGGGGGGAGTAGTGGGAGGGAGGAGAGGAGAAATGTGGGAAGTTAGGACTTAATTTATTTAATTATGTTAGTGAGCAACAAATGTTGCAGATTTTTTTTTTAATTAAGTTTGAAAGATTTTAATTATTTATTAAGCTGGAGAGATGGGTGCAAAGGATTAAATTAAAGGCCATAAATTAAAATAAAATTTATGTAAATAGTTTTTTGAGTCATTGTATCCAAACTAAGTGAAATATATTCAAATGGATACTATGAGGCAAAATAATTATTTACATAAATTTTATTTTTAATTTTTAATAGCATGGTACAAAGGATAAATCAATTTATTCAAATAAATATATTTCAATGCATTATATAAGTTCAGTGAAAGTGACATATTTAACAGTGTATTGCAAAATTAAAAATATTGTTTAGATGTGCGAATATATCTTAGCCAAACTAAAAATAATTTAAATTGAATTTTAAAACAAATCGTTTAAAGCCACATCAAGGTATCACTTAAATTTTGATATCATATCTTATAAAACTCATGCTTTGAATTTAAGAGAGATATGAATGATAAAGCATTAATGAATAAACTTTTATAAATCTTTTTAAATTGAACATAATTTTTGCACATGCAATTATAACAAAATAAAATGATGAAATAAATATGTATAGAGATTATAATTAATAGCATAGCGTCACTCAAAATTTGTCATCATTATTTTTAAGTTCCATATTTATAATTCTTAGAGCATAAGATAAAGCGCTGTGTCACAAACTTTTAACCCGTTAAGGGTTTTTGTATTGATATAAAATACAAGAATTGCAAAAATTACAAATTTTGTACTGCTTTTTTTCTCATTTTATATTTTTTTATTAGTTGTCATAACGCGTGAACATTCACGACAAGCCTTAGACTTTTGGAGACCCTGGGTACAAACACGATTTTGAGCTCCATTCTTATGTTGTGTATTAAGTTGAAATATGTTGTAAACGTGTTATATTTTATAGTTTTAATAAGCTGACACAAATTAAACTTGGTACTTTATGGCTTCACGTAGTCAATGTTAGACATAAATGCACAAAATTCGAATTTCGTTTTATTGAAATAACAAAAAGGGGAAATGCATTTCCAATTTTTCTATTAAAAAAAGTTTTCTTGAAGTTCGCAATGTTTGTTGTTACAGGGCAGACAGAAAAATCATGTTTTCGGTCAGGAATCAATTTTAATTCAAGATGCTTAAGTCTTCTGACCCTGCAGGCGAAGACTCTCACGAGCTAATGCTAACCTTATGGGGATGGATTTTTCTAATATCCCGTTTGCATTTCGACATTTTTTTTTTTTTTCTTCAGTGGATAGCCGAGATCCGTCTCTACATCGCACCTTTTTTACTTTTTCGATTTTGGTTGTAGATATTTTTTAGAATGACACTTTCATTTTCAGAACCGGTTTTGAAATTAAAAGTAACTTTATAAAAAATATCTGCGACCCAAATCGAAAAAGTAAAAACGTGCGATGTAGGGACGGGCCTCGGCTATCCAGTGCAAAAAAAAAAAAAAAAAAAAAAAAAAAATGTTTAAAAATGTCGAAATGCAAACGAGATATTAGAAAAATCATTCTCCATAGGATTAGAATTAGCTCGCGAGTGTCTTCGCCGGCAGGGACAAGAGTCTTAAGTTAATAGGAAAAACACTATTAGATTCCACAACATCCGAAAAACTGATATAATTTTTTTTTTCATTTTTACGCGCAAAAAATGTCTCAGTAAATGTGTAGAAAGATGTGATTTGTTGATTGCAGTTCAAAAATAAAAAGCACGAGAACACGCTTATATAGCTTTCAAATGCATGTATGATTAGACCTTTTTTAGACGTGATTTTTATGATGTAGTATTAACCTGTAATTTGCTTTATCAATGTTTTGTTCCTTACGAAGTATATATGCATTGAAGTTACTGATACCCTATTGTACGGTAAAAACTATATAAATAATGAAACTCAACACATATTATTTTTTGTTCTACCTACTGACCCCCGCCCCTCCTACACACACAAGCTTATGCGGACATGGACCTATGCCCCGTGCATCAATCTTTGGCTAATGCCTCTGTCTTTTTTTTTTTTTTTTTTTTTTTTTTTTTTTTTTCCGAATGAAAACGACGTGCAATTAAAATAAATTTAATGAAAAATAATAAATTAAAATTACTTGAAAATTATTTATTAGTATTAAAATGTTTTTAAGTAATATGCATGTAGGTTTACACTGTAAAAGATATAGAATTAAATACATTTTAGAAACTAATAAAAGGTTAAATGAGATTTCTGTAGTGACATCGAGGATGAAAAATAATTAGTATCAGATTCATACTAAGATCATTTCAATAGAAGATAAATTGAACTAGAGATATCTAAGTTTTTAGCTCACAGGCTATCAAAGCCTGAGAGCTAATGTGCCCGCCCGTTCTGTATGTATGTATGTATGTATGTACGTAACGCGATAACTCTTGATAGAAACATCCGATTTGCTTCAAATTTTTTTCCTAGGTTCACCGTGATAAGGCGCTTCCCTGATTAGTTTTTGGAGTTCATTGGTTAAGGATAAAGGGGGAAAAACGGGGTTAGTCCACACCCCACCCCTTTAATTCAGATAAATGGGTTTTTCATGCAGAATGATTCGATTTGCTCCGAATTTGGTATAGCGGTTTATTATGTTAAGGAACTTCCCTGATTAGTTTTGGGGGTTCATTGGTTAAGGGTAAAGGGGGGAAAACGGGGTTAGTCCACCCCCCTTAATTCAGATAAATGGGTTTTTCATGCAGAATCATTCAATGTGCTCCGAATTTGGTATACCGGTTTATTATGTTAAGGAACTTCCCTGATAAATTTTGGGAGTTCATTGGTTAAGGATAAAGGGGGAAAAACCGGGTTAGTCCACCCCCCTTAATTCAGATAAATGTGTTTTTCATGCAGAATGATTCGATTTGCTCCGAATTTGGTATAGCGGTTTATTATGTTAAGGAACTTCCCTGATTAGTTTTGGGGGTTCATTGGTTAAGGGTAAATGGGGAAAAACGGGGTTAGTCCATCCCCCTTAATTCAGATAAATGGGTTTTTCATGCAGAATCATTCAATTTGCTCCGAATTTATTATACCGGTTTATTATGTTAAGGAACTTCCCTGATTAGTTTTGGGGGTTCATTGGTTAAGGATAAAAGGGGAAAAGGGGGGTTAGTCCACCCCCTTAATTCAGATAAATGGGTTTTTCATGCAGAATCATTCGATTTGCTCCGAATTTGGTATACCGGTTTATTATGTTAAGGAACTTCCCTGATTAGTTTTGGGGTTCATTGGTTAAGGGTAAAGGGGGAAAAGGGAGGTTAGCCCGCCCCTCTTAATTTAGATGAATGGGTTTTTCATGCAGAATGATTCGATTTGCTTCGAAGTTGGTATACCTGTTTATTATGTTAAGGAGCTTCCCTGATTCGTTTTGGCGATTAATTGGTTAAGGATAAAGGGGGGTTAGTCCACCCCCTTAATTTAGATAAATGTTTTTTTTTTTTTTGCAAGATTATTCGATTTGCTCCAAGTTTGGTATACCGGTTTATTATGATAAGGAGCTTCCCTGATTAGATTTGGAGGTTCACTGGTTAAGTATAAAGGGGGAAACGGGGGCTAATTCCCCTTCACTTATTTTTTTTTTTTTGAGGGGCATTATCCTTTAAAATAAGAGTATAATATACAATTAGTGTGAATAGTCTGTGAGCTCAATGCCATCAGTTTAGCTGGGCACTTTTCTTTTTTATTATTTGAGTTTTTTTCTTTTTAGCTCACAGGCTATCAAAGCCTGAGAGCTAATGTGCCCGCCCGCTCTGTATGTATGTATGTATGTATGTATGTATGTACGTACGTACGTATGTACGTAACGCGATAACTCTTGATAGAAACATCCGATTTGCTTCAAAATTTTTTCCTAGGTTCATTGTGATAAGGCGCTTCCCTGATTAGTTTTGGGAGTTCATTGGTTAAGGATAAAGGGGAGAAAAGGGGGGTTAGTCCACCCCCTTAATTCAGATAACTGGGTTTTTCATGCAGAATCATTCGATTTGCCCCGAATTTGGTATACCGGTTTATTATGTTAAGGAACTTCCCTGATTAGTTTTGAGAGTTCATTGGTTAAGGATAAAGGGGGAAAAACGGGGTTAGTACACACCCCTTAATTCAGATAAATGGGTTTTTCATGCAGAATCATTCGATTTGCTCCGTATTTGGTATACCGGTTTATTATGTTAAGGAACTTCCCTGATTAGTTTTGGGGGTTCGTTGGTTAAAGATAAAGGGGGGAAAGGGGGGTTAGTCCACCCCTTTTTATTCAGATAAATGGGTTTTTCATGCTGAATGATTCGATTTGCTCCGAATTTGGTATACCAGTTTATTAGGTTAAGGCGCTTCCCTGATTAGTTTTGGGAGTTCATTGGTTAAGGATAAAGGGGGAAAAACCGGGTTAGTCCACCCCCCTTAATTCAGATAAATGTGTTTTTCATGCAGAATGATTCGATTTGCTCCGAATTTGGTATAGCGGTTTATTATGTTAAGGAACTTCCCTGATTAGTTTTGGGGGTTCATTGGTTAAGGGTAAAGGGGGAAAAACGGGGTTAGTCCATCCCCCTTAATTCAGATAAATGGGTTTTTCATGCAGAATCATTCAATTTGCTCCGAATTTATTATACCGGTTTATTATGTTAAGGAACTTCCCTGATTAGTTTTGGGGGTTCATTGGTTAAGGATAAAGGGGGAAAAGGGGGGTTAGTCCACCCCCTTAATTCAGATACTTGGGTTTTTCATGCAGAATCATTCGATTTGCCCCGAAATTGGTATACCGGTTTATTATGTTAAGGAACTTCCCTGATTAGTTTTGGGAGTTCATTGGTTAAGGATAAAGGGAGAAAAACGAGTTTAGGCCAACCACCTTAATTCAGATAAATGGGTTTTTCATGCAGAATCATTCGATTTGCTCCGTATTTGGCATACCAGTTTATTATGTTAAGGAACTTCCCTGATTAGTTTAGTGGGTTCATTGGTTAAGGATAAAGGGGGAAGGGTGGCTAGTCCCCCCCACTTAATTTATATAAACGGTTTTTCATGCAGAATGATTCGCTTTGTTCCAAATTTGGTATACCTGTTTATTATGTTAAGGAGCTTCCCTGATTCGTTTTGGGGATACATTGGTTAAGGATAAAGGGGGGGGGGCTAGTCCACCCCCTTAATTTAGATAAATGTTTTTTTTTTGCAGGATTATTCGATTTGCTCCAAATTTTGTATACCGGTTTATTATGATAAGGAGCTTCCCTGATTAGATTTGGAGGTTCACTGGTTAAGTATAAAGGGTGAAACGGGGGCTAATTCCCCTTCACTTATTTTTTTGAGGGGCATTATTCTTTAAAATAAGAGTATGATATACAATTAGTGTGAATAGCCTGTGAGCTCAATGCCATCAGTTTAGCTGGGCATTTTTCTTTTTTATTTACCTATATTATTTGTTTGTGAAAATAATAGCAGGCATGAATAGACGGGGAAATTCGTAAACGACAAATAGCTGCTTTTACAAACAGCTCTGTAATTAAGTTTCAAGTTGTCATATTTCAGCATCGGCATTTTTGCTTATAATATTTAATAATTTTTCCTTTTCAATAGTTTCCAAATATTACATTTGTTTGATAATTTTTTCAGTCCATATTGAGCTGCGTTTTGACATTAATAAAGCAGAATAAAAAACCCTCCCATTTTCAATCAATTGAATTTAGACAAGATTTGATAATCTAAATTTATGTATTTTGTCTAATGTCATCGTATCTTGTTTAGAAAATTATTCTGTTATGTGTCAAAAATGGCACGTGCAAGATAGGTTTAACGACCCTGTGTACCATAGTTTTAACCCTGCCTGTGTCGGTAGGGTTAAAAGTGCAAAAGATAAATAAACATTTTTTTGCAGCCACATTACATTTATTTGAAAATAGCACTAAATTTTCACTTAAAATTGACTGAAAATTCTTTAAACAAAATGTAATATTTTAGTAAATTATACTTTGTACTGTACATGTAAAAAAGTTTTTAGTACGCTCATTTTCACAGAATAAAAGAATTAATACTTTGAAACTATTAAATAACTTTTTCGGTTGCAAAACATAGTGTATATTTCAGGAAAAGACTTAATTTGTTTAATTTCCTTTCATGTGATTTTTTCCCACACTCTCTTGAAAACTCCAAAGCTTATATAAAACATTAATGTATTCTTATTTATATCAATTTTCCACATTGTTTATATATTATATATATCTTTGATTATATATATATATATATATATATATATATATATTGACAACTGATTTAAGATATATTTAAATTATTTTTTATGATAGTTAATTATTTTTATAGATAAATATTAATATTAATAAATCTTCAGTTGTGTGGAATCTGAATTAAAATATCTGAAATTTTTATGATTGTGTTGGAAAATTATTTCGTGATTTTAAGTCCAAGTTTAAACGTTCGATACATATTTATACAATATTGTTGATATTGGCTGTTAAATAAATTGGGAATTATTATCTGAATAATTATTGTAAAATTTACACACATTTAAAAAAAAAAAAAAAAATACAAGATTATGAATATCATTTTTTTTTCTTTCTTTAAAACAAACCAAAGAATACATTCTGTAAAGTTGAAAATGCACTATCATTTTTGCCAGAACCCTTTTTAACAAGCATGTGTTCCAGCCAAACTAATCGCTTTTACACCGAGCGATTTCCCACCCTCCTCTGTTAGATAATTGACAACAACTGGATAGAGTAACAGTTGTATCTTCAAAAGAAAAGGAAAAAAAAAAAAAACACGTTTATCATATTGTTTAAGTTCTCATGTCATGTGCAATATGTTTTATTTTCTAATTTATATTATGCTTGAAAATATTTATTATCAGCAGTAAGTTTACTATTTTGAAAATATCGGATATATATCGAAAATATATGATATATGTCAAAATATCGGATATTTTTGATATTTTCAAAAATATCGTGATATTTACAAACCCTGAGTATTACATTTTTTAGTAACACATACATTTTTTTTTCTACAAATAATATTTGAGTTATTTTACTATGATTTTTATGGTTGATGTAGCTAAATGTATAGGATAACAAGAGTTTATTTTTGTTATTTTTTAATAAGTTTTATATTAATTTATATGCAAAATGTTTTAGGATTGTCGTTTTTCGGAACTTAAACTGTTCCATGGATAGATTACTTTGTTTTCTGTATCCCTCCTCCCATTTTACTGTATAAATTTACCATTGAAAAAACGAAGGAAAGAGGAAAAAGAAGCACACAGAAATGACTGGTAATCTGCCGTCAAAAAGAAGGGTGGGAAGTGTATTCTGGATAATATGAAAAGCATTTGTAAGTAGACAGCCAGTGGCAAAAATGTTTAAAAACCTCAGAATAAATCCCAAAATTTTAGGAGAAGATTTTGCGGAAACACGGAAATTATATTATTACGAAATAGTGAATCAAAAGTACCAATCATTGTTTTATTTTTTTACTTTTGATTTATCGTAAAGTACCTAAAGTAAGCCCTCTTCCAAATATAAGACACCCCCCCCCACACACACACACACACACAACATATATGATTTTTTTTTTCTTTTTTGAAAAAGTTCCATTTATAAGGCCTCCTCTTGAAGTTTTATATTCTGGCGCTCTGAATCCTTCTGTGTTTTTCAGGAAATTCCTTAAGAATTTTTTTTCCATATCTTCTAAATGAATATATCTTATGCAATTTACTTTTATCTTATCTCTTTACTGACCATTGTATCAGAATGCCATATATTCAATATATTATACTATTAATGTTTACCTTGATTTTTATGCACTAATAAGATTTAATAGATATTTATATTGAGATAAAATTTTATAATATTTGTTCATATTTCTTTATCTAAATTAACTATTTTATGTAAACTTGCTTCATTAATTTAATATTTTTATTAATGGAAACTACTTAGCTTCTATGGAAGAGGGTTTAATTTGATCTGATTTTATTTTTAAAATTGTTCAAATCCTGCGAAATTTCCTAAATTCCAAATACCCCTCTCCCCACCCTTACAATTTCCCTACCCTTTTCACAAAGTTCCAATTATAAGCACCCATTCATTAGAATTTCATGTTTGCTAAAGAGGGGCTTACTTTTGGTACTTTACGGCACTTGATTTAAATTATTTTAGGAGCATCCTGATTCCTTTACTTTTATAATTTAAGAGAAAACTATAATAGCTCTGTCATTTTTTAAATTTTAATTTTTTATTTCCTATCTTAAGGCGATTCTCTAACTCTCTTCTCAAAAATGGGAAACTTTGACACATT
Organism: Maratus speciosus; assembly: GCA_963932465.1. Classification (NCBI taxonomy): domain Eukaryota; kingdom Metazoa; phylum Arthropoda; class Arachnida; order Araneae; family Salticidae; genus Maratus; species Maratus speciosus. The sequence goes on from OZ010792.1 coordinate 314,579,070, forward strand.
TTCTGACTCATTTTCAAACGTAAAAGCATAAAATTGACAGGCCAGGATATTAACGTAATTTGGAATCGAATGGCGTTTTGAATTTTTTGATAAATAAATTACTTAAGGAGTTATAAGCAATTATTGATACGTGACGGCAGATTTCCTCCTTTCCCGTACTGTCGAGGCCGGCAATTCCGTTCAAATTTCAAACTTACGCAAGATTTTCTGAAAGATCCTCTTTTTTAACCAAAAAGATGAAAAATACATTAGAATACATAATTACATAATCATAACACTTGCCAATTCCATGCGTTTCCGAACAAAAATGAATTCAGAAAGGTGACATAAAGTATCTTCTTTTGATTTGAGAACAACCGTAATGCTATAAAATCATAGGTTCGTTTGTAAAATAAGTAAATAATAAAAGATAATTTCGAGATGAAGATTCGAGCTTTTTAAAGAAAAGTATACTATCCTCTCGTGAACTATCGTGATTGTTTCCTCTAAAACAGCTAATGTGTTAAATACTGTATTCTCAACATCCTCAGTTGCACTTATGTACCACACATTTTATATGATTCGTTTTATTTTATTGGATTTATATAAAGAAGTCTTCTTTTCTAAAATTTATGTATAAAATTTATGGCATAACTTTTGAAATTCGTATCTAATATTATGACATATATGATTTAAAAAGAAAACTTGTACATTTAAAAAGATGGTAGGATGTAGTTAACGGCTTTACGGGAGAATAATAATAATAATAATAAATCACAGTTAACATTTTTTTTACGCACAAATCCTTCATATATGTTCGCATGTAGTCAGTGCATTGAATATTTCTCTGAAGTTATTGCCACTGCTCAGTTAGTTCAAAGTAATAGATTTAGAGCTTCCAGCTTATGTTAGAAGGATTTCGTTAATAAATATGTAAAGTAGAATACGTTACAAGTCCGATATGTTGATTTTATCTAGTTTTATTCAGTCTAATATACTTAATTTTTAACGCTTTTAAGCGATAGTTTCATAGCTCCCAACTTTTACACTTTTTTCTTACCACTATTTTTTAAAAAGCATTTTTTTGCCTTATCTATCGCCAAATTTCGAGGATTAAATAACGGGAAGATTGTATTAAAGTAGAGTAGCAGAAAAGCACAAAAGTTGGCAGTTTTATCGCTACCATATCTACTTTATCAAACTACTTTTTCTATATTAAAGTTGAAATGCATATTAACTTAAATCATTCAACATTTAAATTAGCATTTATTAATATCCGAATAATTAATTATAGGAATACGTCAGAAATTTATAATTGATTTGATTCCGTTACAAAGTAATAGATTTGCTTCAAATCTCTCAGTGTACTCCTAGATTTTTTGAGTAATTTTCGGTTTTTTTATTTTCCTGGTAAATATTTTATTACGAAGTATTTGGATTAGTGATGTTTGACAACATTCATTTCTTTATCTGGCCATGTCATTTTATTTCTTACTTATTTATTCATTTATTTGGCGTGAGGGGGGGAGGGGATGCTTTTCTTGCTTTTTTTTATTATTATTATTTTTGCAATGCCAATAGCATGCCGATTCTTGAAGCTGTTTTCAGTCGAAGTACCCATACCAATAGGGGAAAAAAAACAACAAAAAAAAAACAAGAAAACAACAAAAAAAAAAAAACACATGTGTTTATTGTTTTTGTTATTTTTCTTTTATTGATGAATATGTTCGTTTTTTATAAATCCTTGAAACATCTGAATGCTAAAGTTTTGCTGCTGGTGCTTACTTATTATGGCGATTTTTACAAGTCAAGTATTTAATAAAAACTACGTTATAAAAATATAAAACAGTGCCCTTTGGAACTGAATATCATTCCTGGGAAATTATTATCCAACGCTTACAATTACTGTTATATTGCTATAAAAAAATACTTTCAAAAGGCTCTGCAGAAAAAGACCTAATTTTTTCCCCTGCTTTTTTTTTTTTTTTTTTTTTTTTTTTTTTTGTGCAGGATAGATGGAAGAAATCACCATATACATAGAGGGTAATGCTTGTACAAAATTCTATGAGAATAATACTAATATTGCATTAATATAATGTTGAAGGTTGATTTATACCATAACTAAGCTATATTAAATATAACGTTTGTATCAAAATAAGTCTAATTTTTGCTAAAAAAACACTTCCGTTATGAATATTAAAGGCATAATTTAACAATGCAATATGAGTTACATTATACAAAAGTGTTAGCTGATTTCCAGCTCATTATATTTTTTTCAAGCATGAAACATGCCAATTTGATTTTGAGTTAAAACGGCAATCGTTAATTTTTAATAAATTTGATAGAAATTCGAGAGAAAAATATTGGAGAAAGAACTAATGAAATGACGAATTTGCTGCTTTTATTTCTTACGTACTATTTCTTTTGCATTCATGAATTAAAAAAAAAAAAAAAAAAAAATCGCTATTGTATATTTTATGAAAGGGCACTTCCTAAAGTGTAGTTAAAAAAATAAAAATGTAATATTGAGAACCAATACATATTTTTTAATAACACATACATGGGTCCACATCTGTAAGTAGAAATATAATGTTAGGAAAGCTGTATTGACAACATAACTTTTTCATTGGAGATGGAGAAGCCTGATTTATTTGAAACAATTGTTATACGAATCGCTTTACCAATCACGTCTGCCTATAGAGAAAGTATCGAAATATTATTTTGGTCTACATTTTCTTAAATAAATTAGGTAAAGAAAGGGCTTATACTTATAGTTAGTTGTAAAGCTATCGAAAGAACTAGATCTAAAATTTTTTATATCACGATATTTTCATTAATTACGTTGAGGTTGAAATAAAACCCTGATCTCTTAAAGTATGATTTCGCGAAAACGATGCGAAACGAAAAAAACCATATGTATGCATTCTAAATTTCCCTATACCAACATAATTCTGGTAACTCTTCAACTATAAGAAGAGTTTACTATGCTTGCTTTTCAAGTTCAAAAGACAAGTTTTCTTATCTTGGAATTGGAGAAGAGACAGAAAGTATGCTGTTATCTATTATGTTCCGGAACGGGTTTGCAAAAAAACATCTGCAAATCATTATTCAAAGATGCTTTAGGAAAAAAAGTGTGTGTGTGTGTGTGGGGGGGGGGGGGGGAGGGTGTATGCGCATATTTGAAAATTATCACAGGTTCTGTAGAGAGGATACTTTATGGTTTGAGATTTTAAAAGCCTTCCTGTTTCGAAAATTAAAGCTATCTGGATTTCTAATTTATGGTTGCTGCAAAGAAGTAATATTTGAAGCGTATCTCATACAGTCAATGGCATATCTAATAATTATAATTTCGTGTTTTTTGCTTACATAATCTTTTATTTTTTTTTTTTTTCAATGACATTTTAATTTCATTATAATTATCACGCAAGATTTACTCGTAATAAAAAAAAATTGAAAGTATTTTAAATTCGAAAAATAAAGCTATAAATTACTTTTTTATTATTATTATTATCCTGATATTACTTCAAAATTGAAATTAATTGCATTACAGATAATTTCGCATGATTATAATTCAAAAAATGTGTGTTGATTTTATGTGGAATTACTCAATTTATGTATGTATGCTCTTACCATCAAATTAAATTTGTTGAATTCATGAATTTGATTTGTTTAAGATTAATCTTTTATTTACAATATCTCTGTAATAACGGAAAATGAACTGCGCTAAATGTGTAGTTACCTAAATATATAATTGAAAGTAAGCTGTGATTAAATTTGAACGTAAACGTTTGATGAAAATAAAATAATTTAATTTAGAATGCTTGACATTCAATAAAGAACTTTTTGAAAACTAACACGAAGTCACTCTTTCAGTTTGAGAAAAAAAAATTTCTCTATTAGTAAAATATACATTTGAATTAATATTTCATATTTATTTATTTTTTCGAATTTTGTCTATAATTTGATTAAGTGTCAAATAAAATAAATAAATAAATAAAAGAGAGGGGGGGGGTGGAAGAAGACAAAGAAAGAAAAAAGGAAAGAAAGGAAATTTTGAATACGTCAATAGATTATATCGTGGCGAAGGTCAAAGAACTTTTTTTAAGTGCGAAGGAGGATGGGGGGGGGGGGGGGGGTAATATTCTTTTTTCTTTCAGTGTACATAAAAATGATTTCATTTAATTTTCCATTTTAATTTTTTTAATACTTTTTCCCATACAAGAGATTCTCCAAAATAATTTGTTTGTTGCGCAAATGATTTTCGTTTGCTTTCTTTCTATCGCTGTGTGTTTTTATTCAATTTGTGTCTCTTCGAGGAATAAATCAAGGGACATCGTTAACGAAAAAGAATACGTGCACTAGTAAGACAGAAAAGAAATACAACATTTTGCATTTCATAAATAGCACATAATTTTGCTGTCCTAAATTAGTCTTGGGTTACACATTACTATAATGCGTGGCGAAAAAAAAATGCTAAAATGAATGACGAATTTACAAAATTACAAAGTTTATAATGTTCATATTCTGTGTGTGGGGGGGAGGGGAGAGTTTACCAAAAGTTTATACGCAATTTCTTTTCATCTAATAAGACAAAGTTAAGTTAATCTATAAATGTGTATAGATTAATGATCAAATACAAGCTATTTTATATTTATTTTAATACAAATTTAGTTAGTGGTTCTTTGACAGATATGATAAAGTTAAAAATATTACAAAATTTAATAATGTTCATATTATACGAAAAAAAAAAAGTTTACCAAAGTTTATACGCAGATTTTTTTTTACTTCTAATAAGACGGAGTTAAGTTAATCTATAAATGTGTGTAGATTCATAAACAATTATACGTGATTTTATATTTTGTTATATTAATACTGATTTAGTTAGTGGTTATTTGACAAATATGACAAAGCTACAAAATTTCTAATGTTCCTATTCTCCTCTGAAAAAAAATAAGTTTACCAAAAGTTTATACGCATTTTTTTTTTCATCTAATAAGACAAAGTTAATCTTTAAATGTGTATAGATTAATAAACATACGTGATTTTATCTTTTGTTTTAATACCGATTGAGTTAATGGTATGTCATTTATACAGGTCATTTAGGCGAATATTCTAATATTCAATTTCTGAACAATTTTAAAATTATGCCTCTCCCATAATTTATATGTGGACGTGAGTTTCAAAACTCACGTTATCCAAAATTTTAAATAACGCGTTTTCCCTTTCAATCTATTTTAATGGGAATCTGCACCGAAGAAACACAATAATCTGCAAAAAAGATGGCTTTATCCCGCATTTTTGGTATTGAAAATCTTGGTTTACCATGAAAACCAATGGACATAGAGGTTTTTCGCGATTTCCCGAAATTTGATTTTCTGGATAAGGCGATTTTTGAAACTCACCTCCTCTCATATATATATATACATACCTTTTGTCTTTTGTTTTATACTTACGATGGCCATATTTCATTGAAAGAAATACGGGTAAAAAAAGTGTTGAGAAATCATCACCCTCCCTTCATAGAATACGTAGTAAAACCTTCATAATAGAACCTTTATTTAGCGAACAATCTTTTTTTTTTTTTTTTTTTTTTTTTTTTTTTTTTTTTTTTTTTTTTTTTTTTAATCCACGGCGCATATGCACTTTTTCTTTATAGCAGATTTTAAATTTTGAAGCAAATTTTGAATGTATAATTTATATATATATATAAATATATATATACTATTGCAAAACAAAGCAAAACAAAAAAAAGTTACCATTATTAATTGCTATTTTAATTTATGCATTTTAATGCTGTACCTTTTTCAAATTTAAAATCGCTATATAATTATGTAACTATTTCACAAAGATAATTGCGTATTATATGTTTGCTTCTCGATAATGCTTTCTCTTCATTTAACATTTACTGTGGAAAAAGGAAAAAAAATCAGACTTTGAAGAAATTTGCACATATTGGAAAGTACATTTATATTATAAGCAAAGATAAAAACTAACTAATTTTTATAGACTTACATAATACAATTATAATACCATTAATTTTCAATTGAATTATTACTTTTTTTTTTCAGAAGTGCTTCAAATAAACAACAAATTTCTAAAGCAATATTTTTGTAGATAATGAGTAATAGAAATATGCATTTAATCAACAAATTTTATGATTTTCTTTGTGTTGCACACATTTACGATGGTGGGAATAATAAAAATATTGCTATGGGAGTAAAATAAAAATAGCAAAACGTATAGCAATATTAAATATAGCTTTCAGAAGACATAGCGCAAGCTTTTTCAAAGTTTTAAGCTTTTTGTATTTTAATTAATGCTAACCGTTTATAATACTCAATGAGCTACTTTTTAAAATTTGCAAATAATTTGCTTTTCCATTTAAATTATCTGTGTAATAAAACTAATTTCAATTGCAATTTTTAAGAGTAGCGTTCTTTAATTATGTAACAAAAATGGGAAATGTGTCATTTCTTATGGAAAGATTTATAGACTAATTATTCATTAATATCAACTATATGCAGCAACCTTTTTTCAGCGAACTAGTATGAAAGTACTTTAAACAGGCGGAAATGCAATTAAATTAATTTAACGTTGTTCTTTAATAATAATAAAGATTTCTTTATTTCTTACTGATTTTATAACCTTTTAATTTATTATTATAATTATTTAAAGCAAATAATGATCTAATCGCATTGAAAAGTCCTTTTTTCTGCTCAAGTGATTTCTGTTTTGAATGAAATACAATATACTCTCGATATTTCGAAGTCGAAGGGACGCTAACAAAATTTCGAGATAGCGAGTTTTCGAGATAACAAGGTCATAACTAAAATATAAAAATTCACGTAAAATCACAAGATACCGAATAATTTTATAAAAATTAGAGTCATGATAAATGAGAATAAGTATAAATACGTAATGAATATTGACAATAAGTCTAAATACAAGATGATAATTTTAATTTTTTAAATAGTAGAAAATAATTTACGTTAAGTTGGAAAGAATTAGTAAATACATAAATGAATTTACAGCGCTAGAATTTCTTAAAGACCAGTGTCGTGGCCTGGGGACTTCTCTTTTGATATTGTTCTTCAACCAATTTTTCTGTTCGAAAAATAGCGGTAAAGCCATCGTTTTCCACGTTTTCCGAGCATTACATACAAAAATGCCATCCATATGACAAGGAAACACTTGTTTTTCACCTTTGTTTGCCGTTCAAGTGACCAGATGGCAATATCGGAATCGCCCCTGACCCTTTAGAGAGGTAATGAGGAGATTCTTGGAAACAACTCTATTTTCTTGCAGGGCCGAAACTAAGGGGGGGGGGGGGGAGGCAGAGGGGGCACGCGCCCCGGGCGTCAGAACGAAGGGGCGCATAATGAAGGATTATACCTTTGGAATGGATCATTTTCTTTTAATGGACTGATGGCTTCCATTATTATGAAACAGCCATTATAAATGAAGTTTAAGGTGAAGATGAAAGAGCAACCATAAAAAGTTAGAACTCTGATTTTCTGGTCAGAATGGGGAATAAAACGGCAACTTTTTACGACTGCTCTTTCATCTTCACCTAACACTTAATTTATAATGGCTGTTTCATAATAATGGAAGCCATCAGTCCATCAAAAGAAAATAACTCGGTTAAAGTGGAAACTCTGTTAAGCGGGACTCGAATAATCGGGGCTCTACTGTACATTAAAATGAGCTTTAGAATATTTTTGTTCGTGTTCAGAAGGAAGTCATGACCCCCCCCCCCCCCCCGTGACCTTCCCGTTGGATCCGCCGTTGTAGATTACGTAGTTCAGTATTACATAATTTAAATTATTTTAAAATAAGTCGGCTATTAGAAAATTAGTAAAATTTTCTTTGTAAATATGCTTTGCTGAAGGGGGGGGGGGATGGGGCGCCAAAATCCATGTTTGCCCCTTGCGCAAAAAAGGCTAGTTTCGGCCCTTTCTTCGACACAAATGGACGGCGATTTTTAGCCGGAAAATTTCATTTTTTACTTCGAATTCGACATAACAAGTTTTTGAGAGAAAACTCTTCGAGATAAGAATTAAAATTAACATTAGAGGAATATGTAATATCAAGGGGAAAAATAATTTTTCGACATATCAAGGTTTTCGAGATATCGAAAATACACTGTATTTGAAAACTGTACAGAATTTAAAAATGATACGTCTTTCCATTGCAGCAACAACTGAAATTATAAAGTTTACTTCCGTTTTGTTTTTAGAGATAAATTATAGGCATGAAAATCTCCAGATATCCTTTATTTAAATTCAGTTTACACCAATCACGATTTTGCTCAACATTAAATAAGATATTTAACTCAGAGGAATGTATTGTTAAAATCATTTATACGAGTATAAAACAACAATCAAGGTTCGTTTTATATGTTTTAATTAACATTTTTTAACCTATGTATTATTTATTTGTACGCATCATTATGCATATATAAAGATCTTCTTTTAAATAATATTATAAAAGTGGGGCATATTACTACTTACTTTGAGTGGAAAGGGGGAGGGGGTTCTCAGGTTTATCGGGAATTCTGGTCAATAGTTTACAGAGAACAGTGTTTAAAAGGGGGGAAGATACTTTTTGGACATTGCCGTTACGCTTTTTGAACACAGTAATTTCTTTCTTTCTTACTTTTTTTTTTTTTCTCTAGCTTTATCTTTGACTCTTAAACATGACTAAGAAAAATATGTTGAATTTTGTATTTTTAAGGTTTAATGAAGTATTATTGATGCTTTCCACATTTTCATAAAGTTATAAAATCCAAAACAAATTTGCATGCTCTTTTCAGAACGAAATGTATTCTAGATGTTTATTTGTAGTTTTGAAAAAATAGTCTAGTTAGTTTTATTTAAATGTTTGTGATTTCTATTGCATGAAATACCATAGTAGTACATGTTTATTATTGAATCCCAGCTCAAGTAGCAGGAATGTTTCTGATGCATACACAAAGCAATTTTTACACGTAAGCATTTCACGCATAAAAATTCAGAGTTAAAAACTGGATATAATGGTTTTATATTCCCATAATATTTTTAATATCTTGAATGATACCTAATGACTATTATCGTGTCATTGCTGCATCTCAAAAATATGTTACAAACTCCTTCTTTCAAGGCATTTTCTGAACGATTGCTTTTTTTTTTTTTTTTCGCATTGCTTTTTTCGATTTTTGCTTTTTTTCGGAAAACGGAAAACGCTGCTCGATTTATTTTTATGTGAATCTGAGTACTTACAAATTCCATGTCATATTTAAATTTATTTTATTTTATTTATTTATTTATTTATTTTTACGTTTACGAATTAAAATAATTTCGATTTGAGACCATCTTTAAATGATATAATAGCCACTAAATCGAATGCCAAATTTTCCTTTATTATATTATCTACAAACTATGCTACTCATTTGTAAAATGCATAAGCTTTGAGAATACATTAAAAAATTCAAAATACTTTAGTATTTTTCAAATCTTTTTAAAAACGGTCTTAAATTTTATTGAAATTTTCAACAAAAAATTAATGAAAAGAATTCAAAATATTTTCTTTAGTCATATTCAAAGCTGGAGTAGCACAGTTGAAGTTTATTCCAACAGAGCGAAAAGTGTCCAGACCAGGGATCGAACCTGGATACTTGGCGTGCCGTGCCAATGCCTTACCTGTTAGGCTATCCGGACCGATCCCTGGCTGACACAATTCACTCTTATTAGTTGGACTTGGCTGCGAACTGCAGCGCTATTTCATTCATCCGAGCTATAACTATAGCATTTACATGATGAAACTACTTCAACACGGAAACTCTAGGTATACATGAGTTTCCGTGTTGAAGTAGTTTCATCATGTAAATGCTATAGTTATAGCTCGGATGAATGAAATAGCGCTGCAGTTCGCAGCCAAGTCCAACTAATAAGAGTGAATTGTGTCAGCCAGGTACCGGTCCGGATAGCCTAACAGGTAAGGCATTGGCACGGCACGCCAAGTATCCAGGTTCGATCCCTGGTCTGGACACTTTTCGCTCTGTTGGAATAAACTTCAACTGTGCTACTCCAGCTTTGAATATGATATAATCCAGTTGGAAAAAATATTCGTTCCCTTTATTATTTTCTTTAGTATTGAAATTTTTGGAAAGGTTGAAAACTTGTACTACAAACATAAAAAACAGCAAGATTTCACCTTTTCTACGCTTTTACTTATTTATTTATTTGTTTCTGTGCATGAGTGTGTATGACACTTTCAGTTTTTTCTATTTAAGAGTGTTCTAAAATACACCCCTCCCCTCCATTTTGACAAATTTACGGAATTTTTTTAAGCGAAAAAGCATCACCCTGGAAAGTATATATTTTTTGAAGTGATTTGGAGTCGAACAGATTTTTTATTTTTCGATAAATGAATTACACATTGAGTTATGAGCAATTGTTTTCTCATGGCGACTTTTCGCTCAGGTGGCCCCTCTCCCCCCCCCCCTCACCCCGAAAAAAAATAAATATAAATAAATAAAAAATAAAATACAATCCATGTAGAAATATCGGATTGAATGTCGATTGCGGAATGCTTACATGATTTACAAAATTACATGTTTACAAAATTTATCTTTTTGGTTCGATACTTGTTACACGGGGCGGGGATTTTAGATATTTTATTAAAGCTTAACCTTTCCGGTATTAGACTGAGTATTTCAAAATCTTAAAGGCAATATTTTTTAAAGAAAGCTAAATAAACTTTTATAACTAATGCTTAATGAAACCGATCTGGTTCATATTCACATAAACAGGTGAAGTGTCTTTAATGCATATGTTCCATTCTGATAATCTTTTAATTTCTAAACTTAAGAGAATATGATAAAGCTAAAGATATTCTTACTTTTTTTTCAAAGAAAATAACATAAACCCTTTAAGTTTATTAATAAAAGTAATAATAATTAAAAATGTCTTGTTTCTTTATCATAATGTTTCCCTTTACCTGTAACACATGTCATATTTAAACATTCATTTGATAATCAACGCATTTATTTTTTTTTCACAAAGTTTAAGATACAGCCGAATATTTTTTCAAAAAAAAAGGGGGGGGGTAAGAAGGAATGAGAAACAAGAAAAAACTGCCAATTTTCTAATATTTATTTTTAAAGCAGAAATTTATCTGAATGCAAAATAAAAATTATTATTTTAATAAGAATTTTCTTTAAAATATGAATCTTTATTTTGTGTTTCTGTCCTAGTTGGATTCGAAAATCCACTACAAGAAACAATTTTTGTATTGGAAACTAAAGTCGAAAAAAAAATTTCTGAGAAAAATACAGGGTGTCTCACTCCAGGCTGAACACAGATTTTCTCAAACGTTTAACAGTAATTGAGGCATATTGTACTAAATTTTGACCGGACTTGATTTCCATCGTGTGAAATGTAAATATAAAACGCGAATTTGTGGAAGTTACCTTTCTGTTCCTCCAAACAGTTTTGAACTAGATGCCCCGTAATTTAAAATGTAGTGCATTACATGAGGTATCACTGACAAAATTACAGCTCACTTCTAGAACTTTCTATAGCGCCATTACATTTCACATAAGAGATATAAAAAAATAAAAAAAAATCTAAAAATTTTCAGCATTCACAGTTTTTCATTTCTTCAGGCGGTAAAATATACAAGTGTACGAATGCTATTTTTTTTAATTTCTTTGAACGAATTTCGTCTGTGAAGGCAAAACATTGACGAAAGAGGCACAATATCATTTTCTTCATTCCAGAAACTTTAATAAGCATGTGATAGAGCTTAAACTAATCACTATTTCCGAATTCCCACCCTCCTTTGCAAACATCTGGTGTGTAGATAAGTGCTAAAAGAATACGCTACACTTGGAATTTCGTAGAAATGATAGTAAATAGCTATAATGAGTCTTGTATCCTTACCGAGTTAAAGATGCAGTTTTTTAAACAGATTAAATAAAAGAACTTTCTAATAACATTAATGTATTTTATTATGAGTTAGAAGCATTAACATTTCTGTTAAACATTTTTTTTTTTTTTTCCTTTCATAACAAATTCATATATTCCATTGCACTACATATAAATGATTTCAGAAGGTGTTTTCCTTTTTTTTTTAAATATGCATCAATAACAGTTTTAAATGTTGATTTCATAACATTCTGTGTTAAAACTTAAACAAATGATTAAAATCAGTCTTAAATTTTTCTAATTAACGTCTTATAACATCTATTTTTGTAAAAGATTTAATTTTTAACACTTTCCAACATGGTTGAAAAGTGGTTATGAATTGGTTTTGTCTGTCCGTGCTCTAACTCTTGTAAATATACTCGGATTGCCATGAAATTTATCTGCATAATTAATGTTTACTAAGGCATGTTCGGTATTGAAAATGGAGTGTGTACCATTCATAGTTCATTTACAGGGCACTCAAAAACATTCCGCTACATTAAGGTCTATGAGGAATATTAAAGTGTTACAATGTGCTAAACATAATGAAATTTATATACATTATTGAGGAGCATTAGAAGATGATTACTATATAATTACAGTACCTGTGCTGGGGAGCTGTAAGTATTTAGTTATATTATGATCTATGAAGAAAAATAGTTTGCGACGTATTTTAATTATGTTTCTCTGTTACAAACATATTGAAATTGATATGAATTTATGAAGTGCACAAATACATGCTTTCTGTAGAATATGGAGTGAAAAGCGTTTATCATTCATTTACAGGGTCATACAAAGTGTTTGACTATATAATGGTCTGCAAGGAAATACTGCTCGCAGCATATGGAAATTATCTTGCACTATTTCAAACGTGACGACATTGATATGCTTTTCTGAGGTTTACTACAAAATAATTTTTCGAAGAATATGATGTGCATTCCATTTATCACGCATTGACAGGGACACATAAAAGATTTCGGAGACAATACTGGATCGAATGTGTTATCTATTAGGGATGATTGCTGAAAGTGTGTACTCAATTATGATATGCGTTGCTAAGTTTAGCTAAATTTTTTCATAAATTTTCCGTAAATTCCATAGATCATACACAGGTATAAGCAAAAGAATTCGTAAGCGTTACTGAGAATGAGCGGGAATTGCTTGAAGTTTTGTTTGCTTTTTCTTTCAGTTATGCATTTTCAATCTCAACTACATTTAGTATACTAAGCATATTGTAGCATATAAATAAAATCACATACAAGGCTATCCAAAAATGTAATAGTATTTACAATTTTTCTATAAATAAAAAATATGTTCTTATACTTAACAAAATTTTCGAGACAGGTTAGGGAGAAAAAGGTTGCTTTTGGTTAGGCATTAACTCAGCATTACAAGATATAGGGAAAACACTGTTTGATATGTAAAACATCGCACAAATATCTTATTTGTTAGAAAGATGAGAGTTGCCAATTGCAGAAAAAAAGATGAAAACACGAGAACACCCTTACATGACTTTTAATGCATATATGATAGGGTATTCCTTTAGATATAATTTTCATAGTCCAGCTTTAACCGTAAATCGCGCTGACCTTTTTTTTTTTTTTTTAATGAAAATCAGAGGCACATGCGTCCGTGATACCTAACAACGGGAATAACTGGTTAATTATCTTTGTATTTTACGATATAAAACTATGTAAATAATGAAACTAAACAACCGATTTTTAAAAATTTCATCTATTGATTTCCGTCTATTCACCCTGATCACTCAGATACAGTTCAACAGCCTATGTTTATAGGGTTCAATCATATAGATTTGAGAGACCTAAAGTTTATGATGACTTTCACCAAGGCCCCGATTGCCTAGGCCTTAATCTACCCCTCCTTGTGAATACTTATGATCAGTTTAATTTTCCTAGCCTATATTGATATCGTTAAGAGGCTGCTTCGCTTAAGTGAAAACACACTCTCGCTAATCATATTTTTATGAGAGAAAAAAATTTTAATATCTCGTTTGCATTTCAACATTTTTAAAAGATTTTTTTTTTTTTTTTTTTTTTTTTTTTGCATTGGATAGCTGAGTTTGAACTCTATAAAGCCCGGTTTTTTTTATTTTTTCGATTTTGCCTGCAGTTTTTTTTTTTTTTTTTTTTTTTTTTTTTTTTTTTTTTTTTTTTTTTAAGGATAATTTTACTTTCGGAACTGGTTTGAAATGCAAAGGTATCCTCATTAAATAAATAAATAAATAAATAAATAAAAATAACTTATCCAGTGCTATACAAACTTATACAGCTATCTAATGCAAAAAAAAAAAAAAAAAAAAACATTTAAAAACATTGACATGCAAATGAGGTAAATATATATATATATATATATATATATAAAAGAATAACATTAGCGAGCGTGTGGGGTTCTGCGTCAGAGAAGTAGCCACGTACTGCCGTCGTAGTGCGACGTAACAAATTAATTCTTTTCTGTTTTTACATAATATGTTTTCGAAAATGTCATTAGATATTTATATTTCGATTACCGAATTTCTATAACAAATGTAATACATTTGAAAACTTTACTTTGTACCTGCAAAAAAGATTTTGGCAAGCTAAATTTTCCACAGAATGAGAGATTTAACACTCTGATATTAATTTTTTTTTTTTTTTTTTTTTTTTTTATCGGTTGTTAAAAATACTATATAGTTCGGGATTTTTTTCAACATTTTTCATTTGCTATCATCTTAAAAGCGTATTTGACCTCACGTTTGAATACTTTGAAATACTTTTTAACACATGTCTTCTTTTTCAGATCTTTTTTTTTTTTTCTGTCTGTTTATAAATTAGATATATCTTTGATTATACAGCTATCTGACGGTCATCATATTTTTTTGCTAGCTCGTTTGACGACTAAATTAAGAGATATTTAATGAATTTTATAAAACAGATAATTCTTGTATATGTAAATAATAATACTAAAACAAAATCTTCAATTCTTAAAAAATCTTAATATGAATATCTGAAACTTTTATAACTGTGTTCGAAAATTATTTTGTGATTGTGACTGTTTATAAATAACCAATGCATACTTATGCAGTATTGTTGATATTAGCAATTAAACACAAAACGTTATAAGGTATTACTATTATTACTATTATTATTATTATTATTAATCTGAGTAATTGTAGTAAAATTTACATGCATTTTGAAAAGTAAATAAAAGATTACGATTCCTAATTTTTTTATCTTTAAAAAATGTTAAAGAATATATGCTGTAAAAGTAAAGAAAAAAAATTCTTTATTTGATACACCTTTTTAACAAGCATTTGTTGTTCGCTGCCTGGAAATATCACCGAATTTTAGCAGATGTCTTTAGTACCCTAAAGGGATTTTCACCCTTTCGCACCCCTTTGTCTAAGACCTCTACTGATAACTGGTAAGGCCGGTGGGAGGTTGTAAAAAGAATGTGAGACGCTCGAATTCCACTGAAATGAATAAAAGATAAAGTAAAAGATACAGATATGTTCTTACGCTTGTTTAAAATTCAGTTATGTTCTTAACATTATTAAGCAATAGAATTTTTCTAATAACATTAAAGCATTTTATTTTTAATTAGATGCATTAACGTTTCTCTTCTTCTAATAGTCCATTGCAGGAATAACTAATTTCGTAATTTTCCCCCCTTAAATATGCATTACTGATAGCTTATAGAATCTTTTCTAATAAACGTCTCAGACATTCATTTTTATAAAAGATTTAATTTTTATATATAGTAATATGTATTTCATCTGAACAATGTAATATTTTAACAACAGCGATATTTTGTTTTAAGTATTATATACATTATTCCAGCGTGAATTTCTTTAACGCATTTTTGTATATATAGAGAAACGCAATAAACGCAATGAAAATAATAACATCACGAAACCTTTTAAATACATTTTTAAAACAAAGAAAAAAAGCTTCTTAATATGATTTCTTACTTGGAAAATGTCATATGAGATCGTATTATGCTGGTAAAACTGAATCTAGGAAAAAAGGTGACCGGAAAAAACGGGACCGGAAAAAAAGTGACAGAAAAACAAGAGCGGAAAAAACGGGACAAGGAAAAAACGGGACCGGAAAAAACGGGACAAGGAAAAAAGGTGACCGGAAAAAACGTAACAAGGAAGTGTTAATTATTGAACTTGTCGATAAATAAATGCTAAAAAGTAAAGTAAAGTTTTTCCACTGTCAGTTTCTTACAGTGTAGGGGGGGGGGGGGGCAGAATTAATGGGTGAGTTAGACAATTCTAAGATTTGGTCCAAGAAAATACAATTTTAACATTTCATTAAGAGAAGTTTAGTACGACTTCTACAACGGACAAGTTAGTGCTTTCTACGGAGGGGGGGGGGGGTATAAAGAAATACAATTTATTGATTCTTTCAATTCGCTATTGATAGTTTATATATGAGCAAAGATGTTTTATAAGGCGGAGGGGGAGGGAAAAAATTACGTACACAGCTTGTAAAGGGAATAAAATAAAGAGGAGGCATTTTCCTTAGAGGAATTTTTTCATTATCCTGCTTTTTGCTCGCAGGTTATCAAAGCCCAAGGGCTAATGTGCACGCAGGTTCTGTATGCATGTATGTATGCACTTATGTCTGTATGTACGTAACGCAATAACTCTTGACAGAAACATCTGATTTGCTTTAATTTTTTTTTCCAGGTTCATTCTGATAAGGCGCTTCCCTGATTTAGTTTTGGGGGTTGTTGATTAAGAGTAAAGGGGGTGGGCTACTATGGGTTTTTAATGCAGAATTATTCGATTTGCTCCAAAATTAATATACCGATTTATTATGTTAAGGAGCTTCCATGATTAGTTTTGGAGGTTCATTAATTAAGTATACACCGGGGAAAGGGGCTAGACCCCCCCCCCCCTTAATTTAGATAAATGGGTTTTTCATGCAGAGTTATTCGATTTGCACCACATTTAGTATACCGGTTTATTATGCCTTGATTAAATTTGGAGGTTTATTGGTTAAGTATGAAGAGGGGGACGGGGGCTAGTCCCCCCTTAATTTAAATAAATGGGTTTTTGATGCAGAATTTTTCGATTTGCTTCAAGTTTGATATATCGGTTTATTCCGATATGGCGCTTCCTTCATTAGGTTTGGATATAAAAGTGGGAAAGGGGGCAAGTCCCCTCTTCTTAATTTAGATAAATGGATTTTCATGCGGAATTATCCAATTTATTTTATTTTTTTCTATGTTCATTCTGATAAATGGGCGGGGCTGGTATGGGCGTGAGGCGTTGACTATAATGCGTTGATCAAGAAGACGACTCTTTGGGTCTTAAAATACCTTGGCCAAGAAGAGTGCTCTCTTGATTATTGAATAATAATTAATTTAATTTAATTAATTAATATTTGAAAAAAAAACTGGATCAACACAAGTGTCATCCACTACAAGTTAAAAAAAAATTATTTGAGCTTGATTAAATGAATAATAAGTATTTTATTAACGATTGAAAATTTGAACAAGATATATATATAGCGGAAGTGTGAGCTAATAGTAGGCATTGAAAAAATAGTTTCACATTGATGTGAAATAATTAATTAGTTTGGCAGTTGGGTTTTTTGATTTTTTAAATTTAATTATTTATTTAAATATGGCCTTCATGTCGTTTAAAAAATATAAGGTTTACTATGCTTTTAAAATAGATATTAAATTCCTTAAAAAACAAACTTCATATTATATTTTCTGTTATGTATACAACTTAATAAATAGAATACTTTCCCGTGGTCTTTTATCCGATTTGTTTTTTCCTATGTGCGCTTTTTTCCCGTGATTCCGGTATCTTATAGAAATGTTTATTTTAATTTATTTTGTTTAGTTTAAATGTTTAGAATAATATATCTGGAAATTCCATGATGAAACCTAAAATTGCAAAAAATTAGACTTCAATCAATTGCTTAATATAACAACAACAACAAAACAAGTAACAAACTATTCTAAATTCTAATTTTAGGCATATCTTAACAAAGATATTTACTTATTATTATTTTTTCTTTATTTGTTCTGTTAATATCTGAAAATACTAATGCCACAAAAAATTATAAATTGATAAGTGATTCAGAAAGTCTAAAAATTTTTATTATTATTATTATTAATATAATTTTATGTTAATAAACAAAAAATTCAAATAGCGTTAAATAAAATAAAAATAATAAAAATAAAACTTTCCAATCGATTCTATTATAACTAACTTCTTAAAAAAAAAAAAAAAAAAAAAAAAAAAAAAAACTTTATATGATATTATATATGCGTAAGTCGAAAAACAAGTTGTTATGTAAACGAGCATTCTCGTATGCGAACATTCACAACATTTTTCAATATTTGCATTCTAATTATCAACGGAAAGCATTCTTATTCACATAATGTCCAAATTAAGTAGTAGAGTAAATGTGAATTTTCATATGCGAATATTCAGGAATTTTTTTTATAATAGCATTCTTAAACATCAACGGAAACTATTAGTATTACCGTTCGCGAATATCAAATACCAAGTAGTGATGTTAATTAGAATTATCGTAAGCGAATTTTCAATTTTTTTCAATATTAGCATTCGTAGAAATCGACAAAAAATATTTGTATTGGCGTTCGCGAATGCGAAGTTGAAATAATCTATAAATTGTATTTCCTTAATACCCCCCCCCCCCCCTCCGTAGATAGCACTAACTTGTCTTTTGTAGAAGTCATACTAAACTTCTCTTAATGAAATGTTAAAATTGTATTTTCTTGGACCAAATCTTAGAATTGTCTAACTCACCCATTAACTCTGCCCCCCCCCCCCCCTATACTGCGCTGTAAGAAACTGACAGTGGAAAAACTTTACTTTAGTTTTTAGCATTTATTTATCGACAAGTTCACTATTTAACACTTCCTTGTCACGTATTTTCCGGTCACCTTTTTTCCTTGTCACGTTTTTTCCGGTCACCTTTTTTCCTTGTCACGTTTTTTCCGGTCCCGTTTTTTCCTTGTCCCGTTTTTTCCGCTCTTGTTTTTTCTGTCACGTTTTTTCCGGTCCCGTTTTTTCCTGTCACCTTTTTTCCGTTTACCGGTAAAACTCCAATGATAAGCTTTTAAAAATATCAGTATTAAACCAACGATATTTACTTGTCAGCATCAGAAAAATAAAATAAAATAATAAAAATAATAATAAATATTTTGTCTTAATAACACATAAATGGATGATATTAAAAAATGAAATTCTGAAATACAAAGGACTTCAAATTTGATTTTAGGCTATAAGTTTCGATTGTATTTTTCTCAATAGATAAGGAAGTAAACACCTTTAGAATTTAACAACACAGATTTAAGTGAGAAAAAAGGGTGTTGGGGGGGGGGAGGGGGGGCGAGATAATAATGATAACTGTGAACGCCGTAAAAGTCTAACCTAAATGACGGCGCCTGGTGCGGGGCATCGCCCGCGCCATCCTTGATGCGGCGTTGTGTCCCAACAGTCTAAACCCAGATTTTGCGCATGACTTGGGCATAGTAAAATAAAATTTCATTAGGCTTGACTTGAACTGCGTGAAATGTAAATGCAATATGCGAAGTGGTGAAAAGTTCTGCTAGTGGAAGTCGTGCTAGTATCTAACACCAAATAGCATTGAGTTGGACGCTTGGTTTTGGGAAATGTAATTCGAGATACACATGATGTCACTGACAGAATTTCAGCTTACGTCCAGAGTTATAAAAAAAAAAGTAATAAAAAAAAAAAGATAACAAAATAAAGATGAAAATGGAGTAAAAAATAAAGTGATTTTTGTTTATGTGACACTGGTTTCTATAAGAAAATTGTAGTGTGCTGTACTAAATTTGTCTTTTTTTTTGTGTGGGTAGGTGGGGGGGGGGGGGAGAATCACCAAATACTGATACAGTGAAAAGTTTGAGTACTGCAACATATCAGCTAGCAACCCCCTTCCCCAAAGTATGAAAATTTGTTTCACGCTACTTTAAGACTTATCTACAAGTAACTGACCGAATTAAACAAGCAACTGTGAACGAAAGACTTGGGTAAACGATCATTCTGTTAAAGCTAATGACATATATTTTGCTAATTTGAACGCAATTGTATATAAACGTTTGTCAATTATTTACTATTTATCAATTAAAAATATTTACCAATTAATTACCTTTAATTAATAATAAAATCAATTAAGTGCTATTTTAATTAGCTATGGCAAATCATTGAGAATGAACAATCATAACACTTTCCATTGCAAAAAATAAAATATATTTTCGAAAAATTTTCACCAGCAGATACTCTCCTCACGCCCCCCCCCCCCTACCTCACCCCTCTTCCCCCAGGGACTGCACTAAAATTCTAAAGCATTTGCTGGGTTTTCCTGGTTGGCCATCCTCATCCTCCTCGCCCCCCCTCCGGCCCCCAATACGAAACATGTTTTAACGTTGTGTAAAAAGATATATTTCTACAACTAACGCACCGAATTGAACAAGCAACTGTTTTCAAAAGATCTTAGCTAAAGAACTACTTAGTTACCGCTAATGAAACATATTTTAATATTTTTAACAAAATTAAATATTTTTCACAAAATTTACATAAAGAAATAGATTTTAATTTACAGAGGACAATAATTAAATAATATATATAAATGTTTAAATAACCGCAATCAATTATTCAATGGTTTACTATTTGTAAATAATAGTCATCAATTAATGTTCATCAACTAATAATAGCGTCAGTTAAGTACTATTTTAATTAGCATTAGCAAATGATTAAGCATTAACATCGCTAATCGTAACGCTTTCATCTCCATTGCTTAAAATATCTTTTCAAAAAATTGGCATTGTCCTTAAAATGCATCAATAACATTATACACTTTGTCGGGCAATTCATTGAATAATAGAGTAACCACCCAGAACATCTTAGTTCGAGATTAAGTTACTCGGGTTGAGTGTGTAAAATTTCAAAACGAGTAACACCCGAGTTACTCTAAATAATGGTACTGTACTCCCACAAACTTTTTGTTCTAAAAAATACAAATTTTCTTCGATTGAAATTTTTTTGGTGTTCATATATATATATTGCATATCTTGACATTCTATAACAATATTTAAATGATATTAATAAAATTTCGATGGGTATTCCAAACGTCGGTAAAAAGTTTGGTTACTGATGAGGGCGGGTAGGACGGTATGTGTGTGTGTGTGTGTGTGTGTGTGTGTGTGTGTTTATGTAAGTATCGTCTGCTGCATATTCCGTAGTTTCGTGTGCTCCGAATCCATGTAAGTTTCTTGTTCTTTTTTTCCGCATGTGGCAATACTCTGTGTTTTATTCTGTTTTGATTCGTGTGGTTGTAGAATGTGAAAAATGATGGAATGTAGTAAGCCGCTGTTGGCTCGCAAATATTTAGTGTTATAATAATTTCGTGTTAACAGTCCGCTTTGTTGTTTATGTGAACGAACCAGTAGTGTATGTGATTGTAGTTAAAAACGCAAGATCATTTGTTGGTACAAGTCTAGCCGGAGTGCTAGTGAAAAATAAAAGAGTTAAATCGAAGAATTTATGAACTGTCGTATGATATCGTCTGTCGATGGAAATCTTGTGATATCGAAGGAAAAATTACCTCAGGTTGTGAGGTAAGTTAACTTTGAACATTCTATTTCATGTCTAAAAATAATTTGTATTTAAAAGTGTAGAATTATTTTGAAAGTATACAGTTTAGATATTTTAGAACTAGTTTTGGGCTTGATTTAAGCAAAAATGAGTGAACTGGTACCTTTAAAAACAAAACGAACTCCTCTACGGAGAAGTGTAACGAATTACATTAAGAAAATTGAAAGTATAATCGCAAGGGATGACATTAATGTAATAGAATTAGAAGAAAATATTGAATTATTAAAACAGAAAGAAACGGATCTAAAAAAACTGGATAGGGAAATTGAAGTTTTAATTACAGTTACAATTAATTAACCTAAACAATTAGAAAGTGACATAGATAGCGCACTGGAAATTTCAGATAAAATTGATTTGTGGAAATTTAAGGGGGGAAAAATGTTGAAAATACAAAATGCTGAGTTAAATAAGAGTGAAATTAAATCTGATAGTGTAATTTCAGAAAACGTGTTTGAGAATATTAAATTACCTAGTTTATCATTACCTACTTTTGGAGGTAATATAACAGAATGGATGGCGTTTAAGGATCTTTTCAATGCATGCGTAAACAGCAATACAAGTATATCTAACGCTCAAAAATTACAGTATTTGAAGGCTTCGTTGAAAGGTGAAGCGTATCGCGTCATTCAGTCTATTCAAATTTCGAATTCTAATTTTGAGATTGCATGGAATCTATTAGACGAAAGATATTCAAATAAGCGAGAACAAATATTTGCATATATTAAACGATTTTTAAGTTTACCAACTATTCAAGCAGAATCAGCAATTGCTATTTTAATTCTCGTTGACAACATTAATGAAGTCATTTGCTCATTAGAAGTATTGAACTAAACCATTGACAAATTTGGTGATACATTAATGACTTATTTAATTTTGCAAAAATTGGATCCTTCCACAAAATTGTGGTGGGAACGTCATCTTAAAAGCGGGGAAATTCCGAAACTTAAAAACTTAATCGATTTTCTTAAGAATTACGCAAGAAGTCTTCAAAATAGCAAGCTAGTGGTTAGTAAGGTACCTAAATCTGTAGTTCCGAATAAGAGTAATGCTTTTGTAGCTACGTTAGGTTGTGGTTATTGTAAGGAAGTCCATAGTTTAGCTAATTGCTCGAAGTTTTTTAATTTACCTGTTCAACATCGAATAGATTTCGTAAAACGTAATCATTATTGTTTCAATTGCTTATCTAATATGCATTTCCTCAATAAATGTAAGAGTCTAAATACGTGTCATCATTGCTTTAAGAAACATCATAGTGTTTTGCACATGGTAAATTATTCAAGGAATAAGAATCAATCAAATAGTATGTCTCCACACGCACAAGAATTTTTCCCTAAAAAAGTTGAGTCAGCAAGTGAAAATGTTTCGTCTACAGTCTGTGCCTCTCATTATGAGTCAAACGAAAATTGTAATCAAAATAGCCATATTTTGTTGTGTACCGCATTAGTAAAAGTTCCAAATTCTAAACAAGAGTTTATAAAATGCAGATGTTAATGTGATACTGGCTCTCAGAAGTCATTTATTTCACAAGAATGTGTAAATAAATTAGGATTAAAGGTCAAAGATAGTTCTATCTCTGTGTCATGTTTGGGAACATTTAATACTGTGAGTAATGGAAAAGTTGATTTATTATTCACTTCTCACTTCAAAAGTGATCGTAGAGTATCAACATCAGCATTCGTGATGGATAAGGTGACAGATAATATTCCCTATGTGTCTTTGCCTTCAATCATTTGCAATAATTTCAATGATTTAATGTTAGCTGATCCATTATTTTTCAAATCACAAAATATTGACACTCTATTTGGTGTAAATGTATTTATGCATTTAATGACTGGAGAAATTGTCAAACGTGAACCTCACCTTCCATTTGCATTAAATTCGAGACTTGGTTGGATAATTTCGGGTACTACAAATTTTGAAACTCTGGCAACTGATCCAGTATGTGTAATCATTTAAGTACAAAAACTGACGAGTTAGTAAATTCATTCTGGGAATTAGAAAAAATTCCAAATGTGCAACCTTTAACAGTTGAAGAAAAACTTTGTGAAAGGCATTTTGAGAGTTCTCATTTCAGGGAAAAAACAGGCCGCTACTCAGTCGCATTACCGTTTAAACATGATCGAGATAATTTAGGTGATTCTCGCCAAATGGCACACAGAAGATTTATTTATCTTGAGAAGAAATTAATCTCCGTGCCAGAAATTTACAACCAATATGTTCAATTATGAAAGAATATTTATCTCTGGGTCACATGGACCTTGTTTCAAATACAGATAGTGAATTAGAGAATAAACATTATTACATCCCACATCACTTCGTCTTGAATAGTTCTAGTTTAACCACCAAATTAAGAGTAGTTTTTGATGGGGGTGCTAAAACAACAACAGGTGTATCTTTAATCGACACTCATTATCGACATTTTATTAAGGTTTAGATGTCATAATATTGCAATCACAGCTGATATAAGAATGATGTATAGGCAGGTAAAAATTCATGACAAAGATAGGAATTTTCAGAGAATATTATGGAGAGATAGTCAAGATAAACAAATACAAGTTTTTCGCTTAAACACTGTCACGTATGGAACTGCTGCTGCTCCATATCTTGCAACTAAAACTTTGAGTCAGTTAGCAATTGATGATAGTCTTAATTTCCCAAAAGCAAAGACTGTAGTTTTAAGAGATTTTTATGTTGATGATGTTTTAACTGGTGTTGAGAATAGTTAGGAAGGTAATGAATTGATATATGAATTGCAGAAAATGCTAAAAAAAAGGTGGGTTTGAGTTACAGAAATGGTCCACAAATGAACCATCACTATTGATAAATGTTGGGTTAGCAAACACAATTAGTGATAATATGCATAAAGTAGTGGGCTATAAAGCCATAGAAGTTCTATTAGTAGAATGGCATCCTGATAATGATATGTTCAAATGTAATTTCAGTGATATAGATTATCAAAGTGTCCCTACTAAAAGAATTATTCTGTCATTTGTATCAACGCTTTTTGATCCATTGGGATGGATTGCACCTTTTGTAATTCTAATTAAAATGATCCTTCAAGAACTGTGGAAATTACAATTATCATGGGATGACCCAGTACCAGAGAATATTGATCAAAAGTGGAAAATTTTGTGCCAAGAAGTCAAACTCTTAAATTCCATATATATACCTAGAAAAGTCATCTTGCCCAATTATTCTTGATGTGAACTTCACGGATTTTGTTATGCTTCAGAAAAGGGTTACTCAGCAGTTATTTACGTTAAAACTTGTGATAACTCTAACACTGATGTGAAACTTTTAACAGCTAAAACTCGCGTAGCACCACTTAAACCTATCACGATTCCAAGACAGGTATTATGTGCTGCAGTAATGCTGGCGCACTTAATACAGGTAGTTAGAGATGCATTACATATAAAACCTGATTCTGTGCACGCATGGAGCGATTCACAAATTGTATTGTCATGGCTAAGATCAAATCCTAAAAGATGGCAAGTCTTTGTAGCCAACAGAGTATCTGAAATCCAATCTATTTTACCAGCTGAGAATTGGAACCATGTGAACGGAAAAGAAAATCCTGCTGATTGTGCATCACAAGGGTTGCTTCCGGCAGAACTAGTGTCCCATGACTTGTGGTGGAACGGCCCACTGTGGTTAAGAAGCAATGAGTTTCCCGTGCATGAACCTATTACCATAAATGAAGAAGAATTACCAGAAGCACGTAAAACATTTTTAGTTTCATTACGTTATCATTTTTAGTTTCTGAAAATGTAAAAGAACTTGATATTACATCAAAAATATCTTCGTTTTCCAAGTTGCAACGCATATTTTCTTGGCAATTGAGATTCATCTCCAATTCAATGGTAACACGTGTAGAAAGAAATACATCCTTTTTATCAAGCAATGAAATTCAAGCCGCAACACGCTGCATTATTCGAATAGTTCAACAAGTGAACTTCAATAAAGAAATTCAATGTTTAGAAGCTGGAAAAGAGATACCTACAAATAGCAGTCTTGTTTGTTTGTGTCCAATTTTAGATGATAACAAAATATTAAGAGTAAGAGGAAGATTGAAAAACGCACAGCTGTCAGAGAATGAAAAGCACCCAATCTTATTACCATCAAAGCACCATGTGACTAAGATCATAATTAAACATTTTCATGAAAACTATTTCCATCCAGCTCCAGAGCTTCTTCTTTCTTTAATTAGACAACAATTTTGGATCATTACTGCTAGGTCTGTTATTCGGAAAATAGTAAGAACTTGTGTTACATGCTGCATATATAGAGCGCAAACTCCAAAACAAATAATGGTTAATCTTTCAGCAGCTAGGGTAACACAGTCACGACCATTTCATCGAGTTGGAACAGATGTTTCAGGACCATTCATGATTAAATATCGTGCAGGACGCAGACTAAAATCATTTAAATCATATGTGTGTGTATTTGTCTGCTTCGTCATCAAAGCAGTCCATCTTGAAGTTATAGAAGATCTTTCAACAAAGGCATTCTTAAGTACATTAAAACGATTTATCGCAAGAAGAGGGAAACCTTTTGAGATTTTTAGTGATTGTGGAACCAACTTCAAAGGTGCAGAAAAAGAAATCAACAAATATCTTTTGCAGTGCAAGCATAATGAAGAAATAAACAAATTTTTGTCGTCAGAGGAAATACGCTGGACTTTTAATCCGCCTTCTGCTCTACACTTTGGTGGGCTTTGGGAATCTGCAGTAAAATCAATGAAATCGCATCTGAAGAAAACCGTTGGTAACACTGTCTTAACCTATCCTGAGTTCCAAACCTTGATTACGCAAGTTAAAGCTTGTCTCAACTCTAGGCTTCTGTGTCCCATATCATCTGACCCAACAGACTTAACTGCTCTAACGCCAGGTCACTTCCTAGTTTGAACTTCTCTAACTGCCATATCTGAACAAGATCTAAGTCACAGTCCTTTGAGTCATCTTGATAGATCGCATGTGAGACAGTTTATTCTTCAGCAATTTTGGGAAAGATGGAGCCGGGAATACCTGTCTCAACTTCAGCAAAGACCTAAAAAGCAAAAAAGTCAACGAGATTTAGAAGTCAATGACTTAGTCCTCATCAAAGATGACAACCTTCCACCACTTAAATGAAAGTTAGGACGAATAATAACTGTTCATCCAGGTTCAGACAATAAGGTCAGAGTTGTTACGATCTAGACTAGTAGTTGTGTCATCGATCGTCCAATAGTGAAACTGTGTCCTCTTCCTATAGAAACTAAAAACTGTGAACTCAGAACAGTCTAATATTTTTCTATATTTCGTATTAATTTGTTCGTGTTATTAATTGTTCTTTCATTATAGTTATAAATTGTAAGCAACTAACTACTTGTTGAAATCCCAGGGGATTTCAACGGGGGCCAGAATGTTTATGTATGTATCGTCTGCTGCATATTCCGTGGTTTCGTGTGCTCCGAATCCATGTAAATTTCTTGTTCTTTTTTTTCCGCATGTGGCAATACCCTGTGTTTTATTCTGTTTTGATTCGTGTGGCTGTAGAATGTGAAAAATAATGGAATGTAGTAAGCCGCTGTTGGGTCGCAAAATATTTAGTGTTATAATAAATTCGTGTTAACAGTCCGCTTTGGTGTTTATGTGAACGAACCAGTAGTGTATGTGATTGTAGTTAAAAA
Organism: Maratus speciosus; assembly: GCA_963932465.1. Lineage (NCBI taxonomy): Eukaryota > Metazoa > Arthropoda > Arachnida > Araneae > Salticidae > Maratus > Maratus speciosus. Next base: position 314,606,332 of record OZ010792.1, read on the forward strand.
CGCAAGATTAATATGTATATACCCTAAACTATGTGAAACACACGCAATCACACTTGTTAAATCATATCTTATATTATCTGTACACACTGTGAATATTGCATTTTTAAGTTGTATATTGCTGGAATTTTATAACATTTGAAAATTGGGTCCATTTCTTACAAATTTGGAAAATAAGCATTTAAGAGCATTTATGAAATATATGATTGAGATGGTTTATTTTGGAGCATTTCTAGGTTCTCAGCCCAGCCTTATCGGCCATATTTTTTAAAAACAACAATCTCTATTACAGAGCACCGAGTCTAACGACAATAACATTTAAGCAGGTACTTCGTTTGAGAAATACAATTTATTCGCCTACATTTTGTAGATATCATTAGAAATATTCTTAAAAGATGAAATAAAAATTATCATTTATAAGAATAAGTATTAGCACTAATAACGAAAAAAGTCAGAAAAATGAGTAATAAATCCGTTAAATAGAATACTTTTGAATGAATTTGGCTAATTTTGCATTATTCATGCAAGAAAAATTTACATTTTTCATACTTGAAGAACGTTCTAAAGTAAGTTTTAAATGGAAAAAATACGGTATTTTAAGCACATTCCTTCAATAATATAAGAATAATGCTAATCCTAATATGAAAACTAGTCTGGGAGAAATGAAAATCAAATTTAAGTAGTGTAATCCATATTAATATAAAAATCTACTTAAATATAATCTTTCAGTTTTGGCATTTATTTTTATCAAAAAAGTAATATTTTAATCCTCTGCCTTTAAACTAATTTTATGATATAAAATTTACTAGAATATTATTTTACGTCATTTATCAAGACATGCAATTTTTGTGGGCAAATTCGATGAAAAAATTAAAATCATTTATAAAAAATATGGGGTCTTAATATTCAATTTAATGTTAATGATATATATCTATATATGTATATATATATATATATATATATATGTATGAAACGATTTCACTCCTAACATATAAAAATGCTGATCTTAAGTAAGAGCATATCCTCGTTGGGTAACTGAATGAAGAAATTATAGTATATTGCAGTCGAAAAGTCGTGATGGGAGAGTGAAAAGTCAGGCTGTCGTCCATTGAAATGTTTGCTAAATAAGAATAATCGAAGCCGTTAGAATCATTAAAACGTTTATTTGTCGACCAGATAATGTACCAAACTCCACTAGTTATATGTGATCCATGGGCGGACAGTTGCTACGTGGAAAAAAATAAACCACTAGATCTTACGTATTAGACATCTTGACGGAAACTCAGGAAAAAAGCTCTCCAGGTGGCAAAGTTTAACTAAGCAACTCAAAAATCGTAAAATTATGTCTCTCCTAGCCCATACAACTGGTTATGTACTTGCGAAAACTTCACGCGTATGAATACTATACACGTTAACTGGCAAATCAAGTACAAAGTAGCCAGAAGGACGCGTTGAGAGCAGAATACGATAGGAGCTAGCTCCGTGGGGAGGGGGGAAACGCGCGTGACGATGATACGAACTATATAGTTTCGGCTTCAGAATTATTCCTCAAACAACGGCTGGCGGGATGCAAAGAACTGTGGGAAAAAAGAACATCATCGAACAATTCGATTAAAAAAATGGTTCGAAAGAAAACGAATTTATTTTAAGAATAAAATGAAAAAGTAATTTAATAGGTTTTATAAGATGAGGCGAATGGATTAAGGTTTTAACTACTAATAAAAGAATATGCAGTTTTAAATGCATGAAATAAAAGACTAAAATATTAAGATACTATTAAAGAATGGTTATAAAAGGAAAAATGTTAAGAATTTGGAATAGTTTTACTAAGATAAAAGGGTGAAAATTTTTACTATTACATATATATATATGTGTGTGTGTGTGTGTGTGTGTGTGTGTGTGTGAGTGTGTGTGTGTGTACAGGGCGTTGACGAAACCGACCAACAGATTCAGAAAGGTGATAGTAGGCATCAAGAGAATGAAAATTTGCCATAGAACATGGGGTACACAAATTTCTTATTTAGTAACAAAAACACAGTATTTCTTCATGTCTTAACTTAGTTTGACGGTAATAATTTTGAGAAAAAAAAATGAAATGAAAATGCAATGCTAATAACATCTTTTATTATAACTTGTTTTCTGTGAAATGTTATAACATCAAGAAAAGCTCTGAAAAAAGTGCTTAAGCAATCAATCATACCGTATGAACTGGTAATCGCAGTGAAGAGAATCAAGACAATGAAAAGTTGCCATAAACATGGGGTACACAAATTACTTATTTAGTAACAAACACACAGTATTTCTTCATACCTTAACTTAGTTAGACGGTAACAATTTTGAGAAAGATAAAAAAAAAATTGAAATGAAAATGCAATAAAAATACCTTCATTTTTATTATAACTTGTTTTCTATGAAATGTTATAATATCAAGTTAAGTTCTGAAAAAAGTGCTTAAGCAATCAATGATACCGTATGAACTGGTAATCGCAGTCCAAAATGTGGAGGGGTCAAGTGCATACTGCTTTTGCGTGTAATGGAAACTTATGCCACTTTTATTTATATTACAAATTTACAACAAAGTGCAGAATGTCTATAAAAAAAATTATTACAATATTCTTCACTTTTCATAAATTTATTATCGCCAACTCAAATTGAATTAAGTTAGAACACTCTGTATTTTTGATTAAATAGGTGGTTTACCACACCAGGTTCTATGGTGATTTTTCATCCTGTTGATGCCTACTGATGCCTCTTGATGCCTCTTGACCCTATGAATTTGTTGGTTGAATTCGGCACCACCCTATATATAATTTTTAAATGAAATAATATAATTTTTAAAATGAATGTCGATTTCAGCAAAATGTTCATGTTTACAATAAAATTATATTATTAATAATATTATTTTAATCTGAATTTTGGATAGAAAAAGCAAAATATATTCTTTAAAGTGACGTTACTCAAAACATTTTATTAGGTTATAAGCATAAATCTAATGGCTTACCAGATAAGAATATTTCTCATGTAGCTTTACTCTATATTTGAATTTGATAGCTTAATTACTAACGTTCTCACAAAATGCTTCAATTAAAAAAATACCATTTAAAAAAAAAGCTCATATGAAAGTTTTTGAACATTGGCAGACGATGAAAATAAAAGCCTGCAAAAAGCGAGTTTTCTTAATCGAACGCTAAGCAATATGGCGTCATTGGAAATAGAAAAAGACTTGTTTCGGAAAAAAAAAAGACTTTTTAAGCTTTCAGCATTATCGCCCTTTAAGGGGCCATCTGCTTTTTTTCCCGTTGAAACAAAAGGTTTTTCAATTTAGATTTTGCTATTCCGTATAAAATGTAAATTATCCCAGTAAACAAATTGAAAAAAAAATCGAAGTCGCTTTTAATTTATTTAGCGTTTGAGTGAAACGCGTCCACAGGTTTAAAACTTTTTGGGCTACTACAAACGAATTTTACGCAAAATGATTTTTTTTTCAAACAGGGCGTGACCATAACGCAAAAACTATTCAACTAATTTTGCTAAGTTTTTTTTTAATTAAATGTAATAAGATGTATTGGAACTTCGACCTCTTTCATCCATTTTTTTTAAATAATAAATGATTTTAAAAGCTCGGCAAAGTGCAAAAACGAAATGAGGAATATACCTTTTTTCAAATGGCCGACACTTTTTAGATTTTAAACTTTTTGACCTCAAAAGTGCTTGTAGCCCCAGACAATATTATCTACTTTCATGAGCCTTAAAAAATGATTGCAGACAACTCTGGTGATCTATCGTATTCGGCTAGATTGGAAGTGCACGACGCGTACCTAGTACATCAACCAACGCATTTCAAAACACATCATCATTTTTTATTAGTTTTTTTTAAATGTTCTTTAAATGATAATAAATAACATGAAAAACCATGAGTTAAAATCTTCATTCCTACTACAAAAAAAGCTATAAAACCACCCTTTTTTTACCTTCTATAAGCAAATATTTTCATTAAATAGGTTGCCAAAGAGATGTCTCATCATAATGCCTCAGCTGCGGCATTCGGAGATAGAACAACAGAACTTTTAGAACCGAAAGCCATACCAAAAATTCATTAAAAAGCAATATTCATATTTTTATGAAATATGTTTATATAATTAGTTTTTAATTGGTCCTAAATAAAGTTAATCTATTATTTTTATGCAAATATTTTTTCTCTTGAGGAAAGCATATTTATTAATCTCCAAAAATGATTCGATACTAAAAAGATTAAGGGATCTCAGGACTCTTAAAATTGGGAAAAAAAAAAGAAAAGAAAAAAAAAAGAAAATAAGACAATTTTCAACATTTATTACTTTAAAATGTATATTATTTTAAAACGCAATTTTTATTGGGATGAAAGATATAAGTATGCTCTCTCACTTCATGTGTTTAAATAATTGTACAATGCAGAATTAGCATTTATAGTGGGCTCCAAACTGTCAGATATTTGACGAACAAAAAATCGGTATAACGGTATAATTACACGCAATATTACAAAATAAATATTCCAACTAGAATAAAAATTGTGGTGTCAGCTTATACTAAAGGTTATAATAATTACCCTGAACCTAAATAAATTTGTATTGAAAGCATTTTAATATTTTTAATACAGAGTTAGCTAATGCTAAATTTTGGAAATTTTCAACAGTAGGAGAGACCGGGGCTAGTAGGCGCAGTTTTTAGTTATTGATTTTTATTATTTTTTTGTTTCAGTTTTTTATGAAACTTTAACTGCACTTTTAAAGAACAGGCACTGGGTTTTAAATACCCGGAGTTTTGAGTTTGTAGCTTTTGTAGTTTATGTTTAGCGGAAGCCTAAAGTAAAAGGAAAATTGTGCGCCAACCTACCCCGTCACGGGGCAAGTTGCCTATACCTACGGGGTAAGTTGGCACACACTCTATACACATTTAAATGAATCTCAAATAAGACACGTAGTTAAGAGAAATCAATTTCATTATCACCAGTAAATTTAACCCTTAACCAGAATCGCGAAATTGTTCCACATTACTGGAATCTTGGGTCCAAATGGACCCTTTAATTAAAATCCAAGTTATTTTCTAATATATATGAAATTACCACTTAGATAGGTTATAAGTGCATTGAAAAAAGTTTCATGTACTATATAAATCAACTTTTATTCATATATATCTTAAATTATACATTGTCGTTGTCCGGTCAAATTGGACCCACGATTCCGGTTAAGGGTTAAACAAAGGCGTTATCGCCGTACAATGTAAATTCTAAATTATACAGACATAAATATAATGAATAAAAAATTAACATTGAGTAACTTCTATCCTACTCGATATCATCACCACCCTCATAGCATGCATGGTCACAGTGACGTCATTGTGACGTCACTGTAAGTCACTGTGGTCACATCACATCTGTGACCAAAATGCCACCACTCAGTGATGTCACATTGTGACTGAAATGTGAACTTCTTAGAAAACTTAAAAAAATTACAAAAATTATTAAAAACATGTTATTTACTGTAAAAAATATTTTTCTGCCGGATTTAAAATTTTTTTAAACCGTGGTCCAAGTTGCCTCTGTGCCTCTAACCAAAACTTTTTATTTTCATATAACATAAAATGTAATTAATTCATCAGCGACACAAAAAGATTTCCTAATTATGCGAATTTCATATTATTAAAAAATGTTTTAGGTAAACAGACCTCGACTTATCTTTTATAAAGATTTTTGTAAATGATCATATGTTATACTAGAAGTTTCTAAAAGAGTAGTCGAAACATTTCTGTGGTTTCAAACTAAAAACTTTCTATTACAGTTAAGTCTGCAGCTTTTAATGAGCACGCAGAAAGCGTCTTCAAAGTTTAGTCATATATGCATTCTTGCTTTATAATTTTCATTGAAGTCATTTTTTTTTCCTCTTAGTGTTTCACTATTTTAAATAACTTTTTTTTTTTTTTTTTTTTTTTTTTTTTTTTAATTCTACTTCTTTCAGACGTTTAAAATAAAATTGACATTTTCCGAATATAAAATTAATGTACAAAATTTAGGCAAAGCCCATGACATAATTAATTATTCATATTTTATTTTTTGTTTTCAAAATATATCTTTAAAAATTATTTTACAAGATGTCTTATTCTACAGAAAATTAATATTAAGATAATGACAGATTGACAAAGAAAAACTCATCTCTTCTAGATAATCTTGTTGTATTTTTTAAGAAGATATTTTGTATATATTACCTGTGATACAAATTTTACTTTTAAAAAAAGGAGGGGGTCATCATTATTACCATTAAATTAATTTATACACATTTTGGAAAATTAAGCAATATTTTATCTAGTAAACTCTAATTATGGATAATATTATTATTACTAGCAGCCTAACACCCGCTACGCTGGTCAGTTTTTCTAAAGAAACCTTGAATCAAACTAAATATATCTGTGAATTTGATCATGCGTTTTAAAGCAATATGGACATTTACCTGGAATGCCCAATCTAATTGGTGAAAACAATATGAACGTTATTACGCTATTATATCTTTTGAGCCATACAAAATTTAGGCTGTTAAGGGCCAACATCTTTCGTTGATCCTTTAGTGTAGTATTCGGCGAAGAACGATAGAACAATATGTACTATACTTAAAAGGGTTCATGAAAAATTATCAATGCAAATCTCATCAGAATCTGTTAATTGGACATACTGAAAAGGCTAATAGTTCATAATTTGGTTCACCTGCTTCTAAAACATTCAACCTTAATTCTATAATCAAGCAACCTGATGACCAAGCAACACCAAGGGAATGATATGTGCTTTATACTAAAACATTCACTGAAAAATTAACTAACCGAGCAAGTTCCATCGAAATCCACTTAGCAGCATCTTTTAAACTGGAAAATGTACCGAAACATTTCATAAAAATAATCTAATTAGCAGTTTAAATCCCGTGAAAATTCATTCAGCGGAACCTTAAAAAAAAGCCAATCTTTCGAAATTGGGTTCATCTGATTTAGATCTTTACCCATAATTATTTAATTAAGCAACGTTGAACATTATATTTTATACTAACATATTTTCTGTAAATTATCTAACTAACAATGTAAGCCCCATCAAAATCAATTCAGTAGAAGTAAATTTAAAAGCCGCCGGAATGAAATTTCTCTTTGCATTTTACATACAATGAGATAGTTAAATATAGCTATCATAATCGCGTTAACCTGATTATATAGAACTCTCAGGGATGTAGTGGTAGGTATACATCGCATCATTTCTGGATTTTTAAAGAAACTCTGCACAACTTCCATAACTATAGCATTCTAATATATATCTTTTGTCTATAGCGTATTATCCTCCAATTTTCTTTACTATACCACTGAGAACTTTTTCCTCATAGCTTCGTAACAAAACAATTTTGAAAGATATGATAAATATTGAAAAATCCCTGAAATATTATCTAACTAACTGGTCAACTGCCATTAAAATCCATTCAGTAAAACTTGAAATCTTTCCTAATCGAGTTCACCTAATTTTAGAACTCCCGTAACTATTACTAAGCAACTTGGAACGATGGTTTCTACATTAAACTATTTATAAACAAATTTACTATCTAATAGTGTAAGGTCTGCAAAATTATGTTCAGTAGAATCTGAGTTATAATCAATCGGAATGAAATAGGAATTTACTCTTTACATATAGTAATAGAAGCCTTCGCCCGCTACGCTGGTCGGTTTCTCCAAACGAAATATATCGCTGTATTTTATCTTGTGTTTTATAGCAATAAATACATTTATCTCCAATGATCATCCACGTTGCTGAAAACAATATGAACGCCATTACGATTTTATATCTTCTAATGTCTCAGACAAAATTTGGACTGGTCTGAAGCAAAACCTTTAGTTGAATATTTATAATTCAATATGAAAAAGAACGAAAGAACAATATGTAGCATATTAAAATCATCCCTGAAAATTAAAAAATGCAAATCTCATCAAAATCCATTCAGAAAAACCTTCTAATAAGACTAATTTTTCATAATCTTGTTCACCAGATAACAGAACGTTCAGCTATAATTCTATAGCAAAGCAATGTAGAACCATATGTGTTATATACTACAATATTTACTGAATAAATATCTAACAACAGTGCTAATTAACTCAGTAGAACCTTTTAAAAGGGCTAAATTTTCAAAATAGGGTTCACTGATTAAAGAACTTTCAAACATAATTCTATAACTGAGCAACGTAGAATAATGTGTGTTATATATGAAACACTTTCTTGAAAATTTATCTAACAATGCAAATCTTCTCAAAATCCATTGAAAAGAACTCAAGTTATAAGCGGTCGGACCGAAATTGTCCTTTTTATTTTATATTTGAAGTTGATAGTTAAATATATCTTTCATAATCAAGTTAACGAGTGATTGTAGAATTTTCAGGAATGTAGCATAGACTATACGCCGTAGATCTTCTGGATTTTTTTAGAAACTCTGCACTCCATAGATATAACATATATACTCTCTAATATATTCTCTGCCTGTAGATTTTATCCTACTTTTTTTTTCAACTACACCACTGAGAACTTTCCTCATAGTTCCATAACTAAAAATGTAGAATGACATGTCAAATATTGCAACAATTCCTAATATTACCTAACTCTGCAACTCCAATCAAAATACGTTCAGTAGAACTTTAAATAAAAGGTAATCTTTCACATTCGGGTTCACCTAATTTTGGAACTTTCCTTTTAATCTATTTTTCTGTAGTCTGATTTGTTGCCAAGTTTGTGCCTCAGAAAAACAATAACCCAGAAGAAAACTTCGCTACAGTGAAGTACCATCCATGCAAGAAGTACCAACTATCCACAAAAAATAATCTAACTAACAGTGTAAGTCCCATCAAAATACATCCAGCAAAACTCAAATTATAAACGGGTGGAAAGAAAAGCAAATTTGCATTTTATATAATTACAGTAGATGCATCTTTCATAATTGCGTTCACCTTTCTGTATAGCTTTTCCAATAGCTCTATAACTAAAGCTAATCAACGTAGAACACTGTGGGTACATAAAAACCAGTCCAAAAACATTACCTAACTAATAGCGGTATATCCTATTAAAATATTATAAAGAATAGGAATAAAATACAAATTTCCAATTAAATATGTAGTAGATGATGGTGATACGATTTTCTGTAATAGAATTCATCATGAAGTTTTCGCTTCATACATAAACGATGCTTTCAACATTGTAATTAATACACCGATTGAAGAAGTATCCAATTACGGAAGATTTACCAGAAATTCCATAACTACCCAAAGAAAGGTGAATATATGGCTTTTGTGATACTTTTATGTTAGCCGGGCGCAAGTAATAAATCAACAAAGATTGTTTCCATATCTTTTTCTTATTTTATTATTTTAATTCAAAATAAAAACATTTCACTCATTCCATTTATAATACATACTTTACACTAATGTCATTTAAAAAGATGAAAAGTAAAACAATAGGAAACAATGTCATAACTTAAAACAAAGAATTGTTTTTAATTTACATACGCGAAATGTAGCTAATGCTACTGGCAATTTTAAAAATGCTAATGGCGATATTTACATACGGATACGGCTGACATAAAAGTACCCATTTTTTCTACTTATCCAGGAGCAAGTGATAAATCGCGATGTATTATTTCAATTCCAATTTCTTCCATTGAAAAATGTAATACTTACGCATTATTCAGACTATGCGATAGATCGCCAAAAATGGTTGACAATTGCCAATCTTGTTTATCGTTTGCTAATTACGTTCAAAAAAGTTATTAACATTCTTAAATACATAACCTTGTTAAAAATGGCAAATTGTTTTAAGCAAATAAATAAGTAAAATATATAACATAAAACTACATACTATAAACTATAATAATAAAAAATATAATAATAAAATTAATTTAAAACTATACTAAATAAACTATCAAATGGACAAAAAATAAGGGTTGCTGTAATTAATGTAATTGCCATGCTTGCCGCAGTTGTATCTGACATGGCCGGATGTATTAGTACCACAAAATTTTTAAAGTCGTACAAACATTGCTTTCATTTATAAATATTTTCGTTTTATAATGTTCATTTCTAAGTGGATGGCTTCCTTGTATTTTAAATAAAATCAGTGTACTTTTTATTTTTTTCAAGATGTTTGTATTTATTTTTTTTTCAAACTCATATAGCCGTTTTAATTTCTTAACCAAAATAATTAACAAAAAGATTTAAATTTAATTTCTTCCGTTGCTACAGTAACGGATATACAATATGAATGAATATGGACGAATCATCACTTGTAATGTTCGATATTTCGAGGTTTTGGCGCCAAAGACATCGCCAAATTTGAAAAATATGAAATATCTCACGAACTATTGGGCTTAAAAGAATTTAGTTAGTACCATTCGATTCAGCATAAAAAAACACACCAAAATATGTTATCGGTTGGAAAATAACTATAAAATCAGATTTTAAAGGAATTTTTTAAAAGTTCGTTCTCTTTTTTACCCCCCTTAGGGGTGGATTTTTGAAAAATCCTTTCTTAGCGGCACTCAATGCCATAAGAACTATTTTTACCCCAATTTGCAAGATTTTAGGTTCAGTAGTTTTGGCTGCGCGTTGATTAATACAAAATTCAGATTTTCTTTTATATATATAGATAATTTACGTAACTGAAACTTTACAATTCAATAAAACTGATAAAAATAAAAGGTGAAATACAATAAAACCTTTTCAAACAGGAAATTGAATTAGGGACAATTTGATAAGATTATTACGCATTTAATTTCCTTCTGAAACTGTTGTATAGAAAAACAAATAAAACCGAAAAAACATCTGCTTCGAACTTCGAAACTTAAAAATCGTCTGCATCTGCACTATTTCAGTTGTTAGGACTCACCGCAGAATAACGGATAAAAGTAACAGTGAAGCTTTTTAGAATAAACGCGGGAAGTTCTGTGGACACTGGACAGCATAGACGTGTTGACACGGATTTAAAAAGTGAAACAAGAGCGTTTTCAGGATCCAAGTTCAGCTAATAAAATATAAACCCGAGAAAATTACGGTAGCTTTGACTTGTTGAAGATGATTCAAGTCATTGCTATGGTACTTATTATCGGATTTAATTGGTTCCCCAAAATCAAAGTATCACGTACAACGTCAATGAAATTAGGTATGTAAAAATACTATTTTCCTTGTTTGCTTTTTTTTAACCGCAACAATTTTAGTTAGCTTCTCATAAACATGCTGTAGAGCATAAATATTTCACTACATTTATTTTTTATTTTGTTGAAATATCTAAAATATTATTTTCCCTGTTTGCTTTTTTTTTTTTTTTTAATTACAATGATTTTAGTTATCTTCTAATAAACATGTTATAGAACACAACTATTTCATTACATTTATTTTTTATTTTATTAAAATAGCTAACTTCCTTTTCAACAGCTTTGATCAGATTATTAAAAGTAGTGATTTAAATTGCATTTTAATCTGCTTTATTTTCTTATTTAAATATTTGGTTAAAACCACATGGTGTCATAAATATGAAAGTATATGGACAAGTATTATAATCAGTCATTAATATAATTAATAAACATTTAAAGATAATTAAATTATTTAAAGAAAAAGTCTTTTTATGTAATAAAATTATTGGCAAACATAATTTTTTAATTTTGTATTAAGTGATGGTCTTAAACAATTTGCATTGCATGTTTTTATTTTAAAAAATTGCATCTGCTCAGAAGAGGAATTTAGAAAAAATAAGACACAACTGAAACGTATACTATTAAAAGAGATCGTAGATATGTAATGTTAAGAAAAAAAATGATTATTTAATGTATTATTCAACCTGAGGAATGTTTTAAAATCTATAAAGAAATAGTCATAGCGGGTGAAAGCTTTTCAGTTGTTAAACATTCTTACTGAAATGTTTTCAAAGTGAACTAGAAGTCTGTTGGCAAATGAAAATATAGAAGTTAAATACGCAATAAATAGAAGATAAATAGTACAATAAATACGCTGATAAATCAGTAAGTGTTTAAATATGATTTTACTTTGAAAATAATGCAAATACTTGAACGGTATGAATCTAAAATATAACAATCATCTTTTATTATTTACTTTTTTTTCTGGATAATTTTATCATTTTATCTCCTGAATGATTTTATCGAGATAAATTTCAAAGTATCGATATTATACACTCTTTATAAACAGCGTGATTAAAATGGATTTCTTATTTATAATTACCATAATCTTGTAAATAAAATATTAGTAATAATAATGAACCTATGTGTGGCTCTATTTTGTGTTTATGGGCTCAATTTTTATACTTTATTTACATTAAAAAGTAGTTAACCATTTGATACTGTGTTCCTTATTTTGTTTTATTGTGTCATATAAAAATAAATATGATTATTTGTATTTCTAATACAATATATACAGTAGAGCGCCGATTGTCCGAATAAGTCGGGACCGACCCTAGTTCGGATAAACAAAAGTTCGGATAAATGGGCAGACAGTTTAAAGGATGCTCCTGACTATTCTAAAACCTTCACACTTTATCTAGGTTTAGGACTGACAGCACCAGTTAGTACTGGAGTGCTTAAAAATTGTTTTTTGTTTACTTTTTTATTTTTTTCTTTTTTTTTCTTTTTATCATTTTCTAAACTTCAGAGATTACAATTTAAGCAAAAAATAAATTGGAAGTTAGGTGTTTTTTTTCTTTTTTAGAGAGAGAAATATTTGGATAATTGGAAATTCGGTTAAAAAGAATTCTTTGAGAGAAATATGCTGTTCGGATAATGGAAGTTCGGTTAATTGGAGTTCCGATAATCGGCGTTCTACTGTATTTATAAAACTTTCACCGGACTTTATTCTAAAAATTTCGTTGTAGATTCTAATCTGTTTGTACTATTTATGATAATATCAGAGTTATAGATGTCATGGCAACATATATCCAGCCAGATAGATCTTTGGCAAAACATAAAAACTTTCACATTAGACGCAAAATAGAGTAGCTGCGGTGCTGTGTTTTATAAACAATAAGGTATTATTGTTTTAAAAAATCATAGGTAGTAAGAGTTATTTTTATAATATATAATTTCATAAATAAAAATGTAATTTTGGCAATCAATTATTAAAGTTATTTTTTAATAATCAAAAAGTTGTTTTATATATGGATTTTACTTCAAGCAAACCCTGATGTAAAATAAATTAACCCTTTGTATCACCGTTCTATGCATATCCAAAAGTTTTACTTACTTTTACAGTGAGCTTAAAAATACGATTTTATTTATTGCTGCTATCTTCCAACATAACGATTATTGCCGAAATTGTTCTTAGAATTCTCAACATAATGATACTGGTGATACTCAGTTAATTTTCTATGCCAAAACTGTATTTTTCATTTGAGTAGTTTCAAATGATTATTGCTAAAATGTACTTCGGAAATTTTGTAATGCATGTATGTGGCATAAAAGACGTAAACAATACGTATATAACGACTATATGGCACATGATGAGCGTTTCGAGTGTATATATATATACGTGTATATAACGCATGCATAAACTTCACAATGATCTTAGCAATGTCGTTACTGCAATTTTTGCATAATCAAATTTATAGGGGCCTCTATAACAAAGAAGTTTCCTATTTTCTCAGCCCCAACTTGTTTGAATTACAATCATATATATATATATATATATATTTTATGGTAATTAATATCATAAAACATATAAAATTTAATTACTTAATATCGGCATTTCTTTTTATCTTTCATTTTTTTTTATTATAAATGTTGTGTAATCGAAAAAAATTCAACTTCACCAGTGACTTCGAGTTTGTAATGCGTATTAAATGAAATAAATTATTTTCATTCAGTATTTTCTATAGTTTAAAGAATATAAAAAGTACTGTATATATTATAAAATATTATATTTTCAACACAAATTTTATTTTGATAAAGGTTTGAAAATTTAAACAAATTGTTTCTTTGGTAATTTTAATGCTTTTAACAAATAGCTAATTTTGAAAAAAAAAATGTGATAGATCGATCATTCAGTTGTCTTCAATATTCTTATTTATTGCAATAGAAAAGAAAGGTGTAACAAAAATTGAAGTCTGCGGGGCATTGCATTTTGATTCAATAAAATTCTTTTGGTATACCCTTGTTATAGCGGCCCCCAAGTTTTAACTGCGATGTATCGCCGAAGTATATTAACGTTATAGATGTAAATGATTTTACAACATGCATAATTATGACTATGTGTGACATGCATACGTGTTTACAACTGTACAAGTATGTCATAGTGTGACTTCACAACATTGCCGCTAGTCACATATTCGTCACAATGTTAATGACAAAATTGTCACAAATCACACAATTTTCACAAAATTGTCACAATGTGACTTCAAAGCAGTGTCGCTGTCGTCACAGAATCATCACAGTGTTAAAGACAATTTCGCCACAAATGACACATATTTCACAAATTGATCTCAATGTGACTTTGAAGCATTGTCACATTCGTCACAAATTCGTCACAAAGTTAATACCAAAATAGTCACAAATGACACACTCTTCACAAATTTGTCACACCGTGACTTCACAAAGTCGTCACAATGTGACGTCACAAAAGAGCTCTAAAACGGCCATAACGACATCACATTCTAGTCACAGTGACTTCACATCGACGTCACGTGACGTCACATCGACGGTCACAATGTCACAGCGTGACTTCACAACGACGTCGACGTGACGTCACCATGCCTTACGGGCAGAGTTACAGCTGTCACAAATAAAAATCGAGTATCTCCGTTTGGGCAAGCCTCGTGTGCACAAAATCTTGCATTGTAAACACTTTTCTCGGTGTTTACTGTTTTTATAGCTACCAGCACGCACCAGACACCGAGCCAACTTGCCCCGTATTCATTGAGCCAACTTGCCCCGTATTCAATGCGCCAACTAGCCCCATAATAAATTTCTTCACAAAAGGGACACGCAACCATCTAAGCATAAATAATCCAAGTAAATCACATATGGGGTACGTACAGTTTATCATACACTAAGAAAAACTGCACATGTTATATCGCAATTATCAAGATAAGTATTAGAAATTAGAAAAAGAATGAAGCAACAAAAAATTACTTATGAGTGAAAAAAAACACAAAAATTGTAATAAATGTCCACTGCACGTAGGTAACGCTGCAAAACTACAATGAGCATTGTAAAAAGCAAGAAGAAAGGTACTGTGTGACTGGTTGCGTAATCTATCCACAAACAGGCGATTTATGTGGACTGCGCCTACTTACCCCTGTAGCCAATTAGCCCCTGTCTCCCCTATAATCACCTAAAGAAAATGTTTTTTTGAACAATGAAAAGGAAATTACAGGTTTAGTTTATATAAACTAACATGAAACATATGTTTTGAAAATTTCATGAAAAAATGTTCAGAAGTTTTTGAGATATGCCCAAAACGTCATTTGGAGAAAAGTGATTTCAACTTTTCGGAAATGCCGCTTCAGCTATTCAGTGGGTATAATTCTAAAAGCCATAACTGCTGTTCTAATAGGAATTTCGAGAAAACAATTATATAAAAATTTTGAGAAAAGATAAGAGTTTAACATCTAAAAAAAATTAAAATTTCGAAAATTTTGAATCTTTAAGAGACTTGAGACCAATTAATATATACGATAAAAAATTATAATGAGGACTTAGAGTATATATCATATCTTTATATTAATGTGTTAGAATATTAGCTGTTATTTGCGATCAAAAATCATACTTATCAACGTTTTTAAAACTGTAAAGTCTTACTGATATATTATTACAAGGTTTAATTTGAGCACGTATATTTACGTATTACAGATAATTTTTAAACGAACAAAAATATTTGGAAAAAAAATTACAAAACGTAGTTTATTAAATACTTTTACTGATGCAATCACATTTTTGAAGACTACAAATGTTTCACTTACTAAATATATTTGCTGCGTACTTTAGGAAAATTAAAGATCCGGTAATTAAATATATGTATAGAAGCCTTTCTACTGCACTCCATTGTCACATTAAATGATGCAGAGTTGCAATATTTAATCTATTTTTTTAAGTTTCTATATATATTTAAATCGATTTGATCTGGTAGCTTGACGTTCAACATATACTTTTTAGTTAACTTGATTTTTTTCTAGGCGATTCATGTGGTTTATTTAATAAAAGTAAGGATGTAATTTTCAGTAGTATAAGTTCTTTCCTTTCAAATTAAACATGAGAAGTAAATACTTTCTTTTATTGTACTCCTCGATTTGTAATAATATATTTTATTATATACTTTTACTAATACATTTTAATTAAATCAGATCCTTACATCAGATTATATAGCACACTTATAAGGAAAGCCTAAAAAATAAGGTTATAAAAAGTTCAAAATATTGGAAGAATTTCTTTCTTTTATTGGAAGAATTTATTTCTTTTATTGGAAGAATTTATTTCTTTTAATTGGAAGAATTTCTTGATGACATCACTTTCCTTCATTAAACCATCCAATAACATGTTTAAAAGGTATTAAAAAAATAGAAACTATGGGCTCAGATTAGTATTATTTTTGATAATTACATTTAAAAATATATAAGTGTGGAAATTATATGACTTCATATATTTTAAAATTTAACGAAAAACAACAACAATAACAGCAACAGCAACAGCAAAAAAGATTATGTCATAAGAAAGACAGGGAATGATATTCACATATATATTTGCAAAATTAATTATATGACATTGAAACATTTTACGAAATTATTGTCTGTTATTTAGGATTAGGATACTAATATTGTGTGTTATTTGCAAACTTTCAAATACTTCAAGTGTCGATAAAAAAAAAGAAGTATTTACTAAATGTACAGAAGGAAGTTAATGTAAAATAAATCAGATTTATAAAAATATTAAAAATTATGTCTTTAAAAAGAAATATTTAAATACGTTTACATGTAAAATCCTACTTATAAAAAAATAAATACAGTAAATAACCTAAAATAAATACAAACAGTCTATTTTTAAATTTTTATAAAAATATAAATCCCATGTACCTTTAAAAATTAATTAATATACGTTTTAAAATTGATACGTTAAGGGGACAAGAAACCTTAAAATTCTTAAAAATATTTTTTTTTTTTTTTGTAAATTTCACTTAATTATTATTCAAGGGTACTTTATATGCATTATAGCATGCACCTATCACAAAAAAAATTAAAAAAAATTATTTTTATGAAAAAAATGTAATTTTACGCTTTGTCTTAGAAATCTTCGAAATGTCGCTTGCGCATTCCATATGAATGAAAATCCCCAATACTTTTTATAAAAGTCTGTTTTATATATATAAATAAAATAGAGCATCGAATTTTATATATTTGAATTTAAAGGTAAAAAAAAAAAAATGTAAAAAAAATAAATAAATAAAAATTTTGAAATTTTTTCGAAAAAATTTCAAAGTTTTTCATTTTTTTTCTTTTTTTTAAACTTTAAATTCAAATATATAAAATTCGATGCTCTATTTTATTTATATATATAAACCAAACTTTTATTAAAAATATTGGGGATTTTCATTGATATGGAACACGCAGGGGGCATTTCGAAGATTTCTAAGACGACGCGTAAAATTCCATTTTTTTCATAAAAATAATTTTTTTTACAATTTTTTTTGTGATAAATGCATGTCATAATGCATATAATGTACCTTTGAGTAATATTTAAGATAAAATTTACAAAAAATAAAAAAAAATTGAAAAATTTTGAAATTTTTTCGAAAAAATTTCAAAATTTGTAATTTTTTTTAACCATTAAATTCAAATATATAAAATTCGATGCTCTATTTTATTTATATATATAAATCAAATTAAAAAAAATATTGGGGATTTTCATTGATATGGAATGCATAGGGGGCATTTCGAAGATTTCTAAGACGACGCGTAAAATTCCATTTTTTTCACAAAAATAAATTTTTTTTTTAAATTTTTTTTTGTGATAAATGCATGCATAATACATATAATGTCCCCTTGAATAATATTTACGATGAAATTTACAAAAAAAAAAAAAATTGAAAAATTTGGAAAATTGAAAATTTTTTCGAAAAATTTTTAAAAATTTTCATTTTTTTTTTTTTTTTTACCTTTAAATTCAAATATATAAAATTCGATGCTCTATTTTATTTATATATATAAAACAGACTTTTATAAAAAATATTGGGGATTTTCATTGATATGGAATGCGCAAGCGACATTTCGAAGATTTCTAAGACGACACGTAAAATTCCATTTTTTTCTCAAAAATAAAATTAAAAAAAAATTTTTTTTTGTGATTAATGCATGCTATAATGCATATAATGTACCCTTGAATAATATTTAAGGTGAAATTTACAAAAAATAAAAAAATAAAAAAAAATATTTTAAGGTCCCTTGTCCCCTTAAAGCATCGTTATTATACATAAATAATATATATATATATATATACACATTTACAAAGCCATAGAATCTGAAAATCAAACATTATAGCTTAGATATTAGAATATAGATTTCGAAAACAGGTTTACACAACTAGAACTGAATTAAACATGCATTTTGCTGACTATGTATGAGTGTGTATTTCATAATCTAGCTAATTACATAATGAACAGTGTTATGTATCATAGGATGGATTATCTGACATGTGAATACAGAATATAGCTTATGTAAACTCGTTAATTTGGACATGTCTGAATTATAAAGCATTTCAAAGCTTGTAATGTTTAATAACTTCAGTATCGGATACAAACTGTTATTGGAAAAGTATAAGAACAGTAATGAACTAGGAATAATTGGAAGAAACTGTCACGCATCATCGTGTTATATGTTCAAAAATGAAACATTATTTTATTATATAGATGTAGCACATTTTGTTTTTAAGGGGTCAAGTACACTTTAAACTGAAAAAATATATGAAAAAGTTATCCCTAAAAGAATTTCAATCATTCTATTACTATTTTACTTTTAATTATAAAATTTAAAACACATATCAAGAACGATTTATTTTATTAACTAAAATTCTCAAAAAAGTATACACGCATACATAGTTTTTTTTTTAAATTTATTATAAAATATAATGAGCTGTTTACGAAAGAAATATTCTTGAATGTATTGCGCTCGTGACTTTTCAAATTTGAACTACTGAAAGCAGCCAAGATTTTCTTAACCCCTTGGCCGCCGAGCAAAAAACAAAATTGTAATGTTGTTTTCTTTGTAAAAAATGTTTTTTTCCAACGTGATAAATTAATATATTTTAAGTATAAGCACATAAGCCTTGAGAGTATTAATCATAGCTTATTTTTTAAAAACTGGATTATATCTGTAGAATTATATTAATTTTAATAATACTTCTATTACAGTGAAACCTACAGCTTAGTGAACAAATATATCAGTTCTTGGCTGCGAGTAGGACATTGAGTACACACATAATGTCTTCTCAAAATAACATACAATGAAAAAAATAATAAAATGTGTAGATCCTGATATAGTGTTTAAATTTTTTTCAAATATCAAGACTTTTTCTTTTTACAAAATTAGGTGTGAATACTAAGCGTCTTACTTGAGAAACATAATATGTCATTTTGTATTTGTATACGTTTAATACATTTAGCCAAATTTTCATGAAATACTAGCCTACATTTTTCAGAAATCGTTCGTGCAATGACCGAAATCACACGTTTTTAGAAAATTGATTTAAAATATAAAATTTCCCATTGATCATACAAATGAGCTCGAATTGTTTTAGATATAACTTCTTTTCTAAAATGAAATTTTAAAATTTTTAGCTGTTCCTAAATACAGTAGAACCCCGGTAAACTGAAGGCCGTTAATCCGAAATTCTGGTTAATCCGGACAGATATTTTATCAAAAATTATACTTGAATAGCCTAATTGAAAAGATTAGCATACAAAATTTTCAGATTTGTAGGATGATAGTCAGGAAAAACGTGTAGAAGTTAGAATTAAGCAAAAAATTATAGTAAAACATGTTTTTTTATTCTTTCAACAATTGGAATAGAATTATATATATATATATATATATATACATAAATATAAAATGAAAACGTGCACTGTCAAAGCGATCTTAAAAAAAATTCAAATATCAGTTTGTTTGCCAGTCACTATAAAATTATTTTCTAAAATGCAAATAGTATTTAATTCTGATGATAAAAATGTATTTTTCTTTCAAAAGTTTGATTTCTTAAATAATCTACGGCATTATTCCTCTTCCTCCCTCGTCCACGTGGTGTCTGACCTATTTGTATATTCGCGATTTTGAACCGTTTGTAATGGGTTGTCAGGTAATTCCTCATTCTGAAGTTCCATTGAATTATTATAAACATCAGAGGTGAAACAAAGAGGTTTTTCCGAAAGTCGTTCCGTATTATCCAGCCTGTCGGACCTTAGAATGTCTGATTAGAGGACGTTTATTGTACTACTGAGTACTTACAACTTGCATTCTTTAAGGACGCATCTTTTTCTCCTCTTTTTTATTGAAATTTCAGGTAATCCGAATTTTTTGTAATCCGAACAGGCACTGTTCCCAATTAATTCGGATTAGCGGATTCTACTGTAATCATATTTAATTATAAGCTATTTAAAAAATATATTTTTTGACACTTTAAAATGTACCTGACCACTTATTTCATAGATTTAGGTGCAAATTCGGATACAGATCACCCCCTTTTATACAGAACACGATTACACGTCGCAACCACTTAAGCGACACCATTTTCATATTTCACCACAGTTATGTTTGTGGCTATGCTCCAATGTTTCCGAAGAAAATTAATTATTTTTCAACTTATAATTACTCATACAATACTTGAAATGAATATTAAAAATATTAGTGATTGATTAAAAACTTTTTAATTAGCTCAATACATTGTAATAATTGTTAAATAGTGACGATTTTTTACAATAAGTATATAAAATAGATCCATTTGGCTACAAAAAGTATTTGAACGTCAAAAAGAAGTAGATGAAATGAATGATATTTTATATTCAATAGAAAATAAAACAAATATACCACCGGGTTTTTTCCTTAAAATTGTACTAGTTTTAATAAAGACAAGAGCAAACTAAGTTATTTCAAAACTTCTTTCTTAAAATTTGGGTCATTTTAATTTATGATAACAAATACATTTATAATAGAATTTATTTACTTCATTTGTAACTATTTTAATTATAATTTAATGTTTAAATAGCGGTGATAGAAAAGGATATTTCATCCGGTAGTATCTGTGTCATAAATCAGCCCATAAATGTGGACTTGTACGAGCCGTTTAGTAAAAGAGTGCACTAATTATCTTATACCTAAATTCTCATTCAGGTGTCATCTGCATAATGGATTTGTAACATACTTTAATTTTGATAATACGAAATTCTACTTTTTACACAATATTTGAATTATTCGGCACAACTTGCCTTCGAATACGAAAATGGAAGTAATTGGATGTGAATAGGACAAATAGGAAGTTAATTATTCAGATTTTATATTTTCAACTCCTACTGTTAAAGTAATTTTTTATCATCGAAATATAGATTATAATGCGGAAGTGCTTTATTCATATATCAAATAACCGAATAAATGAATTGTCATTATAAACTCTCATTTTTGTACTTTCTATATACTTCATTTGCTTTCCAATTTTTGCAGTTTAAAATATATGTTGTTCGCAAATATTAATTAAAAATATAAATTTTTTCAAGTTACTAAAAAGTATTTTTTTTTCAGTCATCACGCATTTTCCATTGGGCTAGGTATTTTGTGGTTAAAAAATTTGTATTTTACGACATTCATGTTTGTAATAGACCATGTGTCAGTCTGAAATTCTGTTTATCAAAAATATTAAAATAACTTAAACTAACTGACTGAAGCACATATAATGAAATACAATTTGGTAATTTAATATCAATTTATTAATTTAAATTCAATTAATTCATAACTTAAAATTCCCAAACCTAAAAAAAAAAAAATAAATAAACAATATATATGTTTTAAAGAGTAAGATTTTCTGAACTCTTATTTATACAAGGAATATTTTGAAACACATAACTGTAAAGTTATTTTTCTAAAAATGTGGTTTGACATTGCAAGCAAAGTATTTAAAAACGTTTCCCATAATTTTT
Source organism: Maratus speciosus (assembly GCA_963932465.1). NCBI lineage: Eukaryota > Metazoa > Arthropoda > Arachnida > Araneae > Salticidae > Maratus > Maratus speciosus. The sequence goes on from OZ010792.1 coordinate 314,628,535, forward strand.
CATGCAACTTAAAAATGAATAGAGCGGAAGTTTATTCTGAATATTTTAGAGAAATTCATTCATGTGAAGTAAATTTAACATGCCTATTTATGAAATTTTCTACAAGGATCGCTACTAATATTAAAAACCTATTATGAAATTTTTTTTATAAATTATCAATTTATAAAATTTTTGTTATTTTCAGTTTTAATCAAAACATAATAGATAGCGCTAGTTTTGCGTGGTTGGAAGGGGTTTTGTATAGTCAAACCTAATTTTGACGAAACATCCCAGTTAAAACTAGTTTTGATTAACAGAGTCAGTTAAAACTAGTTTTAATCAATAAGATGTAGTTTTGTCTAATTTCGTGATTTGACGGTGGCGAAATATTACTTAATATATTCAATTATTTCCAAAGTCTATATAATAGACTAATGTATCAGAAAAGGAACTACAAGACTAAGCTATCATAATGAAAAAATAATTTATATTTAAAGAAAAAACAATCGTTTTTCAAAGGTTCATAAGAAAACAAAGGCGCCTCTAATATGTAAAAAAAAAATAACGATTCCTTTTTTTTTTTTTTTTCAGGGAGTTTCAATTTTTATGGTAAAAAGTGGTAATTTTATGGTAAAAAGTTGGTTCAATTTTATGGTAAAAAGTAAAACCATAAAATCAATAATATGGTAATAAGAGTTATAGCACTTTTTTTAAACAAATCATGCATAATTCATCACTGATTGTCTCATATATTACCGTTAAAGTTTTTATTTTTGTTATTTCATGAATTAACCTAATATTTCGTTATATATCTGCCATGAGCAGCAAAAGTGGCAACTAAATGCAATATTTTAAACTTTAACTAGTTCTTCCAAGAAATAACAATCTCTTTTAATAATTAACTCATTATTAAAAGTTAAAATATTCAAAAATTATTATGTTAAATATTATCATATTAAATATTTAGTTATTTCCTAACATAACAAAATATTTCGTTACAAATCTGGCAAGACCAATACAAGTGTCAATTAAATGAAATATTTAAACTTTAACTTATTCTTCCGAGTAATAACAAACTCTTTTAATAATTATCTCATGATAAAAAGTTAAAATATTTAAAAACTTTTATATTAAATGTTTAGTTTTTTTTTCATTAAATAACTATGTACTTCGTTACATATCAGGCAGGACCAGTAAAAGTGTCAATTACATGCAATAGTTAAAACTTTATCTAGTTCTTCCAAGAAATAACAATCTCCTTTAATAATTATTTCATGTTAACATGTTAAAATATTCGAAAATTATTATATTAAATATTATTATATTAAATATTTAGCTATTTCATGAAATAAGGAAATATTTCGTTACATATCTGGCAGGACAAGTAAAAGTTTCAATTAAAAGCAATGTTTAAAACTTTACCTAGTTCTTTCAAGAAATAACAATCTCTTTTAATAATAATAAATTTCTCGAATACTCATAACACTATCTTCTTTCGTCTCACGCGTCAACAAAGATTCAAAGACGCTTGTATTGTTTATTTTTTATTTATTTAATTATCTATCATATAGAACTCATTCTTAAAAAAAAAGATTGTTAAAATATCTTTTAATAATTAAAAAAGAAAAACATGAAATAGTTAACAGAAATAGGTTACAAACAAATTAACACTTGACGAAACGCGGATTCAAAATGATCATCAGCAAACGGACGTTCATTACGTATATATACAGGGTGATTCAAAAAAGATGGGAAACATTTTAAGAGGTGATAGTACACACACAAACAAACATTTTGTATCGAAGAATGCATGGTCGAAAACTAAACGTAAAAAAAGTTAGAGGGCGCCAAAAGTTATGTTCTTATACGAGGCAAAACCACACAATGAACGATTAAGTTAAGTTACGAAAACAAATTTAATGGCATTTGATTACAATAAGTGCTCAAAACATTGACCGGCAGCTGTTATGCACGCAGTACAACGACGACGAACAGATTGGCGAATTTTCTAAAACACACCAGGCATATCGTGAACTTACCCTACAGCAGCCGAAAGCTTGGCGACAATTTCTTCTGCGGATTCAATGGGAGTCTCATACACAAGAGCCTTTAGCTGTCCCCACAAAAAAAAATCAAGACATGAAAGATCTGCCGAGCGCGATGGTGCCTGGTGTGTTTCAGAAAATTCGCCAATCTGTTCTTCGCCGTTGTACTGCGTGCATAACAGCTACCGGTTAATGTTTTGAGCACTTATTGTTATCAAATGCCATTAAATTTGTTTTCGTAACTTAACTTAATCGTTCATTGTGTGTTTTTGACTCGTATAAGAACATAACTTTTGGCGCCCTCTAACTTTTTTACGTTTAGTTTTCGACCATGCATTCTTTGATACAAAATGTTTGTTTGGGTGTGTACTATCACCTCTTAATATTTTCCCCATCTTTTTTGAATCACCCTGTATAAATATATATTATAAAGGATAAACGTGCCTATGCGTATCGTTGACGTCATTTTCTTGGTAGCAACAGCAAACGATTAAATTTAATTTTACTGCATTTTTTTAAACTCCTAAATCTTCCCCATTTTGAAATTTTGTATCGTTAAGTAGGGAAAAATGTACCTTAAAATGGATAAGTTTGAAAACTTTATCGCCATTTAGTCAATTTTTATTTTTTTTCAAATAATTTCTAACGTTATTATTTTTTAAATCTATTTTTAAGGCGTGATGTCGAATACGAAAGATAAATCCGTTTGCACTTAAAAAAATATATATACATTAATACATCAGCATTTGTTTCCTGCTTATATTCCATAACGGAACTAAAAAATTCATCCATAAATAAAGAAAACAATAAAATATAAGTAAATCACAAATTTAAGACATGTAATCGAACTTTAAAAAAAAATAGCTGAAGCAAAGCTGATTGTAAATCGTGATTTCTGGCGATTTCTTCTGTTGTTAACACTTGAATTGAGATCAATACGAAAGTGTCTCCTTTAATAAATTTTAAAATATTATTTTGATGCCTTATTGCTATTTTCCATATAATATGACTTTTGGTAATCTTAGTGTTCATTCTAAGAAATATGTATTAAATGTAAAAAAAATATATTAGTTATCAATTAAAAAAAACGGTTATCACTTATATTCTGCAACCCGGGAAGCTCAGGTTTATTCCCCTGTTTATATAATACTGAAGATGTACAAAGTAATAACTTTATGGACTTTAACTGATTGAAGCAGTTAATTAATGAAAGATCTAGTTATTTTGTAAAATAACGGACTACACACCTTAACAATTACCTATACACTGCGATCAAGCCTATCCGGTATAGCTGTAAAAAACACCATGCTAGCTAAACAGAAAAGTAATCTCCTCGTGTATTACACATTTTTTCGTATTTATATTATATTTACATTCATTGTTAATTCAACATTTTCTAAAATTTTGTTTAAAAAATAATCATTTCAAAGTACCATTTCCAGTTCAATTACTAAATTCATTAAAAAAAAAGTCGCAGGAAAAATATTCTTAATTACATGTACTGTTTTATTTCTTTTAAAAAATGTCATTGAAAAATACAAAGTAATTAGATGCTCAAGTAGCAGAATGTTCTCGAAAGATTTACAAAAAAAAATTATATATTTATTATTATAGGAAAATATTTCGATGTAGGCGCTTTATATATGAGAAAAATTTTATTTTTTTGCGTCGTTGAAACGTGATAAAAGAATAATTTATTGCAAATATGTTGTACCAGGCAACTTTTTATTATTTCTCAGAAAGATATTTATGATATAAATATTATTTCATCTAAGTTACAGCAGATACATTATTATACAATGTATCGAAACAAACGTAGGTTTTTAAATAAAAATAGACGTATAATTCTTATATGCTCACTATAAAGATACGATAATAGCAACATTTTTTCTGTTGTTTTATGTATTGTTTTCGATTTTATTCAAAACATGAGAACACTATGTGCTAACCTTTTTACGAAGTCAAATATAGGTTTTATCTAATACTTGAATTTCAGTATAAAAAACATTTAAAACTATTATTTTCAAATAACAATATAAACAAATTATTTTCTATCTATATATGTAGAAAACTGATGAAAAAAGAAGAAACTCGAATAGAGTTCAGTAAAAGTAGCATGTATTTCGGATTTTTGCATTTTTAAGGGGGAAAAACATATATATAAGGGGAAATATGATAAAGGCAAACACTTTAATATTACGAATTCACTCTTTCCAACTGGGCGAAAAAATGGTAGAATATTTACAATGTAAGGCAAAGGTTCTGGGTTCTAGTCCCTTTTTGAGCATGTTTTTCTCTCTGTTCAAAAAATTGAATTCGTATGAGAACTTTACCAATCAGTTTGATTTAGCTAAATATAATAGTGAAGATATTAGTTGCTTCTGCAAGCCAGAATTTTCAAGAGAATAAAATTAATTTTGCGTAGATACTCTGCCTTTATTTTTGGACCATAATGTCATGTAAAAAATAATATTAGTTTATCGCATTCTTAATAATAAATAAATGTTTATACAAATTTAAAATAACCTGCTTGTACCCCCATTTTTGGTGGTAAAAGCGTATGAATATATCTCACAGAAAATTAGAAATTTAGACTTTATTTATAACGGAACAATGTATTTCATTTTACAACATTAACTGCTTTACTAAACAAATAATATTTTAATTACAAATTTAATGATTTAATATTTAAAGCATAATTTTCTTTATTAGAATGTTTGAAATGGACTACAAGCATTTCTGACGTCATCCAACGTCAAGATAGCGAATTTCTTTTACATACCTTACCAAATCAGTGTCCCTATTTTCCAAACAAGCACTAACCAAAAGCAAGTCAAACAATGGTAATTCCCTATAAACATTGAGAACTCCACACAGTGCGTGTGGTCCATTGTACAACAGAAGAAAGATAATATCTTTATCAGCTTTTTAAAAATTAATAACCCCACCTATCTTAGTTTTTGACTACTTTTTTAAAATTATTGTTTATGTGCTCAACAATAATTTTTTCAGATATTATTTTTTATCCCAAACTGGGTATACGATAGAATATACTGTGTTACCCCCATTAGAATGCAGATCAGAATTCACGCCATAAACATGCCCTTTTAAATGCTAGCAACAAGTTCACTGTGCAAAATAAATCCTTAGTAAAAATGCTACACATTATAATCTCAAAATTTTCAGCAACTTCAAATAAGTTCATAGTTAAGAATTTTAAAAGCAAGAAAAACTAAAAATGTAGCAAAATTATGGAAAAAAAAACTTTAAATAGAAACTACATACATTGCGTTGTAGAGATATCGTAATAATTTCTTCACTGTATGTCCTAAAGCTGTCTTCCAGCCATGAATCTTCATGGTAATTGTATTTTTACAAATGTAATGTAAAATTAGATTTTGTGTAATTTTATATTGCACAAAAATATCTTCATTAATATTACACTTTTAACAAAAATCTGTGTTCGACTTGTTATGAAATACCTTCTAGTCCTTATTGTAAAAAAGGGTTGGGAGTAATGTTGCCAGGTGTTCTGCTTAAATTGGGGTTCCATTTGCTCTGGACACCAGTATTTTAAAGTAATTTTCTTCGCATTATCTAATGGCAGAATTATCTGCGAGTAAAGATAGAGAAGTAAACTGTAAGAAATTAGTGGTTTATGGCCTCGATTTATGCAGAACATCTGGCAAAATTAGTAATGACTCTGGATTCCCTGAACAAAAATTGCTTGTCTTGTGTTACTACCAGTGCTATGCTTTAGCGAACACTCTACGCTCACTTTTCACAGTAAAAAAAGTTTTTTTGATGTGTGCAAAGAAGTTTTCTTTTAAGTAATTTACATTTACTGAAATAACCAAGAGCGTCCAGAAATAAGGATTCTTACAGGAATTCAATGCATGAGTTTTCAAATAAAATGTTAATACATACAGAATAAAACTGAACATTATTAATATCGTGGTAGCCAATTTTATTCGTTTTATTAATACATATGTAATATTGTTATGGATTACTTTTTCTCAGTGAAATGTCATGATACCAAGTAAATTCTTTGATATGGCTATTATTTAGGGCCAAACAACATTGAACTAGATGTTTAAATATTAGAAAAATAGCTGCCAATGCATATGGTATCGTTGACTAAATTACAGAGTTTCCCTAGGTATTTTGACATTTGACAGAAATCATCAATATGCTTACATTACACAAAAATACCTTCATTGCATTAAAAAAAAAATCCATGAATTACCTAGTGTGAGATATCCTATAGTACTTATTGTATATGGTTGGTAAAAATGCCTGAGATATAGCTCTTTAAATTTGTAGGGTTGCTGACTATTTGAAACAATCTGATTTTTCTCATGCAATAGCTTGCGTATTTATTAAACGATTTGGTTGTGAATAAGCTTGTGTACAGGGCATACTGAAGTCCCTACCGAGTTCGTTAGATAGCTTTGTTCTTATAAAACCGCTAAATTCATTTTAAAATATTTAATAATAATAGGCGGTCATAAAATTAAAAGATGTACAAAAAAATTAGTAATTGGATAAGCTTTGTCTTTAAAGTATTTGACACTAATATGTGGATTTCATAATTTCTTTTTTCTTTATCTTAAAAAAAACGTTTGAGATATAGCAGTTTGAAATTCTGTGGTATCTGACATTTTTTAGCAGGCTGATATTTGTAACTAGACAGCGCTTGTATATAAATTAAACAAATTCGATGTGACTGAGCATGCGTACAATATTTATTTCATGGTCTATATTTATACCATATAAAGTTCTTTGTTTAGCAATTCATTATGCTGTTTTAAAACGGTGGGCACTTTAAGATATCGCCAAATTTGGCTAGCAAACATAAATCGCTCTAAATGAAGCTATTTTGGATATAGCTGATTAATTTCCTGAAATTCTCGGTTATATTCAGTATTGATGGATCTGGTACTGAATATTCTATAATCGGCATCCACTAATTTTATCTTCGTGTGCTTCAGTAAGTAAAGCTGGAGAATGTTTAACATTAGGAAGTTTGGGTAATCTGCCCAATGCTTTGCTGCAGTCCAGTGTAAAACAACCAAACGACTTTCTATTACTCACATGATTCACTGCAGTAAGTTTTGTTTTTATACATGTTGTTGGAGTGGCTCGTTGAAATAAAATCTTATTCTCTATTGTTGCAGTATTTTGCAAGTAAGTTGCGTACAATTTGTATTAATTTTAAGACCTCTTCATCAGTGATTTTAACCAAGTTCAGTATTAAGTTGAACAGTTATAATTATTGCTGGGTTAGTTCATTTACTCCTATGATAACTTGTTGACGAGTAAAGAGGTTATACTTTTTCAAGCATGAGTGTTGGGTAATGTGAAATATCAGCTAGACAAAAGTTACAAGACAGATCGACTAAAGAGGTTGTTCTGTTTTAGCTTGGGTGTAGGGTAATGTGTAATATCAGCTAGGCAACTGTTACAAGACAAGACTAGTGAAGTGGAACAATCATTCCATTCCGACGTACAATCTAAGATAGTCTTTTTAACAGGTTCTACACGAGATGAGGATGATGCAATGGGCCTGCTTTGCAATGGGAAATATTTCGAGATAGAAGAAAAGAGGTGTGCAGAAAATGCCAGATGTGTGCGATGAGAGCGGACGTAGACTGTCGTAGTGAAGAAGCAACAGATGACATTAGCGTTTTTTCTAGAAATTAAAACAATTTTTCAAAGATCCTCACAGTGGTCGTACGCTTCATTGAAATTTTCAGGACAAATATTGGTATTTTTTTTAATAGAAAAATAAATCTAGGTTAAAAGTGCGAAATTTCGCCTTATTTAAGAAGAGATTTTCTATAAGAAAATACTGGTGTCTAAGAATTGCCTGGTATTGAAATTTTAGGACAAGTACGAACCCTGTTGTCATGATTTGAAGATGATGTACTAGAATTTGTTTTTTAAACAATCTTGATTATTCTAGTAAATCATTATTTTTCTTCCAATTTTATTTAAATCGCTGCGCATACCGCCATTTTAACGGGCAACATAAAAGTAGCAAAATTTACTCAACACACAATTTCTGCGATCTTTTTTTATGATCTGATTCTTTATAAAATAAAGAAATCTTTGACCAAAAAAAATGTTTACATATTTTAACTGTAAAATATACGTACATTTGAAATGTGTAATAAAATAGATTCGCAATTTCTGAACCTATTAAAAAAAAAAAAATACGCAGCGAGAGGGTTAGTATTCCTTATAATCCTATGACATATTACTCGACTGGTTCATATTACACGAAAAGTTAAATTTTTTTTTATTATTCTAAACATTGATGTGTATTTTATTTCATGCACTTTAAGCTTAATAAAAATGTGTTAAGAAATAATAAAAGTTTGTACTTTACTAACTTTCAATAGATAGCAAATTTTTTATGACTTACGATGCAAAATGTAAATGATATTCTATAATACTGAACTTCTTCTAATTTTTCACTTTTATTATAATAAAACCGTGTTTGAATTCTTTTTTTAATTTAATGTGAATTAACTTAATTAACCTTTCCGTCCAGCAGTTCGGGTGGCACTTTAATCGAATTTTGTAAGATTAGGAAAGGCTTTCATTTTAAATTTATGCTTGAGTTATTTTATCTAAAAGCCTAATTAGCAGATCATTATTCACGAAAGAGGAAAATGTCAGCCTGCATTGTATTTGTAAATTAAAGATTCTGTACTTGATTTCTTAAATAAAGCATTTTTTATTCAAACTATAGACAAATACTATATAATAAAACATTATTGTTCATTTTTTCAAAATTAATTTAAACAAAAATAATGTTTTTATTATTTTGAAATAATGCTAGAATTTATGTAAAAACATTTTCAATGAAAGGTGAATTATTTCGTTAAAAAATAACCAACAACAATTTTTACTTTCTTTAATTAGATAGTCCTTTGTGATACTAACATTTTAAAATATCATGATATACAACGACATAACTTCCTTTTTTCCTTTTGTGCTGCAATTCAATTTTTATTCTTATGTGGTTAAAAATATCAATCTAAATAACATAATAAATTAAGGGAAGACACGAATAAGGAGCCATACCCATTCACATTAATTTTACATTAACATTTTATACGGATTTATTATATGTAACTAAATTTTATCCATGTACTTATACATACTTTAATTGGCATGTTAGATAAAACTGTGCAGGGATTTCTCACAAGTTAGAAGCCTTTCATCGCTTTGGGGTCAATAAAATGAGTACCAAGCTTGCTTGGGAACTAAACACCGAGGGTCTCGCGTTAGGTTGACCACCTGGCCAGGACGCATGCTGCATAGCACCTCAGGGCCCAGGGTCAAGAAAACAGAGATGGGCACTGTCGGCCCTGATCCTTCTTGGATTGTATAGCCACAGAGTTTAGTTTAGTTTAGAATTGTCTAACAAGGAGAGGACCAACCTTCTTAATCACAGATTTTGATTATTTTAATATATGTTGTAGGGTAGACACCCCTTAGTGTCAGGTTCAACGGATTCTTTTCAATGCCCCTTATTTCTTGAAAAACCTTGGGGTCTAATATTAGTACACAACTTAAATACTTACTTCGCAACCGAAGTGATAGGTTAGTCGTAGCTCAGTTGGCACGGCGTTTGCCGGCTGATCCAAGTGCCCGGGATCGATACCTGAATGCGCTACATTTGTTTTTCTCATTTTTTGTTTTATAAATATAGTTGTAATTATAATTTAATAATTTCAATTAAAAATTTTAACATCATACATTAATTATAATGTTAACAAACTTACATTTATCATTTCTTATTTGTAAACTATTATTTCTCATCCATTAAAGAGGTTTAAAAAGAAATTGGATCTATTATTGAATGATAAAAATTCCAAAATCGTGACAAATTCTGTTGTGGTGCCATCTAGTTACGATTAAAAAAAAAAGGAATATTCAAATAAAATAAAAATAAAAGCAGAAAGAAGATAAAGGGAAAAGCAAAATAATTGAAAGCGCAAGCATACTTATTACAAATTTAAAAATCTTTAATATGCAAAAAATCGGTTGTAATTTAATTCTGATGCTAATTTTTAATATAATTATGCTTCTTACTTTAAAAACAGAATAATAGTACTATCGCATTGACTTCCTTTGTTAAAGCAATGCGTAAATGATGTTTCTTTAAAATAACGAATTAGCACAATTGCTCACTATCATTGCATCGATAAAGAATACATGAAATACATTTTAAAAGTAATTTAAAAAAAATAATAATAACAGTTTTATGATGTTTTATTACAACTATTTAGTTAAAAGTAAAAAATTAAATAGGTTAAAATTATAATTGATATACAATATTAAAAATTTTAATTGACAATGAGATTAAGTAAATTTATAGAACAAAAAATGAGAAAAACAAATGTAGCGCATTCAGGTATCGAACCCCGGCCCGCGAATCAGTCGGTAAACACCATACCAACTGAGCTACGACTAACCTATCATTGTTGTTGTAAAGTAAGTATTTAAGTTGTGTACTAATATTAGACCCCTCGGTTTCTCAAGAACTAAGGAGCATTGGATAAAATCCGTTGAACCTGACACTAAGGGGCCTCTACAATACAACATATATTAAAATAATCAAAATCTGTGATTAACAAGGTTGGCCCTCTCCTTGTAAGTTTTTTTTTCTTTTGAAAAATTGTACTTTTCAACTAAAACCCCCATTAAATCCTAAAGTATTTTAGCGATTTAAAAAAGTGTATAAATATAAGATCATATGTGACAGAGAGATTAAATAATAATAATAAGTTTCAGAAAAAATACATGTCTGAAAATAGAAAATTTCAGACATGTCATTGATCTAAAATAAACAGTTTTAGTCGCAGAAAAGAAATGTCTACCTTAACTCTCGAGCATAATCCAGTGAATATGATTCCAAATTTCATAAGAATCCGTCAGGTAGTTTTCGAGAAAACGGGTCATAAGGCTCGAATATTTCGGATAGGACTGCACACAGTCTTGTCTTCCCTTATTAAATAAATTTTAGGCATGAGATACATTTAAACTCAAACAACAACAACAACAAAAAAAAACAGTTAAACTTCTATTTTAATGCAAAATAAATTAAGTGTTATCAATAACTTTCTACTACTACTAATGTTGAAGTTATTTAACATGATTTAAAACACTAACATTGCAAACATAAATTTAGAAACTTCATACAAACTTCTAAAACATTCAGTTTGTTAAACAAAGCATATGGTAAATAATTTCATAATGAATTATACTTTTGCAATAAATTGAAATTCGTTACAGCATATTGAATTTATTTAATAGATACATAATAATTAAAAACTTATCAATTTAACACTATATATTTTAGATTAATTTAATTTTCTTATACAGCATGTCCGCTCTCAACAGTGTCCAATAGTTAATTCCTAAACAGTTAGTCATAGATATATAGTTCCAAATACAAAAATGTTTTAAATGGGATAAAGAAATATTTTAAAAGCGATTTGGGTCAATAAAAACATTTCTCAAAAAATTAAAAAAAATAAATTTTTATACTGTCCCCCGGTCCTATAAATTATATTGAGTAATTTTTTCCTATTACACTGACAGGTAAGACAAAAAAAAAAGTCCGATTCATATAACACTAAAATTGAGCGAGTTATGAAACTTTTAAAATGCATGGCTTATGTAAATTTTCTGCTCTGAAAACAAATGAGTTCTGTTTGGCTTTGAGGGGTCACACACCAAGTGCTTAAAGTATTCGAAGATCTTATTTCATGTGTATCTTCGTTTTGAAAAAAATCGTACAGGTATTACGGTTAAGTTAACATTTATTAATTTTCAGATTGGCTAAAATAACATATGTTTTATTTTGTCAGGATTTGAGACTGTTTCTTTTACGATTTCTTTTAACAAAAATTGTGTTAATTTTATAAGTTTTTATAATATCTCAACGGTCGTTTGTATGTTTATCCAGTTTAAAATTTGTACTCGAACTTTAATTCACTTTCAAATATCTGTTCGAGATTACATTGTACATACTGGTGCAAATCCGATAACAATCTAATATTTCTATGATTTTCGGTGGTTACCATTTAGACTTATTTTACAGGATTACACAAAATTCGGATAGATTACCGCCAAGGAGTTTAAGAAAAGTTTTAGATTAGATAATACAAGACTTCGATTGTTGGGTGTTTTATCTTTTATGTATTTTTTAGCACTTAATTCGAAAATTACCATAATTTTTAACCATCATGCCAGGATATTTCGCAAATCATAAATTGACAAAGTTAAAGAATAACAAAGATGGGATACTATAAAGTAGAGGAGATGACTGTGTTTTTTAACTTTTGATAATTGATTTTTACGTACTTTTTAGCACTGAATCTGATAATGACCTTCATTTTTAACCATCACGTTACAATTTTTTTTTCAAATCGTAAATGTGTAATATAAATTATAGCGAAAATCTCATACTATAAAACATATGTAAACTTATTTTATTTTATTTTATAATTTATTCAATATTTTTGCTTATCCTCGGATTATTACAGCTAAACAGCTGAGTGGTCCGATTAGAGGGGGGAGGAAGTTCAGTTTTAACGTTGAACTTTTTAACTTTGAAATTTGCAATTTACGAAGAGTCCTGATGTGATTGCTAAAAATGAAGATAATTTCCGGATTCAGCGGTAAAAAATACGTAAAAATCAATCATTAGAAGTTAAAAAAAGAACAATCACATCTATTTTATAATATCAAATTTTTGCAATTTTTCTTTTTTTAACTTTAAAATTTACGTGAAAATCTTTATATGATGGTAAAAAAATGAAGGTCAATTTTAAATTCAGCGGTACAGAATACATAAGAATCAATTATCAAAAGCTAAAAAACATGACATAACCAAACTTTTACAGGATAGTGTAATCTAATAATATTTAAAAATACATATCATTTTGTAAAGAGTTGAGGCTGTTAATTTAGCATAATTTTATTTCATAAAAATTCTGTTTTTTTCTTTCTTCTTAAATCTTTATTACAAATTGTATATTTTGCATTAATATGTCGGAAAGATTAATGATTTCAAATTTATATTGCGATGTTAATTTTACTCTCAACCATTTCTAATATCTGACGAAATTATATTTCGACTAAATTTGTGAATGACCCCCAATTTTCAGCAAAAAAATATTCTCCAACTTTCAACAGCTATTACTCTGTCAATTTTAATCGGAGAAAAACGGGGCGTTTTTTTTATTACTTGTCAGTGTAAAAAGAAAATTTTACTAAATATAACATATAGGACCGGGAGACCGTATAAAACTTAAATTTCATAATTTTTTAATAAATGTTTTTATTGACCCAAATCGCTTTTAAAAAAGTCCTTCCGGCCTGTGCCGGGAGGAAGAGGTAGCTTTCATATTCCTTATTTTAAAAAAGCCAACTTATATTATTCAAACACACGAAGCTCAATTAAGTGGAAACCGAATGTAGGAGATTCAATACTAATTTTTATCAATACTAAATCATTATAAATGAGAATTTCGCGAAATTAGTCAGCTTTATCCAAGCTGCTTTTATTTAAAGTAACTTATATTTGGCTGCCAAATTCGGCGATTTCTTAAAGTGTCTGCCATTTTAAGACAACATGGTGGATGAGGCTAACCAGTGAACTTGGTCGAGACCTTAGTAATTGCTGTGCACATGCTCACTCACATCGGAATCGGTTGATATATACGAGTGCTGTCGCAGGCCAAAAATAAGATTTTTCAAAATGTCACCCACGTTAGAAATTGAAACTGCTATATCTGAGCCATTTTTTAAGATAAAGACAAACAAAAAATGCTCCTGAATCCTTATATCAAGGTCAAATACTTAAGAAAGAAACCTTTTTCAATTTCTAATTTTTTTGCACCTCACTTTAAATATATTTTTTTTATTTCATGGCCGCCATTTTGAAACAAGATGGCTGATGAAGCTGGCCAGCGAACTTGGTCGAGATATTGATGTATACTATCCACATGCCTTCTTCCATCGAAATAGGCGAATACGTGGGGTATCGCGAGACAAATACAAGATCGTTTCAAAGTGTTAGCCATGATAGATATTCAAAGTGCTATAATTCAACCACTTTTTAAGATATAAACAAAAGAACAAATTTTCAGAAACAAAAACTGCTTCAGAATCTTTGTATCAAGGCCAAACACATAAAAAAAATCTTTTTCATTTTCCAATTTTTTAATACCTCATTTTAAATTTTAAATTACATTTTTTTTAAATGGCAACCCTTTTGAAACAAGATGGCGAATGAAGCTGGCCAACGAACTCGGTCGAGACATTGGTATGTACTATGTACAGACCAAGTTACATTCAAATCGGTTCATAAATACGCCTGTTATCGCGTGACAAAAATCAGGTCGTTTTAAAATGTCAGCCACAATAGAAATTCAAAATGTTATAACTCAGCCATTTTTTTTAGATATAGACGAAACAAAACCTGTTCCGGAATCTTTGTATTAAGGTCAAACACATACGAAAAAACTCTTTTTCATTTTCCAATTTTTTGGTATCTCATTTTAAATTTAATTTTTTAAAAAAATTTTAAATGGCCGCCATTTTGAAACAAGATGGCGGATGAAGCTGGCCAACGAACTCGGTTGAGTTATTTGTATGTACTATGTACACACCAAGGTACATCCAAATCGGTTCATAAATATGTCTGTTATCAGGTGGCAAAAATCAGGGCGTTTCAAAATGTCAGCCACACTAGAAACTCAAAATGCTATAACTCAGCCATTTTTTAAGATATAGACGAAACAAAAACTGTTCCCGAATCTTTTTAACGAGGTCAAACACATAAGAAAAAAATATTTTTTCAGTTTTTAATTTTTTGGTACCACATTTCAAATTCTAATTTTTCTTAAAATTTTAAATGGCCGCCATTTTTAAACAAAATGGCGGATGAAGCTGGCCAACGAACTCGGTCGAGACATTAATCTGTACTATGTATAAACGAAGTTACATCCAAATCGGTTCATAAATACGCCATTTATCGCGTGACAAAATTCAGAACGTTTCAAAATGTCAGCTTCGCTAGAAATTCAAAATGCTATAACTCAGCCATTTTTTAAGATATAGACGAAACAAAAACTGCTCCCGAATCTTTTTATCAAGATCAAACACATAAGAAAAAAATATTTTTTCAATTTTCAATTTTTTGGTACCACATTTCAAATTTAAATTTTTTTTTAAATTTTTAAATGGCCGCCATTTTGAAACAAAATGGCTGATGAAGCTGGCCAACGAACTCAGTCGAGACATTGGTATACACTATGTACACACCGAATTACATCCAAATCGGTTCATAAATACGAGAGTTACAGTGTGACATAGGTCAGATATATATATATATATATATATAAATTTTGAACGGAGGGTGGTTTCGGGGTCTGGGGGTCATGATCGATGAAAATATACCAAAATTTTTTGAAATCGCTTTCCTCCGAACGGCTGCAATAGGTAGCTTTTTGTAAAGAAAGCTACCTAATATTTCTTTACCTCATTTAAATCATTTTTGTAATTGGAATTATATGTCTATGACTAACGGTTTAAGAAGCAGAAAAACCAACGTTTAAAATGCACAAATAACATATGAAAAGCAGCAAACAGCTGTTTCGAATCTACTAGCGAGATTCTTCTTCAGTGCAAAAGGAACAGCGTGCTAGAAAAAGCAAGGCTGAGCAAAATCATAGACAGAGACGCGCTGGCATTTATACCCTATGCGGGTGGCGAAGGCGCCGAAACAACCAATGAGAGAGAAGCAGTGGAAACGACTGGGTGGGCAAGTAGCGACATCTACCGGAGAAGTAGAGAAAAGAAACCAAAAAAGGGGAATTAAATTAACGCTTTCCAAATACTTGGAAAATCTGGAGTACAAGATAAGTCATTGACTAAAGAGTGAGAATTTTTAATGATATGGTAAGCTTCCCAAAAATCAAGATCAAGGTTAGAAGAACATTTTTGGATAATGATGGCTGAGGAAAAATCGAATCTATGTTGAGAAGACCAAGAATGTTGAGCAATAGAAGAACGTTTGAGCTCCTGATTTTTAACATAACCTTCATGCTCTTTTAAACGAAATCTAAGAGCACGTTTAGTCTGACCAATATAAGAAAGACCACACTGACAAGAGATCTGGTAAATGCCCCAATTATCTAGGCGATCAACGGGGTGTTTGAGATTTGAAAAAGGGATTTTATTACACAGGAGAAAAAATAACTTTAAAATCAAACCTTCTTAGGATTTTAGCAACTTGCTGACTGATTTTAGGAAAAAATGGTAATACAACTGAAGTATTAGAGTTGGAATTAGAATGCTTTGCAGAATGGTCGGAATTCGTCAATTTCTTATAAATAGAATCGATAATAATAGAGGAATAACCACGATCGACAGCAATAGCTTTGAGGTAATTAAGTTCAGCACTAAGTAACTGAGGAGTGGAACAAATATTAGTAGCCCGAAAAACAAAAGTATTGAAAGCAGCGAATTTCTGGTTAGGGGGATGAGAAGAATACCTGTGAGGTGGGAGACTGACAGCAAAAGGTTTACGAAAGACGGTAGTCTGAAAGCCATTTTCACAACGAATAACAAGGACATCCAGGAAAGAAAGACGGTTATTGGTCTCAATTTCAGAGGTAAATTGAATGCAGGGATCAATGGAATTCATAATAGAGAGAATATGATTAATATCCGAATTCATTTCAATCAGGACATAAACATCATCAACATAACGAACATAGAACGGAAATTTTAAGATTTCAAAAAGTTTGACCTCAAAATAGTGCATATAAATATCGCATAAAATTGGACTAAGAGGATTACCCATAGCCAAACCGTCAATCATACGGAAGAAATTACCATTGAAAACAAAAGTATTTTGCGACAAGCAAGCGCGAGTAAGAAGTATAAGTTCCTCGATTTCAAAATAAGAGAAATGGAATTCACAAAGCCTTTTCTTGAGGCAATCTAAAGCCCCCTCAACCGGAACGTTTGTAAATAATGATTTAACATCAAAAGAAACCATCATGTGACCCTGCGGCTTAAAATTATGAAGTTTTTTAACAAAATCAAAAGAATTCTTAACCGTGAAACAGTTACTGCTCAAAAGTGGGGAAAAAACAGAAACTAAATATTTGGCAAGCTTATAAGAAGCTGTACCGATACTAGAGACAATAGGTCTAAAAGGAATGTCAGGTTTATGGACCTTAGGTAAAGCATAAAACCTGGCACAATGCGCAATAGACGGAATAAGAGACTTCTTAAAGTTAGCAGGAATAATGGAAGAAGACTTAATGGCAGACTTAATAGAGTTAATTTCACTAGTGGAAGGGTCTTTGCGGATATCCACATACGGACCATCATTAATTAATTTATGGGTTTTTTCCAAATACGTAGATTTGTCGAGAAGAACAATCTGACCACCTTTGTCGGCCTTAGTAATAATTAAGTTTGGATCAGAACGCAAATTTTTCAGACATTGTTTAACAGGATGTTTAAGATTGGGTTTATAAACATTAGAATTGAAATCAACAGTATTGGCAATGAGATGCCTAATAGACTCTTTTTGAGAAGAAGATAGAGCGCTATGCTTAAAGGCTCTTTCAATAGGAGCAATAAGATTAGGTAAAGAAGGAATAGCAGAGACAGAAAAATTGTTATTCAATTTGAGAGCATCGAGCTGATTGTTACTTAATGGAACATTAGAAAGATTGACAACAGCATTTTGGTTAACAAGAGGCAAATTACTGCAGTTATTAGCGACAGAACTTCCACAAAGCGCATTAAATTTCTTCTTTAAAACCGAACAATGAACAGAAGAAGCTGTGAGAACTCTGCTCCATGACCTTCTGTCAATGGACTGAAAATCAGGAGTAGAATTCGCGAGGCTGATATGTAAAGAATATAACTCGCGCTCTATATGAGCAATTTTGTGGCGAGTCTCTTGAATCAAAGCTCTTAAAAGAGCTAATTTAGAACGAAATAAGACCTTCTCAATCCTCATATTCTTCTTCTCAATTGCTCATATAGAGCGCGAGTTATATTCTTTACATATCAGCCTCGCGAATTCTACTCCTGATTTTCAGTCCATTGACAGAAGGTCATGGAGCAGAGTTCTCACAGCTTCTTCTGTTCATTGTTCGGTTTTAAAGAAGAAATTTAATGTGCTTTGTGGAAGTTCTGTCGCTAATAACTGCAGTAATTTGCCTCTTGTTAACCAAAATGCTGTTGTCAATCTTTCTAGTGTTCCAATAAGTAACAATCAGCTCGATGCTCTCAAATTGAATAACAATTTTTCTGTCTCTGCTATTCCTTCTTTACCTAATCTTATTGCTCCTATTGAAAGAGCCTTTAAGCATAGCGCTCTATCTTCTTCTCAAAAAGAGTCTATTAGGCATCTCATTGCCAATACTGTTGATTTCAGTTCTAATGTTTATAAACCCAATCTTAAACATCCTGTTAAACAATGTCTGAAAAATTTGCGTTCTGATCCAAACTTAATTATTACTAAGGCCGACAAAGGTGGTCAGATTGTTCTTCTCGACAAATCTACGTATTTGGAAAAAACCCATAAATTAATTAATGATGGTCCGTATGTGGGTATCCGCAAAGACCCTTCCACTAGTGAAATTAACTCTATTAAGTCTGCCATTAAGTCTTCTTCCATTATTCCTGCTAACTTTAAGAAGTCTCTTATTCCGTCTATTGCACATTGTGCCAGGTTTTATGCTTTACCTAAGGTCCATAAACCTGACATTCCTTTTAGACCTATTGTCTCTAGTATCGGTACAGCTTCTTATAAGCTTGCCAAATATTTAGTTTCTGTTTTTTCCCCACTTTTGAGCAGTAACTGTTTCACGGTTAAGAATTCTTTTGATTTTGTTAAAAAACTTCATAATTTTAAGCCGCAGGGTCACATGATGGTTTCTTTTGATGTTAAATCATTATTTACAAACGTTCCGGTTGAGGGGGCTTTAGATTGCCTCAAGAAAAGGCTTTGTGAATTCCATTTCTCTTATTTTGAAATCGAGGAACTTATACTTCTTACTCGCGCTTGCTTGTCGCAAAATACTTTTGTTTTCAATGGTAATTTCTTCCGTATGATTGACGGTTTGGCTATGGGTAATCCTCTTAGTCCAATTTTATGCGATATTTATATGCACTATTTTGAGGTCAAGCTTTTTGAAATCTTAAAATTTCCGTTCTATGTTCGTTATGTTGATGATGTTTATGTCCTGATTGAAATGAATTCGGATATTAATCATATTCTCTCTATTATGAATTCCATTGATCCCTGCATTCAATTTACCTCTGAAATTGAGACCAATAACCGTCTTTCTTTCCTGGATGTCCTTGTTATTCGTTGTGAAAATGGCTTTCAGACTACCGTCTTTCGTAAACCTTTTGCTGTCAGTCTCCCACCTCACAGGTATTCTTCTCATCCCCCTAACCAGAAATTCGCTGCTTTCAATACTTTTGTTTTTCGGGCTACTAATATTTGTTCCACTCCTCAGTTACTTAGTGCTGAACTTAATTACCTCAAAGCTATTGCTGTCGATCGTGGTTATTCCTCTAATATTATCGATTCTATTTATAAAAAATTGACGAATTCCGACCATTCTGCAAAGCATTCTAATTCCAACTCTAATACTTCAGTTGTATTACCATTTTTTCCTAAAATCAGTCAGCAAGTTGCTAAAATCCTAAGAAGGTTTGATTTTAAAGTTATTTTTTCTCCTGTTAATAAAATCCCTTTTTCAAATCTCAAACACCCCGTTGATCGCCTAGATAATTGGGGCATTTACCAGACCTCTTGTCAGTGTGGTCTTTCTTATATTGGTCAGACTAAACGTGCTCTTAGATTTCGTTTAAAAGAGCATGAAGGTTATGTTAAAAATCAGGAGCTCAAACGTTCTTCTATTGCTCAACATTCTTGGTCTTCTCAACATAGGTTCGATTTTTCCTCAGCCATCATTATCCAAAAATGTTCTTCTAACCTTGATCTTGATTTTTGGGAAGCTTACCATATCATTAAAAATTCTCACTCTTTAGTCAATGACTTATCTTGTACTCCAGATTTTCCAAGTATTTGGAAAGCGTTAATTTAATTCCCCTTTTTTGGTTTCTTTTCTCTACTTCTCCGGTAGATGTCGCTACTTGCCCACCCAGTCGTTTCCACTGCTTCTCTCTCATTGGTTGTTTCGGCGCCTTCGCCACCCGCATAGGGTATAAATGCCAGCGCGTCTCTGTCTATGATTTTGCTCAGTCTTGCTTTTTCTAGCACGTTGTTCCTTTTGCACTGAAGAAGAATCTCGCTAATAGATTCGAAACAGCTGTTTGCTGCTTTTCATATGTTATTTGTGCATTTTAAACGTTGGTTTTTCTGCTTTTTAATATTGTTGCACAAAGTCTTTATTTGCTATTTTTAACGGTTTAAGAATTAGCCAATGGACACCGCTGAGAGTGGGCACCTTGTATATAATTTTCAGTAACTTCCTGTGCAATAAAATGCTTAACCAAAATATTATTTCATTGGGCATATTACTTAAGGGGACGAGGAACCTTAAAAAACCTTAAAAATCATTTTTTTTATTTTTTGTAAATTTCACTTTAAATATTATTCAATATTATTCAAGGGTACATTATATGCATTATGGTATGCATTTATCACAAAAAAGAAAAAAAAATTGAGGGAAAAAAAATAGAGTTTTACGCGGTTTTTATTAATATGAAATTTTTACGAAAAAATCTCAAAAAATTTTGATATTTTTTTCATACCTTTATATTCAAATATATAACATTCGATGCACAGTTTTATTTATGTATATAAACAAAACTTTTATATAAAATATTGGGGATTTTCATTGATATGGAATGCGCAGGGGGTATTTCGAAGATTTCTACGACGACGTGTAAAATGCCATTTTTTTCCCCAAAAATAAATTTTATTTAAATTTTTTTGTGATAAATGCATGCCATAATGCATATAATGTACCCTTGAGTAATATTTAAAGTAAAGTTTACAAAAAAGGAAAAAAATTGAAAATTTTAATTATTATTATTTTTTTTTTTTTTTTACTTTTATATTCAAATATACGAAAATGGATGCACAGTTTTATTTGTATATATAAACCAAACTTTTATAAAAAATATTTGGATTTTTCATTGATATGGAATGGGCAGGGGGCATTTCGAAGATTTCTACGACGACACGTAAAATGCCATTTTTTTTCTCAAAAATAATTTTTTTTTAATTTTGTTTGTGATAAATGCATGTCATAATGCATATAATGTACCGTTGAGTAATATTTAAAGTGAAATTTACAAAAAAAAAAGAGAAAATAATTGAAAAAGTTTGAAATTTTGAAATTTTTTCGAAAATTTTCAAAAATTTTCCAATTTTTTTTTATTTTACCTTTATATTCAAATATATAAAATTCGATGCACAGTTTTATTTATATATATTAACCAAACTTTTATAAAAAAAATATATATATATATTGGGGATTTTCATTGATATGGAACGCGCATGGAACATTTCGGAGATTTCTAAAACGAAGCGTAAAATTCCAGTTTTTTCTCAAAAATAACATATATATATATATATATTTTTTTTTTGTAATAAATGCATGTCATAATGCTTATAAGGTATCTTTGAGTAATATTTAAAGTGAAATTTACAAAAAATAAAAAAAATATTTTTAAGGTCCCTCGTCCCCTTAAACATGATAAAACGGAACCTACACCATACCATCCTAGCTTAAATGTAATAATTTCATATTTTCGCGGAATTATAGCAACTATACAGTTATTATAACTATGTAGTATAATTGGAATTAAATAGTATTACAATGGCTATGAATAAATTATACTGGAGGAGTAATAATCTAAGGTTTATATCCCTATTGACAGAATGACAACATATCTTGTTCCAACAAGCTTTACAAAGACAGATTTTTCAAAAATGGTTTTAGCGAAATGAAAATATTGATGTCTTTTAAATGTGTCTTAAAAATTACATTAGGTTTGCTAATGAAAATTAGATTAGGACATTTCTCTATCTGTATGACGTGAAAAGATTTTTAAGAATGAAATATCGTTTCAAAACTAAAAGATCCCAACCCCAGCTTACAGGATACAAGTGAAAAAAATTATTTAAAACTTAGCTTGAATTTTCATATTTACTATGTTTTCCCAATGCCCAATCACTATAAAAAGTTTTTTTTTGAAAAATATTAAATATTCAGTCAAATAAATTTTACAAATTTATTAAAAGTGATATTTTCAAATTAGCCGCACTATTAGAATTAATCACAGAAGAAATGGCAAAAGATTTCGTTACTTACGACAGTTTTTTTTATTCTCATAATTCCAGTGGTTTAAGCGCGTATTTCGAGTATCATATGCCATTAAATTTGTGTTCATTTTATATTTTTATTTTATTTTATTTATATAATGAGAAATATTAATTCCATTATGTATTATAAGTTGCATACAAATGCTGAACTATTTATATATTTTCAATTGCAAACGAGATAATTTTCGTAATCGGGCAGCACTCTATAGAACTACATAAAAAAATCCTACTTGGAAATTGATTTAACGAACACAAAACAATCACTGGATTTAGTAGAGTTTACGAAAAATTTGCATTTGAAATAGTATATTATCACCTATTTGACAGCGGGTAAAGATTGAAATTGTCCGATGTTTAGAAGTTAAAACATTTGAAGTAAAATCTCAATTTATTTGTCATGTGTTACCATCATCAATATGCATCAGAGTTACTCATGGGTGTGTTTTTACTTTATAATATAGATTCAATTCTAATATTATGTTTTTTATATTGTAAATGTTCTTCAAAAAATGTATAACATTGAAAAAATATTATTTATGATATAACTGTGTTTTCGTACTTCATGATAAGTTAACAACTCCATTTTAAAAGTTATCATGCTTAGAAATCTCAGCAAAACGTTTGATAGGAAGCAGAACGTGAATTTAATTTTTTTTTCCAATATACACTTACAAATTGTTAAGCACACTTCCTTTAAAAATGTTTTAAATGATTTGCAAATTTTAATAAAGTATTGAGAAAGTTTTTATTCAAAATATCAGATTGTGAAAATGTGATTAAAAATAATTAAAGTTTAAAAATACCTTTTTACATTTCAATGTGTATTTTTACAAAAATAAATAAAAAATAAAATATTTGTAAAAATATTTAAATCCAGATTATATTTGTAAAAATAACTCTAATAGATATATATTTCTAAGGACATTCCAAGTTTTACTTAAAATTTTTGTGACGACTGTTTAAAATATGCTTCTCAACCTTTCGTGATATAAATTCAAGTAATACAAGCAAATGACAACACAGTATTTTGATAACATTTTGGACAATACATTAGATAAATACTCGCTTAATTTTGATATGAGATTAGTTCAAAAATCCAAAATCCAAAATCAAAATTCTAACTACAGTCTGTACCTTTTAAACATGTAAATGTAAGCGGTTTTTAATTAAAATTAAATAATGACACGAAATCACATGTGTAAAAACAAGCCTTAAAAACTTTCATATTTGTATATTTTACCAACGTGTCTGAGTTTCTCAGTTAAAAAAATATGTATTTTTTAAATTTGTAGTTTAAAGATAAGTCTTTTCTATAAACGAGGATACATCTAAGCATACAGTATTTTCAGGTTTAAATATACAGTTGTGGACAAATATACTTTCATCTACAAGAACAACTTTTCATATGAGGATGCGAGTTTCACAACTCGCCTTACTCAGAAAATCAAATTTTGTGAAATTGCGATAATCCTCTGACTGCGTCCATTGATTTTCATTGTAAAGCAATATTTTACAATGCCAGAAATACACGAAAAAATTAGGTTTTTTTTTTTTTTTAGATTGTGGTGATTTTTCGAGGAATTTTCACTAATAGAATAGATTGATATAGAAAGCTCCATTTTTTTAAATTTTGGATAAGGCCAGTTTTGAAATTCGCGTCCTCATATATACGTCTATAGATCTATATTTATATACTGCATTTAGTCTTCATTTACACATGTACAAATACATAGGGTGGAGGGAAAATGACCGAGAATTTTTTTTTTTACTATTTTTCTTCAGATAGGTCAAAAAAGTTGTCTTTTGGCACACTGAATATAAGGTTAAATTTTCATTTCATTTGGAATTCATATTTAGGTCTCTACCAGCTCTTACAGATTTGCCATTTATACGTGAAAAACCGAGATTTTACTATGTAGTGTAAATTATTAATTTTTTTTTTTACTAAATTCTAGTAAAAATGTAACTAACTAAAACTATAACTAACTAAAACTAAAACTAGTAAACTCTAGTTTACTAATTTTTTTACTAAATTCTAGTTTTTACTAAATTCTGGTTCTAGTAAAATAATCCATACAAAATGACTAATTAAAATATTACTTGTGAACGACCGAAGTGTTATCGTGTTTAACACCTTAAATGGTAACGATAACATTAAAATATGAATTGCATTGTTGCAAAGAAGTTAAAGGAAAATCACAATAATCAGCCGTACTTTTTATTTTTATTTTACGAATACACATAAAAGATAGTTCTCTAAATATATAGGAAAGGCATTTTTCTGAACATACAGTAATATAATAAAAAGAATATATGCGATGTACTGTAAAATGATCTTTCATTTCACTCTAATTTATATTGGCCTTTGGTAATAAAACTAGGCATTACCTTTCGTGATTTGATTTTTGCTCGCATATATCCGTCCCTTGCTTCTAATCCTACAGCCACTAATGATGCCTCAGTAACTTATTTCACGCTTCTTTCAGCCATTTTCAATTGCTTGAATATGACGCGGAAACCAGAGGAATTGAAAAAATGGGACTTCCTATCTTTCCATAAGAAGTTTGGGCTCCTCCGTTGGTCCTCTATTAACAATGCGGGGTGATGTGCTTTCACATTCTTGCCAGTCAACAATGCTAATATATATATAAATATTTTACAGACATACATACAATATACATACATATCTATTCATCACTGTCCGGTCAACCAAGGCTGTCGTATAGATGGCTGGTGACTCCCGCAACATGGTTTATTAGTGAGAAATTGCAGACTCAGGCATCGGCCGGAGTAGCTCAGTGGTTGCAGCAGCAGTCTGGTATACTGTGGTCCCGGGTTCGATTCCTGGCTCTGGCTAATTTTTCACTCCAGTTGGGTTTATTGTATTTATTGTATGTATGTCTGTAAAATATTTATATATACCTTTAACTGTTGAATGCAGGAGTTATTTATGTGTGTATGTGTGTTTTAATATATATTGTAGTGTGTGTGCTTTATTATAATTAATGTTAATATAGTTTATAGCACTAAATTTCAATATTGGAATATGAAACTGTCTTATTTTTGAACACTTCATCTCCCTTGCCTTCAAATATTCTTCTGCATCCAAGCTCTCGAACTTTATCTTATTTTTCTTTCATCATCTATCATTCTTAGTAAAAGTTTTTCTGGAAGACAGAAGTATGCGTTTCGTTGAATAACGGGATCGACAATCTTCTTTAAATGTTCCCTGAAATAACGAGACAACTTAATTGTTTATAAAAAAGCATTCTGAGCTCCATTTTTGCAGGAAGAATCTTTATTAATGTGAAACGACATAGGTAAATGTACTTTCATTACAAATTCAGCCATAACCTTCATATTTTGGGGAGAATTCTGGCTTCCAATGTACAATCTAAGTACTCGATCAGCAGTTGTCAACCATATACAGGGTGTGGAAAAAGTATTTATAATCTCAACGATATTCTGATAAAGGATGTCCTTCCATGGCTAAATTCTCATTTTGGAAACAATCCATGTGTGTTCCAACAAGATTCAGCACCAGACCATAAGGTTCACCAAACGCAACAGTGGTGCCAAGCAAATCTTCGCGATTTCATTTCTTCTCAAGACTGGCCACCGAATAGTCCGGATTTGAATCCACTTGATTACTCAGTATTGGGAGTGTTGCAAGCAAAAGCCTGTTCTAAACCTCACAAGAATATTGTTTCTTTAAAAGCTGCTCTAACACGTGAATGAAACGGTCTCGATGCGGATTACTAACGGCGTTCCGTGGATGCCTTCCTACGCCGTCTCCGCGTGTGTATCGCGGCAAAAAGAGACCGAATTGAAAATGAATGATAGAAAATCAACTGTTACTTAGTTGTTAAACTTACTCAATAAAAATTATTGAAATAATTTTATCTATGGCGTTGTAGTAGATATTGATTTTACTATCAATACTTTCTCCACACCCTATTGATCCAAAAATTTCTCATTGATCCAACAATTTCTCAATAGGAAGAGAAAAGGCTCATGGGCCTGTAGTTTGTCCATAAACTTCAGAAAATTTATAACGTAATTGCAATTCGTTTGCACGAAGCTGCCATATTAACCACTTCAAGGGACGACTAATCTTTGTTTTAAAAAAATCTAATGGCACCATCCTAGTGTTTACAGTTGTTCCTTCACAACCTATAGCCATAGGTTTACCAAGGTTAAGTTGTTTTCAGTGCAATATTTTAAAATGCTTTCTGCAATATTCTTTCTTGATCCAGAAGATGGTGTAATATGTCCCAGATACAGTGAATTTGACTCTTCAATCGTACGTGTCCTTCACTTATAGTTCTTTCACGTAATATATCTTAAATTTTCCATCATTTCTTTTGTATTTAAGGGATGGAATAAGTTTCTGGTATTCAGAAAAATTGTTGCCGATGATTTGATCTTTACGCCTCTGGGAAACTACAATAATTTATGCTTTCTTCCAAATTTCTTCGATATTTTCTCTTAGGATTTTAATTACTATGACTTTGGTGGATCTTTACCATACCTGTTGTGTTTTAATTATTGTCTTGCATAAAAATAATATTTTGTAACATCTGCCATTGTTGGCAAAACAGCTTTGTTTAGTTTTGAAGGGACACCGAATAGGGGATATTCCACTGAACTTCTAGTAATGATAAACTTGCCTGGCTGGTTGCTTCCACACAAACCCATTTAAAAATTACTCTGAAAATGAGAACAAACAATTTTTAAAACCCAATAAAATGTTTCAAATATTTTAAAATAAAGACTTAAAGTTTAAAAATAATAAAGGGAATTACACTAAACATTTTAAATACAAAAATGTCAAGCGAGATTGCCAAAAAACCCTCTAAATGTGCAATTTGTGATACGAACACATTGTGTAAAACAATGAAAATATAAAGGTCCTGGTAGAGCCCTGAAGAAGTTTTTCAAAATTCATGAAATTTTGCCCGTATATTAGAGGTAATAAAAGGCAACTTTTGGCTGCTATCCAAAATCAAAATTCCAACTTTCGTTTTTTCACTCCACCTTAATATACAACGCAGATTCTATACTTGAAAACAGCTAAAAAACACTGGAATGCTGAATAATACTTCTAGTTTCAATTGATATTAATGTGGAAAAAGTACCATTTACAGGGGTGACACTACTTTAAAATCGAAAATTTAAGTATGAACATATAAATTCATCGTAGACTTAACTTTGGACAAAGGGATAAGTTTTTATGGTCTAGAGACTTGTAAAATACCCATCCGGAATAAAATATACTCATTTTTACCGAGTACCGAGTCAAAGTGAAAACAAATTTCCCAAGGCTTGACTAATGCAGGAGTATGCGGGACAGCAGCGCCGGGCATCCCTAATAGGAGCAATCTAGATTTTCGCCAAAATACAACAATTGGTTGGTCAAAAGTGATCAAAATTCATATATATATTTTTTTTTACTTTTAGGAAGCGGCCGTGGTCTCTATTCACATCTCTGCTACTTATATCCACTCTAATAAGAATTAATTACTTACTGTAGAAAACTAATGTTTAACATTTATTATTATTTCTTGGTATTTTACTGTTTAAAAAAAAATTCTGCTTTGATGTTTTCCTCGTTATGAGGCAAGTTAAAATGAATAATTATGGTCAATTGGGGAGCTTTATTTCAACCATCTTATAACACACGTAGTTAATGTTTGGAAACAAATACTCCGGTCAAACAATATGTCATTTATTCAACTTTTGTCCTACCAGTATTTTTTCTTACAGTTGGGACACTCTTTTTATGACACCCTGTATACAGATGTGAATTATACGAATTATACCTGGAATGGAATTTATGCATACACACAATATGTACATTGTAAAAAAAGACAGATGTTTCTTACTTTACGAAAATGTACTAAAATAAAGAACCAAAATGTACAATACCTCTTCCGAGTCACCCAATATTCCGAAAAGCGTTCCTTTATCTTTAGAAACCTCACAAAATATTTTATCTTTAGAAGAATTTATAAAAATAATTTTTTATCAGCTGCCCGTAGTTTTCGAAAACTTTCCCGAGTAGCTTTTACAGTGCATGAATCAGTTCTCACTACCCAGAAAATCGGTTTTTCGGATGTTATGAGGTCTCAAGTAATTATTTTCATGTTCGGCAAACATGTTTAACTGAAAAAAATATATAGAATTAAAAGCATTAACATTAACATTTAAATTTAAATTTTTCAATTACCATTGCATCCACAATTTCAGTTATACAGCTGAAAACGTTTAGATGAGATCTGATAGCATCCGAAATATCGATGTTCCGACTAGAGTGATTAACACTTTGTAAAAGCTACTCGAAAACGTTTTCGAAAATAACGGGCAGCTAATAAAAATTTACTTTTATAAATTCTTCTAGAAATTTCGTAAATAAATTTTTTTCTGAGGATTCTAAAGATAAAAGAATATTTTTTGGGCTGTTGGGTGACTTGGAAGCAGTTATCGAATAGTTTCGTTCGTGTTTATAGTTTTCGTAGTTTGAGAAACATCTGTCTTATTTTACAGTGTATGAAGTTTATACTAGCCATATCCTGATTATTCATGACCAGTTCCTGTGGATAGATATAAGGGGGACTCCCTAATGAAGCTTGCCCAAGGGCTCTAGATGGGCCCTCTAAGCCGGGCTCTGAGGTTTTCAACCATACATTCTATTCATAAAGAATAAACAGTCATGTGTCAATATTTCGTGATAATCCTATGTATTTCAGTAGAAAAATATTTGGCTATCAATTTAAAAAAAATTAATTTCATTCGTAAAAAAAATAGAGAAGATCGTGTAATGACTGATTTTGAAAATTCTGCTCAGAAAAAAATATGCGTCACGTTTACAACACTGGTTACTGGATATGACGAACACTATTTTTTTAGTTCCAAAATGGCTCTTTCACTTTCAATATCTATTTTTAACTAATATACTTCTATTTCCGTGTGCACAAAAAGTATTTTAAGCTACAAGGAAATTCAAATTTTGCACCTTTCAGTCTGGTATTAAGCTTTAATTCATGCGAATTTCATTTATTTATAACATGGTTTATTTTGTCGTAATAAGTCATCTAAAAAAAATAAATAAATAAACTGCCATTTAAAAGTTTGACAGCAATTCTGTTACATATTTATGTCTTTCATTCTAAAAAAGGCAGAAGATTTAATTAAGTTTGAGCGATTAGTTAGTGAAACGTAAATTATTGAAAAATGAACCATTCAATGACATATATATAGTAACAAAAATAATAATTTTTGTATTTCATTATTTTTTTGCTAACATTTCTTTCGAAACGTCCAAAATTAGTGCGCAGGTATACTTTTGGAATAAACTGTTCTTGAAATATTAATTATTAATACGATAGTTAAAAATCCGTAAATATAAACCTAATCTTGTTTCGTTACTATTGCATTTTGCAACACCCCTTCCAAAGTATCATTAATTCATTTACCATTATTTTTTAAGTTATTAAATATATAAAGTCAACAACAAGAGACCTTGCTTTAAGGTGACCATAGACCTTTATTTCAGCAGAAATAGACCAAAAAATCGAAAATTATTTTTGTGCATATTTGCGAAAAACCGCATGCGGATGCGATTATTTTTCTCAAAGTCCAAGAGTTTGAGTTTTGTGCGCAAGCGATTTTTATGCCCTTTAATATGCTTTTAATCTTTGTTTCTCAAAACTTATTTTCCAATGTTTTTAGATTTTTGAAATGTTCCATGAGTCATAATTTTTGATCAAAATATGAACTTGATAAGGAAGGATCCTGATTTTGTTTACAAATAAACTGTGCATACTTTTTAAAATTCGACTTCAAAAAGATAACAATATCTGATTTTTAACTTATCAAAAGGCGAAATTTTGATGCAATTCTATATTGAATGCAAGAAAAAAATCTCTTAAAAATTAACTATTCAAGGGATTAAAAAATCGATGCACAGATTTGTTACTAGTAATAGAGTTTTAAGAAATTATAATACAGAATCGAGGAAATATCTGAAAAATTATGACGCAGGGAGCATTTTAATTTTTTTTTTTAATCTTAAAATTAAAATAAGATTGGGAATTTCTTTTAGCGTGTTCTATACACTTGTGATTAAATGCATATTTTCACAAAACTGCACATCTCTATCATGAAAAAAAGATTTAACGTCCAACATTCCCTTTATAGTTAAAGAATGCAACAGTTTATAATATCTTTTAAAAAGGTGAAACCTTTAGAAAACAGTGAGTAAGCAATATTTTTTGGTTATAAAAAATTGTGTTGTTAGTTTTGGAAACAAATGATTGTTACATAGCCATTTTAATAGTTTTAGCAATACAAGAACGCTCTGTATTTAAAAAATGCTTTTTGTATATTTACATTGTCCCATATAACATTTGAACTCAATTGTCTCAAATTATCTAAGGTAGAAAAATACAAATTTTCAATTCAAATACCTGGAGGATGCAAATCAAATGCACGAAAATAAAATTTGGTTTTCGCATTGGGAGTTTCAAACTTTATATAAATATTAATATGAATCCATAAAATATAGTTATAATGTGGAATAAAAAACATAATTAAAGAGTGTTTTGAAAAGAACTTTATTTTTTCATTTTTAGAAATGGAGTTACATTTATAGTTTCGATTCACCATTCTTCTCAACATATACATTATATGGCCAAAAGTGAACGGTCACTTGCGATTTTAGAAGTTTTCTTATATATCTAGAAAAATACATCAGGAATTATCTTGAAATTCCAGGTGTGCAAACAGATTATTGCAGGTAATATATTTCCGAGAATATTTTTTCCCGAAACCCCATAGGGGACTGTCAACAAATAGAAAAACAACTAATATCTTTTGGATAATACTGTAAAATCTAACGTAGCAAAAGCGTACACATAGCAGCGTATCATTACAGTAGATTATGATTAAGTGCCTTATCTCAATAAACTGGTTCATTTTTATGAGAATATCATGTATATTGGTAGAGAAATTAAAGTTTTTATAAAAAGAACTCCAAATTTTGCCAAGTTTTTTGCTTATAATTTGTATAGTATTTAATATAAAAAAAAAGTTCTTTTCAGAAACTATGAAAAACAACATTGTACACAACACCCTGCAATCAGAATTAAAAAATAATAAAAATGGGATGAAAAGTGAGCAGGTTTACTAAAAAATGCTTCAGTGAGCATGCGCGAATACAATCAAAATATAATGTGCATAATGTATTAGGTAAGTGTATAGAGCAACATTTGTGAAAGTCTCAAAAACAGCTTGAAAATTCTGAAAAGTATCGTTGATAGAATAAGTTCGAAATCCGTTGTTCCCAAAACGAAGCAAAAAGATCAGGGTTTGTATCCAAATACAGTAGTACGTGCGATATTGTGTACGCTATCTTGGCAGTAATCAACAGTTACTTCATACAACCCCTTATCTTTTTGCTTTTTTGGGGGAACAACGGATTTTGAGCTTATTATATCGACGATAATTTTCAGAATTTTCAAGCTATGATTTTGATACATTCACAAACGTTGCTCGATATACTTAGCTAATACATTATGCATATTATATTTTGATTGCATTGGCGCATGCGCAGTGAAACATTTTTTGTATACCTGCTCCTTTTTCATCCAATTTTTATTATTTTTCAATTCTGATTGCAGGGTATTATGTACAATGTTGTTTGTCATATTTTCTGAAAAGAACGTTTTTTTTATATTAAGAACTCTACAAATTATAAGCAAAAAACTTTGCAAAATATGGGACTTTTTATAAAAACTTTAATTTATCTACAAATATACCTGCTATTCTCATAAAAATGAACACAGTTTATAACAACGGATTTTGAGCTTATTTTATCGACGATAATTTTCAGAATTTTCATGCTATGATTTTGAGACTTTCACAAAAGTTGCTCAAAATACTTAGCTGATACATTATGCATATTTTACTTTGATTGCATTCGTGCAGGCGCGGTGAAACATTTTTTGTAAACCTGCTTATTTTTCATCCAATTTTTATTATTTTTTAATTCTAATTGCAGGGTATTATGTACAATGTTGTTTGTCATATTTTCTGAAAAGAACGTTTTTTTATATTAAGAACTCTACAAATTAAAAGCAAAAAACTTTGCAAAATTTAGGACTCTTTTTATAAAAACTTTAATTTCTCTACGAATATACATGCTATTCTCATAAAAATGAACAAAGTTTATTGCAATAATACACTTAATCATAATCCACTGTGTTGAATGCTTTTGCTACGTTAGTTTTTACAGGGTTATCCAAAAGATATTCTTTATTTTTCAATTTGTTGACGACCCCCTATGGGGTTTCTGGAAACAACCTTCACGGAAATATATGATCCGTAAAGTCACCATCTGTAAAGTCACTATTGCCCCCACCTTTCTCACTTAATCTGTAAACTATGTCTCTTATTATTTAAAAAGAGAACTCTATTCACAGGATGAAAGCGTAATAGAGCCTTAACAATAACTGTTCATTTCACATTTTTTAACTTATCAAAGAGGTGAACATTCTGTCACAAATGTGTTTTTAACATAATTTTATAAATGCAATGATGTTATACATCTTCCCCATTGTGCCAAAAAATGTTCTGTTGTACTTGTCCAACTTACCTCAATGTTAAAGAAAAGTGTTATACGGTCTGCATTTTTATATCACATTATATATTGTAGAAAGAGTTACATTTAACGTTAAAATTGATAACTTTCACACATTTTATAATTCATTTTTGCAACTTATTATGTGTTAGTGAAAAAGCTGTGGACACTAAATTTTCTTTCTGCGGATAACAAAATACACAAGAAGAATTTCAAGATTTTCATCATTATCAAATTGAAGTAAGCCATTATTCCCCATCACAACACATTTTCTGTTTTCCTTTTCCAAATATCGTTAATTGTCTTCCATTTATTATATCATTTAAAAAATTAAAATTTATATTTTATCATGTAAATTTATTTACTGTTGAAGATGCCTGCACTAGCGCCATGGATTTTTACAATCTACCCATTTCTTTTTCTAATCATATTTAAGATTTTAAGTTTTATGGTAGTACCTCGTTCAGATATTTCGTATATTTTTTAGATTAAATATGTTAAAGACAGCCAAATTCATACAATATACTTTTAAGTAGTTTCACATGTAAAAGAATTTTCGTGTTACATATAGCAGAGCGAATGGAAGCATAGAAAGATCAATCAAAAAAAAAAAAAAAAAAATCAAAAGCGATACGAAAAATTGTAAAATTTAGTACTACCAAAAAATGTCAAAAATATATTTTTATAGAATTATTCATATAATTATTCTGGTGTCAAAGTTATTTTAAACTTTTCATTGGCAATATTTAAAAAAATTAAATTAAAAAAAAACTGATTTTTCAAATTTTGCTTGTATTCCATTTACTTTTAATCTACAACATTACTTTTTAAAAAAGACTAAAAAAACTGATAGCTAATGAGTGAGTAACAAATTTCAAATTGCCCCCCTAGAAAGTCAAATCGCCCCCAGTGGGGCGTACGCCCCACGTTGGGAACCACTGATCTACAGGCAGTTTTTGAAAACAAATATATCAAAGTTTAAGAAAAAGGAATCCTGTTTAAAGTAAAACTTAATAGATATACATGTAACAGGAGAAGTTTTTCATAAACGCAGTGACCTTTGAATACAACATTTTATTATTAACACATTTTAACAAAATTGAAAGTCTTTATAAATTCGCTTGGCCGATATATCTGTCTGGACATATTTCCGCCTTGTCCCGCCCTAAATCTGCTAAATATACGCGGAATGGATATATGTTTTATACGTTAATGAGGATAAAATGTTTGGTATTGAAATTAAAGTGCGTGACTGATACAGTTCATTTACAGGGACACAGGAAAGAATTCCTTTAATTCATGTTATCCGGAAAAAATCGGTTACGCTTTATTTTATAGGTGTTATGATATTTCTAACATAATAAGATTGATATACGTATCAATCGTTTAATGCAATATGCTTTCAAAATTTGTAGTTCGTTTACAGGTACACTCAAAATTGTTCCACTATATTATGATGTATAGGGAAAATCGGTTGTGGTGCATTTTGATGAATTCATGATCTTTCAAATATAATGAAATTATAAAGGAGCATTGAGGTGCACTGCAACATGTTTCCTGTAGATTATGGAGTGCGTAGCATTTTACGATCACTTACAATGCTTAAACAGAAAATTTAGTTACAGAAGTGACTATGATCTTTAAGGATAGAGGTGGAAGTGCGTTTTCTGCTGTAGTATGAATTTTTAACCGTATCAAGCATTAGTGTATTTCGTGGTACTTATACATTCTATAGAACATATACAGGGCTAGACGACAAACTTCTCCTGTAAAGGTATTTTTACTGAATTATGTTTTCTTAAATTTATTTATTTTGATACACGATTTCAATGCATTAAAATTGAAATTTCTAGTGATATTCTGTTACAGTTGGAAATTATTTCATAATCTACGCTCAATGCATGATATGTTGTCCCTTTTAATATGTGATAGTGAAATTAATATCGTTTAAACCGATCTCAAACTAAATGAATATTAAAAAATTATATCTTATAATAACATGAAAAGTAATAGTATTTGAATATTGGGTTTAAGCGAACTCAACGAATGAAGAATATCTTATATCGAAAAATAACAATTGTAACTTTTGACGTGCTTAGAACAAGTCTTCCGGCAGCTGAAATTAACTCGTAACATTATTTTCCGTAACATTTGAGAAATGCAATTAGAACTCATTAGCAAATCCAACAGTGGGAAAAGTTTGTTTAAATTTGAGAAGCGAAGTAAATTTAAAACCACCTTGTGTTTAATAATGTAAGAAAATTTGTAATGGCAAAATAATATGGTTGTTGTTAAGTGCATTATTTTTTTTCTTTAAAGCGCTTTTTCGACTAATACATTTACTTATCTATAATACTAATCGAGGAAAATGGATAAAATAAATCTTTAGCACACAAAGTAACAAATTTAAGATTGTGATGTGATGAAAATAATTATTACTCTGAAATTATCTGGCTACATTACTTTCAGAAAACTTTGTGAAGTGCAGTTATAATTCATTTACACATGGAACAGTAACAATATTTTGTCTGGATTATGGAAACGATGTGGATTTGAAGACATATGTGTAAAATCGTAAAAGAAAAATGTTTAGTAAAAAAAAAAAAAAAAAGTTTTATTTTTTATTTATTTATTTATTTTTTTTATTTTATTTTTTTTTTTTTTTTGGGGGGGGGGTATCATTTTCCCATTTTGAAAATCTATCTTTATATAAATTATCCGATCATGCAGAGGATTCCCCAACTTAATTGAATGCTCTCATAAAGCGTCGCCAATGCAGTCAAAGTCTATTTCCTATAGTCCCGAACAACGATATTTGGAAAAGTTTCGAATAGGTAATAATAATGGGTAATAATAAATAATGCATTTTAAACAACCATATAATATAGTCATAGTGGACGAGAATTTGGATGAGCCAATGAGTACAACATGAAAAAAAATTCGGTGGTCACCCTGAAGAGGACTTATCTGGTGGAGAAGTAAAAAAATAGGATGACATATTATGGGAAAAATATATATCCTTATTGTCCATTTAAATTTGGAAATTTCAACAATATTTTTTTCCAGTACGAATATAGGAATATCCTTTATCCGTCTGAAAGTATAAAATATTTTAAAGATAATTATGAATATTTTAAAGTTTGTGTTAAAGTTTCATAAAAATTCCGAAATGTATGAAAAGTACTCTTTACTCATTTGTAACTTTTGGCTGAAAAAACGATATGAACATTTGCAGCTTACAGATGGATAAAGTACCTTCCTTTATTTGTTGAAAACAAATATTGTTGAAATTTTCAAATTTGAAAGACAAGAAGTATAAGTATTTTTTTCCCATAGGATAACATGGGATTCTACTTTTTTTCTTCGATAAGTCCCCTTAAAGAAAAAAGAATGAAAATTCCGAAACACAGTCCTAAGCACATGCGTTATGGTGTGTTTTTCCCACGATCATTCATTACGTTTTCAACTGTTTTACCACGTTCAAAGCGTTACTTGCATACAGTTTTCAGATTTTCGCATACAATGTTTCAATGTGCAACAGGAAGTAAGACTTCACTGTAATCAATGTATTTTTACAATTATCTATTTTTTATGTGGCTACTAACGCAGCTTCTGTTTAAGGAGAATGCTTAAACATTTGTCTTCAGAATAATGATAAATAAAATAACGAATATAAAGTTTATATTTTGTTACTCTTCATGGAAGATGATTAATTCTGATTGTTCATAAGTTTCAACAAGAGATAGTGAAGTTTATACGTTACGCTATTGGTATTTATGTACTTTAAGTAGGGATATATTCAGAGGTTGTTACTGTCAAATATTATATTACTACTGTTCATTTATTTAAAAACTTGACTAATATTAAAACAAACAGTAGAGAAAAACAGAAATTAAATTAACAATGCACATATACTTATATATGTAAATAAGTCAGTAGAGAGACAATAAAATGTGTGAAAACAATTAGTAAAACGAAGTGCAGACAGAAGTTCATACTTAACATCTCTTGATTTTATTTTCTGTGAGGATAAGAGAAAAAAAGAGTTATTTGCCCTAATTATTTACATCTTTTTATAGCAAGCTAAAATCTCATCACTTCCACTATAACTGCCAAGATACCAAAGTTCGTGTTTTAAAGGAAGTGGATGACAGATCGCCTGTGACTGTTGGATTCTGAGTATGGGAGATGGGGGATGAAAGGGACAGCTTGTATTTATGAGCTTACAAAATAATGACACTAAATGATATCGCCTTCAATTTTGCACTTAATTGCTATCTAAACCTTTGCTTTGATACTAATAAAACATCTTATCCTCAAGTACAGTAATTTAAAACGTAGTGGAGCTGGGGGATGAATATTACAAGGGATGGATGGGACATACTCAATATTTCAGAGAATAAACATTTACTTTAAATAGCTTACTATCCCCATATAAGGCTCTAACACAGTGTGCTTCAGAACTAAAAGTAGGACCACATTGCTGTTTTCATTTTCCTTCAAATTTGCATTTTCTGAAATCTCTCCTTAAAAGTAAGTTTTTTTTTTTACATTTGAAGATATTAAATATCTTATACAAAATAAAAAATTAGGCTATGTTGTAATTATTTATTTTAAGGATCAATATAGATAATTAAAATGTATGAATAGTAACCATTGTGACCAAATATTTTTTGTGGCAAAATGGCTGACAATTGAATATATGCATCAGGGGTATGATTGGGACATTTTAAATGGGGATGAATGGGACTGTCTCATTCATTCCTAGAGATGTTGAAAATTTTATTTATTAACTAAATAGTAATATATAGGTTGACAAATTAATAATTTACGTTAATTAATAGTATTAAATAGTGTTATGTAAATTGTTATTGTTCAAAATTTCTGAGTGTTATTTATTATATTGTAATTGGTTTATCAAAAAAATGGTACTAAAACTTTATCAAAATGGATAAAATTGTTAAAAAAAGTTTATGTTTATTGATCAAATAGGGGAAAGTACATTGAATTTTGAAATGCTGCATAAATAAATCTCCACCCCTAACATAATTTCAGTTGTGCATGTTTCTAAGATACAGTTAATTAATATTAATAAGTTATGATTGAAAATTATTAGCTATGCCATATTTCAAAGACATTATGCACTTAAATTTCAAACATAAAATGCCTCATAAGTGGGAAAAAAAGAACCGATAGATAGCCGAAGTCTGCATTAAATTTAAACCTGCAATAAAAGAAGTGATTGAAAAAAAAAAGCATATCGACTGGTGTTGTAAAATCATATATTACAAATGTAATTATATATATGTTTATAATTATAAATTTTAATTTGGTAAAACTGAATACAGGGAGGAAACTCTTTGTGCCCCATCCATCCATATTAGTGTCCAATTCATCCCTGCTGTGGGGATGATTGGGACAGGGAGGAACGTGTTTTTGATTTCATAATATTTTTATGTATAATAATAATCTAGAATAAATATTGTGCGTCAAATATGTAGACATTGATGTAGTCATTGATGTAGTCAAATACCTGATGTATGAAATATGATATATAATATTGATAATAACTTAAGTAAAAAAAAATAATAAATAAATATTTTTGAGATAATGTCCCATTCATCCCCCATCTCCCTTAAACGTATTTCTATAAATTGGCGGAACTGTCACTTTTTACTTTATTGTAGTGGATGGAAGGCTCAGTCACTATGTTGGTTTAAAAGGGACATACATTATTTAAACATTTTTATGAACACTTTACTTATTATTTGGGATTACATTATTCAAAAATAAAAGATAATAATACACAAATAAAAATAAAAAATACTGCAACATATGACAAAACAGAAAGACGAAAAATAGCATTTTTAGACCTACTTGACATAAACAAAATTAAATCAGTCGAAAATTTTAAGAAAGATTTAATTGTAGTTATATATTCTCGAGCGATTTCTGGAGTTCCATTACCTGAGATTTATTCTGTTGAGCTGAACCAGGTTTCAGACCAGATGCTATAATCATTAAGGTTAGCTGGGGAAAAAGTTCCACCAGATTCGTCCGGGATAGCTCAGATGGTAGAGCACTGGCGGCTTCAGCCAGGAGATCCCTGGTTTGAATCCTGGTCCGGACATTTTTCGCCCAGTTGGAAATTTACATCTAATATATATTCTATTTGATGTAAATTCATAGCTTTCGATAACTGACTGAGGGTTTTAAAAATGTATCAATTTTAGCT
The DNA here is from genome assembly GCA_963932465.1 of Maratus speciosus. Classification (NCBI taxonomy): domain Eukaryota; kingdom Metazoa; phylum Arthropoda; class Arachnida; order Araneae; family Salticidae; genus Maratus; species Maratus speciosus. The sequence continues at coordinate 314,667,855 of OZ010792.1, forward strand.
TTGTTGTTACTCGAAATTCTTGATAAATTAGTGGTTTCACGTTTCCTAAGGGAAGGTATTGAATTTCGTTGCATAAAACTTTGGATTTAATCAAGTCCAGCTTGCTTGTTTGTTTGTCAATATATCGGTATATTTGGAAAATTCAAGGCAATTGAATACTCATATACCAATTTTCTTGTTTATAAAGCTGTCAAATCATAGTTCATATTAAATGTTTGGAGCAAATATGAAACCAATTCTTTTTCTTGAGCTTCACACACACACACACATAAATCTACTGGCAATTAATGGTGCATACTCAAATTAATCTGCTTATGAATTTTTAAATTTTAGAACTGTTCGCAGCCATTATTTCTTCTTCAGTAGCTCAATTTTTCTTAGTTTTACTTTTATATTTTCGAGGCGTATTGACTTTTTGATGATTGCTGGAAAAGGAAAGAAGCCTAAATAATAGATGTATGTTATTGCAATATTTGCATGCTTTTACAAAATAAAATATGTCTTGCTATCCACATACACTTTATTCACACCTTAAAAGATGATGTAAAATAAAAATATGAATAAAGTAAAATAAAATAATTTTTAGTTTACCAAACTTGCGACTGACTAATATTAAAATGCCTTTAACTCAACTTCTAAACAAGAGAGAAACAAAGTTCAAACTTATCTAGATTGCTAAAATGTCAAGTTTTAATATTAAACCAAATATACAAAATCTGATTTTTGACCGAAATTTGCATTTTAAAGGTAGGCAGGCTCCTTAAACCTAAAACAAAAACCGAATTTTAAATTATTTAGTCTAATTTTAGTACTTCTCAACGTGGTAGGAAATTCTTTATGAATTCGATTAGTTTATCTGTCCGACCATACTTTACATCACGTAAATATACTCCGATTGATATGTGATTTTTATGTATTATTGAAGTTCACTGTACAATATTCGTTATGAAAATGAAGTACCGTATATTTCCATGTATAAGCCGAGAATATTTGAAAATTTTTTTAACTCCAATGTGGGGGTTTGGCTTATACACGAGTCCAAGAAAATATCTAAATTCTAAAATAAAAAATCCTTCCATATATAAAAAAAAGTAATGCTTTGGAAATGGCCAAAGAAAATCTGCGTAGGTATTGTGAAATGCACCTGATTGGTCAGGGCTTTATGACGCTAGAAGGGAAGTTATCAAGGGGGCGGGGACCGAACTCTGTCGCCAAGTTTGCCGCCAACTTGACGATATATCGCTAAATTTGGCGATCAAAATTAGTCGCCAAATGTGACTCCAACTTGGCGCTATTTCCAGCATTTCGCCAAATTTCCATAAACTCCCATTGAAATACAATAGGGTTTACTTGCTTGCAAAAAATCAACAAATTGAGATATTTCAATGCAATAAAAAATAATATTAGCTTATGAATAGAGTTTAATTGAACTATTTACATTATTTTTAAGCACAAACAATAATCTGGGATTGGCTAGAAAATAGGAATTGCTTTGCGATACCGAATAGAATCGCTAAGCGATTACGCGGGGGGTTGGTGAGCGTAGCGAGCAGGGGGGCGGTGCCTCCCTAGTATAGTAAATATAAAAAACATACAAAATACCTGCAGATTTCTAAAAATATTTTAATACTCAATTCTTTTACAATAGACAAGCCACCAATTATCATTCATTATAAATAAGTCATCATCAGAATTTTTAAGCAACTCCTTAAAATCAATTTTTTTCATTGGTACATCCTGATGAATATCGATGTCTAAATCATCATCATCACCATCCAAAAATGGCATCATCTTCAGTTCAATCCAATTCATTTACTGATACAATATTTTTTGAAAGATAGGACGATTATTCCTTATGGCAATCCAGGTATTTCAGAACATTAACTAGTCAAGCCAATATTCTTTCACCCATTCAGAGATAGTGACGATGTCAAATTTTTTTTTAATTGCCGCTTTTGTCACAGCTGTATCGACAGATGACATACATTCAGTCAATTCCGAAAGGAACTTGTCTTTAAATGGCTTATTTATACAAACTTTCAGCTTAACCCAATTACACAGATTTGGAAGCACGCTAAAACAGAAAAGGAAAGATAAATAATTTCGGAGAGCACTTTTTACCTATTTAGCGTTTTTTATTAATATTTTATCACTTAAAATTTTATCATTTTTTAAACATTGGCTTTATATACGGGTTTTCATTTCTGGACGATTTTTCACTAAAAAGTCCTATACTCGGCTTATAAACGGATCGGCTATTTTACGGAAATATACGGTATGTTGCATTTACACATAATTTAAAGGGACACACAAAAGAATTCCGTTGCATTATCGTCTACAGTAAAAAACCGTTTGTGATACATTTATTTAATTTGCTTATTTAGATATTTCATTTCATTGCATTAAAAAATAAATTTCTTAGTAATATTATTCTAATGAAGGAAAGATATTAATAATCATCCTGCCTGATTATAAGTTCTTGTTTAAATTGTGATTAAATGGAAATTTTAGTAGAAACTTTCCAATTAAAATTCGCTTAAAGCACAAATAAAACATGCTAAATTTAAGTTTAGGTTCATATATATATTAAACAAAAACATAATTAGAAGAACAAAAAAAAAAAAAAAAAAAATTCCTACATTGTTTAAGCCCGAGAAGGAACATATATTAAGATATTTCATTCGATTCGTTCTTCATTTAATGTTAAATTTTTGTAACAAATAAGTTAAACCAATTGAAAATTAAAAAATAAAAATAAAATTCATAAAAATGATACTTTAAAAACGCTAAAAACTTAGATTCCTCTCAAATTAAATTAAAAGAAATCTTAGACTTTTTTCCTTTTTAAATTGTAAATATTTGCATTGCAGGTTTTATAATATGCTTATGGTCATTGTGCTTAAAATCATAATATACATGCAAAATACAAAATTTTAAAAAAGTCCACGATTTATTTCGATTACATTTGAACGGAATCTAATCTTTTATGGTGTTTAAAGTATCATGTTGTATGAATTTTATATTTATTTTTTAATCTTCAATTGGTCTAACATATTTGTTACAAAAATTTAACGTTAAATGTAGAACGAATTGAATGAAATATCTTAATATCTGTTCCTTCTCGGGCTTAAACAATATAGGACATAAATTTTGTTTTTTTTTAATTTTGTTCTTCAAATTATGTTTTTGTTTAATATGTCGAGTTTTTTAATAACTACTGCATCCAGACGAACACATTTCAAAATTAATGCAGAGTACCATCATCAGTCTTTGATTCATGCGGTATCGTATCACAATGTGGGATGCAATTTAATGTATAATTCAAAATGTTTCACCAATGCAGTAATGCAGGTTACTGTACTTAGGGCAAAAACTTTCAATCTGAAAGTAAAAAATCTGTTTGAAAATGCCCTTTTTATTTCCAGTATGACGCCATATTAAACCTCTTTTTACTTCTTAAAAAAACTATTTCAGTTTCATTTTCCACGTGAATATCATTCAACTGAAAATAGGCAAATTATTATTACGCTTTTTGCATTATTGGCAACAATGAAAAAAAAATGTTAATTTTTATTGGAAAAATATCCGTTGATTCCCAATAATAAAAGCGAAATTTGGAATTATTCAGAAAAATATTTGAATAATTGCAAATAAAAATTAGGCCATGTTATTTTCTTTGTCATAATTCACCCATATGCAAAGGCATTTATCATGCGTTTTGAAACTGACGTCAAGCAAACATTTTCACACTTTAAATTTATAATATTATTAGAATGAGAAAATAATAAAAAATGAGTGGCATCAGGGACAAAAAGGTAGGAAGAAAAGTAAAAAAAAAAGTTTTGAGCTCCATAGGCTTTTCTATGTTAATTTAACGTTGAGAAGTGACACTGGAAATAAATAAGTATTGCGCTGCCGCGCAATTGTAGGCCGTCGCATTTAGGAAGAGCCGCCTAGTATGTGTATATAAATAACTTGCCTTTACCTGCGATTGTGATAGGGTATTTGTAATTATCTTTACTTCCAATACTATGTCACTAAATATGCATTCTTTCAGTAATTTCAAAATAAAACAAAAAAAAAAAAATACATCCAAAAATTACGAAGAATTACAACAGCAAACTCAGGCGCACTGATTAAATTATATGATAGAGTTTTACAAATCGAAATGTAAATTTGACTTGTATGTTTTTTTCCGAACGCGTCACGATGCAATTATCACTTTTGTTCCATTATCATTTGTTTGTGTAGTAGAGGGAGGGTTAGTTATGGAATGCAATGCTACATTTGAAATTTATAGAGCTTACATTTATGAGAGATACTATTGCGTTAACCCTTTGCCGTCCAGTATCGGCAAATAGCTGCCCAAACTTTATATATATGATTCTATTTTAATATTCTATTGCCACCAGTAGATTTTAAAACTACATTTTTTGGTAAATTTTCCTTTCAGAAATTGTGAAAATAGAATTAAAAATGTTTTTAACTCCTTAAGTCTCGCTCCCGCCAATATCACTGGCTGAGGTGTCGTTCGCCTATCAGGGGAATGAAACATATCGTGAGCACTGGACGCTACAGCAACGTAGGTAGGTAGCCCGTCACAGGCATTGCGTAGCACATTGCTCAATAGTTCATCAGAGCATGAAGAATTAATAATGTTAGCAGAACTAGCTCCGGGTAAAGTTCCAGGAGATAGTACAGTTTTAGTAACCTGAGCACGTTCAGTAGAACTTGCAGTGTCTTTTAAAAGATCAGGAGCAAGTTCAATATTAAAATGCAAGTCTTGGACAGAACTGGGTTGAATGGATGAAGAAGAAAATGACAAGGCGGGTGAAGGAACACGGGGAGGGATAACAGGAGCAGCAGTTAATGGAGGTGTTATTTCTCGTGACCGTAATATTTCCGGGATGGAGATTTAATTGCTGGAAAAACTTCTGAAACCAGAACAATTTAACTGGCATTTCCGTGTGATGTCTTTGAATATTGCTGTTCGAATTTGGTTTTTGGCGCGGATAGTGATGTTGGTCTTTGTATTGCACGTTTCGAAATATATCTTAATCAAAAAAATATTTTAATAGTCAAAATATAATGTATATATATATTATTTTAAATATTATTTGTAAAAATTTGTATGATGATGATAAATAAAGATCTAAGATGTGAAAAATAAAGGTCTTATTTGAAGTAATTTGTATGGTGTAAAACAAATGGCTTTTCCACAAATGTGAATTTGTTCTGTAACATCTTTTTATAGCCTTAAAAAACTAATTGCATATTTTATTTAGAAACCTTATCATTATTCAATTTCTGTAATAAAAAATAGTTACTTTTGTGATGTTTTTTCTAAATACTAAGCGTTCTTTAAGGGGTTAAAATAAAAATGGTGCTAACTGAATAAATTCGTGTAAGTGTCTGTGCCTAAGATCAGTACTTCGACGGCAAAGGGTTAAACATGTGTTATGGATTTACATTACATTATTCATTACATCTTAATCATTTCCTTGTTTTTGTTATAAAACCAGATAAATAACTAATATCCCCCCCCCCCACAAAAAAACAAACAAAATTTGATAAATGATGGTAAAAAAAGCATTTTATTTAAAAAAAATAGCAATTCATAAATGAAAATAATAATAATGCTTTAATTTGAACTTAGAATTATACAGTCGAACTCGGTTAAGATGCTCACGCTTAATACGCGATTCCGCTTAAGACGCGGATTTTTCCCGATCCCTTGAACAGCGCCTATATGGCTAATGCAAAAATATCACGTTTAATACGTGAACGGTTATTACGCGATCCCGCTTAATACGCGAAAGGTTTTAGGTTCTTTAAGGGAAAAAAAACACACTTAAGACGAGAATTATTGATCAAAATGCGAATACTTTTACTCTTCTGTAGTAGTGTTGCCGATTTAGCAGAATTTTTTTTAATTAAGATAAAAAACGCGGTTTCTGAACCGTAATATTTACTTTATTTAATAACATATTATTAAGCTGAACAATACTAATAAAAATAGCGGTAGGTAATTAAAATAAAAAAACCCGGCAAAATTAGCAACACTGCAATTCCTCTTTGTTCCGGAGTCCTAACATCCTTTGCCTCTCGCTTCGTATATGTTTTTATTCTAAAGAGAGAGATATACGAATTTAGGATGCTCAGATACGTCATAAAAATTATTAAGATGATTATACCTGTTGTTAGTGAAGTTTCAAATGTCGCTTGTATCACTACTATGTTTTATCATGCATATCATAGGCAAAAAATTAAACTCGCAAAGATTAAACAAATGCGACCGAGGTTGCATAATTCTTATATGCTTTCTAAGTTTTGTTTACTTTTGGCTATGCTAACAATATTTTTTACACAAAGAATTATAAAGATAGTTTTTTTTTATATTAACCATTTCTAAGGCAGATTACTTTTGTTTAAGGAATGTTAAAATTGTTTAATGTAGCCCGAATTTACTAACAAATTGCTTTGAAAGTAATTAAATGCTGTTAGTCACGTTTATTATAAAAGTAAAATTTTATCTATATTGGTGCGAATATGGTATATGGGGATTAAAATTAAGTGGGAAGTACAATTCCCGCTGCCTTAGAAGGGGTTAAAACACAATGTCAGATGACAGATTCTAATGGTACTTGTTATCTAAATTAGTAAATATCACTTTAACGACTGGATTATTGTACTTTAAAGATTTAATATTTTTTTCTTTGTGTTAAAAAAAATAGTCTACCAGGATACTTATTTTTGTTGTTTTATTTTTGGTTGAAACGTATTAAATGACAATAAAGCGATGTTTGAACCCATGTTTAATTTCATTTATTATTACAGAAGGTCCTATAAAAATAACAAATAAATTAAAATTTATTAGAATTAAATTTTAAGTTAAATACGAAAAATACACAATTTTCCACAGCATAAATGAAAGCTCTAAAGTTCATTTAGACGATTAGAGTGTAAATACGCCTAATTTCTGCAACATTATACAAATCACATTTAATACGCGATCCCGCTTAATACACGAGTTTTGTCCGCTCTCTTGAAATGCGTCTTAACCGGGTTCGACTCTATTTACCAGACTTTTCTTTTCATTATTTTACTTCTATATTCTGCATTAAAATTAAAATCTTTATTTAAAATATTGCAGCAAAATATCCTTACTGTTCTATAATAAAAAAGCCATAATATTGTTATGAAGGAAATAGATACATTTTTAGAAAACTTTACGCCCTATTTTAAGTACTCATAAGTAACTTTAAAAATAAGATTTTATGACTGAATTTTACATAATTTAAATACTTTAAAACATTACCTTAAAAATATTTTATGTTCTTTCTTTGTGAAATTAAAGAATGAAAATCTCCTTAAAGTAATATTTTATGAAGCATTAATTTTTCTAGTTAATCTTGAATGTAGCATCATAAAAACTTTTTTTTAGAATAATTTCATTTTTTAATTAATGACGGTTGTAATATAATATGAATTTTATGAATATGATGCCGATAGTCTTACTTATAATTATATTTTCTTTAAATTTTTTCCTTCAATGAAAGTTTATTTTAACATTTATTTCTAAAGAAAGTTTATGTAAAAAAAAAAAAAAAAAAAAAAAAAAAAATTATACATTTAAATTTTAATTTGATACTTTTGTTTGTAAACTTCAATGACATAAGTAAAGTTTTAAAAAACATAATGAGTTTTATATGATTATTAATATATGTACATTTCAATAAAGACATTTACTTTTAAATTAAAAAAAAAATGTGGGAATTTTCTAATTTTGTATGAATTTCTGGTATCATAAATTCAAATTATAAAAAATATCATATGTAAAAATATCATATAATAAATATTATAAAAAATATCATCTGCCAATATAATTCTTTTGTTTTATTCCTAAAACGACTTTTAAAATTGCAAATAACTTAAATTCTGTAATTATGTTTCAATCTATTCCTATTTTAGCTCACATGCTATCAAAGCCTGAGAGCTATTGTCCCCGCAGGTTCTGTATGTACGTATGTACGTCTGTATATACATGTGTAAGTATGTATGTGCGTAACGTGCAGATAGAACTCTTGATAGAAATGTCCGATTTGCTTCGAATTTTTAAAATAGGTTAATTCCGATAAGGCGCTTTCCTGTTTAGTTTTGGGGGTTCATTGGTTATGCATAAATGGGAGGAACGGGGGAACCCCCTTAATTTAGATAAATGGGTTTTTCATGCAGAATTATCTGATTTTCTTAAAATTTGGTATACCGGCTTATTCGGATAAGGCACTCCCTTGATAAGATTTGGTAGTTCATTGGTTAAGTATAAAGAGGAAAATGGGGGAGCTAATCCCTTCACTTGATTTAACTAAATGGGTTTTCGTCGTTTTTTTTTTTTTTTTTTTTTTTTTTCGAGAGGCATTATTCTATGAAATAAGAGTATGATATACAATTAGTGTTGCAATGAACTGAATTGTAACAGAAAATAAATACCAATTTATTATAATATCAGATAACGGTTTACTATAAAAAATGAATACATCAAATGCCGAAATATATTAGAGATACTGCTCAAAGTGTTCTCCATTGGTGGCAATGCACAATTGAATGCGTGACAGTAATGAGTCCTGGACACGTTAGAGCATAGCAGGTGTGTCCAGGACACAGTACTTTCACGCATTCAATTGTGCATTGCCACCAATGGAGAACACTTTGAGCTGTATCTGTAGTGAATTCCGGCGTTTGGTGTATTCATTTTTTTAGTAGACCGTTTTTGATATTATAATAAATTGATCTTAATTGAAATTAATTTTACTATTTAATTTCAATATTTCATCCTTCGCTTTGTATACTACCCCTAAAAGTCAGCTCATTTTTAGATGAAATAACCCTTGTGGGTGATACCCCGATTTGGCGATACCGGCTAAAGGTGGTTTCGCTGTAAAAAGGAGAGTGCACCCTGTTTTTGATCTCGAATTTCTTTAATTCATCTTTTAACTGATCCCTCAATGAAAGACAAAATCATGTGCAAAAATTTCGAACTTTGAAATGTAATAACTGAGTCAATTTTTGTAGTACAGATGTCAATTTTTTTGTGCTATATCTGTTATGATATGTGTAAACTTTTACTAAATATAACTATAGGGACTGGGAATCCGTATGAAAAGTTAGATTTCATAATTTTTATAAAATTGATTTTTTACTTCAAATAATGCCACAACATGAATATTTACCTCAATTGAAACGTTTTTGTAATTGGAACTATGTGTCTACGATCAACGGTTGAGAAATTAAAGGTCGGCAATAGATAACATATTGCACCCTGTATACATATATATATATATATATATATTTATATATATATATATATATATATATATATATATATAAGTCACATTTGAAGAGAGGGTCGTTTTTGGGTCTGGGAGTCATGATCGGTGAAAATATACCAAAATTTCCGGAAGTGCTTTCCTCAGGACTGCTGCAATAGGTAGCTTTTTACTTTTTGTAATGAAAGCTACCTAAAAGATGTGATGCACACTTTAGTACATTCAAGGAAACTGCAAAACAATATTCGATTGTTTGCAGCGAATTTGGTGGGTTGTGGATAAATGGGACAAATAAATGACATATGGATATCATTTCCGCGGTTTAAATTGTTAACAGCATTATTTTTAGAGTAGTACTAATTAACGAATCTCTTCTCTTGCATTTCAACGCAAAAGCACACCTGTCACAAAGTAATCCCGTCGGTTTAATTAAAACTTCAAAATTTTCTCACAATGGCTACTTATGTATTTCAGCGACATACCCGAATCGTTCTGGAAATGAAGATTGTTACAAAAGCCATCTCATAGTCGTAGGTAAAAAAAAAAAAAAAAAAAAAAAAAAAAAAAAAATCCTTAGACACGTTATCAATTTTCTTGAATTTTCTCATTTTTTCACCCATTAATGTTTTATTGATTTTCTTAGCTTATAGGCCATACATTACCCTAAAATTAAATTGCTAATTTCTACCCTATCGATTTTTTGCGTATACTTCTTGTGTAGCAATTGTAAAATAACTGACAGAAAAAGCAAACTAAAAAAGAGCACTTTTTGAGTTCTTCAATTAATATTATATACCCTACTTTGTAAAAAAAAAAAATAAAATAATAATGTATATAAACATGAAATATACTTAATTATCACCTTAATAAAAACGTTTAAACTATCCTTGGCTACATTTTTTTTTTTTTAACTCATTGGTTATAAATGTTTGTTGAAAATTTCCTTTGACTTAATTCGCTTCAAGACGCGTGAAAAAAATCCTCTAGAAACAAACACAAAAAAAAACAGGCAGTGTAAATATCGTGTATCAAAGAATATTTTTATAAATAAAAGGGGGTGTCTATTCAGGAACAGGGTTCACAGTTTGGTCTCCATTTTTATCCAAAATTTCGAACTCATACCAGAAATAAAGAAAAGTATTTTTTGATTTGCATATTAAGAGGCATTTACCGTTCTTGTAAAGTATAAATTCTTCTTCAAAATTTACGGTATAATTTTAAAATTTCGGATTAAAAATGGAGGCCAAACTGCCAACCCTGTTCATGAAGTCTTACAAGGAAGGTCTCCATAAGGGCATATTCAGAAAAAAATGAAAACATTACAGAGTGATCTTCTCATGTGGATATATATGTTTATAAAAAAATTTTTTGGCGGAACCTCGATAGAACTTTCGTAAAAAAATAATGAAAATTTCGTTTATTTGGTGATTTATCATCGGTTGGCGATGAAATGAAATTTCGAAAAATTCTTTTTTATGTCGAATACTCTTTAAGATAAAAATGTTTCATATTGAACTTGTTTAGATAAATTTGATGTAAATAACTTTAGTTTTGTCAGTTTCAGTTTGATTTAACTATAGTTATGTCATATATATACATAATGAATGTTAAATATCAAATTTCATGAATTAAAACAAAATTAAAATAAATTAAAATTGTTTCAATATCTCAAAATTAAGTACAACTGAGTACTGTCGATTCAATTTTGTTGCTATGGAAACGACGAATTCTTTGATATTAAAATGAATAACTGTTAAATGAATCTTGCTTTTATTTTGAAATACGCTTAAATATATGAAAATATTTTTTATATATGAAATTGTTTTTAAAGTAATAAAATTAAATAACAAGGAACATAAACATGTAATACGAAAAAATGTATTTATTAAACTCTCTCATTGTTTATGTCTAAATTTATTAAATACTTTTTACACGCATTCTAAAATCAATTAACAAACAAATTTCAGGTGCATTCAAATCGTTTGCTTTTGGCGAGGAAAAGTACTGCTCGCCAAATCGCGTGACGCTTTCATATTTTTGCGCCAAATACTCGAAATTACAATTTTAATTAATTTTTCAACTACATTTCAGCAGTGAAATTACGCTTGAAATTATTGAATATTAATGATGTGAATTATCACATTGCTACAAAGCGTAAACCAACTTAGTGAAAAATGTCCAAGTGGTTTAGTGGTAGAGCACTGGAGATCTATTCCAGGGACCCGGGTTCGATTCCCGGCTTGGACATTTTTCACTAAGTTGGTTTACGCTTTGTAGCAATGTGATAATTCACATCATTAATATACTCGAAATTATTTTATTTTTTTTACAGTCATTCTACTGTAATTCCGCCGCTAAATACGACAGATCCTTTATTACATGTATAAGTAGTTTAATTGGTATTTTATTTCAAAATATTCTGAGTATGCCCAGTAAGGAGACCTTCCTTGTTAGAAACTTAAATTAAGTATAAGTTTTTTTTTATAATTCTATTTAGTTAATGTTGATATTTCAATAAGTAAAAATTTTATACAATAGATACAAAATAATAAATATTGAAGAAAATGTATTATATTTCATAAATCAATGTATTCATGTCAATGAGCACATTGTACTCTATGTGTAACGTAAAAAGTTCCATAAAAATATTTTTTTAATTCCGTTATTATTTCTAATTTATTTAAATGAAGTTTAACAAAGGCACAAAAAATAGTTCCCATGATATCTCAATTTTAAAAAGAACTTTATTAGTAGAAAAATTTTTACTGCATTTTAATGAAGAAACAGAATGTGCTTGGTACACTATAAAACACGTACTCATTGCACTCAGATCTTAATGATGCAACTCGAACTCAAGTTAAATTTCAAACCTTTAACGTATTTTTAATCTTTTTTTGAATAATGATAATGTAGTATGGCTGGTAAAAAGACTCCTTCTTTACAAATCATTAAAATTTGAATATCTGCATTAATGAATAGATGGAATACTATTATCATTAGCCCCAGTAATCCATTAATGTTATATATAGAGAGAGAGACATTAAAACACATGAAGCCTATTTTTTTTATGAAAAATGTATTTAAATATATTGTGATGTAAATATAATTTAAATAAGTTATAATTAGTGATGTACATTTAAGGTTAAAATGTCTTTATTTATCAAAGCACAGATTATAATTTAGTGTACTTGGTTAAATAAATGCTGACTATATCGTTTTTGTATTGAATTAGAATGTATATTTTGGGGAATTCTTTTTATAATAAAAATACTATTAAAGAAAGAAACTGTTAGATGTATATTTTATCTTTTCCCATTTATTTTCGTTTTATAACATTGATCAACCTATTTTTAAAATTATAATGATGTAATATCCCAAGATCCCAAGGACCAATGTAAATTACAATATACTTGACTTTTCGCTATATGTTGTTATATTTTATTAAATTTACTAGAAACATTTTGGAGCGCGATTAACAAACCTTCTAATCTTTCTCTAAAAAACAAGTCAATTGCAGTATAATTGTATGAAAATCTCTCGATTAATAGCACATCTAAAGTTCTGAGTCTAAAGCATCTAAGTAATCGACAACACAAACAAGAAAGAAAAAATCATGTGTCAAGCATATACGATGAAACACTTTTGAACACATTCAGATTAATGCAAAAAAAAAAAATCAACGTTTAATAAGTTCAAATATCCTGTCTAATTGAACCATTTGAGATGATATATAGATTTGTATTTATTAACTACATGCAAGCAAAAATTTAGTTCATTTAGGAAATGCATACCTCAATTGAAAATTCCTCTTCAGCAATGTTCGCAAGTAAGAAGAATGGTTTGTGAAGTCTTTTGAGCAACCCTGTATACGAGGTATCCAATTTATGCACAACGAGTAACATGCAAAAAATTAGTTCAATTTAAAAGTGCACTTTGAAATTAAAAGCTCATTTCCAGCAATTATTGCTCAAAGACAGCACTGTGACCGATTTATTTTGTGTGTCCCTGTAAATGAACGATAAATGCTATGAATGCCCAATTATATTGAAATCATTTTGTTGTAAAATTCAGTGTTTAATATGAATTTCAATACATTGAAAATAGCATAATGTGATTAAAAAACTCTGCATGTTATGACGATGTTCAATTGTAAACTATTTACATTTCTCATTTGGATGAAGCCATAGAAATACGATAGTTCAAGTTATTATTGACATTTCTTGTTTCCCTCTTTAACTCAGTTAGAGCTTCGTTATTTATCTCATTTATTTATTTATTTTCCGACCGCAGTTGGGAGATAAATTTTAATTATTATGAATATATTCTTTTCGCGAAAATAAAGAAAAACAAGTACGTAAAACATACCTATGTACCTACTTACAGTTTACGAAGCACATACCAACATATTCAGAATACCATAACAAATCTTAGCAGTTTACTAATGTGAAATATGATGTCTAATTAAACAATTTAGAAAACCCATAATGCATTTGAAAACACAATTTCTCTTATTACCACGAATAGTTGGGAAAACATTTTTTTTTGCTGCCGCCCTCTTCATGATCTATAGATATGTATGTATAACACGTAGTAGTGTAAACGTTAGTTCAGTTAAACGCACTGTTGAAAATTTCCATTCAGCAATTTTCAACAGTAAACGGATGTTGTTGAAAACTTTAATGCATACATGTATATGATCTATAGAATTTATTAAATAATGTTTGAAAAATAGTTTAATTTATAAACGCATACCACAACTGAAAACGCACTTTCAGATATAGTTGTTCGTATGCTTCAATAATTCAATTATAGTTCTTTTTCTTCTGCAGCCAAATTCTTTTGTGTGGCCCTGTAAATGAACGATAAATTCTATGCTCAATACGTTCTACAGTAAGAACCTTGTGGTATACTTCCGTCATATTTCTCAATTTCAATATTTTTAAAATTTTGTAATAAAATTAAAGTACACCGCAAACAATTTTTCCTCATAGATCGTAATGTAAATTAATTCAGCGTCCCTGTAAATGAACCGTAAGTACTTCAGGCTAAATTTTCAATATCGAACATGTCATATTGGAATCCAATAACATATAATAATTTTATGGCACGAGGACTATATGTACGTGAGTTAAAGAACGGACTGACAGACGGACAGACGGAGACAAAACGAATTCCTAAACACTTTTTAACTATGTTGGAAAGTGTTAATGTTTTTTTCGATCACTGGCCTAGATGACCATCGGGATTTTTACTTTACACGCCTGACTATATTGCACCATGTAAGATGTTGAATGTTTTTTAATTGTTTAGAACATATTTATCTTAAGCTACAATTATAGAATTTGCCCGCAGTACATTTAAAATTTTCAGAAAGGACTTTTTCGGTTAAATTTAAACTCGATTAAAAATAAAATTTCACATTAAAAGTTAATAAATTAAGAATAAAAAAAATGATCTTTTCCAAAAGTTGCAAATATGAATCTGAGGCTAATGTTGACGATAACTCGTTTAATTTTCATTTTCAATAAAGAAATTCATTAAAAATACAAAAATTGTTTGGAACCCTATTTACTGGCTTAGTTTCTTTACAGACTTAGGATACACGGTGTAGATAAAAGAATATCCCAGTTATAATTTTTAAAAGTAATAACTGTAAGCGTTGTATAGTGTTCTTTCAAGGTCACAAATAAAGGATAAGGTAAAGCACCCAGTAGTTGACACTGGAGCAATAGTTGACACTTTTGTAGAAACAGTAGTGTAACAAGAAAACGTCACAGGTAGGAACATGAGAGACACAGAATTTTTTAAATCTATCACCTTGCGGCAAAACTGAGAACTAAAACTATAAACAGTCGAGCCCAATTCCAATATGGTGGAAGACAACAAAGTAGCATGTGTGCAAAGTTGAATTTTTCGAATTTATCTTAAGAAAATTAATAAGGATCGCATGTTACAGTAAGTATTAAAACCCGTAATCTATCTTAATTTCTGGTTATGTTTTGATTGATATTGATTTTTTCGATGTCCAAGAATTGCATTGGAATAAAATTGATGCATTTTGTGCAAAATACCGGGAGTGAGTGTGAGTGTCAACTATTGAATATGAAAAGAAAGATTTTCAAAAGTTGACACCCAGTGTCAACTACTCGCTCATGTTGTGGTTCTGTTAATCTAATTCAGTGCAATGAAAATAAGCTGGAATCTACCAGATAAATGCATGACTGACTTTTGAAAAACTAAAAATGCATTTAAACCAATAGATGACACAGGGTGTCAATTATTGAAATTAGGGACTATGTCAACTACTAAAATTATTTATTTATTTTTTTAGATGCCACCTACGAAGGGAAATTTTCGGAATGACACGGAAGAGAGCATGAGAGCTGCCGTAGAATACGTTAAAGTCAACAAAGCTGGGTACAAAACAGCGGCTAAAACATTTAACGTGCCTAGAATAAATCTGAAATACAAAGTTGAGGGGAAAACACCAATGAAAAGGTAAAATATCGGCCGTTAGTGCTTCTTGCACTCGACCTTTCATTTTTGTCATTTGAGATTAGTTAAGTAAGTGGTTTTATGTTATAATTTCAGATCTATGGGACTTTTTTTATTTTCATTAAAACTTCTGATTAAACTTCTGATCTTTCATTAAAACTTCTGATTTCATTAAAAAATTTTGCTAATTAACTGTTCTTATCATTAGGTCTTCATATGGGGCAATTAATATAGTAATATAATAATAAAGATTATTTATTATTATTAATTTAGGACCCACCGCAGTCAGTTTCAATTACTAGTTCACAAAGGTGTGTCAACTACTAAACTCTCACGTTCACGATGGTGTCAACTTCTGGACAAAAATCATGTTTTCATATCCCCTAGTAATTTTTACAAAATGTATTCATTTCGGGACATTAAACGTTATGATTTTGTGGAAAAATGTTCAAACCCCCTAGTAATGATCAAACTGTTTCCCTTAATTGAAAACTGCACGAACCAATGGCGACGAACGCCCAAAAATTCCTTAAGGTGTCAACTACGGGGTACTTTACCTTAACTCGAACAGTTTTACATAAGCGCATGAGCGAGTACTGATTTGTTATTCACTCGCTTGCAATGCCGCATACGCAAAATGGCGAATCTTGAGCGTTAAGCGTTATTACTGGGCTGAAGATTTAAAAGCGTACACTATCGACGATTATTTGCTTCGGGGCTTCATAAAAGATCTACATTCCGACACTGCCTAATGATTTACCAGAGTTGTGACACAGAATTGAACAGACTATTGCTTTCATTACTCCGGACTTGTGTGCGGAGTCGAAGTGTGGGAAGAATTGAGATCTAGGTTCGATGTGTACCGTATAACTAAATGCGCACATATTGAACATTTTAAACAAAAACTCGGTATTTACCTCCAATTGGATGTTTGATTTGTTGGAAAAAGTCTAAATTAAACTGTTATTATGTACCATAGAAGCTGAGGCATTTTTTTATGGCCACCCTATATTTACTAAATTAGCTCATTATGTGTTGCAATAAAACTTGCTAAAAAGGAATCGTAAGAGCTCTGAAAAAATAAGTGAAAAATTCTTATATATAAAACTATTAACCCTTAACCGGAAACATGAAAATCACCTGCACAAATGGAAACGTGCAGTCTCTGGGACTGCTGAGTTAAAAAATTGAGTAGTCTCTTAGACTGCTAAATTAAAAAATTGCTGAAAAATTTTAAGAAGAAAATAATTCTTATTAATTTAACAAATAGCGAAATTAAACATCTAATCGTTAATAAAAATACATTAACAGGACCAGTTTTTTAATATAACAGAATAAAAACAAGCTTTGAATGTCAGAGACAGGAAATATTTTAAAATTACACATTATTGTTCAAATTATTACATTTGTATAATACATTTGTATAAACACATAATAATTAAATAAATGCAAATATTTTTATATATTTCGGTACATTCACTGCCCCGCTATTTCAATATCACAGAGCAAAAAATTACATTAACGAAAACACGCCATGTAACAGGCTGCATTGAAAATAAAATAATTTTTTATCAATAATTAAAAATACACATATGTTTGGAATTGGTAGGGTTGGCAGAGGACTAATAGTTCAAGGATTACACTGCGTGATAATATTTATGACGCGTTCATTTTTCTGTAAAGGGTAGGTATTGTAATGTAACCATCTGACAGCCGGTACGTTTCCGGTTAAGGGTTAAGAAGATTCAAAGATGTCCCCGTTTAATTTTAAAGACAAAACAAAGTTTTGAGTCTTATTTACCTCGTTTTATTTTGATTTGTAAATCACCGTTGTTGTTGCTGTTGTTCTCGTATTTTTTTAAAAACGTGTGTATTTGAGGTTTCAAATATTGAAACATCATCATTTGGATTTTCCGAGCAGAATAAAAAATACACAATTAAAAAAATAATTTATTCTGAAATAATTATCTTTATTTCTCTTGAACGTTCAAAAATCCCTTTAAAAATTACACAATACAAATTGTATACCTTTTCCCTCAAAAGTTATGAAATTTTCTATTTAGTAAATTTTTGATCCTACCCTGATTGACAATGCTTTAAAAATTCAGAGATAAAAAAATACTTCTGAATGTGAATGTAAAGAAACTGATAGAAAGTATCAGTTCCTCTCTATATAAAAATACTTCAGAATTTCAATAAGAAAAAACTCACAGAACTTATCAATTTCTATATATATAATACATATAATACGTTATAAACAAAATTTTAAGGACTTTATATAATTTTCTTTACAAATCGACTTGAGGATTAGGTACTTAATCAAATTTTAAAGAATTCTGAATCGTTTTTTCAACCTGGTCGATAAAGTAAAAACACCAGAAAATCTGACAAGTTACAAGTAATAAATGTTTTATTGACATTCTCTATTGGTATATATTTATATACATAGTACAAATCTTTAAAATTCTATAGGACTTTTTATAAAATGCCAAGTAAAAGTCTATAAATATTTCTAAAAAAATAACGCAAACAGTTAATAGAAATCCAGCATACGTCTATAACATTCTATAAATCTTTTCTTGTATAATTTTTATGGAATTATTTCATAAGTATTCAGTCACGACATCACGTTCGAACAAATAACTTATTTTTTAAGACTATGAGTGTCTTTCAAATTTGTTTATCAGGCTATTGGCACTAGTAATCTATCTTTACAAAACGGTGAATATGGCTTATAAATGGATGACACATATCAACAAATAAATATGTATATACTTTTTAGTTCGCACAGATGTTATTTTTGGGTAACATATTCACAAAAAATGGACTAAGGTTTGCTTGTTTTTATTAGTTTCTAACCTTATCATACGTACCTATAATATACGTGTACAAAGGATAATTTAAACATTCAAATTTGTTGAATATAGCACGAAAAATGTTTTATGATGAACCCTTAAAATTATCGTATAGGACAAAAGTTTACTGGATGAGAAAGCATGCTGCTCCTAAAATTGAATACTTTTATTTATTTAAAAAGTATGGTGAAATTAATAATGTCAGAGAATTACAAAAGTATTCAGAATCAATAAAACGAGATTTATACGAAAGTTTCTTAAACTATATTTTTAATAAATAAGATATAATGGAATTTCTTTAATCGATTACATAATCGTTTCAATTATGAGCAGTGAGAAGAAATAAAGAATAAATTGAAAAAGAATTTTCGAAATAAAGATTTTGATTAATTTTAAGCTGACCCAATTTCAAAATGTTTTCGTGTTCGAGTGATTTCAAATAAGACTTCCTTATTTGAATTAGTTTAAGATTAACCAAATAGTTTTATTAAACTATGTTCAAATAAGAAAATCTTTAAAATGAAATCTTTGAAAGTATGCGTTTTGAAAGAGAAAATCCTTCGAGAACATACAAAGAGAAATGTTTCATAATTTTCCAATATAATATAATGTCAATGCATGAAAAATACTTTTTCATATTTTTGTGCGTTTAAATTAATTTTTCAATTAATTATTTTTCAATGCTTAGAAATTTGTAATTAGTGATAAAATTATTGTAAATGATAATATAAGTACAATTTCTTTCAACTTACTAAGTTTTCTATGTGTTGCAGTAGAACGTACTGTAAAGAAATCGTAAGTGATTCGAAAAAAGAAATGAAAAATTCTTATATAGGGTGGCCCCCGCCAGTAGTTGATACTCTTCCAGTATTTCTTCAAATTTTTGAATTACTACGCCATTTCAGGCGAAAATGAGTTTTAGTTAGGGGGTTGAATTCGGAATTCATTAGGGAGAAGCTAGCAATTGTTTTAATCCCTTCAGTTTAGGTCTAGAATGAATACGCTATGTTTCCCCCCTCGTACTAGGTGAGCGGTAGGAAATATGTATAGATTTATAGTCAAAAAACACGTTTTTTTTTAAATACCATAAATGTATCTCTAAACAGCTAACTCTGTCAAAAACATTGACAAAAAATGTTGTAGAGCTTAAAATTCTGAGTAAAATGAGTACCTACACTTAATATTTTTGTTGAACATTAAGGTCACAATTCCAGTTTAAAATTTTAGACCCGTAGTCAGGGGGTTGAAATCAGAATTAATTAGGGAAAACTGGAAATTGTTTTAATCCCTTCAGTTTAGGTCTAAAATGGACGTACTATGTTTTCTTGCTCGTACTTGAGTGAATGTTAGAAAATATGTACATATTGAAAATATGTACGTTTTGAAAAACACGTTTTTTTATTACCTTAACAATACCTCAAAATAGCTAACTCTATAAAAAACATTGTCAATGCAAGTGTTGTAGAGCTTGAAATTCTGAACAAAATGAGTATCATCATTAATATTTTTGTTCATCATTAAGGTCGCAATTCTATTTCAAAAATTTTCAAATCAAGAGCTTGAAGCCAGGAGAAACCGAGTTAACTTAACAAAATCTAAAAACTGCGGCCTTAATATTGAACAAAAGTATTAAGTGCAGGTACTCATTTTACTCAGAATTTTAGGCTTTACAGCTTTTGCACTGACATTGTTTTTGGTTGAGTAAGCTGTTTTGAGATATTGTTAAGTTAAGGAGCTTAACAATAATATTAAGAACTTTGTCTCTCCTGGCTTCAAGCTCTTGATTAGCGATTAAGGCAAAATTTTGAAATAGAATTGCTACCTTAATGTTGAACAAAAATATTAATGATAGTACTCATTTTGTTCAGAATTTTAAGCTCTACAACATTTGCATTTACAATGTTTTTTTTTGGGTTAGATGTTTTGAGATTGTTAAGGTAATTAAAAAAAAACGTGTTTTTTAATAATAATATGTGACGGGGTAGCTCAAATTCAAATCACACAGAAATGTCACATAATTTCAAAATATCAACTTCTCGGGGCATAACTTTTTAAATATTTTTTATTTAATCTTGGTAAGACGGCACATCACAAATAGAACGGAACATAACAGATATACACAAATTAATAACTGGCGCTAATATAACTTTTTACATGTTAGCACACTCAAAACAGAACAGAACTCGAACTAACTAACAGCATTTCTTATTCGGCAGATCTCACAGAAGCTGGTCACGTGATTGCCGGTAGAGTTTATTTTTGAAATGGGTAGCGCGCTTTACATCCTGCCCCTCTGTTTCCGATTTATGTCTCGGAGAGGAAACAAGATGCTTTCTTGAATTTTTTTCTTAAGGGTGCAACTGGAATAGTTTCAGATTCTTGAAAAGGTGACAAGGCGGAATTGTGGTAAGATCCAATTCGCTCCGTAGGATTCCCCAGGCTAGCAATGTCATATGAGACCAGTGCGAGGGGCCCGGCCCTTAAAAAATTAAAAATCCGACCCTCAGGTGTATCAGGACCTGTCTTTGACTAATTACATCTGAATTTTCAGACTTCTATGTGCGGTAGTTTTCGCTAGCCATCGCACACAGACAGACAGACACACACACAGAGAGAGCGATTTATTATTTTATTAGTATAGATATAATTTTTTAGTATATTGTAGAATTAGGAAATGTACATATATAATGTTCTTACAATAGAAATAAAGAAATATTTCTGAATTGAAAATCCCCCCCCCCCCAATGCCTAGAAAGCTGAAAAAATACAAAGAAAAAAGAAATCCTCCTTTTAAAAATATTTTTGTTTTGTTTAACCAATAATGCTTTTGGAACAAGATAAAGTAGGGGAGACCGGGGCTAGTAGGCGCAGTTTTTAGTTATTGAGTTTTATTTTATTTTATTTTTTTTGTTGTTGTTTAAGTTTTTTTATGAAAATTTAACTGTATTTTTAAAGAATCACCCAACCGGAGCACCCACCAAATTTGGCATAGGTTTTATTGCTCCAGCGGAAAACCCTATGCACCACCAAGAAAAACCACCGCTAAGAAAACAGGCCCAGAAAAACCAGACGGCAAATAATTAAACATAGACAAACGTTCAGTAGTGAGACTCTCACTAGAAATAAAATCTACATACATAAGGTTACATAATTTGTAAACCAAAATAAAATTTAAACAAAGAACGAGAACACCTCTCGTTAAACACCAGCAGCACCAAAATAAAAATATCACAGATGTTCAAGTTACTGACTTGAAAAGTTATACAAAACTGGAATCACACATTGAACTAAATTATAAATTAAATTGACCTGCAAATATACAAATTGTATTAGACTAAAATAAACGAGTCCTTCGCCAAAGTCCTACAATATAATAGTTCGTATCATAGTTCCTAAGAAGGACACCATATACACTCTGAAACACAAAGGCTGTAGAAAGTAGTCCGAAATGTTCGTAAAAAGTCATAATAATGTTATTAAAAAGTTTTTAAAATACCATCATATGTAGCCGCACAACATGCCAATCACTGTTAGCACCGAAGATAAAAAGATAGTTCCGACCAGCAGACCAAGTGTTTCAATGTCACAATAAGGGTACAGCTTTATAGTACTTTCACCAGCTTGCAGTAAATACCACAAGAAGTAGACGTTCAAAACACATATTTAATAAATGAAAAATTCTTATTTAGCTTGTTATAGATATTTCGTAACTTATTATAGTTCCCACGACAGGCGAGAACTCTTCTGATATTCCATGCCACTGGACGGTTCCTAATAAAATCAAATTTCTCAGCAGACACTTGGCATGAGTCAAATAAAAAATGACGAACATCGCCCTTAGTATCACAACTGCATGTATCACTCTCTGCTTTTCCCATTTTTTTAAGATATGCCGGAAAGGCACCATGCTCTGTGTAAAAATAAACACATATCTGAGAATAACAGACATAATCGAAATTAACTTTACTCAATAAGTCATATGTAAAACGACCTTTTTTACTATTATTCCAATCAGTTTGCCAATCACAAATAAGTTTTTTAGACAGACCGACTTTTAACATGCAGATCAGCATAGGAATGTTTTCTTCAATATCATACTCATCGTTAAGAATCACTGATTTAGCAAGGAAATCAGCTCTTTCATTTCCATAAATGCCAATATGGGCCTTAACCCATCCTATGTTAATAATTTTATCACTCATTAATCTCAGATTATCGTAAATTCTCATTAAAAGATCTTCGTTAGGAAAAAGACGCTGGAGAGAGCAATACGATGAAAAACTATCCGTAAACAAATAGAAAACTGAAAACTGTGATGACCTGCACCAATCTATTGCATCAGCAATTGCAACTAGCTCTGCGTGATAGATCGAATTATAATTCTTAAGTTTTATCCTTTTTTCAAATATAGACTCATGGCCCCTGATCACAACATAAACTGCTGCAACCCCTTGATCCGTCAGTAAACAGAACTGAGTGACCAGCAAATGTATTATATTTCATCATTGGACGAATAAAATTAACATTATGAGAAGAATAAAAATACGGATAATCAAAAGTTGGTATCCCTCTTACTAGCTTATCCGAATCCATGCGACAAGAACAGGCATTGGGCTATAAATACCCGGAGTTTTGAGTTTGTAGCTTTTGTAGTTTATATTTAGCGTAAGCCTAAAGTAAAAGGAAAATTGTGCGCCAACCTACCCCGTCCCGAGGCAAGTTGCCTGTACCTATGGGGTAGGTTGGCACACGCTTTATAAAAATTTAAATGAAAATCAAATAAGACACGAGGTTATAGTCCAAGAGCCGGCAGCACAAAAACCTATGTTATCGAGCACAAGAAAGAAACCTTTATTTTATGGAAAAGTAGAAGTAGAGGAATCTAATGATCCATGTCTTCCGGAAGTGAAGTGGTGCATAAGCCAAAAGTTAATACCACCAGTGGTTGACTCGTAGGTTTATCATTGTGTTTTCCTAATCCCAGTTCTCCATGTTTTCATATCTTTGTTTGTAGGGCAAACACAATGATAAACCTACGAGTCAACCACTGGTGGTATTAATTTTTAGCTTATACACCACTTCACTTCCGGCAGACATGTATTAATAGATTTCCCTACTTCTATCTTCCATAAAATAAAGATTTTTTTCTTGTGCTTGATAACATAGAGTTTTGCGCTGTCGGCTCTTGGACTATTAAGAGAAATCAATTTAATTATTACCAGTAAGTTTAAACAAAGGCGTTATCGCCGTACAATGTAAATTCTAAATTATACAGGCATAAAAATAATGAATAAAACATTAACATTGAGTAGCTTCTATCCTACTGGATATCATCATCAGAGTTACAGTTGTCGCAAATAAAAAATCGAATGTATCCGTTAGGGCAAGCCTCGTGTGCCCAAAATCTTGCATTGCAACCACTTTTCTCGGTGTCTGCTGTTTTTCAAGCAACCAACACACAGCAGACACCGAGCCAACTTGTCCCGTGTTCAATGCGACTACTAGCCCCATAATAAATTTCTTCACAAAAGGGACACGTAATCCTCTAAGCATAAATAATCCAAGTAAATCACATATGGCGTAGGTACAGTTAATCGTACACTAAGAAAAACTGCACAAGTTAAATCCCAATTATTAAGATAAGTATTAGAAATTAGAAAAAGAATGAAGCAACAAAAAATTACTTATGAGTGCAAAAAAAACAAGAAAAATCGTAATAAATGTACACTGCACATAAGTAACGCTGCAAAACTACAATGAGGATTGTAAAA
Organism: Maratus speciosus; assembly: GCA_963932465.1. Taxonomy (NCBI): domain Eukaryota; kingdom Metazoa; phylum Arthropoda; class Arachnida; order Araneae; family Salticidae; genus Maratus; species Maratus speciosus. The sequence goes on from OZ010792.1 coordinate 314,692,302, forward strand.
AGCAAAAAGAAAGGCACTCTGTGACTGGTTGCGCAATCTACACACAAACAGATGATTTATGAGGACTGCGTCTACTTACCCCTGTAGCCAACTAGCCCTGGTCTCCCATAATACATTTATAACTCATTCTAAACAACATTACTACAAATCGATGTATTAAATCAATTTTATAACAAGTTATTTTCATGTTACTTATAAGTACCGTCAGTAGATAAAGGGTTAAAAAGTGTTGCTTGAAACAAACAATTTTATATTGTTTGAGTAATTTTGCCGTCTGTAGTGGCTAGTGTTGCCAGGTGTCCCGCGTAAATCATGGCTCTAAATGTTCTGGACATCAGCTATTTTTAGTGTTTATTTTGTAATCTTTAATCGCAGAGAATTCTGCTGTAAGATAAGAAGAAGAAAATTAGTTTAAAATACTAGTGTACAGAGCATTTGGTGCACCAATTTACGCGGGACACCTGGCAACACTAGATGTGTCTCTGGGCGAATGTCACATGCCATAGCCAATTAAATGTTTAAAAACTGACGAGGAAGGATCCTTGATCATTGATCATTATGTTGCAGCAATTTTGTTGCTTTCAAATTATTCCGTGTAACAGGAACTTTCTAAAAATAAGTTACAAGAACTTGTTTATATATAGGAGATTCTCAAAAGGTGTGATCATTAAATGTTAACAATATGTAATTTTTCAAATTTAAGGCCAATTTTTCTTTTATAGTATAGTATTTTGTCTATAAATATAATATATTAATATTTTTAATAGTATGTTCACAAAATTATACACAAATATTAAAAGACAGCAACTATTCTGGAAAATTCATTATTAAAGCATTTAATTAGTAGCCAGCTGTGTACGTTACAAATTTTGGGCATTTTTTTTTGCACGTACGTTACAGATTTTGGACGTTGCGCTTAGTATTTAAAAAATTCTTAAGACTAAGAATGTAGTAAATGCGTCCTATAATTGTATGTGTATACATATATACATATGTATAATTAACTTTTTGTTATCCAGTAATAAAAATAATAAAATCAAATGCTTTGTCGCGTACGTTACTTTCGGACATAACAAAATACAAAAAAATTCTTTATAGAAAAGTCCTCCTATCTTCAAAAAAGCAATAAATCAGCCTGCCATCTCTTAACGAAATTGTCAAAAAATCATCCGTTTGCTTTATGCATTCGTTGTTTACCATTAGAACCACCTGGAAAAAAGTTACTCTTTTTCTTCGTGGTACATTGGAGAAGTTAAGGTTATGAATGTCCGAAATTGGCCTCTTTAGCATAAAATAATAAAATTTTACGATATTTATGCAAAGCTTTTACAATAAATTATGTCATTTTCTGCCTCTGAATAAAATTAAAAACTCAGTGTAAAATAATAATAATAATAAAGTCAATTATAATTAAAGTTATGTTTGAAAGGCTTAAAGTTATGACGTGTGTCCAGTGCCCACCTTTTGAGACTCGCCTATATAGCGGTTTATCAAAATAGATGCACAGAGATGTGATGTTACTTGTAAGTTCTTGATCATAAGTACAATATATCTTTAAAAGGAATAGCCGTATCAAAAAATTTGACATGGAGACAATTTAATTTTCTTTCTTAAACTAATAAAGTTTGTACAGATTTTTAAGAATCAAGTCTCTTAACAACTAAGAATATCGAAAGTACTTTTGATATTCTTTCAGAAATCTGGAATTTTCGAAAATCCAGCTTAGTCTCTGTCCAGATGATGTCGGATTTTTCAAGTTATACTGTATTAACTAATCTAAAATTTAGTTATTCAAAGTGATTAGTTAATTCAAAGTTAAAAACAGGAAATTAATTTTTTTAATCTAAATTAATTATATTTTTCTATAAGTTTCCTATTTTTGACCCTCAGGTCATATATCTGTAGCTTGGAACAAAAAGGGCCAATGTCCAAAATTGAGAAATTTCAGTTAAATGCACGAGTGAATTCAGTATGCCATATAAAGTAATTGTTAAAAGGGCCAAAGTCCTCCGAATATTAGATTACTGAAAACAAAATATTTTATGGAGGCCAATGTTACTTACTATTAATGTAAAAATGGCCAATTTAAAATGAAAAAAAAAGTAAATCAATGTAACATTACATTGTAGTGAGAAAGACATTACTGAATTTAAAGGTACAACTTTGAAAAATAATAGTACAGAAATCGTAGCAAGATTCGTAAAATTCCTCAAACATAAATTCCGTTTCCTGCCATTTGAAAAAAAATGGAAATTGGCCCTTTTTTGTTCCAAGGTACAGACATAATGATTAACATCGGAATAATTCCTGAGGAAATTGCCATAAAATAAAAAACTTTCTCCTGAAACAAAAGCAATAAAAGATTTATTTTTATATTAAGAAATTAATATAAAACGAAAATGCATTTAAAGAATTTATATTTTAATTTTTATTATTTTAATTTTGTGCAGTTTTGAAAAAATATTAAATTGTTACAGTTTTTTAACGTATATAAATATTTTTTTTATAAAGACTAGCTCAAAAAATCTCTTTGCATTTTGTGCAATAATTATTGTAATTCACAAGAATATCATTTGTAAAAAACAAAACAAAACTTTCAAGAAAAACGATTACATTATTATTTCTCTAAAAAAAAATTTCTAAACCAAATGACTGTTTAAACGTTTTTTTTTTTTTTTTTTTTTTTTTTTTTTTTTTTTACAAAATATAATAACATAAAAAATAAATTCATAATTTTATACAAGTTAACATTTATATCTGACTGTTAATTTCACAGTTTTATTAAAATATGGGAGTGATGAATACATTTGCAGAGTGCTTTTTTGTGAGACTTGTAGTTTTAAAAAATTACAAAGAAAAAAAAATTAAGTGTAACCTGCTAGACACTACACCTTAATGTAACAATTTCTGTACGAAATAATATATTTTTGGATACATGAAATGTGATTTTACTTAAATTACATTTAGATTGAATTTTAATAAACTAATCAAAATATGTCCCTATCCATATAGATTAATTTTTGTATATATTGAATAAACTCAATTCATGAATTCAAACTATTGGAATAATTTGTGTTATTCTTTCAAAAGAATTTGTTTAGATTTTAAATTGCTAATGCACTTTCTAATTACGTTTAATTAAAATTTTGCAATCGATATGAAAACATCCAATGGAAATCTCTTGCTTACAATTTTCCGATTAAAATTTTACATTCCTAGAAAATCCATTTTGCATATACATACTGCTATTCGCGGAATATATTTAAATTCTTAGAGAATTTTAACACTACATTGAATAGTTTTGTAGAATAATTTTTATGAGTTAGTTAATTAGAGAAATTTGTTTAAAGTTTGCGTATTGAAATGAGAAAAAAAATGAAAAATAAAAAACATTCAAAAGCAAATATTATATCACTCTAATTTTTATTATATGCATGTTGAATTAATACTGCACATCTGAACGTTTATGTCTTTGTAAATGTTAAGCTATTTTAAAAGATATCACGAGATTTCTTTTTCATTCGGTTATTTTGATATTGAATAGTTATCTCGATTTATATTCAGACCTGAAATCGTTCTAATATTACTTTACACAAAGATGTATTTCCGAAACTTTTTAAGTACAATTTTCTCAAAATTTAAAGATATAAACCAGGGGTCCCAGAAAAGTGTATATCGAATCATGTAGGTCGTTTCGATACTGCAATTTTATTAAAGGTCTATAGAAAAATGTTATTTAAAAAGCTTGAATTGCGATAAAAGATTACGAAACGGAGGTGTCTTTTGTATTTCGAATTTGACATGATTATGTTACGTTAGTGTCGATATAGAACTTATAATCAAATTATGTATGTTGAAGCACGATATAACATTTTAGCATTTGCAATAATTTAGTACATGAAAGGGTTGAAGCGTTATAAAACTCGTGGAGGCCCTGGACAAAGATCCATTTTAGGTGTAGCTCTAATTTTAAAAATACCAATGTAAGTAAACAATGAATAATTATTTAACTATACAGGGTCTGTCCAGGAAGTAATCAGACTGAATTTTCTGAGCCAAACAAAATGCCAAAGGGGCGAAGTTTGTGGACGGCACGGGGCGCTGTCAGCTGCAGAATCTGGTTGAAGTCAGTTGGCCTTAAGCTATTGCAGGGCACAGATCGCTCGTGAAGCAGACACGTCTTTGAAAGTGGTGTTATGTTGTCAGAGTGCAGCGGAGTGCCAAGCAGCGATACGCCATAAATGTTTGTGTAAAATTAAACAAATTGGCTACAGAGACGCTTTCCATGCTATTAGAAGTTTATGTAAAGAATTCTTTGTCCAAAGCTCAAGTGTTTTTTTTTTTTGGGGGGGGGGGCACAAAACCTTCAAAGAGGGGAGTTACGATCATCCCAGTGGGCGTCCATCAAGTTCTCGGACTTTAGACAATGTGGCCAAAATTAAAGCGTTTTTGTACCCTTGTCGTCGGATCAGTGTCCGAATGATTGCGAAGACGTTGGGAAATAAAAAATAAAATTGATTGTACATCAAATCGTGAAGGAAGAATTTCAAATGTAGAAAATTTGTGCCAAATTGACTTCAACACATCCTTCAAAGTGACTCAGTTCCTGGCAAAACACAGCGTCGAAACGCTTCCTCAACCACCGTGCAGCCCGACATGTCACCGCCGACCTTTTTTCTATCCCCTCGGTTAAAATTTAGCTTAAAAGGTTAGCGGTTTGATAATTTGGAGAACTTGCAGAAAACGTAATGAACGCTATGAACAGAATTCAAGTTGTAGACTTCCAGGCGAGCATAAGTGGTTGGCAGAGTCATTGGAAACGATGTATTAATGCAGGTGGAGGCTTTTTTAAAGAATATTAAGTGACTGTTAAATTATTTTCAAATAAACGAATTTTTTGGAATCAATCTTATTAATTTCTTGTCAGGTCCTGTACATATATATATGTTTTTTAATGGCGTTGTTTATGGCGTTTACACATGACAGTATGGCTCTATGCTGATAGTGCCTCTATGGCTTGAGAGTAATCTCTAAATGTATGCTTTACGGTACTGGGATATTACATATACATTTCGATATCAAAAACTAAATATATTAATCACACAGGAATGGTAATGACTCACAAACATGTTACAATATCCGAATAGGTAAAGTAATATGAGTAACAGAAAATGCTGTTTGATATTATACCAAACAGTCATCGATTATTTTATTCTTCAAATATAGCCGAATAGCATAACAGATAACAGAGTTCAATGGGTAATATTAATTGCAATTTCTCAAATATATCTCGTTACTATTTGCGACACAATATGCATTTCAAAAAGGAGGAGGAGTTAACATTAAAAAAATCGCAGCGTTACGGAGTTTAATTTTGACAATTAGTTTTTTGACTTACAGAGGGCGATCGGTATGATATTATCGATACTAGATAAATCTTCTCAAAAAAGGATTGTCAAAATCAGTGAATTTATTAAAAGATACATGTTATATATATATATATTTAAAACCACAAACAAAATATCAAAAACTATCATTCACCATATCTAAAATGAAACTCACATCGAAAAAATTAAAATAACCAACATAAACTTTAACTCTTAAAATCAAACTGAATAACCAAACTAAAGAAAATATATATAATTGCAAAACATAACAGAACAGAACAGAAGGCGAGCGGTATGGCTAATGACATACTCTGCAGGGTTAAGTCAGACTTTACGCATGCAACATCCCCCTTCACTCGCCAAGACCAAAATTGAAAATATGAAAAAATGAAAAACTATGAAAAACTAAACAGAACTACAACATCCACCAAAATATCTCACTAACTCATTAGATCAATCAACTCATCAAAACCTCCATTCTCATCCATCACTGAGTTCAGTTGAGTTCCGTACCTGCTACTCTTAATAAAATCACTAGTTATTCTCCTGATGAAATTGCGACGATAACCATGCTTGAATCCCAAGCGGCAGCACTCTAAAATATCATTAAACATATCTTTAACTCTAGTACTCAGTTTTTCAATTCGTATTAATCCATTTCTAAGTACATTTCTTTTAATCGAAACATACACGTTGGAATCAAAATATAGCAGCTTTAAGGTATTAAAGTTGAAATCATTTCGCTTGTCATATAACTTAGATATAAAATTTTCACTTTCTATGCTTAGGTTCACATCTAGAAAATTAATATTTTTACAATTCTGGGAGGAGGGTTCCAGACTCAGAGACATAGCATAATATGTAAAATCAATATTTTCAATATCATTGTTTAATTTGACTATCAAAACATCATCTATATATCTGTAGGATAATGTGTTACTGTTTAAATTATTATTTCTTTCATATATATGTAAGTAAATGTTTGCCAAAATGGAACTGCAACTCCCCCCCCCCCCATTGGAATACCCCGAATCTGTTTAAATATTGTATTTCCTTCGTAAAGGTAGTTTTCTTGTACTACTAACTGAAATAAATTTATGAAAAAATCATTATGAACATCCAAAGTACTATTTTTATTATAAAAATCTACTATTTTTTCTTTTAAATCTGTCAAATCCATTGTGTTATAGAGATCTGCAAAATCGTAAGCGAATAAACCAGTAATATTTTTTAATTTATTTAGAATTTTAAATTAATTTTTTTAGAATTTATATATATATATATATATATATATATATATATATTAATACCTACTCATCAGCTGCACAATTCAGAACGATTAAATGCGAAAAATATTTCTTCTAAATATCTAAAAACAAATATATAAAAATATCTAAATTTGTTTTGTTTTTATTTTTTGTTGTGGGGAGGGGATTGTTCCACAGTTGTGGGAATTGTCTTTTTGTTTAAGTAGACTGGAAGATTGTTCTTAATACTTTATTAAAATACTTTTAACGGATTCTCATAAGATTTCATGTTTGAGAAATATCCTACGCACATATACCTGTAAACAAAGAAATTGAAAAACATATTTTTATGAATCGCATTGTATGGACAATATATATTTTTGGATAAATTGTCATAAAAAATACTGTGTGTACTAATCTTTAAAAAGTTCTAAGTAGAATATCTAGATACTCTGAAATAATTGTACTCTTGAGGACGAGTGGTGGACGAGTGTGAATCGCATTGTTTTGAGTTACTAACATTGTGTAGAACGATATATCAGTTCTGCACCTTTATAATAGGACCGGAAAGGTTTGGAAGGATTTAAAAAATCTTTATTATCATTTTTGTTATTATTGTAATGTTAGAACTTTTAGAAATGCCGTACAACTCATATACGTATTTGTTGTTCGGAAATTCTCAAAATTACAGAGGACAAAATAGTAAGTAAGTGGTTAGTACGACGAAATTACAGTCCTACTAAACATAACTAAAGTAAATGATGTGCATCAATGAATAATGTTGACAAAATTAGAAACTCAGTTATCCCGAAATATTGTCTTTCACCCATTTTGGTAAGTTAGCTTTTGAGAAAATTAACATATTTACAAAGTGTTTTAATTTTATAAATGAAATTAAATTCTCTACAAAATATACATGAAAACCAAACAAAAGAAATTCAAGTTAAAACAAAAAATATGATCCATGTTTATTAATTTTGATTTTTTTAAATTATATATTTTGAAGATTTTTACAATTACTTATCTTTTCTTTTTTTCAGGTAGAATTGAAAGCCAAAATAATAGGCGTTATAGAAAAAAAGAAATAACGGTTCGAAATCATGCAACCTGCAATTAAAAATCGTCATAAAATAGTTTCTTGCAAGTATTATTTTGTCATACACGATCAAATTATTAATTGATATTTACAATATTATAAATATATTTTTTATTTGAAAGATAAATAAATAATTGGCAAAAGAAGTAATAAACTAAATTAATTACAGTCTAACATTAGTTCAATGTTTGTCATTTGAAAAAATGCTGCCTCCTTAACTTGCATATAGCACACATCCATCTGCGAAATTTGTTTGCCACGATTATTTTACAAAGATATGGTAATTATTCTCAGTGTTTGATAAGTACGAAAGCTATTCGGAAACTAACATCTGTTTCGCTGTATTTACAAAACCCACATACATTCGGCATAATTTTTATTTACATCTGAAAGGTACAGCTGACGTCTATATTCCAATACAGTCATCATGTACATTCAACTTCTGTCATAGCGTTTTGCCAACTTACCAATCCCTTCTTCATAAAACTCAGCCACCAACGAATTCAACGAACTTGTCACAGGGGTTTGAAGTTCCTCATCGTCCGTAAATTTTTGTGCCCCAAACGACTTCTTCATTTCAGTGTTATAGATGGCAATCAGAAGGAGCCAAGTCCGGGCTGTAGGGGCGTGATTAAACACGCCCCATTTGAATTGGTGCAAAAGATATTGTGTTCGTCGAGCACTACACTTCCCTCAAGTCTTAGTGCAATATACAACACACAATTCACGATGAATATTTGTTGATAACTGTTTGTTTGCACAATGAAATCTTATCACTCCTCGTACCTCGCATTTGGCGGGATTTTCAATACCAGCGCACATTTTGTGACGTTATAACCAGCAAAGCACGGCAGCACGACACTCTCACTAGAATAGCTGGAAGCTTACTAAATCACAGATTGCTATTGATCACAGATGGTTCCGCTCCACCCACTACTACTAGCGCCACGTCACAACGAGGGTTAGTTTCCGAATTACCCTCATTTATCCATAGAGATTTAATCAAAAACGAACTTCGATTTTATCGAAGGACGTTAGAATACTTAAAATAGATTCCTTGGATTATTTTTCGCCACGTTTGGCTCCCGATTTCGCAGTTTCCTAATAGATCCTGCTGTTGCGATTTTCCTTTTTTAGAAAGTCAAAATTTCCGTAACACGGAATAAAGAAGGACCGTAATCCACGGAATTCCATTACAATGTTGTGTTATTTTCTACGTATTTTGCCTTTCACGTCATAGCAAAAGAACTGTTAGGACATTATGAACAACCTTAAGAGCATTATAATTTAACTGAAAAAATCACCTTAGTTTTTGTTAACTGAAAACTCTTCTTCTTATATTCTCTGATTATTATTGAAATAAACTACTTTTGTTTTTAAATTCTGTGCCTTAGCACCCTTTTAAGGTAATTGCACCTAAGAGGTTATTTCAAAGTGCATTAAGTAAACATATCAGCATTTAAATTTTTGTAAAAACAGGGAATATTTTTAAGCTGTGTTACATTTATCAATTGAATAATAAAAGGAAAAGTGCCAGTTAAACTGATGGCATTGATCTCATTGGCTGTTCACACTAATTGTATATTACACTCTTCTTTCAATGGGTAATGCCTCTCAAAAAATAAAAAATCGACAAAAAAACCTATTTATCTAAATTAAGGAAGGATAAGCTCCCCAATTTTCTCCCATTATATTTAACAAATAAACCTCCAAATCTAATCAGGGAAGCACCTTATCAAAATAAACTGGTATATCAAAATTTGTAGCAAATCGGATAATTCTGCATGAAAAACACATTTATCTAAATTAAGGGGGGGTGCCCTTCTTTATACTTAACTAATAAACCCCCAAAACTATTCAGCTAATCGCCTTATCATGAACCTATATTCAAAATTTGAAGCAAATCGAATTTTTCTATAAAGAGTTATCGCGATACGTACATACATACGTACATACATAAAAACGTACATACAGAATCTGGAGGCACATTAGCTCTCAGACTTTGATAGCCAATGGGATAAAAAATTAAACTTCATCATAGCACCAAAATATGAAATAACTTCTAGGGCCAAATGAAGCAAAACAGACCTAACTAATCAAGGGTTTTTAATATACTATGTATCTACTAACTGAAAATATTTAATTATAAATTTATTTTGAATCGTATACATACTATAATTTTCCAAGAACGTACGATGACACCAGTTTTTTTTTTTTCGTTTATCTTATTAGATGAGAAAGGCAAGTGACACACTCTTGAAACATCCTCGAAAGAGCTGAACTATATAGGGTATTTTTAAGCATATAAAAACAGTGGCCTCCCCAATAGTAAAAGAATTATGGTGGAATTTGCTTATATATCAAAATAGTCAGGCTATGTCCATTTTGAGCCATTGTGTTACCATTATTGTTTTTCTTAGCCGTTGCCAAGTGTTTATCTACTGTTGAACACCCCGCTCTCTGTGGAGCTTACCAACAAACAAAAAACATGCAGCAATATTAGTGTTAAACATGTTTTATACGATGCACATACATATGAAAGTAATAGCTATGAGACACCTACCATTCAGGAATGCCTGATAAGTTTTTGTTCTGCATTTATTTCTTCATTATTATTAGTATTATTATTGAAAAATACATTTAAATGAAATTATGTAATTTATAGAAAAAACATAAATCACACTAAAATTAGACTATCATTTACCTGAGAGTGGAGGACGTATTTCAAACAGGTTTCCAGAGGAAAGCACCAGAAACCACCAATAATAGAAACGCCTACATTAATAAGAAGAAAATATAACTGTTTATAAATAAGCATCCTTTAACATGGATTTTCAATAAAAGTAAATGACAGTAATAGGTAACATTCAAGGTTTTATCAGACAGGGACCCATTCAGCTCAGTAGTTACCATACTAGCCACAAAACGAGACGTTTTGTCAGAAATTCACAGGTTCGAAAGCAACACGATTTGGATAGGATGACTAGGCAAAGTTTTCAAGATAGTCCTTTTACGAGAAATAAATTTCTCCTTACTTTCCCTGTGAAATTTATACCTTGGAGGTTCTTGTTACATCCGTATGGCCCACACGTCTAATGCTTATTAACCACATCTCATCCCATTGAAAGAACTGTGTAAATAGCAAAGAAAACTTTCAAATTCGCAGACACCATCTCTCACACCCCTGAGTTAACACATCCTAGCGAGATATGAAATTGATTGAGGGCCGAGAGTACGGTGATTTGTCGAATATTATTTTTTCAAATAGGCATAGAATTAACAAACGATTTTTTTTATTATATGTAATTTTATAAATATTGTTAATAAAAATAATGACTTTTTGAATACTAATACAATTTATTCAGCATAAATAAAATGAATTTCATACAGATAAAAGTCATAATATTATGTATGAAATAATCTCAAAGAATATTTTAAATGTGATATAATATAATATATTAGTTTGAAAATATAATATGTAAAACACAGAGTTTATTTTCCTTTTACATGTTATTCCGCATTGTAAAAAAGTATACATATCAAAAGAAAACCAATTTTTAAATAAACATTTTCTTGTTCTTTTTTTCTCAAATTAAATTCTTCTCAACATTTATTCTTCTGATATTCATAAAAATTGACTAACATTCACATATTTCTATTAGATGCTAACGTTTATACCATTCGTGCATAATACATTTTGAATATTTAAGTTTATAGAATACAGAACGAATAGTTTTTTCATTATGAACATTTTAATTAATCGTATAGGATAAAGTTTTGCTAGATAAGAAAGTGTGCTGTCCTTAACATTTTATATTTTTATAACGTTTTAAAGATATATTAAAATACTAGGGTAGGCTGATAAGTAATGCACACATACTTGTAGAAAGCGATCAAAATTACCTTCAGAAGCGCACCTGGTGGCATGTGGAAGTAACATTCCCCTCCGTACGCGTGTGTAGATATGAAGTCGCGACAATCATCCAGTGTGTTTTGAGAAGCGTGTGTATGGAAACGTGTTCTACTGCTATGTCAATGCGCGATGTCATCGAATTTCTAACTGCTCCAAAAGTGACTCATTGAGAGAGTCATCGTCATTTAAATGTGATGATGCTATCGATAAATTTTACTGTAAATCGATCGGCAGTAAAATTTCGTAATTGCGAGCCTAGAAAAGCCATAATTGCTGATGAAAAACGCAGCGGACGTCTGATCACTGCCTAGACAATAAACATCGCAAACTCGTAGACGATTTGATTCAAAATGACCGTAAAAATTCATCAAAAGTACATCGTAAATCATATTGTAAGGGAATGTGTCGTCTTCATTATTAAACAACTGGGATACCGTAAAATTCGCAACTGCAGACGCTCTTCGAAATCTGAAGTTTGAACAGATTCCACACCCTCATTACTTCCTCGATCTTGCGATTATTATTTTTTCCTCTGCTCAAGAGAGACTTACAATACAATCATTACACCTCGGATGATGAGGTGAAAGCGTTTTTGAAGTTCCGGATTCGGGAAATGTCGGAAGAAACACACAGTTACGGAATAAAAAAACTTGTTACAAATTCGGAGAAATTTGTTAGCCTTAGCGGTGACTATGTTGAAATATAAATATATGATTGCGAAGCTTAAGAATTGTACTTTAATGTATTTTTTTTTCGATCTTGCTATTTGTTTTTATTCGTGTTCTGCAAGCATGTGTGCATTTGTTTTCAGCCTACCCTCGTAATAATGTCGGGGAAATACAAAAGCACACATAATCAATAAAAGTAGATTTGTATCAGAATTTCTTAAACTAAATCTTTTATAAATAAAATATAATGGAACTCCTTTCCTAATAACGTAATAGTTTCAAGTATGAGGAGTAAAAAAAATACTTAGTATTGATAAAGAATTTTACAAATACAGATTTTCATTAAATTTTAATCGACCCCATTTCAAGATGTTTTCGTGTTCGGGTTACTTTGAAAAAGACATTCTTACTTGATACATTTTATAATTAACCAAATAGTTTTATTAAAGAATGCGCATAAAGGAAAGTATGTCAAATGAAATTTTTGAAAATATTCGTTTCGGAAGAGGAAATTCTTTCAGAAAATACAAAGAGAAATGTTTGATCATTTTCCAATATAATTCCACTGTATGGAAAATATTTTTTCATTGAAATATTTTTCGCTATTGAGAAAATTTTAATGACTGATAAAGTTTAGTTTAAAGTGTTCGTATATTTCAAAGACAATATATTAGCAAGTACATAATCTTAGATAAATATGCAATATGTCCTTTTTTAATGCTTTACTTGTTAAAGATAAGCAGGTAATGTAAATATAAAATGAATTCAAAACTAGTATGTTGTGGCCATCACAAAACTTTCTTCTATATAATCACGTCAATTAAATCATTTAAATAGTACAAGAAATTACATGAATTTAGCACCAATTCATATCAAAGTATATCTGAATTTGAAGTTTGATGAAAATTCGTGCATTAGTTCTTGAGATAGAGCTACAGCGGGAATTCTGAAAAATGTAGCATAGCAGCGCCACCTGTTGAGCGATTTACACTAAAAATAAACAGCACTAAATGATATCAAGGTATTCCTGAATCTGAAGTTTGTTGAAAATCTAAGCGTTAGTTCTTGAGATAAAGCTATTGCGGAAATCGCAAAAAATACAGCATAGCAGCGCCACCTGTTGAGCGACTTACACCAAAAATTAAACAGCACTAATTTACACGTCAATTCATGTCAAGGACTAACTAAATCTGAAGTTTGATGAAAATCCGTGCAATAGTTCTTGAGATACAGCTCTTGCGAAAATCGTGAAAATGCAGCACAGCAGCGCCACCTGTTGGGCGATTTACACCAAAAATTAAACAGCACTAATTTATATCAAGGACTAACGAAATCTGAAGTTTGATGAAAATTCGTGCATTTTTTCTTGAGTTAGAGCTATTGCGATAATCATGAATAATGCAGCATAGCAGCGCCACTTGTTGGGCGATTTTCACAAAAAAGAAATCAGCACTAAACTATATTCTGTACTAACTGAATCTGAAGTTTTATGAAATTCCGTGCAGAAGTTCTGGAGATATAGCTATTTCAAAAATCGTGAAAAATGCCGCATAGCAGCGCCACCTGCTGGGCGATTTTCACCAAAAACTAATCAGGTCTAGTTTATATCAAGGTATAACTAAATAATAAGTTTTGTGAAATTCTGTGCATTAGTTCTTGAGATAGAGCGCACACAAAATTTTTGTCACATACAGACTCACAGACAGAGTGACAGAGTGACAGAGTGACAGACAGACTCACAGACAGACATTTTCTGAAAACCATCAAATCGTGTTCTGGGCATTCTAAAACGTGTAAATCCGTCGAAAACTGGAAGTCGAAAATTTTCACGAATCCAATACTTTCTTCTTGTAAAGATAGAAGAAAGTAATAAGGTAAGAAAAAGGATTGCGGTTATGAAATAGTCTGCTTGTTAATTTTCAAAAAAGTACAATCCTAAAATTTAGATGTGACATCCGACATAGATAGGCAAATAGACACTAAATAATAGACAATTGTTGGTGAAAAACGCAGCGGACGTCCGATCACTGCCCAGATGATAAACATCGCAAACTCATAGACGATTTGATTCAAAATGACTGGGGAATTCTTCAAAAGTATATGCAAACCATATTGTAAAATCCAAGGACTGTGTCGTCTTCATTATTCAACAATTGGGATACCGATAGACAAATTTGGTCAATTACAAAACTTTTTCTTTTGCTCCAAAAAAATTATGACAAATCATTGTATATGTGTATGAATTCTTTGAAGGTCAAAGTTAAATATGTTTCCTCAACAGAGTGAGAATTATTTAGGCAGGATTTGAATCGGGGACTTTGGTTATGAGCGCCTATGCTATGACACAGCTCGACTCATATGATATCATGCGCAAAACAATTCAAGTGCTTGATAGTAAAGAATGTTCCAAAATTCATGCGAGAAGTAATTTTGATAGAAAACACAGGCTTTTAATTAAAAATTGCAAATTTTTTATCGATTCCTAAAGTATGCACCATTGAATTATTTATGGCATACTATATCGGGTAAATAGCATCCACGGCCTTGGTCGATCCAAAATTAACGCAAGATTTTAATTTTGCGCCATTTGTGCCTAAATTTGAAGTTTTGTTTGTGGACATGTGGTGTCAACAAGACGGAGTCTCATACCATGCACAGCATATAACAATACAATTACTACATGAGTTGTTTCCTGGTAGTGAAATATCTGGTTTTGATGATAAGAATTGGCCACAAAATCATGCTATTTAATGGAGACTTTTTGTCTTTGGGGATTTTTGAAGTCTAAGATTTATGCCAGCAAGCCTACGACCACCTACGCCTTGAATGAGGATATTGAACGCAGTATCAATTAAATTCGTCCATATTTCTGAAATACAGTCATGAAAAATTCAAACAAAAGAAAGCGTATGTGCCAGCAATGCAGTGGATGCTATTTACCTGATATGCTATTCCATACATAACTTTACCCTTATTCTTTATCAATAAAAAAAATACAATTTTTAATTATAATTCTAATGTTTTCTATCAAAATTACTTATTGCATGATATTTGGGATACACTTTATAACCATGTATGCAAACCCGCAGCCTTGAACCAATAAAAACATCTTACACATCGAAACTATATTACTTCTTGAATAATATTTATATAAAAATGAAAATCAATCCACATAATTAAGTTTAATTTGGTGAATGTTACTCCATAAAAGTTGAGACAATTTTACCAATAGAGCGAGATGTATCTCTGCCAGGATTCGAATAAGAGAACTTAGCTACATACACCATTACTTAGCCACTGAACTACCCAGCCTGGCAATTCACTACCTTGACTGCATGATCAGATAAGAAAACCTACAACAGTATATCGATGAATACATGTTACAAATGGAAACCCCATTACTTCATGAATAATAATTATATTTATGCAAATGAACTCCATGTAACAGAAAGCTATTAGATGAGAACAAAGTTGATTTCCATATAAAATATATAATATATACAATTATATATAGCATAGCGAGTAATGAAGTTTCTACATGTAGCATGCTTTTATTGGTATAATGCTCCGCGTTCGCAGATCTGATGATATCAACAAGTGAATGAAATGTGTCTGGCCGGATATGATCTGGGTAGCTCAGTGACAAAGCACTGGCGCATATAGCCAAGGTTCCAGGCTCAAAAGCATCCATAGAAATTTTTCTGTCTGTTTGGAAAAATCATTGAACTCTGACCTCCACTTAATTATTCAAAGTTATAACGGTTGTTTTGGATATATATAATGTGTATATGTAGTTTAATGTTTTAATCAGGAATAGTAAACATATTGAGGTATATAATTTTACTCTTACTATTTAAAAGTCTATTTCAACAGCGAAATTATGCACCAAACCAAACTGTTGTTTCTATGATACATACTAAGAAGTAAGAAAAATTAAATCATAAACAAAAATCCTAAATAAAGCATCACATTTACAGAAACCATTTACATAGACAAATTAAATTTTCATTCCTAGAAACGTAATTAGGCAGTTCACAAAGCGTATTATAGAGTTTTCTCTGATTAGCAA
Source organism: Maratus speciosus (assembly GCA_963932465.1). NCBI lineage: Eukaryota > Metazoa > Arthropoda > Arachnida > Araneae > Salticidae > Maratus > Maratus speciosus. Next base: position 314,708,682 of record OZ010792.1, read on the forward strand.
TATATAACTAAGCTATTTTAATAATGATTATGAAATAATCTGCAATTCACTGCCACTAATATTTTTGCAAACTTAGAATAATTTTTTTTATGTACTATGCATCTGTAATATCATCACAGGTCCAATTTTTTAATATCTCGCAGATTTATAATTCTATTTAAAAACATAATGCTTATTTAGAATGGTTATTTCTTATAACTATTTTAAGTTTAAAGATACAGACATTTCGTTTCTTTTTTCAATAATCCTTATACAGAAAAGAACTCTCACTTTGATAAGTTTTGTTTACAAAGGTTGTATGAGAGTTTAAAAATTGTATGACGTTTTGAAAAATAATCGGATGGCTATTTAAATAACATAATTTTATTTTGAACAGTACTTTGAATAGTTTTGCTGTTTACATTTCTTGCGTATATTTAACGGGTAGAAATATTGAAGCACGTTTGAATGTTTTGGAGCTATTTATAGATTTCTATGCTTCAACACAAATACACGTGTAGAAGCATATAAATCAAAAAATATATTAGGGATTCATTTACTTTTCAAAATAAAAGTTAATGAAAAGCATTCCCCTAGCATTATTCCAGTTATTCTAAAATATTGCATAATACTTTTACCACATTTTTTTCTTAGAGTCCATGTTCCTATCATGTTAACACATTTTGTAAATTACGTTCGTAGACTTCAAGGTTACCTTTAATTTGTAATTTTGTTTTTGAATGGTTTTCTTATGGTTAAAAGTGGTTTAGTACGAAATTTTTTATTTTGTTGTTTTTGCCCTTAAAAACATTTCGAAAAAATCATGAGGTTTGAAACATTTTATCTTAACATGAAGTACAAGTTGTACTGATTCAATGATAGCTGTTCGATCGTTGTTACCAGCTGCCGCTTCTCCTTTTATCAATCCCTTCATTTAAAAAAAATACTTCCCAAACTATTACGTCCAAACTCTGTTTACTTCCTTATAAATTGGTACAGGGTTTTTATTCTCCTACAATGTTTCATTTTCGATTCTGCAACTTTTATGTCAAATAAAAGTAGTTGCATGCAAAAATAACAGTTACTTTATTCGAAATCACAAAAGTATATTTAAAGAAGAGATAAAACTATAATTTTCTGTAAAAGTAAAACAGTGTGTCCATAATACCAAAAGTAAAGGAAACACAGTTTTTTTTATCGTAATTTCCCCCTTATTTTATTCGGATGTATGGCATTTAAGCAATACGATAATCAGTAACGGAGAAACTGGTAGTATTTTATAAAAGTAATAGTGACAAAAACATGTTAGCGTAAAGAAATTTTACTTTTACTTATCAAATATTTAAAAAGAATATTTATTACAAAACTTAAAACCAATCTTGGATACAAGTCTTTAATCAACGAAACAAAAAGTTACATTAATCGGCGCTTCTAAATAGTGCAAAAAATTACATAAAAGTTACATGATATTGACAGTTTTTTCTCTGTTATTTTGTGATTTGTGTGCCTATTAATTTTTGTATTGGGTAATGATATTCACTTACTAAATACGTAAAATATACTCTTACAAAAAAATATAATACATTTAAAATAGTGTGTAGACTTGACAGCAATATTGAATGAGTTATGGGTATTTTGGTACGTGGATTCGTGAAATATGTTGTAAAACTCTAATATAGAAAAAGGGATGAAATCGGAATATTGTCATTTAAATGTGTTAAATATAAAATAATATTATTCAAATTAGAAATACGTTTCTCTTCATAATATATGGACGTCATAATACGTAATTCATGATACGAAGAGAGTGCAAAATGCATAGAATACGGTTTAGACGAAAAATCATGCAAATATTCTGTCTATTCCATAATCTTGAACTGACTATAAACTACGGCGTGTTAAATTCCAATTATGATATTTGCTTCTTTAGAAAAACGGGTAAATATGAACAGGTTTTAGAAAATAAAACAAGCTATAATACAATAGATGGCGCTTCGTATCGTCATCACATGATTATGTACACCGATGAAGTAAAATCAGAAAACAGATGTTAAAGAACAACCATGAAAATATTAAAGTTTTAATAAATATATTACAGCTTCACCGAAGCCTTTATCAAGATCAATAAGAATGTTCTACTGTTGCAAGTTTTATAATCCAATGATCTGAAATGCTGTCATGTTTTTGAATTCATGTTTTTGAAGTTATCCCTCATATTACTAACTTTATTTGTTATTTGCATTTTGAAGCTTAAGTCTATAGACGTAACGATTGGGTAACTCACCTTATAATTTAGCAAGTTAAATGTTGCTGTAACATTAGACAATGAATTTTTATGTGTTATAATCTTCGTGGCTAAGAGTATGTCAATAAATATTAAGGTAAAAATAAAAATAATATTAGATAGAAGGATGAAAACGTAAACAATGTTTTATACTTGCATTATATTTAGGGCAACTGTCTTGATAAAGTCTTACTTGTCTTGATAAAGTCTTCTTTGATAACCGAAACATGTAGACAATATATTAAAGCTGTTTATTTGGTTTTATTTATCACCTTTTATATTTATCTCTTGCCTTTTAGTACATTATTACTTTCAACTATCTTTACAAGAAGAAAGTACAGGGTAAGTAAAAAATTTTGAATTCCGGTTGTCGATGGATTTATACGTTTTAGAAGCTTCTGAACGCGATTTGATGAATTTAAAAAATGTCTGTCTGTGAGTCTCTCTGTCACTCTATCACTCTGTGAGTCTGTATGTGATAAAATTTTTGTGGGCGCTCTATCTCAAGAACTAATGCACAGAATTTCACAAAACTTTAGATTCAATTAGAACTTGATATAAACAGGCACTGATTACGTTTTGGTGTAAATCGTCCATCAAGTGGCGCTGCTATCCTGCCCTATTCACGATTTTCTCAATAGCTATATCTCAAGAAATAATGCATGGATATTCAGAAAAACTTCAGACTCAGTTAATTCTTGATATAATTTGATGGTGACTACTTTTTGTGAAAATCGCCGAAGAGGTGGCACTGCTATGCCACATTATACATGATTATCACAGCAACTCTCGAACTAATGCACGAAATTTCATCAAGGTTCAGATTCAGTTAGTCCTTGATATAAATTAGTACTGTTTAGCTTTTGGTGTAAATCACCCAATAAACAACGCTGCAAAGCTGAATTTATCACGATTTCCGTAATAGCTTCCGATTCAGTTAGTTCCTTGTATAAATTGGTGCTAATTAGTTTTTGGTGTAAATCGTACTCCAGGTGGCGCTGCTATGCAGATTTTTTTACGATTTCCGCAATAGTTGTATCTCTAAAAATAATGTACGGATTTTTATCAAACTTCAGATTCAATTAGAAGTTTTTATAAGTTGTTCATGATTAGATTTTTGTGTAAATCACCTAACCGGTGGCGCTGATAATGCTACATTTTCCAGAAAGTATTAACATGTATGTGATAGATAAAAAGTTTTGTTGTTGCTAGATCGTCTCGTTTCTGGGTGAGCTAATTTGCTATATACCTGAAGAAGTAGTTCCTGAAAATTCTGTTAGCGTAAAACTACGTGTTTAAAATATGTCAAAAACGTCCGCATTTTTAGTACAATATTTATTTTTTCACATGTAAACAGGAATGTATGAAATCATTATCAAGTCGTTGGAAACATATAGACGTTGGAGAATCATTCTATACAAGCGATGCACAGTAGGACGGTTTGATGATCTAGGTGGACAAAATCCATTTTTCCGATTATCTCGGAATATGCCAAAACTGCATGTACTGGTATCTGAATGTCTGTATTTTCGAGATCCGTACTAGTTTTGGCGTAAAATATCAGAGGTGTCAGGAATATCAGAATTGTGACCGTAAAGTACCCATTTGTGCAATTGGCTGGAGGGAGTTTCAAAAGTTGCGCTAGCTTCCTCTAAATATGAAAGCACGTCGTCGTGACTATTCTGTTTTATTTGAAAGTACGAGTTTGCTCATCTAATGTCACAGGTTTGTCAAGGTCAGATTTAACCCGTTTTTGTTTGAGAATAAACGATATTAAACCCGCTTTACCGCTTTTTTCAAAGGCTGAAATTCTGGATGATCCTTGATGTTGTTTACAAATTTCATCTTGATTTTTAACAAATTATTCAGCATTTTTCAGCAACAAGGCATTTTTATAAATGAAAGTGCCATTGCGAAAGTATTGAAAAATGAAACAAACTCCTGCAGATAGCTGCAGATCAGTAAGTTTTTATTAAGAAACAAGCATCATATTAACTTCCAGTGCATGTAAGTATGTTTAGTTCAGATATTACAAGTCAAATTTAAATCACAAATTTAAATCACTAATTATTATATTGAGCCGAAACAACAGATACTTGTGTAATTTGAATGACAATGCAATATTATTATGATTTAAAGAACGTAGAAGTTTGTTTAGAATACTGTTTCTACAGGGTTTCACAAAAATTTAGATTAAAACTTGCAAGTTAATTTTAAACCAGTTTCAATAATCTGATTTAGCTGAAACTTTGAACAGATACGTGTGTAATTTGAATGACAATGCAATATTATTATGATTTAAAGAACGTAGAAGTTTGTTTAGAATACTGTTTCTACAGGGTTTCACAAAAATTTAGATTAAAACTTGCAAGTTAATTTTAAACCAGTTTCAATAATCTGATTTAGCTGAAACTTTGCTCAGGGTATATAATTCTGATGACAATACAATATTATTGTAATTTATGGAACGTAACACGCGTTTTTTACAGGACCACATAAAAGATTAGTTCAAATCTTGCAAGACAATTTTAAACCTCTTTCAATTATCTGATTGAGCTGAAACTTTTCCTACATGTCTTTTTCTGATGACAATTCTATTTAATTATAATTTGACGAACGTAGAAATTATGCATTTATTACAGGGTCACACAAAAAATCGCGGAAATATTTTTGCCTAAAAGCAGAAATTTTGATAAAATTTTACAAGGTTACTATAGATTATTGAGATACACAATAGCATTTTTAAAATTGAAAACAAAGTGCGTAGCAGTTGTATTTCTTTTACAGGGACACATAAAAAATTCGAATGCATTACCGTCTATATACAGAAATTTTATTTCAAATTGAATAAAATTTATATATGTTATTTATTCACACAACAGCATTTTTTCAAACGAAAATAATTTTGGAGGCATTTATATGTTTACAGAGTACCATAAAACGTTGAAGTTTTTTTAATATCATTTTATTTTAAAAAATTATTTTTCAGGATGACTAGAGTAAAAAAAAAAAAAAAAAAATACAAAACAGAAATGAATGTTAACTTACATACACTAACGGAAAAAAAAAATCCCAACACCAAGAAAGACTTGTGTTAGATAAACGAAATTTGGTAGGCGTGTTTATACATATGAAAGATGACATCGATTGAAATTTCGAGCATCGCGCATAAGTGTGGCGCTAGTAGCGCCACTAAGAACTTGCAGATTAGGTTTATTTTAAATGCGTGCTGTAAAGTTCGTGGGCGTTATTTAGCTTCGAAATGTGACGTATTGAGTTGATGTTAGCCAAGAATGCCTTTAACAAGACGAAGAAGCCCCTGTCAACAGCTCACCGAGTTGGAGCGAGATCGCATATTCGGGCTACGAGAAGGTGGATTTTCTTTCCGCGATATTGCAGAAAGACTTGGCTGAAATGTATCCAATGTGCATGATTGTTGGAAACAGTGGTCAAGGGACGGTACTGCCTCCAGAAGACCGGGTTCCAGGCGTCTACGTGGCACTCCTGAGAGGGAAGATCGCTGTATACGGAGCACGCCTGTGGCGCATCGTACTACGTCTACGGCAGAAATTCGAGCTGCAGTTGGTACCACAGTGACACAATGAACTGTTAGAAATCAGTTACTTCAAGAACAGCTCAGAGCTAGGCGCCCTCTAGCGTGTATTCCACTGACTCCAAGTCATTGCCGTTTGCGACGCCATTGGTGTCAAGCCAGAGCTCATTGGAGGACAGAGTGGAGATCTGTTCTGTTTTCTGATGAAGAAGAAACACAACCCATCTCTACTACGCCTACCAATGAGCTCTGGCTTGACACGAATGGCTTCGAAAACGGCAGGCTTGGAGTCAGTGGAATGCACGCTAGAGGGCGCCTAGCTCTGAGCTGTCCATGAAGTAACGGATTTCTAACAGTTTGTTGTATCACTGTGGTACCAACAACAGCTCGAATTTTTGCCGCAGACGCAGTACGATGCGCCATAGGCGTGGGACGAAAACGGCGATTTTCCCTCTCAGGAGTATCACGTGGCCGCCTGGAACCCGGTTTTGTTAAGGCAGTACCGTCCCTTGGCCACTTCTTCCAACAATCATGCACAGTGGATACATTCCAGCCAAGTCTTTCTGCAATATCGCGGAAAGAAAATCTACCTTCTCGTAGCCCGATTATGGGACCTCGTTCCAACTCGGCGAGCTGTTGACAGTGGCTTCTTCGTTTTGTTAAAAGCATTCTTGGCTAACATAAACTCAATACGTCACTTTTCGAAGCTAAATAACGCCCACGAACTTTACAGCACGCATTTAAAGTAAACCTAATCTGCAAGTTCTTAGTGGCGCTACTAGCGCCACACTTATGCGCGAAGCGCGAAATTTCAATCGATGTCATATTTCAGATGTATAAACACGCCTACCAAATTTCGTTTATCTAACACAAGTCTTTCTTGGTGATGGGATTTTTTTTTCCGTCAGTGTATGTGCATTAAATTGTTTTTTACTCAATTCTAAAAAAAAGTATGTTTAACGCATTAGTTGTAATGCATTATACAGAGTGCCCACTAAAGTTCTTCCAATACTTTTAATTTCCGAACGTTTGCAGCTATACTCATAAAAGTGGTGTCTAGGGATAGTAAAGTGGCTATGCTCTACCAGATGACACCACTTTCAGCGTCAACTATTGCAAAACAGCTGGTTAGTATTCCTACCCGAAAGCGAGAATCATGCTCAGAACGAGATTCATTTAGCATTCATGGTCGCAAGGTGTCCTTTCGAACTAAATCGATGATGCTCTACAAATTTGTCATTCCCTTTCATCCCATATTTTGAACCGTTTTCGGTATAGGAACGCTAATGATCCCATTTTGCACCAGGTGGCTCTGTATGTGGTGTCATGTAGTATTGCATAGCCTCTTTACTATACCTAGACACCACGTTTATGAATATAGATGCTGTCGTTTGGCAGTTAACAAGGTGGGAACGAACTTTAGTGCGCACCTTGTATTTTTATGTTAAAACATTGTTGTTAAATAAATATTTTTTACTGTTTGAGTATTTTATTAGAGATGCATTAAAAAAAAACAGCAAAAACTAATTAAACTTCAACGAAATAATTTTGTCCACCTAGATCGTCAAAACGTCCTACTGTGCTATGGTTTAAAGTGTTTTCTGGTCTAAAATTTTGAAGAAATCAATTTTTTCTTCTTTTTCCATGTTCTTAAAGTTTATGCATTTAAGAGTAGAACCTCAAGAGAAAACGCAAGTATAATGCACCGTTCTATCACTTAGACCGCTGCGGCTGCCTAAAAATTTAGCTCAAAACTTCAAACCCGTTTTTCTCAAAACTACTTTTTTCAACATGACATGATATCTCAAGCTCTTTTTAAGCGATTTATTTTATATTTTAGGCCAACCTGCAATGTCTATCTATTGCTCCTGCCAGTTTTGTATCAAAATTATTATTATTTTTACTATTAAAAAAATAAAATTTATGAAACGAAAGAGTTGAAAAATGCCTTTTTTTGAGACAGCTGCCATTTTGCGAAAAAATATGTTTCTGCGTTTTCTCTTAGGAAGGGGCTATAACAACATTAACACTTGTTTTAGAATCATTTTACCCGACTGCCAGAAGGGCTATGTGTTTTACGCGTATCTGGGTATGCGGAATTTTTTTATATCGTCGAAACATCCCAACGGCTGGATGGATTTTTATGAATGAGGTCATTATTGATTCGTCTTAACCGTCCGATGGTTATAGGCTAGGTTTTGCTTTTATAAATTCAAAATTGGGGTCGTAATATACAAAATGGCTGTAGGGACAAAAAAAAATTACGCACTCTATTGAGTGGCATATCATTGGACAAGTCTTTCAAAATGAAGACGATGTTTCATTGACTATTTTACAGTCAGAAGTCCCGTTTAACTATTACACAACCTGGAAGTTGTGTAGGTTGGATGTCTAGCTTTACTGAAACTCTAACCTTGAAAGACATCTGTAGGATTCATCAAAACAGCGTTTATTGATAGGAACTAACAATTAAACACAACTTAAAAGTCATCAATACAAGTAAATAAAAAAAATAGGTAATTAATATAAAAAATAGTTTCACACGGATGAGATATAATTAATTAGTTCGCTTTTTACGCAGTCTATTTTTTTATTTTTTAAATTTAATTTCTTTTTTTTTTTTAATTTTAGTTCGAATGACCAGAAAATTTGCAACCGTGTCAACCAGCCCCAAACCTTTTTTTTTTTTTTACCCCACAACTTTGCTAGCTTATAAATTATTTAAGGGGTCTTGTACCTTATAAACACGTCAAAAATTAACGAAAAACTTCAAAGTTTGAATTAGTCTTGTATTCAAAACCTTTTTATGTATAAACATGAAATTTTGGATATTTATTAAACAGATTGTGCTTTGTGCTTTGTAATATGATACAATTAGAAATTTATTAGCTTGTTACAGAATTTGTGTATTGTTGAAATCAAAATAGCTCTTTCATTACCCCAGAAGTCATTGCACGCATGATATCTTGAGAAAATATGTATGGAATATCATGAAATTTGGTAAAGATACTAAACAAATATGTGTGTTTAAAATGAACTACTTTTAAGTATTTACAATGGTAATATGTTTGGTTATGATTTTTTTTATTCATTAAAAATATTATTTTTTTTCTTTTTCATTACAAAAATATTTTTTATATAGTTAATGAAATAATTTTGGCCTAAGAGTAGTTCATTTTAAACACACATCTACGTTTAGTATCTTTAACAAATTTCACGACAATCAATACACACTTTCTCAAGATATCATACGCGCAATGACTTCTGGAGTAAGAAAAGAGCTATTTTGATTTTAACAATACACAGATTCTGTAAAAAGCTAATAAATTTCTAATGGTAACATATTACAAAGCAGAATCTGTTTAATCAATATCCAAAATTTCATATTTATATGTTAAAAGGCTTTGAAGACAGACTAATTCAAACTTTGAATTTTTTTGTTAAATTCCGTCGCATTTAACAGGTACAAGACCCCTTAATTTACCTTTCTTTTTTCAAATAGAATTTTGTATATTTTCAAAATATCAATAAATAGGTTGTAAAAGAGTAAAAGGTATTTTTTTTTATCGAGCACAACAAAACGCCCGAAATTTTTGCCTCCAGACCAGAATACTCCTTAATAAAGACGGATTTCAGTATTTCCGTTGTTTTCCTTTAAAATTTGAGGAAATAATAATATAAATTATTTGTCATTTTTAAAACAATATTAACCAATATGAAGCATGCATTTATCCAAAATTTTCACTGTTTTCGAAAACCTGACAAAATACAGGTTTCTAAAATGTCGGTCTCTTTTAGAAAATCCCAAACATAAAGAAATTTTGATATTTTCAATGTATCGATTTTCTAAGTTTCAGAACGCTGCCACCTAATTTAAATAAATATTTTTTTTTCAGAAATAAAATGCTTGTTAAATAGAATCATAAATAAATACATGAGTATATAATCGAAGAAATTGCTTTGTGGTTGAATTCGAAGAAAATCATGTGTAACTAACCTTTTATTTAGAATGTATACCTTTAGTGGAACGTAAGGCCCATAGGAAATATTTTAGAACATGAACACACACAAAAAAAAATATTAATTGGTAACTCAATAATTCTTTAAATAAATTATCCATGCGTAATTTTATTTTTGGAATAAGCAGTCTTCAATTAAATATATTTTCATTATTGTATATTTTTATGATACTTATTTTACACAATCTCTTTATTAATGTACTAAATTATCTAAAATTTTCAGATTATAAAATCTGTTCGTTCATGGAATTTAGACATTTGAAAATCCATATTTTAAATTTAATATGGTTATAGACTTCCATTTCAAACGTAATTTACCTTTTTTTAAACTTTATAAACATAAAGTATTATCATTGAAACTCTATTTTTTATTGTATAATTCAGAAAATATCGCTTAAAACTGCTATTTGTATGGACTGAAAAAGCTGAGACATAGCTTGTAGGTTATTCTTATACGTAAGATAATTTTTATAAAAAGGCGTCAATATATAGAATATTTAAAAATAGCTTTTAAAATATTTGAGAGTTAGGTATTAATTTACCGGTAAGATAGACAATTAGATTTATCAATACTACTAATTTTGAGAAAATATTTTAAATGTTAGAAAACTAGTATCAAGAGTCATTTTAATTGTTTAAAATTGTTAGATACATTGCTTAAAATTTTAAAATAGTATTTGAAAGAAAACTGTAATGACAATTATGTAATAAGAGTAACAAGATCAAATTTCAAAATGTTTTAGTTCTTTGCGAAAGAGTTAATGGATCATACAACGAAATTTAAAACTATACTTTATTTTTGCATGTAATTCTCTCTAATGAACTTAATTTTAAATTATATTCTTTTATGCGTTTTGAAAAAATTACTTTTATTTCAGAATGTATATTTCATAATTAAAATATTGAATGTAAAATAAACGTTTAAATTCAAACATTATCTTTATTATGCTTTTACAATCTATAGATTTTTCAATGAAAATATGAATTTTGCATTAATTAAATTTTACTAATATTTTACAAGTAACATATTTGAATGTTTATAATTTATTATCATAAATGGCTTGATTTATCCATTTCAAAGGCACGTAATTCTGTTTTAGGTAGCTTTCTTTACAAAAAAGCTACCTATTGCAGCCGTTCGGAGGAAAGCGATTTCAAAAAATTTTGGTATATTTTCATCGATCATGACCCCCAGACCCCGAAACCACCCTCCGTTCAAAATTGATATATATATATATATATATATATATATATATATATATATATATATATATACATATATATATCTGACCTATGTCACACTGTAACTCCCGTAATTATGAACCGATTTCGATGTAATTCGGTGTGTACATAGTACATACCAATGTCTCGACCGAGTTCGTTGGCCAGCTTCATCCGCCGTTTTGTTTCAAAATGGCGGCCATTTAAAATTTTAAAAAATTTTTAAAACTTGAAATGTGGTACCAAAAAATTAAAAATGGAAAAATATTTTTTTCTTATGTATTTGACCTTTATACAAAGATTCCGGAGCAGTTTTTGTTTCGTCTATATCTTAAAAAATGGCTAAGTTATAGCATTTTGAATTTCTAGCGTGGCTGACATTTTGAAACGTTCTGAATTTTGTCACGCGATAAAAGGCGTATTTATGAACCGATTTGGATGTAATTCGGTGTGTATATAGTACATACAAATAACTCAACCGAGTTCGTTGGCCAGCTTCATCCGCCATCTTGTTTCAAAATGGCGGCCATTTAAAATTTTTTTTAAAATTTTAAATTTGAAATGTGGTACCAAAAAATTGAAAATGGAAAAATATTCTTTTCTTATGTATTTGACCTTGATAAAAAGATTCGGGAGCAGTTTTTGTTTCGTCTATATCTTAAGAAATGGCTGAGTTATAGCATTTTGAATTTCTAGCGTGGTTGACATTTTGAAACGTCCTGATTTTTCTCACGTAATAACAGGCGTATTTATGAACCGACTTGGATGTACCTTGGTGTGTACATAGTACATACAAATATCTCGACCGAGTTCGTTGGCCAGCTTCATCCGCCATCTTGTTTCTAAATGGCGGCCATTTAAAGAAATTAAAAAATAAAAAAATTTAAATGAGATACCAAAAAATTGGAAAATGAAAAAGATTTTTTTTGTATGTGTTTAACCTTAATACAAAGATTCCGGAACAGTTTTTCTTTCGTCTATATCTAAAAAAAATGGCTGAGTAATAGCATTTTGAATTTCTCTTGTGGCTGACATTTTAAAACGACCTGATTTTTGTCACGCGATAACAGGCGTATTTATGAACCTATTTGGATGTAACTTGGTCTGTACATAGTACATACCAATGTCTCGACCGAGTTCGTTGGCCAGCTTCATTCGCCATCTTGTTTCAAAAGGGTTGCCATTTTAAAAAAATTAAATTTTAAATTCAAAATGAGGTATTAAAAAATTGGAAAATGAAAAAGATTTTTTTTATGTGTTTGGCCTTGATACAAAGATTCCGGAGCAGTTTTTGTTTCTGAAAATTTGTTCTTTTGTTGATATCTTAAAAAATGGTTGATTTATAGCACTTTGAATTTCTAGCATGGCTAACATTTTGAAACGATCTTGTATTTGTCACGCGATAACACACGTATTCGCCTATTTCGATGTAAGAAGGCATGTGGATAGTATACATCAACACCTCGACCAAGTTCGCTGGCCAGATTCATCAGCCATCTTGTTTCAAAATGGCGGCCATTAAATTAAAATATATATATATATTTAAAGTGAGGTGCAAAAAAATTAGAAATTGAAAAAGGTTTCTTTCTTAAGTATTTGATCTTGATATAAGGATTCAGGAGCATTTTTTGTTTGTCTTTACCTTAAAAAATGGCTCAGATATAGCAGTTTCAATTTCTATTGTGGGTGACATTTTGAAAAATCTGATTTTTTGCATGCGACAGCACTCCTATATATTAACCGATTCCGATGTGAGTGAACATGTGCACAGCAATTACTAAGGTCTCTACCAAGTTCACTGCTTAGCCTCATCCACCATGTTGTCTTAAAATGACAGGCACTTTAAGAAATTGCCGAATTTGGCAGCCAAATTTAAGTTACTTTAAAGAAAAGCAGCTTGGATAAAGCTGACTAATTTTGCGAAATTCTCATTCATTATATTGATAAAAATTAGTAATTGAATCTCCTATATTCGGTTTCCACTAAATTGAGCTTCGTGTGTTTGCATGATATAAGTTGGCTTTTTTTAAATAAGGATTGTGAAAGCTACCTCTTCCTCCCGGCACTGGCCGGAAGGACTTTTTGTATGTTGAAACTCACCAGGATTTACGAACATTTAAAATAAATAGATACAATTAAAAAAAAAAAACCTCACGTGATACATATAAGGAAAATTCTGCAGCATAAACGTTCTGATGCATAATCTTCATTTGCTCTACCAATTTATTTACAGGCATTAAAGCACATTAAGATATCGCAGTTTAACATACACCAAAAAATAATGCACATGTCAAAATTTTAAAACCCATATATACTCTAAAATATATATTTAAGATGGTTTAAAAATATTTTCACTTCTTTCATACCGAGGTATGTATGTTTTAGAGTATATATGGGTTTTAAACTTTTGGCATGTGCACTATTTTTTGGTGTATGTCAAACTGAGATATCTTAGTGTGTTTTAATGTCTGTAAATAAATTGGTAGAACAAAACAAGATTATGATTAATATATGACATTATAAAGGAATACGATTATAAATTTCTGATGCATTCTCCCACCCCTACCCTCTTTTTTTATCCGGACTTTAAACAGGCATCCCATTTTAAAATAAAATAAAACATGGTTAGTCTATCTAATTACATACATACATGCCTAAAAATTAATATATAATCCAATAGTGGGAAAAATTGCCAAATAAGGCGACATAGACCAAAATTTAGAAAAACAATTCTGACTCAAAAATCTAAAGGAACGTGTTCTATGCATGCCAGAGTTTATGGGAAATAATTTTACGGGACAAAAATATAACATTTACCTTCAATAGATCGGTACATTTTATGGAAATTTGCGAAATTTTGAGGTTTTGCAAAATTGTTCAGTTGGATCTGACAGTTGAAATATTCCTGTAATCTTTTATCTCCTGGCGGTCCATATAAGTACCAGTCACTTGAAATATTCGTCCCATAGTGAATATTATTCATAATCTAATGGTACCTTGCAAAAATACTCTTTTAACTCCACTTTACCAGGATACGTAGCAGCAATAGTTCTAGGTTCGTTATTTTAGTGACGAAGGAGGCTATCTTTGAAACAGTCGAAGTGTTTTGTGCCGACATTTTGGACAGGTTGCCACACTTCTCTTTTTATTTATGCAAACATGGTAAGGACATAAAATAAGTGTTGGATTTTTTTAATGTGCTCAATATTATCTTAGAATATAATTTGACTAGGTATTTTATGTGAGTGGTGTATGTATTTGATTTAACAGTTGAATTAATCGGCGGTACATATAAGCGCCGCCAGTACACTGGAGTTGGAGAAAACTTCTTATTTACATTTCGCCTGTGAAGTTATCCTTGTTTTTATCTGTTTTATAATATAATTACTAAATCGCAGTGTAGTAATGTTTTTCCTGGCACTTGTTTTCTGTTTCATTAGTATATATTTTTTTTTTTTTATAGGAGATCGAAAAGTTGTGGCACCGGCTCTTTGCTATGCTAGAAATGCCATGTATAAATTAATAAATTGCATACGTGAAGATACGAGAAAACATGCTGTCCCTGGAATATAGGCATCGCATAACTAAAGGACCGGTCCCACCGTGGCTGAGGGGTTAAGGTACCACACCACTAACCGCTTGAGAACGTAGGAGGGCTGCGGCTGGTTACTCTGGCTGGTTCCGTTGCACTCTTTTTGTGAAGCTTCCGGATGTTATTGTCTAGTGTTGTAAATTTTCTTGTGCTATATCGTCCTTATATATTGACGATGACTTATAAGCGAGCCCCTGATGTCAAGCACACAAGTCAGATGTATGTGTTCAATAAATAAATGCATAAATAAACTAAAGAACTGCTAACCAGATTGAAACCTAAAAAAACAACTTCTTTTAATGCCATAAAATTTAATTTTTACTCATTGTTTATGCATAAAATAAAATTATGTCAATGTAATAATTTTTATTGTTAACTTATGAACGTCTGCTGGTTATTTAGCATTTTTAAGAGTTTAAAATTTATTTGAAATATCATGTGGTTTTTTTCTATTACGAGAATATATTAGCCAGAGTGTACTGACGGTAGTTTAAAGTACCACTTTAATTAATTAGCTCTAACGAATTAAATTTCGCACGGGTGAGTATTTTTTTTATGAATATTCTTTAATTTTCATTGTAGCAACCGGAAAAAAATGTAGATGAAAAAAGTTGCTGTAGATCATAATGCAGTATATACACTGTAAAAAAAAAAAAAAAAAAAAAAAAAAAACATTGTAGATTTGCCAGAACAAACTCGATCACAGTGAATGTGCTGTATCTTCTTTTGGTTTCCTGACTATATTAACATGGAGAATACAATAGTTGCGTAAAATTAACAGCACAATGTGCTGGCAATTTGGACGCATTTTTTACAGCACAAACTGCTGGCGTTCAAATTGCCAGCACATTGTGCTGTTAATTTTACTCAACTAGTGTATTTTCCATGTTAATATAGTCAGGAAACCAAAGAAAGATACAGCACATTCACTGTGATCGAGTTTGTGCGCGAGATGAACAGTACTTTATACTGTAAAAATGTCGTTTTTTTTTTTTTTTTTTTTTTTTTTTTTTTTTTTTTTTTTTACAGTGTAAAGTAGATTTTTGTAAATCTACGTCATTCAATCGAATTACAATTTAATTCCGAAACGCGTTTGTAGCGTTATTTATGGTTTATTATAAAAAATACGTGTTCTTAAATGTAATTATACAAAGATAACGATTAAAAGAAGTACTGTGATTCCTCAGATATTGGGTAAGAGAAGTTCACAATAATGCCTCCCGGATCCTACCGATGTTTAGTAGGACTGGAATCATGTTTAGACGTCTTTAACATGTTTGAAGTTGATTTTCTTGTCGAATTTTTAGAATTCCAAGTAAAATTCTTCGTTTTCAGCATTTTGTCATAGAAATTGACGAATTGAGATTTCGAATTCCATTTTTTCATATTTAAGAAAATAAAGTTACCCAATATCGAGTCCTCACTATGTATTTTACGAGCCCTTCATCCACGTACACGAAAACACGTCTTCTGTAGCACCTTCGACGATGTAAATAGCATTTTTTAAAGTGCATAATGTTAAGAGTTCAATTATCAGTTTTCTATCTCGCACCATGACAATTGACGACCAACTTCAATACACGTGAATTCCTTAAACTCTGTTGCAGAATAAAGATTATAAGCTACAAGAATGCACAGAAGCAGCATTAGGATACACTTTAGGAGACAGTTAATAAACATTCACTTTTTTTCTGTAGATTTTATTTGACGATACTTGTACTTTTAGTTTTTACTCTTAAAGTTAGTAGACATTCAGAAAGTTTGACAAGAATATGCCGGCAATTTAAAAGATTATAATACGTATATTTTTAGCACACACTTAAATTTCAATTGTGAAATGAAACTATAAAAAAGTTCGCTTTAGATAATGTATGTAATGAACGAAAAAATTAATCGTTCATAAGCGGCTTAGGGTTCTGCCACCTTATCTTCATTTGCGGGGTTTGTCACAACGCTGATATGTCTTAGAATATAGCCCTCCGGAACATTTCTTGTATATATTCTAAACAGTTTAATCCGTCTGGAATTTATTTCTAAGATTGCAAGTCTCTTTAATGTGGATGAGGAGGAGTTGAAACTCTCTAGTAAAGGATGTCTGCAATTCTGCTACGTTTAATAACTTCCAGTAACTATTTCGCATGCATTTCCTTTCCTCAAAGCTCAGTCTTGTTTAAATCACTATGGAAAGTTAGTTGAAAATAAAATCAACCAAATTAGTGACGAATAAGTATTGCATTTATTTTTTGTACTGTTTAACACTGTCTGTAATGTTTATCACGGATGAGGCTATATACACTTTAAAATGTGAGACGTTTTTAGTTCCTCATAAAAACGGTCAATCGATAATTTTTGTCTAACAGTACAATATATGGTTGGATATCACAAACTGTGAGAATTTTAAAACAAAAATTATTGAAAATTTAAATCGTTTCAAAGCTTCTGATTCTTTTTAAAATGTTTTTAAACAGCTGAATAAAGGAACATACACGTAAAATTGTTAAAGTTTAAAGAGCTTAAGTTCATTTTTATGTAATTATAATTATATGTCATTCTCTTAGCATATGTATACCAAGATAATGACAATTTCTTTCTTAAACATTTTTCACATTCTTGTTTTTTTTTTTTTTTTTTTCGATCTAACATTTTAATTTCGTTTAAAGGGACATGTTTCGATAGTACCTCAAATTCAGTGTAATTTTCAGTTTTATTTGTAAATGATTGAAACCAGGAAAATAACATTGTAAAAGTCTACTCAATTTTTAGAAAGCCTTTAAACACATTATTTTCGAAGAAATATATAAAAGATCTTGCTGGTAGCAATTATTTTACTACTTCTGGCTCGAATTATTTCATGAACAAGAAGAATTACTCTGTGACCTCTCTATACCGCATAAAGTACTAAAATGAGCAGGCCAAGAAAATGCCATTCATTTTCAGTGACAATCATATTTTAGTTATGGAAAATTATTTGTAAAATACAGAACTTGTTACCTTCCTCATATACGTGTTATATAAGGTATAATTAATAATTAGATAATTAAAAAACTATAAAAATATATTTGTACAGTACAGCAGAAAGCCTTTTTACTGTCCATACATCATAGTATGACATGCGAGGAAAATGACAATATGAAAATTTAAGTCTTTTAATTGCTTTATTTTTGTGTTATTATGAAAATAATATGTCGTGAAAATACTTCTAACAATATTTTTTTATTAGAATGTAAAAAAGAAATTTGCATTATCTAACATTTAATAGACATTATATTGTGCGGACCGCAATTTTCGTATTTTGTGTTATCGTCCTATATACATTTGTTGATACAGTAGCACGCTTGTATTGTGAAATAGTATATGTTTTGTTGATCATTTTAACTATTACGTGTTTCGAGGTAGAATGATAAATGCTAGTTCAAGATATTATTATAGGAAAAATCTTACAGCTTATACACAATTATACTGCATTCATATAATGCTTGAATTCACAACTTTCGAACTCATAATTTGTAATTTAGAAAGCAGATTCGAATATAAATTTATCGACTATCTAATTCAAATCCTATAAGATATATGTACAGTCGATCAAAGAAGCGATCTAGAAAACAATTTTTGTAAATGTCTATAAGTTAGTGTTCATATGCGTGCGTATATTAGTATCATTTTTTAAATATGTTGAAATTAGTGTACTAGAAAATATGTACTGTAAAATATAAAACATTTATCAAAGATCTGTATCTTAATGATTTAAATATGCGATTTTAATGTTACATCATTTCAGACATGTAGTGTTTTAATTCTGCTTAAAAGAACAGTGCAGTTTGTTTTGCAGTCATTAAAATAATGATTTTTCAATTTGAGTTTCAAACTCTTCATGTATATAATCCATAAGCAATTTCTTCCGTTTGATATCCTACAGTAAGATTGACCAAAAAATTCAAAAAAGGAATACATTTTTTTTGTCCCTATTGAAAATTCAGAGTTACCAAAAAAGCAAGATGAAGATGACCTCTAACATTAAACTTTTAACGTAAAGGTAAAGAAAACGCAATTCCTAATCGAATGGCTATATTATTTTTTTCCCTGTGCCTATTTATATTATGATAAATCGGATGTGGGAGGGTGCAGCTACATTTTTTTTCTACATATGGATATCACTCTGAGAAGTGTGTACTACAAAATAGTCTTGAAAAGTTTCAGGAACTTAGAAGTTGTTACGCTATGAATCGGATTTTACTTATCAAAGGCTGTGTAAGTACAGTCGTGGAAAAGAAAAATTAAACATCCCTTACTAACTCTGCAAAAAATATCGTAGAAAAACGTTACTGTTACCACTCGATTGGTAATAAAGTCTACTTTTAAATGATGTATATAAAATTTGCTTAGAGGGCCATTTATATATTAAAACGAATCATAACTTTGTTTTTTTTTTCAATAGCAGTACACAATTGTGACAGCATAAATGAAATCTACACCCTTCAATTAGCCTAATTTTTTAATGCAATTCGTACGATAAGTTTCCCAGAAATTAATTATTTTAAAACGGGCGTATTTTAGGGGCTGTATCCAATTTGAAATTCGGTACTCGATTGTTGACCGAGAGAACCCTCCTTCTCGATCAAGGCATCTTAAGCGCCACTCAAGCAGTCATTGAAGACATTACTGGATAGCATAAAAGAATTCAAAATATCTAGTCACTTCTATTATAGACGGCTGTTTAAACCATAGATTTGCCGTTTTTTAAGCATAATTTGAAAACTACTTGGAAGGAGAATGTGAAATTTTAGATTCCCATAAAGAAGGATTAAATAAATCTAAATCTATCAAAAAAATTGTAGGTTGCAATTCATAATTTTTCCGAATATTAATTTCATAATTCATAATTCATATCATAAAATTATAAAAATTGCAAATTTAACTTATTTATGTTGTGTATTTTATTATTATTCCTACTCAAAAAATTACGACATTTGGAGTATAATTTCAGGAGATATTAATAAAAATATGAAAATGTAATTTAACATTAGAAGCACTATATTTTGAATGTTTATAATTCAAACACTTATCATTCATATGACTTGCAATTTGGTGTCTAGGCATAGTTTGATCAGAAGATTTGAAATATCTTGTTAAAATAGGGTAATGCCATTGAAAAAAATGAAGTTGGATTCATTTTAATATGTCGATGGCCCCCTAAGTAAATTTTATATACATAATTTAAAAGTACACTTTATTTCCAATCGTTCGGTACCAGTAACTTTCTCCTACAATAATTTGTTGAGAAGTTAATACGGGGTGTTTACTTTTTTCTTTCCCACGGCTGTACGTACATGTCTACTTATATATGTAAAATATAAATAAAAATTTCATTTCGGCTGCTTATAACTTGAGTTCTACGGCATGCATTTTGATTGTACTTGCACTGTTAGTCATATAATTTTTCAGAGGAAGTTTTAGTATCCTGCATACCGTTCTCCGTTGCTTAGTTATATAATTATGGCGGGAAGTTATTTAATCAGTTGAATATTGTTATTGAAGATCAGGCATTTTAAAATATTCTGCTGAATGGATTTCGATGAAACTTGAATTGTTAGATATTTTTTCTTGGAAAATTTTTGTACATATCATATTGTTTTACGTTTCTTATACTCCCTGTAGGAAAATTCAGCTTTTCAAGGACAAACGTCCCCTTTTCTTTTTTCCTTCGTTACCATAATTACTAACCTAAGATAAGGGTTGAGGAGTGACCAACGAAGGAATAATGAAAAGAGGACGTTGTCCTTGAAAAGCCAATTTTGTCCTACAGGGAATATAGTTATGAAATTATGGAAAAAAAATCCATACTCAGATGCATATTTACTGCTAACTATAATACAGGTAAGCTAGATATAGGTTCTACCACGGTATCTAGAATACGCGGTAGGGATCACCAAAATGTGCGCAGTAGCATTTTCCCTCCTCTGACGTCACCTGGATACCAGAGCGTTTCCACTCCATCGTTCTTCGAAATATTGGTCAGTTGAGTTAGTTATCTTCAAGATCAATGTGCGTTGCTACATTTTTCTTTGTGATTTAATTATTTAATTGCCAATCATGGTTTGCTGTGCAATAGCTGTTTGTAGTCATCATGATAGACAACGTAATAAATCAAGTATTAAATTCTACAGATTTCTGAAAGACAGAGAAATCAGATCTAAATGAATCTAAAGGATTTTTTTATATTTAATTTTAGGAAATATGTTTTCGTAGATGCTAAATATATTTTTCTTTATTTTGTACAGTTATTTTCTTTTTACAATTATATGACTAATTTTTTTCTTAGTCCATCAATTTCAAGTTAAATAATACTCACTGTATATGAAAATAATAAATCTAATAAATATTGTATTGTAGCCAAGAAGAGTTTGTGCATGTATGTTTGTATGTAAAGAAATATTTTGCTGTTACATTTTTTCGTTCAAAAAATCCTTTTTACAAAATGTTGTTTTAGTTGATAAAAACCCATTTTTCCCATAAAACCTGGTTTTTCTTAAGCTAAAAAAACCCAGCACGGTGGGGAAAATGGTACCTAATTCTGTTTTTAAGAAATATATTACATATATATGTATATGAAATATATTCAATAATGTCTAAACCAAGTCAATTTGTAAAATATGTATATAATCATTAATACTTGGAAAAATTTCCCAGGGATTAATTAAAATTAATCTCTGAAAATTAATCTAGAATTAATTCCAAAGATTATTATTTAGCATGCATATAATTTTTTTTTTAAATATCAAGTTGTCTCGAATACGTCTAAAACATACAATAGTTCTCATAGGATTAACAAATTTTTGTTTCTGCGTATCACAAGTCTGTCTGGTCTAGGCCTGTAAAGACTCTTTCCCTTAAATAAATAAAAAAAAAAAAAAAAAAAAAAAAATTACCTGCGAAATGGTTAAAGAGGTTGACGTTCCTTCGTAGGCTTTCTACTAACATTCCACCCGCAATTAAAGAAAATCAAAATATGGTAATACAAATGTGAAAATGTGATGATATTTTTTCTTCCTTTTGTTTGCTTATTCGATTTAGAAGTTAGCATATTTGCGTAATAAAACCGGGAATATTCAGATCGCTTCGCATTGGAACGTCCACCCCAAAATCGCCTGCCAAGCAATATGATATTTACCCAATAAACCACCCAAACGTTTTTTAAAAACATTATGAGTAGAGATCGACCGAAAATTAGATTACGTTTTCAGTCCAAAATCTGAATTTCGGCAAAAATGCTGCCGAAAATTCGGCTGGACCGAAACTCGACCGCAGCTACCTGTATTCCAAAAATCTCTTCTCTTCCTTCGGAAATTTTCAACATTACTCATTGATTTGAGCTGTATCGGCTCAAATGAGACATTCTTTATTTATTGCTACGAACTTCACTGTTTATAATTATGAGTCATGAATGACTAACTCAAGACATAAGTGCAAATTATAAAGCATGAAATGCCTATATTAGCCTATATTACTAAACTTTGAAGACTCTTTTCACGTGCTCATTAAAACCTGTAGACTTAACAGCAATAGAAAATTTTTAGTTTGAAACCGCTGAAGTGTTTCGAATAACCTTTGAGAAAGTTCTAGTATAACAGATGACAATTCACAAAAATCATTATAAAAGATAAATCGAGGTACGAATACCGAAAATATTTTTTAATTAGATGAAATTCGTATAATTAGAAAATTATTTTGTGTCTTTGATGAATTCATTACTTTTTATTTTATATGAAAATAAAAGGTTTTGGTGGCACAGCGAGTCAACTTGGGCTACACATGTAATTAATTAATAATTGTGTATAATTATGTACGTATTAATTACATTAAAAAAACTTCAGACATTTTCGTTTTCGGCCGAAAATAGGAAGATTACCGAAATTCGGTTTTGCTTTCGGTCTTAAAAACCTGTTTCGGTCAATCCTTAACTATAAGTCTGACAATATGCTTCTAACATATTCGCGAAGAAGCAAAAAAAATCTTTTAACGTATTAAAGTTGTCATTATTTAAGTTGTTTATCCTTATCGCAATATTTTACTACTTAAAATTAAAATTGTACTGCTTCAGTAGATAAATTTCATGATATATTATAAACTAAAGGTATTAAATCCGTTTATATTAATACATATATGTACATAATAATATAAATATTCAGTTCCTTAAAAATACACATAATGGAAAAAATATATGTCATCAGAGACGAAATATTGGAGCGCTTTATTGAAAAGAATCGCTCTTAATAGAAAATGGACAGCATAAACAGCAGTGTTTAGGCGCTCGGGAGAGAAGAGTTGGTGTCCAGCTGACGTCATCACAGAGAAGGAGGCTGCGCGTGATCCCTACCGTATAATCTAGATACCGTGGGTTCTACTATCTACTGTATAAGATAAAATAAAATGAAAATTTTGTTTCCGCTGCTTATAACTTGAGCACTACTGAATGAATATGGATGAGACTTATTAGTCTAGGCAATAGGGGATTTTGCCTAGCAAAATTAATGGTAGTTCTAGAAATCGGCTTACTTTATGTGTTTTGGGTCGCTGAATCCGAATTTGTTACTTCTTACCAATTTTTCCCCCGGCAACCCCCCCAAATTTTCGTAAAAAGCCCCCCAAAAAAGGTTTTTATTAAAAAATCATTTTTTTTTACTAATTTAGAGGAAAAGTATCTAGAAATTCAGAAAGTAGACAAAATTTGCAACAAATTAGATATACGACATTATGACCTAGGATGAAGGGGAAGGGGGGATCTGCCTCGGAACATGCGCGCGGTGCTGCGTCTACTAAGTTGCGCAATTCCACTTAACCACTCACACGTTTACATTCGCCCTCCCATCTCCCCTCCCGAGCTTTCCTTATAAGGTTTACTTTAAGTTTTTTGGGTCGCTGAATCCGAATTTTTAACTTACCCCCAAAATTTCCTCCCCCGAAAACCCCAAAATAGTTGTTATTTACTTAAATTTCTTATTATTTTAGGGGAAAAGCATTACGAAATTCAGAAACTAGACAAAATTTGAAACAAATAGGATATATGACATTATGACGTAGGATATACTGGGAGAGAGGGGCCTGTCTCGGAACATTCCCCGCGCGCTTGTCTCAAAACCAATTTTTTTCAAAAAATAAATTTTTTGGGGCGTTGCCGGGTGAAATTTTGGTGGGAAGTTGCAAATTCGGATTCAGCGACCCAAAAAACATAAACTGAGTCGAAATCCAGAACTAGTATTAATATTTCCAGGTAAAATTCCCTATTGCCTGGGCTTCATAACTTTGTGCACGTAGCGCCGCAGTGCATGTTCAGAGGCAGCCATCCCCCTCCCCGTTCATCCTACGTCATAATGCCATGTATCCTGTTTGTTGCAAATTTTGTCTATTTTCTGAATTTTGTAATGCTTTTCCCCTAAAACAATGAGAAATTTAAGTTAAAAACAATTATTTGTGGGGGGGGGGGGGGGGATTTTTGGGGAGAAGTTAAAAATTCGGATTCAGCGACCCAAAAAACACATAGTAAGCCTTTTTCCAGAACTACCATGAATTTCTCTAGGTAGAGCCCTTATAAGGTCTCTATTGCCTGCACTATATACTGTTACTTAAATATTTTAGCAAAGATGGTTTTAATATATTGCATATCGTCCTATATTGCTTAGTTATAGAATTATGGGCGAAAGTTTTACAATCAAAGTTCCACAACACGGATTTTGAATTGACTTTCATTCTTAATCTAATAATTTTCCAGGGATTTTTGTATACTATACTATACCGTACTATAAATGACCAATTAAAAGAGTTGCTCCATAACAGCACACATTTTGGCTGACACATTAGAAGATATAATATCGCAATGGCGTTTGTTTCCTTTACAGCAATATAAATCGAAATTCCAGGTAAAAGTCCATATTGAATAACCAAAAATCAACGTTTAAACCCACAATAAATACATAAGGTAATGTGAATAAAACCAGAAGTATACGTTTCGTGAGTTCCAGGACTCACATCATCAGTGTGTGAAATCAGTGTATAAAATCATTATACCCCCCCCCCCCCAACTACATGCAAGGTGAAAACCCAGATGTCAGTAAACACAGCATCGAAAGACCATCAAGTTCCAGCAACCAATTAAATCAAAGAAGAAGTGAAGCATCGTGACACAACAAATCCATCCAGAAAGTTGAAATGGTTGGTTGTGGTTGTGTTTATGACGGCCAATTATCAACACGAGGGATATAGGCCCTAAGGGGGGGAGTGCCCTTCGTGGGGGTCTTTCTAAGGGAACCTAACCCGTATTAACGCTTGGAAATCCAAGGTTCGAAGAAAACCACGAAAACTCCGATCGATTAGGCCGACAGGCGCGATTGGGTTCGAACCCAGCACTTCCCGTCTACCAGCTTCGAGAGCAGAACCTCTCGGCCACTGGTGGGGCGAAAGTTGAAATGTAAGGTACACTAGACAAATCATTAACTAAGGAGTTTTTAAATCTATGAATAATGCCAATGTGGTTTGTTCTATATTGGACAAACTAAACGAAAACTCCGTTACAGAATCAAGGTGGATGTAAACTATGTAAAGAAAAAAGTATTGCAAAAATCCTCTATTGCTTCTCATTGCTTGGGGGGAGGGGAGGGGACATAATTTCAATTTTGACTCAGGTACTATTATCAAGAAATGCATTGCACCTCTAGATTTAGGGTTTTTGAAGCTGTTCATATTCATAGATTAAAGAACTTCTTGGTTAATGATTTGTCTAGTGTACCTTACGTCTCAACTTTCTGGGTGCATTTGTTGTGTCACGATTCTTCATTTCTGCTTTGATTTCATTGGTTGTTAGAACTTGACGGTCTTTCGGTGCTGTGTTTACTGACATTTGGGTTTTCGCCTTACATGTAGTTGGAGCGGGGGATACTCTTTTTATACATTGATATTATACACTGATGATGTGATCCTGGAACTCACGAAACGTATACGTCTGGTTTTATTCACATTACTCAATGTTTTTATTGTGTGTTTAAATGTTGATTTTTGGAGGCTTACATTTCACACAAGTTTTTATTTACTATTTACTAAAAGTGCATATTGCTTGAAAACAAAAGGTTAAATTCACAGATATGTTTCTTTTGATTTATAGTTTGTTTAGAGAAACGTGTCAGTTTAGCAGGCAAAACCTGCTATCATTATAAATAAAAAGTTGTATGACTATTGCGCCTCAGTATGAACCAACAACTTATTAATCAGAATTTAGCCTTTGACATGCTATTTCTTTCGGGCAACAGTTAAAGTGTCCGTCCCTAAAAAATAACGTTCCATTACATAAGCCAACCGTAAAACGAAGCGGATATATCACATATTATTTTTAAAAATTGCAGTAGATTTTATCAGTAATTAACCGTATATCATCGTACGGTTAATTACTCATAATATGTACTGCATTTTTTTAAAATTATAAACATAACATACTTTCAATTTTTAAACCTTCTTATATAGGAAAAAAGTACCTTTAGCAGCAATTTATTTGAATTCCGCATGTCAAATTATTTTTGAGACAGGAGTTTTTTGTATTTGTTTATTGCAATTTCTTTGATGGTGACAACTTATGTACTCCACTTCTGGAGAAAGCAAAGGGGAAAACAATAGAGCACTACAGTAAATTCTCGCTACAACGATATCCGATACAACAATAACCTCCTCTACTACGATAATATTTCGTGGTCCCGACGAATTTGCATATAAACTAATGTAAATCTTCCTTCAATATTGCGAGATTCTATAGAGCAATAAACCTCTGTAAAACGATTTTTCTTTTCAAATTTCACCGTTATTTTTTTCCCTTTATAACGATATTTGATTTTCAAATGCTGAAAAAAAATCTTATCTTTAGAAATTTTTCCATCTTTTTTAAAAACAGAAGATTTACTGTTGATTTTCAACTTATACCTTTAATGTAAGAGTGACTATTGTTCAGATTTCCAAACAGGTGGAGACTACCTAAAGCCAGGGCCAAAACTAGAAGTGTGGGGGGGGGCGGAGGGAGCATGTGCCCGGGCGCCAGAACGGAGAACGAGACCGCCAATTTCAGATTGGCTTTTGAGTTCTAACCCTTTCAAGACGGCATCGCTTACACATTTTTTTTGGGTGGCACCGCTTTTTTGAAACAGTTCACTTTACTTGCGAAAAAAAAAAAAAAAAAAAAAAAAAAAACACTCGAATTGAAAATGGCAAAAATTACATTTATTTATTAATGGTGCCAAAAACAAATTCCACATGCACCTTTTGACTATACATATAGTATGCATCACCCGTCCCGAAAGGGTTAAGAACCTACACTAATCACGCGAAGAAACACGCAAGCTAATGTTAAATTTATGGGAACTTCTTTTTAAATTTCTCTGTTGCATTTTAATATTTAATGATTTTTTCATCCTTAGGACAGCTGAGGTTGATTTTTAACGTTGTTCGTTTGCACGTTTTCAATTTTGGTTGCAGGCTACCTTCACTTTCGCAACCAGTTCCGAAAGTCAAAGTAACTTTATATAAAAAAATGTTACAACCAAAATTAAAAAGTAAACAATAACTTGGTTAGAGATCAACGTCAGCTATCTCAAACAGAAAAATTCATTTTAAATTATTAAAATGCAAGCGAGAATTCTGAAAAAAATACTCTCATAGTTTAAAAATTAGCTTGCGAGTTTCTTCACGCGACTAGTCCCAGCTAAAAATGAACTGCAGTTTTTCTACAGAAGTGGAGTATTTTTGAGGTTTTTCTATAGTCAACTATAGATTTTCTGTAGTGCAATCTCGACTGTGAAAATACTTTAGAAATTCTGCGGCTAATGTGGCGTAATTTTGTGGTACTTTGTTTTAAAAATACTCTGTGCTATCAACTTCAAAAATACTATAGTTTATCTGAAGTCATCATAAACTTTTAAAATAATGAGATTTTGCGTCTGATGCTGCAGTATTGAAGTAATTTTATCTCATAATTTTACCAGTTCGTCTTTTTCTCTTAGTGTTTAATTATTTTAGTTGTCCGAAAGGAATAAATTTTATTATGTGTTAATCAGAGAAAAAGAAAATGTAGTTAAAATTAAATTTCAAAGTCCGAAAGAGAATGCCGTCCTCGGGTTACAGCTCCGCCCCCCCCCCCCTCCAAAAAAATGAACTCTTTTTAACCTGACTTTAAGATAAAGTTTAAATACATAAACATGAAAAAAAATCGACCGAAAATTAACTACCAAGAGTGAGATATAGGGGGCTGAATCTCTCCCCCAACAGAAACTTCTTAGTTTCTGTTTAATTTTAAGTTATTCGGAATAAATAAATTTTACTATATTTTTCAAAATCGGAGAAAATAAGATATTTCCGTTAATTAAATTTCAGACTTCAGGGATGGCAATGGGCCTTCCACCCCCCCACCCCCCACCCCCACCCCTTCCTTAACGGAATTTTTTTATTTCTTTTATTTTAAAATACTGAAAAAGAATGAATTTTACTATGCATATCATAAAAAAAGAAAATTTAATTACTTAAATTTCAAAATCCAGGGAAGGGAAAGGCTTTTTTCTCCTATCCCCCTTTCCCCCCCCCCCTTCCCCCGCTCAACTGATATTTCTGATATACTGCTTCTCTTTTATTTTAAGTTTCTGAATATAAATAAATTTTACTATGTACAAAATCGGAGAAAAAGAAAATTCAGTTACATATATGTTTCAAAATCCAGGGAGCAACAATGACTCCCCTAGGCTCCCCTCTTTTAACGGAAAATTTTGGTTACTTTAATTTTTAAGTTACTCGCAAAGAATAAATTTTATTATGTTTTTCAAAACAGGAGAGAAAAAATTGGGTTACTTAAATTGAAATATCTAGGGAGAGGTAATTGGTCTCCTATGCCACCTTCCCCTAAACGGAAGTTCTTGTTTCCTTTTTTTTTAAGTTACTCGAAAAAAAAATAAATTCTTCTATGTTTTCAAAATAGGAAAAAAAGAAAATTTAGTTTATACAATTTCAAAATACAGGGAAGGGCAATGGGCCTCCTATACCGTTCCCTCAACTGAAACTTTTTAGTTCCTCTTTTAATTTAAGTTAGTCGAATTAAATAAATTTCACTATTTCAAAACCGGTAGAAAAAAAAAATTAGTTACTTATATTTTAAAATCCTGGGAGGAACAAATGACTGTTCTATACCCCCCCCGCCCCCCCCCCCCCCCCCCCCGCCGCCGCCTCCTGACGGAAAATTCTTGGTTTCTTTTTTTTAGTCACTCGCAAAGAATAAATTTTATTATGTTTTTCAAAATAAGAAAATAAAATTAGTTACTTACTTCAAAATCTAGGGAGGGGTAGTTGCTCTCCTATGCCCCCCTCCTCCCCTAAACGGAAAATTCCAGCTTCCCTTTTTTAAACATACTCGAAAGGAATAAATTCTACTGTGTTTTTCAAAAGCAGAATTTTTTTTTTTTTACTTTAATTTCAAAATCCAATGAGGAGGCATCCCCTCCCCTTTTTTTCTTTTTCATAGCACACCCGGACCCGGATTTACTAAATGCACAATTTGCCCTTCTCCCCGAAAATACATCACTCCCAGTTCGTATGAAAATTACTTCTACTTTATAAAAACGAATGAAAAAAAAATAATTCTTATTAAATATTTTATTTTAAATTTACATTGGAATATTTGATTATTGTTCACGCAGCTGAGGCTGCATTTCTGTCTGTAAATAAATATTTATTATTTAAATTAATTTTTAATTATAATTGATTTAATAATTATTAATAATATTTATAATTAATAATTATTGATATTTAATATAATATTAATTATATATTACATAATATGAATAATATAATTTAAATAATTAATAATTATTATTTATAATTAATAATTATTAATAATATATAATAAATTAATATTATTTAAATAATATTTTTTATTCTAAAATCTGTCCGGGATGCAGATACATTTTGCGCTGTTAGCGAAACGAGATTGACCAATCAGAAGCTCACATTTCGCGAACTTTTCCCTGTTTTAAGGAAGCAAGCTTTCTGATTGGTCGATCTCGTTTCGCTAACAGCGAAAAATCTATCTGGATTCCGGCGGATGAAGCAGTAGTGCTCGTACAACTCAACTTTCGATCTAGGCGGAATGTTTTATTTACAATACATGTGCAGGGTTGCCAGATTGGCCTTTTTTAGGCCAAATCTCAGAAATCTGGCCTTTTTTCATACTCGGTTGGCCTCAAAAAAAATTATTTGGCCTTTTGGCTTTTTTCTGGCCTTTTTCTTTTTTTTAGTATTTTCGAATATTTTTTACATTATTTACTTTTAAGCAGCATTGAACTTGTACTTGCTAGTTATGTTTGATAGCATTTTGTGATCGTTTGGAATCCTTCATAAATGTCTTTCACTATAGTTTTTTCTTTCTTGCTCACCAATCAGCAAACAGGTAGGCTGGCGTGGCATGGCATGTGATAGGAAAAACGAAGCGCGATAAGTAATGTGTAAGTTGAAGTCCCTCGATAGGAGAGTTGCGACAAACGGGATATAAAATTTGATTATTTTAGACAATTCCGGGCAAAAGCGAATTGCCAAGCATCTTTGCATGTATGAATGCTTGCTTATCATATCTCAGATTTAAGAGAAAAATTCTGCTTTATCAACATATTTGACATTCTAGCACATTCTGAACCGAAATTTGTTAAAAATTTTAGAGACGCGTAAATTTTTTTTAGCTGGAACAGAAAATAAAATTAGATTCATTATTGATATAATCAAAAATCTGAAAATTTCATACAAAAATATTGAGTTTCAAGAAATATTGTGTGCTTAGTTAAAAAAGAAAAATAACTTTATAATAATAATTTAATAACGTTATAATAATTTATTATAAAATAAAGTATTCTTGTAATCATTTTTTACAATCATTTTTTACAATCATTGCTTAGAGTTGCCATAACTAGTGTAATTATGATAATTTTTTATGTTTAAAAATTGTTTGGCTTTTTTTGGGCCTTTTTTCTTCCACGATTTGGCCTCAACTGACAAATTTTATCTGGCAACCCTGTACATGTGACTCGCGATTCGACCTTCGTCTTTTTTTCATAGCCCCTTTTGTTCGTATTATGCTTTCGCGTTAATTATTATTATTATTTTTTTTTAAATGAATGTCAATAACCATAACATTGCGAATATTATGTACCGAGCTAATTTTTTAAAGAACTGACACCATGCCCGTTCGGTTTTTGCGTTCGTGTTCGTATACTATTTTTTAAATCTGACTTGTCCGTATAATACTTTGATTATTCTTTTAGAATGTATATTTAAGATTGCTAAATTATGTACCGAGCTTGATCTCTCTTTTTGAAAGGACTATTATACTTCCAAAAAAGTGGGCCCTTTTTAAAAAATTCGGATATACTATTCAACAGTAGAAAATAAAAGTCGCACCAATAAAATATTTCGGAGGAGGATTTGTAGGTGCAAGATACTATTTATATGTATATTTTTTGGTTTTTCTTTAAAGAATAATAGAGGTGTAGCTGATTAAAAGCTAGTTAGTGTAAATTTAACTAATTTATTGGTACTACAGAGGAAAAGAGTTCAATAATCTAAGTTTTTTATTGAATAGTTTTTTTTTTTTTTTTGTGTGTGTGTGTATTGTTCGGGTTATTTAATGTAACTTTTCAAGTAGTGCTGCTGGTTTTAAACATTTTAAAACAATGTGCATGACTTATTAAATTTTGGAATAAAATTAAATTTTAAAAGTAAACAGAAAAAGTATGTTTTCAGACAATGCAAAAATCTTACATCTATTTTTTTTTTTTTAAATCTGCCTACCCTCAACTGCTGCTGAAGATTAAACTTGAAGCCACAGCAGTTGTCCAATGGCCTGGAACTAACCCTTCCCACTTTTCAATGTTTTTAATTTAAGCAATTTTTCTTTTAAATTTGTCTGGTAACTTCTTAAAAAAAAAATTCTGCCTCCAGTCGAGTGGTCAGTATTGATTAGAGTGTGTGCATGAATGTTTCTTCCTTAGTATACACTAGTACTTGGTATTCGATGCTCAGCAATTCTGCAAAGCAGCACTCAATAGACTGCCGTGTTTACTTGTGTAATAGTCTCACCCCTGATTTGAAGCAGAAAAAATCGTCAAACTATTTTCTTTTCATGAATTGAATGGATGAAAAAATTATGAAAGATTGGGTTCGCAACGTTTGGAAGAAAAGGTCTTGAGCATTGCTCAAAAAAACAGCCATGCTGGTACTTGATAGTTTCCGAAGACATTTTGTTGATGATGTAAAGAAAAAACTATCAGAAGGCAAAACAGATCTTGTGATAATTCCCGGAGGAGTCACAGAGATTCTGCAAGACAATATAAGACGAGTATATGGATATTGGATAATCAATGGGAACAACGAGAAAATTCCCAGTGGAAAAGTAAGGCGCCCATCCCTGGAACTAATGTGTAGTTGGACATTACAAAGCTTGACTTTAATGACAAGCGATATAATTTCCAAAAAATTTTAAGAAGATGGGTATCTTTCACGCTTTGGACGGAAGCAAAGATGACATTTTATGGAATGACGGAGATTCTTCAGACACCGACTCTCATTACAATAGTGATACTGAAACCTTTAGTAAAAGAAATTTATTATGATAATTTTTTGTTTAAATTTTCACAAAGATTATTTGTAAATTTTACATCTATAAAAATATTACCATAAAAAGGAAATGGTATTTAATAAACATCACATAATCTGGAAACATTTGGTAAGTTACTAATTTTATTATGTGTTTTTTTATACCAGTAATGTTTCAGCATTTCAGTGTACAATATTATGCAGTAGATTTCTCTGCATAATAGTTGCACCTAGACTTTCACAATAAAAATTTGGCAAAAAAAAGTGCGACTATTATGAGAGTAAACACAGTACTATACAGTATGAAGTCGATTTTTGCAAAGAATCTCCACTACTTACTTAAGAGGTTACTTCACTCACATGAAAACGCCTGCCCTGTAATATTAATCTTATAAGAAATTTTTTTTAAAGTATCTCATTTGCATTTCCATATTTTGAAATTATTCTGTATGCCAGCTGAGGTCGATCTTTACAACAGCCGTTTTTTACTTTTTTGATTTTGTTTGCAGGTTTTTTTTTCTGAGGCTATTTTTGTCTGAAAAAGATTAACGTCCTCATAAAAAAAAAAAAAAAGTGTATTTTAGAGATCGTCTTTAGTTACCCAATGCAAACAAAAGCATGGGAATGCAAACGAGATATTTTAAAAAAAATCTCCAAAAGATTAAGATTAGAAAGTGCATGTACTTGCATGGGCACAGATGTCATATATGGGCGGCGGGTTTTCCGACGCCAGTTTGCAGAAAGTTCAAGACTGGCAGTGGTCGTCACAGATTTTCTTTTCTGTTTTGCATATTCTTTTTCATCAAGCCATTACTTTGCTTCATATTATTTTTAGTTCTTTATTATTTAATACAAAAAGTTGAGATTATTATTAATAACAATTCATAAAATACCTAAAAACACTTCAGGTAAGTGATTGTTTGATTAATTAATGCTTCAATTGTTAAAATTTTGCAATATTTTTTATGACTGATTTGTGAATTTAGTATTTTCATTCTGTGACAGAGTCACAAAACTTGCATTTTTTTCCATGTCTGACTGAAAAAAATAATTAACTTTTGATCTGCGACTAATTGATGAATTTTGAGATATTTTCATACAACTGACTGGCAAATTTTCTTTCGACGGAAAGATATGACATTTGTTCCCCCTTAAATTACTTATAATCTTGACATTAATGTAAACATTACCCTTAATCTCTGATTCATCTGATGTAAACAAACAGCCATTATTTGTGACATTAGTTGTAGATTTGTCCCCAAATCACTAATTTATAGGCATTTTAGAATTTTTTCAATTAATAATATAGAATTGTGTTTGCTTGATGTTTATATATGAAGTTATCTAAAAATTAGGGAGCTTCACATTACTTTTCTTATCAAGTGGGCACACCTAGAAAATAGTGTCAGAATGAACAAAGTAATAACTGTTCTTAAGACGTAATTTTCTTTGAAAAAGTTTTGTTATGTGCAATTTTATTTAAGGAAGTTTTGGGATTTTTTTTAAAGAAAAATTATATGTGACATTTATCGTACTTTATGAAATTCATATTTTCAAACTTGCATTGATAATTTCAGTTCTGTTCAATTTAAAAAAATTGACGTATTTATGTTTGCTCTGTTTTTTTTTTTTTTTTTTTTTTTTTTTTTTTTTTTTTTTTTTTTTTAATTGTACTGAAATCTATCGGAAAAATTTGAGTAAAATATTTTTATAAATGTTATCCTTCAATTTAAGTATAATACATTATTAGCATTATATCTATGTATGTATATATATATATATGATGTGGGAACGCTGCATCTCCTGACTGAATTTATCTCTGTGCATTTGTTATGGTGAATGCTTTTCATTATGGGTGTTCTCAAATCGAAAGAGGCAACTTTATGACATACGTTTTAAATTATTTTTGTTTGGAAACGCATGAAACTAGCAGGTGTCTGTGTTCAGAAACTATGTAATCGAAAGATGTTTTCAGATGTTTTACTTTACTGCAGAAACGCGGAATTTTGCTTTTTCAGCATTGAATTTTATTATTCTTGGGATCGATGCAAATATGCATTAAAATTTGTTAACATTTTTAATGAGGGAAGGGTTGTAGTGGGAGTGTAGGAAATATAACAAAAACGTGACTACGAACCGCACCAAATTGAGCACAATTGTCAAAGGATCATGGAAAAATGCAATTAATGTCAAAGAATCATGGGAAAAATGCGATTTTCGTCAAAGGATTACAGGAAAAAATGCGACTCCCGTCAAAGGATCGCTGGGAAACGCAATTTTCGTCAAAGGATCGCTGGGAAATGCAATTTTCGTCAAAGGATTGCCGGAAAAATGAGATTTTCATTAAAGGATCACGAAAAAGACACGATTTCCATCAAAGAATTGCAAAAAAACATGATTTTTGTCAATAGATCGTGTAAAATATGCAAGTTTATTCAAAAGGTCGTGCAAAATGCTCCAATTTCATCGAAAGATCGTGTAATATGCGAATTTCTTCGAAGGGTCAAGGGAAAAACGTGAATTTCGCCAAAGAATCACAAAAAAATATGATTTTTGTCAAATAATCGCAGAAAAAATGCAAATGTCATTGAAAGATCGTGGAAAAAATGTAAATTTCATCGAAAGACCATGTAATATGCGAATTTCTTTGAAAGGTCACGGAAAAAACACGAATTTTGTCAAAGAATCGCAAAAAAATGCGATTTTTGTCAAATGATCACGAAAAAATGCATATTTCGTCAAATGATCATGTAAAATGTGAATTTCTTTGAAAGATCGTGTAAAATATGCAAATTTCTTTGAAAGATCGTGCGAAATATGCAAATTTTGTCGAAAGATCGTGTAATATGCAAATTTCTTTGAAAGGTCGTGGAAAAAACGCGAATTTCGCCAAAGAATCACAAAAAAATATGACTTTTGTCAAATGATCGCAGAAAAAATGCAAATGTCGTTCAAAGATCGTGGAAAATATGCGAATTTCTTTGAAAGATCTTGCGAAAAAATGTGATTTTCGCCAAAGGATTGTGTAAAATATGCGAATTTCATCGAAAGACCATGTAATATGCGAATTTCTTTGAAAGGTCATGGAAAAAAACACTAATTTTGTCAAAGAATCGCGAAAAAATGTGATTTTTGTCAAATGATCGCAAAAAAATGCGTATTTCGTCAAATAATCGTGTAAAATATGTGAATTTCTTCGAAAGATCGTGTGAAATATGCAAATTTTGTCGAAAGATCGGGTAATATGCAAATTTCTGTGAGAGGTCGTGGAAAAAACGCAAATTTCGCCAAAGAATCACAAAAAAATATGATTTTTGTGCAGAAAAAATGCAAATGTCGTTAAAAGATCGTGGAAAACATGTGAATTTCTTCGAAGGATCTTGCAAAAAATGTGATTTTCGCCAAAGGATCGTGTAAAATATGCGAATTTTATCGAAAGACCATGTAATATGCGAATTTCTTTGAAAGGTCACAGAAAAAACAAGAATTTTGTCAAAGAATCGCGAAAAAATGCGTATTTCGTCAAATAATCGTGTAAAATATGTGAATTTCTTCGAAAAATCGTGCGAAATATGCAAATTTTGTCCAAAGATCGGGTAATATGCAAATTTCTTTGAGAGGTCGTGGAAAAAACATGAATTTCGCCAAAGAATCACAAAAAAATATGATTTTTGTCAAATGATCGCAGAAAAAATGCAAATGTCGTTAAAAGATCGTGGAAAACATGCAAATTTCTTCGAAGGATCTTGCAAAAAAATGTGATTTTCGCCAAAGGATCGTGTAAAATATGCGAATTTTGTCGAAAGACCATGTAATATGCGAATTTCTTTGAAAGGTCACAGAAAAAACAAGAATTTTGTCAAAGAATCGCGAAAAAATGTGATTTTTGTCAAATGGTTGCGAAAAAAATGCATATTTCGTCAAATGATCGTGTAAAATATGTGAATTTCTTTGAAAGATCGTGCGAAATATGAAAGTTTCTTTGAAAGATCGTGCGAAATATGCAAATTTTGTCGAAAGATAGTGTAATATGCAAATTACGTTGAAAGGTTGTGGAAAAAACGCGAATTTTGTCAGAGAATCACAAAAAAATATGATTTTTGTCAAATGATCGCAGAAAAAATGCAAATGTCATTGAAAGATCGTGGAAAATATGCGAATTTTTTCAAAGGATCTTGCGAAAAAATGTGATTTTTGCCAAAGGTTTGTGTAAAATATGCGAATTTTGTCGAAAGACCATGTAATATGCAAATTTCTTTGAAAGGTCACGGAAAAAACACTAATTTTGTCAAAGAATCGCGAAAAAATGTGATTTTTGTCAAATGATCGCGAAAACAATGTGTATTTCGTCAAATGATCGTGTGAAATATGCGAATTTCTTCGAAAGATCGTGCAAAATATGCAAATTTCTTCAAAAGATCGTGTAATATGCAAATTTCTTTGAAAGGTCGTAGAAAACTGGGATTTTTGCCAAAGGATCGTGTAAAATAAGTGAATTTCTTCAAAAGGTCGTGCGGCATATGTGTATTTCCTCGAAAGATTGTGTAATATGCAAATTTCTTACCACTTATTCATGTTATGTACCTACGATGACCCTCCCTTTACATTCACACCAGGGGGGGGGGGGGATACTTTTCTAAATTTTGCCGACATGCATCATGTGACATATCTTTGGAAAGGTGTGTGGCTGCTTATTTGTATTAGCACCTTCCTGTCCCTCTCCCCGCCTGCCCCTCCCCCGTGGGAGGGCATTTTTCTAAATTTTGCCATAGCCCCTCGTGTGACATAACATTGAAAAGGCCTGTGACTGCTTAATCATTTTATGCACTTCTGATGCCCTGCCCACCACTTTGCCCCCCCCTGGGGGGTACTTTCCTAAATTTTGCTAACACCTGTCATGTGACATATCGTTGGAATGGCCTGTAACTGCTGAATCATTTTATGCACTTCCGGTACTACTCCCCCACCCCCCACTTTGCCCCCCCAGGGGTGTACTTTACTAAATTTTCCCGACACCCGTCATGTGACATATCGTTGGAAAGGCCTGTGACCGCTTAATCATTTTATGCACATCCAGTACCCCACCCACCACTTTGCCCCCACGGGGGGGGCACTTTACTAAATTTTGCAGATACCCGTCATGTAACATATCGTTGGAAAGACCTGTGACTGCTTAATCATTTTATGCACTTCGGTACCACACCCACCACTTTGCCCCCCAGGGGGGCACTTTACTAAATTTTCCCGACACCTGTCATGTAACATATCGTTGGAAAGGCCTTTGGCTGCTTAATCATTTTATGTACTTTCGGTACTCTGCCCGCTGCTTTGCCCCCCTAGGGGGGCACTTTCCTAAAATTTTCTGACACTAATCATGTGACATATCGTTGAATGGCCTGTAACCGCTTAATCATTTTATGCACTTCCGGTACTCCTCCCCCACCCCCCACTTTGCCCCCCCAGGGGTGTACTTTACTAAATTTTCCCGACACCCGTCATGTGACATATCGTTCGAAAGGCCCTTGGCTGCTTAATCATTTTATGCTCTTCCGGTACTCCGCCCACTACTTTGCCCCCTGGGGGGCACTTTCCTAAATTTTTGCGACACCCATCATGTGACATATCGTTGGAAAGGCCTGTGACCGCTTAATCATTTTATGCACTTCCAGTACCCCGCCCACCACTTTGCCCCCCCGGGGGGGGGACTTTACTAAATTTTGCAGATACCCGTCATGTAACATATCGTTGGAAATACCTGTGACCGCTTAATCATTTTATGCACTTCGGTACCACACCCACCACTTTGCCCCCCAGGGGGGCACTTTACTAAATTTTCCCGACACCTGTCATGTAACATCTCGTTGGAAAGCCTTTGGCTGCTTAATCATTTTATGTACTTTTGGTACTCTGCCCACTGCTTTGCCCCCCTTGGGGGGCACTTTACTAAATTTTTCCGATACCCGTCATGTGACATATCGTTGGTAAGGCCTGTGACCGCTTAATCATTTTATGCATTTCTGGTGCTCCATCCACTACTCCCCCCCCCCTTTGGAGGGCACTTTCCTACATTTTGCCGACACCCAAACCTGTGACTGCTTAATCATTTTATATACTTCCGCTGCTCCGTGCACTACTTTGCCCCCCTGAGGGCACTTTCCTCAGGGAGGCAAAGTGGATACTCCGTAAAAAAAACTACATTTTTGAGGTCGATATAACTACAAAAAAACTGCAGTTGGAGAACTGCGGTGATTTGGCCGATTCCACTACAGAATTTTTGCGGTCAATAAAACTGCGAAATTTCTGCAGAATTTTTAATATTGATATAACTATAAATTTTCTGTAGAATTTTTGTGGTCAATACAACTGCTAAATTACTGCAGTTAGTAAACTGCGGTAATTTTGTAGTTCTATTGACCGCAAAAAATCTGTAGTGGAATCGGCCAAATCACCGCAGTTTTCCAACTGCGGTTTTTTTGTAGAATTTCTGCAGTTCATTTTTAGCTGGGGTGTAGTATCTTAAGACAATGTGATTCATATCACTATGACTTTAAACTTCCCATTTGTAATACTACAACTACGGTAAAATCGGTGAAAATGAAATTTGCCTATAACGGAATTCTGTCTCTAATGAAAAATTACATGTTCCTAACAGAAAGAATACCAACAATTATACCTGTTAATACAGAAAACTGTATAAACCGGAATGTTTTTCGGCTCCTGTGGATTTCGTTTTCAAGGTTTTAACGAATAAATATGTGACAAAGTTGATTACGTAAATCAGTATTACGTACTTTTTTATTACATATTTAAAATTTAAGAAAAAAGTCGGCTAGAAACTTAGTAAAATTCTCTTTGTAAATTTACTTTCCAGAAACGGACAGGGGGGCGCCAAAATCTATGTTTGTCCCGGGTGCAAAAAAGACTAGTATCGGCCTGCCTAAAGTCCTTCTGGGAAAAGTTTTTTTTTTTTGGGGGGGGGGGGATTGAAATGTACGTGTAGTCTCACTTCTCAGAACGTAGCTTCGGAATCCTGATAATGATGGAGATCGAGTGTCGTCAATCAGGAGAAGATGGGCGTCTCTGGTCATGTGTCACCCATGTCAGGTGTCAGAACAGGTGCCAAATCATCTGATTTGGTCAACTTCCCTTTAGTAGAGGAAGAGGGAAAAAGGGGGGTATAGATAAGTGAGTTCGCAGCTTTTAGAAGGCGTTTGGAGTTGGATGATTTTAAAGTCTTTAGCTATTTTATTAAATGTTACTAAACGAAACATTTAGTTTTTGATTTTCTTCCTTTCACGAGTGTATTTTTCACTAAGATCTCAGGGCGAAAGCAACTACCCTTTTGAGATAAACTGAACGTTATCAACGATATTGATGAGGGAATGAAGCAGGTCAATGCAGCTAAGAAATGTGGATTATCGCAATCTACAGTTGCAACGTTCCTAAAGGAGAGGAAGCAGATCGAAGGTGCTGTAAGCTCAAATGCAATTAACCCACAACGAAAAAGACTGAAATTTGCCATAAATGAAAACATTGATGCTGCTTTATTAAAATGGTTCCAAGAGATGCGGGCAACAAATGTACCAATAAATGGACTCTTGTTATGTGCACAAGCACGGAAATTTGCAGTAATGCTAGGGAACGAAACTTTTAAAGCTAGGAATGGTTGACTAATGCGTTTTCCGGATCGTCACGGAGTAACTTTCCAGGAAGTCCACGGAGAGAAAAAATCTGCACAGATTAACGACGCAAATGAAGGGCGGTAAAACAAGATGAAAGAAATCTTTTAAAAGTATGCTTCAGAAGAAGTTTATAATGCAGATTAAGCTGGGTTGTTTTTTCAACTCCTACCCGATCGAACATTGGCGCTCAAAAGTGAAAAGTATTATGAAGGGAAGAAATCGAAACAGAGGCTGACTGTTCTTCTGTGTACAAATAGCACAGGCGCACATAAAATCCAACCTCTCGTTATCGGTCATTCATTGAAGCCAAGATGCTTTAATAACGTGAAAAGTCTTCCCGTGGAATATAAAGCCAATAAAAAGGCTTGGATGAATTCTATTTTTTTTCTGAATGGTTACAAAAGTTAGATAAAGAAATGAAAAACAGAAAGAAAAAGATAGTTTTGTTGATAGATAACTGTAGTGCTCACACCTCATTTCCAAAATTAGAAAATGTCGAAATTGTTCTTTTTCCTGCCAACTGTACTTCAATTTTGCAGCCTCTAGATATGGCTATAATTAAGTGTTTTAAGGGATACTACAGAAAACGGTTGGTAGAGTCGATACTTGTAAACATTAAAAATGAAGTAGAAGACCCTTTTAAAGCTGTAAATGTGAAAGAACGTTTGACAATATTGCTGGTAGTTGGTGGGA
Source organism: Maratus speciosus (assembly GCA_963932465.1). NCBI lineage: Eukaryota > Metazoa > Arthropoda > Arachnida > Araneae > Salticidae > Maratus > Maratus speciosus. The sequence goes on from OZ010792.1 coordinate 314,749,360, forward strand.
AGTAACAGAAAAAACCATTCGCAATTGCTGGAAAAAGGCCGGTCTTTGTGTCATGGACGATAAGAAATCTGATTGTGATGAATATACTATATATCTTTCAGATGAACAGAAATGTGTTTTGAACGTCCAAAAATCATTATCCCACCTTGATGAAAGAAGCGGCAAAAAATCTGGAATTAGAGTGGAAAACTATTTAACAGCAGATGACGACCTTATGGTTTTCGCAGGAGTTACCTATGAAGATATTCTCTCTGAAATTACTGATGAGATAGAAAATAATGAAGGATAGGAGGGGGTGATGATACAGGTCCATCAAAATCTTTATTGTCACCCCATGAAGCTCTTCAATCTGTGAACGCTTTGCGGATATTTTTTTTCAAGCCTTTCGTCGACAAATGAAGATCCTTTTCGGGCACTAGACTCGATGCATACCTTGTTGGTTGACTTAAAAGTTAAAAAAATGAATAAACAAACTAAAATTTTGGATTATTTTCAATAAAAATGGTTCTCAGGTATTTAAATATTTCTGTGATCACTTTCTGAATTTATTTATTTATTTATTTTTGTAGTGTTTAAACACTACTATTAACACTCTGCTAATTAATTTCTTCTAAATATAAATTTTTTATGTGGTATATAGTTTAAAATTAATAAAAGACCTTATTAAATGCCCAAAATATGTAGGACCTCTATATAGCAATAAACCCTCTACAACAATATATTTATTTGGTCCCTAAAATATTGTTGTAACAAGGTTTTATTGTATATCTTTTTGTTACCATTTTCTAATAAAAACTGGAAAAAAATGTAATTAGAATACGTGGTACTTTGAAAAAATATAAATGAATCGTTTCTCATAAAAGATGGAGCTATTATTATAAACTATATTTAATCTTAAGCATCCATATTAGCGTTACAAACAAATGAAGGCGTATGAATCATCATATTGCCGATTTGTTTTGTCGAGTGTATGAGATTTCTTTTTGCTGGGTTTGTGTAGTATTTCGCGATAGTGACGTCATAAGCATACAGTTTGAGGCTAACGAAAAAGTCAGGCTTCTGCGGTGTATCCCAATTGTCTTTTTTTACAGATCGCTAGAGTGACGTGGTGCTCTATTTGTACAACTGCGCTGGTGCATTCGAGCATCACGTGACTCCAGCGGTCTGTACAAAAAAGATACGTGGTAGTCTGCGTTCTTCGTTAGCCTCGATACATTTCTATAGATATTGTTTGAAACTGTATTAAATGTGGAATTCTTCAGAAGATGCAATTGACAACATTTTATATAAATTAAAAGCGTATATTTTAAGTCTTAAAACTGAAATAAGTTTTGTAGAGGTGCATAATTTTCACTCCAGCGACTTTGAAATTCTTCACAGGTGGAAAAGCTTCACATTTGAAAATAAAGCAATTGGAATCACACACGAATAAAATGAAAGTTTTACAAAAATTTAGATTATCTTTGTCGAAGGGCAGTGACCTTTATGTTAAAATAATATTAGTTTTCGAGTTAGACTAACTAATATATGATGCATTTTTTTAAAACTAATTTTGTAGGTTTATTATAAATTAATAAAAGAGTTCCTTCTGAAACATTTTCGTTCGTCAAAATTCGACGAGTTCCAACTAGTAATAATATTTTTTTCCTATTCAAAGGCAAAATTAAATTCTGAAAAAGCAGATTTCCTGCTTCCTGTTTGCTTTATATAATTTTTTTAAGGTTCGAATTCCGAAATTTTTCAATTTCAATTCCGCAATTTAATGTAAATGTATAGGCTTTCTGTAATTGCTACTTTTCGGTTAGCCGGGCGGCAGTGTTACATATATATAGACATATATATGAATATATACGTATATAGTATATATGTATATGTATGTGTGTATATATGCATATATGGGGAATTTCGCATAACACTTGCATTCAGACTGAATGTTCTCGACGCTGTCCTCCGCATCGAGATTAAAAAGGTAACGAAGCTGCGTGAAGTGGAAATGCAGAAAAAATAAATAGAACGCAGAAAGAATTCGACGACGGCTGTTGTGAAAAAGAACAGTAGAATCTTTTCGACGCTATTAAATAGAATATTTAATGAAGTATATAAATATTAGGAATGATTCAACGACGTCATGTAAATAAAGCCAGAGATTGCTGCTTTTTAGCTAAATATTGATTGTGAAAAGAGCTACTTTCTGTATTTCTGTTTTGTCTTCGTTTAATAAATGTTACTGTTCGTCTTAGAAGTGAGTTATGATCTATAAATAGGAGTCTCGTCCCACAAAGTGGTGTTCAGAAGTGAGTGTTAACCCACCAATATTATTCATTTATCAGAATTATCCATTTTACAGATTCAAGCCGAATATTATTCTAACGTTGAGTCCATTGTTATATATTTTATTATGAAGTTAGTTGGCATACTGGAACTTGCATTTAAAAATAAACGAACAAATAAAATTGAATTACTACATAAATTCCTGTTTGATGCTGAAGGTGATCGATCTAATAGAAAGAGAATACGTGATTTTACTGGTTTCTGTTTTCAAACCGACAGCACGGAGTTCAAAAATAAAAATAACTAAAGTTCAAACTGATTTTAGTTTAAATGATCTGATTACAGTGTGTAATTTACTTTGTATTTCTAATGAAGGATCTTTAAATGATCTTGCAACCCGATTAGTTACATACCTTTCAGACTTGAGCTTACTACAAACTAATATTATACAAAATGAAAGTGACTCTGACTCGGAACCCGAATTGCCTTCAAATAATTTGACTTCAAGTAATAACCAAATGTTGACAAAAACAAGATATTTCCAGTTCAAAGTTTTGTGCCATCATCTATTAGTTTTACTGATGTTGAAAATGATGTACCTCCTTCTGACGGAAGTTCTTTTAATGATATAAATGTCTGGCACAGTAATTTTGACGATGTCTCTAGCGTGTTTAACATATCTGACTTTCATAAATTCATATTTTGTAAAATATCCTTACGACGAAAAGCCCAGTTGTTAGTACAGACTGAATTTCATTTCAATTCATATGACAATTTTAAACAACTCTTAATTTCAGAATTCAGTACCACTTATAATTCTGCCGAGTTACATGATTTATTAAATAAACGAAAATTGAAAGAAAATCAATCAATAGAAGAATATTTTTTTGTTATGAAACAATTACGCTCGCGTGGTATCATCGGGGATTCCGAATTAATGCAATATATCATAAATGGTATACCTAAGCCTCTTTTTAGAAAATCAATGTATATATAGATATACAGAAATATATAGATGCAAATCCATTGTAGAATTCAAACAAAAGCTCAAAATTTATGACAAAATTCGACATGACTATGAGAACACTAAATTTCGTAAAGTCAAACCTGAAATGCCAGTGAAAGAGAAATCCTTTCGACCAAAATCTGATCTTTTTTGCTTTAATTGTGGTTTGTCAAATCATAAAAGTAGCCATTGCAGACATAAAGACAAAGGCCCTCGTTTATTCAATTGTTCGAATTTTGGCCATAAATCGGCTGAGTGTGATCAACCAAGGAGGCCTAGAGTTAAATCTGAACCCTCCAATGTTTCCATAGTTATGTCGAACACTTTCATGACCAAACAGTTCATTATTTCGTCTGTAAATGTTACATCATTGGTAGATACAGGCAGTGAAAGAACTTTGCTATAGGAAAGTATTTACCGCAAAATCCCTACAATCTCAAACCTTGAACATTCAACCATCACATTAACTGGATTAGGAAATACTATAATCAAACCCCTAGGTTTTTCCCTACGGACATTATGATAGATGATTTTAATTATACAACTAATGTTTGTGTAGTCAAAGATTATTCCATATATTTTGATCTTATTATTGGTACAGATGTTATACAACAAAGTATTTTAACAATTTCTGAAAATAATATTTCGATGCAAAAAATCGAGAAAAATGACAATACGTCCAATTTTTTTATTAATGTTGCTCATGTGTTAGACGATCTTAATCTGTATTTATCTCATATTACCGATGAAACAATACGTTCAAAAATTTCAGAACTTATTCAAAATTATTCTCCCGTAAAAATAAAGACAACTGATGTTAAATTATCAATTTATCTGGAAAACGAGACACATGTCACTTGTCATCCCGGACGCTTGGCGCCAATAGAGAAAAACTTCCTTCCTCGAAAACAAATTTCTTAATGGCTCGAAAAGGGAATTATTCGTAAAAACACTAGTAATTTTTCATAACCTATTGTCCTAGTAAAAAAGAAAGGTGGCTCATACAGACTGTGTGTTGACCATAGGAAGTTAAATTCTAAAACATATAAACAACGCTTTCCCCTCCCAGTAAATGATGACATTATTGATAAGTTGCATTCTGCAAAAGCATTTACTACTCTTGACCTTAAAAATGCATTTTTTCATGTCGAAGTACAAGATAATAGTAGAAAATATACTTATTTCGTAACACATTCTGGTCAATTTGAATTCTTATATATGAATTATAGCCTGAGCGATGCACCATTAGTTTTTCAAAGATATATTTATAACGTTTATCGAGACCTCATTAATGAAAATGTACTTATTGTCTATATGGATGACTTCATAATACCAGCTGAAAACGAAGTCGAAGGACTCCAGAAATTACAACGCGTCCTTTCAAATGCATCCGAATATGGTTTAGAATTGAATCTTTAAAAAATGTCACTTTTTACAGAGAGAAATTGATTTTTTAGTTTACCACATTAAAAATGGTCAACTGCACCCATCTCCCTTAAAAACTAAAGCTGTCCGCAATTTCTCAGAACCTAAAAGTATAAAAAATGTACATTCATTTGTCGGACTAACTTCATATTTTCGTAAATTCATTTAAGATTACTCTTTGATAGCTAAGCCTTTAACACATCTCTTTAGAAAGGACACTAAATTTCACTTTGGTGACCAGCAACGAAATACATTTAATCAGCTGAAACACATCCTTTCTTCAGGTCCTGTTTTAAGCATTTATAACGCTAGTAATGAAACAGAAGTTCACTGCGATGCATCTATTGACGGTTACGGAGCAGTCCTCCTTCAAAAGTCTTCTATTGACAATCAGTTTCTCCCTGTCTACTTTATAAGCAAAAAAACCACAGATGCCGAACGTAAATATTCGAGTTATGAATTAGACGTTATAGGTGTCATAGAAGCCCTTAAAAAAATTCGCGTTTACGTTCTAGGCATTCCTTTCAAGATAGTCACAGATTGCAACGCATTTGCCCTCACTATGAATAAAAAAGATCTTTGCACCAAGATTGCTCGATAAGCTTTAATGTTAGCTGACTATAACTACACAATCGAACACAGACAAGGTACACGCATGCGCCATGTTGATGCTTTAAGTGGAATTCCAATATGTATTATCATTCAAGATAATTTTACTTCCAAAATCATACAATCACAGAATACTGGCAAACATATACAAGCCATCAAAGAAATTTTGAAAACAAAGCAATATGACAATTATTTCCATAAAAATAACGTTCTCTATAAAAATTCTAAAGGCATCGATCTGGTTGTTGTGCCGGATGAAATGCAGTTAAATGTTATAAAACACGTACATGACAAAGGACATTTTGGCCGGAAACGTTGTGAAGAATTCTTTAATGTAGAATTTCTCATCCCTAATATGGCAAATAAAATTGATAAAATTATAGCAAAGTGTATAACATGCCTTTTGTATAATCGCAAACGTTGAAAACAAGAAGATGAATTACATCCTTTATCTAAAAAAGGGACTCCCCTCCATACTTACCACATTGATCATTTAGGCCCTCTTGAAACAACTAACAAAAATTACAAACGTAATTTGTCTTTAATAGATGCATTTACTAAATTCGTCTGGTTGTATGCCTGTAAAACCACTTCTGCTACCGAAGTTATATCAAAACTACGATACAAAGTTATACTTTTGGAAATCCTTCCACCATCATTAGCGATAAAGGGCCTGCCTTCACAAGTAAAGGATTTTCTTGTTATTGTCAAGATGAAAATATAAAGCACGAGACAGTTACAACCGGCCTTCCGCGCGTCCCTATGGTCAAGTAGAAAGACATAATTTCCCCATAATTTTTGTAATCTCTAAAATGACCAAAGACGAACCGACCAAATGGTTCAAACATGTTTCTAAAGTTCAACATGTCATTAATTCAACTTACCAACGAAGCATTAAGAAAACACCATTTGAAATATTGTTTGGTACAAAAATGAAACAGAAAGAAGATGTACAAATTATCGACCTCTTAAACAGTGCAGTCGAAGAACAGTTCATAAAAGACAGAGAAGGGTTCCGTAAAGAAGCCAGAAAAATACTCTGGAAATTCAACAAGAAAATCGCAAGCACTATAATTTATGACGTAAGAAACCCCGGAAGTACAACGTTGGTGACCTCGTAGCAATTAAGAAAACCCAGCAAGGACCAGGTTTAAAGTTGAAATCTAAATTCTTAACTCCGTATAAAGTACCCAAAGTGAAGTCTAACGACATCTACGACGTAGTGAAAATCTCATCAACCGAAAGACCGATAAATACTAGCTCGTGTGCTGAATACATGAAACCTTGGCCTGACAAAAAAACGAATCCTAATAAATAAATAAATAAATAAATAAATAAATAAATAAATAATAAATAAATAAATTAATTAATTAATCTTTCCTTCTTGTGTGTTGTGAACATTTTATAAGTCAGTGCTTTTAAAGAAATTTCCATATGATGTTACGCAACTTGAAATAGACTGAGGTACCTTTCTGACGTGCAGATTAATTTTTTTCTCACCTAAGAACAGTTACTGGTTTTTGTTTTTGTTTTTTTTCAGATTCTGTTTTAGCACATGTCGCTGCGGCAGCTCCAGGTGTCAGGAAGGCCGTATGTGGGACATTTCGCAAGTAACAGTTACATTCAGAATGAATGTTCCCGACGCTGTCCTCCGCTTCGAGATTAAAAAGGTAACGAAGCTGCGTGAAGTGGAAACTCAGAAAAAATAAATAGAACGCAGAAAGAATCTGACTACGGCTGTTGTGAAAAAGAACAGTAGAAACTTTTCGACGATATTAAATAAAAGACTTAATGAGGTATAAAAATCTTAGGAAATATTCAAAGACGTTATGCAAATATAGCCAGAGATTTCTGCTTTTAAGTTAAATATTGATTGTGAAATTATCTACTATCTGTATTTCTGTTTTGTCTTCGTCTTAATAAATGTCAGTGTCCGTCTTAGAAGTGAGTTATGATCTATAAATTGGAGTCTCGTCCCACATGTATATACATATGTATCTATATATATGTATATATAACAGTGGCGCCCGTCTAACTGAAAAGTACTGCAAATTTATGTAAATTTTAAATTACAAAAGTTTTTCACATTTTATAAAGATTCAATAAAATTGATTGTGAAAATTACAGATTTTCCATTATATAAAGCGGTGCATTAGACTTCATTTTCAGAAAAATAGAGTCTAAACATTAATAGAAAAATCTCATTTAATATTTTCTACACTTTAATATATTGCTAACTGTTAAAAATATCTGCTAATTATACATTATAAAATGCAATTAATATTGTCGCTGATTGTAACGCATCTTTTAAGCTTATATAAATATGTAAATAAATATAATATTGACACATTTTAGCCAATTATTTTGAACTTAAATAAGATGTGTTACATGAAACTTTAAACAGATTTTCCTAATACTTCAGAGAATATATTCTGAAGCTAATTTAATTTGGGAAGCAAATTTTAAAATAATGTACAACTGCCTTAAGCAGATCTTTAGCATTTTAGTAAATTACTTTTACTCTGCATCATGAAAATAAATCTTGAGATGAATAAAGTCAAACATTTTTTAAAAAAAAATTCGGTGTGGGGGGAAGGGGGCTAAGAATGTAATTAAATAAGATACACCATATCTGTCAGCAGTAGGTCAAAAAATGAAGATGTATGCAAACTATGTTTTTTTTATTTTTTTTAAACATTTATACTTATATTTTCAATAAAGGAATGCATAATACATTACACTAAAATATATCCACTTTATTTATATTTCATATTAAAATTTAAATAAGAATCAATTTACAGTAACATAAAGCTGCAATTGAGTTGAAGGGATTTGTATTTTTGTATAGAAAACTGAAATTTTGATAAAATTTTAATAAAAAATCCTGATATCTGAAATACAGAAACACACACATGTGCATACACATATGTGTGTGTATGATAATATGGTATATATATGTATATATATATTATATATGTAATTAAAACCTGTATTATTCTTTTACTGTGGAAAAAACTTTAATTATTCTTTTTAATTTTTCACTAAATGTACTTTGTTACTTAAAATATTCTCTTTCGTTACCTTTAATTTCTATATTTTACTTCTTATAATTTATATTGCTTTATTTTCAGAGATAAAATTCTTTTGCAAACGAATTTTATAATGCTTTGTTTTACCATACCGGTATACCGGCTAACGACTACCTTGGTTAATGAATCTTTCAGGTAACTAATATTTTGGTTCATTTTATCTTATAAAGAATAATATATATATATATATATATATATGCACTAGCATTACGCACCAATGTCGCATTTTAACTGAAGATTTAAAAGCATTTTCGATAAGGAACATTTCTGCTAACAGCCGTATTTCATCAATTATGTCAGTAAGTGAAATTATCATTGTACATTTATCGGTTACATCACCGTTACTTTTCGTCCAATTCTCCTTTGAGCTGCTTACATTGTTTCCTTCCTACCTTCGTGTTTTCTTACACCTGTGTTTCGCTCAGATTTCAAAGTTAAACTAAGACTGAAATCATCAAAACCCGTCAATTTTAAAATTAAGTAAAGCTTAAAATGTATGCTTCTATGCATTCCTGAATAAACTATAAACACGACTGCTGCTCGTTATTACGACATAAATAGTCGCCAGCGCAGTTTTTGAAAAATATCTTAACTGACACATCATAAAATTTATTTAAATTTCTCTATTATGTTTTATAATCCATTGTACACTTCCTGTTTCAAACGAAACGGAAAATATACGTCAAATGTTGCTAATGAGGTACGTTCGTACTGTTACTAGTTTTATAAATATTCAGATCTTGTTTCAATAGCTGTTGCACTGTTATGCAAAAATGCAGGATTACAGAATTTATTACGATTATATATATTAAGATCAGTAACACAGAAATACTATGAACCCATCTTAAATAGGACGTAATCACCAAAGAAAACTAGAATCATCACTTATCATGGGATATCACTGAAATAATTATGTATGATAGGATTTAATAGAATGAAGAAAACTTTTATTAATATCTTTTTAGGTTTTGTTTCCATTTTCATAAAATTTAAAATGACGACAAAATTCTGAAAAGATATATATACAGTAGAACCTCGATTATCCGAAGTAATTCTGGCCGAACCTCTTTCGGAAGATCGAAATTTTCGGATAATCGAGAATGCTTCAATTTTAATATTAAGGAGAAATATATGCAATATTTCTTACTATGGTAACACGTGCTTATTAAAAATAAAGCAATAGCAAAATAGAAAGAAGAATAAATTACCTGAATTTTAATTTTGAAATTAAGTATCTTTTACATATATCACAAGGGTTTGAAAAAATGTTTTGTTTGTCACAGTTTAGATTGCCTTTGCTTTGAAGCTCTATCACGGAGTTTTTTAATATTATTATTTTACCAGTATCACAGTCATTCTGCTACTCCAGCCATGCCAAACCTTTTGCAAAACATTCAAAAGCTTCAGAATTGCTAATTTGTTCGTTTTCTTCGTTCCGCTCTCCACCTTACGGGAGCTCAAGTTAAATTCAATGGAAATCTAAGAAAGGGGATCGAAAACATTTATATATACTCATAGTTCGGAAAGGACCGTTTGCACACAAGGAATATCATAGTTAACAAAAAAATCTTTCAAAATGGATTTTGCACACAAGGAATATGATAGTTAACAAAAAAAAATCTTTCAAAAGGGATTTTCCACACAAGGAATGTGATGGCATAAAAAATAAAATAAAAATGGATTTCGGTTAGCAGAGAGTTTGGGATAAAAGAGGTCCTACTGTATATTAAATTTCAAACCATTCGGTTGGGAAGTCTTTGCGCTGTTACATGCGAACAGACGGACAGACTAGACGATGATTACGTAACGTTTACGTATTACATAATTACGAACGCACCTAAAAAGTTTACAAACTTTTAAGATATACTAAAAACGTGAAGTTGACAACTATTTCATTATACAGTCGAACCTCGTTATCCCGACACTCTAATGACCCAGAACAAAATGTCATAAGCGGAGTGTCGCGGTAACCGGAGTTGGCGAAAAGTATGTTTATAAAAAGCTGTATTTGTAATTAATATAAGAAAATTTCAATTCAAAACAGTTCTTGGACTTTTAAACAATAAAACATTATTATTAAACAAAATAAACACAAAAACTAAATTGAAAGTAATAAAAATCAGTTTTATGATGAATTGTTTTTTTATTGTTTCATGAAATATCATTGAATTCTTTGCATATCCCTAGATGTGCTTCCTACAATTCTTTTTTTAATATAATAAAATAAATTGTAATCGATGTTCGTTGTTTCAGAAATGGATGTTAGATAATTTCTGATCGTTTCAATGCAACGCAATGCTTCGGTTATAGTCGGATGAAAAACGCCGTGTAACCACAAGAAAGTGCTGGCTGACCAGAACAAAATAACCGCGAGTAGACTGATACGTCTCTCTAGAGCTTAAGTGGGTCATTCATAGTAATGTGGGTTTAATTATTCAGATAAAGGATTGAAGCAAAATTTCTCATTTATCCCAATGGGTATTTTAGACACTTTTGTGAAAATTTTGGCCATTTCATACCGCTTCCTTTCCATGCTTATAAGATGGATTATGAAAAATGGACAATTTTCCTAAACCGTCGCGATATCCGGAGCTGAAAATTATTAAACGACGTAAAATTCGGAGTTTATTTACAATAAAACCATATACAGAAAATCGGAACTTTGAAAAACTGACGAGATAAGCGGAGTGACGTGAAAACCGGGTGTTGGGATAACCAGGTCCGACTGTATTTATTAATGAAACGTTGCATTTGCCACTATTTCTAGAAAAATTTTTAAAACAATTTTCTGCCGATGAATTTTAACGTACTGTAATGTAATATAATAGATTTTCTCTAATCGCAGATGTTTAATTAAAAAAAAGTCCTTCCGGCAAGTGCCGGGAGGAAGAGATAGCTTTCAAATTCCTTATTTTAAAAAAGCCAACTTATATTATTCAAACACACGAAGCTCAATTTAGTGGAAACCGAATATAAGAGATTCAATACTAATTTTTATCAATACTAAATCATTATGAATGAGAATTTCGCGAAATTAGTCAGCTTTATCCAAGCTGCTTTTATTTAAAGTAACTTATATTTGGCTGCCAAATTCGGTGATTTTTAAAAGTGCCTGCCATTTTAAGACAACATGGTGGATGAGGCTAACCAGTGAACTTGGTCGAGACCTTAGTAATTGCTGTGCACATGCTCACTCACATCGGAATCGGTTGATATATACGAGTGCTGTCGTAGGCAAAAAATCAGATTTTTCAAAATGTCACCCACATTAGAAATTGAAACTGCTATATCTGAGTCATTTTTCAAGATAAAGACAAACAAAAAATGCTCTTGAATCCTTATATCAAGGTCAAATACTTAAGAAAGAAACCTTTTTCAATTTCTAATTTTTTTGCACCTCACTTTAAATATATGTTTTTTTAATTTAATGGCCGTCATTTTGAAACAAGATGGCGGATGAAGCTGGCCAGCATACTTGGTCGAGATATTGATGTATACTATCCACATGCCTTCTTACATGGAAATAGGCGAATACGTGTGTTATCGCGTGACAAATACAAGATCGTTTCAAAATGTTAGCCATACCAGTAATTCAAAGTGCTATAATTCAACCATTTTTTAAGATATAAACAAAAGAACAAATTTTCAGAAACAAAATCTGCTCCGGAATCTTTGTATCAAGGCCAAACACATAAAAAAAATCTTTTTCATTTTCCAATATTTTAATACCTCATTTTAAATTTTAAATTAAATTTTTTATTTAAATGGCAACCCTTTTGAAACTAGATGGCGAATGAAGCTGGCCAACGAACTCGTTCGAGACATTGGTATGTACTATGTACAGACCAAGTAACATCCAAATCGATTCATAAATACGCCTGTTATCGCGTGACAAAAATCTGGTCGTTTTAAAATGAAAGCCACAATAGAAATTCAAAAGGCTATAACTCAGCCATTTTTTTAGATATAGACGAAACAAAAACTGTTCCGGAATCTTTGTATTACGGTCAAACACATACGAAAAAAATCTTTTTCATTTTCTAATTTTTTGGTACCTCATTTTAAATTTAATTTTTTTAAATTTTTTTTAAATGACAGTCATTTTGAAACAAGATGGCGGATGAAGCTGACCAACGAACTCGGTCGATATATTTGCATGTACTATGTGAACACCAAGGTACATCCAAATCCGTACATAATTACGCCTGTTATCATGTGACAAATATCAGGACGTTTCAAAATGTCAGCCACGGTAGAAATTCAAAATGCTATAACTCAGCCATTTTTTAAGATATAGACGAAACAAAAACTGCTCCGGAATCTTTGTATCAAGGTCAAACACATAAGAAAAAAATATTTTTGCAATTTTCAATTTTTTGGTACCACATTTCGAATTTAAATTTTTCTTAAAAATTTAAATGGCTGCCATTTTTAAACAAGATGGCGGATGAAGCTGCTCAACGAACTCGGTCGAGACATTGGTAAGTATTATGTACAAGCGAAGTTACATCTAAATCGGTTGATAAGTACGCCTTTTATCGCGTGACAAAATTCAGGACGTTTCAAAATATCAGCCACGCTAGAAATTCAAAATGCTATAACTCAGCCATTTTTTAAGATATAGACGAAACAAAAACTGCTCCGGAATCTTTGTTTAAAGGTTAAATACATAAGAAAAAAATATTTTTACATTTTCAATTTTTTTGGTACCACATTTCAAATTTAAAATTTTTTGAAAAATTTTAAATGGCCGCCATTTTGAAACAAAATGGCGGATGAAGTTGGCCAACGAACTCGGTCGAGACATTGGTATGTACTATATACATACCGAATTACATACAAATTGGTTCATAAATTCGAGAGTTACAGTGTGACAAAGGTCATATATATATATATATATATATATATATATATATATATATATATATATATATATATCTATTATATATATATAATCCAAACGGAAATTTCGTTCCGAACGCCGAGATTTCGAGTTCTACCGCATGGATTTTTACGGAACTTATACCGTTAGATAGGTATCGTTCCAGGGAAGGTTTTAAGCTATAACACATCATTCTACCTAGATTAGTTAAGAATTATTACGGAAAATTCTATTATTTTGGACTTTGTTACTTCATATTTCCTTAAATATCTGGGCTCCTATTGGTCGTAGAGCTTAGATCTCGCGCCAAAAGTAGCTCCGAAGCACCCAAGCAAACTTTTCCCCGCGATTATTTTGCCGTCTTCCGATTTCCTCTAACTCTATTAGGGGCCCGCGTAGAAGCCCCTTTAAAATATTTTTCGTAGTAATTTCAGCAATTATCTTAAATTATTCGTTAAGACCGCCAGCCTCCCGATTCATGTATCTACGGAAAGGTTGCATGAAGGAGTTTCGTTCAGATACGCTTTCGTTAAGAATAGAGTGCGCTCCCTGGTGGTGGAATGTGGAACTAACATAACGCGATATTGTTAAAATTAGGAAATCTAACAATGCGATCTGTTTTAAACTTTGAGATAGTTCATAACACATAATCTATTATCTATTCTATTATATACATATAAAATCTATTATCTATTCTATTATCTATTATATATATAAAATCCAAACGGAAATTTCGTTCCGAACGCCTAGATTTCGAGTTCTACTGCATGGATTTTTACGGAACCTATACCGTTAGATAGGTATTGTTTCAGGGAAGGTTTTAATCTATAACACATTATTCTACCTATATTAGTTTTAGAATTATGACGGAAAATTCTGTTATTTTGGGCGATAAGGTTACCATTTTATTTCTTGGCGAAATTCATCGTTGATAAAAAAAAAAATTGAAACGGCTATTAAACCTCGAAAAATAAAAGAAAAACTGTTACTAATTTTAATTAAATGAAAAAAAAAAGAAAAAAAGAAGAAGAAAATCCGTTTTAATGAGTGATAATATTAAAAAACGGAAACATTTAATCAAAACCTGAAAGAAATATTTGTAATGCTTAAAAATTAATTTAATAAGAAATATTACACTTGATACGCAATATTTGGCTCTTTATCGCTTGCGTTAGATATGGAAAAGAATCTGAAAATTTGATTAGATGAAATTTTAACGACATTTTCTGTTCTGTTCTGTTTTTTTCTTTTTTTTTTATATCTAATTGTCCCATCACGTGACTTATAGAAGAAACAAGCAGATGTAATTGTGAGTCACATGTGTAATTACTATTTGTTTCTTTACATTTTTTATTTTTCTTTTGTCGCCAAACAATGTGATTTTAAGCCAAAAATGCATCAGCGTGACATTAGCTTGAGGATGTTCTCACAAATGGTGTTTTTTTAGGTGAAAGAGATCATTTTTTGAGTACATTTTCATATTCAATTGTAACTTATATAGATATCAGTTAATATTTTAAAAATGAATCGAATACTTAAATTTCAGTGTGAATTTCTGCCACACATACATATTGTAAAATAATTTCATACTTTTTAAAATGTTTTTCGCCGTAATTCCGAAAGCATGTGATATTTATAAACTCGAACTCAGATCAACGAAAAAAGTTTATATATTATCTCAAGTCATATCGCCAATTTCATTTATAGGAAAATTCACAGATTCGAAATCTAGGAAATAAAGATAATTTTTAAGGAAATTTATGTTTTAATACGTTATTACTATGGAAAAATTCAACATTTTGAAAAAAAAAAAAATTACAAGTCTTTTGTAATTCGTCATTTCTTCTTCGTCTTTCTTCGTACTTTCTCCTCTGTTATGTAATATTTCAAATGATATTGGACTAATTTTCGATCATCGATTCACCGCAAAATCGCATATCTAATATAGTATATAAAATAAAGTCTGGATTAGGGGACTAATTAACGCACAGCGCAAACTACTGAACCTAAAATCTTGAAAATCATGGTAAAAATACTTCTTATGACATAGACTTCTGCCCCGGGCGCAGAATCGGCGCAACGCTGCGACGCACGTCGCAGACTCTTGAGAAGGTCTGCAGACTATTTTTCAACTGTCAAATTTTCGAAAAAAAAAAGATTGGTAGAAATTATTTGTCATAATAATAAGATCCGTGCTACATGCGATTGACGAAGCTCCGATTCCCTTTAAAATATAAATAATTCACGGAAACAACTCTATACACACGATCGTGAAACGCCCATTGTTAAATGAGCCAATCCTCGTTGGGGTGATTTCTTAAAAAAATCGGTCATTAGTCTGAAAATTCGGACGTAAATATCACGAATTTCGACAAATGTCCGCCGAAAAAACAATTTCGTTAATCGTTTGCAGTTAAAATAGCCAATTTCGTTAAAGGATCGCGAAAAAAAACGCGAATTTCGTCAAAAGATCGCGAAGAAAAGCGAAATTTTGTCGTGATGATGCGAAATAATGATCTTGAAAGAAATGTCAGTTCGTCAAAGGGCTGCGGAAAAATAGCAACTTTCGTCAAAGGATGGCGAAAAAATGCGACTTTTGTCAAATGATCGCGGAAAAAACGTGAATTTCGTCAAAGGGCTACGGAAAAATAGCAACTTTCGTCAGAGAAAGTCGTCGTCGGAAAAAACAGGGATTTTGCCAAAGGATCGCGGAAAAAACGCGAATTTTATCGAGGGATCGCTAAAAAATGAGAATTTCGTCAAAAGATCGTAGATATTGGCGAATTTTTCGAATTTTCATGTAAAAAAACGCGAATTTCGTCAAAGGGTTGCGAAAAATAGCGACTTTCCTCAAAGGATGCCGGGAAAACGCGAGCTCCGTCAAATGATCGGGGGAAAAAAAACGTAAATTTTGACAAAAGATCGTGAAAGAACTTGGAATTTCGTCAAAGGATCGCGGAAGAAACTTGAATTTCGTCGAAAAATCGCGGAAAAAAGCTAATTTCGCGAAAAACGCGGATTGCGCTAAAAGATTGCGAAAAAACACGTATATCGTCAAAAGATCGATGAGTAAACGCAAATTGTTTTCAAAGGATTGCGAAAAAAACGCGAATTCCGTCAAAGGATCGGGAGACAACGCAAACATCGTCGAAAGACCGTGATAAAAAACACGAACATCGTCGAAACATCGCGATAAAAAACGCGAACATCGTCGAAACATCGCGATAAAAAACGCGAACATCGTCGAAAGATCGCGATGATAAACGCGGACATCGTCGAAAGATCGGGATAAAAACGCGAACATTGTCCAAAGGTCGCGTAAAAAACGCGAACATTGTCGAAAGATCGCGAAAAAACGCGCATTTCGTCAAAGGATCGAGGGAAAAAAGGTGAACTCCATTAAAGAATCGCGGAAAATTTTGCTGCAACATTGTTTTCACCACATTTTTTTACAGCTGAGTGGCAGGTTAAATATTAGCCATGTTTTGAGTGAAAGCATGTTAAATTTTGAATTGCACAACTAGCTAAGATTGCTAGGTAAATTATTGTATTAAAATTACTTATAGTATTTGCATGAATTACTCAAATTTGAATCTTTCAGAATTTCAATCTGCTCCAAAAACAGCTTTTATTGCTACAAAATTAGATTTTTGCTGCTACAAAAATGGATTTTACTGCTACAAAATTAATTTTTTGCTGCTCCAAAGTGGCTTTAGTGCACTTTCATCCCTGTACATCTATATATAATTTTTGATATCACATTGCAAATCTTTTCAAAATTTTTAGAAAATTGGTGTTCATATGTTATTTTTACTGTTATTCTGTTTTCTAACTTCACAGAAATTTTGACAAATTATAAGAAAGATTTTTCAGATAATGGTGTTAAAAATTTTGAGGACAAAGGTAATTATTTAAAAAAGTTTCTTTCTTTTTACTGGGCTTGAAATTCAATTTTTCCTAGGAAGGGAGTCTCCCTACCAACATTTATAAATGGAGGGGAGTTGAGCTATTTGGGAGGGAGAAAAAAATCTAAAACACTGTTATTTTACGTGCTATTTAAAGATTTACATTAATTATTTTGTCATGTCAGTATTAATACAGGCATGACAAAATACCATTGAAGCAAAATTTTGGGCGCGGATCCCGCCATCCCGCCCTGAAATTCAAGCCCTGTTTTATGTTAATCATAAATACTTGGGGGTTTGAGTGCATTAAGGATTGAAAGAGGGCGTTTGTCCTTAAGTTCTGCAGACTGTTTCTAAAGTTTCTACTTCTGTTGCAGACTGCGGAAAAAAATTCTGCTGCTGGGATTTCTGTTAAGAAAGGATTTTCTAAAGTGTCACCCCTAATGGTTTTTGCACGGGGAGGGGATAAAATCGAATATCAAAATTATGCGTCAAATGATAGCATGTTTCAATGTAGTTTTGTATGCTGAATGGAATGCTACCAAATAAATTTTTATAAGTCCAACAGTTCATGACACATTTCATATTTTTCTAATTTGGCGGTGTCTTTGGCATCTAAACCTCAAAATATCTATCATTACATCCGTTACTCTAGCAACGGAAAAAATTCAAATCAACCCTTTTGGCTAAAAAATAAAAACGGCTCTATGAGTTTGAAATAAAAATGCAAGCATCTTAATTTTTTTAAAAAAATAGTGATTTTATGTAAAATAAAAGGGAAAAAATTACTGAGAATTTAGCGTTATAAAACAAAAATGGAAAAGGTACTACTTAGATTAACAAGTAGTACCAATGAAAATATTTAAGTATGAAAGCAATGTTTGTAACGACTTAAAAATTATTTTCATGTATATAAACTCGGTTTATGGCGTCAGATGCCGTCATCCGAAGAATCTACAAGAGTCTTTTTCCATTTTTTCCGGTCATAGGTTCCTCAATGAAAGAAATTGGAATTGGAATAATATTGTGCGATTTATAAATTGCTCCTCGATAAGAAGAAAAAATGGGTACATTTATAACAACCGTGCGCAAATCTCGCTGACAGCATTTTTAAAATTCCCAGTAGCAGTAGTTACATTTTGCGTATGTAAATTAAAAATATTTTTTTGCTTTTAATTATGGCATTATTTCCTGTTATTGTTTATATTTTCAGTATTTTAAATGAAATTAGTATAAGGCATGCATTTTAAATTAAATGAATGAAAGGTTTGTGTTTTAAATGAAAATAATAAAATAAGAATATGCTATGAAAACAATCTTTATTGATTTATTACCTGCGCCCGGCTGACATAAAAGTATCACAAAAGCCACATATTTACTTTTCTTTGAGTAGTTGCTCATGAGAATTCAAGTTGACCTTCCGTAATCGGATATTTCACATATTGGTGTATTAGCTTTGATGTTGAAAGCATCGTTTATGTTTGAAGCGAAAACTTTACTATGAATTCTATTACACAAAATCGCATCATCATCATCTACTATATATTTACAACGGAAATTTGTATTTCATTCCGATTGTTTATAATACTTTCGTAGCATATACCACAATTAGTTAGGTAATAATTTTGGAAAGGTTTTAGTGTATACATATTGTTTAAGGATACTTAGTTATAGAGCAACAGTAAAAGTTCAAAAATTAAGTGAACCTGATTATGAAAGTTTAGCCTTTTTAAAAAAATCTACAGAACATATTTTGTTACAAGTGGCCCTGTTGCATGACTTTTAGGAATGGTGTTAGTATATACGATTTCATTATATGTTGATTAGTTACAGAGGTATTAATTCCTGTTGTCATAACGGTATCATTACCCGACCATAAGTGTGCTGTTTATAATCAACTAAAACAATTACTTCTTAATTGCTAAATTTTGTCCAACGCTTAAGATAACTTTATATCGCAATGGCGTTCGCATCGTTTTCAGTAATGTGCAAGGTCAAGCTGAAGATCCATATTGTTTAAAATACAAGTTCAAATTCACCATTTAGTTTAATCCAAGGTTCATTTGGAAATATTGACCAGCGTAGCGGGCATAGCCTGCTAGTATATATATATATATATATATATATATCAACTTTTGAACGGAGGGTGGTTTCGGGGTCTGGGGGTCATGATCGATGAAAATATTCCAAAATTTTTTGAAATCGCTTTCCTCCGAACGGCTGCAATAGGTAGCTTTTTGTAATGAAAGCTACCTAAAAGCATTTTTTTAAACAATTGTTGCTTTTCTATTTCTTTGTCGTTTATTTCAGACATTTTTGAAAATGAATAACCATGTGTTTATACTGATAAAGTACTGTTTTAAAACTTTACAAAACTTTATTTAACATCTATTGCATTAACATCTGTTTGAATCATAATAAAAATTAAAAGAAAAATGTTTCCACTTTTTATAAATGTTATAAAAATGTTATATTTTTTTACAAGTATCTATTTAATCTCTATGAAACACATTGAATTCTTTAACTAGAATAAAACAAAAGCGCATTCACCTAATATATATTTAGCAACATAAAACATTCATTTTTATTCACTTTTGTATCTGAAAAATATGCTTTTAAATTCCTTTGTCTCTATGAACGCGCTAAAATTTATGACAAGTCAAATCTTTCACATTTTTTGTCATGACAGATGATGATTAATGTTTCAATTTATCACCATATATTCAGTGAGTGAATGAACTTTAAAAAAGGATCTTTTTTAATTAATTACACGTGTCTCTTTTTAAGTGGTTTAAACTAAATTGTAAACGATTATTTTCATTTTAACATCGGTATATTTAACACTAACTAGAAATGATTCTCCGCCCATTCAATATTAGAAATTTTTCAGCATTAAATTTTTTCATGAATACATGCATATCAAGAGAAGAAGCATTGTTTAAGAAACCGTGATAATGTGTATTCCGGCATATAATGTGTTATATTTCAATTTTTCAACTATCTATCGATATGATAAAGGACAAACATGTCCGTTCGTAATGCTGACGTTATTTTGACGGTGGCAACAGAAGAGGATTAAATTTTTATTGCAGTTTTGTAAACTTCTAAATACAGTACATCTTCAATTTTTACACCGTCGAAAAACGAAAAAAATCTATTTTCAAATACAATTTTTTTTTTTTTAATTATATCGCAATTTCTTTGAAAACGGCATTTCTATTTCCTTACTTTTTATTATCTTTAAAATAATTTTCAAACATTAAAAAAAAAAATCTATCTCTATTACGTGCAGACGATTACGAAGATAAATCCGTATGTACCTAAATTAATACATATAGCTCAGCATTTGTTTCCTGCCTGTATTCCATAATGAAATTAAAAATTGATCAATTAATAAATAAAATATACATTTAAGACACGTTTTAACATATTTAACAAGTTTAAACTATTAAAATGGTCAGGATAAAAAATACGGAATGTAAATAGCCATCTTTGGGGATTTCTTTGGCTTTTAACTTCTATCGCTAGGCCAATATGAAGGATACAGCAATATAATCATTTTTAAAAATTTTAAACTTGCATAATTGTTATTTTTCATATAAATATGATTTTTGGTACTGTTAGTGGGCATTTAAAATTTTATATTAAATGAAAAAAATCTATTAGAGTTATCAATATAAAAAAGAATGCTTTTAATTATATTCTCTAACCTGGGAAAGCCGGTGTGTAGAAAAAAATAAATTGAATTTTTCTAAATGTAATAATATAGTAAAACATTAATAAATCTATTAAAAATATTTAGGGCATTTAATAATAAAATATAAGTAAAATAATCTTTGATATTTTACCATAATTCAAAATTTAATTTTCTGTTAATAACAATAAATTTTAAGGAACAAATAATATTTTGGACGGCTTAAATTTCATATTGAAACGTTGAATTGTTATTCTTACACATACTTTATTTAGATTAAAGAAGTTAGAGTACACAGAATTCAAACAAAATTTTGAATTATGTAACGAGTTTTTATAACTTCATGTTTTTGTTATTACCATGTACATATATGTGAGTGAAAAACTTATTGCATGATAAATAGCTCTATTCATATTGATGTCGCATGTTATGAGTTTCCCAATAAAAAATACAATTTTTGATGGGAATATTATATTAATAGTACATTTATAATACCGATATATTTAATGCCTTTGTTAATATCTATATTTAAATAAATTAAATACAGCACATATCTTAATTTTAAATTATTTATTTGGCATATGATATTGCAAATTTATTTACTACTATATAGTACCCGTCAAGTTTGACGGTAAACTTCAATGTTTCCTTAGAAAAAAATCTTGAATTTTTAAATAGTTGCTCTTAAATTAATTATTGAATGACGAATTACGTGACGGATTTCTATATTGATAGGTGATTCCTATTTCTTTAAGGCGATAGATGGTGCTGTCAGTCTAACCTATTCAATGAAATGAAAAAAAAAAAGTTTATAATTTGCAAACAATTATGCTTGCTTTTTATCAGAAATTTGCCTAAAAACACAGGATAGATAATCTATTTTTAATTACTACGTCTCTCTCTCTTTTTATTGAAATAACAATACTTATTTTCATTTATTTATTTCTTTCTTTAAACTTCACGGTCATTAAAAGCTGCCATGAATTTTATTCTTATCTGTCTCATTCTGTAAAAACCTAAATTTGAAACTTCTTGCAGCTAACGATTTATAATATATATTTTTATTAGTTGAATCTTATTTTACATTTTTATACATTTTAAAAATATTAACCTGGATATCAAGGTAATTTCTTTTATAGCTCTTATACGAAAATTTTCGTTTATTCCGTTTTAATTTTTACGCAAATGAATGACAAACTTTTCTTTTTGCCACACACATATATATATTCTTGATAATGATCAGAAATATAACGAAAAATTTATATCAGCTCAATTTATTTAATTGATAATTACAATAAAAATATATTAGCTTAAATATTTTAAATATAAAATCATTATTTTTTCAAAATAGTATTGAGTATTAAATTTTATTTAATTATAAAGCATTCAAATAATAATAATAATAATAAATAAATAAAAATCCTATAACTTCTTTTCCTAATAAAATATGTCATTATTGAAATGGATTATTCACAAAAATATTACACATTTTACCAGGCTTTGGCTTGAACTTGCGTCCTCTACAAAAATTCAGAGATTTAAACTGCTGCTTTAAGCTGCTACGCTAGCAGGAACTCTTTTTTCTTCCTCCTAAATTGAAGAGGTTCGAAAAACAGTTGACGCATACGCAATTGTTTCGAATTCGATTTCAGATCTTACAGGAATAGTTTGCGTTTTAATATTTATAATACCTTATTTTTTCAAAGAAGCAGCTACAACTTAACATGCTATTTTCCCATAGCCTCAAATCACTGTGTTTATCTTCAGTGTGTAATATGACCAAAACAATATGACACCCGAAATAAATCGTATCTATCTCTAAATATCGCAATAAATTTTTTAATTGTTAATAATGCTCAAAGGGTCAAAGAATATTAAATTTGTGAGAGAAAGAAAAGCTTGTTTACAATAAGATCGAGTAGAAGGCGAACTCAAAACAACTTCTACCTGTGATGTGATTGCTCAACTGAGCGAGCATCATTACGCATGTGCAGTGCGTCACTCCAAAGGCAGATTTGAACTTATATACTGCGCATTGGCAAATGGAGAATTTTAATTTAAAATTACGGCTAATTAATAAAATATTTGAACAAACGAACGTACGATAACAGATCTGTGGCCAAATATATTTCATTTAAAATAAAGTTTGTGTAATTTCATGCAGCTGTCTCTTCTCACGGACTGTCGAAATAAAACGCTTAGCGTTTTAAATACATAGATGAATTGCAAACACCGCGGCTTTGCTCGCGTAACAGTGGAAATATGCCAAGTGATATATGCATGACTATTTTTTATTAGAAAAACACTTTTTGGAATAATTCAAAAATTACAAATTAAGCCACAGTTTGACTAAACTTCATTATAAAAGTGCAATAAACAGAAACGAGATTTTAATTCATAAAAAGAACTAACACTAATTCCAAATAACACTAATTCCAAATTTAGAAAGTATTTTGAGACTTTTATGCTCATTTCATACGTTCATTTCTGTATTCATTTGAAGTTTGGGATTTTTAAGAAACCATCTTAACACATTTACATCTTAAAATTAACCATGCTGTCAAATTCCAAGCTTCTGGTATAACAGTCTACCACCTCTCTGGTGTTAGTGTCACCAACATAAAATGCCGAAACAGAGTTGAAATAGAATGTCTCGAAAAATGTAGAAACTGAGACTGTAGCATTAATTTGCCAACATTAACCTAGAAATCGGCTGGTATTGCCTAATATTCTATAGAAAACGGAATTTAGATGTTTTTAAAGGCTTTCTTGTTGTTCTTACCAACCAGGTGGTGTTGATACCAGCATAAAATATAGCTCGTATAGGATCAAGGACTATCATTCTTGATTCGCAATCAATAACTTCTGTAATCGGTTTATTATTTCCTGAGATACCATAGAAATCGTAATTTAGGACTCTTTTCGAATGCTTTTCGCTCATTCCCTTCGCATCACCAATTTTAAATTTCGAATTTATTTTCGACTGTTCTTGGCGCACATTTATATTTTGTAAGTAAATGCCGTGCTATATTTAAAGTTTCTAGCCTCTTCAGTACCGCAGAAATTGCAATTTAGAAAGTTTTTTGCTCCTGCAACCCTCTAGGGGTTGTGGCACAAACATAAAATATAGCTTATATTTGAGCAAGTTCTATCACCATCAATTTGCAACTATTATGTTTGAGTAGGTCCTACCACCATCTATTTGCGACCATTATGTTTGAAATCGGTTTCGTATTTCATACGATTGCATAAAAATCGTAATTTAGAACGCTTATAGAACACTTTTCGCTCACTTCATCCTTTTAGATAGCTTTCATTACAAAAAGCTACCTATTGCAGCCGTTCGGAGGAAAGCTATTTCAAAAAATTTTGGTATATTTTCATCGATCATGACCCCCAGACCCCGAAACCACCCTCCGTTCAAAATTGATATATATATATATATATATATATATATGCAGTCGAACTTGGATAATTCGAAGTGCAAGGGACTACTGCAAAACTTCGAATTATCCAAACTTCGAATTATCCAAAAAAAAAGTTATTTTTATGTCGTAAAATAATCAATCGGAACAGAAATTGTGAAAAAAATATGTTTATTAATAATAATAATAATAATAATAATAATAATAATAATAATAAAAAAACTACAGCCTTTTTAAAATATTGAGATATTTCAGATTGTTTTAAAAAGCTTAATTGATTTTTTTTAACAAAATATTCAAGGATATCTACAGCTCGAAACACAGCTTCACTCACGTTAGATTGTTCTTCTACATAACGACGATATTCGGCTAGATGAAAGACTGCCTCACTTGAAGTTGGAATCGTTCTCTGTTCTTTTACCTCATCTTCAATATCTTCATCGTCTTCTGTTGCACTGTTCTTATTGTTTAGAACTTCTGATAGAATATCTGTATCAGAAAGCTCTCCACAAATGTCTAAGTTTTTATCAATGTCGACGTAATCATCAAATGGTATGCTGTATTCCCATGCAACTGGGGGAGGTAAATTTTCTTCATCTAAATGCTCGCTAGAGACAGTGTTCCTGATGAATCCTGCTTTCCGGAAACAGTTTGCTACTGTTTTTTGACTCAATTTGGACCATGAATTTAAACACATTCTTGATGCATCGAGGAGGGTAATGGGAAGCTCTTGGAAAGATTCAGTAAGGAGGTGTTGAACGACTAGGCATCTGTAGAAATGCTTCAGATTTTTAATGATGCCTTGATCCATTGGTTGCACCACTGAGGTCATGTTTGGCGGAAAAAATTCAACCGTGACATTTTCCACAGCGGGTATCGATTTATGGGCCGCGCAGTTATCAATAAACAGTATGATTTTTCTGTTTTTTCTTTGGTACGCGCGATTGAGATCTAGCAGCCATTCTTCAAAAAGATTCCCCGTCATCCAGGTTTTCGTGTTAGAACGGTATTCCATAGGCTTTGTTTTGACATTGTTAAAACACCTTGGATTTCTTGATTTTCCAATAATCAGTAAAGGTAACTTCTCAGTACCGTCCATGTTTGCTCCCACAAGTAGAGTTATTCGCTCTTTACTGAGTTTTTCTCCACTACATTTTTCACCTTTAAAATCCAAAGTCTTTGCAGGGGTACATTTGAAAAAGAGTACAGTTTCGTCGACATTAAAAATGTCTCTGTCCTGTGTATGCTCAATGATTTGAACAACATTTTCTTTCCACTCATTTGCTGCATCTTGGTTCACACTTGAACTTTCAGCACACACAGTCTTAAAGGAAATTTCCTTTCCTTAAATCCGTCTAACCATCCGGAGCTTGCTTTGAAGTTGTTGTTTCCTAAGCTGACAGCAAATTCTTCCGCTTTTGCACGAACAAGAGTTCCACTGAGAGGGATGTTTTTGTCCCTCGCTTGTTTAAACCACTTCAAGACACACTCGTCCACATCAGGATTATCGGGTTCTCTAGCCCGTTTGCAATTTCGATTAGATTTCAAAATTCTTTATTTTTCAAAATGCTCGAAAGAGTGTTAATTTCATACTCTTTTGCGATGATGCGTTTTTTCTTTAAACCCTTTTCTACCTCACGAATCACAGCAATTTTTTCATCGAAAGACAAGGTTTTATACGGGACACGGAGCTTACTCAATGACATGCTTGCACTGAACTTTCACCACAAAAACTAAAAACACAATGAAGAAAACTAAAGCGACTATAGACCTGGTTTCGAAGGAATTGCAACGCGTGTCATCTAAGATTTATCGCATTGGCAAGAGTACCATGTGTCACTTACAAGGGAAAGGGCGTTCGTTTCTCCTCCCTTTATCCTTACTATGTTTCCTAGAAAAGATAAGAATATTCTCCCACCCCATTCTCTTCCCTAAAGAATTTTCCACAATAACTGAAAATAACGCGGACATTTTTTCAAATAACTGCAATGAAACTAGATTGTCATTTTTGAAAGGGTAAAAACTTGGAATTAAAGAAGTTGGCCTTCGAAATTTCCACAATAGCTGAAAATAACCCGGCCACTTTTCAAATAAACTGTATTGAAACTAGATTTTGTCATTTTTTAAATTTTAAAAACTTCGAATTAAAGAAGTTGGACTTCGAAATAACCAAGATTTTTTAGCATTAACTGAATACAAGTTTCAAGGGACTGACAAAAAACTTCGAATTATCCACGAATTCGAATTAAAGACGTTCGAATTATCCAAGTCCGACTGTATATATATAATATTAATCGGTATGGTGTTTATTATTTCTATTTTATATCCTATAAATATTTAAATACGTTTTATTGATTCTTCCATTTCATATTATTTGTTTCTATTCTGCTTTCATTTTTAATCAATTCACTTGATTTTAGTGGTTGTTCTATAATTCTCTATATATAAGGATTTGTTTGGTTTTGCTGTTTAAACAGTTATTTACATTCAAAAGCTTGCAAATTTTTATCTTGCGATAGATGTTTAATATAATTATTAATAGATGGCAGCACTAAAATTGTATCTTTCATATTGCTCTTATTTTTAATTTTTCTAGCTCCATTTTAGTTATATTTTATACACCAGGGTGTATTTTTAGCTAAATTTTGACGATATTGTTAAACTGTTATCTATTAATTTAATAGTGCATTTTAAATAATGTAATTAATTTCTATATATTTTATATTAGATTAAATTTGTTTTACAAGGTATTTCAAATATTATTTCAAAATGTATTAACTGCATCCTTTGGTATCATTTACTGTGATTTCTTAACTGTTTTATTCACCTTAATCTTTTTGATATACTGGAAGACATGTGCACATGGATTTTTGTAAAATACTGAAATATTAATCGGTATGGTGTTTATTATTTCTATTTTATATCCTTTAAATATTTAAATACGTTTTATTGATTCTTCCATTTCATATTATTTGTTTCTATTCTGCTTTCATTTTTAATCAATTCACTTGATTTTAGTGGTTGTTCGGGCACAGGGGAAAATTAATTTTAGCTTTAGCTTATTTCTCCCACAGAAAACAACCATTTTGCTTATATCATTGAATTCTGTGCCCTCGATAACGTAATTCAATGTATAAGCTTTTCAATTTTTGTCGGTGTCCACTTTTTTCTTTTTTCTTCCATAATAATTCTTATAATATTTTTTTTTTTTTTTTAATACTTACAGCTTTAATTCATAATAATTGACGGTGGCAGGTTATGTTTAATTAATGGTAATATATATATATATATATATATATATATATATATCTGTCATTTGTCATACTGTAACTCTCGTATTTATGAACCGATTTAGATGTAATTCGGTGTGTACATAGTACATACCAATATCTCGACCGAGTTCGTTGGCTAGCTTCATCCGCCATTTTGTTTCAAAATGGCGGCCATTTAAACATTTTAAAAAAATTTAAAATTTGAAATGTGGTACCAAAATATTAAAAATGGAAAAATATTTTTTTCTTATGTATTTGATCTTTATACAAAGACTCCGGAGCAGTTTTTGTTCTGTCTATATCTTAAAAAATGGCTGAGTTATAGCATTTTGAATTTCTAGCATGGCTGACATTTTGAAACGTCCTGAATTTTGTCACGCGATAAAAGGCGTATTTATGAACCGATTTGGATGTAACTTCGTTTATACATAGTACATACCAATTCCTCGACCGAGTTCGTTGACCAGCTTCATCCGCCATCTTGTTTAAAAATGGCGGCCATTTAAATTTTTAAGAAAAATTTAAATTTGAAATGTGGTACCAAAAAACTGAAAATTGAAAAAATATTTTTTTCTTATGTGCTTGACCTTGATAAAAAGATTCGGGAGCAGTTTTTGTTTCGTCTATATCTTAAAAAATGACTGAGTTATAGCATTTTGAATTTCTAGCGTGGCTGACATTTTGAAGCGTCCTGATTTTTGTCACGTGCTAACAGGCGTATTTATGAACCGATTTGGATGTACCTTGGCGTGTACATAGTACATACAAATATCTCGACCGAGTTCGTTGGCCAGCTTCATCCGCCGTCTAGTTTCAAAATGGCGGCCATTTAAAAAAAATTTTAAATTTTAAAATTTAAAATGAGATACCAAAAAATTAGAAAATGAAAAAGATTTTTTCGTATGTGTTTTACCTTAATACAAAGATTCCGGAACAGGTTTTGTTTCGTCTATGTCTAAAAAAATGGCTAAGTTATAGCATTTTGAATTTCTATTATGGCTGACATTTTAAAACGACCTGATTTTTGTCACGCGATAACAGGCATATTTATGAATTGATTTGGATGTAACTTGGTCTGTCTCTGTACATAGTACATACCAATGTATCGACCGAGTTCGTTGGCCAGCTTCGTTCGCAATCTTGTTTCAAAAGGGTTGCCATTTAAAAAAAATTAATTTAAGGTATTAAAAAATTGGAAAATTAAAAAGATTTTTTTTATGTGTTTTGGCCTTGATACAAAGATTCTGGAGCAGTTTTTGTTTCTGAAAATTTGTTCTTTTGTTTATATCTTAAAAAATGTTTGAATTATAGCACTTTGAATTTCTAGCATGGCTAACACTTTGAAACGATCTTGTATTTGTCACGCGATAACACACGTATTCGCCTATTTCGATGTAAGAAGGCATGTGGATAGTATACATCAATATCTCGACCAAGTTTGCTGGCCAGCTTCATCAGCCATCTTGTTTCAAAATGGCGGCCATCAAATTAAAAAAAAAATTATTGAAAGTGAGGTGCAAAAAAATTAGAAATTGAAAAAGGTTTCTTTCTTAAGTATTTGGTCTTGGTATAAGGATTCAGGAGCATTTTTTGTTTGTCTTTATCTTAAAAAATGACTCAGATATAGCAGTTTCAATTTCTAATGTATGTGACATTTTGAAAAATTTGTTTTTTGCCTGCGACAGCACTCTTATGTATCAACCGATTCCGATGTGAGTGAGCATGTGCACAGCAATTACTAAGGTCTCGACCAAGTTCATTGGTTAGCCTCATTTCCCATGTTGTCTTCAAATGGCAGGCACTTTAAGAAATCGCCGAATTTGGTAGCCAAATATAAGTTGCTTTAAATAAAAGCAGCTTGGATAAAGCTGACTAATTTCACGAAATTCTCATTCATAATGATTTAGTATTGATAAAAATTAGTATTGAATCTCCTATTTTCGGTTTCCACTAAATTGAGCTTCGTGTGTTTGAATAATATAAGTTGGCTTTTTAAAAATAAGGAATATGAAAGCTACTTCTTCCTCCCGGCACTGGCCGGAAGGACTTTTAAATTTGGAATTTTCTTACGAAAGTTCTTAGAAAGCTTTTGCATCTTTGAAGTAATTTCCATTCCAAATTAAAATGTTAGACCCCTCGTAAACGTAAAAAACGCGATTTAGAATATTTTTTTCTTGTAACCCCCCCCCCCCCCCGGTGGTGCTGACAACAAACGTAAAATATTTGCTATGTTGGAGCGGGGACTGTCACCATTAATTTGAAACCATTACTTCTGAAATCGGTTTATATTTCCATATTTGCGTAGAAATCGCTATTTAGAACGATTTAAGGACTCTTTTCGTGTATATTCAACCCATTTTAAATTCCAATTTTTAAAGAACTCTTCTCAGAGAGCATTTACATCTCATAAGTTACTACCGTGCCAGATTGCATGTTGCTAGCCCCTTCTGTATCACAAAAATCACAATTTAGAAAGTATTTTAAAATGCAACCACAAGGTGGTAGTGACGCCGACATGATGTAGATCCCACATTGAAGCAAGGGCTGTCATCATCAATTTCCAACCATTACATTTGAAATCGGTTGTGTACTTTCTGAGATTGCGTAGAAATCGACATTTAGAACGTTTTAGAACTCTTTTTGCGCATTTTCACCTCTTTTAATTTCGAATTTTTTAAGAAATGTTCTTGGAGATCATTTATATCTTATAACTAACTACCATTCCAAATTTCATGTTTCTAGGCCCTTTAGTAACACAAAAATCGCATTTACGAAAGTTTTTTTGCTCCTGCATCCTCTTTGTGGGTAATGGCACAGACATAAAATGTAGCCTATGTTGGAGCAATTATCATCGTCATTTTTACACCATTATTTTTTAAATCCGTTTGGTACTTCTTGAGATTGCGTAAAAATCACCATTTAGAACGTTTTTTAGAGCGCTTTTTGCGTATTTTCACCCCTTTTAAATTGCAATTTTTTTAAGAAATGTTCTTAGAGATCAATTATATATAAAAAATAACTACCATGCCAAGTTCCATGTACCTTGGACCTTCAGTAACACAAAAATCACAATTTCGAACGTTTTCTTGCTCCTGCACCCCGTTTAGGGGTAGTGGCACCGACATAAAATGTAGCCTATGTTGGAGCAAGGGTTATTACCATCATTTTGACACCATTATTTTTAAATCGGTTTGGTACTTCTTGAGATTGCGTAAAAATCGCCATTTAGAGCATTTTTTAGAACGCCCTTTTAGCGCATTTTTACCACTTTTAAATTTCGAATTATTTAAGAAAAGTTCTTAGAGATACTTTATATCAAATAAGTAGCTACCATGCCAAATTCCATGTATCTGGGCCCTTTATTAACACCAAAAATCACAATTTCGAACGTTTTTTTTTTTTTTTCTCCTGCACCCCCTTTAGTGATTGTCGCACCGACGTAAAAGGTAGCCTATGTTGGAGTAAGTGTTGTGACCATCATTTTAACACCATTATTTTTTAAGTCAGTTTGGTACATCCTGAAATTGCGTAAAAATCGTCGTCTAGAAAGTGTTTTAGTACACTCTTCGCGCATTTTCACTCCTTTTTTAATTTAAATTTTTTAAAGAAATGTTCTTAGAGAGCATTAATATCTTATAAGTAACTACCATTCCAAATTTCATGTTTCTAGGCCATTCAGTAACACAAAAATCACATTTTTAGAACGTTTTTTGCTCCTGCACCCCTTTTGGCCAGTGGCACGGACTTAAGATATAGCCTATGTTCTAAGTTGGGGTAGCACCATCATTTTGATACCATTACTTTTGGAATCGGCTCGGTAGTTTCAGAGCTTACCTCCTACAAATAAAAGAAATTTACCTCTTTATAATATCAGTATAGATTTGCATCAAATAAAAACATGTCGATAAGCGTACACCGAACGTGGTAAATGAGGTGCGTTCGTACAATAACTAGTTTTATAAATATTCAGATCTTGGTGCAATAGCTGTTGCACTCTTATGCAAAAATCCATTAATACAAAATTTATTGCGATTATGTATATCAAATTTAATTATACGGAAATAATATATCTTCATCTTTAATACGACGTAATTAACATTACAACCTAGAATCATTATCTATTTTCAGATATCATTGAAATTATTACATATGATTGGATTTAATAGAATAAAGAACACTTTATTATTATCTTTTTAAGTTTTGATTCGATTTTTATAAACTTTTAGACGAGTCTACAAAATTCTTCAACGATTATGCAAAATTAAATTTCAAACCATTCGGTTGGGTAGTTTTTGCGCTGTTATATGCGGACAGACGAGCGGACCAGACGACGACTATAGGTGCTACGCGTTTATAGAATTACGAACGCAACTAGAAAAACTAACAATATGCAAAAAGAAAAATGTATATTCAATTTGATTTCATTAAAAAATTATAATATTGCAATTATAATATTATTTCCCAATTCTTTAAAAATATTTATATAACATAAAAATCAGATTATATTATATATGAATGTATATTTATATATTGAAATAATTTTGATTCTATCACCTCAGCAGGTACTTAAAATTTAAGTGGTTGTTTATCTTCCAATTTAATTAAATCAGCTCATTTAAATATCCATGGAATCACCCAATTACCGAAATATATTTCTCAAAAGTCATTCAAATGGAAATTGTGCTCTATAATGCAAGGTTAACGATTTTTGTATACAATAGTCCTTAAAGAAAGCATATCCTTATCTGAGATAAATGTGTTATTGTGTTTGCATACTCTTATAGGAGGTTATTTGTAACGTGATACACTTTTAGTGAGCTAATTGACTAAATAATATTAAAAAAATTCTTTATAAATAGTATTATTTTATTAAATTTCATATCGAAAATAAAATCACTGTAAATTAAAAATTCTTATCTTTTGCATTAAAGTATGAAATTTTAATTATTTAGTGTGTAAAAAGGGTAGAAAATAATAGATCTTCATGTATTTTGTTAATGAATGAAGAGTTCTCTGTGAAAATGTTAATAAGTCAAATTTATTTATTTTTAAATTCTCTATAATTCGCCGGATTTCGTTATTTATTTATTAAGGCGTATTTTTACGGTATAAATGGTTATAGTTACATACAAATATAGGTATGTTTAATAAATCATATTTGATTCAGAAACATACATTGTTACAGACACACACAAATGTACTATGTTGCCAAAAATCACTTACACTTTCGATTTCACACGTTTCAGCGAATATCTTAAAAAATGTTGAATTCTCTTATTACTTTAGGAATATTAAAAAAAAAGTTTGACTTCATGCTTGTCGATGAAGATTTGATCAAGAGTGCAATTATGCGATCAATTGCAAATTGACGAGAAAAAACTAATATTTGGTATCACCCTGTAAAATAAATTAACAAAATGGTCTGTCGCTGCAGCACATGCGAATGTCGATGATTTACAACCTTTTGTGTTCATTTGTGTAAGAATAGCACATATAATCATGGAGTTTTCTTTAAGAAATTGAATAAATTTTTGCATTTCATTTTGTTTATACCATGCAATATTTTCAGAAAATTGGTCAAAATGAAGTAGAAAAAGAATATAATGATAGTGTAAATATATTAATTATTTCATGAAATAGGAGAAGTTGTATGAAAAAATATGCCGAAATATGACAAATATTTTTTATATATCCTTTTGAAAATCAACTTTGTAGAGCAACTAATATAAAATGACGTCGGATATCTTGGAAATACATAAAGGTATGCCTTCGAACAGTAGCCGGAAAATAAAGGATTTTCCACAAATTGCCATTTTTAATTAACTGACATCTAATAACCCAGATAGTAGATAATGAATTTCAACGCGTAGATTTGCATCAAATGCTTCGATTTCGATGTTTTTTTTTTTTTTTGAATAGGCTCGTTCTTATGCTTTTCGAAGAAAAACTAATGTCTTACTAAAAAGTGAAAATTACGATTTATTAAAATTCCTTGTTATCCCACTAATTAAAGAAAACAACTAAAATTAAACTGTCATTCTCGTCGATTTCTTTCTAAATTTTCATTCTATTCGATTGGCTTTTTTATACCAGTTGCTCTATGGAGACGAGTAACAAATCATGAAGAAAAATCTTTGGTATCGTCCGCGCATCTGCATTTAATTTTTTTTTTTTTTTTTTTTTTGTACAAATATTCATATTTCATCTAATATTTATATTCTTTTTGTACTATGTTCTTTCTTCTATACATTGTCAACTTTTATGAAAGTGGCGTTAAATTTGATCAAAAAAGCTGCATGCTATGAGCAAAATACATGCGAAAATGTTTCGTAATTTTTAATGAATTCCTTATATCTCTCTAAATGTACATACTATTCTTACACAAATGAACGGAATTGTCTTTCAACATCCAAAATGTCAGGTTCTGGAGCAGTAAACCATTTCGAGTATCTTGTTTTACAGAGTTATCCAAAATATGCATTTTTCTTTAATTTGTGGTTGGCTCCCTAATATTCTTCGTAAAAATATTCTTCAATGAAAAATACGGTCAGACATTTTCTTTATATTCTAAATGTTTCTAAATTTTTCTTGAGTATTTGCCTGGATATTCAACAAAATTATATGTGCCCGGTTATTGTTGGCAATAATTCGTATATATTTTTAAAAAATGGAGCCCAATTTCAGTTAAAATATTTAATAAATGTGCTTTAACTTTTATTTTATTGGACTTTTCTTTGTTGTTTTAGGTAGATACCGTAATAAAAATTCCAATGTCAAGTTCACTGCAAACATATAAGATAGTACAATTATCCCCATTGCATAAGTCCAAGCAAAAGTTTAATAAACAAAGAAATCTTGGGAATAAAGGATGCCTTCGAAAATTTTTCACAGAACGAACAGAAAAATTATATCGCAACCGAAGCTGTGTGAAAAGTAAGCAGGATGACATTGTGTAACATATTATAACAGAAAACGCTAAAGAATATTCAGTACATTTGTTTAATAATTTTGAAAGCAGCTAAAATTGTTGTTTTCCAGGGAATCAAGAATTTTTATAAATTTAGTCTGTTTCCTCACATTACATCTTCGTGTCGTAAATGATCGACCTCTGTCTAAATCATAAAACTACTAAAACTGACTAAATCCTGAAATAAGTGGAACCGACAGGGAGATGCAAATAGTCCAATATAATTTCATTTTTCAAGAGAAAAAGTTACATTTGTCATGTGTAATTTGCAAATTTTACAAGAACCACTTGTTTCTTACATGGAACAAGGTCATATTTCTTCTCTGACACAAGGAAAAAAACACACAATTGAATTTAGGTTTCTGAATTCATATTTGGATAATTTTAAACATAAGCATCAATAATTTGGTTATGCATAAGGATTAATCTTATTAGATATAGTATGGACAATTAGTGGATGTTATTCCCATTTTTGGATTAAATTTTTACCATAAAGAATTACCATCCCAGGCCCAAACTTTTAAACCTGAAACATTCGTTTGGCATGATGTTAAATTTTTTCGTACAATGATGATTGACGCAAATGTTTACATATTCAAATAGCTAGACATTTACACTTCAAAAAATACAGTGTTTACTTGATTATAAAGCTTATTTTTTTATACTTTGTTATATTTTTGGATTTTCCTTAAATTTGCTTTTGTTGATTAAAAGTAATATAATTTATTTCGGTAATATTTCATGTATGATAACTTTAAGATAAAAAAGAAGCTAAAGGAAATGTCTTTTTTTTAAACTAACCATTACACGAAGGTTCAGACAACATCTGCCCGGCTTTATCGAGTAATCTTGAACAGATGCTATCCAAGCCCCCATGTAAAGGTTTCAAAATACTAAGGCACCTGTCCCCATTATAGCCCACCTAAGGATTCATTGATTTTAACGCCATATTAATATTATTTCTCTCGAAAACTATTTATGCTGTTGTTTAGAGGGATTAATGTGATAAATAAAAGAAAAGACTTTATACTTGTATTTATACTATTAAAAATTATATATCCTTAAATGTAAAAATTGTGATATGGACTATATTGGGAACACCCCTTTCTCAATATTGCCTACTTTGTAAATTTTTAGAAAATTGCGAAATAAAATTAGAAAATTGCAAAAATATTGCAAATTATATTATGTTATATAATATATACATATCTATAAGGTTAGTTGGGGTAACTGGACCCACGAGGTAACTGGGCCATAGGCTATTATTTTATAAAAAACTGTTCATGTTTTTTAAGTTTTATCTTTTGTGAACAATGCACTTTAATCTCTACTTCCTAAAACAACGTATGTCAACCCAGTCATAACTCTAACTTTGCTGTGATAGGTTATCAAAAATTTACGTTTCTTTTTTTAAAAACAGCGTCTATATGGTTGAACTTCCTCGGCTTTTTATTAAAATAATGTAAATACTTCTATTAAACAATCTTTTTTTTAAAGATTGAGCATATAACTACATTAATATTATTAGGTATCTATGCATATTTACTTCATGTTTCAAATGTAAGCCCGGTGTTCCAGTTACCCCATAAATCAAGAATAACCGGACCATGCTGGATCCAGTTATTCAATAGTTATAAATTATGTTTTTGAGGTTCTCTTACTACGGGAAATAAATTTCTCACAATAAAGAAAATTATAGAATACCTTATTAAAATTACGTAATAAAATAAAAAAAAGCATATTGGGTGGTATCAAACCAAACTTCTTAACCCCGTGAGAGGCTGTATTGCCGTTATGGCCCACATAATTTTAAACCCTAATTGCCACATTGGCACCGGATTTTTATCATGAAAATTTCACCTTTATTAAATACGCGAAAATATACTTTTACTTGTTAGTCCAGGCAATAGGGGATTTTACCTGGCAAAATTAATGGTAGTTCTGGAAATTGGCTTATTTTGTGTTTTATGGGTCACTGAATCCGAATTTGTAACTTCCCACCAAAATTTCCCCCGGCAACCCTCCCCCCAAATTTTGGTAAAATGCCCCCCAAAAAAGGTTTTTATTAAAAAAAATAATTTTTTTATTGTTTTAGGGAAA
This sequence comes from Maratus speciosus, assembly GCA_963932465.1. Lineage (NCBI taxonomy): Eukaryota > Metazoa > Arthropoda > Arachnida > Araneae > Salticidae > Maratus > Maratus speciosus. The sequence continues at coordinate 314,786,005 of OZ010792.1, forward strand.
AAGTATCTAAGAATTCAGAAAGTAGACAAAATTTGCAACAAATTAGATATATGACATTATGACGTAGGATGAAGGGGAAGGGGGGATTTTCCTCGGAACATGCGCCGCGGTGCTGCGTGGACTAAGTTGCGCAATTCCACTTAACCACTCACACGTTTACATTCGCCCTCCCATCTCCCCTCCGAATTTTCTCTATAAGGTTTACTTTAAGTTTTTTGGGTCGCTGAATCCAAATTTTTAACTTACCCCAAAAATTTCCACCCCCCGAACCCTGCCCCCCCCTCAAAAAAAAGTTGTTTTTAAATTAAATTTTTTATTGTTTTAAGGGAAAACTATGTAGAAATTCAGAAGTAGACAAATTTTGTAACAAATAGGATACATGACATTATGACGTAGTATAAACGAAGAGAGAGGGGGCTGCCTCGGAACATTCCCAGCGCGCTGTTTTCAAAAACCAAATTTTTTCAAAAAATCAATTTTTTGGAGGTTTGCCGGGGGAAATTTTGGTGGGAAATTACAAATTTGGATTCAGCGACTCACAAAACATAAAGTGAGCCGAAATTCAGAACTAGCATTAATTTTGCTAGGTAAAATCCTTATTACCTGGACTTGCATAACTTAGTGCACATAGCGCCGAATTGTATGTTCCGAGGCAGCCCTCACCCTCACCGTTCATCCTACGTCGTAATGTCATATATCCTATTTGTTGCAAATTTTCTACTTTCTGAATTTCTACATAGTTTTCCCCTAAAACAATAAAAAATTTAATTTAAAAACAACTATTTTGTGTGTGTGGGGGGGGGGATTTTGGGGGTAAGTTAAATATGTGGATTCAGCGACCCAAAAAACTTAAAGTAAACCCTATAGAGAAAGTTCGGAGGGCAGATGGGAGGGCGAATGTAAACGTGTGAGTGGTTAAATGGAATTGCGCAACTTAGTCCCCACAGGACCGCAGCGCATGTTCCGAGGCAAATCCCCCCTCCCCATTAATCCTACGTCGTAATGTCATATGTCTTATTTGTTGCAAACTTTGTCTACTTTTTGAATTTCTAGATGCTTCTCCCCTAAAACAATAAAAAAAATGATATTTTTTAATAAAAACCTTTTTTGGGGAGCATTTTACCAAAATTTGGGGGGGGGGGTGTTGCCGGGGGACATTTTGGTGGGAAGTTACAAATTCGGATTCAGCGACCCAAAAAATATATAGTAAGTCTTTTTACAGAACTACCAAGAATTTTGCAAGGTAGATCCCCTATACGGTCTGTATTGCCTGGGCTATGTTTACAAATAGATTCTCTTGTAAATACTGGTGTCATTAAATTATTTCAACATTTTACGAATGCAAGTACCTTGCCCTGAAAACGAGATAGTCAAGCCTTAAAATTGTACGATACACAGGGGTCGCATTCTATAGGGAAACTTTTATTGTTCCTACCACTATTTTGAAAATAATATCTTCATCGCACTTTCCTTTAGAATATGTTAAATAAAATGATCATGAAGGTAACTCATTGAGGGTTCTGGTAGGAACAATAAAATTTACCCTATATAATGCGACACTTGGATACAGAAAAAGTACTTAAGTACTTACTTAGCCGTTTGTTCATAGATTTACCTTTCTATTTTTTTCCTTAAAATACCCATGTGACTTTTGTACTTATTACCTATATTAAAGTACCTAAGTACTTACTTAATTTTTATGTTTTGGGTATAAATAAATCTAATATTTTCACTTTTAGTGTTTTTTTAGACACATTGCCAGAAAGGTTTCCCTTACAACGCTCTTTATTTGATATGTAATTTACATGATCTGTCTGATTTACTTTTTTTAAAGTTGTTTACACTTTTTCAAACAGGATCTGATATCCCATATGAAAAAAAAAAAAAAATAAACGCGTGTGATAAAAGACCCTCCTGGTCCACTTACCCCATTTTTATGGGCCAACTGGACCCATGAGGAAAAAAAGATGAAATATGCATATTTTTATATTTTTAAATAATAAAATGTAATTTTGATCATTTCTGTCTGAGAGGAGGAACCTAACTGAACACATTTATCGAAGTTGAGACTTTAATTCAAATGAACATTAGCGTTTTGAAGCAGAATTGTCAGAATCTCCAGAGTCACATTGTAAAATCATGGCCCAGTTGCCCCAACTAACCTCATATATATTTATATATACATATAATATATATAATAATTGAAAGTTTTTAAAAGCCAGGAAAATCACAAAAAAAGTATTTAAAAAATGTATTTTTGACCTTTGTATTTTTTACCTTTGTATTTTTGACCATGTATTATGACCTTTATTTTCGATATCGTTGGTCCTATATACATACTTCCAAATACAAAAGTGGTTTAAATCAGGTTAAGAACAATTTTTAAAGCGATTTGGGTCAAGAAAACCATTTATTAAAAAATTTCAAAATTTAAAGTTTTATACTGTCCCCCGGTCCTATGAGTGATATTTAGTAAAAAATTACTGTGAAACTAACAAGCAAGACAAAAAAAGTCCCATCCGCTAACATTAAAATTGACCGAGTTATGAAACTTTGAAATGCATGACTTATACCCCTTTTTTGCATATCAAAACAGAAGATTTCGGCCATGTTTTCTGGGATCGTATATAAAGTACTTAAACTTATTTCAAGCTATCGCGCTTTGAAAGAAATCGGACAACTATTACGATTGAGTTAACTTTTATTAGTTAAGTTTCAGGTTAGTTAAAATAATTGTATTTTAACATAATGTTTTATTTTGTAAGAATATGAGGCTATGATTTCTTTGAACAAAAATTATGTTATTTTCATAAGGTTTTATTTAACTTGCAACGATCGTCTTTCCAGTTTAAAATTTGTACTCGAACTTTAACTCACTTCCAAATGTCCGATTGAGGTTAAATTTTACATACTGACTTAAATTCGATGACAATGTAATATTATTATGATTTTCGACGCTCAGTATCTTATATATACTTATATTAGAGTAGAACACAAAATCAAATTCAGATAGATTACCGTCAACAAGTTTAAGGAAGACTTTTACATTAGATAACATAAACCTGTGATGGATATACTTTTTAACCTTTATAATTAAGATTTATGTATTTTTTAACGCTGAATAAAAAAATTTACCTTCACTTTTAACCAACATGTCAGGATTTTTCGCAAATCGTAAATTTCAAGGTTAAAAAACAGCAAAAAATCTGATACTATAAAATAGATGTAAAACTTTTTCATTCAATTTAATTTAATTTAATTCAATAATGTATTCAATTTTTTGGGTTATACTGGGTTTCTTACAGATAAACAGCTGAGGGGTTCGATGGGGTTGGAAGAAGAGGGGGGGGGGAGGGGATAAATTTTAAATTTGAGCTTCTTAACTTTGAAATTTGCGATTTGAGAAAAATCTTGACGTGATGGTTTAAAATTAAGGTCGGATTCAGCGCTAAAAAATACATAAGAATCAATTTTCAAAAGCTAAAAACACAACCATCACATCGATTTTATAGCATCAAATTTTTGCTATTTTTTATTTATTTATTTATTTATTTTTAATTTACGATTTGCAAAAAACCTTTACGTGATGTTAAAAAATATGGGTCAATTTCGGATTCAGTGGTACAGAATACATAATAATCAAGAGCTAAAAAACATGACATAACCCAACTTTTGCAGGCTAGTGTTATTTAATAACATTTTAAAATATAGAACATTTTGTAAAGGTTGGTTGTGTTTATGACGGCCAATTATCAAAACGAGGGATATAGGCCCTAAAGGGGGGAGTGCCTTCCATGGGGGGTTTTCTAAGCACATTTTTTAAAGAATAGAGGCTGTTAATTTTCATCATTTTATTTAACACAAATTCTGTTTTATTTTTCTTCTTATATGTTTATTAAAAATTGTATATTTTGCATTAATATGTCAGAATGATTAAAGATTTCAAATTTATATTGCAATGTTAATTTTACTCTGAACCATTTTTTTAAATATATCTGACGAAATTATATTTCTACTAAATTTGTGAATGACCCCTAATTTGCAGCAAAAAATATGCTCTAACTTTAAACAGCTGTTACTTGGTCAATCATCTTTACTAATCATCTGGTCTTGGCAATTAATGAAAAGTGTAGATGTTCTGTCATGAAGTTTACAAGTCAAACACACAACAGAACGTATAAAATATGACATAGGACTTCGTGAGAAAATCTTTCAAGGCTTTCATACTAAATCAAATAATAAATAGAAAAGAGTATGAAATAAATTCATAGTAAAAATAATTAAGACTAAATTTGTTTAGGTAGACTTTGTAAGAAATTTTACGTATTACATTCTCCCCAATGTTGGAATTTGTGAAATTTTTTTTGCAGATATACGATACAGATAAATTATTATCGTCGAAAGTATACTTTTCATATAATCGTTATTTAAATCTACAAGCCCTTTTAATTCTGATGTATCTTAAATCTTATCGCAATATAAATGTAATTTCGGGGCGGCATTTGAGTTTTAGTTTACTTTTATGTATCTTTTTCGAATGTTATAGACAATTTTGGCTTGTCTAACTAAGCATATATGACATGATTATACATGATTACTAGTAGTAACTATTCTGAAATAATTTAATTACCTCATCTGCATATCTTACAAGGTGAGGGCCAACCCTGGTAATCACAGATTTTGATTATTTTATATATTTTGTAGGGTAGAAGCTACTTAGTCTCAGGTTCAACGGACTTTATACAACGCTCCTTAGTTCTCAAGAAATAGGGGGATCTAATATTATAACACAACTGAAATACTTACTTTATAAGGGTATTGCTGCGTTGATCATAGCTCGGTCGAATGGCGTCTGTTTGCTGTTCCGAGGAATCGGGTTCGATACCGGAACGCGCTGCATTTGATTTTCTCGTTTTGTGTTTTAAAAATATACTTGCATTTATAATTTAATGATCTCATTCTCAATTAAAAATTGTGTATCAATTATATTTTTTAAAACCTTTTAATACGATTTAGTTACACATAAAAAAAAATTGGAGAAAATTATTTTTTTTATTTGTAAATAAATCGTTCTACAAAACAACATATAACTGTTATTTATTTTTTTAATGACTTTTAAAATGCATTTCATATATTTTGAATGATTTTGAACAATTGTGTCAATTCGTGGTTTTAAAGAAACATTTTTTTAGGTATTGCTTTAATAAGAGAAGTCAAAAAGTACGATAATGCTACTCTGTTTTTTAAGTAAGAAGTATAATTACATTAAAAATTGGCATAAAATAATATAGGAAGAATTAAATTACAACATTTCTTTTGCCAGTAAAGATTTTTAAATTTGTAATATGTTTTCTTGCGCTTTGAAATATTTTTCTTTCTGATTTATCTTCTTTCTGTTATAATTTTTATTTTATTTCTAAAAGTTATATTTTATTATAATTAGATAGCGCCACAAGAGACTTTGGTTATTTTTTTTTTTTTTTAAGTTTGGTACAGTTAAGTGGTTTCTGTTTTAAATCTTCATTATACAAGTGTGTATCGTTTTATAACAGTTTATAAACGTATAAAAATGGAAAAAGCAAGTTGTTGTTCACAGGAAGATCAATCTAGAGTGTCGGGATTCGATGAAAATCAGAATAGTGATTTCACAAAAGCGTTAACGTATTGTAAAATTTCATTATAAAATAATGTTTTTCTAACAAATAAACCAGCATCTGAAATATCGTCTGTTTCTATTACGATAGGAGAAATATTCTATAATTCAATAGTAAATATGGTATGATATTGTAACGGTTTTCGAATTTTTACTAGTCTGAATAATAGATCAGTTTTTATTTAAAAATTCTTTAAATGATGAGAAATGTTTAAAAATGGTTTAAAAATAAAAAAATGCTAAATGAAAATTTAATTATATTAACATTATAATTTATGTACGATATTAAAAATTTTAATTGAGATTATTAAATTATAATTACAAGCATATTTATAAAACAAAAAATGTGAAAATCAAATGCAGCACGTTCCGGTATCGAAACCGAGTCCTCGGAATAGTAAACGGATATCGTACCAACCAAGCTATGAGCAAGGTAATAACTTTGTTATAAAGTAGTATTTCTGTTCTGTATAATATTAGACCCCCCCCCCCCCACTGTTTCTCGAGAACTAAGGAGCTTTGTATAAAATCCGTTGAATCTGAGACTAAGGTGACTCTGCCCTACAACATATATAAAAATAATTAATATCTGTGATTACCAGGGTTGGACCACTCCTTGTTAGTTAAATGCTTTTCATTTTTTTGAAAAACCACAGTAGATTGATTTTATCCCATAAAAGTTGTACACAATTATATGTAGGAGCCTAGATATGATAGGGGATATAATGTGCATAACATTTCATCGGTTGAGACGAATCTGAACAAAAGCTATTCGCCAAGCATCTATGCGAGCCTGTCATTATAGGAAAATTGGTGTTCTTAACCTTCCTACCCTGAATGGTTCAAATCGACCGATTTCTATATATCATTTCCTTCGATTCGAACCAGAAATGTTTTTTTAAAGTAATATAAATAAGAGGCACCGAAAACTAATGTAAATAAATACATTAAATAGTTTTAAAGAAAATTCTGGTGTGAAATGTTTTTATTAATGTTGAGTAAAATTTGAACAGGGTAGAAAGCTTAAGCTAAATTTGTTCGTTTAAGCGAACTCGTTCAGGAGAGTATCGTAAAGATCTGTAACAGAAAATGCTTAGGATGGCAACAGTTTCAACAAACGCGTCTGTTTAACAAGGTAGGTATCCTTACAGGGTTCTGCCTTTTTTCCTCGTGGAGGAAGGTTGTCCCAAGGAAGTAACGCCATTTTTTGATCATTTGAGGTCATGCCGGCAAAAGCCGTAGCAAATACCTCATAGCTTAAAATAAATAAATAAATATCCTTACAGGGCATACTCAGAATATGTTGAAAGAAATGATATTGAAACTACTCATGTATGTAATAAAATATCAGTTAAATTTAGCGGAGAAATACAAGTAGAAAGTCTGTAAAAAAATAAAATAATCTCGAATATTTTGCGCAAAAAGACGAAAGTGATATGCGTTTTGGTGCGCAGCATTTTTCCTCGTCAAAAGCAAACGATTTTAATGCATCTAAAAATAGCTTGTCAAATGTTTTTTAGAAAGCTCAGTATTTAATGAATTTAAACTTAATCAATGAAAGAGTTTACATATGTATTTGTCTTGTTGCTGTAGTTATTTAATTTTATCACTTGAAAAATATTTTCTATGTTTTACAAGTTCAAATATCTATTTAAATTTATAGCCAGCTGGCATTTGATTTTTAATTACAGTCCAACTTCCTTACCCCTACACTCGGTTTACACTTCACTACGCTTATCACGTCAGCTCTTCAAAGTCCCAATTTTTGTATATGATTTTAATGTAAATAAGCTCCGGATTTTACGTCGTTGAATAATTTTTAACTCAGGATATCCCGACGGTTTAGAAAAATTGTCCATTTTTCATAATACATTTTATAAGCACGGAAATTAAGCGATAAGAAATGTCTTAGCCAAACTTTCACAAAAGTGTCTAAAATACCCATTGAGTTAAATGAGAAATTTTATTTCAATCCTTTATCTGAATAAATAAACCCAAACATTATAAATGACACACTTAAGCTCCAGATAGACGTAACGGTCTACTCGTGGTTTTTTTGTTCTGGTCAGGCGTCGCTTTCTTGTGGTTACACAGCGTTTTTCATCCGACTAAACCCGAAGCATTGCATTGCATTGAAACAATCAGAAATTATGTGACATTAATTTCTGAAAATACGAATATTGATCAAAATTCATTGTATAATATTGAAAAAAGAATTATAGCAAGCACATCAAGGATATGCAATCCTTAATCTACTTATAATAAAATCTGAGTGCACGTGACCGGCAGAACGATGCCGGTGCGAACCACTCTGGTCTGCGAAACGACAGTAGCTAAACGCCATGTTAGGCTTAATAAAAAACATATCTTAACATATGACAGCTAAATGATATTTTTTTCTACTTGATATCATGTCTGTTCAGCATATTTTCATATAAAACATGTGTATCATATCCATTTATAATGTATTAAGTTCTAAATTAACATTAAGCTATTAGAAATCAAATCTAAACAAACGATACTGTTGCCATTAAAATTCAAATTCCAGCAAATTAATTAAAAAATGAATGACTCTTTGACGATTCATAAAAAAAAAGAAAAAAAAATACGGCTAACATCTGATTCTGCTTTAAATATATTTTTTAAAGCATATTAAAGCCTTTAAGTTTTTTGAAATGCGTTTTTCATTATTGTTTACATTTATAAGCAGCAATTTTATTTAGGACTGTTTACATTTACAAGCAGTCAGTTTACGACATACATATGAAATATTACGTAATTTATTGAACAAATATTTTAAAAAATATTATAAATGTTTTCAACAAATATTAATAGTTTTAATGATTCAATTTAATGGTTATTCATCGTTATTCATATGAATCATTCATATGAATATTGATTCATATCAATGATTCATATATTTCACTCTTCTGTAGTGGCAACAGTGAAACGCTGTTTCTTTAGGGAAAAACCGAGGGATAAACGTGCTGATATTTCGCCACTACTAGCTTTGATCTGTCAATAGTTATTTTTGAATGTTTTAAAAGTTTTATTAATTTTTATTATGGACTTTCCGAATGAATCGCTTTCGGAAAGAAGGCGCCAATTGACCAGGAAAAGAATTGCGCGATCGCGACAATCAACGGATTGCTCAGTTTGCCTGATAAACTCAGCTGAGTTTACACCGAACAGAATTAAACACCCATACAACACTAATACGCACAATTTTTTGTTTATTTTTTATCAAAACTATGCATATTTTAAGTTCATGTTCAAAAAGTGTTTATCACTCACAAGAACGTTTCATTATAATAAAGATTTAAAAATCAAAATTACATTTTTTTTTTTAATTTTACTAAATTTTTGTACCGTTAAGAAACATAGCTTTATGTATGTGTATTACTTTCAATGATGCACATAATGCTGTTTTAGTTTTGGCCAAATATATGAATCAAATTTTAAAGTTTCATCTAAAATTAAAAAATAAACATATGATTTTTTAAAGAAATGCCACTTTTTTTTGTTTTATTTTTAAATTTCTTATTTCACCTATGCTGCATTTTTTAAGCTGAATTTAATATATTTCTGTGAATTATTTTTTGCTGCTTGAAAATGCTTGAAAAATGCAACAGTTTTTTTTTTTTTCAACTATGCATATATTTTTAAAAGCATTTACAGACACGCCATTTTCCAGCGAAAACATGGAATTCCACTTTTTCGGCACAATTTATCATCCCTGGGATTGATGCAAATCAGTATTAAAATTTGTTGACATTTTTAGGACGAGAAGAGGGGTGGTAGCAGAATTTGACAAAATAAAAACGCGAGTACAAACAGCGGCCAATTGAGTTTATTTCTAATCCTTTCCCATGACCTACTGTGCATTTAGTCCATGTATAGAAACAAACAGCATGAAAAAAAAAAAAAAAAAAAACATAGCCAGGAGCTTGCAACTATCATCTGTCTGCTTTCCCTGAAGGATTGCAAAATATCGTAGAAAAATGGTGGTTTCGTCAAACGAATATGAATTCCGTCAAAGGATCGAAGAAAAAAACACAATTTTTCCCAAAGGGTCCTTTAGAATGCATGTTTCGTCTAAGGATCATGGAATATGTGAATGTCGCCAAATAATCATGGAAAAAACATGAATTTCATCAGATGACTGCAGAAAAAATGCATTTTGATCAAAGTATCGCGAAAAACTTGACTTTCGTCAAATAATCACAGAAAAAATATGAATTTCATTAGAGGATCACAGAGAAAACGAGAATTTCATCGAAAGGTTGCAAAAGTGCAAGTTTCAACATAAGATCCTTAAAAAAATGTAAATTTTGAAATCGTGGGATCTTGAAGCTTATTGGTTCATCAGTATCAGGTGAACCGTTAGTCAGCTAAATTTTCTGTTACGTAACTAATTTGCTGCATACATTTGGATGCACCTGTGCTTCTGTCAATGTATTTTGATTGTAAGGTAAGTCTTGCTTGCTCTGCTGTTTATTTATTTAATTTTTTTTATTAGGATTTTTGCATTAGCTGTTTAAAATGCACCCTTTATTGGCCAATATATCGATTTTTACATGGTTTACCATTTTAGAGACGGACGATTCAGCCAATGGCTGCCGAAAAAATTCGAGTCTGAAAACATCGAGGGTGTATTACCAAACATCCATCAAAATTTAAATTTAATTCAGTTAGAAGAGAAGTACCATACATTGACGATGTTTCAGACCCTGACTAGGATCCCTTTTTCTAAACATTAAATTGATTTTTTAAAAAAATTTTAACTGATTGTTTGTTTTTTGTGTAAGTATTTGAAATTTTTTTTGTATGAAACTCCCTTTTTTTTTTATGAATCGCCGTCTCATTTATTGGTATTTCTTTATATTTATCCTTTTACTTTTATTTTATGATTAATAAATTTTTTGGCAGTTGTGAGCGAGATTTTACCTGCATTCGTAACAAATTTTTCAAGATGGCAGTATAACTTCGTTTATAAATCTTTATGTTACTTATAAATCCATGTTTTTACATCATTTTCTATTTTTTTGAGCAAATCATTGATTTATAAATAACATAAAGATTTAAAAATTGTGTTTTTCCGTCATCTTGAAAAGATTTTTGGCACAATTTTTTTCGCCAAGCGGCACAGGATGCGGAACTCTTCCCTGAATTTTGTCAAAGAAACGTGAGAGGTGTAATTCGTCAAAAAGGTGCAGAAAAAACGTGAATTTTGCAACAAATCCCGATAAAAACACTCATTTCAAAAAAGGATTGTGGAAAAAACAGTCATTTTGTCAAAAGGCTGCGAAAAAAACATGAATTTCATCAAAGATGTGCAGAAAAAACGAGAATTTCACCATAAACATTAAATTATTGATTTTTTTTTTTTTTTTTTTTTTTTTTGTAAATTTTAACTGATTGTTTGTTTTTTGTGTAAGTATTTTTAGTTTTTTTTATATATATTTTTCTGTATGAAACTCTCCTTTTTTCTGAATCGCCGTCTCATTTATTGGTATTTATTTATATTTATCTTTTTATTTTATATTTCGTAAGTTTTTTGGTAGTTGTGAGCGAGATTTTACCGGCATTTGTAATAAATTTTTCAAGATGGCGGAAAAACTTCGTTTTTAAATCTTTATGTTATTTATAAATCCATGTTTTTAGATCATTTTCTATTTTTTGGGCAAAATCATTGATGCATAAGTTTTTGTTTTTTTCTTCAACTATGCATATATTTTTAAAAGCATTTACAGACACGCCATTTTCCAGCGAAAACATGGAATTCCACTTTTTCGGCACAATTTATCATCCCTGGGATTGATGCAAATCAGTATTAAAATTTGTTGACATTTTTAGGACGAGAAGAGGGGTGGTAGCAGAATTTGACAAAATAAAAACGCGAGTACAAACAGCGGCCAATTGAGTTTATTTCTAATCCTTTCCCATGACCTACTGTGCATTTAGTCCATGTATAGAAACAAACAGCATGAAAAAAAAAAAAAAAAACCATAGCCAGGAGCTTGCAACTATCATCTGTCTGCTTTCCCTGAAGGATTGCAAAATATCGTAGAAAAATGGTGGTTTCGTCAAACGAATATGAATTCCGTCAAAGGATCGAAGAAAAAAACACAATTTTTCCCAAAGGGTCCTTTAGAATGCATGTTTCGTCTAAGGATCATGGAATATGTGAATGTCGCCAAATAATCATGGAAAAAACATGAATTTCATCAGATGACTGCAGAAAAAATGCATTTTGATCAAAGTATCGCGAAAAACTTGACTTTCGTCAAATAATCACAGAAAAAATATGAATTTCATTAGAGGATCACAGAGAAAACGAGAATTTCATCGAAAGGTTGCAAAAGTGCAAGTTTCAACATAAGATCCTTAAAAAAATGTAAATTTTGAAATCGTGGGATCTTGAAGCTTATTGGTTCATCAGTATCAGGTGAACCGTTAGTCAGCTAAATTTTCTGTTACGTAACTAATTTGCTGCATACATTTGGATGCACCTGTGCTTCTGTCAATGTATTTTGATTGTAAGGTAAGTCTTGCTTGCTCTGCTGTTTATTTATTTAATTTTTTTTATTAGGATTTTTGCATTAGCTGTTTAAAATGCACCCTTTATTGGCCAATATATCGATTTTTACATGGTTTACCATTTTAGAGACGGACGATTCAGCCAATGGCTGCCGAAAAAATTCGAGTCTGAAAACATCGAGGGTGTATTACCAAACATCCATCAAAATTTAAATTTAATTCAGTTAGAAGAGAAGTACCATACCTTGACGATGTTTCAGACCCTGACTAGGATCCCTTTTTCTAAACATTAAATTGATTTTTTTTTCAAGATTCACAAATAACAAAAAACATTTATAAATAACAAATATTTAAAAATGATGTTTTTCCGCCATCTTGAAAAGATTTTTGGCAAGATTTTAAACATTTTTTTTTTTTTTTTTTTTTTTTTTTTTTTTTTTTTTTTTTGCCATGTGGCACTTTTCCCTGAATTTTGTCAAAGAAACAGGAGAGGTGTAATTCGTCAAAATGGCATAGAAAAAAAGCGAATGTTTCAACAAATCCCGATAAAAATACTCATTTCGTCAAAAGGCTGCGAAAAAAGCACGAATTTCATCAAAGATGTGCAGAAAAAATGAGAATTTTGCCATAGGGTTGTTGGAAAAAGCTCTTTTTTTCCCCCGCATGAGGTGGTTCATATTTTCTTCATTTGAAGGTTGACTTTTATAAACACTATTTTTTTAATGCTTTTGAGGACTTGCCACTATCTGAATAATCATGCATATCAATCACCTGTTTAATTGAGTCTGACTTAATGTTGTAAACTTAAAATAACACTTCCCCGTCATTTTTGACGGGGCCGTATGCTAGTTCATCAATATTTCATGTAACAATAAAAAAACTAGTCATCATAAGATTTTTTTCCTTATCAATTTTGTTTTTATGTTTATTTTCTTTAATAATAATATTTTATTGTTAAAAACTACAAAAACAGTTATAAATTTATTATTGTCTTAGATTAATCAAAATTACAGCTTTTTATAAACATATTTTTCTGCAACTACTATTACCGCGACACTTCTTTTCTGTTCATTAGAATGTCGGGATAATGAGGTTCCACTATATTTATTTTTTTCTTATATATTTTTCAAGTTACAAATAGTTACTTATGGGTATTATTACATTCCAGCAATAATAAATTAAAATGTTCTATAAAGTAATAAATAATTCACTCTTTTTTTTCTTTTTATTACCGATTTGAATGATAATTTGCCATTTCCTTATTTTCCAATACAATGATTTTTTTTATTATTATTTATTTAAGTGGCCATTAAAAATAAAGTCCACATGAGTATTTCTACCGTTACACATTTCTATATCGAAGAAGTCGTTGTTTCCATAGCATCAGTATCAAATCGACAGGGCTCAGTCGGACATATTTTTCAGCTTGAAACAATTTAAATCGATTTACAGTTGTTTTAATTCGTAAAATATGATAGTACAATTTCATTAGAAATATATATGCACATATATGACAAAACGTTGGTTAAAACAATCTAAAACTGTCAAAACTATAGCTAAAACAAACCGAAAATGACAAAGCTAAAGATTTTTAAATTATTATTATTATTATTATTATTATTATTTTTTTATTTTATTTTTTTTTTTAACAAATCCAACATAAAAAGTTTTTCCCTTAAAGAGTATTCGACATAAAAGAGGGTTTTTTTTTTTTTTTTTCAAATTTTGATTCATTGCCAAACGGAGATAAATCACCAAATGAACGAAATTTTCATTATTTTTTACGGACGCACTTACCTAGTTTCCGCCAAAATGTTTTTTATAAACATAATCATCTACATCCACATGAGAAGAACATTTTTTTATTTTTTGTGTTTAGATTTCTCTGATTATGCCCGTATTGAGACCTGCCTTGTAAGCACAGCCTGAGCATCGTATGTTGCCACTCTTATATCCAGACACGCTACTGTACTCTATGATCTTTATCTGTATAAGTTGGTTTCTTTAAAGTTCTACTAAAAATAGCTCCTATAAATATGATTACTTAAAAAGTTAACATATTTAGAGAAGATGCCAAATGTAAAGTGTTGGGCAAAAGCTGTCCAACTCTTAAGGTTGAAAAGAAAATGGTTGCCACATTGCTGGTCAAAATACATCATTTTTATTATAATTAGTTTTAAGAATAATATTACCTTTGAATGAAACAGCTTTTAGATTAAAATAATAAGTTAATTTTATTGCACTGGATAGCATCAAAAACTAAGTAATGTAAAAAATAAAAATAAAAATAAAAATAAATAAATAAAAATAAATAAATAAAATGAGAAAAATATTAAAATCTCAGACTTACTTTAATAAAACTATTTTTCTTAATTTAAAAAACATAATTTATTTTGCTATACTTTCTACATTGGTCAATATGTAAGAAAAAACGAAAATGAAGATGAAAAAATTTAATTCTACGAAAAAAGTGTTTTTCTTTCAAATAAATTAAATTCGTTGCTTTTCTTAACCCTGATTATATATTTCGCTAAAAATAGGAGGTTATAAAAATATGTGGAATTTGGACTTTTTCAAATTAACATTTAAATTTAGATAAAGAAAAGGGAAACGCTACACATTTTTTATTTTCGCTAGTATTAATATAGAAATTCAAAATAACGGAGAAGTGTTGGGAAATAATTTAAAATATTATGTAATTACAGAACTTCCTACTTTCTAAATAACTTTTAGTCATTAAAAATAGGAAAACGTTTTTGCATTTTAAATTGCAAAATATTTATATTTTTAAACTGAGACGTAAAACAACTAAAAAAAGGGGGTTTTCTGATAGGTAAACTTTATTTAAGTAATTGCATATATTCTTTTTAACTCGTACTAGTATAGGAAATTCTTAGAAATTATTAATTAAATCATTATTTAAATACTTAAACAAATTTCTTATGCGTACCTTAAAATATTATTTTCGTTGAAAACGTAAAAATAAGTTAAATGAACAAAAAGGTCATTAGTAAAAAACTTATCTTTAACGATTGGATTAAGGGTAATATTTTGACATCCATAATATTGCATTTGCACAAAAGTTAATATATAAAGTGATTATGTAAATGCAAATTCGATAAAAGAAGGCATCAGTTTCAATGGTATAATATAACAGTTTAATTTGATCCACTTACAACAAATCATACATCATATTGAAGGTAAACTAACTTATATATAACGAATATTTTAATATGTGCATCTTGAGCTATACGGCACACACCCAACCTAAAGTGCAATTCTTCCCACATGTCGGTTAACATGTCCGGAGTAATGGAAGCAATAGCCTCTTGAATTCTGCGTCTCAACTCTGGCAAATCATTAGGTGCCGGCGGAACGTACACTGTACAAAAATATATTTGATTTTACTAAAAAAATACTTAGTATCATTACAGATATTATATCAGTTACTAGAAAATCACCTTTACCCAATTACTGCTAGTACTATTACAAGAAAAATAGCTCGAAATGAATGCTTATTGCGCATGCATCCTTCTCTGGCCTTAAAATGTGTCATAAAATCTTAACCCCCATCTAAAATTACATTTACCTGAAATTTATTTTATCCAAAATACACTTCGAAATTGTTTATTTTTCTGCAACAAATAATTCAGAACATATTCAAACCATTTATAACAAAGAAAAATTCCAGTGAAAAATTATATTAACCCTTTCAAGGGCGGTGGCTAGACCGTCTAGCCACACGATTTTAATTCGAAAGCTGACAAATGGCACCAAGGATATTTTAATAAAATTTTACTTTTGTATTGAAAGTGCAAATTAGCAGGCTTTTATTTTCTAAGAAATTCGCTTGAATATTATGGTGTCAGTCAATTATTTTATCAGTTTACGAACAGAACTCTTCTGCCCCTGAAAGGGTTAATCCAGCTATATTCTAATCATCCATTAATCATAGAAAAAACCCTAATAAAAAATTAAGCTTATTAATTGGAACGTGGAGGATTTATAATAGCATCACTAAATTTACACACAGTCTTATAAAAATATCAACAAACAGCAGAATCAGCTTCATCACCCATTACTCACATTTAAAATCGTTTACAAACACGACCCCAGTATCAAGATATGTAGAATAGGGCGGAGCGTAAAAATCGTTTTTTCGAAATTCTTTTCCCGCCAGCGCGGAAACGTTGTGGAATGGCCTCAGAAATATATTCACAAAATTTCAAAATAATCAATAAACAGCTTCCGGTTCCAGTTTAGGGTCTAAATATGCAATTTTAGCCGAAAATATTGTACCTACATTTTCAGATTTCAGTAATAGATTTTAACTTCCGACTTTTTCTTCGCGCTACCGCGGAAAAGTTGAAAGAGTATGTAAGGAACATAAGTCCAAAATTTTAGAGTAATTAATAAATATCTTCTGGTTCCATTTTGCTGTCTAAATATGGAAAAATAGCCAAAAATGATGTAAATTTTTACATTTTAGTGATTTTTTAAATTTTCGATTTTCTATTCCCGATAGCACGGAAAAGTTGGGAAAATATGCAAGAATGATAATTGCAAAATTTTAGTATATTCAGTAAATATTTTCTGGTTCCCCTTTGGGGGTCTAAATAAGAAAAATTATGCAAAACAGAAGAAAATTTAGGGGTCGAAATATAGAAAAATAATGGAAACCATTTGCATACAAATTTATTTAAGGAAGCTTTAAACCTTTCTTCATGTGTTCGTTGGACAAGTGAGTGGTAATCGGAGGTTCCGTTAGTTGGTAATACTGGCAGTCTATGAGATCCACGTAAGATTTAGCTTTAAAGTTAAGGGCAGGAATTTGGAACACCACGAACTCCTGCTCTCGTTTTTTCCCTTGCTTTCAAAATCCTAAGTAGGCAAGTTCTCACACATTCTGGTTCGGGTTGACAAGCATTGCATGGATTATTATTGATTCAGGATGAAAAGGGGAACCATTTCTCTGGATGACGCGATCAACAACTAGCTCCAGATCATCTGCAAGATAACGTGAAGCTTGAATTATTTTCCAAAGATTTCGTGCTTCATCTGTGTAATTTCCATGAGATTTGATTGTGAGTTTATCATTGACTGAGTTTATTATAAAAGTTTACGCACCTGGTTGGTTCACAAACAAATCACCAATTGCACAGATGGAGCGCGAAATTTTTGGAAAATAATTCAAGCTTCACGTTATCTTACGGATGATCTGGAGCTAGCTGTGGATCGCGTCATCGAGAGGAATGGTTATTTTGGTCATCCTGAAGCAATAATCATTGCAATACTTGTTGACCCAAACCAGAATGTGCGAGAACTTAGGATTTTGAAAGCAAGGGGAAAATGCGGAGCAGGAATTCGTATGTTCCAAATTCCTGCACTTAACTTTAAAGCTAAATGTTACGTGGATCTCATAGACTGCCAGTATTACCAACTAACGGAACTTCCAAATACGACTCACTTGTTGAACGAACACATAATGCAACTGATAAAATCTGGCGAATGTCCGGTATCGCCATTGGGAAACATAAACTTCCCGTGCCACACTCAATATGTTGAAAGGGGATTAAAACTGACAGCAGAAGCTTCTCTTGCAGTCATCTGAGAGCAAAAGCGTAATGGCTACATCATATCCACAATGGAGTCAGGGCGTGCCATGCCGTCGTTTAAAACCAAAAACCAGTATAAAGTGAAAAATATCGAAACAAGTGAATGAAATGCATTTAATGCATATTTGCAACTTTTATTCTGGAACTCCAAATACACTTAGTTGTACAAAGTCTCTGTATTGCGTGAATAACAAGATTTGTTGTTTAATATTCCTAATTATTATTTACGAATGTCTAACTTTGTAAAAATAAATGTTTAAAGCTTCCATAAATAAATTTTTATGCAAAAGTTTTTCATTTTTTTCTATATTTTGACCTCTAAATTTTCTTCACTTTTGCATTATTTCTCATATTTAGACCCTAAGGGGAACCGGGAGATATTTATTGATTATTCTAAATTTTGCACTTATCTTTCTTGTATATTTCTCCAACTTTTCCGTGCTAGCGGGAATAGAAAATGGAAAATTAGAAAATTCACTAAAGTGTGAAAAATTACATAATTTTCCGCTAATTTACCATATTTTGACCCTAAACTGGAACCGGAAGATATTTATTAATTGCTCTAAAATTTTGGACTTATGTTTCTTATATATTCTTACAACCTTTCCGCACTAGTGCGAAGAAAAATTTGGAAGATAAAAATATTACTGAAATGTGAAAATTTACATTTTCGGCTAAAATTGCACATTTAGACCCTAAACTGGAACCTGAAGATATTTATTGATTATTTCAAAATTTTGTGAGTATATTTCTGAGACCATTTTACAACTATTCCGCGCTAGCGGGAAAAGAATTTCGAAAAAAACAATTTTACACTCCGCCCTAATGTAGAATGCTCGGTTCCCAAACCCCAGGTAGTGAGTTCTATCCTCCGCAGGGGAAAAAAACCTACATAAATATCCCTCACTAATAAATAAAAATAGGTGCTTTCGAAATTCTCCAAGGATGCAACCACCAGGTTTTTTTTTCACTTTTTATTCACAATTTACTAGTGAAGAAACAAGAGAAGTAACTGTAATATTACTAACCATTTCTTAGTATGCACTATATTGCCATTAATGACCGGCAACTTTCAATTTTAGACATTTTGTCGAATATTTAGAAATATACTTGACAGATTCTTCTGGAATTTCAGGATTGAAAAGAACAGGTATGACCTCATATTTAGCAATGTCGATTTGATAAGGGGGCCAATTAGGGGTCCAACAAAAACTCAAAGAAAACAAGTAATACTTGGGATCACCCTGTAAAATAAAATGCACGAAATGATCTACCGCTACCAAATATAAATAAACAGACATTGTGCAATACGTCTATTCTTTTGTGTAAGAATAGCACGTATATTAATAGAGATATAGCGATTTATTTTAAAAAAATAAAAAAATATTGCATGTTTTTTGCTTATAACATACAGCGTTTTCCACTAAATTTAACACCGGTTTCAGAAAAATTGACAAAATATAGTAGAAACAATATAGTATAATTGGAATATAAATATATTAAATATTTTAGTAAATATGAGCAGTTGTATGAAATAATTTTTATCTGCGCATGCACGAACGATAACAAGGATCATTTTACATAATTTAATAGTTAACTCTATGGAGCAACTCATTAAAAAAATCTAGTCAAATATCGTAAAAATTCAGAAAGATATCGGCGTTAGTGTGAGCAAATTTTTAGTTGTTCTCTAAAAGCAGCTGACTGATAAGGGATTTTCCACAAATAGTCATTTTTAATTTTTATTTTTTTTAATTTTCATTTTTTATTGATGCTTTAGTTCTTCTTGGATAACCACCAAAGCGAGCCTATACCATGATCAAAAGAAATATAGAAATCGAAGCATTTTTTCCAAATCTACTCGTTGATACTCACTAAATACTAACTTTTTTCTGAAAGTCAGTTAATAAAAAATAGTTCCCAAAATGTGCCGATAGATGGTGTTGTCAGCGTAATGTCAGGGAAAGACCAAAAAATGTAATCGTTAACCATAGGAATGTTGTTAGCCAAAAGGGAAAAAAATAGAGTTCAGGGATTTAATAAAAATATTTTAGCGAAAAGACAAGAATACGTGTTTACAGCGACAACAACGATAATGACAAAAAAGAAAAAAAAAGAGCTTCATGGAACAAACACCTTACTGATGATTAAGGCATAAGTTGTTCGATATACCCTCTGCCTTATTCCGCTACTAATTGGAAGCGCAAAACGGCATGCTCCACAAAGATCGGTGGTTATCTGTACTGATACAACGTGTGTGGTGTGTGAAGCTTGCCTTCAAGTCAGCTAGATTCTGAATTTGCCTGCTGTTAACAACATTCTTCAGGTACCCCTAAAGCCAGAAATCACACTGGTTTAAGTCGGGGGGAACGTGGCGACCACGTTGTTGGAAGATGGCGGCTTATGATCCTATCATCTCCAAAATTAGCACTCAGTAGCCGCTTCACAGGAGAAGAAATGTGCGGAAGAAAGCCATCTTGCATGAATATTTTGCGATCCACACACTGACGCTGCTGAAGTGCCAGAAAGACATGGTTGCGCAAAAGTGCTTCCTACCGCTTGACAGTAACAATGCAGGTAACGGGAACCGCAGGTGTGATCTCCTCAAAGAAAAACGGACCGACGATAAACGCTGCCGTTATTCCGCACCACACAGTAACCTTTTCAGATTGAAGAGGTTTGAGAGGCTGTAGCTGCGACGGATTCTCGGTCGCCCACATCCTGCAATTTCGCGTATAAACAGAACTTTGCAAATGAAAGCGGGCTTCGTTAGACGACAGAATTTTTCATGGATATCCGTTGTCCACTTCCATCCTTGCAAGAAATTGTAGTGCAAATAATTGACCAGCTTCCAGGTCAGCAGGTAGCAACTCCTGCAAATGAGTTATCTTGTACGAATAACAACGCAAGATGTTCCTTAGGACTTTACGCCCCGTGCTGTTCGGCATATACAGTATTAGGCCAATTCCCGGTGCACTGCTGATTCCAGCCTCACTGGTAGTATGTTCTTGTAATGCTGTAGTCACATCTTCGACTGCCGCAGCCGAAAATGGTTTCCTTCCTCTACCCCGTTTAACTTCAAATGAACCGGTCTCTTCGAATTTAGCAATCATTTTTCGCAGGGCATTTATGGTTATTGGAACCCTGTTTATGGATTTTAATGTCCGAAACTTCCTAATAGCTGTAAGTGCACAGTCATCGTTCTTATAAAAAAGCTTCAAGAGCAGAGTGCGATCCTTCATAGTCAGAGTCATGATGAAGCATTCAGGCAAAGAGCTAGTGCTCTTCATTTTTATGGCAGCTATGTCTTCGGTGCGCATGTCATGTATTAGTAATTTGCATATCTCCAGACAATGTGAACCCTGATAGACCATCTATCGGCACATTTTGGGACTGATTTTTTTTCCCTTCGCCAAACAATATTTCATTGCCTCATGATTGTTCTGCTCAAATATCAAGTCATTCTAAACAGTAGTTTTAAAATTATCGATTTTTGAAATCATAACTTTAATTATAATCACCCGGTACATTTTCACTATATTGTTTATACATACATACATATATATATATATATATATATATATATATATATATATATATATATATATACACATATATATATATACCATTTCTTACAATCATTTTACTATTTCACTGAGGATCTAAAACATATCTTCAAAGAATTAAAATACCCGTTTTATACAATATACATTGGTTTAACATATAACGTACATATTAATTTAATTTTGAGTCTACCATCTTTTTGGTGCCTAAAATATAAGTGTTTGTCTATCACGAGAGTTAATTTAATCAGTTCATTTTAATATCCATAGAATTACCTACTTGCCGAAACATATTTCTTAAAAGTCATTCAAATGGAAATCGTGTTATATTATGGAAGGTTAATGATTTTGCATTAGAATAGTGCTTCAAGAAACCCTATCATTATGGGAGACTAAAGTGTTCTTTATTTAAATTTTCTTATAAGAGGTGGTTTGATACACTGTATTATTTTCATAAGCTAACTAACTACTTAAAACACAAGTATATGTTAATAATTGCTATTTAGTTTATATCCTATTCATATCGAAAAGAATATTACAGTGGATTAAGAGTTCATATATTTTGCATTAAATTATAAAAGTTCGATAATTAATTATGTAAAATTGATAGAATTTTTTTATAATTAAATGCTTAGTTTGTCTTTAATATACGGGGCTATTACAAATGAATCATCGGGTTTTGTACGTTATTACGTGCGAACTAGGAAACGTATATGTTTCCATGACAACTTAAACGAGGGGGCGTTAACTACAGTTTCGTGTTGCGTATGTCACAGATTATATATAATCTGTGGCGTATGTGTCATGAGCATGTGGTTGCCATGGTTGCTGCGGGAACGTCATATTGAAAATGGAAACTGGACAGCCGACAATTTCCACACAGTTGCCTGTGGAATGGAAAGTTCGCGGCTATCACGACTTGTTGATTTCTTAGGACTACGGATGAAACTCTCTCTAATTCGGTTCACTGTTTCTTCAGTAACGCTTGGTCGGCCGGAACTTTTGCCTTTACATAAACAACCTGTTTCTTTGAACTGTGGATAACAGCGCAGAATGCTTTATTGGATTCGTGGTTTGCATTATTCTGCATTCCGTAGTTTCATCTTTAGTCCCCAAAAATCGCGCTAGCTGCGAACTTTCCATTCTACAGCCAAATGTGTGGAAAAATTTTGCTGTCCAGTCACCATTTTGAATACGACGTTCGCACAGCAACCATAGCAACCACACGCGCATGACACATACGCAGCGCGAAACTGTAGTTGACGCCCACGCGTTTGAGTTGTCATGGAATCATATTCGTTTCCTAGTTCGCCCATAGTAACGTATCAAATCCCGATGATACATTGGTAATAACCCTGTACATGTGAAATATATAATTTGAAATGATTATCATTCGCTGGATACGATCATTTTTTAGAAATGTGTTTTTTTAGACATATCTAAAAACGCATAAGGTTTTTTTAATTAATAAAAAGGTATACTTACACGCACATACACACACACACATATATGGTTATATATTATGCATATATATATATATATATATATATATATATATATATGCATAATATATAACCATTAATTAAACATTATCGACCATCATCAAAAAACGCATTATTGTGGATGAATTGATAATAAAAATGGATATCACAAACCTATAATATAGAACTGTATGCATAAAATAAAGTACCTTATAACTTAATTACCAGAATTAATAAAGAAGAATAAAAAAAAGAAGAATATAGATTCCGAAAAAAGAATATGGATTCCGAAAAAAGAATATGGATTCCGAAAAAAATGAAAAACTTATATATTGAATTGAGTTTTCAAGAGTACAGAATTCAATGATATAAGCAAATCGGTTGTTTTCTGTGAGAAATACGCTAAAAGCTGAAAAAAAAATTTCTCCTGTACTCGAACAACCAATAGAACGAAAAGAATAGTCTCAAGATGAAAACAGAACATTATCAAATGGCATGAAATGGAAAAAAAAACACTACAACCCAAAAATATTTAATTTATAGCAATAGAAATCTTACACAACTTACCGAATAAATTCCCAGAAGATTTTCAAAATATATTCCCGCACATGGAATCCACAAGCATGATAAGATTAAGCTGAATAAAACAGTTAACACAGAAATTAAAACCTATGTATTCAGTTAATTCATTTTGAAATACCGTGATAAATACAATTAATATAATATAAATAGGAAATAATTACATTATTTAAAATGCATTAAAACAATTTTAAATTGTTTAATATCAATTTTACAATATTGCCAATAATCAGCGTTAAATACCACCTGGTGTAAAAAAAAATAAAATTATTACTTTAATAGAAGCTTTAAAAACACAAAATTTTTGGTGCTGCCATCAATTATTTTATTTCAAAACTATTATTATTTTCCAAATGTCACAAAAATAAGAACCTAATAAAAGCTAAAGAATTAAAAACATATCAACTGCATTACTACACAAATCCTAATATAAAAATACCGTACTATATACCATTATTCAAAAAAATTTAAATAAATTAAATGTTAATAAAATGCTTTCAATATATTCTATTATCAAACCAATTTAATCTACAATAAGAAATTAAAAAAAAAAATTAAACATTGATAATATATAGAATATAGCTATATGCTATAAAATAAAATAAATTATATATAATAATAATATAAAAAACTTTAATAATTACCATTACATATAAAAAATGAACTGGAAAGAAAATAAATAAATAAATAAATAAATAATGGATGTTTATAGAAGATTGTCAGATTCTAAATTTCACAATATCCTAAAGATCACAAATATAGTGTGTGAATTATGTTCATATTAGCCATAAAAAGCTAAAAAAATATGTTTGTGACAATCAAACAAATTAAACCGATAATTAATCATGGAATACAAAGTGGAAAATAAAACAATATTAAAAAGTATAGAGGAATAATAATAAAAACTATTTACCCAATTTTAATACATACAGTATAACATAAGTTATATCAAATAAACTTATATGCATAAAAATCACTAAAAAGATGGTATACTATTATTAATTAATATGATATTGTACAGAGTATGCTAAATTTTAATAACAAGTTAATATTGAATTTGATAAATAAGTTAAATTTAATATGAATTGAAATTAAAAAAAATCACCAATTACATATAAAACATCAATCCAACATCCATATAAAATACGTATTAGAAATGTAGTTATAATACTAAAGCCCCATCTTTTTTTTTTTCTTTTTTTTCCTTTTTTATATTAACCATTGCGTATTATCCACACAACACCACACTCCTCCGTACTCTAACATCTACCCACCCAACATTCCTATAGAAATTGTTTATTATTATTTTACAATTTTTAATTTTTTATAAATTTTTTTGTAATTTTGTTTACGCATGCGTTAATTTTTTTTTTTTTTTTAAGATCATGTAAGTACTAATTGTATATTAATGAATATATGATTTTTTTTTGGAAAACCATGATTTAATGCATCATAAATTAGTTTTTTAATATTATTGTTAATTAGAAGAGAAGAACATAAACATTTTATTCTATATAAATGATTAAGTAGTATATTTCGATATACAGAATGATGAAGACAAGATTTAAAATTTGTAAATGCATTAACTTTGAATTTAAATTCTTTACGTTTATCATATAAATCTGTTATTGTTTTGTTGTCTATTATTGTAATTTTAAGATCTAAGAAGTTAATTGTATTGTTAGATAAGAGGTTTTCCGTTAATTCCAAATTAGTGGGATAATCAATTGGAAATTGAGAAATTTTAGATTGATTAGTGGCAATTAAAATTATGTCATATATATATATATATATATATATATATATATATATATATACCGGGTGTCCCAAAAAGGATTGATTGATTTTAAAATTCAATAACTTCCAAACGGTGACAGATATTTAAAAAATTCTTGCAGGAGGGTTATGCATAAAGTCAAAAGTTTTATTACAGTGATTTTCGACTTTAGTTCGAATTACAAACAATAGATGGCGCTGTAAGCAATAGTCGCTAAATACAGGCTCGATTTTTGGTCCTTTCTGTTGTTCCATGCAGAAAAAGGAGATGGAAATGTATTATCCGGGCCACGAAGTACCAAAAAATCGAGCCTGAATTTAGCCTCTATTGATCTCAGCACCATCTATTGTATGTAATTCGAACTAAAATCGAAAATCACTGTAAAAAAACTTTTGACTTTATGCATAACCCTCCTGCAAGATTTTTTTAAATATCTGTCACCGTTTGGAAGTTATTGAATTTTAAAATCAGTCAGTCATTTTTGGGACACCCGGTATATATATAAAGGGTGAAATTGATGTAATCTGCCCAACGAAAGTGGATGATATTAGAGCCCATGTGGGTGATAAAACAGCATAGAAACCCTATCCTATCTCTAACCGTTTCCAAATATGGTGGAAAGGAGGAAATTTGTCAAAATGCGTCATGTCAGAAAATCCCTAAATTTATGAAGTTTCTGTATAACCTGCACTCAAAATAAGCACATATTTCGAAGAAACAGTAAAAAGCCTGTAAAGTGACATCATTGTCATAAGAATATTGGATTTTACATCTAGCTTCAATCCCTAGACATTGACGTAATGGAAAAACAAAATTCGCAGTTGTCGAGAAAAGGGAGATTCACGAGGGTGCATAGCGGAAACTCATTTATTTCAATTTCATGTCCACCTTCACCCTACTGTTCTGTACATCGAACTAGGAACTGTTATATTATGCCAAGTTCTTTGGTATTGTCCAGTACAACAGAGTAAGATTTAAAACGACACAAAAATGTTGCATTTGGATTAATAGTTTTACTTTGTATTAATTCCTATTAATTTAGATTTATCGCAGCAGAACTTGTCAGATTGCAGACCAAACAAGCCGGCTCGATGAGACAATATTAAAATTGACGGATGAGATTTTGCTTGACAGCTTCGGTTGTTTCATTTCCAATGGGGGCAAGGACATGTAACAGGTGTGGAGCGACCCATTTCAACAGCGGCTTAAGTTTCCCAAAACGTTCGAAATGCGTATTTTATTTAGACATAAACATGGGATTCATCCCTCCAATTTTCATTTTACATTGTGAATGATGTGGTAAACGTCATACTTTTTTCTTTCTATTGTAGTTGTAAAATTAATGTAAATGTTACTTTCTTGTTTGGCTTTAAAACTTTCGTTCTTGGCAGGCTTCAGAAGATCACGAAATTGAAATGAGTCTTCTTTTGTCAACGAACACAGAATTCATTGATGTATTATAAGCAAATGGCTAAATGTCTCCTGAAGCGGAACAAAGATGATATTTATTGTAGGCTCATTCAGAAGCTAGTGGAATTGGCAAGTTATTGTTACATTTAACAGATTGCAGCTAGAATAGTATTTACGGTTCGGCTGGTTATGGGATTTGGCAGCAATTCGCTTTTTTATTTCACCGATATTTTAGCACCTGTAGCCCCCCGTTAAATCCAGATTTCCTTATGAAAATATTGTCAAATTATAGATTGTTTCCTTTTATTTCTAAATATGCGCTTATTGTGCCGGATATTTTACAGCAACATCAGAAATATGGGGTTTTCCGAAATTGACCCTTTTTGGTGCATTTTCTTCTAACCACCATAACTTGGAAACAGTTAGAGATAAGTAAGGGTTTCTATGCTGTTTTATGAGCCACATCAGCCAAATAATATATAATTTTTAATTATCAAATTAAATTTCGCAATAATGTTCCGACAGATTAATATGATATTAACCCATTAGCGCCAGCGTCCTCATTTGAGGACTCTGTAAGAAAATGTTATTTCCTACATTAAATTTAAAAATATTATTTTATTTGCAAGTTGGTATGATAGATGACAGCACCATACAATATAATATATGCGATTTCTTTGGAACTAAGTTAAAATGCGCGTGAAAGATACAGTATAATTTCCCGGTTTTTTAGTAATCACGTTGTGTATTTTTTATACTACTGTATGGAACTGGATTTATACGGTAAATTCTTTTAATTTGGAATAAATGTAATCCAGATAAACCATATTATGCCGTTAGTATGTTTTTTAATATTTATTGTTATTAACGTATCCGTAATAAACAGGAAAAGTTATCCGTCATCATTTGAGGACGCTGGGCGTTTGAGTATATTTTTTATTCATATTCAGAATTTTTTCTTACTTTTTTTTTTGCAGATAAACTGTAAAAGAAAATTTAAAAAATGAGTAGAAAAAAGTCTTTAAAAGCTTAGAAAAGGCAACTGCTTATCTTTTTTCTGAAAAAATGGTAGCAGATATTATATTAATGCCTCTAGATGTAGATGATCTAACAGATGAAAAGCAGTTCGATAATGATACTAGGGGTACTCCGATTGTATCAGATGTTGCAGGTACATTGGAAATTACGTTACAAGATCATAATGATAACTCCATTATTTCGGACAAAAAAAGGAAAAAAAAAAGCCCATGAACGTAAAAGAGAAATATCAGTTATATAAACAAATGAAAGCCCGTCTTACACATTCGAAACTTTGGAAAATTCTTCTAAGATAAATTCGGATACATTGACAGCGGAAACTAATAATATGACACCAGTTGAGCTGTTTAAAGAACGTTTTACTGAAACTGTTTATATGATTGCAGATGAAACAATTGATATGTTCACGAAGTGAAAAATATTCTGACAATTTCGGGCTATCCTACTTTACCAAGTGAACTTGGGAAGAAGCAGATGATTTAAGAGTAACAATAGTGAAGGATGCTATGGCTAAAAATGTCTACTTAGAGCTCAAGAGATTATTACATTTCCAAGATAATAAATTATATTAGTATAACAAACATGATAAATCCTTTAAAATACGTCCCTTGTTAGAAATGCTTTCCAAGAATTTTCAGAAATTGGGCATTTTCCATGAAAATGTGTATGTTGACGAAATGATCGTACGGTGTTATGGTCGACATGCACTGAAACAGTTTATAAAATCTAAACCTATTACATTTGGCTATAAACTCTGGGCTCTGTGTGGCAACGATGATTACAGTTCCAATTTTACACTGTATTGTGGCAAAGAATCAAATACTTCTGAATCTGACAAACTTCCTTTAGGCACAAGAGTGGTGTTAAAATTATTATCTATTGTTGAAGATCCAAACAGCCATCGTGTTTATTTTGATAACTACTTTACCAGTCATATGATGCTAAAATATTGAAAGAAATGCAGTTCAGAGCTAGTGGAACAATACTAGAAAATCGTACTGAAAAATGCAGAATAATGGATGAAGAGAAAATGAGTAAAAAAGAGAAAGGGTACGACGGTAAATTTGACAAAACAAATTAAATTCCTGTTGTTAAATGAAAGTACAATAAGTGTGTTTCTTTGGCCACTAATATTTACACCATATCCGCTATTTCCAGTACAAAGATGGAGAGTAGAAAAAAAATAAATGATGAAAGTGAATCAGCGTCATACTATAAGTTCCTATAACTAATTTATGGGGGGGGGGGGGGTCGACCTTCATGATTGGCTTCCTGGGAAACATTTTCTAGCCATACGAGGAAAGAAATGGTATTTTTGGCTTATTACTAGGCTGATAGATATGGCAGTTTTAAATGGCTATGACATTTATAAAAAGATACATAGTTCTAAGTTGATGGCAATCGCAGATTTTAGAAGATGTGTTACAGTAACCTATTTAAAACTAGTATGTTGTGGCCATCACAAAACTTTCTTCTACATAAATCACATCAATTAAATCATTTAAATAGTACAAGAAATGACAACGATTTAGCACCAATTCATATCAAAGTGTATCTGAATTTGAAGTTGGATGAAAATTCGTGCATTAGTTCTTGAGATAGAGCTATAGCGGAAATTCTGAAAAAAAATGTAGCATAGTAGCGCCAGCTGTTGAGCGATTTACGCCAAAAGTAAACAGCACTAAACGATATCAAGGTATACCTGAATCTGAAGTTTGTTGAAAATCCAAGCATTAGTTCTTGAGATAAAGCTATTGCGGAAATCGCAAAAATACAGCATAGCAGCGCCACCTGTTGAGCGATTTACACCAAAAATTAAACAGCACTAATTTATACATCAATTCATGTCAAGGACTAACTAAATCTGAAGTTTGATGAAAATCCGTGCAATAGTTCTTGAGATACAGCTCTTGTGGAAATCGTGAAAAATGCAGCACAGCAGCGCCACCTGTTGAGCGATTTACACCAAAAATTAAACAGCACTAATTTATACATCAATTCATGTTAAGGACTAACTAAATCTGAAGTTTGATGAAAATCCGTGCAATAGTTCTTGAGATACACCTCTTGTGGAAATCGTGAAAAATGCAGCACAGCAGCGCCACCTGTTGGGAGATTTGCACCAAAAATTAAGCAGCATTAATTTATATCAGGGACTAACTGAATCTGAAGTTTGATGAAAATTCGTGCATTTTTTCTTGAGTTAGAGCTATTGCGATAATCATGAACAATGCAGCATACCAGCGCCACCTGTTGGGCGATTTTCACAAAAAAGTAATCAGCACCAAACTATATCCTGGACTAACTGAATCTGAAGTTTTATGAAAATCCGTGCAGTACTTCTTGAGATACAGCTATTGCAGAAATCGTTAAAAATGCCGCATAGCAGCGCCACCTGTTGGGCGATTTTCACCAAAAACTAATCAGTTCCAGTTTATATCAAGGTCTAACTAAATATGAAGTTTTGTGAAATTCCGTGCATTAGTTCTTGAGATAGAGCGCCCACAAAATTTGTGTCACATACAGACAGACAGACGGACAAACAGACAGACAGACAGACAGACAGACTCACAGACAGACATTTTGTAAAAACATGTTTTTTGGAATCTCTGACTCATAAAACGTGTAAATCCGTCGAAAACTGGAATTCGAAAATTTTCATGAAACCAATACTTTCTTCTTGTAAAGATAGAAGAAAGTAAAAAGGAGCAATTGAAATGCAATTTCGGGAAGACCCGTACAAAGGCAGGTAACATCCAGATCCAATGTGCTTCCAGACATAAAATTCGACAAAATATAGCATGTTATTGGCAAAAGGTAGAAACAAATGTGCTGCCAATATGATAACTGTTCTTCAATGCCAAGAAAATATTGTATGAAGTGAAATGCAATATTATGCATACAACAATTTCTCTTTTTCAGGCTAAAACGCAATCTTGAAATGTTAAAGACAAATGTTTTCTCACATATCTAAAACTAAATTTTGATTTTTAATATTATTTTGCCCAATTTTTTGCTTATATATTAAAATTAAATAATTTTATATGTAAATTTTCTATTTTTAAAAATTTCCGATTTTTACACACAAACGCCCAGCGTCATCAAATGAGGACGGCTTAAAAAATATGGTTACAGTTAATTTTTTTCAAAATGCTTTTGAAATACTCTTAAGGGGACAAGGGACCTTAAAATCCTTAAAAATAATTTTTTTTTATTTTTTTGTAAATTTCACCTAAATATTATTCAAGGGTACATTATATGCATTATGGCATGCATTTAGCACAAAAAAAAATTAAAAAAAAATTATTTTTGAGAAAAAATGGAATTTTACGCGTCGTCTTAGAAATCTTCGAAATGCCCCCTGCGTTCTCCATATCAATGAAAATCCCCAATATTTTTTATACAAGTTTGATTTATATATATAAATAAAATAGAGCATTGAATTTTAAATATTTGAATTTAAAGGTAAAAAAAAATAATTAAAAATTTTGAAATTTTTTCGAAAAAATTTCAAAAATTTTCAATTTTTCAATTTTTTTTAACTTTAAAATTCAAATATATAAAACTTGATGCTCTATTTTATTTATATATATAAAACAGACTTTTATAAAAAATATTGGGGATTTTCATTGATATGGGATGCGCAGGGGGCATTTTGAAGATTTCTAAGACGACGCGTAAAATTCCATTTTTTTCTCAAAAATAAATTTATTTTTTATTTTTTTTTTGTGCTAAATGCATGCCATAATGCATATAATGTACCCCTGAATAATATTTTAGATAAAATTTACAAAAAATTAAAAAAAATGAAATTTTTTGAAATTTTTTCGAAAAAATTTCAAAATTTTTATTTTTTTATTATTTTTTTTACCTTTAAATTCAAATATATAAAATTCGATGCTCTATTTTATTTATATATATAAATCAAACTTTTATAAAAAATATTGGGGATTTTCATTGATATGGGACGTGCAGGGGGTATTTCGAATATTTCCAAGACGACGCGTAAAATTCCATTTTTTTCTCAAAAATAAATTTTTTTTTACATTTTTTTGTGATAAATGCATGCCATAATGCATATAATGTACCTTTAAATAATATTTAGGATGAAATTTACAAAAAATAAAGAAAAAATTGAAAAACTTTGAAATTTTGAAATTTTTTCGAAAAAATTTCAAAAATTTTCAATTTTTTTTTTTTTACCTTTAAATTGAAATATATAAAATTCGATGCTCTATTTTGTTTATATATATAAACCAAACTTTTATAAAAAGTATTGGGGATTTTCATTGATATGGAAGACGCAGGGGTATTTCGAAGATTTCTAAGACGACGCGTAAAATTCCATTTTTTTGTCAAAAATAAATTTTTTTTGTGATAAATGCATAGCATAATGCATATAATGTACCCCTGAATAATATTTAAGGTGAAATTTGCAAAAAATAAAAAAAATTATTTTAAGGTCCCTTGTCCCTTTAATTTATGCATTTCTATCTATATATATCAATTTCAAGTAAATTTTTCAAAATTTGTTAATTTGGGCGTTAATGGGTTAAAACTCAATAAAAACTAATCATATATTGCTACACGATTTTTTATTTTCATTATACTACTTGCCGTCGAAACATCTTGCGCAAACTACTACAGCCTTTTCTTCTTTTTTAGCTGTTTACCCAGTTAGAAAAAGTCTTTAAAAAATGTACAAAAAAGTACACAAAATGTCAACGTATTTGGCCCCTCTGATTATGCATAAAAAGTGCAAACTGAATTGAAATGAATTGTCAATAAAAAGTGCAAACAGACTTTGCATAAAAAGTGCAAAATAAATTGTGCAAAAAAAGCGTTGTTGGTGCCATCTTTGGAGAATTCCGGAAACACCTCTACTAATTAGTAAAGGAGAGTATTAGTATGTCGCGCCTTTTTATTGCGAGGAGGACAGAACTCACTACCTGGGGTTTGCGAATCCAGCGCTCATCCTATGTTGCCAATGGTGACGTACTTGAAAATGTTTTTAAGCCGGTGAAGTGGCTAAATGCGGGTATTGCATGATGAAGTTGATTCTATTGCGTGTTGATATTTTTATTATGTAGATGGTAAATTTTTCGATTATGTTATAAATCCCTCAAGTTTCAATTAACAAGGTTAATTTTTTATTAGGGGTTTTCTATTGTTAATGAAAAATTAGAATATGCCATGATTAATATAATTCATTGCAGAAGTTTTCTTTGTTTATGGAATAGTTTGAACATGTTTTGAATTATTTGTTCCAGTGAAATAAACAATATTGAAGTGTAATTTCGATAGAATTTGTCAATTTCAGGTAGGGGTTTGGATTTTAAAAATTAATGTGCTCATAAAAGGAGAGAATAAATTATACATATTTTCAATTCTATTGTTATGAACATATTTCTTAAATGTAAAAGCGCTCCTTGAATTTTTAAATTTAACTGACAATTTTTTTTTTCAAATTGATTTTGAAAAACACAATATTGTTTTCTTTTGAAAGTAAAGTCAAGAGTTTTAGTCAAAGGGGCCCCAAAAATCCTTCATGGAAATAAACTTTCAGTTCTGTTTTTTTATATTTATGTGTTAAAATTTTATCTAAAACGGATGAACCAAGGCAGTGATGAATTCAGGTTGTAATAGCCCAAAGGGAAGTTCTATTACACCTCCCCCCTGGTTTTTGAAATTTAACAAACTAATTTTTTTTTCTCTGATTTTAAAAAATACGGTAAATTTAATCGTTTCGGGTAACTTAAAATAATTAAATACATACTAAGAAACTGTATAGCTATGAATTTTACCTTTCAAGGTGGCCGCAAGGGCTTTTCACATTGACACTTTTCCTGCCAATCTAGCCGCAATGCGCGATGTGGTGTCACACGTCAGCGCGTGGTACGAAGTGATAACTGAATAGGTAGAGAAGAAGTGGGAGTCCTGGGGGACGGATTTTTAAAATTGTGGCGGCAGTCAAATTGTTAAATCTCCCATGGAAAGTTTATTTGTTAAAAATTTATATCAAACGGGTAAAAGGGACTGTGTTTAAATCTAGTGGCGTGAACCGTCTCTCTCCCCATCCTCAGATTTCAAAATTTATTTTTAAAAAATTATTTTTCTCCGATTTTGAAAGAAATAGTAAATTTATAATTCTCAGCTGAGTTAAAATAATTTAACACTAAGATGGAGATCAGTTAAATATATATATATATATATATATGTTGGCCAGGAGGGGTGTTATTCTTCTAAATCCACTGTAGAAATTAAATTAATTCTCCCTCTTTTGATGTCTATATGTTACCTCAATCATCTGATCTCAAACGATTGGTTCAAGTCAGTTTTGAATGCAAGTGGCGGTGAAATCTTCCTCCTCCTTGCGAATTTTGCATTTTAATTAAGTTAATTTTCCTTTTCTTAAAATTTTAAAGACATACTGATATTTTTTCAAGTAACTTAAAATATTTAATCACTAAGAAAAGGAGGAATGATTTTTTTTTCTTTTTTTTTTTTGGGGGGGGGGTCTTTTCTTCCAAGAAACCTTCCATAAAAATTAAACGCCTCGCAGAAGTTAGCCCCTCTCTCCCACGGAAGCTAATAAAAAAAAAATCCATATAAGTTCTTTTATACATCTTGCAAAATCGCAATATACAGTAAAACCTCCTAACGAACATTTCCGAATAGCATAAACCTCTATTTTTCTAATATCAACATCTATATATTTTTACATTTTTAGCTCTTAATGGCAAATATCTCCAAATATCGGATAAAATCCGCGCTCTCGAGGTGTCTGTTATTCAGAGGTTTTATTATACAGACTTTTTTGTTCATAAAAATGCATATACTCTGTAAAAATTGAATATGCACTTATTTTATACAAAAAATGTTCACAGTTTTTAAGACATAGGACATGCACTTATTTGTATGCATGAAAAATGTAGCAACTTTGCACAAAAAATGTATACTTTTGTAATATTTAAAAAAATATTAAATTTTTATCCAGAAATGGTATAGAATTCATCATTTATTTTTTGCAAAAAATGTGCAAACTTTTTCTAGCTGGATATAATCCGCGCGCAAACTTTAAATCGTTTTCACAAACAGTTTTGTTTGTCTTTGCATTGTTTTATATGATGTTCTTCTGTTTAGTTAGTTTAAGTTTCAAATCATTAAACACGCAACTTCTGGCACTTTCCTGGTATTTATTGTATTTTGATTTCTGCAATCTAGCATAGTGTCTACTCACGTTATACTCTTTCGAAACATCTAAGACTTGGGAACAGATAACACACTGTGGTTTTCCAATATGTTCAACAAAAAACTAATTTTCCAACCACTTGACTGAAATTGTAGTTTCTGATCTTCAACACGCCTTGTCTTAAATTCTGCCATTTTAGGTACCGCTCTAGCATTAACAACGACAACAAACACCCATTGTACTATTTCTTTCGAACATCCTCTCTCGTAAAAAAACAACCACTTCGAAGTCACAGAACACGAACTATCGCGAACCTATCGGCAGCCAATCACTTGCGACCACACGTCGCCTAGAGGCTGGGACGTTCCTCACATATCCACCTGCCTTCTTTCTAACAGTAGTATAGACAGAAAGTGAAAATCGAAGTAGGCACGCTAAAGAATATAACGGTAGAAGAGTAAAGCTTCAATACGGTCGTTAGAGGGGAAATGAAGATTGTGGGGTGCTGCTGAATTAGACGTAAAAAAAAACTAAAATAATATTACTTAAAAATTTAAAGCAGTAACAAGGCTAAATGATTTTTTTTTCAAAATGTTAAATTAATTTTTGTTTCCAGTAAAAAGGGCAAGGGTCAACAGAAAATAATCCGTCGGCAGCATGAGGGCCACGGGCCGCTGGTTGGACGACACTGTTGTAATATATTATACATAAAATTTAATTTGTATGCACTTTTTTTAGTTTTTCTAGTTTATTTTTCACTTTTGTGGCTACCAGGCACGTTTAAACATCTCTTTTTTTACGACTCTGTAAAACTATTGCATTACGAACCCCCTCTATACTGGATGTAAATTTGACACGCAACTGTTCATAAAAATGATTATAATTGTTTCCTTGCCTAAGATATCGCAATGAAAAACCAATATGATAAATAAATAAATAAATAAATAAATAAATAAATAAATAAAAGGTCTTATAGCAGGTTTTGTAACATTATAAAACAAATCATTTTCAACTATATATTTTAAGCATATCAATAAAAAATAAGACATATTTTGTTTTTAAACATCCAAAAAATGAATTGTTATTATATTATGGATAAATTATTAGGGTTGGTGTAAGTGAAGGTTTAATTTGAATTCATTAAATACAAAACTAGATTTAATACGATTTATACATATAAATAAACGTAAATACGAAGATAAATCAAAATTAAAAGTGATTATATATCATCATTTAATATTTTTAATTGATTACATATAAATTGTCTGTACACTAGAATCCTGAAACACTACACCCTATAATAGATCTGTCGCAGCCATACATAACATGAGTCACGTAATATGACTCCGCATATGACTCGATGTCTTTTACTTTGTGGTCCGAGACATAAAAGCATTAATATATATTTACAAATAATGAGAAATTCATAAAAGTTATTTCGTACCTTTTCTATTATTCGTAAATTTTTAAGGGACGACAAACACGTTTTGGTTTTTATTATTTATTTATAATTATATTAAAACATGCGAAATTTCATTTGCTTATTCTATATTTATTGGCCCCCGGTATGGTATGTTATTTCTTTCTCCCAGCTTATTTTGTGTCGCCTCCAAAAAATAACGTTACCTTACAGAAGCCAGCCGTAGAACAAAGCAGTACGATTAAATACTCTATAGCAATTTTTTAAACTTTTAAGCATCGCACATTTTCATTTTTTATACCGCCGTATTAAAAAAAAAAGTAGTTTTTAATGCAATTTGTTTCAATACTGCATCTCCATTTATTTTTAAGATTATTTTTTTTTTGTAGTTTTTAAAGCCATTTGCTTAATATTAGCAACAGAAGAACTCCATTTCTGTAGGAAGTGCAAGAAGAATAGCAATTATATCTTTTTGTTGCCATTTTCCCATGAAAACTGAAAACAAAATTTAATTAAAATACGTGCTATTTTGAAAAAAAAAATATATAAATGAAGGATTTCTGATAAAACATGGAGCTATTAGAAACTAAATTTAATTTTAAATATTTATATTTATAATACAAAACAAATGAAGGCCTATGAATCTTTAGATAGCCGATTTTTTTGTCGATTTTTTTAATGACGAAATCGCTTTTTTTTTTTTTTTTGATTTATGTATTAGTTAGCGATAGTGACGTCCTAAGCGTATTTTACTGTAGATGCTGTTTAACACTGGATCGCAAATGGGGAATTCTTCAGCAGATGTGGATGACGTCCCTTTATGTAAAATAAAATCCCTTGTTATAAGTCTTAAAACTGAACTACAGTAGAGTCTCGATTATCGGAGTTTCAGCTATCACCGAGTTATTTTCTTCTGATGGACTGGTGGCTTCCATTATTATGAAACAGTCATTATAAATGAAGTGTTAATGAAGATGAAAGAACAGCAGTGAAAAGTTAGAACGCTGATTTTCTGGTTAGAATAAGAAAAAAAAGACCTTAATTTCTTTTGGGAAAAAATAAATATATATGACCATTTTTTTCGCCATTCTGACCAGAAAATCAGAGTTCTCACTTTTTGCGGCTGCTCTTTCATCTTCACTTAACACTTCATTTATAATGACTGTTTCATAATAATAGAAGACATCAGTCCATCAGAAGAAAATGATCCATTCCAAAGGTGTAAGTTCGATAAACTCGGATAATCGGGACTCTACTGTATCTATATTTATATACATATAATTTTTTGTCATCGGAGGCGACACGAAATTCTGACAAAGCAGAATTCCTGTTTTCTAGTATTTATTTGGTATATTTTATTATTTATTTATAATTACATTAAAACATGCAAAATATCTTTTGCTTAGTCTAAATTTATTTCGTATAATTTAAGAAAAGACAAACACGTTTTGGTTTTTATTAGTTATTTATAATTATATTAAAACATGCGAAATTTCTTTTGCTTTGTTTAACTTTCTTTTTATATGATTTCCTATATGCGTTACAATAGTACATATATTAAAATCTTCAACACTAAACTATCATTAATTAAAATCCATTATGGAGCACATAATGGATTTACATGTGCAAAAATACTACGTCACTACAACACTGACGTCACTAAAATTAAAATTTGAAAGTATGTTCACTATATATTTTTCCATTATATATACTAGGGCATCGTACCCGGGCTTCCCGAGTTAAAGAATATAGGTGAAAACATTTTTTTTTTTTTATTGAAAACTAATAATTTTTTTTATGCAATAAATTTTTTAGGTTGCCCACTTACATTAAAAAAGCATTTTTCATATGGAAAATGCGAATTATAAAATCAAATAAATTTTTGAAATTTATCAAAAGCTATATTTTCGTATTAGCCGCATGCTAAGAGTTATTTGACTTAGATTTTGCTACTTATGTCATCCTTTTATATTCTGATAATTTCAGAGCTTATACATATACATGTCTGTTAAATTTGTGTTTTATTTATAGTATTTTAATTGTATTATATTGTATTTTATATTGTATTTTATATTGTGTTTTAATTATATTGTATTTTATTTTTTTATTTTTAGGGAAGTTTCTTTTAAATGGATATTAGCCGTAAGAAAATGATAAACTCTGTATTTTGTTTTAAGGGCAAACTGATTGATCTTTCGTAATCGAGCTCCGCGCGATATAGATAAAATTAAAAAATATTCCATGCTTTAAAATTGTTTTTAAAACCATAGACAATCAGTAAACTAAGATGAACTTTGAAAACAAATTCCATTTGAAAAAAAAAATCCCATTTGGTGATATAAAAATTTAAATTGTACGATTACAAATATGTTAGATTTGTGTTTTTAAAATATTATTCTTTTATTTGTTTATAAAAGAAGAATTAATTCCGTTAATTTGTCTTTCACAAATATGTTAGATTGGTGGGGTTTTTTTAATACTAATCATTTATTTGTTTATAAAGGAAGTATTTATTTCGTTATGCAAAAATAGTCAGAAACAAATGCTGAAAA
Organism: Maratus speciosus; assembly: GCA_963932465.1. NCBI lineage: Eukaryota > Metazoa > Arthropoda > Arachnida > Araneae > Salticidae > Maratus > Maratus speciosus. The sequence goes on from OZ010792.1 coordinate 314,824,825, forward strand.
AATTTGTTGCTTTATGAGCAAAATGTTTATTATTATTATGTATTGAAACCGGTACGAGATAAGATAAACTTTAAAAAAAAATCATGCTTAAAATTTATTTTAGAAAATATAATACATCAGTCAATTAAGATACAGTTTTTAAACAAATTGCATTTGAAAGTAAATTTTTTCCCTATCCAACGAAAATTGAAAATATACGATAGTCAGAAGATTAAAAAATTGCAGTAGCAAAAATGTCAAGACGGTAATTTGATCGTGAAGTGTTGCCATTTGCAAAATGACGCCAGCGTTACGCACAGATACGTTTGTTCTTTATAATATAGATACTTAATCAGTAAAATATAATAAAGATCAGTTATTAGGATGTGGTTATCGGCTGAAGCTCTTATGCTTGGTATTCCGGAATGAAAAACAGCAATTTTCACCTTCAAAATTTGCATACGCACTTCTCCTATCCATATTCATCATTTAAAAAAAATTGTATTTTGTTTGATCATTTAAAAATCATTTTAACTCAAAACTTGAAGTCACGATTGTCAGCAACATCTTTTATGTGAACAGATGCACCCTTTACTAGAGATTCTAATCTCAATTCCGGAGAGTAAAAATTTCCGTAATTTATGTTTTTTAGACGCATTTGTGTTAAAATGTTTAGTTTTATCTAAGAAAATGATCGTTTTCTTTTAAATATGACTTGATGTGTCTTAATCTTAGTATCAGTAAACATGCAGAAGGAAAAACAATATAGAAAATTTATGAGGAAAAATGCGTGTTTTCAAAAGCAGTACGTAATTTTTCGTTCAAAATATTACATCCTTAATGGGATTTTGCGCCACTAAACCCTATACAACAATTTTTATCAACAATTTTAAATTTTTATCAGATAATTACGTGAATAAAATTAAACAAACCTCATTATTTCTCTTGTATCTGTAATAATGAAAGCTATCTTATTACGATCATTTTGAAGAAGTTTCATAGAATACTTTTAAAATAAAAATATAATAATGGGATATTAAAAAAAAAACAGCTAAGGCGGGCACACAAAATGAACAGCATCAATTAAAGAATTCATTAGTAAATTTGGTTTAGCAGAAAGCTCATGGTAGATGACAAAAGACCACACTTGTGTTTTAAATGTATAGATTATATAAAATTAGGAAAAATTAAATTAAGCAAATTATGTTATTTTGGTAAAATTATAGTAGAATGTCTTAAAGAAAAGCAATAAAATTTTATTATTTGAGAGAATTTTGGGCAAACACTTCAGGAACATGATATTATTTTAAACCACGAATTATTTGTTCGCTTGTCTAACTTGGGGAAGCAAATCCATCCAGGCGAGAATCAACAATTTCTGTAAGATAAATCGCTATTATTTGCATGTCACCTCTCTTCTATAAAGACACTCTAAATTTTTGTAAAACATTGCGTTTTATGAGTGTGTGATTTCGATTACATTATTTTCAAAAGTGGAGCATTTTCACCTGTGAAGAATTTCAAAGCAGCTGGGCTGTGAAAATGACGCACTTCTACAAAACGTAATTCAGTTTTAAGAATTAAAATACGCGCTGTTTTATAAAATGACGTCATTTGCATCCTCTAAACAATCTAAAACAAACCACTTTTACAATCCAATCTTAAACTTCGTCTATAGAAAAGTATGCATATGACATCATTAACGCGGAATAACAGACAATATTCTTGATATAGCCCGTATTTTAATTTCAATTTTTTTTTTTCTGGTTTTATGAGAAAATGGCAACAAAAAGATACAGTAATCTCCTATTTTCGACTATTTTCCGTTTACTTTCAATGACTTTCAATAGAAACGGGTTACTTTTGTTACCACGATAAGAAAAATAGTATTAAAAACTACAAAAAAATTAATATCTCAAAAACAAATTGAGATACAGCTTTCAAACAAATTGCATTTAAAAGAGAATTTTTTTCCTTATACAACGGGGTAAAAATTTAAAATGTGCGATGTTTGAAAGTTTAAAAATTTGCAGTAGCGAAAATTGCAAAACCAAAATTTTATTGCAAATTTCGAAGTGTTGCCATTCGCAAAATGACGTATGCGTTACGCACAGATATATTTGTCCTTTATCATATATATATATATATATTTTTTTTTTTTAATTCCTTTGAGCGAAGTCTGATTTATCAAAGAAAATCTATTTTTGTTTTTCAGCTTTATAACTGGGAAATTTTCAAGTACTGTATTGTTATGTTTTACATTTATTATCTAGCTAACACAGGCAACATAAATTGTGTTATACGCTTTTTTTACACGATTTTTATTACCTTACTTTTCATAATTACTATTAATAATTATAAAAATTGTGGGATCAAACTCGGGTAACCCAGGGTTACAGAATGCAGGCAAAAAATACTTTTGTATTGAAAGCTCTTATGGATTTTTAAAATTCAATATACACTGCTCAAAACAATTAGGGAGCACGTGGTTTTAACGAAATTACGTAAATATTTACAACGATAAATAACGTGAAATAAAACATGCATAATTTAAAGCGTTGTACAAAACAGATAAAGAAAACTTCACATGTAAATTAAAGTTCATGACGTCAAAAATTAGAAAAAGGAGATAAGTGCAGAAATCGGGATTTTGCAGAAACATCTGTTTCACTGTTTCAGTTGTAAAATTCAATTGCTCAGCTAGTGTTTTGAGAAAAGGCGGATTTGAAATGTCACAACAATATTATTTACCATAATCCGTGGCTTTGCGTATTATCGGGGCAGTTGAATTTGGGGAAACACAACGAAGTGTAGTGGATGCCGTTGGAGTCGCAAGAAGTGTCCATGAAAGACTGTGGAATCGATTCCAAGACACATGTAATGGTAGGCATCGACAAGTGCAAGGTCGGAAATGTGCCAACATAGAAACTGAAGACCGATATATCCTGTTAACAGCTCGTGTAGACGGAACGGGCAATGCTACTCAGCTGCAAACACAGTTGTTCTTGCCACAGGACGAAGGGTGTCCAGTCAAATAGTCCGAAATAAGCTTCATCAGGGTGGTCTCTATGCACGTTCGCCAATGGTATGCATTTCGTTGACCCCAAGCAATTATGCGTCCCAAAGAAGGTGGGCAACTGAACATCGAGTATGGAGGCAACGTTGTTGGAGTCAAATTCTGTTTACAGACGAGTCCCTATTCAGTCTGGATGTGACATCTGAGGTGTTTTGGCATGGAGAGAGTGAGTCACTCAAAATAATCCCATATTTGTTCGTGAAAGATCACATTACAGACGAGGTGGGTTGATGCTATGGTCTGGAATCAGCATATGTGGACGTACAGGCCTGCATATAATTCGGAATGTCACTTTGACGGTCCGAAGTTATACATATGAAATACTGAGAACTCATGTCGTATTTTATGTTCCAGCAATTAGTGATTTCTTTTATTCCATGCACGATAATGCCAGATCTCATACAGTTCGTCTTGTGGAAAACATGCTTGAAGCTAAAATAATACAGCGAATGGAATAACCAGAATGCTCTCTTGACCTAAATCCGATCGAGCATGTTTGGGTCATACTCAGACGGCGCTTTGCTGCGAGACCGAGGCCTCCTTCTACTGTGCGGGACTTGGAGATTACAATTCTTGAGCAGTGGAAAGGTATTCCCCAAAGTCTTATCGATAACCTCATCGCATGCATAGAAAACGGGTGTGCAGCAGTCTTAGCTGCTATATGAAACCACACGCTGTATTAAAAATCTAGCATCATTTCAAAACAATACTTTTTTTTATCATTTACATGAAACCAAATTGTTGCCCGAAACCATCTTTTCAAGTTCTTTCCATCTTTTCAAAGAATAAAAGCTCCCTTACAAAAATTTTTGCGTCTCTTTTTCGGATTGCACATTGATACACATGTACTATCCATTTTATGCCCATACCTAGCTGTCTTGCACTGTTATATTCAATTTTTTTGCTTGCTCCCCTAATTTTTTTGAGCAGTGTATTTTTATATTGCCTGCTAACAATACCAAAAAGCACTTTTATATGAAAAATAACCATTATGTAATCCAGTAATTATTTTAAATTTATTAAAAGGGTTACTTTCGTATTATCATAAAGTCAGCAGTTAATAGACGAAATATTTTCTTCTTACAATAATCGTTTTGATTATGATATTTTCAGTGATTTACGTGCATAATTCATTTACATATCTGTTAAATTTATATTTTATGTATATTATTTGCGTATTATATTATACTATATTTATTTTGTGTGTATAATATTTATTTATTTATTCATTTATTAATAGATGAAATTTTAATTACGCTATGGTACTTTACACTGTAAAATTGGGAGGATTGAAAAGTTCACTCTTTGAAAGAGTGACAGGCATTTTTACTCTTTTTGGAGTGAATTATATAAAAATACATTCCTTAAAGAGTGGAATTTTCCACTCTCTAGAAAGGAGTGAAATGTCTCACTTCTGAAAGAGTGACTTACGTATGCATTGCTTATTAACCAATCAGAACAGCAAGGCGACGACACCCTTAAAAGATAAGAAAAATTATCACTTTTTCGTCCGCCATCTTAGGATTAACAGATTAGGATATCATTAAAATTATTCTTTATGGAATGCATAAAATAAAGGTAAGTCTTATTTAATTTTAAGCATTTATCCGTGTAGATATGTGGAATATTAAGATTATTAGCTAAATAGTTGTATGTTGTATAGAAAAAGATTGATCGTTAGACTGTTCAAAAGTGATTGTCTGTTATATTTCTTCATGTAGCGGTTAGAAATATAATTCTTTTAACAATTTAATACGCACTAGAGATCTGTACGGGCCGGCTCGGGCCAATTTTTACTTACGGAACACGGGGCGGGCCCGGGCCACACTTTTTTCTGAAGGCTCGGACCGCGCCTAACTTATTTTTTCTGTACAAAGCCGGGACTGGTTCAATAAGAGTCTTCACGGCCCAAAATTTTCAGTTCTAGTTTTGACCGAGCCCGTATGAAAATCATTGCCTCAGCGTGGCCTGGTCCAATCAAAGGTCAGTAAAATTAAGACTTTTGCAAAAAATGCATACATTTTTAAATCGCCATTATTCTACACTTAAACATTAAAATTTATTCTTTTTAAAGACCACTAGATTTCGCGCTTATTAAAATATAGCTAAATTAAAACATAGCAAAACGTGTGAAAAGGAACCTGCGTTTGACGGAACCCAGTTTTAAACTCACTAACGTGTTCATCCATGCATAATTAATATACTAATACATAAGAATAGAATATATAACGGTCCGAACTTTTAAATTTTTTATCGGGCCGGGCCGATTTTTTTTTATGAGTCGGGCCGGTCCCGGGCTTGGAAATTTCAGCCCGTGCAGACCTCTAATACGCACAATGCTTAGCAAGGAAATAATCAAAACTTCATTAGTTCGGAAAATGTGAATTAAAAAAAAAAAGTGTAAATATTTTATTCTTCCCTTTCAATGCTGTGTTGCAAATTATAATATTTTTGCCAACACTCAAAACAAAAAAGTTTTATCTCTTTCGTTTGAAAGGGTGACTGACTCATAAAAGAAGATATGTGGATTTTTTCAATTTGTAGGAGACACATTCGAAAACAATAATTTGCCGTTATATGAGTTTTTTTTTTTTTTTTTTTTTTTTGATTTATTACTGATTTTGGATTATATACAGTTAAGAGTATTTATTATTGTTTCGGAGTTAAATATGATATTTGATGTTTATGATATTACGAAAAGGTTGGTACAGTGAAATCTCCCTGAGCGACCAACTCCATTAGGCGACCACCTCCCTAAACGACCATTTTTTCATGGAAAAATTTTACCTCCATTCAGAGACCATCCCAGTTGAACTCCTTCCATGAGAGACCGATTTCGTTGAAGAAAATGAAATAAATTCCTTTTTTTCCTGGTCGCTTGATGAAGGTTTTATTAAAAAAATAATTCCGGAGACAGCATTATTCATCAAACTTCTAAACTAAATTTCGATTTTTTTGTATCCCGGTAACTTTTAAGTGTTTAAACCCCTTTGTGCCTTTTTAAGCAATTGTTTTAACTCTGATTACAAATTAAGAATGACGGTCAATAAACTCTTCTGCCCTATTCTGTCGGAAAACTCTGAAAGAAATAGATAAAATAATGAAATCGTCATTATTTGTTCCCGTCCACAAAAAATGCATTTACTTCCTGAACTTCGAAAGGACTTATGTAAACATTTTTCTGCGGGTTATGATTTTAAAATTTCGAGACTGAGTAATATAAAAAATTTTAATTATAGATATTCTGCATCAGTTATTAAATTTCCTTCTATTATAAAAACATTTTCTACGTTTTCGATACACGTAATTTTTGACGCTAAACAATAATACATGATATTTAAGCATTGAATTAAAAAAAAAAAATTATGCCTGTTTCGAAATTTATGGATAAGACTGCTTTAGTATATTTCTTAAAATGTGCATATTTACTTACTTAATACAGGACTGAATATTTTTTAAAGACATTAATAACTACTTTTTTACAGTAAAATGTTTTTAAAAAAATAAGAGTATTTCTAATGCAGTCATTTACTTTATTTTTAAGTTTCCTTTTTTTCTATTTCCAGGGTCAATGTTTTCCTATAAATTATATAAAATCTATTTTGCTCATAGTCACAAAATACAATTCTTTATACACAATATTTACGCGAATAAAAAATAAATTAAATATGGCTTATCGTGTCGTTTCATTAATAAGTATTGTATAAATTCTATTTTTCAGAAATAACTGACGAAAATTAGAAATCAGGATTAAGTTAAGGAATATGTTTAAAAGAAAAATATATACATATTCCAGAGAACTCAAAATTTAGACTCCGTGCTCATATTAAATAAAACAAAAGCAAATCACAGCGGATAAAAAAAAAATGAAAAATACACATTCGTAACATTTAAATCATGCTTAGAACTTACTTAAAAAAGAAGTGAGTTTATAAGCATTGCTTATAAAAGGAAAAAATAAAAATATTTTAGAACAATAGGACTTTCCAAAAATAGCAATAATTTAAGGAAAAAGTACGGTTTTATATTTGAAACGAAAATTAAAATCAAATCAAACATTGTTAAACATATAACATCCACCTATTAAAAAGTTATTAATAAAACTTTAAAAGTAATATCTTTATAGGTCATGCAATAAAAACAAACACAAAGGATAAGATTGGAATAAAATATTTTAGTTTATTTCTGTCAGTAATCGAATTTAAATTCGTATGTAACTTTAACTGAATCTTTCCTTAAAAGTTCAATTAGTGTTACAAACTATGAATTAAATAAATATTGCTAATATAATAAATATTGATAAAGTATTTTATTCCAATCTTTACCACGCTTGTATCTATTTTCATTGCTTGCCATATAAGATGTGATTCTTTTAAAACTACCATAAAAAGCAAAATAAAAAAGGAACCGACTATATAAAAAATGAACATTCACTCCTATGAAAGAGTGACTATTCACTCCTATTAAGGGTGAAAAACCGCACTATTTTAGCAAGAGTGAATAGTCACTCCTCCGAAAGAGTGATTATCCACTCCTGTTTAGAGTGAATATTCACTTTCCAGGAGTGACTATTCACTCTTTCTGAGAATCAAAAATTTCCCTTTTGCTCAGAGTGAATAGTCACGCTAAAGAGGTTAGGCATATTTTGACTCTGCGATAGAGTGACTATTCATTCCTCCGGAGTGAATAGTTACTCTTTTTTTATTTAGAGTGTAGCCGTAAACAATAAATGAAAAATTTATACTGTTTTAACGTTTCGTAATGTGGTAGAGAAATATATATAAAAAAATGATTGAAAATTATTTTTAAATTCTTAAAAAATCAGCACATTCATATAAAGTTTTCAAACAAATTGTATTGCAAGGGCATTTATTTTCCTATTTCACAGTGTTAGAATTAAAATTGTACAATGTTTAGATTATAAAACAAACTACTGATCTGTATCAATAAGAAAATTAGATGCATTAAAACGGGTAATTTAGAAGTTAAAAGAATGAGATACTCTCCATATGTCACACTCAAGTGGGATCGATTTTATGTACACTCAATTGCGCCACTAAACATAGTTTTTATTATTTAAAATTGCATTCCAGCTTAATCCTTTATCTACCGGCGGTACTTATAAGTACCATTAAAATAACTTTTTATAAAATTCATTTAATACATCGATTAGTGGAAATATACTTTCAAATTAATTATAGATAATTTACTTTATCTTGTTCGAAAAGTATTATTGGTTACACAAAACAAAAATATTTTTAAAAGGATGATTTCTTTTGCATTTGCATCTTTTCAGCTTTCTTGGTGGGGGGGGGGGGGGATTTTTGAATTCAGGAATATTTTTATTGTAAGAAACATTATATTTGTGCATTTCCTAATTCTACAAAACACTAAGAAAAATATTTAAAAGAAAAGCTTTGAGTGGGGTCATAAATATTGCACACAATCCGTATAAATTCAAATTTAATTAATTCTTCTAAATCCTCCAATCCTTCTAAACTCCTTTAAAAATTCGTTAAATGATTATGTAAATCTTCTAATGTAGTTTCAAAAAGTTACGAAAAATGCATTAGAAGATAATTTTTTTTTTTTTTTTAAATTCATAATTCAGAATTGTCATAGAATTCATAGAATTGTCATGCTCAACGCTTGTTAAAGATCCAAATCCTAAACTTTTTCGTAAAACACAGGAACTGATCAGAAATGGTGAATGGCCTACTTCGATCAAAGATAAAATTAAATTAAACCCCACTGGGATTACCCCACGTATTTTCGCTCGTCTTAAAGACCACAAAACTGGTTTTCCATTTCGTCCTATCGTTTCTAGGTGCCAAGGCCCGTTATATTTTGTTGAAAAAGCATTTGCATTTTTTCTTAAAAGTATTCTCCCCTCTTCAACTTTTTCTATCTCTTCTACGTTGGAATTCATTAATCGAATTAAGGATTTTAATCTTCCTAATAATGCAATTTTGGCAAGTTTTGACATTGTGTCATTGTTTCCGTCCATCGATGTGGAAGAAGTTATTCTTTCCATAGGCTTATCCATTGATGGGTTACCTCATTTAAGTGATAATATGAAATTTTCTATTAAGTCGGGCTTAAACTTAATTAAGGAAAGTAATGTATTTATTTTTAAAGATAAATATTTTAAACAGCAGAAAGGAGCTCCTATGGGTTCACCTATTTCTAGTATTCTGGCAGAATTCAAATTGCGTCCTTTAGAAGAACTCATCTTTAAGAAACTTTTTCCTATACCTTCATTATGGTTACGGTATGTCGATGACATTTTTATTATCTGGGAAGATGGGAAACAATCCTTAGAAAATTTTTTTGACGAAATTAACCAACTTGATAACAATATTAAGTTCACGATGGAGTTAGAAAACAATAACTCGCTTCCTTTTCTTGATGTTCTCCTTATCAAAGAAAACAATTGTTTAAAACGGAAAATTTTCCGGAAATCTATGAAATTAAACAATGTTATTCCCGTCACTGCAGCTGCCCCATGGAATTATAAGATTGCCGCATTTAGGTCATTTATCCAGCGTGCATTACTTGTTTGTTCCGATGAATTTTTGGATGATGAAATCAATTTCATCGTTAACATTGGATTATGTCATGGTTTTAATTCAAGCCTTATCTATAAATTGGTTGATAAGTATAAAGTTTCCGTTAATCCCCCCTCCCCCAAATTTCATCAAGTTTACCGAAAGGTTCCTTATTTTCCTATCCTATTTGAAAAGTTAAAAAAGTCTTTCATGAAATTCAACATTCAACTCGTTGCCTCCAATTCTATGACTTTGTTTAATCTTCTGTGTAAAAAAATAGATCCAATTCCTTTTTCATCTTTTTCTGGGGTGTATGAAATTCCCTTTAAATTTTCTGATGGGACCACCTCGTCCTATATTGGTGTGACTAAACGTCGATTTTTCGAAAGATTGCAAGAACATAAAAACGATTTGAAGTTTCGTAAACTTTCTACTGCACTCTCAAGAAGCTACCATAAAGGACTCATTTCATTTATAGATTTTGACCATGCTAAAGTTATTTCCAAACAAGTTATTCCGCGCAATGCTATTATTCGTGAATCTTTAGAAATTCGTCTAAGAAACCATGAAGTGTGTAATGATAATGTTTCCTTTCACATACCAGCAATATGGCTTTCAATTTTGAAAAGTCAATGAAAATTCCATTTTTTCTGCTAGTCTTTCTTCGTTTACATCTTTGATTAAAAGATGGCGCCACTGAACTCTTTATTTGGGAGTAAGAGATTTCCGTTAGAATGTTTTGAATTTTGAATTGATTTCAAAATGTAGCATGTAAAGAGTTTGTTGTCGATTTATATTTTAGAAAATTTTTCTCCTGATGAAGGTTTTAAAGAATAAACCGAAACGTAGAGTTTTATGTTAAACTTGTGTATAAATTGTACGTTGGATAGCAACACCTATTTGTTTTGTATTCATAATTCAGTACATAAAGGATTTAATCACAGAGAAAATGCAATGGTCTCTTTTGATAGTTCTCATACATACGCATAGTACGTACGTACATAAATATATTTATACACACACGTATGGACATATTATATGTAGTTATGTATTCAAAAAGAAAAAGAGTAATGTAAGCAGATCAATAATATACATATTAATCAACTTAAAAATTATACGGTTAATGCATATACAATGCAATTCATTCCCTACATTTTAACTTCTAACCAAATAAAGGAGATAAATTAATCATGTTGCTCAGATCTCAATGAATGATCAAGTGAATACTATACCGAGATGCTTTCTTCTCGTTTAATTTATACAAGAGAAATATCGCATTTAATTTCTTAGATAGAAAATCCCATTGCTCGTTTTAAAAATGGGTTATTCTAACGTAAAGGTACATAGGTACTGAAGGTATAAGAATTTAGAAATATAGCAGATTTACTAATTGTTTCCTCTATTTGTACATTTAGGTTTTAATAAAGCGGTTCAATACATTTTTGACAAAATAATTGTAATATTTAACTATACCCTGTTAATGAATGATTGTCACAAATCCCCTTCCGTGGACGCTCCTAAATCTAAAACACAACGTTCCTTTTACTGACGCCTAAACTACTGAAGATCTTTGGAATTTTCTTTTCGATTACAACTACTTAAAATTCCTTAGTAAAGTTGTAACTTAAAAAAATTTTAAATGGTTCTATTTTTACTAAAGAATTAATTTTTGAACTTTGCTCCAAGCCAAAATAATGGCCCTCTGTGGTCAACTCATTATTAGGTAATTTAGGAAAAAGAAACCTTTTCTCCTTTTAGATATAATGTTTTGTGCTGTTGTGATATAGTTTATATTTTTCCTAATATATTAGTTCCACTTGTAGTTCGGAAAATTTCTCAGTGTATATTCTGTGGTTATTAAAACTAAGATAAGAAAAAGGTAATTTATAATTATAATACAAATTTTAGACAGTTTGTACATTGCATTGAATAAAAAGAGATGCAGTAATTCAGCAAGCTGAAACCCAAAGTGAAAAATTCAGTACTTACATTTTGTCTCCTCTGTGAATATGTTACCTTTTATACTGATATTGGCTAGATTATCGGTCACTTATTAGACATTGCGTGCGGTATAAGGAGGTCTTAAATACAAACATAAAAATGAAAAGCAATGGAATCTTGTTGCGTATTGTTTTGCAGAAAATAACATTCTCTAAATTCAAAACTTTAAAATTAATTTTTAGCAAATTTTTCATTTTTTGTGTAATGTAACTGTAACTGTTTAATTATAAAACAAAATGTCCAAACTATGCCCAATATTTAGTCAAGTATGTCTTCATTTAATTTTTTGAAAGATAAATTTTCCTCCCCATGGTCTCTTTGACCATGTCAGAATTTTAAAAAATCAAATCTTGTGATAAAAATGTAGAAAATTTGACCACTAATATAAGTTTTTTTATTAAGCATAAATAAAAACATCCATCCAAAAATTTCGATTTTTTCTACATACACTTATAATTTTTACAACGCATTTACAAAAAAAAAAAAAAAAAAAAGGTGGGGGGGAATTTTTATTCCTATTTCGAACCTTTTTGTGAAAATGACACATTTGAGAAATATCTATAAATAAAATGTTATCTAAGGTATAGTAAATTTAGCACCTCAAAGTAAACTGGGCATGCTAGATATGGGGCATTCTCACAATTTTGACTTTCGGGAATAAAAATCTGGTGAAATTAAACTTGCTAAAATAACATTTTAATCTGACAGACGAATGTCTTAATGAATAAAATAAAGAAAAATGGTCAGCAGCGAATTTTTTTTAATTCAACTGAGGTTTAAGTTAAAATTACGAGTTTAATTTTCCTTACTATTTTACCACAATAACTTTTTATTTTCTTCTAATTTTTTACTTATAATGAATTTGCATAGTACCCACAGGACATTCAAATAAGAAATAATAAAAATTAAGTACTTTTAATACAGAATTTTTGTATAACATTGTGTTAAATAAGGGACGGTAAGGTAAAAAAAAGGGGCGGTATAGGAAAAAAGGAACGGTAAGGATGGAACGGTAAGGAAAATTACCACCTATTTTTAGGACATTTTACATGTTAAGACTAAGTGATAGCCACAATGTTCATTGATTTTTAGAAACAATTGTTAATGGATTAAATTATTTTTTTTTATTTACCTCGAAAAGCACAGGAATAAACCTTGGGGACGGTAAGACTACCAATAAAGCCGCGATCTTGAAATTGATATTTAAATGCTGATTTAAATTCTGCAGTAAATTTCCTGTCAAAGAATTTTAGACATTCTTTCTCTATCATACTTCTGCATGAGAAAAAACTTGAAAAAAATTATGTGGCTGCATCTGAAGGGATTTTCTGTATAAGTTTAGCAAGAGGGACGATAAGGATGAAAAACCCAGGGACAGAGTTCGAAAAATAATATCAACCGTAAAAATGTGTGAAGGTTAATTTTTTAACTACATATTTATATAAAACTATTGTTTCCGTTTCGGAAAAAAATTACATCGAATTACTTTTATTGAAACAATTTTATACAGACAACTCCAAACTTAAAAATCACATCAGGGACGCGTTACGGTATGCGAGTTTTCCTGGTATTTGGACCCCCCAACATCGTCCAAAACTTATTTACCTCGTTAATATTGTTATACAATCATGCAATGGGATGTTCCCCAGTATATGAAATAAAAAAAAAAACGCAAAAAAGTATTAAAATAAAAATTATTATTCAAGGACATAAAAGTCAAAAGATTGTGCGAATACCCTATATTTGAGCATATTATTCCAAAAATACCACGTGCATGTCTCTTTATTTTTATATCGCATCTAGCTATGCACAACATGTTTGATAATATACACAAAAAACTTTATATGTCATTGTAATTATTTCCTCATAACAAGATTTATTATGAGTAAATCATGCATTGTAAATCAAACATTATGACACTGTTTTTCTCTCAATGTATGTAGTAATGCATGAACACCACGCGGAAACAAATAAACTGGCTTGGTGCATTTACTAGCTACTAGCTTGAATAACTAAGAGCAATTGTACGGTCTCAATCCGATTTTTCTTTTTAGTGCATTTTCTTATTAACTCATTTATGTCATTCTCATTAACTGACACGAAAATATTCATTTCATTTCAAATTTAAATATTACATAAAAACAATTACATTATTAATATTTGTTAATTTTTCAGAGGATATATTTTTGTGAAAATCTATTTAACATAGTATGTAACTCGTCTGGTGAATGTTGAATCAATGTCTAACACAGCGCATTACAATTCTACAATGATATATTTAGATTTAAAATAAGCTAAGATGGATTAAAATTAAAAGCTCTTTACTTTTTTACTGTAATATTACTAAAAATGCTTTTTAAACTTGATTGAATTAAAGAAGTAAATTACTTAAAATAAGGCGGAAGTAATTGTAAGCAACTTCTATGACTTTCGAGTGAATTAATTCTGTCTTGTATCATACGATAAACTCTTAAGCTTAATATTATTAGAAGAATGAATTTCGACGAAACTGAAATCCACGTATAAACACATATTTTAATATGAAAATATTTAATTAAATGTTCCGAACTATTCATTACAGTACATAAAATCCTGTCAAAAGTTAAATAGCTCAAATTCTGTGTTGTCAGCTGATATTTAAATGCGATGCATTTTTTAAACATTTTGAAAGATGTATTGTAGATTAAATCCACCTAGGATGAACTCAAGATTGAAAAGATTTCCTTGTTTTACTGCAGAGAATTGTCTCAAAAGTTAATTTAATTGAAGCAGTAATTTAATTTAAGTAACGCGGAAGTAGGTTTAGAGCTTGCGATAACATTCTAGTAAATTAATCTCCAGTCTCCAATGTACGGTAAAACTTTGAAGTTGTAACTATTAGAAGAACATAGATTTTTTTTTTTTTTTTTTTTTTTTTTTTTTTTTTTTTTTTTTTTTATGTACCTAATCAATGTTACGATTCATATTTAAATTAAATAAAATATTTTGAATTTCAATTATTTTTTAGTGTTTGCATGCATCTTTGACACAAATATTCACATATTCTTCCTTAATAAATATATGTTCTAGAAATAGTTTTACTCATCTTTACTTAGACATTAGCTTTTAAAAATAATTATTTATTATAAATAAAGTATAAATAATTTTTTTCGGTTTTTAAAAGAAACATATACTAAATACATACTTTTAAATTTATAACACCATGACATTAAAAAAAAAATCATATAAATGACACAAATAAAGTTATTGGTTTTTAATATATTTATAAAAATAATTATTATGATGCACTCTGATAATTACAATTATTTTTTCTACAATAATAGTCGTAGAAATTTTTATACTATAACTATACATGTTAGATATCTTAATAACAGAACAAATTTTAAAACACTGATATTAATTATTTCATACTGATATTATATATACATTTGTTATCTAAAAATACCAAAGGATCGTATCTTATATTGAAAGAAACAAGCGAGGTTTATTAATTCACTGCAGAAAACAGAAAAGTCATAATAGGAGGAAGATTTCTTCTTTATAATGTATTTAGTTCATGATGCATAAGAATCCTGAAATTAACAAATCTATTTATGTATGATGAACATAAACTAATTAAGAATCTTCTCAAAACAACTATCTAGGATTTACTATTGAAAAGATTTTTGAATGTCTTAGTATACTTGCTCCTAAAAATACAAGTTTCTTTGAACTGACAAGGAAGTTCTCCATACGGGCATAATACGAAAACTCTGAAAGAATTACAGAATGTTCTTCTCATGAGAATATATAAGTTTATAAAAAAATTCGGCGGAACTTCGATAGACCGTCCTTAAAAAATAATGACAATTTCGTTATTTGGCGATTTTTTATCGGTTGGTGTAGGAATATAATTTCAAAAATACTTTTTGATGTCAAATACACTTTAAGGAAAAACGTTTCATGTCGAACTTGTTTAAATAAATTTAATTTAATTAACTTTAGTTTTGTCAGTAAATATTTTATGTTAGTTTGTTTTACTATAATTTTATGATATAGGTATTTATATGTATTTATATTGAAATTCAATTATCAAAAATTACGATTTAAAACGAAATTCAAAATTTAAATTAATTAAAATTGTTTCAAGCTCAAAATTACGTGCAATTGAGCATTGTCGATTCAATTTTGTTGCTATGTAAACGTTCCTCTAAGATAATGAAATGTGTAACTGCGGCATTCTTCATCTGTCTTTTATTTTTGAATACGCTTAAATGTATGAAAATATTTTTTTCAGTATGATTTTTTTTTCAGTGATAATTTAAATAACTGCAGCAAACAAGCAATATATATATATATATATATATATATATATATACATACATATAATAATAAAGATGAAATCATAAACATACGAACAAATTGGTAAAATTCTGAAGATGAACAAGATATGAACATAGGATAGTAGTATGTAAAATAAGAGAGTATGAATTACCCACAGAATCATAAGAGGAGCTTGCAGATTTAATTATTAGTGAAGATGGGATATTTCATCCAATTTTGTCGGCATTAAGCCTAAAATAACAAAATTTAGCTCCTAATAGCGCATCATAAAACAAAGTAAATGATAAAAAACCAAGGGATCTAAAGATATATATATTAAATTCTTTCATTGTTTAAGTTTAAATTCATTAAATACCATTTGCACGCATTCTAAAAATCAATTAACAAACAATTTTCCATTTCATTATTAAAATCGTTTGCTTTGACGAGGAAAAGTGTTGCTCGCCAAATCGCGTGATAGTCCAGGCATTTTGTGATTGAACATGGGCAAAATTGCAATAGAAGCTTTTTACAGAATTTTTTAATTAGGAACTACTGCTTAATAGCATACTAAAAATCAGACAAAATCTGAGCACGGGAACACCCCTATATACGGATTTCAAAATGGCGGAGGTGATTTTCTGGAACTAAGGCAGAGAATATATCGCTTACGGAAATATATCGCTTTATTTTCACAATTTTACTTTGAAGTATAGTCAAAAACAATAAACTGTACACAAAAGTCTACTATTTCTGACAAATTACTGCTTAAGTTCATTTTTACAGAAATGTTCCAGTGAAGAAAAAAACGTATCAATAGTTTTCATCATATTTATAGTTAGAAGTTAGGTAGTTCTTGTTACATCCATTGACTTGGCACACCCCAGAAGCTGTAGAACAGGGCAATCAATTACGCTTGCATCAGCATCGTAAAGTAGCACAGTTTGTCTTTCAAGAACATGGAATCATATTAAGTAAATAATCTGTAGCTGGTAGTCACTCGCAGAGTATTGGGTAGCACGAGTGTTTTTTTACATACCAGCCCCATTCTGCTGGCTTGGTTCTTTCTTCCGATATTTATTTGTAAGTAAGTGTGATAGCTATGATATTTTGTAGAAGAATCGGTCGGAGGCAAATGTTCAGGTGTAATAAATGATTTTACTGTAGTTACTTTCCTTACCAACAGTTTGTGACGTAGTTTGTCTATAGAATCCAGTGCCTTGCAGTCATAAAACAGAAGCATTGCTTTTCTTCCAGTCTCAGCCATATCTGAATGTAGGCTTGAATTCGAACAAAATATTTTTGCAATAGAACGGAGCTCTGTCTTGTTCATCTGTTTGAGAAATGATGAGGATTTCCCAATCGAAAAAATTCTGGATGTTGTATCGCAGCCCGTGAAAGCATGCAGAAACAGAAGGAAGTTGCAATTTTCACGACCTAACAGAGATTGCATGTTGAGGATATGATAGACTGGTTTGGAACATGATCCTCGTCTTATGTCACTGCGATAGTATAGCTTGAAGCCATTATCCTTTGCCTGTTAAAGAAGGAGAATCAGCAAGTCGGTATCTTCACCTATTACAGTGGTATGTGCATGTGCATGTTCTGAAGATGAGACTGGAGCACGAACAATGTCTATATTGGCATCCCCATCTGTGTTGGGAACAGTAAAGCCTTGTTTCTTAAGCAATTCGCCTATGAGGGAAGTCATTGCTTGCTTGTTTTTTCATTGTCCAGAAACTCTTCCTTTTTTCCAATAAATTTCACGTATGGACTGAAATTAATATCTCTACTGTTTTTTTTTGTAGCGTCATCTGTGAGCCACATCATTGATTGTTGGATACCCAATGTAATTATCAAAAACCATGATAGGTTTTCCATATTGTTTAACAATAAAATTAGCGTAAGACATAGCAATGTTTTCATATGTATCATTTTTTACACCAGGAAATGCGACGCAAGAAAGATCCTCCATCCAATATGTACCTTTCTGTACTTTCCACGTTGTCATATTTTTCATTGTGTAAATTTTTAATGTGTTTGACTAGTGCTTGAGCTAACTGAGATTTGTCTGAATTCCTCATCATACTTGGTGATTCAAATAATGCTGCAGGGTACGCACACTGTTCATAACGCATGACATCTCCGAGATTCATTTCACGACAAGTGCCAGTAATCATCATTCTTTGGAAGAGGGGCGCTGGATCTATTTGTATATCTAAGTCATCTTTATAACTATAAATGGCGGCAGCAGATCCTAGAGTTTTCACTTTCTTTGACCTTTTAGCCGAATACCTAAATATATCCTTCCCTATCATTTTGGAGACGATGATCATACCAAATAAGTGCAACTAACTCATCAACATTAACTTCTTTTTTAGCTGTTACGCCTGTAACAATTTTGCGTAGAGTAGAATCAGAATGAAATGGCGATATGTGTTCCAGTACATCGGCCACTTTTTAAATGTCATTGCTGCTCCTCTTCTGTCTGCTGTCTCTTATAGGTATTTTTGATACTTTTATAAAAGTTACACACTCCGAATGTTATTCCAATTGGAGTTTGAAGCAAAAGTTAGCATAGAACACAATTTTTAACTATTTTCAAAACATCATTTAGTACACTTAAAATTGATATTTTGAATTGAAACTGGCAACAGAGCAAAGTATATACACTTACGTTAATAAAAAGCACAGCATGGAGCTGTTTATAGCATTTACTATGTACGTTAGAGGTTAGAGATTAATTAAAAAAGGTTAACATTACAATAATCTACACAGAGATGCATTATTAAATGGCCGCCAATGGTAAAGCATGTACTTTTCAGAGGCTCATTAAAATACTAAAATTTATAAAAAGAATCTAAAACTCACTCACTAGTGTTGTATAAGCTTCAAATTACACAAATAATGTAGTAATCCGCTGTTAAATAATCATTTAACACCATAAATATAATCTTGAATAACATGACATGACAAACTACTCTGGTCAGATCACAATCACAGCACAGCATGTATAAAAAATATCGATATATTAGCTTAAAGTCTCCTTAACAAAGTAAATTGGTGATGAAATGCCCATAAATGCAGGGGTCGTGCGTGTCCTGAAATTTTGTAGCCAGGAAATTTTTTCGGAACCAGTATTTTCTTATAGAAAATTACTTCTTAAATAAGGCGAAATTTCGCGCGTTTAAGCTAGATTTATTCTTCTATTAAAAAATACTGATATTTGCCCTGAAAAATTCCCTAAAGCATATTATTAAAAAGGTTCCGATGCCTGGGAAAGTTATGCTCAACTAGCATTTATAAGCACTGGAATCGATTCGGAGCCAGTTGCAATTGCGGATACATGAGATAGAGGTACAGGATTAACAGAAAGTAGAGAAATTTAAAAGAACTATGTCTCGCGAACCACTGGACCGATTTTGATGCGGTAGGGCTTAAAATGTTCAGGAAGACTTAATATGTAGAAAGAAAATATAGTATAGGGCTTGCCTGAGGCCGGAGATATATCTCCCCATCGCCGGAGCTTGAAAAACTCACCGCATACCGGATGACTGTTAGGAGATCGGTCTAGTAGTAAAAAAGTTTAGAATGAGTTATAGATACTTTACTTTATCTTGTTCCAAAAGCATTATTGGTTGTCAGTTGTTCGATAAAAAATGAATATTTGCAGTCCAAATTGTTTAGTGCTGCCCTCTGTCGTCTTCCGTCTCAACTAAAAGCTATACAACAGCACAACAACGCAAAACGGCATATGATTCAGTCCGTTTTGAAATCCGTTTTTAAGGGTGTTCCCGTGATCGGATTTTGTCTGATTTTGGTTATATTTCTCAGTAATGGTTACGGATTAAAAATCAGTTAACAGAGCTTCTATTGCAATTTTGCTCGGGTTGAAGGTGTATTTACTTTAATTTGCCTGGACTATGACGCTTTCGTCTTTTCACGCCAATTATTCCAATGTGTTTTATTTTTATTTTTTACAGGTTTTCTATTGTATTAACGCCGGCAAATTTGGCTGATCGTTTATTACATACATAAGTAGTTTAATCAGTATTTTTTTTTTCTAAAATATTCTGTGTGTACCCAATAAGGAGACCTTCCTTGTGACTTTATTATAGATTTATTCTTTGAAAAGTTTGTTTTTAAGATACTGGTATATCTGTAATTAAATATTAAAGTTTCATTTAAATATTAAAATTCAATATACAAAACAGAATCTCCAGATAGCAAAAAAAAGAGTATTTTTTTATTTTTATTTCTGGGGCTTTATTTAAAATTTCTCATTAATATATGATTAAATATGATTAAATTATGGTGTCCATAATTAAACGACCCTACTTGAAACCTGTCTACAGACAAAACTACTATTCATAAAGTTGAGAAATTGTGTGAAAGACACAATAAAGGGATGGGAATTTGTTTAAACTAAAAAAATATATATATATAAATAAAAGTAGTTCAAATTTTCACCACAAGAGGGCGATTTTAAATAAATTACACATTAGCATTATGATAGATTAGAAATTTTTTTTATTAACTTAACCTTATTCTAACAACAGCATTTCACGAAATGTTCCTAGCATTTCCCAGAACACACTGCGGTCATATGTGGAACATGCTATATTACAATTCCAGATAGTATCTGAAAATGATGAAAGTCATGCAGAACATTTTTGTGGTTATAACAAAATTTGTTCAACTGTCTTAAATGTATACTAAATGTTTAAAAAACACCTCCTAATTTTTTTTTTCGCCCAGACAAATTTACAGACTTTTACTATGTCTTCCAAAATATTTCACAACCTTCCGATCAATTGTTTCGTCTGTAGACAACTTTAAAATAGGGTCGTTTAATTATGGACAAATTGTAAATAAAATTTCTAATTTATCGTAATGCTAAATGTACAGTTTATTAAAAAACTCCCTCTGGTGGCGAAATTTTGAACTATTTTTATTTATATTTTATTTTATTTTTTTTCTTGCTTAAACGAATTCCCAACCCTTTATTATGTCTTTTACAAAATTTCACAACTTTATGAACAATAGTTTTGTCTGTAGGCATCTTTAAACTAGGGTCGTTTAATTATGGACACCCTGTATATTATGAATCCGATTATTACATTTCATATTATATTAGTATGGATTAAAAAATAATATTTTTCACTTAAATTTTTGTTTTGTTTAAAAATGTATGTTTTTTTTTTTTTTTTATCTAGGGCTTTATTTAAAATTTCTCATTCATAAATGATTAAATTATTATTCTATCTTATAATATATATTGGGAATTCGATCATTACTGTTTATATGATATTAGTATTTGCCTTAGTCAACTTGGTTTAACAACTCAGAATACCGTATGTTACTGACCCACATATATTCTGTGCACACAGAAGTGACGTATGAAACTTTGCTATTAATGACACGGGCGGACCACACTATCAGACATCGGTTTTTAAATACAAACTAACAACTTTTAATGATATCCTTGATTAATGCAATTAAGTAGTATAAAAGTTATAAACATGAAATTGTAAAAGAAAAAACATCAATTACAATTAATTCCTTGAGCATCACGATGTACCTGCATACGCCATGAAATCTTCTATTACAATACGAACACAGCTATACGTATATATCCACATTTTAAGTCCAGACTGCAATTTTCAAAGCATCTGTTTTTTTTTTTGTTTTTTTGTTTTTTTTTTGTTTTTTTTTGTTTTTTTTTTGCGCGGCTAATTGCTATTGTGCTTGGTAAACATGAAACATGTATGGTCCTTATAGCATAAATTTAGATAGATATTCTTTTTTCCTACGTTTTTGCGTTTTATTGTAATGTAACAAAATTTTATTGTAATGTGACAACACTTACGAACTTTACACATGTAAAAGTTGCTTATTTCGAATTTTATTTCGGTTTGTATATTATAAATAAAAGTTTATAACATCTAGTCACATTACATGTAATTAAATAACTCGCATGTAATTAAAAATACTGACAAATTACTATCTGAAAAAATTTAATGTAATAATCATAATAATAATAAATTAATATAAAAAATCAGATTCAGCATAATATCACTAAAATTAATCTGGTGCTTAAGGGTTGATTCTTACGGTTTAGAGTTAGATAAAATCACAGGAGGCATACTCCATGCGCCAATGCTTATCTTAAAATGCATATGATTTTAAAACTCTAGGTTTATTGTGAGGAAAGATATAAGTATGTTGTTTCATTTCAAGCATTTAAAAAATTTCAATATGCAGAATTAGTTTTTATAAGGTGCTTCAAACTGTCAGAAATTTCTCGAGCAGAAAATTGATATAATAACTTACGCGCAGGATTACAAAATAAATTTTGGAACTAGAATGAAATTTTTTGTGCTTAATTATACTTTATATTGTAATAATTACTCTGAATCTAATTAAATTTTTATTTAAAGCATTTTTATATTTTTAAGTTATATTTAGCTAATACAAAATTTTGAAATTTTCAACAGTATAATCACCTAAAAAATATTTTTTTGAACAACGGAAAGGGAATTTTAGATTCAGGTTATACAGACTAACACGAAAAATATGTTTTGAAAATTTCATGAAAAAATATTCAGATGTTTTTGAGATATCCTGCGCGTTATGTCCAAAAACGTCATTTGGAGAAAAAATGACTTCAAAATTTCGGAAACGCCGCTTCAGCTATTGATCGGGTATAGTTCTAAAAACAAAAATTTTCATTCTAATGGAAATGTTAAGAAAACAATTATATCAAAATGTTCAGATATATCGGAGTTTAACCCTTTCAGGGACGGTGGCATGTTTATGAATCCACTTAATTTTAATTCCCTAACGCTACAATGGCACTAGAATTGTAGTAAAATGTTTTCCATTTAATAAGTATATAAAATATAGCCTGTTTCTTATTTACAAATAATTTTTTTGGCAAATTCCGGTGTCAATCATTTATTTTACCACTTTAGCATTAAAAATGCCTTGCCCGTCAAAGGGTTAACATCTAAAAAAATTTAAATTTCGAAAATTTTGAAGCTTTAAAAGTCCTGAGACCTTTTAAGGAATCTGCCTAAGTTCTGATCGTTAAAAATGTAAAATATTGAATAACAAAACACACTTTTTGTTCAATTGTACTACAGAAAGATGAAAAAAGTCCTTCCGACCAGTGCCGGGAGGAAGAGGTAGCTTTCATATTCCTTATTTTAAAAAAGCCAACTTATATTATTCAAACACACGAAGCTCAATTAAGTGGAAACCGAATGTAGGAGATACAATACTAATTTTTATCAATACTAAATCATTATGAATGAGAATTTCGCGAAATTAGTCAGCTTTATCCAAGCTGCTTTTATTTAAAGTAACTTATATTTGGCTGCCAAATTCGGCGATTTCTTAAAGTGCCTGCCATTTTAAGACAACATGGTGGATGAGGCTAACCAGTGAACTTGGTCGAGACCTTAGTAATTGCTGTGCACATGCTCACTCACATCGGAATCGGTTGATATATACGAGTGCTGTCGCAGGCAAAAAATCAGATTTTTCGAAATGTCACCCACGTTAGAAATTGAAACTGCTATATCTGAGACATTTTTTAAGATAAAGACAAACAAAAAATGCTGCTGAATCCTTATATCAAGGTCAAATACTTAAGAAAGAAACCTTTTTCAATTTCTAATTTTTTTGCACCTCACTTTAAATATATATATTTTTTAATTTAATGGCCGCTATTTTGAAACAAGATGGCTGATGAAGCTGGCCAGCGAACTTGGTCGAGATATTGATGTATACTATCCACATGCCTTCTTCCATCGAAATAGGCGAATACGTGTGGTATCGCGAGACAAATACAAGATCGTTTCAAAGTGTTAGCCATCATAGAAATTCAAAGTGCTATAATTCAACCACTTTTTAAGATATAAACAAAAGAACAAATTTTCAGAAACAAAAACTGCTCCAGAATCTTTGTATCAAGGCTAAACAAATAAAAAAATATTTTTCATTTTCCAATTTTTTAATACCTAATTTTAAATTTTAAATTACATTTAAAAAAAAATGGCAACCCTTTTGAAACAAGATGGCGAATGAAGCTGGCCAACGAACACTGTCGAGACATTGGTATGTACTATGTACAGACAAAGTTACATTCAAATCGGTTCATAAATACGCCTGTTATCGCGTGACAAAAATCAGGTCGTTTTAAAATGTCAGCCACAATAGAAATTCAAAATGTTATAACTCAGCCATTTTTTTAGATATAGACGAAACGAAACCTGTTCCGGAATCTTTGTATTAAGGTCAAACACATACGAAAAAACTCTTTCATCTTTCAATTTTTTGGTATCTCATTTTAAATTTAATTTAAAAAAAAATTTTTTAAATGGCCGCCATTTTGAAACAAGATGGCGGATGAAGCTGGCCAACGAACTCGGTTGAGTTATTTGTATGTACTATGTACACACCAAGGTACATCCAAATCGGTTCATAAATACGTCTGTTATCACGTGGCAAAAATCAGGGCGTTTCAAAATGTCAGCCACGATTGAAATTCAAAATGCTATAACTCAGCCATTTTTTAAGATATAGACGAAACAAAAACTGGTCCCGAATCTTTTTATCAAGGTCAAACACATAAGAAAAAAATATTTTTTTCAATTTCCAATTTTTTGGTACCACATTTCAAATTTAAATTTTTCTTAAAAGTTTAAATGGCCGCCATTTTTTAACAAAATGGCGGATGAAGCTGGCCAACGAACTCGGTCGAGACATTGGTCTGTACTATGTATAAACGAAGTTACATCCAAATCGGTTCATAAATACGCCTTTTATCGCGTGACAAAATTCAGGACGTTTCAAAATGTTAGCTTCGCTAGAAATTCAAAATGCTATAACTCAGCCATTTTTTAAGATATATACAAAACAAAAACTGCTGCGGAGTCTTTGTATAAAGGTCAAATACATAAGAAAAAATATATTTCCATTTTCAATTTTTTGGTACCACATTTCACATTTTAAATTTTTTTGAAATTTTTAAATGGCCGCCATTTTAAAACAAAATGGCGGATGAAGCTGGCCAACGAACTCGGTCGAGACATTGGTATGTACTATGTACACACCGAATTACATCCAAATCGGTTCATAAATACTAGAGTTACAGTGTGACATAGGTCAGATATATATATATCAATTTTGAACGGAGGGTGGTTTCGGGGTCTGGGGGTCATGATCGATGAAAATATACCAAAATTTTTTGAAATCGCTTTCCTCCGAACGGCTGCAATAGTAGCTTTTTGTAAAGAAAGCTACCTAAAACACAAAATCTTAATAATATATTCATAACACTTTAAAAAATTGGTCTTCGTTTGCTTATTTTAGCAAAATTTCAAGATTAAAACAGATAACGTACACCCAATTCAACTAAATGTATTTGAATTTCTTTTGCACTGCGTACTACTGTTACACTTACCTGTGCATTGAATAAGTGGTTTTACAATACCTTCAAAATTACATGAAATAATTCAAAATACGACAAAAAATACATTGAAAACTAGAAAACAGGAATTCTGCTTTTTCAGAATTTATTGTCGCCCCCGATGACAAAAAAAAATATACGTATATAAATATAGATATAGTAGAGTCCGGATTATCCGGGTTAATCGAACTTATACCTTTTGAATGGATTAATTTCTTCTGATGGACTTATGGCGTTCATTATTATGAAACAGTCATTATAAATGAAGTTTTAGGTGAAGATGAAAGAACAGTCGTAAAAAGTTAGGACTCTGATTTTCTGGTCAGAATGGGAAAAAAATGGCCATTTTTTTTTATAATTTTGGCCATTTTTTCCCATTCTGACCAGAAAAGCACAGTTCTAACTTTTTACGGCTCCTCTTTCATCTTTACCTAACACTTCATTTATAATGACTGTTTCATAATAATGGAAGCCATCAGTCCGTCAGAAGAAAATAACTCGGTGAAAGCGGAACTCCGATAATCGGAACTCTACTGTAGTTCAGTTTTAAGACTTATAACACAAGATTTTATTTTACATAAAGTGACGTCATACACATCCGCTGAAGAATTCATCATTTGCGATCCAGTGTTAAACAACATCTACAGTAAAGCACGCTTAGGACGTTACCATCGCTGAATAATACACAAATTAAAAAAAAGAGAGATTTCGTCATTCAAAAAAACTCTACAACAAATCGGCTATCTAAAGTTTCACAGGCCATCATTTGTTTGTATTATTAATATAGATATTTAAAATTAAATTTAGTTTCTAATAGCTCCATGTTTTATCAGAAATCCTTCATTTATATTTTTTCAAAATAGCATGTATTTTAATTAATTTTGTTTTCAGTTTTTATGGGAAAATGGCAACAAAAAGATATAATTGCTATTTTCTTTCACTTTCTACATAAATGGAGTTCTTCCGTTGCCAATATTAAGCAAGTGGCTCTAAAAACTACAAAAAAAATTTAATATCACAAAAATAAATGGAGATGCAGTTTTCAAACAAATTGCATTAAAAAGTACTTCTTTTTTCCGAATACGACGGTATAGAAATTGAAAATGTGTTATGCTTAGAAGTTTAAAAAATTACTATAGAGTATTTAATCGTACTGCTTTGTTTTACGGCTGGCTTCTGTAAGGTAACGTTATTTTTTTGAGGCTACACAAAATTAGCTGGGAGAAAGAAATAGCATACCGCACCGGGGCTAAAAATTACTCATTTTTTATATTCCAGCACCTATAAAATAATTACATTATTACATAGAGCTTACATTCTACTTCAGAACATAGTGAGTAATACGGTAAGCATAGTGAGAATATTTTACTGACACATGTTTAACACATTTTCTGTAATTCAATATATCGAACAAGGAATTAACAAAAAAGATTATTTTCCAAAAATCGCATTTAAAGATTTCTTAACTACATTATTTCTTATCGATGAAACTGATCTAGAAGTGTCTGTTAAGTTTTGTTAGCTTTTTTTAAGAGAAACGTAAGAAAATCAGGCATTTAAACATTGCATACATTTTTCTTGACCTTCCTACTGACATTTCCGGTAGTTGAATCATTACTTCCTGCTTATTAAATTGGCTTTAATGTTCTCTACTCAGTTGTTCGCCATTCGCTACTAAGTATATCTGCTTTGAAAAACACTGCGTCAAAAGTTACTTCATGACAAAACGTGAGTCAGGAGCGCAGATTTTGTGTGTCAGCAATCGATTTCAAAACTAATGACTGTCGTTTGCAAGTGATTCTTTCTGAAAAATATACAACCTTAGTAACATCGCTTAAAAATGTAGTTCATGATGACTAATTACTGAAGACGTAATAGATTCTATGGAGTTGTGGTAAGTGTTTTAATTATGTGTTATACTCGACTAAATTAATAAATATGCTTTCCATTATGGAAAAATCTGTATTTTACTAACCCCTTCCCCTGCCAAAGAATGTAATAGGCCGTTCATTATACACAAGGTAAAAATAATTTACATTTCTTCTTTATTCTGAAATATATTCTCGATTTCCTTATTTATGGCAGTATTTCGAAGTCTCAACTAGCTTTATTTTTTGTATTTTCGTAAAAGAAATTGAAGCCTTTTTAATCAAAAACCTATTAGGGTGAATTTATGGCGTTAAACTTCTACATCAAATATGCAAATAAAGTCAATTATTTAGAAAAAAAAACACGGATGAAGCGTCTATGTGTGTTTTCCTTTCTATGTACATATATTAACTCTTTCCAATAAGAATTGCATAAGTAAAAAATATATATCTATACTAATTTAGGAAGAAATTTTTTCTAAAAGTTTAGTGAATGATTTATTGCATCTACTACGATTACATATGTAATATACTGAATTTGAAAGTCCAATGTATAAAAATGCTTTTGCAAGTAAGCTAGTTTAGGTTTTTGTCCATCTGACAAAACCATATTCGTCTCCTTACTCTGTCTGTTTGTTTGTCTTTCTGTCCGCCCATCTGTGACAAATTCCCTTATCAGAAACCATATATGTTGGACACTTGAAATTTTGCACACTTATAGCTTAACACCTCACATCAAACGACAAATCCTAAAATTTTGAAAAAGTTGCAATTAACGGACGTTATTAATTAAAAACAAGTTGGAAATTGCTCGTCAAACGTGGCAAATGAGGTGCGTTCGTACTATAACTAGTTTTATAATTATTTTTTGCACCCCATATTGTACTGAATGTATACTTTTTTGCACTTCATAAAGCGCATAGTCTGATACATCATTAAAATGCACATCCAATAATTTTTTCCCATTCCCCGTAATGTAACGGAACACTTTTGACTGTCCCTGTAATTAAACTATGCATCCGATTTTCCTAAAATTTGAAATAGCTCAACAAAACTTTGCAACAATTATATCTTTAAAATTTCAGACCATTCGGAAGGCTGTAATATCATTAAAATGCACTTGCAATAATTTTTCCCATTCCCCGTAATGTAACGGAACAGTTTCGACTGTCCCTGTAATTAAACTATACATCCGATTTTCCTAAAATTTAAAATAGCTCAACAAAACTTTGCAACAATTATATCTTTAAAATTTCAGACCATTCGGAAGGCTGTAATATCATTAAAATGCACTTGCAATAATTTTTCCCATTGGCCGTAATGTAAAGAAAAACTTTTGACTGTCCCTGTAATTAAACTATGCATCCGATTTTCCTAAAATTTTAAATGGCTCGACAAAATTTTGCAACAGTTATATCTTTAAAATTTCAGATCATTCGGAAGGCTCTAATATCATTAAAATGCACTTGCAATAATTTTTCCCATTGGCCGTAATGTAAAGAAAAACTTTTGACTGTTCCTGTAATTAAACTATACATCCGATTTTTCTAAAATTTTAAATGGCTCGACAAAATTTTGCAACAGTTATATCTTTAAAATTTCAGATCATTCGGAAGGCTATAATATCATTAAAATGCACTTGCAATAATTTTTCCCATTGGCCGTAATGTAAAGAAAAACTTTTGACTGTCCCTGTAATTAAACTATACATCCGATTTTCATAAAATTTGAAATGGCTCGACAAAATTTTGCAACAATCATATATTTGAAATTTCAGACCATTCGGTTGGGTAGTTTTTGCTCTGTTACATGCGGACAGACGGACGGACAGACGGACGGACAGACGGACGGACGGACTGAACGACGACTATAGGTGCTACGTATTTATATAATTACGAACGCACCTAAAAACAGTTACAAGATCGGAAAAACATTCACAATTCAACAAAAGCATGAATTTTTTATCAAATTACAAAAACCATATCTTCTTCAACGGGTTAAAAACAGGTGTCATTTTACTAGCAGGTAAGTACTGCCGATTTCTTTAAGACGCGATTACTTTTTTTTTCTACGCATAGAAATTCAAAATTAGTACCACAAGACGGGCAAAAAAAATCAAAAATTCTAAAAAATATCTCGATAGTTCCACGAAAACTCGAAAATTTGTTAAAATTCGAGAAAAAAATCTTTTATTTTTCTTCATATGTGAAGGCAATAGAGGTCTGGTGAGATTGAATTTTCGGGGCTAAACGAGAGAATATAAAACAGGTGTTCCTTGTGGTCCAAAACGAACATAGAAATTTTTATACAGAACCAACATTTTTTAAAATATCGATTTTTTAGCTACGATTTTTACGCAAACCGACGTAAAATTTCATTCTCTTTCAAAATATGTCTTTCTTTTTTAATTTCGACAATCGGAAGTGAAGATAATTAATTTTTTGTAATTAATGTCCGAAGTGCGTTTTTTGCACAGCAGATCACGTGACAGGGAAAGAAAAAGATATAATTTTATTCTAGGGTTTGATAATTTCACTACAAAAAAAATTAAATATTGATTTTAAAAATTTGGTTCTTTTGCATCCGGATGTTATTTCATACGCTGATTCATAAAATCTGAAATGTAAAAAAAAAAAAAAAAAAAAAAAAAAAAAAAAAAATTCTTGTTTAAAACCATTTTTAAACTGTAGCGTTCTCTACCGTTTTACGTGCGGTTTTTTAACGGCGTGATGTGATAGATATTACTTATTCAATAT
The DNA here is from genome assembly GCA_963932465.1 of Maratus speciosus. Classification (NCBI taxonomy): domain Eukaryota; kingdom Metazoa; phylum Arthropoda; class Arachnida; order Araneae; family Salticidae; genus Maratus; species Maratus speciosus. The sequence goes on from OZ010792.1 coordinate 314,854,830, forward strand.
AAAAAAATGTCATAAGTGTTGATACCACTGTTTTAGAATTGTAATTTAGCAAATATCTTAAATTGGTGTTTAAGACCGCCGCCACTCCCTCGACTAATTTATCTACGGATAAGTTGTAGAAGGAGCTTCGTTCAGATACACTTTTGTTAAGAATAGAGCGCTCCCTGGTGGTGAAATGTGGAAATAACAGACCGCGATTTTATTTAAATTATGATATCTAACAAGGCGATCTGTTTGAAATTTTACGGTAGTTTAGAACAAATAATAAAATGATTTAAAAGTAATGGAGCGAGAAATTTCGGGGAGGGGGAGAGTGGGGAGTGTTAATTTTTTTTTTTAAACATTAGCGATTTTTACCGTTTTATGTGCGGTTTTTTGACGGAGACCGGAGATAAACGCTACTTGTTTAAATATAGAAAAATTCGTAAGTGACGGTACCACTATTTTAGAATAGCAATTTCAGCAAGTATCTTAAATTGGTATTTAACACCGCCATCCCTTCGACTAATATATCTATGGATAAGTTGTAGAAATGTGTTTCGTTCAGATACAGTTTTATTAAGAATAGACTGCGCTCCCTGGTGGTGGAATGTGGAATTATAAGAACGCAATTTTATTTAAATTAGGAAATCTAATACGGCGATGTGTTTAACACTTTAAGATAGTTTATAACACATAATGAAAATTTTCAAAAGAATGGCGCGAGAAATTTCGTGGGGGGGCCGCAATTTGTTTTATAACCTTAGCGTTTTTTTTTTTTCCTTTTTATGTGCGGTTTTTAAGGATGTAATAATTATAAATTATATCAATTTGGCTTTATTAAATAAAGAATAAAATGTTTTGAAAGGAATATCAAAGGAAATCCCCTGTGCGATCTATGATCACACTTACCCACTTGTCATTTAGCCTGACCGTGGATAAATGAGTCTACGTGTGTAACACGTGTGTAGATTGTTTAAAACTTTATAAATAGTGTACCTTCTGGAAGGTATTCACTTACAGATATTGTCATGCTCTAAAATTATTCTATTCTAAATTATACTATTGATTTTAAAAATTTGGTTCTTTTGCATCCGGATGTTATTTCATACGCTGATTCATAAAATCTGAAATGTAAAAAAAAAAAAAAAAGACATTCTTGTTTAAGACCATTTTTAAACTGTAGCGTTCTCTACCGTTTTACGTGCGGTTTTTTGACGGCGTGATGTGATAGATATTACTTATTCAATATAAAAAAATGTCATAAGTGTTGATACCACTGTTTTAGAATTGTAATTTAGCAAATATCTTAAATTGGTGTTTAAGACCGCCGCCACTCCCTCGACTAATTTATCTACGGATAAGTTGTAGAAGGAGCTTCGTTCAGATACACTTTTGTTAAGAATAGAGCGCTCCCTGGTGGTGAAATGTGGAACTAACAGATCGCGATTTTATTTAAATTATGATATCTAACAAGGCGATCTGTTTGAAATTTTACGGCAGTTTATAACAAATAATAAAATAATTTAAAAATAATGGAGCGAGAAATTTCGGGGAGGGGGAGAGTGGGGAGCGTTAATTTTTTTTTAAAACATTAGCAATTTTTACCGTTTTATGTGCGGTTTTTTGACGGAGACCGGAGATAAACGCTACTTGTTTAAATATAGAAAAATTCATAAGTGACGGTACCACTATTTTAGAATAGCAATTTCAGCAAGTATCTTAAATTGGTATTTAACACCGCCATCCCTTCGACTAATGTATCTATGCATAAGTTGTAGAAATGTGTTTCGTTCAGATACAGTTTTATTAAGAATAGATTGCGCTCCCTGGTGGTGGAATGTGGAATTATAAGAACGCAATTTTATTTAAATTAGGAAATCTAATACGGCGATGTGTTTAACACTTTAAGATAGTTTATAACACATAATGAAAAGTTTTCAAAAGAATGGCGCGAGAAATTTCGTGGGGGGCCGCAATTTGTTTTTTAACCTTAGCGTTTTTTTTTTCCTTTTTATGTGCGGTTTTTAAGAATGTAATAATTATAAATTATATCAATTTGGCTTTATTAAATAAAGAATAAAATCTTTTTAAAGGAATATCAAAGGAAATCCTCTGTGCGATCTATGATCACACTTACCCACTTGTCATTTAGCCTGACCGTGGATAAATGAGTCTACGTGTGTAACACGTGTGTAGATTGTTTAAAACTTTATAAATGGTGTACCTGCTGGAAGGTATTCACTTACAGATATTGTCATGCTCTAAAATTATTTAAAAAGCGTATAAAATAGTTTTTAGTGCTTCAAAACAATTGAAAAAAGTCAATTTTAAAATGTTGAATCGGTAATGAAATAACAGAATTCCGAAGAAGGCATGAGATTTGTAAAAGCTAAATTTTATGAACAAAATTCTCCCATTCTGCAAATCTCTTTAGAATTATTCATTCACATAAAAAAAGAAAAGAAATGGAAATAAAAATTCCAAGCTATTCATTTAAAAATGCTTACGTAAAATCCCTTTTAATATCTTACTTTTTTTTGTCACGTCTCGTGATGATAAATGATTCACTTTATCGTCACTGAGCCTCTAAAAGCACAGGCTCTAGAGTAAGATTTTTTTAATAAATACTTATATTTAAGAAAACATCCATTTTATCTGTTTTGTAAGAATTGTTTGGATGAAATCAAGAATATATGTTTTAAATAAAATTTTTAAACGTACGTATATTCAAATATATTGATATCATATGATTATATTTAATGGATATGTGATTATATTTGAATAATATATATTATTCAAACATACATAAAATTAATGAATGAATTAAAAAAACGTGTAAACTTGAAATCAAGACTCCCGTGAAATCAACTGGGTGAAATCAAGAATAGATTTTTTACATAAAATTTTTAAGCTTACATATATTCAAATATATTGATATTTTATGATTATATTTAGTTGATACATGATTATATTTGAATATTACGAGGGCATTTCGAAAAGTAAAAATACAATGGCTCGCATTCCTTAAAAAAAAAACATTTATTTAGAAAATGTAAGTTACATCTTATTAACTGGATTATTTATTATTTTTCGCCATAATCATCCCCGTTATCCAAACATTTGTTAAGTCGGAACACAAGCTTTTGTATCCCACAGTCATAGAAGTTTTCCGGCTGTTGTCGGAACCACATTTGAACTTCCTGTACCCTAACTTGACATTCACAACATCATAAAGAGTTGTCATTGACACTTCCGGTATGATCTGATGCAATTCTTTCAATTTCGCACGAATTGCTTCCTCCGTTCTCACGAAGAAGGGCATCAGAGATCACAGATGGCCGACCTGTTCTTTGTTCGTCATGAACATCGGTCCTACCTTCAGAGAAATGACGACACCATTTCGTTACATTCTGTCGATTCATAATGTTCCCATAAACAGAAACAATTTCTTTGTGAATATCCGCTGGTCGCTGACCTCTTGCATGAAGAAAACGTATGACGGAACGCACTTCGCATTTGGCGGGATTCGGAATCGGAGGAACCATTTTAAACACGACCTACTCCAACCAGAACCAACGTTGAAATACCGAACGACCGCGAGCAGAAAGCTAACGGTTCAATGTTAACACCTGTGTTGCCAACTTGCTTGCCAAAACTTTTCTTTTCCTCCGGCGTACGGTGTATCTTTACTTTTCGAAATGCCCTCGTATATATTATTCAAATATACAAAAAGAATGAATGAATTTAAAAAAAGTGTAAACGTGATATTCAAAGCCAAAAAAGTGATTAAAACATTTCTTTTAGAGGATATAGCCAATCTCATGTAGTGTACGTATAAACGTTGCGGCGAATGTTTTTTAAATCCCACTGCAGTGTAAAAATAAATTAATGTTTTAATGCAAATTTTCGGTATTTGACATACCTGCATAATTTAGTAATGTTATTTGACTATTTTTTGACCTACATGTGTATTATACAATTATTGGAGGTGCTATGACTATTATTACTCACTAAAATCACCCTCAGATGAATCACTGTGTCTGATTCAAGAACTGGCATGCAGAAGTTCGTGAAATAAAACATTTTCTAAAAACTGGTCACAAATTAGGTATATGATAGATGCCGAGTTTGTATTGTTGTGAATGATAGCTACACCGTCTTTGGGATAGAATTATATAAAACTAAATTTTCAAGTTGTTTATTCTGAAGGCAATGCTGCTTTAATGCCGATTTGACACCTCAGAAATGAATTCTTTTAATCTATGCTTTTTTGCGATAATTATTATAACTGTATTATAGTTTCTATTGTGTAAATATGGGCCAAATTTTATGTTTGGGGTTATTGATAAAAGTATGTCGCTTGATCAGATTTCGGATTCCTAGACAAACAGGGACCGCCGTTAATTTTATTTAAACAAATTTCTTTTAAATGTTTGTTTTTATTTTCATTTTAATATTTCGGTATAAAATTATTATTTAATTTCATTATGTCATGAAAAGATGACTCTATAAACATTAGTTGGTGAAAATGAATTTTTACTGTGTTGTGCTTTTTTAAATGTTTATTTAGATATCTTATTTAATTGCGCGAACAAAAAATATATTTTTTTAACAATATTTCGAATGTGTTGGATTGTGTTACAGAGTATTTCTTAATCTACGTTGTGGCGCATCATTTTCATTCTTTTCATCCTTACTAATTAGCGCATTTCATGGGATTTTATTTTTACTTATGATTTTTATTATTATTCAAGTGCGACTTTGAATCTACTTAGTTATGCACTTGCTGTACTTAGTATATTACTTTACTTTGGATAAAATAAAAGTAATGAAGTCAAGTCTTCCGAAAAGTTTTATTCCTCTCCAATTTATTCTGACTTGGGGTCCGGGACACATTTTCAAATAATTTTTATTTATTCAGTTAAAATTCTGAATTTTTTTGTTATTGTTAACCATATCATTTGTAAACGAAATCACGTGATAAAACTTCTCATATTTTTGATTAAAAAATTTTTATATTTATTTAAAAAGTGGGATAATTTAAAATCGTTAAACTCGAAATATTATTAATAGAATTTCAATTTTTTTTTCATTTAAATAAACAGAAATATACAAGTTTTAATTTGGATTCGGCATTTTTTAAAATATTAATTATAAAAAAATTAAAAATATTTAGCGAATTTTTTTTTTTTAAATGGTGCAACTTTTAAAAAAATATCATATTTTCAAAAGTAATTTTTTTTCAAATATGCTGAATTAAAATTAAAGTAAAATATTTGAAAAGGACATGTTTCAAGTTTGAACCATTTATCTTTAACTGTTCTTAACTTATAAGAATTTAATTACGAGAAATGTTGAAAAACTCATCATGAAGAAAAACACATTTTTATAAGAAGTCGTTTCCATGACAGCCATTGCTTGAAAGCTAGATTTTGAAAACAAACCAAAACGAAAAAAATAATATTTCTTGTTCTAAATAAGATAGAAGCATGATTTAAATGTCATTTTAAGCAGGAAAAAAAAACAGAACAATTTTTAATGAAATAAAATGTTTTTACGAAATTTAAAGATTTTTGTGTCCCGGACACCCTTAAATTTTCTAGAAATTCTATTTAATTAATCGTTAACTTATAGTAAAATCTATAATCTGTGATTCCCCAATATGCTTCAAACAACCCTCATGTTCAGAGAGTCGTGCCCACATTTTCCAGAGTGCGAAAGATGATGTTTTTTTTATTAGTGTCCAAATTCCTTTTTTTAATCCAAAAGTAATATAATATTATTTCTAGTGAAATGCGTTGTAATTCGCATTCATAATTATTAGTGTGTAATTGTGCTGTTTCAATCAATAAATTAGAATGATGTAGATGAGCGTTGTGTTATGACTACAGCATACTAGTTAGTAATGAAGTTTTAAGGAGTTTTAGCAACACATATCTTTTAACCTTTATTGTAACTATGTAAGACTAGTGAAATGCGCTGTAAATAACATTCATAATTATTAGTGTGTAATTGCGCTGTTTCAATAAATATACTTATTAGAATGATGTAGAAGAACGCTGTGTTATGACTACAGCATACTAGTTAGTAATGAAGTTTTAAGGAGTTTTAGCAACACATATGTTTTAACCTTTATTATAACTATGTAAGATAGCAGTAAAATCCTTTTTAAAGGAAACTGCTAACGATAGTGTACGATAAATAAAATAAATTATTCCTTAATTTACCGCTTTCTGTGTGTTTATCTGTACCGTTTAAAATTTTTTTTTAGTTTTGATAGTATAGGCCTATTTTGCACGGAATAGGTCTTTGCATAAAAATTTTCAATATAAATTCAATTACATTTTTTCAATGCAGATACCGGTATTTGTTTAGAACTGCAAAACTGATTATCTGTACAACTTTTACTTTTCAATAATACTTTTACATTAAATTTTTGCCGTTTAAACATCTGAAACATAAGCATAATGCCTATTTTCAACATTTTGCATTTAAAGCCATTTTATGTAATTTTGAAAAGAAGAAAAACTGTATAATATTTTCCTAGACTGTACATACATAATATTTTTCTACCACTAACATATAAAGCAAGACCGGAAAAAATAAGCAGGATTTAATGACTTTTAACTCATTTTTAATTAATTATACTCACTGGTATGTAGTTTAGAATACTGATAGACATTTTCTCACTAACGACCTCCTAGTTTTAGAAATACAATAATTTTAGAAATACAGCTTCAGAGAGTGTCAACTAGGGAGCCCAAGAAATTACTTACCTCTTCATACTTTTATAAATAAAAGGCATTTTGCTGAAACAAAATAGGGAAAATTTTAACATCTGTTTTAATGGATATTTTCTTGTTTTAAGCAAAGAAATTATTTTTCAAATTCAACTACTACTCACACACACATGCACATTCCCTACAAGAGCTAAACAGTCTTCTACATTGAATGAGCATGGCATACAACTATCTAGCACGACATAGTTTTAAAATATCTTTATGTAAAATTTTCTTTCTATATAAATATCATTTCGTCTCAGAACTAGAATTTATCTAAATTTGCTTACAACACATACAATTTATTTATACATTCATTTTTATCCTTGTATCAAATGTTTAAGCTTTAATTAAAAACAAAATACATTGTATTAAAAAAAAATCTTAGGCCGTACAGACTAGTGTATTTATTGAAAATTCGTGTTAATGGTCATTAAAATTCATTTTGAAATTTTTACAATGATAAAATTTTTACTTAAATAAGCTAAAATGATGTCAAGACTGAAAATTTTACCTTAATTTGTTGAAAAATTTCAGAAAGTATGCTGTCTAATTAATTTAATAATTAATGCAAATTATTTGAATGTTTGTGGAAGTATGCAATTAAGGTTTGATAACATGAATATAAATAAATGCATCTTTTTTATAAAGGGATAAAGTGACATTAATGCGCGTACAGATCTTTGAAAATCCCTTCTCCATGAAAATATTATTTAATTTTGAAATCAAATATATTATATATTGTACAGAATTGGTTTTTATTACTTTTTTATCGTATATAATTTTGTATATAAATTTTTCTCAAAATGTGTATAACATTCGCGATGTTAACATATCTACTAAGGAGAATTTAATGCCTATTAAAGTAAATAAATTTAAAAGTACTAAGACGATATATTTTGTAATAAAATAAGCTAGGTAAAAGTTTGGAAAGTTAATTTAATTAAACTCTCAAAAGTTAATTTAATTAAAAAAGGTAACTACTTGAGATAGTGCGAAAGTAACTTAAATAGATGCTGCAACAATCAGGCTACATTAACAACGCTTTGTGTCATGCGATAAACTCTTCATTATATTTTTATCCAAATAATACAGTTTTGAAACTTGCAGCTATGCGCAATAATTTGTTAAGTATGAAAACAAACATACAGAACTATTAATTAAAACTAAAAGCATGTCAGAATCTATTTAGCTTAAACTGAGCCTTAATAAAATAATACCTATTTTGAGCTAAGAGTAACTAAATCGAAAAGTCTTTTGTAAGTAACAGAAAATGTACAAAGCTAAAATACAGAATAAAAATCATGCATTTAAATGTATAACGTCATGGAACACGTGTGCTAATTTAACAAAGCGAAGATCTATGAATTTAGCTTTTTTTTTTCGTTTCATGTATTTAAATAATTTTATTTTTCTAAATTTTTAGATATATTTCATATATTTTAGGAAAATAAGAGGCTTAAGAAATTTATATGTAGTTTTTAATGAAGTAATTGTGTACTTTATCAATACGCTTTAATATATTTTAAAGAATAATAACTTGCGAAAATTGACTTGGTATATAAGTACTAACACATACATTTATATGTATATATTATAAGCGAACCTCTATAAGTGTGTTAGTGATATATGAGAAATGCCTATAACATGGACTACTATTTTAGTTTTTGATCTTACGAGGTACGGTAAAAAAAAAAAAAAATTCGGAATAGGTCAATTACCAATTTTAAAAAATAGAACAATAATTTTCCTTATTCACATTCAAAGTCCTTTCCTGCATCCACACACTTCTTCCAGCGTTCAAATAACTGTTCAAAACACTCCTTGAATCCAATTTTTTGAGACGTCCTTCTGTAGATTCGTTGCATTTTAGATCACCTCATCTGAATCCTTAAAACGGTGTTCCTTCAATTTCATTTTCAGCCGTGGAAACAGATAAAAATCCGCTGGTGGTAGGTCGGGGAAATAAGGAGGATGTTCCAGGTTGGTAACAGTATGACTGGCTAGGTAACATTTCACAATCAGAACGCGATGGCGGTGGAGCATTGTCTTTTGAAAGAAACCAATCGTTTGTTGCCCATTTTCCAGGACCTTTTCGTCTGATTGCATCTCATAGTCGTTTAAGGATCTCCAGGTAAAGTTCTTTATTGACAGTTTGGCCTTCAGGAATAAATTCATAGTGAATGACGCCCTCGTACATGCTCAACATTTTCATCAACGATGGAAGAGGAGGGACGCCCGGTCAGAGTGTCATCTTTGATGTTTCTGAGACCTTCACGAAAACCCTTATGCCATTCGTACACTGCCGGGTTTTTTTTTATGTCATTCCGTATGCTTTCTTCAGAGTCTCGAACGTCTTTGAAGGTAGTTTCTCGAGCAAAACGCAGAATTTGATGTTTGCACGCTGTTCTAAAGACGACATTTCAAAATCCGACGGATGAAAATGATTTGTTTATCAGTGCTGCCAACCTCCAAAAAAGATATCTCCCCTCCAACGAACATTTGCTTGAATGTAGGCAATCATTCCGGGAAATTATGGACTCTACCTCGCGTACACTAAAATTCTCTATTACCAGGATCACCAAACTTCTGAAACTTAGATTGTCTGTTATATCTTTTAAGAGATTATTACTTCCATAATTGCAACATAAATATAAGTAACGGCCATAAATGTACACATAAAATGTATCTATAAGTATCTATTGAAGCTATAAGTCCAAACCGATACATAGGTGTTTTCCAGATGCATCGAAAACCACGTGTGGAACGAAAAAAAAAGAAAATTTTTAAACCTCCATCAATGAACCAATAACCTGTTATCCAAAATAATTAAAAGGAGAATAAAAAACTCTTACAAATTAGAAAGCAATCAAACTAACAGCAGCTTTCGGTACGTATCCGGAGATGCCAAAATAGGTCTTAGAACTTTAAAATTTTAATTAGTTTTGGAGTATCAATTTATTGTAATTCTTAATGACATTTCTGTAATGATGGCAGCTAAATTGGTCCATTTTGTAGATAAATGGGAGAAAAGAGAAAATGATAAAGTTTATTAGATTTCGTTTTTTGTCGTCATTTTCAAATTGAATTGCTATTTTATTTGAATACATAGTGAAAAGAATAATGAAAATAAGATATATTTTATAGAAAAATTTGAATCAATAAAAACTTATTTTCATATATTCAAACTTGAGGAATCAATTTATTTTAGAAGTCAAAAAATCATCTGTCGACTGGAATATCGAACCACTTGAACGCTTGTCAAGAGAGAAGTCGGGTGTAAAACCACTGTTTCACTATATCTGCTGCCGGTAAAGTGGTCTTAAAATCCATTGACGTAAATGAAAAATAATTCCATCCCAGCTTTTTTTGGTTTGACCTTTAAGCAAGAAAGCTAAACAAAAAACACATTTAGCTAAATAATTAATTTCCCCTATTTATATGAAATAAATTTAAAGAAACACTGTTTTTCAAAACATTATTTCTTATTAAATGGCGATTAAAACTTTTCACAAGGACAATTAAAGCCAGAATGGTTTACCGGGGAAAATACAATTTTGTTAGCATTTATTTTAATTCACAAACTGGAAATATTTTGAATAAATTCATTGAAATTTTTATAAATGCTTTTGTCTTAAGAAAGAGGATAAATAAATGATACAGGGATTATTAATTATTCATGCTATTTTGTCTACCAAACTGATAAGAATAAATATATTTATTTTGAGCAGAAAAGTAAAATAAATGTCATGATTAAATTACATTTTCAATAAAATTTGAAGAAATAAAAACCTATTTTTACCTGCTTAAGACCTTGGAATTAATTTATTTTATAAAGAAAAAATTCGCCTGTCGACTGGAATATCGGCATAAATTCCACCGACGTAAATTACAAATAATTCCATGGAAGCATTTTTTAGTTGTATCTTCAGCTCGGCAGTTAAACAAAGACACATTTGAGCTCCTTGCATTTAAGTTAAGAATTATTTTAGTTTAATTTAAGAATTTTTTTTTAGTTTTATCATCATCAAGAAATTAAACAAAAAAATAATTGAGCTCCTTGCATTTAAGCTAAGAATTATTATATCCTATTTACAAAAAATGAATTTAAAGAAGAAACACGGTTTTTCACGCAATTATTTCTTATTTATGGCGATTAAAACATTTTACAAAGACACTTAAAGCACCCTCCTGAATGGCTTACCAATGAAAATACAATTTTGTAATCATTTATTTTTATTTACAAACTGGAAATATTTTGAATAAGTTTGTTCAAATGACATCATTTATATAAACGCCTTTGGTCATCAAATTCATAATGCCTTTTATTCATCAAAATCATAAGAATAAATATATTTCATTGAGCAGATGGTGAGATCAATATCGTGATTATAATATATTTTCAATAAAATTTGAAGAAATAAAAACATATTTTCACTTGCTTAAGCTTCAGGAATATATTTTAGAAAAAAAAAAACCTTTGTCGAAAAATATTCACATAAATTCCATTGAGGGAAATAAAAAAATAATACCGTCATAGTTTTTTTTTTCAGTTTTACTTCAACAAAGGGAGTGAAATAAGAACACATTTGAGCTCTTTGCATTTAAATAAAGAATTATTGTCCCCCTATTTACAAGAAATGAAGTTTAAGAAGAAACACATTTTTTCAAGCAATTATTTCTTATATATGACGATATAAACTTTTCACAAAGCCACTTAAAGCCGAATTGGTTAAGCAAGGAAAATAAAATTTTTTAATTATTTATTTGGATTAACAAACTGAAAATATTTTTTAATATATTCGTCAAAATCACGTCAATTATGTAAACGATTTAAGAAAGAGGAAAATTAAATTAGCAAGGATAGTTATTTTTTTTTCATTTTTTCTCACAAATTCATAAGAATAAATATATTTAATTTGAGCAGATAGTGAAATTTATGTCATGATTGAATTCAATAAAATTTAAGGAAATAAAAACTTACTTTAACATTCTTAAACTTCAGAAATCAATTTATCTTAAAAAGTACAAAAAATGGGTGGTCATATTGACATAAAGATATTATTCTATATTTTTATTATTATTATATTCGACCAAGGAGTTAAAATGAAACTTAAATTGATCTCCTTGCATTTAACTAGAAAATTATTGCATTGTATTCAGGAAATAATAATTTAAAGAAATAAAACTGATTTTCAATTTTTGCCTTAAGATCGCGATTAAAAATTTTCACAAGTGTGTTAAAAACAAAATTTTCTGGAGAAAAGTTACATTTTTTGAGCATTTATTTTAATTCATACGATAACTAATAAATTAGTCAAAACAAATACATTTTTGTTCTTTACATAAGCTTCGATACTATAAGCAAAATTGTGTAAGAACAAAAAGCTTTTCACAAACAGATTTATAGAATATGTGCATTTTTATTGCCAAAGCTTTTGATTGAAATTGTAAATATAATTTATTATTTGAAATAGTGTATTTAATAAAATTAATAAAATAATTGTCTTCTGAAATTAAAATCCAATTAAATTTTTCATGTCTACCCCCCCCCCCCACAAAAAAAAAAGAATTGAATGATCAAATGCAATTCAAAAGCAACAAATCTGGTGTCCACGCGGACAGTATAAATAGTATGTATGCAGATAGTATATATGCACACACACACACATATATATACAAGGTTTGCCTTTTATATTTTTACAAACGACGATTAGAAGGCGCTACTGAAATTTGTCTTCAGGATATTCGTAAAATTTACATTTTTTTTTTTAAATCTTGGAATCAGTGGCATCTTAGAAATCGTATGCGTATTTTGTTTACAGTGAGTGAAAAAAGTGGAAATAACTCGTGAAGGTTTCCGTTGGATGATTTTTTAAGATCTTAAGAAAGGCCTCACCCGACAAGAATGCTTAGTATCGCTTCGTGAAACTTTTGGGGATGAAGCACCATCAGAAAAGACTGCTTACAATTAGTTTGCAGAATTTTGTGATGGTCGTACATCCGTCTGTAATGAATCTCGTGAACGACGACCAAAATCTGCAGAGATTCCAAACAACTTCGATGCTGTGCGCAAGTTGATTGAAGAAGATCGGCATGTCACGTATCGTGAGATAAAAGCATCCCTTGGCATATCACAAACTGCAATACATTCGATTTTGCACGAACATTTAGCTGTTAAAAAGATTTGTTCCTGATGGATTCCGCACAATTTGACAAAAGCTCAAAAAGTGGCTCGTGCAAATTGGTCTAAGGAAATGCTAAAAAAATTCAAATTTGGAGCTTCAAAACTTGTATAAAACATCATTACACGTGACGAAACTTGGATATATTCGTATGAGTCGGAAACTAAACAACAATCCACAGTTTAGTTGTTTCCAGATGAAATGAATCCTACGAAAGATGCTCGTTTACGAAGCACTTCCAAGAAAATGATTGCTTGTTTTTTTAGCCTTACTGGACATATCGCAACTATTCCTTTAGAGGATCGAAAAACTGTTAACACTAAATGGTATACAGAATTTTGTTTGCGAAAAGTCATCAACGAAATCAGGAAAAACAACAAAAAGTCCGCATCATTCTTCATTACGACAACGCCAGCTCCCACACAGCACGTGAAATAATTGATTATTTGAAGGATAAAAATATCGAATTAATGTCTCATTGCCCATATTCTCCTGATTTGTCGCTTAAAGACTTTTTCATATTTCCGTTTTCTTGTCAAACAAAGAATGCGTGGCCAGCGATTATCATCACCTCAAGAAGCTGTTGATGCCTTCCAAAACCATGTTTCTGAGACATCAATTTCAGAGCGCAAAAACTGTTTCAAGAATTGGTTTGAACGGATGGAAAAGTGCATAAATCATAAAAGCGATTGCTTTGAAAAGCAATAAAACTGTTTGTTCCCCCCAAAATTCTTTTTCTTTCTACTTTTTGTAGAAACTTAAAAGGCAACCCTCGTATTATTGACAAAATTGGAAGAGAGTATAAATAGAAAATTCTATTTAATTCAAGGCGTATTGGATTATTTTTTAAATACAAAAGAAGCAAAATAACCTATGCAATATTTCAAGTTCTTTATGGTCATTATGAAGAAAACACAGATCTATAAAATTACCTACAAATACCTAGTCTCAGTCACTACCTCTACTATTGTTGCTTCTAAAAATATATATTTAGACATAACTATTTAGAAGACCCGAGTGTAGTTGCGTCTGTTTTGTAATGATATTCTTCGGACGTTGTCTTTTTCATCGAGTCCATTGTCGAAAAATGGAAAAAAAAAGCCATTTAAATTTGATGACCAAATATTAATTTTCAATAAAGTTACAAAGCTAGAGTTTATTCAAATTATACACTTTTATCACGACCTTAGAATTATTGAGAAAGGGTAAAAATGAATCGATGCCATATGATGACGATAAACACATATGAACATGTAGATTAATTTGAACTGTAAAATATATAGAGGATACTGTGGAGGGTTGACAATTTTTTGCAAAAGGATCTTTTATTTTTAAAATAATGAACCCCGAATAAAGTTTTGTATATCATTTTATTCGTTATACAACCAGTCATCCTATCCAGTGTAATATATAAGAAACTGAAAAATGATTGATTTTAATTATGTGAAAATAATGGGTCAAGGCTCCTACTATATGGGATGGGGGTGCTTGGCCCTTTTTGTTTTATATTGAAATATTTGTTAAGGGAAATAAAATCAGTTTTTACAAAGGCAGACTAACTTTATGCTACATGGCTTAATTATTATTAAAAATTATTTGGAGAAATCTGGTGTGTAAACAAATATGCTTAGACGGAATTCAAGGTGCAGGTGCAAAATACCGTTTTAAACACCTACTGTTTTTGCCACTTGACATGCCAACACCCGTTATTACGTAATTTGGCTTCATCTCTTTGTGTCTATCTTGGTGAAATTTGTCTACATACCTTCCTAAAGTTTTTTTTTTTTATCAATGTTATGTTCTTTTGCAGAGAGCCTTGAACACTTAACATTTCTTAAGGCTGCAGCTTTCGTTTTTTCTTATATTTCCCATTCTTTCTATTTACCTACTATAAGTACTACTTAAATGAAGCAGAAGTTCCTATCAACTTTCCAATTTATACTTCATTAAATTTCCTCTTGCTTCAACAGCAATTTCTCACATATACATTTAATCAATTTTAAACATTTTTCCTTGCTATCACCCCATTTTACTGCAGCTTTACAGAATAAATTTACATTATTTTAGAAACATATATATTAATCCTTCGTTAAGCAAAGTGTATAATCAAATTAATTGAAAAACACTTAATTAAAGAACTTTGACCATCTGGTCAACCCTTCCTCACTTTAACTGGGTCAAGCCTCCCCACTTAGCCACTTTTTAAAGTATAGCACATGGTTATGTTAAGCCCAATTTACTGTACAAACTTTATGCCTGGAATGAACGCTCAATATTTCTACATTACTTAAAACATATTTACTTAAATTTCTATGATATATTTTATCTGAGAAAATCTTATAAACTGCTTCTAAAAATACTTTTTAAGCTGAAAACTTTTCACGACTGATTTTCAAGGACTATTCTATGAGCCTTTCAGAAGCTTTGTTTGGCACCTATTGGTAAAACTCTGAATTTCCATTAAATATCAAAACAGAAGGGTGGGTAAAATCTCTTGTATGGTCAACCTTCCCCAGTTTCCCCTACACCGGAATGTCTGATAGATTTGCTATGATACAAAAGAAATATTAACCCCTTGAGGGGCAAGCAAAAATGTCTCTAAATATTGAATTCTCACCGGAATAATCGAAAAGTTATATTTTTAAATAGGGAAAAGCAATTTTTCAACGATTTTCCTCAAAAGTTTAAAATATAAAATTTAGTTAAAATTTTCTGGTGAGAATCTTGTTTAAATTAGGTGGGCTATATTTTATCCCACCGCCCCTCAGGGGGTTAAAGGTGCTGTCATTGGAATTTCCTTATTGTATTTGAAAGGGAAATGCGATACGGAAAATAACTGATATGTGCGAAAAAAAAAAAAAGATCGATACGTGTCTACTGTCAGGTTAATATATGTTAAAACAGCAATACGCTATTTTCATTTAAAACACAGTCAGACATCTATGTGAAAATCTATTTTGAAATAGTCTCAAAGAATATTTATAAAAAAAAACAAATTATCTAAAAATTTAAAATCAAGTTTTCTAAACACATATTCTGTTTATGCTATGGAATACTGTTTTTTTAGGTAGATTTCGTATGAAATACTACTTATTGGCGTCGTTCCTATGTTGGAATTTCTGAAACGTTTTTGCAGATCTACACCGATCATGACCCCTAGAGCCCAAAACCACCCTCAGTAAAAAACTTTATCTATCTATCTATCTATCTATCTATCTATCTATCTATCTATCTATCTATCTATGTATCTATCTATGTGTACATATCACTTTCTTCTGGGCACGATAACTTCCACAATTCTGTACCAATCTCTTCCAAACTGATACATAAAATCAAGGGGCATAAAATCTCGGTCAAGTTCGTTAATGGGCAAAATCGGACCAAGGGGATGGAAATAGGGAGGGGTTTTGTGGAAACCGAATCCTCCCCCCCCCCCCCCCCATAGTGTAATAATTTTTGTACATATCAAATCAGTTTAAAGTTTTTATTACTTCTAAAAATAGGGCCAAGAATTTATGTATCACAGATTTTTGATAAAGTTAAAAATGGGCTCAAGGGGCGCAAAAATAGGGTTTTGGGGAGAAAAAAAATTCATAACTTCGTCAATTCTCAAGATATCAAATCCAATTAATTTTGTCGTGAATCTCCTTAGCATTATCTACAACTTTTATATTCACAAGTTTTTTATAGGACCAATTCGTACCGCAAAAAAAAATTAAAAACGAAAACAAAAAGGGCGTTTGAAGAAGAAAAAAATCCATAACTCCGTCAATTCAAAAGATGTAAAATCCCCATGAATTTATCATATATCCTCTTAATATTGTCTACAACATTTATATGGACAAGTTTGGGATAGGACCAATTCTTACAGCAAAAACAAATTAAAAATACATAGTGGTTGAAGGAAAAAATCATCTTACAAGGGCACCACCAAACATGATGCCCACAGAATTTGATGATTTCAAAGTATGTTGTAGTGGTCATACCACTAATTATTCTCATGAAAGGGTTTCTTCAAATGGGCCTTAGTTTTTGAGAAATTGGGGGTTAAAGTTCAGCGTATATTTCAAATACCCATTAGTGTGACTTTCTGAATGTGAATTCGTGGTGCAGCGGTAGCGTGCGAGCTTACGGACCAAGACATTGCGGGTTCGATTCCACTTCGAGGTATTTTTTTTTTTTTTTTTTGTCTTTTTTACAATTTTTTTACATTTTTTACACGTTAAAAATTTTAAGCAGAATTGGGCATTCTACAGCTTTGAACTTTGATATTTTCTTAATAAATTACATTTAAATTTTCGAATTTTTCATGGCAATTTATTTTTCTCTTCAATTTTTAAACTAATATTTTTATTTACAAAACTAATTTATGCCTAAAACTTTTTTTAAAATTAATTATTATTTACATTTTTTATTTTAAGCACAATTCTGCAATAATGATTTTTCTTTTTTCTATCTTTTTTTTTTAACTTTATGGAATTTTAAAGGAAAATGTATCCTTTTCTTGTGTAAATTATACAAAATAATTTTCAGGTGCAATTTCTCAAACGTATCTAGGATTAGATAATTCAAATAATGCATATCTTCGAAAGAGTTATAAAATATTAAAGCAGTAATGCTTAAATACAAGTTTTTTACCAGTTGTACAAATTTTTAATACTTTGTAAAATACATTTATCTTTAATAAAGTTCAACCGAAACATCCTTTTTCGTTTGCACAAATAAAAAATGACAGATTACATTTAAAAATATTTTTGTATTATAACAAATAAAAACATTCTCTGCGTGATTCATAAAAATTCAACTGGATTGCAAAAATCGTCTGTTAATGAGATAAAATTTACGATACATATAAATATATTTATACATTTTTTAATCGTCTGCTTTGCTTTTCTCGGTAATATTGGAAAAAATAAAAATTTCTTTTCTTGATCTCGTTTAGCTTATTTTTCAGACAAATAAAAGATTTGAAATATTGTTATATATAGGGGAAATTTCGGTATGAAAATTAAAAGAAGGCTACAGATTGTGACAGATTGAATGCTAAAGATTGTGTTATGGAAGGAACCAGTGCTGATGCGGAAAATCCTTGTTTGGAAGAGAAACAAAAAGGCCGAATTACAAATGCATTAAAATATTGCGAGACGTTGTTACAAAATAATGATCTGTTTACAAGTTCTCCACAGGATGAAATATCCGGTGCTTCAATCGTTATGTCTGAAGAATGTCATGGTGCAATTTTAGAAATATTAGAAGATCGATAAATTATTGAGGCCGAGGAATTGATATTGAATGAAGAAGATGAATTTAACAAATTTACAAAGACATAATTTTTTACTTTAGCAAAAAAAAAAAAAAAAAAAAAAAAAAAAAAAAAAAAAAAAAAAATATTCATTATATTTCATTGTTAAAAAAAAAAAATCGAAATCAAACGATTGAATTTTAAATATTTTTTTATAGTGTCCGGGATTTCATGAAGATGGTGAGAACTTTGTACCTGAAGAATTTGCACCTGAACCGCGCGATTATATTCCATTGTGGTACAAAAAGAATGCTGTTGCATTAGCTGAAGCCTGTAATAAATAAGTAAAAAAGTAAATAATAAAAATAAGGAAAAAAGAAAAAAGGGCCCCAGGGTGGGATCGAACCCGCAATGTCCTGGTCCATAAGCTCGCACGCTACCGCTGAGCCATGAATTCACACACAGTAAGTCATACTAATGGGTATTTGAAATATACGCTGAACTTTAACCCCCAATTTCTCTAAAACTAAGGCCCATTTGAAGAAATCCTTTCATCAAAATAATTAGTGCTATAACCCCTACAACATACTTTGAAATCATCAAAATCTGTGCGCATCATGTTTGGTGGTGCCCTTGTTAGTAAGGTTGTATTTAAATCCAAACTGCTCATTTTCTGAATCATTTTTTAATTCATTTTTGCTCTCAAAGTCTTCCAATTGGTGCCTTTTCTTACTCAGAAACTATATAGTGTACCGTAATGATAAATTTTATGATAGAGGCGGAATATATTTTAAAACATGCTGTCAAAGTGGGCCTTTTGAACCGAATTTCCCGAAGCGGATTGTGTTGGAAAAATCATCGTATTAAGGGAGTATTCAAATCCAAACTCCTTATTTTCTGACTCATTTTTAAATTTATTTTTGCTCTCAAACGCATCCATTTGGTAGATTCGCTTATTCAGAAACTATATAATGTACCGTAATGATCGATTTTTTGACAGAGGCAGAATATATTTCAAAAAATGATGCCAAAGTGGGCATTTTGAACGGAATTTCCCGAAGCGATTGTGTCAGAAACGAAAAATATTGTCTTACTGAGAAAATAATTATTTATATATCAAGTTTTAATTAATTGAACAAAAATTAAAAACGCAGGTCGCTTATAAATCTCTTGAAAAATCACGTCAATAAATTTCATATTTTTCCTATTAAAAATGAATCTGGAGTTATGCCAGAAACTTTCGAGTTGTTGAGCATGGAAAAGTATTTTTTTGAATACCGCCCTAACACAATTCCGATAAAACCAGTTATTATATAAAAATGAAATAAAAACTCGTCAAAAGCGGCCAGATAAAATTGTTAAAGTGGGTTTATCTCTAATCATGATTTGGTTTTTGTTTGTGAAATTAGTATACTTAATTTCGAAATCTACCTCCGCCTGTAGGCCGGGCCGGGAGGGATTTTATTTTATTTTGTATTATTTTATAATGTTAGAAACTCGAATTAAATTCTGCCCCTTTTTATAGAAGGCCGTAAGTTGTATCTTTAAAAATGGATTTAAATACTATAACATATACATTTGAAAGCAGTGTCCATAAACTAAGAACATAATGTATATATATTTTGAAAAGGTTGTTGACAACGTGTTACATTGCTCAATTTCTAGTGGGTTATATGAAACAAAACACTTGAGTGAGGAGTTATTTATTTACTTTTTATTTGAAAAAGAGAACTGAAAATTAAGTAGATTTCTTTTAAATATTTAATTAATGTTCCGGTGCAACGACTTTATGATTTATAAAATTAAAGAAATCAACAAATCTATATTTACATCAACGATGATGAAAGTTTGAATATTTTTTACATCAATTGTCTCTTTAGATAAAATTGAACATTTAGATTTAATTTTTGGATATCTTATATTCATTGTTTCTAAGAATAATTAAAAATTATTTGAACTGTTACCTTTTAATGCCCATAATGTTTTTTAAAAGTTAGACATAGAAATATAGCATGGCATTTTCAGACGAGATTTAAATCCAAATTGTACAATTATCACAATAAAAACAAAGTATTTTTTAAAATAAAAAGAGAAAAATTGTTACATTTCTAATCTTAGTGATAGTTTTAAAATTTGTGTATTGATTAAATGGCAAAATAGACTTTATGATTTATGTACTATTGACTGTATAGTTTTGTAACATTTTTCTGCCTCTATTTCTTTATAAATTACATAATATTATTACGAAACATTTACTTTTAAAATTATCTTAATATAAAGTCCTTAATATTTAATTTGTAATAAAATAGCAGCACTTTGGATATGTTTGCAATTTGGCCAGTGACCTAATAACGCAGCAAAACAACCGTTGTATTACTGGCTCAACGTGAAATTTGATCGGTATTAGAAAGATTGATTACTTTTGAACACCGCATGCTATTGGCATGTGCACAGTTATGTAAGTGCACTCTAAAACCATGGTGTCGAATGTTCGTTTACAGGGTAGTTACTAAGTAAAATAGTTCCCTCTTAAGGTACCAACCATAAATGTAACTATATTCAAATTAATCACAATAGATGTCCGAGGGGTACCTTCTTCGCAAAACGACAATATTATTGAGTCGGCTTTACAATATAATTTTGAGTTGCACCCATAAAATATCATAAATGATTTTTAGGGTTCACTACTGAAAAAATAAAAACAGAACCATTATAAGATCAATCCTGTGTCTATCTGCCCGTCTATCACAGCCATTTTACTATAGAATGTGAAATGTGTAAATTGGCTGAAGCAATAAAGGCTATTGACCACATATTTAGATCATTAACGATTTACAAGTATATTTAGGAATAACGTAGGGGGACTAATAAGGTTATTTAAAAAATACATTTTTTACACGACTGCCAAGAAGGCTTATGTGTTTCACGCGTATCTGGGTATGTGGATTTTTTATACCCTCGAAACACCCCAACTGCTGGATGGATTTTAATGAATGAGGTCTCTATGGTTCGTCTTAATCGTCGAATGGTTATAGGCTAGGCTTTGTTTTTATAAATTCAAAATGGCGGCCATAAAATACAGAATGGCGGTAGAGACAAAAAAACTTTTACTCACCATATTGAGTGGCATATCACTGGTTAGTTCTTTGAAAATGAAGACGATGTTTCATTGACTATTTTACAGTCAGAACCCACGTTTAAACATTACACAACCCGCAAGTTGTTTAGGTAGTATCTCTAGCTTTACTACAACTATAATATTCATAGACATACATTGCCGTCATCAAAACAGTGTTTATAGATAGGAACTAATAATTAAACACAACTTAAAAGTCATCAATACGAGTAAGTAAAAAAAAAATAGGTAAGTAAAGTATCATAAAAAATAGTTTCACATTGATGAGAAATAATTAATTAGTTCGCTTTTTACGCAGTCGGGTTTTTTTTATTTTTTAAATTTAATTTTTATTTTCGTTGTATATCGTATGGGGTATGGTGTGAAAACTTTCGTAACACCGAACTCTGCCTTATTTCTTTTATTTTTAGGTATTATAATTTCGGTGATAACGTCGAAAATGTAATGCAAAAGTATCCCTCTACATCCGAATCTACTGAAACAAAAATTATGAAAAAATAGGTGTAATAATAGTTGGTTTAAGCCTTTCATGAAAACTACAGCGATTAACCTAGGTCACATAATTTTTGAGAAAATCGCATTTTTCTGTTACACACTAATTTCGATTTGCGAGCGTGAAGCAAAAGCATTTAGCAGCGCAGGCGGTGCCTATCTTCGCAGAATTATAAAAGGATTGTTTTAAAAATTTCGAAAAAAATTCTTGTTAATTACCTGAGACATTAACTCTTAAAGATACTGACTGTTTGGACACACCTAAAGTCTCGGACAGCGTACTCTATGCGTCCTGGGCTTTTAAAGCCTAGATAACAAATTTTAATGATTTATTAGGGCAATACAATGTCCAGTGGTAATATAAAAGCGAAAAACGTGAAACTGTTAAATTAGACTATTTTAATTATAATTAATCACATAATTGGTGTAGGATTCGTAGCTAGTTTCCATAGTGTGGCGCTCTGAGTACGTCGAACTGGGTCTTTAAAGGGTAGTTAAAAACCTATCTGGAAAAACACGTCATGGACAAAACGACGACCTCCATCGAAGCGCGTTTAGCATAATGCCATGTTTAAACTTTGAACAAGAGATTTGTTTAAAACACACTGTAAAAGGAAAAAATTATTACTACGCTGAATTTGGGTTTATGACACGCAAATTATGTTTAAATAGGGACTTTTTTTTCGTTAGTTCAGCATAAACAAAAATCATCGATTAAGTTCATCATAAACAGATAAAGACAACATTAAATAAATAAAATCCCTGCCGGCCCGGCCTACAGGCAGAGGTAGATTTCGAAGTTAAGTATACTAATTTCACCAACAAAAACTAAATCATTATTAGATATAAATCCACTTTAACAGTTTTATCCGTCTGCTTTTGACGAGTTTTTATTTCCTTTTTATAAAATAGATGCTTTTATCAGAATCATGTTAAGCTGATATTAAAAAAATATTTTTCCATACTCAACAACACGAAATTTTCTGGCACATTTTCAGATTAATTTTTAATAAAAAAAAAAAATTATATATCTGAAACATGCTGACGTGATTTTTGAAAAGATTTATAAGCGACCTGTGTTTTTATTTTTCTTTCAATTAATTAAAACTTGATTAATAAACAATTATTTTCTCAGTAGGGCAATATTTTTCGTTTCTAACACAATCGGTTCGGGAAATTCTGTTCAAAATGCCCACTTTGACATCATTTTTTGAAATATATTCTACCTCTATCAAAAAAAACGATCATTACTGTACATTATATAGTTTCTGAATAAGAGAATCTAGCAATTGGATGCGTTTGAGAGCAAAAATGGATTTAAAAATGAGTAAGAAAATAGACAGTTTGGATTTGATTACACCCTTACTTAGATGATTTCTTTTTTCAACCGCTATGTATTTTTAATTTGTTTTTTCTGTAAGAATTGGTCCTATCCAAAACTTGTCTATCTAGATGTTGTAGACAATATTAAGAAGATATATGATAAATTTATGTTGATTTTATATCTTTTGAATTGACGGAGTTATGAATTTTTTACTTCTTCAATCCCTCTTTTTGTTTTCGTTTTTAATTTTTTTTGCGGTACGAATTGGTCCTATCAAAAACTTGTGAATATAAAAGTTGTAGATAATATTAAGGAGATTTATAATAAAATTAATTGGAATTGATAACTTGAGAATTGACGAAGTAAGGCATTTTTTTTCTCCCAAAAACCCTATTTTTTGCGCCCCTTGAGCCTATTTTAAATTTTATCAAAAATCTGTGATGCATGAATTTTTGGCGCTATTTTTAGAAGTAATAAAAACTTTAAACTGGTTTGATATGTACAAAAATTAAGAAGTTATGGGGTTTTTTTCGGTTTTCACAAAACCCCTCCCTATTTCCATCCCCTTTGTCAGATTTTGCCCATTAACGAACTTGACCGAGATTTTATGTCCCTTGATTTTATGTATCAGTTTGGAAGAGACTTGTGCAGAATTGCGGAAGTTATCGTGTCCAGAAGAAAGTGATAACACAATTGCTTCGGGAAATTCTGTTCAAAATGCCCACTTTGACATAATTTTTTGAAATATATTCTGCCTCTATCAAAAAATCTATCATTGCGGTACATTATATAGTTTCTGAATAAACGAATCTACCAATTAAATGCGTTTGAGAGCAAAAATGAATTTAAAAATGAGTCAGAAAATAAGCAGTTTGGATTTGAGTGCATCCTTAATGCAATGATTTTCCCAACACAATCCGCTTCGGGAAATTCGGTTCAAAATGCCCACTTTAACAGCATTTTTAAAAGTATATTCTGCCTCTATCGAAACATCGACCCTTACGGTACATTATATAGTTTCTGAGTAAGAAAACGTACCAACTGGAAGCCTTTGAGAGCAAAAATGAATTGTAAAATGTGTCAGAAAATACGCAGTTTGGATTTGAATACACCCTTACTTAGATGATTTTTTTCTTCAACCGCTATGTATTTTTAATTTGTTTTTGCTGTAAGAATTGGTCCTATCCAAAACTTGTCTATATAGATGTTGTAGACAATATTAAGAAGATATATGATAAATTCATGGGGATTTTATATCTTTTGAATTGACGGAGTTATGGATTTTTTACTTCTTCAACCCCCCTTTTTGTTTTCGTTTTTAATTTTTTTTGCGGTACGAATTGGTCCTATCAAAAACATGTGAATATAAAAGTTGTAGATAATATTATGGAGATTTATAATAAAATTAATTGGAATTGATATCTTGAGAATTGACGAAGTTATGAATTTTTTTCTCCCAAAAACCCTATATTTTGCGCCCCTTGAGCCCATTTTTAACTTTATCAAAAATCTGTGATACATAAAATTTTGGCCCTATTTTTAGAAGTAATAAAAACTTTAAACTGATTTGATATGTACAAAAATTAAGAAGTTATGGGGGGTTTTCTGTTTTCACAAAACCCCTCCCTATTTCCATCCCCTTGGTCCGATTTTGCCCATTAACGAACTTGACCGAGATTTTATGCCCTTTGATTTTATGTATCAGTTTGGAAGAGATTGGTGCAGAATTACGAAAGTTATCGTGTCCAGAAGAAAGTGATATATATAGATAGATAGATAGATAGATAGATAGATATATATATAAATTTTTTTACTGAGGGTGGTTTTGGGTTCCAGGAGTCATGATCGGTGTAGATCTGCAAAAATTTTTCAGAAATTCCAACATAGGAACGATCCCAATAGGTAGTATTTCATACGAAATCTACCTAAAAAGGGAGTTATACAGAATAGCAGTATTTCATACTATTTAGGTTTCATATCACTCTGAACTTTTATGGTATATCCATTTATATTTTCTTGTATATACAGCTATATCCTACCCTACGTTGTATAGTTTTTTAAAAGTCTTATTATTCTCCTAGCAATGATTTACTTGTAATATTACAGTTAATAATTAATACATTTATTGTTCAGAATCCTCTGTGTGCGAGTAATACACACACTTGACTCTGTCTTTTATATCAGGTCAATATTGAAATGTAAAATTCATTGTTTAGAGATAGTAAAATGAATAAATAATTTTGAATTGAAAATTTAAATCTTAATCTATCATATTTGAATTTCATTAAAATATTTTAAATGAATCTCATGTAAGGCGCTTTAACTAATATTCTAGATATCGTGATTAAATCATACAGATGATCGAATATTATATTACTTCGAATCAATACCCCATTCACTATTTTAGTTCTTTACGTAAATTTAATCCCTTACAAATGCGTCCCAGTACATTTAAATAATATATTAAAATATTCAATCTATTTGCGAGTTACAGTTTATTAGTTACATTACATATAATACATAAAGCTATTTTAAATCTAGGCAATGAACGAAGAAAATTGTTAACTTTTGCTTAAATATTATCAAAATTTGCAAGATTAAACAAAAGTTTACTTAAATAGTGTATGCAAAATAGTTAGCGTCGTCAAGTTAGTTGACATATATATTGATAAGTTTTATTGCTATCTGTTCTTAGTGCTAGTTGGAGAGATACGTCGTTACTACTTAATTTTAAGTTATTTATATTATATAGAAATGAAATTATTCCATTTTAATGCTTATTATGCACTTTGGAAATGCATATCATATCCCACATTACATTTTCATGGAAAATAAACAGTTAGTTTTCATAAATTTATTTTCTCTACTAGGATATTCTTTGAAGTAACCTTTTAAAACTTTGGAAATATTTGCATCTGTATTCGCAAGTTTGTATTAATAGCATGTTAAATTAACAATAATTAATTATATGTCTTTTAATTCAGATAAGTTAAAAAAAATCCTTTTAACTTAGTTGGAAAACTTTCGTATCATTTTATTTATTTTGCGACAAATAAGGCTGTATAAGGAAATTACGTATCAGTCGTTCAATGAAGTTCCATTTACTGTGGTTCAGTATTTTTAACTGTATCACATGACACTGCAAAAGTTACCGTCAATTTTTTAATGAATTTTGTTATACGTGTTTGCCAAGGTAGCTTAAGTGGAAGATCACTCGCAATTTAAGCCATTTGATACATGCATTGCTCGATATTTTTTTTTAATCATTATACGTCACAAAAGTAACGAAATCGGATTCACTTCTCATATTATTGAAGTGATGTCTTCTGGCATTCATTTGAAGAAACATAACATTTACAATTTATGTAGTAAGTAAAATTGATTACATGCAAATGCATCACAGAAAAAGAAATTTTCTAATATGTTAATTCATCGAAAAATAATTCAATTATACGTCAAATTCTGTTCGTGTTAAATATTTTTTATTGTAACAAAAATGAGAACGTGCGTTATCTACGAGGGCTGTTCAATAAAGAACAATCATATTTTTTTATTATAATACTTTATTGCATACAAATTTACTTTTATGTTTCACTGTTAGCTTAATGTGTAATGAATACGTAGTGGAAATTTTGCTTTCAACTGAAGAAATCGCCAGACGAAGTGTGTTATTACATTAGGGGATTCATGTCATGCTCATTTAACATGATCTGCAATTTCGAACAACCTCCACGTGAACGTCCTGTTGTTCGTGTAAGATGAGTGTCGCAATACAAGGCGCACAATCACGTCTCACATTCACTTTTCTGTTACCAACGTGTGTGTGGCACGCCATTATAATTGCAATATTTTAAACGTTTTTCATATCTAACGATCTTCTTTGACAATAATAGCGACGGTATTACTGGGTCTCCCAAAATGACCGATGATTTTAAAATTCAATAACTTGCAAATGCTGACAGATGTTTAAAAAATTCTTGTAGGATGATTATTTATAATGCCAGGCATTTTTACTGTGATTCTTTATTTTAATTCGAATTTCAAACAATAGATGCCGCTGAGAGCATTAGCGCTGAATCCAGACCCGATTTTTGGTACTTCGGGATCCATTCAATACATATTAATCTCCTTTTTTCATATAAAAGAAGAGAGAGGCCGAAACATCGAGCCTGGATTTAACGATTATTGCTTTCAGCGCCATCTATCGATGTTATTTGTAACTAAAACTGAGAATTGCAACGTACAATCTCCTGACATCTTACATAACACTCCTGCAAGAATTTTTTTAAATATCTGTCACCGTTTGCAAATTATTGGATTTTTAAATCATCGGTCATTTTTGGGACACCCGGTATGTTGACTTCTGTAAGTTGAGTTGCAGGAACTCCGAGTCCACCTGCCTTTGAATATGGTTGTCTTTCTCTTTCTTAAACATGTCAAAACATCATCTAACTGTTCTACAGGGAAGAACAGACTACCCACATGAATCCTATAGTATACTCTTAGACTGACGATTTATTCTGGTGAAAGCAAAATTTCTAGCAGCCAAGAGCACACCTTCTGATTGCGTGTTGCGTTCATTGTTTCCGTAGGCGATACTGCAATTATTGTAGCGTTCTTGAGTGCCAATAACGTACTACTGAAAATAAATGACGATTTATTCTGGTGAAAGCAAAATTTCTAGCAGCCAAGAGCACACCTTCTGATTGCGTGTTGCGTCCATTGTATCTGTAGGCGATAGTGCAATTACTTTAACGTTCATGTGTGGCAATAACGTACTACTGAAAATAAATGAATAAAACAATTACCACGTATTCATAACACAATAAGCTAACAACGAAAGCTAAAAGTAAATTTGTGGGCAATGGAGTATGCCAATAAAAAATTATGATCATTCATTTGTGAAACGCCATCATACATAACTATGGACAATTAAATTTTTTAAACACTCCGGAGAAATTTCCTTACGTGTCATAGGTTCGTCTTCATTGATCTAGAGATTTGCTATTTTGGCCGATTGTCATCTTATGCTTTAAGGGGTCTCGGGTCTCTTAAATCTTCAAAATTTTAATTTTTTTAGATGTTATTATCCTATCTTTTCTGAACATTTTGATATAATTGTTTCCTTGAAATCCCCAATAGAACGGAAGTTATGACTCTTAGAATTATACCCGCTGAATAGCTGAAGCGGCGTTTCCGAAACTTTGAAGTCATATTTCTCCAAATGACGTTTTTGGGCATAACGTGGACGATCTCTCAAACTTCTTAACATGTTTTCATGAAATTTTAAAACATATGTTTCATGTTAGACTACATAAAGAGAACCTAAAATTTCCTTTTTATTGTTGAAAAAGATATTTTTTAGGTGATTATACTATTGAAAGTTTCAAAATTTTGTAGTAGCTAAATACAATTTTGTATTAAAAGTATAAAAATGATTTACATATAAATTTATTCAAGTTCAGGGTAATTATTATAATCTGAAGTATAAGCAGGCACTAAAAGTTTTATTCTAGTTGCAATATTTATTTTGTAATCTTGCGCTTAAGCTGTCATACCAATTTTCTGCTTTTGAAATGTCTATAGTAACCTAAATAAATCTCAGCAGCTTGATCAGGGACCCGACGCTACCTCTCAGACTCTGGTAGAGAGTCGGGAGGAGTGGATGTGGTCTACCCCTCGGGATTGCACTAACACTCTAAAGCGAAAGCTGAGTTCCCGAGGTGGTCATCGCTGTCATCGCTGACAGTTTGGAGCCATCTATAAATTCTAATTCTGAATTCTGCATTTTTTTAAATACACGAAATGAAAGAACATACTTATATATTTCATTCCAATAAAAATTGTGTTTTAAATCAAACACATTTTAAGCTATTAAATGTTGAAAATGTTTTTTTTTTTCTTTTTATTCCAATTTTAAGTGTCCTGAGACTCCTTAATTTGCAGTTTCACGTAAAATGGCCTAAAAATAATGCAAAATTATTGTTTATCACGAATAAGTCTCGATGTTTTCTAAAAATTACTTTCGACGAGATTTCATCTGCAGAAAAGCTTTCTCTCGGTGACGTTTGTTTAACAGTGGAAGAGAGACATATATAAACATGTATTAAGAAATATTTTATATTTCAGTCTTTGTGCTTATATGCTTTTACATCTATGCCACAATGGATGCTAACTGAAATCAATACTGCAATAGATTAGCCTATTATATGCAATCAGATAATGTACACTCACCGTTAACTCCGCTAATCAGTAGTTTATAGAATAAAACTTAGATCAAAGGGTGTAGGTAGTATGCCTTCCTAAATAAATCCTGTAAAGCATGTGTGGCTATCTTTAAGAGATTGTACTACTATCTATTTTTAGGACGTTTTAGGCGATGGGAAATTTTTAAGTGATTAGTAGAATTTCGTTATCGAAAGCTGTGTGAGAATATTATTATTATCATTATAAAGAAACAATGTCATATAATTACTGGAGTTTGTAAAAAAAACATGTACCTTTTAAATCAATATTTACAATGTATGTAATTTTACATTAAATGTGTCTCATACCTTTTAAAATCTCCGTCGCCAGTGCAAAATAGATGTAATTTTAAGTTCTCATAACTTTATAAATTCTTATTAAAATTACATTTTTATGTAATATATTTGAGCAATATTTAAGGCTTTATAAAATTTAAAATAAACACGTATAAGTAGAGTGAATATTGCAAATTTTTTAACGTGGTACTTCGCAATCCGCAAGATATCTTAATTTACAATAGATATATAAACATAACAATTATGTAAAAATGAGCTTTAATCTACATTTTATAGAATGAATTAAATTTATTGAGATAAGTAAATATTTTCATTATTTTTTAACATTATTTTTTTTCTTTTTTTTTCATTATTCAAATTAAATTGAATTTTTAAAATAGCTTCTGTCAAGGAATTTATATACCATTAATTCATTCCAGTGGAGCTTAATGTTAATTTTAACATATGTTTTATGTTGATTCAAATTGAGGTTATCGTATGGATAGTGGCATACCATGTGAAAAAAATGCAATATTAATTTATTTTTTATTATATTATATTAAAAGTGTTTATTTTTATATTTTATAAAGCCTTAAATATAGCTTAAATATATTACAAAGTTTATTTAATTTCTATAAGTATTTAAGAGGTCTCATAACTCTTAAAATCGGAATAAATGAAAAAAAGACCATTTTCAATATTTAATATCTTAAAATGTATAGGATTCTAAAACACAATTTTTATTGGGATGAAAGATATAAGTATTTTCTTTCATTCCATATATTTAAGAAATTGCAAGATGCAGAATTAGCATATTTACGGGCTGGGGGTCCAAACTGTCAGACATCTGACGATCAGAAAATTGCAAAATAAATATTGCAACTAGAAAGAAAATTTTTGTGCCTACTTATACTTCAGATCGCAGTAAATACCCTGAACCTAAATAAATTTGCATTTAAAGCATTTTTATATTTTTAATATAAAGTTGAATTTATCTAATACAAAATTATTAAAATTTTCAACGGTATACTTATCTGAAAAAAATATTTTTTTGAACAATAAAAACAAAATTTTAGGTCCAGTTTATGCAGTCTAACATAAAACAAGTGTTTTGAAAATTTCATGAAACAATATTCAGAAGTTTTTCAGATATCTTGCGCGTTATGCCCAAAAACGTCATTTGGAGAAAATTGATTTCGAAGTTTCGAAATGCCGGTTCAGCTTTTGAGCGGGTATAATTCTAAAAGCAATAACAGCTGATGTGATACGATAAGATCGAAAATAACTTCTTAAAAACACGATAAACCCATTACAAACTGACTGAGTCAGTCTTGCTCTTGCTTTTAAAGTAGAAGCTTCTTTGCACATAATGAAGGAATTTTGAGTTCTTTCTAAAGGTCTTTCGCATTTCTGAATTTTTTGTGTGCGTTTTTAATTTATTTTTATCATATGTGATATTAGTTATATTACAAGAATGGAGTTATTTAAATAGATGAATAATAATTATTTTCGCAGCGAAAGTATTTGAGCGGCTTATTGTACAGGGCGTTTTATAAAAGATGGGCAAAACTTTAAGAGCTGATAGTACACTGCAAAAAAAATCTGTGAAGTTACTAAAGTTTTTCAAGGAAACTGGGATTCCTAGAACTTTTCATGTAACGGCAACAACAAAATTGCATGCAACAGACACACTTTTGCGCCGAAAATCAAAAAATCTGTAAGGTTACTAAGAATTTTTTTGGAAACTGGGATTCCGAGAACTTTTCATGTAACTGCAGCCAGGGTTACAAATAAAAGTTTAGTAAGATTACTGAAATTTTAGCAGATTCATTTGTAATGTTACAGATTTTTGTAGCTTTACAAAAACTAGTTTTGTAGATTTGCAGCTTTTTACGTACAGTTACAGGTGAAAGTTTAGTAAGCATGTAATTTTACATCTGTAGAACTACAGATTTTTACAGTGTACACACAACCAGTTTTCATGAAAGAATGCATGATCGGGAAAAAAACCGCAAAGGTTCTGACGCATTTGGAATCTTGGTCCATGCAAATGTTAAAGCTCCATTCCTGATGCGAGTTATGTGAAGAAGAACTACAATAATAGCAAGTAAATGTGATATATAAAAGAAGAACGCGTAAGCAAAATTTCGCTTCGTTTAATTTAGAAAAGCAGCTGATTCGAATGCGCATCTGTAAATCGCGATAAGAACGTATAGGAAGATGTTGCTCTTTACAAATAGGTAAAAGTCTGATATGCATTTTATTTATGGAACTACAAAGAGAAATAGATCAGAAGATCAACGAGTGTACGGGGAGCGGTTATATATCTTGCTTTTGACACTTAATCGTTCTTTTTGAGTTTTTACCTCGTGTAACATCACCCCATTCGGCGACCTCTGGCATCTTCGTGTTTTATTTCCGACCATGCATTCTTTGGTGATAGTTGTTTGTTTGGATGTGTACTTTCACGTCTTAAAGTTTTGCCATATTTTATGAAACACTCTGTATCTTGTCCAATACGGCTTCGCAAGTTACATGTGTAAAGTAACTATGATTGCTTTTTATGATTTAACCTCACAGTAGTACATATCTAGATCTACCTTTTTAAAAATTTAAGTACTTATTCAGAATTTAAATAAGATGAGTTATACAAAACAGTTTTCATAACAATTGTAAGGATACACTTTAGAAATAATTTAATTTCGGAAGCGAAGTATTGAAATTAATGTACATGGTACAAGTGCCTTGAGCATGATCGATGGCATTCCAGTAAATTAATTTTCTCTGCATCATGCGATAACATTTTGAGATCGATATAGTTATACATTTCTCAAAAACTTATTAGAAAGGATAAAACATATAATTAAATACTCTGCTTTATACATTCAGTAATATATTAAAAATTTTAAAGATTTACGACTTATTTTTTTTTTACTTTTTTTTAACATCTTTCATTCTCATACTCATATGAGGCTTATAAATAAGATTATAATGTTAACTTAAATTCATAAATTCTCATTCTTTCTGAAATAACTTAAGTGATATTAATCATGTTTCATCCCTAAAATCTAACGTTTCAACGTAACAGCCTTAATGCTATTTTAATGAGAAATGTATGTATAAATGACGCAGATTAGCTTTCTAGAATTAACTTAAAACTGAGAGAAGAAAGAAGGCAGCTGCGATATGTTGATAATAGCTACGACAAAAACATATTATTATGATATATTGTATATTTTTGTAATAGTCATAACTCTGTAAAATAACTGCGAAATATACTTTCAAACTTTGCAATTACGCTGAGTTATAGCCTAAAATTGACTGTTGAAACAAATGTATATTTGGGTCATTCTGAGAATTTTGACTTACAAAAATCAGACTATGTTTCATTTTATTTTTATTCCTAACTAGCAGATCTACCGGCTTTGCCCCTGTCAAATATGGAAGCTTACAGGTAAAATAAAGTAAAATGAAATGCATAATAAATAAAGTACACGATACAAGCATTAATAAACTAAATTTTCAGGCTATATTTTATCAATTTGATATCTAAGATAGTGAATGTATACTTTTTCATGATTTCAATTTTATCTAGCATGTGGATAATATATTTAGAATTAGGAATATTAAATTTATACACTTTACATATTTAGTTTGCTGGGAGGAAATTTATTTATTTATTTCTTTTTTTACCGACCAGGATTATTCGAAACACTTCTGTGGTTTCAAAATAAAAAATTTCTATTACAGTTAAATCTGCACCTTTTAATGAGCACGTAGAAAGAGTCTTCAGAGTTCAGTCATCTATGCATTTCTTGCTTTAGAATATTTTTATAATTTGTATTCAAGTCATAAATTCTACTTCTTTCAGACTTTTAAAATAAAATTAGCATTTTCCGAAAATAAAAGAAATATACAAAATTTGTGCAAAACAAACTTTACTTTAAAAAAAAAAAAAGAAAAAAAAAGGGGGGGGGGGCTCGTTATTACCATTAAATTTATTTTTACACCTTTTGAAAATTTAAACAATGGTATATCTAATAAACTCTAATTATGAATATTATTATTATAATTATTTAGAAAAAAGGAACTTTAAAATACATTTTAACTTGAATTATTTGGTACGGATAAAAAGAAAAGCTTAAATACATTGGACATTTCTTCAAATACAAAATTTTAATCAACCATACTTTCAGAAAATTACTGCGCATTCAAGTTTCATATCTCTTGCATGCAAAAACAAATAATCTGTACCAGACCATCTGCTTGAAAATCGTCTGCCCACAAAAAAATAAACATGAGAAGACGCGGGAAATAAATAGTTCAGTGTTTTTAGAACATCACCTTCACCACGTCTACAACACTTTAAGATAAGGAAATGACCATTTTAGGATACACGGATATTAATAGAACGCCTATGTAAGTTTTATTTAATTTAAATATTTTATTCCTGATTTGTACATATGAGTTAAATAGTTTTATGTTATATCTGTAAGAGACTGATCTTTAACTGGTACTAGCGATATTTTCAAATTCGATAACTGTAAAGAAAAATATCTTAATCTGCCATCGCTTGAAAAAAAAAAAAAAAACTGCGCAGAGACTGTGCATGCTTACATTCATACTGGAATTAATATAAACATTAATTTACTCTTACTTGAGATTGAAAATGTATGGAACGACAATGATTTGGAATTATTTTATCGGATTCTTACTATTTTTTTATTACTAACACTTATAGTTATTATTATTTTGGGGTTAAATATGATGTTCGATTATCATGAGATTACGAAACTGTTTCAGATTAGAAATTAACATTATACTGAGAAACTGTATTTTTACATATTACAGTAGTGAAACATTTGAAAGAATTTTCTTTTAGTGCTAATAATATTTTAAATTATCCTTCAAAGTCCTAAATCTTCAGACCAATGTTTTCAGATTTAACATTTGCCGAAATTATGAAATAATAGAAATTCCTTATACCATATCGAAATATTTTTGAGATATTGTTAAATCTAATAATGCATTTAATTTATCTATTGAGTTTGCTGTTGTTTAATAGTACAATTATAAATACTAATTATTATTTTTAGTGTTTTTCAAATTGGTATATTTATTTTTTTTAATTGTATGTAAGCATTTTTTCTGTTTGTGATTTTAATCAAACATTTAATTATAGACATTCTGAATCGGTTATTAAATTTTCTTCTATTGTAAATTCATTTTCTACGTTTATGATACGCGTAATTATTGGCACTAAAAAGTAAAATATGATATTTAAGCTTTGAAACAAAGTGTTTTTCATGCCTGATGGGAAGTTATAGATGAAACTGCTTTGTATATATTTTTAAAAAGTTCATATAATACAGGATACATAATATAGGACACAAGTTGAAAAGTGCTTATGACTTCGGTTTGTCTCTCTGTCTGTCCGTCTAGCAGTCTGTCCGCACTCTAACTCTCGAAAATATACTCGGATTGCCC
Organism: Maratus speciosus; assembly: GCA_963932465.1. NCBI lineage: Eukaryota > Metazoa > Arthropoda > Arachnida > Araneae > Salticidae > Maratus > Maratus speciosus. The sequence continues at coordinate 314,889,978 of OZ010792.1, forward strand.
TGAAATTTTTGTATGTTATTGACGTTTACCATAGCACGGTACCTATTTGTAATGAAGTTTGTAGCATGCTTTGTTCATTTACAGGGACAGCCAAATTTTTTCCGTTACATTACAGCCTATGGGAAAAAATCGTTTCAAATGATTTTTTTATGATTTTACGCACGCTTTCAAACAGAATAAAATTTATATGCATTTATGAAGTGCACTAAAATATGTATTCGGTTGACTATGCGATGCAAAAAATAGTTATTGTTCATTTACAGGGCTAAAAAAGGAATTCAAATACATAATGATATAGGGGTGGAGGGAATTGTTTGCGGCATACTTTAATTATGTTAATCTATTTCATATATAATGAAATTGATATATGTCGTTGAAGTTTACATACTATAAATTATTTCATGTATAATAAGAATAATACGTATGTAGCATTTACAGGGACACACAAAATATTTCAGATACTATATTGTATCCGAAGTACTGTTCATTAGCGATGATTGCTGGAAATGTATTTTTAATTATGATATGCGCTTTTATGATTCACTATATTTATGCATAGTATATGGTGTATATAAATTCTATAATTCCTATACAAGGCTACACAAAAGTATTCGTAAGGATTACTGGGTATGGGCGCAAATTGCTTAAAGGTTGTTTTTAAATGAGATATGCTTTTTTTGCTGAACTGCATTTAATTTACCAAGAAATGTTTGTAGAATATAGATAAAATGATATACAGGGTCACGTAAAGAATTGGATACATGGCTGTCTATAAATTATAATTTCTGGAAATGTGATTTCATCAGTTTTAAGAGTGTCTTAGTTTGAATTAAATTTTAACTAAATAGTGGCGTGTAATAAAGATTCTAGGTAAACTACAGGGTTGTACAAAAGTATTCAAGTATGTTTCCATACATTAGTATAAATTGCTGAAAAAGAATTTCAACCTGTTAGGCGTTTTCTTGCTAAACTAGATTTTCCCATTATATAGTATATACACACTTAAAAAAATGGGAAGTCAAAATTGAGTAAAAAGTACTAAATTTTAAATGCGTCACATACTCAAAATAGCTCCGATCCAAATGTACTCAAAGTTGAGAAACACATGTACTCATTTTTTATTCATTGGTTGTGATCAAATATGAATCGTTATGTACTGCCCCCACCCCCCCCCCCCCAAAAAAAAAAGAAAAACCTAAAATTTAAAGTAAAAATGTACTGACATTTATTTCCCGTTCAAAGTTCTTAACAAGAAAGGTTTAATTGATTATTTATTAAGAAAAATAGCAAAATTCTTAACAAGATACTCAAATCGAATATTTTTATGACAAGAGCATTATTTCCAAGCACTTTTAAATTATTTTTAAAATGCTGTGCATAATTTAATATTTACATTAATAAACATCATTTATACCTCCATAAATGAAATGAACCATTACAGGGTACAAAACTATTCGTTTGTTTGGGTTTGATAACATGTGATGTTTCAAAATAGAGAAAGCATGGGTTCATTTTTTATCAAAAATATTCAATTCGATATGAGTACGTCGGTTTACTTATTTTTGAGTACTTCATTTTTCTCAGTGTACCAACCTACAGATCAAATACAGGGCTGTTCAAAAGAATTGGAAAACATATTTGGCTATGGACGGTAACTGCTGAAATCAATTTTTCAAATGTTTTATGAATTTTCTAAAATGTTTACTTAGTTATCTTATTTATTTCATTTCCCTAAATTACGATGTCTTGTTAAAGCATTCAGAAAGTGTTGGAAAGTATTTTATAATCTATGATTAACGCATGATTTTTCTTACTCGTTTTTTTTTCTATTTCCCAGATCAGTCTTTTCCTATAAAACATACCAAATCTATTTAGCTCATATTCATAAAATACAATATACACTGGAATAAAAAATTTAAATAAATACCGCTTATCATGCCGCTGTATAAATAAATAGTTGTATTAATGTCCGTTACTCTCCATGTTCGTATTTAATAAAGCAATGACAAATCACAACAAATTAAAAAATTTACACATTCTAAATATCAAGCTTGAAATCAATATCAAGCATAGAACTTAATATCAATCATAGAACTGAATAAAAAAATATGTCAGTTGATAAGCATTGTTTTTTAAGTGGAAAAATTTTAAATGTTTTAGAAGAATAAGACTCCAAAATAGCGATATTTTGCTAAAAAGTACGGTAAAAAGATGAGATTTTATATTTACAGCAAAAGGTTATTTCAAAATTCATCGCTGTATTAATACTTAGAAATTTTTCCAGAGAGAATCCTTCGCCTTATATACAATATTTCAAATGAAAATCAAATATCAAATTAATTGCTTAAAAGGCGCAAAGGCCAACATAGTGAAAAAGATTCCATGCCGGGACATCAGTATAGCACACTGACATTCTACCGACTAAACCACATGGAACGACGCCCAGTCTGTAACATTTCTCACTATTACAGGTTGGCAAGGCTACAAACGCAGCACAAGATGGAATATTTATCGTGAGCCACCGACATGGGGTAAACACGAAACTTAATGAAATCCAGCATCGATTGAAACTATATTAATAACTGGAAATTTTTGCAGGGAGAAACATTCGCCTTGCATACAACATTTCTAATTAAAATTGCCTTTTAAGCAATTAATTTGAAATTTGATTTTCATTTGAAATATCGTATGCAAGGTGAATGGTTCTCTCTGGAAAAATTTCCAAGTATTAATATAATTTCAATCGATGCTGGATTTAATTAAGTTTCGTGTTTGCATCATGTTGGTTAGACCGGAGTGAAAAACAAAAAGTTTTGCAAATCGAATCGTAATAGTGCGGAAAAGTTGTTACTCGTTAATACAAGCACAGTGAAAAAAAAAATTTTGAAATCGGAGAATATCTTCCGTTCGCGCATCGCGTTCAAAGTTTTCGAATTTGAACAAAAATTGTACAAATATACAAAAAATCGTAAAAAAGTGTAAACTTTTTTCCGATCGAACACATTTTTTTGTACATACTATGACCCAGAGATGCAGAATGGAGGAAAAAATACCACACACTCCTCCTTTATCACTTTTCAACGACTTCAAGGGGTGAAAATGGTCAATTTTCGTGGAAAAAACCGAAATTACAGGAGATGTAAATATTGACGAATCGGTCTGATTTTTGTTTGCATAAGGCAACCTTGAAGCTTAAAGTCGAGAACAATCCGCCCGCCCTCGAGAAATCGAAATTGTGCAGCTCTTGGCCCGTCCTTCTAAGGACGACTCAGGACTCACCACGGGAAGGTGGCTGCACTGCGAGTCCCACCCACACCCTACCCAACCAACCAACCAAAATTTGGGCGTGGAGAATTATGCAGATGCAGATTCAGGTACTGCGAATTCTGATTTAGTGTCAAATTTTGTCATGGTAGCTCGAGAAGCGAGGGTGGCTCTTGTAAAACCATCACGTCGCTCATGCCCAAACACTTTTGAGGAGGCCTGCGTTACCAGCTTGACACTGCGCTCTACAGCTTGCGTATGACATGGTATGTCTGCCAGATTCAGAGGAAGAGTTGGCTTTTCCCCCTTGGAAATCAAGTCTGCAATGTCAGCTGAAGAAATGTTTACCAATAGAGGAGGACAAGTAATCTTGGTTTCAGACCAATTTATAATGTCATAATAATCCTCGGCCTCAAAATTTATGGCCGGAACTTGAAAATTTCTGACGGATTTTCCCTTTGTGGGAGTGTCTTTGAATTTCAGTACCCGCCGAAGTCCCAGCTCTCGAACGTGTTGCCTATCATCCACTACCATTGAAAGAAGAATGTTTTCTGGATGGGCAAAGAATGCATTTGTTTGGATGACCTTTGTTACCACTTCTTGGAGTTTTGCAGGTAAGCTTCTACATTTCTTGGTGCATTCAAAAATATGTTTAGGTCCCTCAACTACTGAAGATCGTGTCTTAATTTCGAACCACAGAGGTACGTATACTGTCATAATGTACGTGACAATGTTAATGAGATTTTCGGATGGAGTTTCCAAATAAATATACAGTCTCAGGAACCTATTTGCTGTCGTTAACCACCGAGAATGCGATATTGGTCCCGGATCTCTATTTGCAAGGTCTGAGGAACAAAACCCAGCAGCAATGGAAACGGCAATGTCGTGCAGGTATCTCTGATCTTTACTCAGGATTTCTGGGTCAACGTGTGGGATGTGGCATTTAATTCTCTTAAAAGCAACTACGGGCAAAGACTCGCAACCAGCCAGCTGTTTGCCAAGAGGGCCACAAAAAGACTGAGGCCCTGTGGTTTTACCATCAAATGTTTCTACAAGATGCCTCAAAGGTAGCTCATTAAAATGCAGGAGACATATAACCCACTGTGTTGGTCTCTTTAAACGCATTTCTATATGCTTGATTGCTCCACTTTTCCAGCCAGTATTTGTTGCTGTACCATCACACCCGACGACTAAAATTTTTGAAGTATCTATTCCGTTGTCTTCGAAATAGTCTACAATAGAGTTAGCAATGTCCTTTCCACTTTTTGAGGTTGGTACTAGATGGCAAAGGTACTTAGAGCCCGGTTCCTCAACAACTGTAATGTGGTCTTCTTTTTGTTCAGACTGATATCGTTTACCTCCTTTGTCAACCAACACTAGAGTGTCATCGGCCCTGCCATCAAAGTACACACACATGGGGCCGTTCATTTGATGTTCCTGCTGCTCCAGATTGGTAAGAATTGCCCTGCACTTTTCTTTTTCTCGTCTAATTTTGCTTCTATCAACGATCAGAGATGTATTACTATCAGTAATAAGACCTACGTCTTTTAGCACGCTAGAGGTAATGGCAGCTGTTGCTCTGTCTGACAGGCCAAAGCGATTACTTGTCAAAGCAGTAGCTGGAAGCGACATGCGCATTTGTGAAGAGCCTGGGCTCCTTGACAGAGCAGACAAAGAGCGTGTTGGTTGAAAATCTAAATCATCCTCATCCTCATTGACATCAACATTTGTATCGTCTCTTTCAGGATCAGTGCTGCAACCAGGCAAGCTTTGCATTTGTGTGCTGAGCACATCAAGATGATGAGCCTTTCTTTGCAACCTTGATGTAAGTTTTTGCGTTTCCTTTTTATGCACCGTTGGTCCTATTTTACCTAGCCTAAGGTGTCTTTGTGCGTAAAGAAACTTCAGTTCCAATGCAGGTATTTTCCTGTCCTTAGGGCAATCGCAATTGACAGCTATAGGATTAGGACAAATACACTTGTCAAAGTTTTTCCCGCAAGTGCATTCTAGTGTCATCTCGCATTTGCAAGCTGATATGTCAAATAATGTGTTATACGATTGATGAATGAAGTCATTGTACTTCTTCTGTTTCCCAGCCGTGTGTTTGTCTCTTGGTTATGATTTACGAAGAGCATAATAGCGATCGTGTAGTTGTTTCATCTTTTGAACGACTCTTGTGTGCAGTGGCGTAGCTACATATTCAGCGCCCTGGAGCAAGCAAAGTTTGTGCGCCCTCTTGTCTCTCAAAAAAGTTCTGTGTAATTTTGTTTGGAAGTTACACACACACACATATATACATATATATATATGTGTGTGTGTGTGTGTGTAACTACCTGACCCGCCCGGCGTTGCCCGGGCCCGTTATAATAACGTAAACAAAAATCAAGTTTGTATGATTTTATATATTCATAAGTAATTCAAATGAGTATGGTTTTAGGGGTGTCACACACCTTCGGCAGCGTCTAGTGTGTTCCCGACAAACCTCTTTCAGAACGAAACTGTGGCCTGGGTCCCCGCTACCAAAGGCAGTGTATGCCAGGAATATTCCGTACGCGACGGAGACAATCGAAAATTGAATGAGTAAACCATGTAGTAATCGAGCCTGTAGAACCCGAGATAGAATGCGAATCCTGGCGGTGGAACTATAATCTTTAAAACAATCATGAGCTAAGTTGAACGGACCAATTTCCGTTAAAATAGAGCCCATAACAGCCGAGAAAAGAATGCGCCGTTAATGTTCGAAAATGGTTGTAACAGAAGTCTAAGATAAACTTTCACAATGCAGAAAGTAGCTGAATAGTAAGCTAAGCTTAATTATCCATTTACCGTTGAAATCGGACATATTGAACCCGAGAAAAGAATGCATCATTAATGTTCGAAAATGTTAGTAAATGAAAAGTCTAAGACAAATTTTCATAAACCAGAGCTGAATCGTAATCTAGGTTGAATTAACCAATCTCGTTGAAATCGGCCCTCTAGCATTCGAGGAAAGAATGCACCCCGAAGCAGTGGAAGGTGCTTGTTGCCTCAACCCCCTGTAAATTTAACGAATTACCTTTAGCATTAACGTGATATATTTAATTTACGGAGGAAATACCATCCCTCTAAAGTTAACCACTTACCTTTAACAGTAGCGCGAATTTTAATTCACGGCTGTAGTGAGTAAACGTAAGTTGATGCCGTAAAAGAAGATTAATATTCGAAAAAAGTGGTAGCTGGAGTAAAAGAAATTTTTTAGTGGTTTCCAAAGTAGCCAGAGGACCCTAGAACTATGCTAAAGAAAATTGCAATACTATCAGATAATTTTTAATGAAACTGCAACAAGGGCCCTAAGAAGGCGATTAATATTCAAAATTGGTGGTAGCTGAAGTGTGAGTAATTTTTTTGTTATTCATGTAGTAGCTGGTGCACCTAAGAAATAGTTAGGGAAAAAATCCGAGTGAATCGGACCATTTTTATAGGGGACCAAAAGGAGATTATTGATAATTGAGAGCAAGGCCTAAGATGAAAACACGATAAAAGGTCCTAGTACTTAGCGCTTTAGATTTTCAATTAGTCGAAATTAAGTATAGGGTATAAGCAGTGATGGGATTAAAATAATTTAACAACCGGATCGCTGCTCGAATGATTTTTGATGTACTAAAATGAAAGAAAAATGAAGCATCACACATAGATTATGAAACACTTTCCAATAGTATAAGAACATTGTTAAAAAAAATTTGATCCTTTGGTATGGTGAAAAAAATCCTTCAACATGTTACCCTATAAAAGGACGTTAATAAATGTTCGGCAATCATGAAACCATGATCATAATTTCTATCAGAAAATGCATCAAAACAATAAACAATATAATATAAAAAAAGTCCTTCCGGCCAGTGCCAGGAGGAAGAGGTAGCTTTCATAATCCTTATTTTAAAAAAGCCAACTTATATCATGCAAACACACGAAGCTCAATTTAGTGGAAACCGAATATAGGAGATTCAATACTAATTTTTATCAATATAATGAATGAGAATTTCGCGAAATTAGTCAGCTTTATCCAAGCTGATTTTCTTTAAAGTAACTTATATTTGGCTGTCAAATTCGGCAATTTCTTAAAGTGCCTGTCATTTTAAGACAACATGGTGGATGAGGCTAAGCAGTGAACTTGGTCGAGACCTTAGTAATTGCTGTGCACATGCTCACTCACATCGGAATCGGTTAATATATAAGAGTGCTGTCGCATGCAAAAAATCAGATTTTTCAAAATGTCACCCACAATAGAAATTGAAACTGCTATATCTGAGCCATTTTTTAAGGTAAAGACAAACAAAAAATGCTCCTGAATCCTTATATCAAGATCAAATACTTAAGAAAGAAACCTTTTTCAATTTCTAATTTTTTTGCACCTCACTTTAAATATATATATATTTTTTAATTTAATGGCCGCCATTTTCAAACAAGATGGCTGATGAATCTGGCCAGCGAACTTGGTCGAGGTGTTGATGTATACTATCCACATGCCTTCTTACATCGAAATAGGCGAATACGTGTGTTATCGCGTGACAAATACAAGATCGTTTCAAAATGTTAGCCATGCTAGAAATTCAAAGTGCTATAAATCAACCATTTTTTAAGATATCAACAAAAGAACAAATTTTCAGAAACAAAAACTGCTCCGGAATCTTTGTATCAACGCCAAACACATAAAAAAAATCTTTTTCATTTTCCAATTTTTTAATACCTCATTTTGAATTTTAAATTTAATTTTTTTTAAATGGCAACCCTTTTGAAACAAGATGGCGAATGAAGCTGGCCAACGAACTCGGTCGAGACATTGGTATGTACTATGTACAGACCAAGTTACATCCAAATAGGTTCATAAATACGCCTGTTATCGCGTGACAAAAATCAGGTCGTTCTAAAATGTCAGCCACAAGAGAAATTCAAAATGCTATTACTCAGCCATTTTTTTTTTAGATATAGACGAAAGAAAAACTGTTCCGGAATCTTTGTATTAAGGTCAAACACATACAAAAAAAAATCTTTTTCATTTTCCAATTTTTTGGTATCTCATTTATTTTTTTTTATTTTTTAATTTTTTTAAATGGCCGCCATTTTGAAACAAGATGGCGAATGAAGCTGGCCAACGAACTCGGTCGAGATATTTGTATGTACTATGTACACACCAAGGTACATCCAAGTCGGTTCATAAATACGCCTGTTATTACGTGAGAAAAATCAGGACGTTTCAAAATGTCAGCCACGCTAGAAATTCAAAATGCTATAACTCAGCCATTTCTTAAGATATAGACGAAACAAAAACTGCTCCCGAATCTTTTTATCAAGGTCAAACACATAAGAAGAAAATATTTTTTCAATTTTCAATTTTTGGTACCACATTTCAAATTTAAATTTTTCTTAAAAATTTAAATGACCGCCATTTTTAAACAAGATGGCGAGTGAAGCTGGCCAAGGAACCCGGTCGAGACATTGGTATGTACTATGTATAAACGAAGTTACATCCAAATCGGTTCATAAATACGCCTTTTATCGCGTGACAAAATTCAGGACATTTCAAAATGTCAGCCACGCTAGCAATTCAAAATGCTATAACTCAGCCATTTTTTAAGATATAGACGAAACAAAAACTGCTCCGAAATCTTTGTATAAAGGTCAAATACATAAGAAAAAAATATTTTTCCATTTTCAATTTTTTGGTACCACATTTCAAATTTAAAATTTTCAAATTTTTTTAAATGGCCGCCATTTTGAAAGAAAATGGCGGATGAAGCTGGTCAACAAACTCGGTCGAGAGATTGGTATGTACTATGTACACACCGAATTACATCCAAATCGGTTCATAAATACGCCTTTTATCGCGTGACAAAATTCAGGACGTTTCAAAATGTCAGCCACGCTAGAAATTCAAAATGCTATAACTCAGCCATTGTTTAAGATATAGACGAAACAAAAACTGCTCCGGAATCTTTGTATAAAGGTCGAATACATAAGAAAAAAATATTTTTCCATTTTTAATTTTTTGGTACCACATTTCAAGTTTTAAATTTTTTTAAAAATTTTAAATGGCCGCCATTTTGAAACAAAACGGCGGATGAAGCTGGCCAACGAACTCGGTCGAGACATTGGTATGTACTATGTACACACCGAATTACATCGAAATCGGTTCATAATTACGGGAGTTACAGTGTGACATAGGTCAGATATATATATATATATATATATATCAATTTTGAACGGAGGGTGGTTTCGGGGTCTGGGGGTCATGATCGATGAAAATATACCAAAATTTTTTGAAATCGCTTTCCTCCGAACGGCTGCAATAGGTAGCTTTTTTGTAAAGAAAGCTACCTAATAGCAGAAATGTAAGTTTAAGAATTAACACATGTTCATGACCTAAAGTTGTATATAACATATTTAGAAAAATATTATCTATGCTATAGCTAGTGAGACAAATTTTTGCAAGACCAAAACTTCTCGAGTTATGACATTTAGAAATTTTAGGAATTTTTACCATTTCTTAGTAAAAAAAAAAAAAAAAAAAAAAAAAAAAAAACCGGCCATACAACATTGGAAATTCGTAAAATACAAAGTATCATGATTCGGCAAGTTTAGATCTCATACAATGTCTTTTCATTTGTTAGAGCTGGAAAAATATTTTTCTAAATATCAATTATAAGACTAGAGGAACTTATCAAAATTTTGGATTTGTTGCATTTATGAAAATAACTACTTTCATTTAAAAAACTGCTAAGATATGAAGAACAATATAAAAAAGTCCTTCCGGCCAGTGCCGGGAGGAAGAGGTAGCTTTCATAATCCTTATTTAAAAAAAGCCAAATTATATCATTCAAACACACGAAGCTCAATTTAGTGGAAACCGAATATAGGAGATTCAATACTAATTTTTATCAATATAATGAATGAGAATTTCGCGAAATTAGTCAGCTTTATCCAAGCTGCTTTTCTTTAAAGTAACATATATTTGGCTGCCAAATTCGGCAATTTCTTAAAGTGCCTGTCATTTTAAGACAACATGGTGGATGAGGCTAAGCAGTGAACTTGGTCGAGAAATTAGTAATTGCTGTGCACATGCTCACTCACATCGGAATCGGTTAATATATAGGAGTGCGCATGCAAAAAATCAGATTTTTCAAAATGTCACCCACAATAGAAATTGAAACTGCTATATCTGAGCCATTTGTTAAGGTAAAGAAAAACAAAAAATGCTCCTGAATCCTTATATCAAGGTCAAATGCTTAAGAAAGAAACCTTTTTCAATTTCTAATTTTTTTGCACCTCACTTTAAATATATATATATATTTTTTTAATTTAATGGTCGCCATTTTGAAACAAGATGGCTGATGAATCTGGCCAGCGAACTTGGTCGAGGTGTTGATGTATACTATCCACATGCCTTCTTACATCGAAATAGGCGAATACGTGTGTTATCGCGCGACAAATACAAGATCGTTTCAAAATGTTAGCCATGCTAGAAATTCAAAGTGCTATAAATCAACCATTTTTTAAGATATAAACAAAAGAACAAATTTTCAGAAACAAAAACTGCTCCGGAATCTTTGTATCAAGGCCAAACACATAAAAAAATCTTTTTCATTTTCCAATTGTTTAATACCTCATTTTGAATTTCAAATTTAATTTTTTTTAAATGGCAACCCTTTTGAAACAAGATGGCGAATGAAGCTGGCCAACGAACCCGGTCGAGACATTGGTATGTACTATGTACAGACCAAGTTACATCCAAATAGGTTCATAATTGCGCCTGTTATCGCGTGACAAAAATCAGGTCGTTTTAAAATGTCAGCCACAAGAGAAATTCAAAATGCTATTACTCAGCCATTTTTTTTTAGATATAGACAAAAGAAAAACTGTTCCGGAATCTTTGTATTAAGGTCAAACACATACAAAAAAATCTTTTTCACTTTCCAATTTTTTGGTATCTCATTTAAATTTTTTTATTTTTTAATTTTTTTTAAATGGCCGCCATTTTGAAACAAGATGGCGGTTGAAGCCGGCCAACGAACTCGGTCGAGATATTTGTATGTACTATGTACACAACAAGGTACATCCAAGTCGGTTCATAAATACGCCTGTTATTACGTGAGAAAAATCAGGACGTTTCAAAATGTCAGCCACGCTAGAAATTCAAAATGCTATAACTCAGCCATTTCTTAAGATATAGACGAAACAAAAACTGCTCCCGAATCTTTTTATCAAGGTCAAACACATAAGAAGAAAATATTTTTTCAATTTTTAATTTTTTGGTACCACATTTCAAATTTAATGTTTTTAAAAAAATTTAAATGGCCACCATTTTTAAACAAGATGGCGGATGAAGCTGACCAACGAACCTGGTCGAGACATTGGTATGTACTATGTATAAACGAAGTTACATCCAAATCGGTTCATAAATACGCCTTTTATCGCGTGATTTTTTAAGATATAGACGAAACAAAAACTGCTCCGGAATCTTTGTATAAAGGTCAAATACATAAGAAAAAATATTTTTCCATTTTCAATTTTTTGGTACCACATTTCAAATTTTAAATTTTTAAAAAACTTTTAAATGGCCGCCATTTTGAAACAAAATGGCGGATGAAGCTGGCCAACGAACTCGGTCGAGATATTGGTATGTACTATGTGCACACTGAATTACATCCAAATCGGTTCATAAATATGCCTTTTATCGCGTGACAAAATTCAGGACGTTTCAAAATGTCAGCCACGCTAGAAATTCAAAATGCTGTAACTCAGCCATTTTTTAAGATATAGACGAAACAAAAACTGCTCCGGAATCTTTGTATAAAGGTCAAATACATAAGAAAAAAATATTTTTCCATTTTTAATTTTTTGGTACCACATTTCAAGTTTTAAATTTTTTTAAAAATGTTAAATGGCCGCCATTTTGAAACGAAACGGCGGATGAAGCTGGCCAACGATCTCGGTCGAGAGATTGGTATGTACTATGTACACACTGAAGTACATCCAAATCGGTTCATAAATACGCCTTTTATCGCGTGACAAAATTCGGGACGTTTCAAAATGTCAGTCACGCTAGAAATTCAAAATGCTATAACTCAGCCATTTGGTAAGATATAGACGAAACAAAAACTGCTCCGGAATCTTTGTATAAAGGTCAAATACATAAGAAAAAAAATATTTTTCCATTTTTAATTTTTTGGTACCACATTTCAAGTTTTAAAATTTTTTAAAAATTTTAAATGGCCGCCATTTTGAAACAAAATGGCGGATGAAGCTGGCCAACGAACTCGGTCGAGACATTGGTATGTACTATGTACACACCGAATTACATCGAAATCGGTTCATAATTACGGGAGTTACAGTGTGACATAAGTCAGATATATATATATATATATATATATATATATCAATTTTGAACGGAGGGTGGTTTCGGGGTCTGGGGGTCATGATCGATGAAAATATACCAAAATTTTTTGAAATCGCTTTCCTCCGAACGGCTGCAATAGGTAGCTTTTTTGTAAAGAAAGCTACCTAAAAATGTTCACTTGGAAGTATATATCTAAATCTGTCGATTTAAGAATTAGCTATAGATCAGCGATAACAGGGAACATTCCGTGCCAAAGCAAAGTACCGTTTATTCGAATAACAGCGTTGCCTGGGCCCGTGATGAAACCGAAAGCGAGCGAAATCGCGAAGAAACACCCAGGTTTTCATTGATTTCGTCGAAATTTCACACATTTTATTTTATAAAAAAATATTTCTACCGTCCGAATGTTTCAAAATTTTTGTAGATGATGTAAATCTGATCTATTGAGAATGGCAATACCATCTGAATTTGAGATACTCTTAAAAGATTGTGTTGAAATGCGGTCGTTTAATTACTTTTAGCGTAGAAAAATATCGTCTCCTTGAGACATAAAATGACCTGCATTTGCCGGTGTATTTGTAAGGGTTAAAATTCCTATTTTTTAAAACCGATTGTCCCATCGATAAGAAGATGGTTTCAGATTTACGAATATATTATTGGTTTGTCAGTACCTCTAAAATTTCGCCCTGAAGGAGCGAAACCCCAACAAAACACTCAGATTCTTGCTGATTTCCTCGAAAATTTCCCACATTTTATTTGGTAAGAAATATTTCTACCCGTTCGAACGTTTCAAAATTTTTGTAGGTGATGTAAATCTGGTCTATTTATTAAAACGCTAAAAAAGGAATACGGTCGTTTAGTTATTTTTAGCGTAGAAAAAAATATCGTGACGCACGAAGTGATTTGCGTTTACCGGTGTATTTGAAAGGGTTAAAATTCATATTTGTTACCAATTGCACCACCGATTAGAAAAGGGTTTCACTTTAAGAACATATTTTTGGTTTGTCGGTACCTCCAAAATTGCGCCCTGGAGGGGCATTGCAATAAGGGAGAAAAAGTTATTCGGAAAAACGACCTTTTTTGAAAATTGTTTTTCAAGCGGTTAACTGCGATATATTTTTTAATTGATTGTGGCATTTGAGACGTAGATCTTTCAGCATATGTCTTTCATTTTTAACTTTACTAAGCGGTTTGGCAGATGTAAGTTAATAAATAATGACAAAATACCCCCGAAATTTCTTCTTTTCGTTATTCATTTTCAACTGATGCATAAATAAGGCTTCTGTGCGTACGCCAGAGTTTTTTCTTTCTCGCTAGGACCGAGTTGAGTTTTTAATGAGATTGAGTTACGATTTTTAATTAATAACTCAAAAAATTATTAGAATTTTAAAATTCTGTGTGTCAGGTGCATCAGGAAACATTTTGAGCTAGCCTAACAAAACTTTTCAGTCTCGTACGTGACGTAGATTTTGCTAGCCATCGCACACACACAGACAGAGTAAAACTTTCTTTTATTAGTATAGATAAGTAGTTAGTGTAATTTTCAATAACCTTACCATATAACTGGGATTAGCCTAAGACTGTCAATTTAGTTACCAAAATTCTTTAAAATTTCGTTTATGCTGAATTTTCTCTTACAGAAGTGACGAAGAAAAAGTATATTATTGTTCCAAATGAAATATTATTTTATTAAATGAAATTAATCAGGACTTATCAGAAAGTTATGCCTACAAAACAATGTTGTGCAGATAAACATTTAAAGAAAGCAAATTAATGTAAATGCGATTTTCGCATTTAAAGTATCATTTTAACAACCGGTTCGCCGAACTCAAGACAAATTAACAACGGTTCTACCGAACCGGCTGAATCCCACCACTGGGTATAAGTATTAATCATTAGAAAAAAATTTCAAAGAAATGCTTTGAAAAAGAGCTCTAGAACCTCAATGAAAATATGAAGGTGTTGGCTCGGGGAGAGAAGACCAAGACTCAATTTTGAAGTTATGCAATGTGAATGTAACAGAATTAGTGGGTGAAAAATGCATGGCGCACAAAAAGTTACCCTAGCGGGCTAGTGTCTGAACTGAAATGTAGAAACGAAAAAAAAAAAAAGCCAAATGGAAAAAGAGCTCCACAAATGAAGGACGGATTAAAAGGGGCGATTTATTAACAATTTAGGGCACAAAAACTTAAAGTGGCCTTGTACCAAGTCCCAGGAGTCCAGGGTCTCAACTGGAATGTAGCTGGGCAAGGGCCCCAAGAAAGCGATTAATTTTAAAATTCGGTGGTAGCTGAAGTCTGAAAATTTTTTATGTTGTTCGCGTAGTAGCTGGATTTCCAATCATGTTGTTACAAAAAAAAAAAGTTATTGAATCAGACCATTTTTAAGGGAGATATAATAGGAGGTCCGAAAGAAGCCAACTGATAGTTGAGAGCAGGGCCCTAAGATGGAAACATGTTAAAAGGTTCTAGTACTTAGCGCTTTAGATCTCAATAAGTCGAAATTAAGCATAGGGTATTTATTATTCATCCGAATAAAATCTTAAAGAAGCGCGAAAAAAAAAAAAAATGGGGGAAATTCTTAAAAAAGGGCACTAAGTGCCCAATAAAAATATGAGGGTGCTGGCCCAGGGAGAGGAGTCCAAGTCTCAATTTTAAAGTTATGCATTGATTGGTTGAGAATATTAGGGTGTGGAAAATGCATGGCGCAGAAAAATTTCAAGGGGTCCAGTGTCTTAACTAGAATGTAGAAGCGGAGAATAATTAAATGGGAAAAGGGCCCCAAAAACGAAGAAGATCGGATAAAAAGGGATAAGTTCTGAGCAATTCAGGGCATACAAACTGAAAGGTGCTAAAGGGGCGCCGGTCATAAAAAATTAAAAATCTGAGCTCCAGGTATATCAGGACCTGTCTTTGGACTACCCTCATCCAAATTTTCAGACTTCTACGTGTAATATATTTCACTAGCCACCACACACAGAGCGAAACTTCCTTTTATTAGTATAGACTAGCTGACCTACCGGGTGTTGCCCGGGCCCGTGATAATATTCTTAAATGAACCTGAAATTTTTATGATTTTATTTCTTAAGGCTGTTCTTAAATCCAAAGGGGCAATTTTATGACATGCATTTTAATTAATGTTTGCTCTAGAACTGGCATGTGTTGTTATTCAGAAACTTTGTAATCGAAAGACGTTTTCCGGATTTTTTGTAAACACAATAGATCTTACTGAAAACATTGTCAAAGATGGCGTTTTCAACGGAATTTCCCGACGAAAGTAGAAAAAACAGTCAACGAAGGGAAAAATCTTGTCATATATCTTTAACACGATTTTGTCTGAAATACGAGCTCGACGACTGCGTGAAAAATCGATTAAAAAAAAAAAAAAAAAAAAAAAAAAAAACAGTCCTGTTCTAACGTATATACAAAATAGCTGACCGCCGTTCTGATTATCACATTTATAGACAATATTGAAACAGTCCCGTTTTCATATTAAAATGTAATTTTTAACAAAAAAGAATGTTTGAATTACATTTTCTTCGCCGAACATATTCTTTATAAATACTTTTGCACATCAAGCGCAAAAATCAATATAATACACATATATATAGGGGAAATTACAATCACAGCATTGTACGAATACACGAAGCCTACACATTTCAAACAAATACTTGATAAATGATTTTACAAAAAACTAAATAAAATAAAATACGTATATATATATTTAAAGAGAGGTCGCGCTGTTTGGTACCAGATAGGCTGGGAATTCTTGGGGCCATGTCACTATTGGTCAAAAAGAAAATTACAGAACATACACATTAGGTTTTAAAAGGTTTAAATGGTCCTCTGAAGCAAAGAAACTTTCAAGAAAAAAAATCAATTCTTCTGCCTTGCAAAGAGAAATAAAAATCATTAATAAAAAATGATACAAAAAAGTGATTTAAAAAAAAAATATTAAATGATTTAAGACTTTTCATATGTAATGTGTATAGCAAATTTTAAAACTATTAGCTTCACCTAAGGGAGGGAGCAGCTTTACCTGGTTTAGGGCGCACAGACCTGCAGGTCGGTTGCCCGGCAGGCCAGTCAGCCTTATTTAATCCTAAAATTATGCGATTAAATAAGGTTTAATGCGGAAAAATACTGTTACCAAAAAGTGGTGTAATTTTGCATAGGCTATAATCAGGCCCTAAGGAATACTGAATTGGGTACTTAACTTTTTCTCTCTTTTTGAAGCTTATCGATTCTGCAACATTTGCAATATTTTCAAAATCTCAAAAACAATACTCACAAAATTTAAGTTGCTGCTTCCCCTTACCCGCATCCCCCCCTCCCGTCTAAATTTTGTCGCCGTGAGCTGATGTGGAATATGTTTAAATCCAGCTCTTATTATTGTTTTGTAATCTGTATTAATGCATGTTTAGTTTCCACAAAACAAACAAAAAAAAACCTTCAAAATTTTCGTTTTCTTGGATTTCGTCTGTAAAATGGTCAATAATTTTTTTCAACTTGTCAGGCTATTTTTTCCAAATCGTAAAATAATTATCGTAAATTACTACTGTTACATCGTACATATAGATTTCTCAGCGGTGAATTCTTTGGCTACCATTATTTCCGCACAGTAATCATCATGATAAATTTCTAAAACATTTTTAATAGAAATGTACCAGAAAGATTATTTTTTGGAAATAGTGGTAGCCAGTAAAGTGACCGATGAGAGCCCTGTTAAATAAGTTTTGATTACTTTAAGATCTGAAAATCTTCAACGGTCGTCGCCAGAAAAGTTACAGAAAATGATCAGGCATGCTGAAACGCTGTTGGAGAAGTTACTTGAGGCTGCAATATGGTGGTATGAATTAAAATTTAAACTTCCTGAATAGAAGTCATTCCTTTCAACTGTGTATGAAAACATATTTTAAATCGAAATAGTTGAGATTAAACACAAGGTAAAATATCATAGGAATTCGCTGATTATAACAAGATTCATCTATAATGTCTGATTAATAATGAAAAAAAAATACAAATATTTTAAGACATCTTTATTTCGCTTTTTCTAATTTTGCGCCCTTAGGATTCGTGCGCCTGGAGCAGTCTGCTCCAACTGCTCCACGGTAGCTACGCCCCTGCTTGTGTGACAAACTGTAGGAATCGAAGCCTTCAAATACAGTGACTCAATCTGTTGAGCTACAGTGTTAGCCACTTCTAAAAAGCTCAACTTCCTTCCAGGCTTAAAGTCACCAGACTGCAATAACATGGCGTATTGCACTTCATGCCAACATTTGACAACGTCAGCATTGGTGGGAAGAATTGCGGATGGCAGTGGTTTTGGTGCACCAAAAAATGGGCAGGGAGTATGAACGCTTCGAGTGAGCGCCATAATGAAGATAAAGAAAGATAAATTGTGATCGATGAGACCGTTATGCAATTCAAGTTACAGGATTCTAAACGAAGCCGACAAGAAAAATTTTCAGCAAGAGCAGCGCTTCTTTTATAGGCGAGATATATTTTTTTACAAGCGAGACAAGCAGAAACACGCAGCGACGCTGAGGCAAAACTGAGTGACGCACAGCGATCGTTACCAGGTACGGGTACTGTGCTAGTTCCTCCCCCACTCCGTTTCTCGGAATTCCAGCGGCGCGCACGCGCAGCGAGCATTACAGTGCACCGAAGAAGAAAGGGGCAGACGAGATGGAAAGGTCGATTGACCGGACGGTAAACAAACCAAAACATAATGTTTGCCGCAAAAAGTCGCCCCCTCAACAGGGTTCAAAGGGGATAGAGGACCTCTCGAGGGGGGGGGGGGCGTTGTTTTCGACTTTTAGCTTCAAGGTTGCCTTATGTAAAAAAAAATCAAGTCGATTCGTCAGTATTTACATCTCCTGTAATTTCGGTTTATTTCACGAAGATTGGCCATTTTCACCCCCTTGAGGGGGTTGGAAGGGGATAAAGGAGGAGCGTGTGGTATTTTTTCCTCCATTCTACATCTCAAGGTCATGGTATGTACAAAAAAAATGTGTTCGATCGGAAAAAGTTTACACCTTTTTACGATTTTTCGTATATTTGTACAATTTTTGTTCAAATTCGGAAACTTTGAACGGGATGCGCGAACGGAAGATATTCTCCGATTTCAAATTTTTTTTTTCATAGTGCTTGTATTGATGGGTAGCAACTTTTCCGCACTATTATGATTCGATTTTAAAAACTTTTTGTTTTTCACTCCGGTCTAATGTTGGTGGCTCACGCTAAATATTCCATCTTGTGCTGAGTTTGTAGCCTCGCCATCATGTAATAGTGAGAAATTTTCCAGTCTGGGTATCGTTCCATGTGATTTAGTCGGTAGAATGTCAGTGCGCTGTACTAATGGCCCGGGTTCGAGTCCCAGCATGGAATCTTTTTCACTATTTGCGTCTTTTAAGCAATTAATTTGAAATTTGATTTTCATTTGAAATCACAGTGTTTATGACAAGTTCGTCACAAATGACACATATTTCACAAATTGGTCACAGTGTGACTTCAAAGCATTGTCGCTTTCGTCACAGGTTCGTCACAAAGTTAATGCCAAAATAGTCACAAATGACGCTTTTTTCACAAATTTGTCACACCGTGACTTCACAGAGTGGTCACAATGTGACGTCACAAACAACCTCTAAAACGGCCATAACGACCTCGCATTCTAGTCACTGTGACGTCACATCGACGTCACGTGACGTCACATCGACGGTCACAAAATCACAGTGTGACTTCACAACGACGTCGCCGTGACGTCACCATGCCTTACGGGTGATGGTGGCAATAATCTAACCCATAAATCGTGCTTTTACTCCAATTTTTCTTAATTTCTAAAAATCACACAATTTCCTTTTTTACATTGCCGAATAGAAAAAAAATGCTTTCAAATGAAATTTGTTGGAAAATTGTATGTCAATTTTCTGATCTTTAATGGATTTTAAAGTAATTTTGAAACAAGGATATTTTTACATTTGTGTCCAACCAAATTACGATTGATGAACCCGTTTGCTGTTAACGCAATATTATAAGAAAAAGACATGTCCATGGATAACGCCGACATAGTATTTTTGGTGACAATGTCCTCACCATAATTTTTGCTTTTACTCCCTATTGCTTGACCTCTAAACATCGCATATTCGATTTTTTTCCAACGTCGAATAGCTAACAAAAAGTACTTTCAATGCTATTTGTTTGCAAAGTGTATCTCAGTGTACTGATTTTTTATGCATTTTAAAGTGATTTTTTATGTATTTTAAAATAATTTTCAACCATGAATATTTTTTTAAATATAAGTGCAACCCAATTACAAAAGATGAACCCGATTGCACTTTAAACAATGTAAATAAGTCAGGATTTTTTTCCGTGCAATATTCCATAATTTACTCGGTAAACGAAATTACATCCCTCCCCCACCCCCTAAAAAACCGAATTTAACAGATAACAAATCGAACTATTCAAAATTATCAGATTGATAGAGGTTGCTATAAATCAGTGTTTCTCAACCTTTTTTTATTCACGGCGCACTTAAACCTAGAACTAAACTTGTGCTGCACACCAAAATTATGGTGACTTAAAAAAAGGAAGGATTATCTATCATTACATAAGATATGATTACATATAATTTTTAATTTATTTATTATCACAAACAAAATAGGCTATCCGAACCGAATAAAGGAAAAGAAAATTAGTTTATATGAAATTCTTATAATCTTTTTTCATACACTTCTTTTTAATATGTATTTACATTTATAAGCAGATGAAACACCATTTTAAGCACCTTTTTAACACTAGTTTCGGTAATATTCAGCAAACTGTCATCAGCGGAAATAAATATGGAATTTTCGCATATATATGGAGAAGAAGCGGATACGAAGTATAGGTTTATTGATCAATTGTAGTGCAGGAAATTACAGGCAACAGCCAATATGAAATTGTAAAGAAAAGGAACTGGTAATGTGGAAAATGAGGAAAAGTATCTTAATTTGTCATTAATTTGTCCCATCAGCATATAAAGATATATGTGAGTTAGACATTTTTAAAAATTAGAATACTTTCTGCGTAAGATAAGATCTTCGAATACGGATACTCTCAAATAATTTTTCAACGACCTTTTCTACTGCATTTTAAATTGCAATATTAGGTAGCTTTCTTTACAAAAAGCTACCTATTGCAGCCGTTCGGAGGAAAGTGATTAAAAAAAATTTTGGTATATTTTCATCGACCATGACCCCCAGACCCCGAAACCACCCTCCGTTCAAAATTTATATATATATATATATATATATATCAATATATATATATATATATATATCAATATATATATATATATATATCAATATATATATATGACCTATGTCATACTGTAACTCTCGTATTTATGAACCGATTTGGATGTAATTCGGTGTGTACATAGTACATACCAATGTCTCGACCGAGTTCGTTGGCCAGCTTCATCCGCCATTTTGTTTCAAAATGGCGGCCATTTAAAATTTTTTTAAAAAATTAAAATTTGAAATGTGGTACCAAAAAATTGAAAATGGAAAAATATTTTTTTCTTATGTATTTAACCTTTATACAAAGACTCCGTAGCAGTTTTTGTTTTGTCTATATCTTAAAAAATGGCTGAGTTATAGCATTTTGAATTTCTAGCGAAGCTGATATTTTGAAACGTCCTGAATTTTGTCACGCGATAAAAGGCGTATTTATGAACCGATTTGGATGTAACTTCGTTTATACATAGTATAGACCAATGTCTCGACCGAGTTAGTTGGCCAGCTTCATCCGCAATTTTGTTTAAAAATGGCGGCCATTTAAAATTTTAAGGAAAATTTAAATTGGAAATGTGGCACCAAAAAATTGAAAATTGAAAAAATATTTTTTTCGTATGTGTTTGACCTTGATAAAAAGATTCGGGAGCAGTTTTTGTTTCGTTTATATCTTAAAAAATGGCTGAGTTATAGCATTTTGAATTTCTAGCGTGGCTGACATTTTGAAACGCCCTGATTTTTGCCACCTGATAACAGACGTATTTATGAACCGATTTGGATGTACCTTGGTGTGTACATAGTGCATACAAATAACTCAACCGAGTTCGTTGGCCAGCTTTATCCGCCATCTTGTTTCAAAATGGCGGCCATTTAAAAAAATTAAAAAAATTAAAAAATTAAAATGAGATGCCAAAAAATTGGAAAATGAAAAAGATTTCTTCGTATGTGTTTGACCTTAATACAAAGATTCCGGAACAGGTTTTGTTTCGTCTATATCTAAGAAATGGCTGAGTTATAACATTTTGAATTTCTATTGTGGCTGACATTTTAAAACGACCTGATTTTTGTCTTTCGATAACAGGCGTATTTATGAACCGATTTGGATATTACTTGGTCTGTACATAGTGCATACCAATGTCTCGACCGAGTTCGTTGGCCAGCTTCATTCGCCATCTTGTTTCAAAAGTGTTGCAATTTTTTTTAATGTATTTTAAAATTTAAAATGAGGTATTAAAAAATTGGAAAATGAAAAAGATTTTTTTTATGTGTTTGGCCTTGATACAAAGATTCGGAGCAGTTTTTGTTTCTGAAAATTTGTTCTTTTGTTTACATCTTAAAAAGTGGTTGAATTATAGCACTTTGAATTTCTATCATGGCTAACACTTTGAAACGATCTTGTATTTGTCACGCGATACCACACGTATTCGCCTATTTCGATGGAAGAAGGCATGTGGATAGTATACATCAATATCTGGACCAAGTTCGCTGGCCAGCTTCATCAGCCATCTTGTTTCAAAATGGCGGCCATTAAATTAAAAAAAATTATATTTAAAATGAGGTGCAAAAAAATTAGAAATTGAAAAAGGTTTCTTTCTTAAGTATTTGACCTTGATATAAGGATTCAGGAGCATTTTTTGTTTGCCTTTATCTTAAAAAATGGCTCAGATATAGTAGTTTCAATTTCTAACGTGGGTGACATTTTGAAAAATCTGATTTTTTGCCTGCGACAGCACTCGTATATATCAACCGATTCCGATGTGAGTGAGCATGTGCAGAGCAATTACTAAGGTCTCGACCTAGTCTACTGGTTAGCCTCATCCACCACGTTGTCTTAAAATGGCAGGCACTTTAAGAAATCGCCGAATTTGGCAGCCAAATATAAGTTACTTTAATTAAAAGCAGCTTGGATAAAGCTGACTAATTTCGCGAAATTCTCATTCATAATGATTTAGTATTGATAAAAATTAGTATTGAATCTCCTACTTTCGGTTTCCACTTAATTGAGCTTCGTGTGTTTGAATATTATAAGTTGGCTTTTTTAAAATATGGAATATGAAAGCTACCTCTTCCTCCCGGCACTGGCCGGAAGGACTTTTTTTCCTTCAGGAGACATGATTTTTTTTTCTGAAAGAATTTATCTCAAGAGACGAAAGTAGGCATACCATTATAGTGAGTAATAGAAGAAAAATCTGCCAAATAAAGCAAATTTGTGACTCTAAACGTTATTTCAAAGTAATTTGTATAATATGAAATGTCGGGCATTACATGGAAAGGGAGGGGAAATCTGAACCGTAGTTCCAAGCTGCAAGCCTGATGAAGTGTTTTCCGACGGATGGCCGAAACCCATTTGTTAGTCCACCCTTTTGTCATCAGTTAAACAGAAATGTTCAATGTTTATATTTATGCTTTAGTAATAAAGAAAAACTGTAAGATTCTCAATATAGCTTCCTGGTTCAAAACAAGACGAAATATAATAAATACAAAATATTAACAAAAACAACACTTGTAATAACTATAATACAAATAATTATGAAATAAATAATAATAATATTTAAAGAATATATATGCAAACAATTTACGATGGTAACAAAGAAGTTAACAATCATAACAATCATACAATCAAATCATAAATCGTCGCCACAGTGTGGTATTTTGCTGAAAAAACTGGCCAAAATTATTTAAAATCTTTTGCGCGTTCTACAGCAGATAAAAAGTCTTAAGAAAACGAAATATATTTTAATATGCTAGAAACAACTCACTTTTCGTACAATTTATGCAAATATGTGTAACAAATTAAGGTCCTACTGACCATCATTCTTTTGATCGTAGTCGTGCACATCATCCTCTTCAGAATCACTCTAAAACTAGATTCTGGCAATAAAAACTGTAATGCCTCTGCAGAGAAATTTTTACGTTTTGTGGAGTTTTTTCGCATACTAAAACTTGAACAAGAATCAGTACATAAAATTAAGCGATTAAGCACTCATGATTCCAGACTATGTGCGAGGCTTTTCTTGAAAAGTTTTGCCTATATGAGCAAAAGTGCGTGTTGCGAGTTTCAGCCGCTTCCTCTGATAGCTGTCCAATTGGACTCAAGATTTTGTGTAATGTCGTTGACATTGGTTGCCAACCATAAAAATTTAGATAATGGCTAGAGGTATCATTCGCAAATTTTTAAAAATTTTTAGTATTTATTTTAGAACCATTAGATAACCTTTCTAGAATAGTTTTTAGATAGTGCATTAATTTTATGTCAATTCCTGTAATTTAAGCTGATGTTTCTGGATCTGAGAAAATTTTTTTTTGAGATGTTACCGTTATTGGTGTTTCCGAAACGGGCTTTTGCAATGCCTACCAGTAATCGCATCTCAATTTAAATCTTGTCTTGCATTGATTTTTTTCTTTTATCGACAATCTATCGTTATCACTTCTTGCTTGCCATTTTTTTATCGGAAGCTTCTAAGCAAGATGCAGAATTGACTCGAAAAATCTGATCCTAGACTGGAGTATTGAGAGACCGAATTTTAAAGAATCAGGGTCAATATCTTTAACTATTTTTAACTTATTAAAATCTTTGGATGATTGTTTGCAAATATTACATCGCATCGTGGAATTGCTGCTGGCAATAGCATTGTAAACTTTAGGATCGACAATAGTCAGCATTAATCTGTACTGAACGTGCAGTAAGCCATAAGCTGTGAGAATCTTTGTGTTTATTAAATTTCGTGCCTGCTCTTCAATGTATTTTACTTCTTCTTGGATTTTATCAGAATCTTTATGAATGATTCTTATTCAAAACGGCAGAAACGTGGAGATGAAAGTACAAGGTTCTGCCACCATACATTTTGAAATCCCTTTATGTTACTTATTAATCTCAAATGAACTAAAACGCTTTGGAAGATGTTTGAGTCATTGTCAGGGGAGTTCTCAAACTTAAATTTGTTCATTTGTTGCTGGGAGCCGTCACAACCCCCTTTGCAGAGGTATTCTAAATTTTTCAATTCTGCTTCACTTGCTGTTGTGAAAACATCTTCTATGTATTTACACAGCCTTTGAGTAGTGTGATCTAAAAGATTTTTAAGTTTTACTTCCGCCATGTTGTCAGTAAAGTGGTATTTTTTTAATGTAACAAGTAGCTCTCTTTAGCTCGCTATAGAAGTGAATAGCAAGGACATATATATTTATCAGAAGTTCGGATTATATTATATTGATTGCAAGTGAAATCTGTTGCAACAAACATACCCAAAACCTCAGTCGGTGATAACGTATATGTACTTAGGTTTGTTGTCTAAACCGAAAAATTCAATATTTTTTTCCCTAGTTGAGCTGGCTGTAACGTCTTTAACCCGTTAATAGTCGCGCGTTGGACTTTTCCCCGCCCGAAATTCGTTATCTTCATGTAACTCATTTCCTGTTAAAGTTACGATAGCCAAATTCCGTGTAGCTGACTGTTGTATTAAGAAACATGAGTGATAATTGAAAAGGTAAATATACTTTTGTTTTTCCTGAAATAAATTGGTCACGTAAACTAAATTTTTACTTCAACTGATGTTCCACGTGACCATAAACTAAAATGAGCGTAGACTCTTTTTTTAAAAATGAAAACACCAGTTTATTAACTGTGTGCACAAATGTACATTTCAAATTAAAATATCGTTGACCACTCACAAACATTCTCCTTCAGAGAAACTTTCCCTTGTGCATGATCAAGAAAAAAAGTTTTATCTCATAATATATTACTTGGCATACCATTCAAATGTTAAATTCCTTTTTTTTTTAGATACATTAATAATTTTTGAGACAACTGCATGTCCTGCAGCTCTTTCACTCATTTGAACTGCGTGTGTCAATTGTTCGTTGCTTATTTCAGATCTTAATTGTTCTATTTTACGCCTCTTACTTCAGCCACTACAATCTTTTAAATTCTTTAGATTGGCGACTGAGTTTCTCTATTGTCCTTGTAGGAAAATAAAGCATTCGTTTCAGTCATTCCTCGTTTTCTTGAAAACACTGTTCAGTAAATCGTGAAGAAGCACATTTCTGTTTATAAATAGGTTTGCAAGATTTTACTTTGAAACGGAGCAAACGTATTTAATTTTCTGAACATTTCGTAATTCCGATAAGTTTCTTTTCTAGAAACTTCAACTTCTTGCTTATTTTTCTGTCTCACACTACTTTTATTACATCACACATATATATTCTTGATATTTGTATTGATTTTTGTATATTGAATAAAAGATAATATATGTATATCTAGTACATCTCTTCTTAATAATATAAAACTATCTTACTTCGTTAGTGAGTAAAGAACGCCCTTCTTTATGGCTAATCTAAAATATATTATCCAAAATGATAACAATTAATTCATATATTGCAAACACTTGGTAGAAAAACAAAATGTAACATTATTTACAAAGAATTATTTAGTGCACGTTATCACTGTACGATCAAAAAACATCTCGATTAAAATAAAAAGAAGGGGCACGTCTAATCACTTAACTCTTTGAGCTCTGGTGAGTGAATGTCTTCTAAATTCTCAAATGTCACATTGCCGCCAGTATTTTGAAATAAAAAAATTCGATTTAAAATCTAAACGAAAAAAATGCATTAAACTCTTTTCGAATAAATTTGGTCGAATATTCCGGTGTTATTGTGACATTTGGGAATTAAAATTAAGTGGGAAAAAATTCAAACACCGGAGCTCAAAGAGTTAAAAAAAAGGATTTTTTCTCTTCAATTTTCAGATTTGTCCTCTGCACATTAAATGGTCACCAGTACGGAGTAAAAAACTACAGCATATATTAAATGTAAACAGTTAATAAATTTAAAATTTTAATAAAGTAAAAAAACTGTTTTTCAAAAACTTTTTTTGAAATATTGTTTTACTTATTAAAAAAATGGGGGTAGATTTTATTTTATATCTTTTAATTAGTCGACATATACTGTATGAAAACACAAGAGTTCTTACTGAACTCAGTTTAACTCCCTATTAAAATTTTAATTTTATCTAAAATATTTAAATTTTAAAAAATGTGGTTTCAAACGTAAATATCATAATGAAGATGCATTATATTTACAAAAATATTTATGTAAATGGAGTATACATCTTCGTCTTTAGAAACCGTAAAGAGCTTCGGAAATTCGACTAAGAATAGTTTTTAGACGTTCGATAAAAAGGTACATTGATCAGAAGAATAGAGACATAGATCAGAGAAATGCACAAACCATGAATTCCAAGTAAAGTACCAGACAACTGAAGAGTTTACAGATCGAAATGAACCTGTTATTATATGGACAGGATAATGCTCTTATACCAACCAGAAATTGATCAGCTATATACGAGATTTGAAATTTTGACTTTTGGCCAGCTTTTTCAACGAAATACCACACTGTGGCGTCGTCTAAAGAAGTGTGCGAGAGATATCGATAGTTATTTCTAAAAATGACTTCATTTTTCTCTATAAATCTCATTAGTGCTGATATTCTGTTCATCAGAACAGGATTTTCACTAATATAATTAATCCAATCCGGAATCGCCATAGCTCTATGTTTTTTAACGTGGTAATATATTGGTAGAGAGCAATCCAAAACATAGTAAAGTGAGGTGGAGGGAAACCACATACACAAAGAAGGAATTCACGTATTCTGCTATGTCGTAAACATATTTCTGGAAAGGGCCGTGATTTGTGAAAAAAAAGAAAAATGTAACGATTATATAATTCAATTGTATTATTCAATTATTAATTCTATATTATATAATTCAATTGTATTATATAATTCAATAATTCTTGTAAATTTTATCGGAACACTTGGTAATAAGATATGTGTGTAGCGGCATGTTTCTTCATTGTCCCATCTTTGCTGCCATTCATTTTTTTATTTATATTTTAAAGGAGAAGCCGGATGTGGAAGGAAGTATGATGTGAAATTTGTGTCCTTTACTGTCTTTTTTGCCATGGAATCAGCTAATTCGTTCCCTGTGACTCCTGAGTGCCCTTTAACCCATTTAAAATGGAAAGTTTTGCGATTGGAATTTTCAAGTTTAAATGTAACTTGCCTTTTAAAAGTTTCACGGCACACTTGAGATCTTTTCGCGACGCACTACTGTGCCGCGGCACACGGGTTGACAACCACTGCTATAAATATTTTTAAAAATCACGATTAACAGCTTGTTAATACGATAATACGAAACATGCTGAAAATAATGAATTAAGTGAGGGAATAAGGTAACATCTTTTAATCATTCCTTACATTACAAAACCAACCGAAAGTTTAAAAAGACTAATATCTCACAAGTATGAATTGATACAAAAAATATAATCTTAAATACGGAAGGAATAAAAGCAATTCATTTTAAAACACTGTTTAAATTTAATTATTTATATATTGATCGATAAGCATATAACATATAATTTTTAACATCCACACAAGATATTCATATTTTTCGTCACATAAGAAATGCAAAACTATCTATTGAATGTTTAACAAGTTGGTTTTTTTTTTTGTAATGTTTTTTCAACAGTGAGTTTAATTTTTAATAAGAACATTGGACTATAATTATGAAATAAATTCCTTTAAAAAATTGTGTTATAAATGAAACAATAAATATATGTCTATGTGTGTAAATTCCCGATTCTAAGTAGAACATTTGATATAGGAATGGTATGCAGTTTCAAAGGCTCAATAGTTTTCTAACGATTTTAAAATTTAATCAAAAATTCTAAAATTTGAGTTGAGCAGAAATATTGTTTACTTTACATTAACTTAAAAAATATATGCATAGAATGGAGATGTACTTTTTTTATTTTACATTAATGCTTCTTTTCTGAAAATGGATAATTGCATTTCTGAAAATTTTAATATATACTATTAGAATTCCATTTACATTATTGAGCGTAAAAAAAGACTCTTTTCTGTAACATTAGGATTTTTGTAAGCACATTAGACATTGTAATACAATTTAGATAATAGTTAGTTGTCATTTTTTTACAGTATTAACGAATAACAAAATGATTAATATGAGTTCCATATAATTTTATGAATATTATAAAGCAAAAATAAGCACTATGAATAACAAGAAAAAATTATAAAATTATATCATTAAAAAAATAATAATAATCGTAATAATTGCAACAAAATACTCATAAATGTAATATTTTTTTTTTTTTCGAAAACATTTATAAAACGCTTTTGATTTTCATAAAATTTGAAAAGAGAAAAATGTAATAAATAAATTTATTAACCGCAGTTAACAGTATATATACCAAATAATGAAATCAATTAGCAACAGGTGATACATTAAATAAATAAAAATGTTCACAACTCCACAATTTAATTAATAGCAAAAAATTGTTTATAAAGCTATCCTGTATAGTAATAATTAATCCCAAAAATTGCATAGAGCACTGCATTATATGAACATGAAATAGCAGTGAATTTTTATTGCACATCATAATTTATTTTTCTAATATTATGTTTTCCATGTAAGAAAACAAAATGCCTTAAATTAAACAAAAGTTCTTTTCAATAAAAATAAATATATCAGTAAATAAAATCAATATGTATCTTTACGTTGATAAAATTACATTTAGCGTTAATGTACAGTTAATCTGGAATTATTATTAATGCTCTATCGCAAGGTCCCACAGACACATCAGGTTCAGCATAAGCCTTACGGAAGCTAAATGACGTATTTGCTCAAATGTGATTTTGCGCAAATATGCTTTTTGCGCAAGTGTGTTATGATATATTTACAATGACTTTAAAGGACATTGTAGCTATGATTGCAACGTTTGAAGCTAGACCCATTTACGGAAGACTAAGCAAATGCAGAAACTGCAGCATTTTTAATAATCTCAGCGAGGCGTCTCATCCTGTTCCATTTCAAGTATCTTAACCACTTGTTTAAAACCGTAATTTAAGGAAGTGTACATAACATACTTAATAATGTAGCAACAGGATTTAAGACCAACCAGGTACGATCAACACATTTCTTACGACAGCGAAAACGTAATCAGTGTAATAAATGGTACTTGTTAACTAAAACTTCAATTACAATTGTCTGTCTGAAAGTGCTATTGATAAATAACACATATTTCCTAAATATTAGGTTAAGAACATATTACCATTTAGATTAAAAAATGAATAGATTTCAAGTATGAGATATATCGTGTTTTATCGAATACACGGGGTTAGGTATATTGCCTTTGAATATTATTTTACAAATTTAGAAACTTTTTTAATGAAATTTTAAATAAAACAAATAAAAATACTAATTATGAATAATAGCAATTACAATTTTGAATTATCGCTACTGGATAATTCGTATTTTGTCGCTCACTATAATTTGATATTTTGGGATACAACATTACTTTAAAATATTTTTATTAATGACCAATGACTTGAGGTGAACAGTCAGTTCTATTGTATGATATTTTTCGGCATAATAATATGTTTCAGTTTTTAATATGATGTAAAGCAGTAATTTCATACACTTTAGACAATCATAACCCGGTGAGTTTTGTCGTAGATGAATGAACATTTTACTCTTTTATTTATCAAAGCATGGAGAAAATGTTTCTAAATATACCGTTTATGACCCGGGGACCATATAAAATAATTAATTTTATAATACAATAACTATACATCCATTTTAAAAATAAACCCATACACAAATGCTGTACATGATTTGAAATTTTTCTGTTATGTGAAATATCTTCCTACCACTACTGGTTTAAGAGATAATCTAAAACCTATATTTTGAATAGCCTGGTTCACATCTGCCCCAACTAATTTGTTTACAAGTACCCCACACGGCTGCTAGATTTAAATTTATAAATCATTAATATTTCTCAATATTAGGCGGAAATAAAACTGTATCAGAAATATATATTAGTTTTCTTATTATATGTAAAACATTAAATAAATTAAGTTAATCACTTATAAAAGTTGAAACTGAGATTTTACTTTTGAGATCTATAAACTATTTTTTGGTTACCGAGGACAAACAAAATGGCAAAGAGCATCATAAATGTACAATTATATGTTTGAAGGTATTGCCATCTTTGGTAATTTTTTTCAAATAAAAAAAACATAAAATAACTATTGGAAAATTGTGATGTTCACATCTGCTCCATGATCATTCACGCCCCACTATTCCTATATATATATTTATATATGATAAATTGCAAGATGAAAAGAAATTGAGACTACAAGTTTCTTAAACTTATTGTGCAATGCACTAATTCTTAAAATAGCTTTTCACACTATTAAAATAAAACTTCTTATTTCACAAACTTTCATTTAATATTAATGTTATCATCTTGCAGTTGTTTAAAACGTAAGTAATTGTTTATCTTGGGATTTAATTAAATCAGCTAGTTTAAAATTCCATAAAACTGCGTACTTTCCGAAATATATTTCTCAAAAATCATTCAAATGGAAATCATATTCTATTATGTAAGATTAACGATTTTGTATTACAATGATGCTTCAAGAAACACCATCATTACGGAACACTATAAATGCTATTTTATTTTAATATTCTGATAGAAGGTTGACTGCAACATAACTCACTTTTAGAAAGCTAACTAATTATTTAAAATTGAAAATATATGTTCTATAAATGATTTTTGAAAATTTTAAAATTATATCGAAAGAATATCACAATAGATTAGAAGTTTATGTCTTTTGCATTAGAGTATAATATTTCAGACATTAATTTCACATAATGTACATGAAAAAGTTTAATCAATTATCATATGAAATGCGGTTCTTATAATGTAAATGCATAGAATACAAATTTTAATTTTAGAATGCAACATGAATGTAATTTGCTGCATTTGATAATTTTAAATTAAGATATTTTCTATATCCGAATGTTTTGTAGATTATTTTGTTTGAAAAAATAAAATAGATTGCGACTGACGTATTTAGATATTCCTTTGGTAACGTTTTTACACACAGAGAACGAAGGGAAAGGGATATAAATAACTTTATATCGATGTTGAATATTTTTGATGAGTTTTAAATATAATAGGTCTGGAGTAGAAAACAAAACAGGAATATCACAAAAATATATGTTGTCGAATCCTATACAGAGCCATCAGATTACACTGTCTGTTTCATTAGGAGACTTACGTAGAAGTAATAAATCAGCAGATATTGCACCAGCAAGCATTGTATCATCAAACGTAAGAGGTATGATTTAGCCTATTGATATCGAAGTTGTCCCTGTAAGAAGAAACATTGTAGCAACAGAAGTTGTTTGTGATACACTGGTTATGTTCGACAGTCGATATCACTTTGGACGTACGGTCGATGAACCGCAAAATCAACTACTTCAAGTCAAGTAACTTCAAACATGTAACTGTAAACTTACTGTGAAATATCATTACTGACCAAAAGCATGTTAAAATGTGATCCTATTTTTGTACCTACTGTGTCATAGATGAAAAGATTTGCATCATTTTGTCCATCTAACTTTGTGATCATTGACTCTATATTCATAGCTGCGACGAGATTTTTTTTGTTGCACTAGATTTTTATTAATAGTACAATTACCCGGCTTCGACATAGTTAGACCGTGGTGGCTTCGTGGTAAAATAAATTAAAATTCAATACCTTAAAAATAAGACAACCATAATAATGAAACTCTTTGCATTCTCGCGCAGAAATCATTTAAACGGCAGTAAAAAACATTGACTTTACTTTCACATAATCTCCAGCTTAAAAAATCATAATGCAATGCTTCTTCGGCACATGTAGTAAGAAAATATACGATTTTCCTGACAAAACGGGGAAAAATGCAAAAACAAAAATCAACAACAACAACAAAAAAATTAAATTGCATAGCATTTAGTGAAATACCATATCGTATGGCGTGACAGAATGTTTTTATTTTATTGAAATCTAATTAAATTTTTGAACAGCAAGTTGTCTGCATTGATGAAAAAAACACCATTACTTTTTGGAAGCATATAGTGTAAGGAAAGTACCGTAATTATGATAAAAACCAGATTATGGAAATTTTGGTATATTTTGACATTTTAAAATACCCTTTATTTCCCTATATTTACAATGATACTGTACGTACCTGTATACAAATGCGTGTATCAGAATCTGTTTTGTGTGTTTTATGATGATGTAGGTATGTATGTATATATGTTTGAGTGTACGCGATTCCAACCGAACACTACTTTTGATTAGCATCCCATTTAGCGAATATCCGTGTGTTACTGGCTTCTGTCTAGAGATACATTTTCGGGGAAAACGGTCGTTGCGTTTGGTATCGAAACCATTTTAATACAATTCTGTGTGGATAACTGTTAAACATTTTTTTATATCGCAATTATTCAATTAAACTATTTTTATTGCTCAAGATAACTTAATGTTGATACAATAATTATGTTTCACATAATTATGACTTTAATTTAGTAAAATACAACATTTTTCGGTAAAATGTTCGGAAATTATAGAGGAATCATCACAAATTCTTTTAATGGAAATTTATAATTATAATTCACAAAAATTAAATATTCGATGATTATGTGGATATTATATCACTTTCTATGCGCTTTTAATCATGGCATTTTGTTTAAAGAGAAATAAATTACTCTGTTTTTAAAAGAAATTGTAGAAAATGCTAATATTATGTGTAAAATATTACACAATGTTACAAGAAGAGGTTTCGAGGTTGGGGATTCGGAATGGGGCGACCCTTTGTGTATTAATAGAGTATAGTTCATAGATAACATATGACAAGGATAAAGGGCAAAATCCAGAGGGTTCTTAAGAAACAATCCCTAAAATCCCCTAATTTTGACGCTTTAGTACATAGTCGGATGAATTACACACAGTCCTAAGCGGTCGGATGGTACATTTGGCAGAGCACCAGACTTGAGCACAAAACTGTGTGTCTGATACACCGACAAGACATTTTCTTATTTTTTTCCCCGGCAAGCAAAATAAAGATTAATTATTTTCGAACGATAATTAAAAAAATATATAATTATTTAAATTTAAATAAATATAAATAAAAGCATGCTTTTGCAAGCACACATATATGCCTTTTTATTTACAAAGAAATTGCAATTTTACGGCAGTTTTATGGATCTAATGAAAAGTAACAAAAATAAATAAATAAATAAAATAAAAAAATCCACAGAAGGCAAAATATTTATTTTTCGCTTTTATTTATAGATTTTTATACGAATAATTCACTATACTATTCTTTTCAGCGAAATCAATTAAAATGTGCTACATAGAATTGAAATATGGTATTTTAATTTTATCTTTTCTAATACCTAATAATTTAAAAAATTATAATTTTTCCATTTTTTTTTCTGAAAGAAATATCTAGGGAATATTTCTTTTAATGTTTGGAAATAGAATAACTTTTTTTGACAATAATTTTTTTTTTCTTGGGCATTAATATTTATTAATTATGACAATTATTTATTATTAATTATTGGTTATTTTCAGCAACACATGCACACTGTTGAAAAGAAAGAAGGTGGTTTTAGAATGCTTACTCTTGTTTGTGTTAAAGTTTTAACAGCCATCTTCTGTTTGACCGACTGTGTGTGTTATTTTATTTTTAAAGTTTTGCGGAGATTACACGTAGTTCTTTAACGTAGTGTCGTAATTAAATTGAAAAGACATGTCTAGTGAAGAAGTTTTTAAATTTACATTTATTAAATAATGAATTTCAAAAGACTCAATTCACAGCAAAAAAAAGTATTGTCGGTTTATTGAATTCACCAAATTCCAAGAGGAGAAAATTAGAAATTTAGTGCTCTACCAACTGTATCATTCGTCCGCTCAGAAATGTGTGTAATTTATCCGATTACGTACTAAATCGTCAAAATTGGGTGACTTTGGGCTTGTTTTTTAAGACTCTACAGCATATTACATTTCATCCTTGTCATATATTTATGTATTGAGTAGAATCTATCAATACACAATGCGTTGCCCCATTCTGTGTCCCCAACATCGGGACTTCTCCTTGTTAGCTATTAGGAAATTCGTAAGGTTTTTATAAAAGTTACGTAACATTTAATAAATTATTTTTTTTACTTTTACTTGAATAATTTTCTTTAAATTGAATTGCCGGTATTATAGTAGAATTGCGTACATTTAAATGAACGTAATATGTCGATTTAATGCACGTCCCGCAAACTCTTTTAATTATGTCACGAAACATTCCCTTATCTTTTCATAATGAAGGCGATTCTGTATTTCAAAATAGAGCAAGTGATTCTGAAATTTTATTGGCTTTTAAAAATATCGTCATTATGCAGTTTATCTTTGTGGAGTGTGTAATAAATAATTGCATTAGACTATGAAATATAAATATATATCAATATATATATATATAATCAGCTATTGTGGGGAA
The DNA here is from genome assembly GCA_963932465.1 of Maratus speciosus. Classification (NCBI taxonomy): domain Eukaryota; kingdom Metazoa; phylum Arthropoda; class Arachnida; order Araneae; family Salticidae; genus Maratus; species Maratus speciosus. The sequence continues at coordinate 314,925,282 of OZ010792.1, forward strand.
TTAAAAAAAATGGATAAAAATGTTTTTCTGATAATTTTTTTAATGATATATATATATTTTAAATTGACATATTTTACTTTTTTTCTAAAACTATGTATATTCAGTTCCGTGCAAATGGCTCCAAATTTGTAGATTTGTATAAGGAACAAACAAACCAACAATGATTCATCTATATATAGATTCCTTGGTTTTATGTTCCTATGCTTCTATTATATTATTTTAAAAATATCACGAACCATCGTTAAATTAAACAGACAATGCATGAAAAATGTAATAATGCACGACATTGTATAAAGTGCTATAAATACCACAATTCGCACAACTTTGCAGAATACTCATCATGTCATCTAATCGACAGTCTTGTATGATTTTTTTATAGTTAAAATGTCATCCAATTTTAAATATACCTTCTTCAGCAAACTAAAAAATATGAATAAGCACATACTTTCACTTTTTATTGATGATAAACAGCAGTGTGCAATATGTAAATAAACTTTCAGGAAAATAAATTTAATCGAACTTAAAAAAAAAGAAAAATTCTAAAATTTAAATTAAAATGTAACCAGGGATGTGATTTCCGCGATTTTGTACACCAGTATTTTTTTTAGAGAAAATGATATTTCATTTAATCGGAGCATTTTTGCGATTTAAGAAAACAACATTTTCTCTAAGAATGTACTGGTGTGCAAAAACGCGGAAATCACATCCCTGGTAACTCAATAGAGTCAAAACAATGTATTAAAAAAACTAGTGTCGGGAAGTTAATTTTCACCTTCTTATTAATAAACTTTACTACACACTTATAACTCCTTAAAAGGTAACACAAACATATAAAAATATTATTTAATGCAACCCTGAGATCTTTCTAACATGTGTGTTCGAGAGATTTCAGGGTTGCATTAAATAATATTTTTATATTTTTGTGTCACCTTTTAAGTAGTTATAAGTATCTTTGCAAAGTTTAAAATGTAACTTTATTACAATCTCTTATACTAAGTAGAAAAAAATGATTTAAAAATAATACAAATAATGGAAAGCTGCTTTAGCACTACGAATCGAATTTCCATAACATTTATTAAGCATGCATTCGATTAAATTAGGAATGAGAATTGAAATAAAATGGAATAAACATATAATAATTCATGAAACATTTTATCGGATTTAACATCATTCTGAACATTTTATCCAAAATGTTTGTTTATATTTACACACATAAGAAATTACAATTAGTGTAAAGCTTTTAATATATGTTCTAATTATGACCATTTTACTTTAAGAACGTTTCTTACTAAACTCAAAAACAGTTGTATATTAGATAGGACCTATTATTAACTCTTTGTAAAGACAAATAAATGATAAATGAATTAGTTTTGACCTTTTAAAAAGAGATTTTGTTAAAAACTGCGATTTCAAATTGCAAAAACTCTTCTAAATTAAAAAAGTAATAAAGTACATGCACCTCTTTTTTTATGATTTCGAAATTTGAAGCTTTTAAATATTTTGCACAAAGATTCGAATAAATGTAAATGTTAAAATAAAAAATTATGTAAACATTTATATATTCTATTTGTATCAGGAGATTTGAAGTTATAGATAGGGAGTAAATATTTGCTTTGAACATAATCTTATATTACTATAATAATATCATTAGTTAACCACTTCACCGGCGACGGGTATAGGGAAACAGTGCTTTTACACCCGACTTATCTCGGGGCAAACGTTGAAGTGATAAAAACGTTAGTTATTTACAATTTGGTGTATCTAAGAACTAATTAAATAAAAAATAAAAATATTCATTCTTAGAGATGGACCCAGGATGTTTTTCTGCATTAACACTGTCGCTGCGTAGTTTACACAAAAATAAAAACTTAAAAGAACAATTTCTTGCAAAAATAAGTTATTTATGCTTAAAATTTATCCGCATTACATTTTCAACCACTTTTTTCTTTTTCTTCGTCTTTTCTTTCCAACTATTAAACAAATTTAACATTGAGAAATGAAAAATCTGCAGCTGCGCAATACATAAATTGCTTCACCAAGTAAATTCGCGATTGTTATCTGATTTTTAAATTTTCTGAAAAATCCATTAACCCATTAACGCCCGGATAATTTTCTTCCTTAAAATAAAAATTTTGGGTTTCCAACCCCTTTTAAAATATGAGTAAATTTTATGTTATTTTATCAAGAAATTTGTCACGTGAAAGAATGTATATATTTATCTTCATATTTACTGGTGTGAAAAGCGCTTACTTGCCACTGAGTCTAGCAATCTAAAAATATGCCACTGGGCGTTAATGGGTTAAACTGGCAAAATAAGGTGTTGCTATTGAAAATATAAAATTTTGAAATAATTTCGGCATGGAAACTACCCCCGAAGCCTTTTTTGAAACATATTTTGAATGACGGCAATATTTCAAATCAAATGGTTTCTTCTGATTTCTTCTACAATAATTCAGTGTTTAAAATGCATAGCGTATTCTCTCTCTCTTTTTTCTGGCTAACTGCATTTGAAATTCGCTGGCTTGAACTGAAGGGAATAATAAGATGATAAAACTTAAGACTTTTCTAAGCTTCTTGTAAAACTTCAGAGAATATCGCTAACTTTAATTTAATTAAAGAAGCAAACTATTTAAATTAATGCGGGAGGAATTTTAAGTAGCTACGATAACATTCTATTAAATTAATGCTGCTTTGTTTCGTGCGATAAACTTTTGAGATTAAAATGATTACAAGAACATACTTCACTAAATATCATATCCGGATGAAAGCATTTTCATTACTGTAAAATAAAATGAAATTTGGATTCATTTATAGTCTTGAATATTAATTTTTCATAGAATATATTCCTTTAACATTTTTTTCTCCTATTTCCTCCAATGATTATGTTCATATATTTTATACATAAAACTGTAAGAGAAATAAAATTTATAAAACATCAGCAAAGTAATTTTTCTTAATTATTTTTTTTATAAAAATGATTTTATTTCTTCTTAATTTTTAGCTATTCACAGATTGCAAAATTATATTCTTACGCGATTGCACCGCACCTTAAAATTTCAACATACTTCACGACCCATTTAACATACAAGTATATAGAACTTTTTACTTTGGTAAATATAGGCATTTCTAAAAATAATAATAAAACAAAATATCATTTACTATGTAAGAAAAAGTACATAATAATAGAAGAAATAAATTATAGAATTTTAAAAATAATAAAATTGATGATATTTTCTGGTATGAACGACAGTCTATGTCAGGTTTAAGATTATGTTCTTAATTTTATGCTCAAGCCACTCGCTTTACTAATTTTAATAAAACATCCAAAAATAACAAAAACACCAACGAAATAATATTCTTAATATTAAAAAAAATGCTTCTTATTTATTTATTTTTTACTATAAAAACACGCGGCTTCGCTTGCTTTATTAAACAAAGTTGAAAAGTGTTTATGCATTCGTTTTGTCTGTCCATCTTGTACGTCTGTCGGTTTGTCCACACTCTAACTCCAGTAAATATACTCGGCTTTTCATACAATTGATACAACTCATTTAGGGTCACCTAGGCATGTTTGGTATTGTATATGAAGTATGAGAGATTAATATTTCATTTACAGGGGCACCAAAAGTAATTCTATTGCATTATGGTATATGGGGAATATCGTTTGCTGAGTATTTTAATGACATTACACTATTTCAAATTTATTTAAACTGATATAAATCACTGAATATTTCACTACAAGATGGTTATGATAGAATAGGGAATTCATAGAATTTTCGTTCATTTACAGGGACACACAAAAGAAATCGTTTATAGTACTGTCTTTGAATAATAATTGCTTGAAGTGCGTTTTTAATTTCGGCATGCACTTTTAAATTTAACTATATAAATTTAACTATTTCTTTGAATTTTACTAGTTGTATATAAAATTCTATAGCTCATATACCGGGCTGTAAAAATAAATCAGAAGAATGCCTCATTTCTTTGTATATCCTTATTAGCGGAAGTTGCTGAAAAGGAAATTTAAACTAAAGTGCATATGTATTTCTTAACTGAACTAAATTTTGGCATGCGTGTAGTTAATAGATACAAATCTATATATCTTAGACAGGGCTGCACAAAAATTAAGATAATTCACCGATTGTTAATGGGAACAGCTGGAATTGTGTTTTCAAGTGTGTTATGCGTTTCCATATGGTTGAGTTAGACATACTATTTTAACTTATTAAAAGGGGCTGTTTTGTTACATTTTTCTAAATGTCTTGGAAAATGTTTTATAATCTATGCTTGAAGCATGATTTTTTTCTTTCTTGTTTTTTGATGAAATTATACTGTTATGGACAATTTAAAAATTACTAATTAAGCCACATTTTGAGTGAACTTTGTTTTTATACTGCTTTAGGCGAACTTGAGACTTCACTGACTGAGATTATCTAAAATTAATTCACATAAATCGTAATTTAGAATGTTTTTACTTTCTTCTACCTTTACATGAAGAAAACATTGAATTAAGGATAATTTTCAAATTTCGGGCTTTCGACTGATTTCTACTTTTCAGGGGTCAGAGATCCCGAAATACATGTTTTTAAAGTTTTTGTCTTAGATTTTGTCTGTAAGTCTGTCTGTCCGTCTGTCTATCTGTGTCTGTATGTGACACAAATTTTGTGGGCGCTCTATCTCAATAATTAACGAACGGAATTTAATACAACATTAGATTCAGGTATTCCCTAATATAAATTGGTGCTGATTACTTTTTGGTGTAAATTGTTCAACAGGTGGCGGTGCTATGCAGCATTAATCATGATTATCGAAATAGGTCTACCCTAAGAAGTAATGCACAAATTTTCATTAATCTTAAGATTAAAAAAGTCCAAGATATAAATTAATTCTTTTCAGTTTTTGGTGTAAATCACCCAACAGGTGGTGCTGATATGTCGCATTTTTCAAGATTTCCGCAATAGCTGCATCTCAATAACTAATGCATACATTTTCATTAATCGTAAGATATAGCTAGTCCCTGATATAAAATGATTCTGATTAGTTTTTGATGTAAATCGCTCGACAGATGGCGCTGCTATGCAGACTTTTTAGGATTTCCGAAATAGCTCTCTCTCAAACACTAATGTCCGAAATTTCATCAAAATTTCACAAACAGATTCAAGTAGAAGTTGACATAAGTTGTTGTTGGTTAAATTTTGATGTAATCATATAACCAGTGGCACATTTTTTAGGGAGAATTGACATACATCAGATTTTGGGATTGTCACATCTGACTAGTTTTTATTGCTTTCGATCATTTAATTTTTCATTTGAAATTTTGATTTTTTTTTAGAAACCGTTCTTAGCGAGAATCTTTTTCTTAAAAGTAACCATCATGCCAAAGTCCCAGCTTCTAAAACAAAAATATAACAGAAATCGTAATTTTAAAACATTTTTTACTCCTTCACACTTTAAAACTTCAAACAAAAATTTTAATATTCCATTGGGGAATTTCTTTCTCTAAAGTGTGAGTCATGTAGATGTTCGTTTTCGATACACTAACTATTTCAGGTAAATCATAATTTAAAAGGCTTTTAGAAAGTTTTCAGCCCATATCACTTTTTTGATTTCATTTTCTTGAAACCCTTCTTAGCGAGTACTTAAAACGACAAACATGACAAATTTCATGTTTCTAGCTCAGCAGCACCACAAAAATCGCAGTTTTGGAATGATTTTTCTTCAACATCCTTTTAAATTTCGAATTTTAAAAAAAATGCACTGTGCGAGTAATTACGTCTTAAAACTGAGAGATGTGTCAACTTGTATTTTTTCTTTCGTTAAGCATTCAAAATGAAGCTTAATTTAGAAGTTTTTCCTTTCATTTCTCCCTTTTAAATTTCAATTAAAAAAAATTTGCTTTAGCGAGCATTTAGATGTTTAAAGTAACAACCACGTCAAATTCCAAGCTTCTTTACCAACAGTCGCATATAAATTACACTTTTAAAGCATTATTTGCTCTTGCACTCCTTTGTCGGATATTATACATACATAAAATGCCTATATTGGAACATTGATGGTCACTAGCATTTTGCAAGCTTTTTTTTTTTTTTAAATCGGTTCGTCAGCTGCTGATATTCGCAAAGAAGTAACCAAACAAACACACAAACGTTACTTCTTTATAGTATTGGTATAGATTTAGAAGTTACTTATCTGTATTTTTCACGGTATCTTTACTTCAAGTCGGAACGTATTATTTAAAATGTACGTTTTCAGGAGATACAATTAATTACATGTTTTACAGGAAATGGACTTTTGTCCTCAAATGTACAATAAAATTTGCTTGCGACTCACAAGTATTCGGCAGCAGTGTTTAAAATTTATAATTCGCTGCCTAAACTATATACAGGGTCATTCATAATTACCTCCGGGGTTTCGAAACGTTATAGTAAAAAAACGAAGAAGAATATGAAAAAAAGAAACATATGAAATTATTCCGAAACTATTCAAGTTTTACTTACATACATTACAGGTGTTCTATGTGTGAACCCTTGGTCACACGGCATACATCAATGCACCAATGCACCATCAATGCATCAATGGCATCATCATTTAACACGTTGATAGCACGTCTTATCCTTTCACGCAGGTCAGCTAAATCCCGTGGAATAGGTTGTACAAAAACCTGGTCTTTCACATACCCCCACAAGAAAAAGTCACACGGTGTTAAATCCGGTGACCGTGGAGGCCACTTTAGAAGAGGTACGTCATCTTCAGAAACTCGTCCAATCCATCGATGAGGTAAGTGAGTGTTCAGGTATTTATGCACATCACACAAAAAATGGGGAGGAGCACCATCTTGTTGAAATACGAAATCATCCTCATGTTCCTCTAACTGCGGCATTAGCCACAGCTGCAACATATCCAGGTACACTACACCGGTAATGGTCTTCTCTGTAAAAAAGAATGGCCCATAAACACGTGAGGAGGACATAGCGCAAAACACGTTAACTTTTGGGGAATCCCGATAGTGTTCCACTACAGAATGGGGATTTCCAGTGACCCAAATGCGTACGCTGTGGCGGTTGACAGTGCCACACATGTGAAATGTGCTTTCATCACTAAAAATCAATTTCGAAATTAGTGTTTCACGTTCATGGACATCAATGTAAAACGTGAAACGAGAAATTCAATCTACTGGAGTCAACGCTTGCAGCAGTCCCAGTACGGCTTCAAACAAAGACGTTTTCGCAGAATTTGCCACACTGTTGGTTGAGAGATCCCCAATTCTCGGCTTCCGCTAGCGGTTGATTTCGTCGGGCTCCTTAAAAACGTTTCCCGTACACGATCTACGGTGTCCGCAGATGGACCAGGCCGACCACTTCGTTTCCTGTCACATAGGCATCCCGTTTCTTTAAATTTCCGGTACCACACATGAATTGTTTTGTCAGTTGGTCCCTGTTTTCGATATTTATTACGAAAGGCCCGTTGAACTGACACCACTGATTCAGATTTTGCAAACTCCAACACACAAAAAGCTTTCTTTTCGCCTGTAAACGCCATTTTTCTTTACTACAACTGACTTCAATACAGATGTTACTGCCATCTACCGGAAACTAATTAAATTAAAACTTGAATAGTTTCAGAATAATTTCATATGTTTCTTTTTTTCATATTCGTCTTCGTTTTTTTACTATAACGTTTCGAAACCCCGGAGGGAATTATGAATGACCCTGTATATAACAGATCTAAAAATGCAGGAAATGCTTATTTAAAACAAAATTACTCAAGAATGTAACGTTTAAGCTTAAAGTAAACACAGATATTTTATTTATGTCACGCATTTCGTTGTTAGTATAACATAAAATTTCAAATTAATATCTCTCTATAAAACTTTATAAAAATATAAAAAATAAAGTTTAAAAAAAACTTTATGACTCTTTTTTAATAAATGAACACTTTTCGGAATAAATTAAATATTAAAATTAAGCCACAATTTGAGTAAACTTCATTACAAAAGTGCAATACACAGAAATGAGATTTTAATTAATAATAAGAATAAAAACTAATTCCAAATAAATGATAATTTAGAAAGTATTTTGAGACTTTTATGCTCATTATATACGCTCATTTGAGTATTCATTTGAAGTTTTTAACTTTTTAGAAACATTTCAAGATATTTACATCTTAAAATTAACCATCATGTCAAATTCTCATCTTCTTGTCTAACAGTCTACAACCTCTCTGGTGTTAGCTGCACCAACACAAAATGACGAAACAGAGTTGAAATGGAATGTATCGAAAAATGTTGAAACAGTGACTGTCACCATTAATTTGCCAACATTAACTTTGAAATAGGTTGGTATTTCCCAATATTCTATATAAAACGGAATTTAGATGATTTTAAAGGCTTTCTTGTTGTTCCTGTCAACCAGGTGGTAGTAACACCGACATAAAATATTGCCCGTATAGGATCAGGGACTATCACTCTTAATTCACAACCAATAACTTCTGTAATCGGTTTATTATTGCCTGAGATTTCATAGAAATCGTAATTTAAGACTCTTTTAGAATGCTTTTTGCTCCTTCCTTTCGCTTCATTCCTTTTTAATTTCAAATTTATTTTCGACTGTTCTTACAGGACATTTATATTTTATAAGTAACTACTGTGCTATATTTAAAGTTTCTAGCCTCTTCAGTACCGCTGAAATCGCAATTTGGAACGTTTTTTGCTCCTGCAGCCCTCTAGTGTTGTGGCACCGACATAAAATATAGCTTATGTTTGAGCAGGTTCCATCACCATCAATTTGCAACCATTATGTTTAAAATCGGCTTCGTATTTCATACGATTGCATAAAAATGGTAATTTAGAACGCTTTTCGCTCACTTCATACTTTTAAATTTGGAATTTTCTTACGACAACTCTTAGAAAGCATTTGCATCTTTGAAGTAATTACCATTCCAAATTTAAAATGTTAGACCCACTCTTTAACACAAAAAACGCAATTTAGAACATTTTTAGCTCCTGTAACCCTCAGGTGGTAGTGACAACAACGTAAAATATAGGCTATGTTGGAGCGGGGTTTGTCACCATCAATTTGAAAACATTACTTCTGAAATAGGTTTATATTTTCTGTGATTGCGTAGAAATCGCTATTTAGAACGCTTTCAGAACGCTTTTCGTTTATTTTCACCCCATTTAAATTTCCAAGTTTTAAGAAAGTCTTCTCAGAGAGCATTTACATCTCATAATTACCATGCCAAATTTCAAGTTGCTAGCCCCTTCAGTATCACAAAAATCACAATTTAGAACGTTATTTAAAATGCAACCACCTGCATCCCCTTTGGGGGTAATGGCACCGACATAAAATGTAACCTACGTTGTAACAAGGGTTGTCACCATCCTTTTGACGCCATTATTTTTTAAATTGGTTTGGTACTTCTTGAGATTGCGTAAAAATCGCCATTTAGAACGTTTTTTAGAACGCTTTTCGCGCATGTCCACCCCTTTTAAATTTCGAATTTTTAAGAAATGTTCTTAGAGATTATTTATATCTAATAAGTAACTACCAAGCATAATGCCATGTATCTGGGCACTTCAATAACACAAAAATCGCAATTTCGAGCGTTTTTTTGCTCCTGCACCACCTTTAGGGGTAGTGGCACCGACATAAAATGTAGCCTATGTTGGAGCCAGGGTTGTCACATCATTTTGACACCATTATTTTTGAAATCGCTTCGGTATTTCTTGAGATTGCATAAAAATAGCCATTTAGAATTTTTTTTAGGACGCTTTTAGCGCATTTTCACCCCTTTTAAATTTCGAATTTTTAAAGAAATGTTCTTAGAAATCATTTATATCTAATAAGTAACTACCATGCCAAATTCCATGTATCTGAGCTCTTCAGTAACACCAAAAATCACAATTTCGAACGTTTTTTTTTTTTTTGCTCCTGCACCTTATTTAGGGGTAGTGGCACCGACATAAAATGTAACCTATGTCGGAGCAAGGGTTGTCACCATCATTTTGACACCATTATTTTTTAAATGAGTTTGGTACTTCCTGAAATTGCGTAAAAATCGCCATTTAGAACGTTTTTTAGAACGCTTTTCGCACATTTTCACCCCTTTTAAATTTCGGTTTTTTAAAGAAATGTTCTTAGAGGTCATCAGTATCTTATAAGTAACTACCATTCCAAATTTCATTTTTCTGGGCCCTTCAGTAACACAAAAATCGCATTTTTATAACGTTTTTTGCTCCTGCACCCCCTTTTGGCCAGTGGCACGGACATAAGATATAGCCTATGTTCTAAGTTTGACTAACACCATCATTTTGATACCATTACTTTTAGAATCGGTTCGGTAGTTCCAGAGCTTACCTCCTACAAATAAACAATTTTTACCTCTTTATAATATTAGTATAGATATAGGGGAGAATAGGGAGGGTTGACCCACTTTTTACAAAATATTTTTTTATTTTTTAATATTGAACGTAGAATAAAGTTTTATACATCATTTTATTCGTTATACAATCAGTTATCAAAATAAAATTGCTACATAAGTGTAATATATAAGAAATTTGAAAAATGATTGATTTTATTTATGAGAAAATAATGGTTCAAGGCTCCCCACATGTGGGAGAGTTGACTCACTATATGGGAAGCTTGTCACACTTTGCTTTATATTGAAGTATTTGTGAAGAGATATAAAATCAGTTTTAAAAAAAAGCAAAATAACTTTATGCTACATGCTTTAATTATCATAAAAAAATATTTTTGAATATACGATGCATAAACAAATCTGTTTAGGTGCTTTCGTATGTCAGAGGACATGATTTTGTCTGAGCAGGTATAATTGTACAGCAGGGAAAATGAAATTTTAGCATTTAAGACAGTATTCCGCTAGAGACAGTTTCATGCATTACAATGTCCGAATTTGGTAGCCACTGTCAGGCTTTTTTTTTTTTTTTTTTTTTGTCTCCCTGTCCTACTTTTTGTGACATTCGACCTGACAACTCTAGTTGTCACATTTGGCTTCATCTCACTCCATTCACCATGTTGAAATTTGTCTTCATACCTTCCTAAAGTTTTTCGATCAATGCCATGTTCTTTTACAGCCGCATTGAGTACTTAACATATCATTAACATCTTTCAAGCCTTTCAGGGGCAAAGTACTTTCAGTACTAAAATGTTGAAATAAATGACTAGCACCGGAATATACGAACAAATTTATTTGGAAATATGAAAAAGGCTATATTTCACATACATATTAATTGGAAAAGATTTTAGCAAAATTCTGGTGTCATTGTGGCTTTTGGTAATTAAAATTAAGTGGTATCATAAACACAACACTGCCCCTGAAAAGGATAAGACTGCTGCTTTCGTACTCTCTAGTCCTTTCTAGTCTTTTCACTGCTTCCCTTTACCTATTGTAAGTAATATTTAAATGGAAAAACGTTCTTATTAACTTTCCCATTTATATTTCATTCATTGTTTCGTACTGTGGATACTACAGCAATTTTTCACATCTTTCTTTAATCAGTTTTAAACGTTTTCTTTTCCATCACCCCATTTTACTGTAGCTTTGCAGAATAAATTTACATTCATTTTTATATACAACCATTAATTTTTCATTATGCACAGTGTATAATAAAGATATTTCCAAAACCACTTTAATTATTACGATGTCGACGGGCTATTTTTATCAAATTTGAATTTTAAAACAGTAGAAGCTCCTGCTTATTCTGAAAGTATTTTGTAAATTTGTGTTCTAGATAAGTTTCCCAAGTTTGTTTATCGGTAAATATATTTTAATACACGAATTTAATATAAAATGTCTTACAATCTAAAAAAAATATGGACAACATGATATAAATCCATTTTCTGCAAGGTAGAAGCCTCGTCCTAAGTCAATGATGTATTTTGAATGAAAACGAGAATTCTGGTTTCCCGTTATGAATGTGTTAAGGGAGCCTTGATCACCTGGTCAACCCTCCCTCACATTGACTGGATCAAGCCTCCCCATACAGCCCTTTTCTAAAGAATAGCACATTGTTATGTTAAGCCTAATTTACTGTATAATCTTTATGCCTGGAATGAAAGCTTGATATTTCTGCATAACTTAAAACCTACTTACTTAAATTTCTGTGATATATTTTATCTAAAAAAAGCTTACAAAATATTTCTAAAAAAACCCAACTTTTATGTTGAAAACGCCTCACAATTGATTTTTTCCACACTTATTTCGATTATCTATATGAAACAGAGACTATTGTTTGAGCATTCCATTAGCTTTGATTGACACCTATTGATAAAACTCTGAAATTCCTTTAAATATGAAAACTGATGGGTAGGTCAACCCTCCCTAGTCTCCACTATATATATATATATACATATATATATTATACATTATATGCATATATATATATATATATATATATATATATATATATATATATATATATATATATATATATATATATATATATATATATATATATATATATATATATATATACATAAAATGTGCTTGTTTAAGAAAGATGATAATTGTATTTTAATGAAATCACAGTGCATTAAATTTTCTGAAAATATTACACAAATGCTTTCTGTGAAATAACACATAAAAGATTTTAAAACCAATTCTAGGCAATATATTTCTGGAAATTCTATTTACTGGAGGATTCGCTGAAAATCTATGGAGGATTTTCTGAATTCAAATTAAACGTAAAAGGAGTTACAACAGAATTATAAATCTTTGTAGAGATGATTTCGGTATTTATTAGATTTTTTACAACATAAAATTATAGATTTACACAATAATGGGGTTTTTCATTTTCCTTTAGTTCAAGATATCACGTTTTTAAGTATATTTTTAAGTATAGTGGGATTTTGAATCCCGTTAAACAGGCGTGAGTACGTGATAAATTGTAAATTGGGACTTACCCTTCTTCAGGATACTTATCCATTTCGGTGTAAATCCACACTTTGTTTTGATCCAATGTGTATTAGTTATCGTATTCGTTAAGGCACCACTCTTCATACCTCCTTTAACAAAAGAAATTATAGACTATTTGTTATCTCAAATGAATAAGCAGCGGTAACACTTTAAGCTATTTAATTCACATTGTTTAAATTGTAAAAAAGAGAGAGCATTTTACATGCCTCTTCTCTGGATAAACTACATGTTTAGAATGGAAAAAATGTTTAGATTATAAGATAATAAATCAGTAATAATAATTGTAATAATAATATCATATAATAATAATAAATCAGTTTAATGTAGTCTATGAGTCTTAATGCAGTCACCCAACAAGTCATTATCTTTATCAAAGGATTTTCAAGATTAAATACATTTGAAGAGATTTGTGGCTGAGTTGAAACGACGTATTATTTATGTAACTGAAAAAATTATCTTTAGGACAGTTATTTAGCTCGATTTATGTCCATCAACTCCTCCTTAATTTCTGAAGTTTCACTGTCACACAAATTTAAGTTCCTTCTATGGGTTTGAAAAACAGGTTTGGGAACTGGTTTTGTAAACAGATCTGCTATCATTAATTTGGTTGGGCAGTACTTTAGGTTGATAGTCCCTTCTTGCTTTAGTTGTTTTATCAGGTGGAACCTAATTTCAATATGTTTAGTCTTACTTGAGTGCTTTTCTAATTATATCATCTTGATCGTGGACTGGTTGTCTTCATATAGGTCTATAGGTAAGGTTTGCTTTAGGTTTAATTCTTCCAGTAGATTGACTAGCCACTTTATTTCAATTGCTGCATTTGCTGCTGACACATACTCGGCCTCTGCCGATGATAATGCAATGCAGGATTGTTTCTTGGTCAACCATTGTATGGGACTTCCCCTAATATATATAGGTTGCCACTCGTTGATTTCCGTGAATCTACATCTCCTCCCCAATCTGCATCAGCATAAACTTCAAGTATTCCTTTCTTTTCTCTGCTTAGAACTAGACTGTAATTTTTTGTAGTCTTTAAATTTCTTATCACTCTTTTTACTGCATTCCAGTCTTTCATTCTTGGTGATTCATTTCTTCAGCTAAGGATGTTTACTGCTGCACAGATGTCAGGCCTGCTTGTAGTTGCTAGATATAGAAGTGCTCCTATGGCTTGTCTGTAATATGTGTTGTTTGTAATATGTGTATATACCAGCCTTAAAAATAGATAAAATCGTACAATATTTCTTATAATTCTGATTAAGCCAAAGAGAAGCTCTGTAGCTGATATTCTGTGCCCCCCCCCCCCCCCCCCCTCTTAATTTTTTTTGCACTTTCACAAAAAATTAACATTTACTGTACATAAAAATACATATATGGAAACAAATATTCATTTAGATAAACATGGTTTAATTTATTTTTTTATCTTTTACTAATTTAAAAGTAGAAAATATCGATTATAACGAATAAAAAGTGACAGCAGAATTAAAATATCAGACTTTATAAAAGTGCTAACAAAAATTATGACTCCTAAACCAGGGAATAACTCAATTACATAACGTTTTAATCGAAGACAGCATTTAAACAACCGAATGGTATAATGTTGGTAAAGTTAACTTACTTAACCGCATTAAAATAAACATAAATTGTTTTCAATCTACACAAGATTTTCCAGAATTTTCATTATGTAAAATTATTGCAAATTCCTTAATCATATGTCTGTATTACGTTACTGAAATAGACATTGCGTTTCTTACACCTTTTTTCTTTATTAAAAATTTTAAAGAAGCGTTTATTTTTTATTTTTTTTTATCGTCTTAAACACATATTTAAACACCTGGTTAAAGAAAAACATTAATGGAGGATTATGCTGACTCAACACAGCTTAATTAAACGTAAAATTTGATTTAAATATCATTTTAACACAATATATAAAAAATCCCATATAAAATTCTTCGTTAATCTTCTAAAGGTTTTGCCGCATTTACAGCAATATGTATGTCGCTATTAGGCACAGGCTGAAAACAAGCTCTCCTAAATACGTAGTCTACTTCAAATTCTAAACTGGAAACTGGTCGCCTTTTTTTTTTTTAGTTTAACTGGAAAGGTAACTGAAACGGACAGCGTAACTCTTGACGTTTATGAGTTTATTTGATCTTCAAAGTTAAAAATAAAAACCGTGAGCCACTTTCCGGAATTTTTGTCGCATGGGGGCGATATAAAATGAACGGTGTGTATTTGATTGGAAATTTCTTTTAAAGAAAACGTTTTACATGCAAAAACATGTTTCGGGTTTTGTTGATGAAGTTCGTATGCTTCATTATATAACATTTATTTACGATTCTTGCATTAAGATTTTGTGTAAAAAAACATTGCCGCATTTAAGGATTATAACATTTAGGCATACTTACCTTATTTAGTTTTGTAACATATTTATATTAATTTCACATTAGTACTTTAGTTTTGTAAGATATTTACAAAAATTTTGCTCGAAGCCATTGCAGTCGTACAGCGTTTTCGGAATTTATGTGTTTTCGGCTATGCTCTGACCAAGTGAACAGGATAACAGTTCAGGGGGATACCCAGTAGCAGTTCTACCCCACTCCTTGTGCATGAGTATGCGTATAATACATCCTAGAGGAGCCACGAAAAAAAGTCTAACCGTAGCACATTATGTACTACCATATAAGAAAGAAAAAGAAAAAGAAATAAAATAAGAGAGGCTTAATATTCATGATAGGGTAATCCTAGGATTACAGTAAAAAGAAAATAAGTAAAAAATTTAAATGAAAGATAAAAATATGAAAAAAAAAAGAAAAAAATGAGTTTAAAGATAAAAAAAAAATGTTTACACTGTTCATAAAAACCGTGCGAAGCAAAGCTAGAAAAAATTACCAATTTCCTTCAACAAAAATGGTTGTTTTCAATGCCATACATTTAATATATAAAAAAGTTACAGTTAGTTTAACAGTTTTAACGAGGTAAAACAATAATGAGGATATATAAAGACTTTTTTTTTCTAAGAAAGAAAAGACACAAAATGTATTAGCCGAAGAGCGCGACTACACTTCTAAAACGGTAGTACAACGGGGTCTTTTACGATTAGAAGGACTGATAGCATCATACCCTGGTAATTCATAAATAATATCGTTAGGCACTTTATAAATTTGGCTACGGAATTTTTTTGAAGGAAATTTAATTCATTTCTAAAAATAGTATTATGAAGAAATCTGGCTCCATTACGGATACGTCGTAGTTGCTTGTTATGTAGCTGGCAAAGCCTATCCATACGCATTTTACAAAGGAAGCCTCACATCGGGCAGCCGTAGGTAATAATAGAAAGAATGCTTTTAGGAACCCCCGTGGCTTTACCGGGATACTGAGAAGGTGTTTATTGAAGGTTAGGCGTTTGTCAATGATAACCCCCTTGTACTTAGCTTCATCGGACCAGGGAATAGTGATATTGTAAAGTCTATTGGAAACTTTAAAAAGGACGAGAAAAGTACACAGCAGTATATTTACTTTCATTAAGTTTTACGCGCCACTGATTGCACCAGTCGATGAATAAATTAAGGTGATTTTGAATGTTTTTATAGAGAAAATACGGATGGTGTGCAGTAGCATAAGTTGTGGCGTCGTCTGCATAAAGGGCGAGTAAAGTGAGAAGAGTACGAGGTACGTCAAAAAAGTAGAGGTTGAATAGAATTGGACCCAGGATTTAGCCCTGAATTATCCCACAAGAATAAAGTGTAACTCGGATAATATGTTGTTTATGCGGACAGAAAAAGAACGATCGTCGAGATAAGAGTACATAAGGTGCATAAGACGGGATTGAAATTTAAGCTGAATTAATTTGTATATGAGGTCTTCATGCCAGAGTTTATCAAAGGCTTTGGTGATGTCAAAAAAGATGGCAGCAGTAGGCTTTTTTTGCATTGAAGTTTTCACTAAGGAATTCCACAACGCGCAAAAGCTGGTGTTGTGTGGAGTGGCCAGCTCGGAATCCGAATTGTTCCGGTGGCAGAATGTTGTGTTCTTAAATGAATTTATTGATTTGCAATCTAATGACGGGCACAATAAGTTTAGACAGGATGGAGAGCAGACAGATAGGTCGGAAGCTAGTAGGATCGTGAAGGTCCAATGCAGGCTTAGGAATAGGATAGATAACAGATTTTTCCATGGTTTAGGAAAGTATCAGAATTTGCAGAAAATAGCAGAACTTGTGATGCTTTTGCACTGAAATCTTTGTGTTTATTTTCCGTTACATTTTTTCATTAATTTATAACTAACTGCAGTTTCTTTCATCAAACAACTTGTTTAAAAGAAATATGATTGCACTATGTCAAAAGCCTGTTCAAAAACCTTTCGTATAAACTAATTTCCTCATTCTACGTTCTGTATGTACATAAGAAAGGGGATGTTAAAATCAGAAATAATATGTATGATGATACTTTACTTAAAGGAATAACAAAAATTCATTAATCAATGACAGATGTGGTAAAAAACACTATGCAATGATACTTTTTTCATCGTTTTACTCTACATGCTAGTTTAGAAAAGGGATATTGACAACAGAAACATTATGTATGATTGCATAATTAAAATTTTCAAAAACCTAGTAAAAAATTAAAAATATAAAGTTCACATTTTTAAAGGTATCCAAAGGGGCACACACATGCACACACATATACATATATGTACCGTATGCCCACTAAAGTCCCTCGCCAAGATCTTAACTTCTGAACAGCTGCTACAATATTCATAAAAGTAGTGTCTAGATATAGTAATGTAGCCATGTGCTACTCAACGAAGCCGCCTGTTGCGCCAGCTGGTAGAAAACTGTGGAGTTAGCGTGCCTATCTGGAAAACGGAAAGAGATAGGATAAAAAAGTGATATACAAAGTTGTAAAGTATCATCAATTCAGTACTAAAAGACACTTTGCGGACATTAATGCAGAATGAATGCATTAATGAAGAATATAACAGTAAAACGCGCATTTGCTTTTACATCATTTCCTAAACTGTGACGTCACGAAGCTTGGACGAAAGGAGAAATGATTATCTTTCGGACAAATGTGCATCCAAATGTGCATTGCAGCTGACGTTGAGAAGTTTGAAGATATGAAATAAAGGTATACAGTAGAACCTCTTTTATCTGAAACTCTTTTAACCGAAACTCTCGGTTAACCGAATTTTTTTTTTCCTTTCCGAACTGCGAGTACATATAAGTATTTTGAATCCCCTTTATTAGAGTTTCATTCAATTTAACTTGAGCTCTCGTAAGCTGCGGATTTGAAAGAAGAAAACGAACAAATTAGCAATTTTGAAGTTTTTGAATGTTTTGCAAAAGGTTTGGCATGGCTGAAGCAGAAGACTGAATGTGATACTAGTGAACTAATAATTTTAAAAAACTCCGTGCTAGAGCTTCAAAGCAAAAATAATCGTAACTGCGACAAACAAAACATTTTTTCCAATCCTTGTGATATATGTAAAATGTACTTAATTTCAAAATCAAAATTCAGGTAATTTATTCTTGTTTCTATTTTGCTATTGTTTTATTAATTTTAATCACTTGTTGCCATAATAAAAAATATTGCATATATTTCTCCTTAATCTTAAAACTGAAGCATTCTTGATTATCCGAAAATTTCGATTTTCCGAAACATTGTCGGTCCCAATTACTTCGGATAATCTAAGTTCTACTTTATTGTTATAACTAGTTGTTTTTTTGGTTCTGAGATCGTTTTATAAAGACACAGTTTAGAAAATCGCGAAAAAGCAAATGCGCGTTTTAACCGTTCTATTCTTCGCATTAATGTCCACAACGTGTTTTTTGTACTAAATCGATGATGCTCAGCAACTTAGTAAAAACATTACATATATCATCATCATCATCATCATCAACCGTTTTCAATCCACTGCTGGATGTAGGTCTCCCCCAGATTTTTCCAATGTTTTCTGTCTAGTGCTTTAGTCATCCAATTTACACCGGCTACTTTTCTGATTTCATCACTCCATCTTACTTGAGGTCGTCTTCTTGGCCGTCTTACATCTCTGGGATACCACTGTAGGGTGTTTGTGCTCCATCTATTGTCTTGTCTTCTTGCAATGTGCCCAGCCCATTTCCATTTTAGCCGTTTAATTCTTTCAATGATGTCAAAAACTTTCGTCTGACTTCTTATCCAGGTTATTCTTTTTCTGTCTCTTCTAGTTATACCTAGCATACATCTTTCCATACTTCTCTGTGTTGTTTGTAATCTTTGTACCATCCGTTTGTTAGCGTCCATGTTTCTGCTCCATAAGTTAGCACATGCAAAACACATTGGTTAAATACTTTTCTTTTCAAACAAAGGGGCATGCTACTCTTCAGAATAATATTGTTCTTCCCAAAAGCACTCCATCCATTTCTTATTCTTCTATTGATTTCCTTCATATATATATATATATATATATATATATATATATATATATATATATATATGTGTGTGTGTGTGTGTGTGTGTGTGTTTTTGAAAAATATAGCACAATTCAAATATATCTAAATTACACTAATTATGCGCTTTTTAAATAAATCTTAGGTAAGGCGAATTTAACTAGCATTCCAGAACAGCGTGACCAAATCACAGAAATGCCGTCGTGAGAAAGTACTTTTATGAATGATAATTTCAATATTTTCGCTTTACGCTGAACTTTAATTCGTTACAAATGCGCTTCGCTACGTTTAATTAATGTATTAAAAGATTGCAATTATTCGCGAAATATATTGAAGGTTACTCGTTACGCACATATATTATCGTGGGCAATTTTGAAAATTGTGCAATGTTTCAAAGAAAATTATTAGAAATTGTTTAGTTAATATTTTAGCTTTTAAAATTAAACAAATGTTTGCAGAAATAATTACTTCAAAATGGTTACGAAATCCAGTTTAATTAACATTAGAAGCGATAGTTTTTATTTCTATTTTTACTTTGCAGTAATTTCAGAGGATTCTTCGTGCTGCAGTATTTTTAGGTGATCATATGAATTCCATTAAAATTATTTCATGAAAATATCTATGATGATCACTGCAAATACATCTCCGATTCACTGCAACCATTACATGGGAACATAAGTATATATTTTCGAATAATTTCTTTAATCCACTATGAAGTTTTTTGAACGTATCAGTTTGAAATTATTTTTGGATATATTACTCAGACGTTAATAATATCATTTTAAAGTGTCTATTGTTAAACATTACTTTAGAATTATAAATCCTTAACACTATTTCTATCTCTGTCAAGTGACACCTTTCAAAAATTTTGATTTATGTTTACTTTTTTTCAAGTTTTTGAATGTATTAAGCATACAATATCTTCAGATTATTATAAATAATTTGTAAATGTTTCAATCTAAAAATTATAAATAAAGAACAATAAACGAAAATCCTTTAAAAGGTCTCATTTGACACCAGAAGAAATAGTGTTAAATAAAAATCAAGCACTGGTTGTTAAATGCAAAATTTGTTTACACATTACCTTTCAAAAAAACCTTCCTAAATTACCTTAAATACACCTTTACTGTTAGTGTTTTAAACTTTTCGCAAACGGCATCAATTTCATAATATGGTCATCGCGCCTAAATGAGACGTGAATTCCCATACTTTTGTCACATTTAAGGCATACCTGAAATTTTATAAATCCAGATACATTTTATTAAGAAAAAATGCTTGAATAATGTTCTTTTAATTGAAAAATCGCTGGTTTTGTAAAAATAAATTTATTTCCTGCAATATAAAAGTTGGAAATTGCTCGTCAAATGTGGCAAATGAGGTGCGTTCGTACTATAACTAGTTTTATAATTATTTTTTGCACCCCATATTGTACCGAATTTATATTTATTTGCACTTCATAAGTGCATAGTCTGTAACATCATTAAAATGCACTTGCAATAATTTTTTCCCATTCCGCGTAATGTAGCGGAACACTTTTGACTGTCCCTGTAATTAAACTATAGATCCGATTTTCATAAATTTGAAACAGCTCAACAAAATTTTGCAACAATTATATATCTGAAATTTCAGACCATTCGGAAGGCTTTAACATCATTAAAATGCACTTGCAATATTTTTTCTTTTCCCCATTGGCCGTAATGTAACGGAAAACTTTTGACTGTCCCTGTAATTAAATTATACATCCGATTTTCATAAAATTTAAAATGGCTTAACAAAATATTGCATTATGTATTTAAAATTTCAGACCAATCGGAAGGCTGTAACATCCTAAAAATGCAATTGCAATAATTTTTCCCATTGGCCGTAATGTAAGAAAACTTTGACTGTCCCTGTAATTAAACTATACATCCGATTTTCATAAAATTTGAAATGGCTCGACAAACTTTTGCATCAATCATATATTTAAAATTACATACCATTTGGTTGGGTAGTTTTTGCTCTGTTATATGCGGACAGACAGACAGACGGACTGAACGACGACTATAGGTGCTACGTATTTATATAATAACGAACGCACCTAAAAAGAGTATACTATTGTCGCATGTAATTACTTTTTGTCGCTTTTATAGCTGCTCAAGTAATTTACAGTACTTAAACGTAAACGAAATGTCAAAATGCCTAAATGTGATAATGCACTTTGCGCAGCGCACGCCAGTTCAACTCCAAATTTTCATTTCATTGCTATCAATTTTTGAAATACTTTATAAAGCTTTCAATAAATAAAATTGAAAATTGAAACTTTTATTATTAAAATCCAAATACTTTAATCTAATAAGCACTTTAATAAAAAAATAATTTTAAGATATATTTATTATATAACAATAAAATATGATTCGTTAAAAATAAAACATTAAAAAAGTTTCAATTTTACCTTGCATAAATCAAGAAGTAACTAATGAAAAGTACAACATAAATTGTACCAAATCAACATTTATTAGTATACATTTTAGGCAAATATTTTGCTTTTGAGTTTAAGTCATATTTTGCTGTTATTTTTACGAGAAAATCTCAATTTATACTTTTTTGGTTTCTAAAGGTACGGATCTAGTAATTTTGAGTTTTAGGCCTCTTTATATTTACAGTTTCTGCTGCGCCTTTAATTCCAGATTTTTTCTCAGATTTACTTCGTGTTTTCACTGAATTCGGTTTTTTAAACTCTGTTTTTGTTTTAAAAAATGTAACCGTTCTTTCTTTTTCAACTTTTGCTCTGTTTTTGCTATTTCACTTCATTGTCCTTTTTATATATATTTTTTTGTATATACATCAGAGGTTAAGCATTCTGCAAAGGTTGATCCTACGTCATTTTTCTTTTTGGCTGAATTTTAATTTGTTGGCGAGATTGCTTTTAACAAACTGCTTTCGAAAGTATTAGATGGATTAGATTCAAGAAGAGATATTTGTGAATACGTTTCTGTATTCATTCTAGAGTGTTCTTGAATAGAATTGGGCTCTTTTTTTTGGCCCCATAGTTTTTTAAATATCTTATACTATAATGCGAGCAAAAATTGTGTGTGTGTGTAAATTTTATCTTGAAAACGGCTCTAACGATTTTTATTAAATTTTGCACCCTACCGTTTTCGGGCACGAAAAGACCATTGGGATGGGTCTCGTGTTCGAGAAAATTCGATTAGTGGGTCATTTTGGGTCATAATGGGTAGGGTCAAGCTAATTATATCCAATCAACGGCTCAATCGATTTTGACTAAATTTTGTATCTAACCATTTTCGGGCACGAAATGACCATTGGGATGGGTCACGTGTTCGAGAAAATTCGATTAGTTGGTCATTTTGGGGACACTGTGGGTCAAGCTATTTCTATCTAAAAAAACGCTGTAACGATTTTCACTAAATTCTATATTCTACAGTTTTGGGTTACGAGAAGATCATTGGGCTAAGTCACATGTTCGAGAAAATTTGATTAGTGGGTCATTTTTGGGTCACCGTGGGTCAAGCTAAGTTTATATAGATAACGGCTCTAACGATTTTGACGAAATTTTCCACCCTACTGTTTTCGGGCACGAAAAGACCATTGGAATGGGTCTCGTGTTTGAAAAAATTCGATTAGTGGGTCATTTTGTGTAATAGCGGGTCAGGGTCAAGCTAATAATTTTATATAGAGAACGGTTCAATCAATTTTGACTAAATTTTGTATCTAACCATTTTCGGACACGAAAAGACCATTGGGATGGGTCTCGTGTTCGAGAAAATTCGATTAGTGGGTCA
This sequence comes from Maratus speciosus, assembly GCA_963932465.1. Taxonomy (NCBI): domain Eukaryota; kingdom Metazoa; phylum Arthropoda; class Arachnida; order Araneae; family Salticidae; genus Maratus; species Maratus speciosus. The sequence goes on from OZ010792.1 coordinate 314,948,424, forward strand.
TTTTGGGTCATAATGGGTAGGGTCAAGCTAATTATATCCAATCAACGGCTCAATCGATTTTGACTAAATTTTGTATCTAACCATTTTCGGGCACGAAATGACCATTGGGATGGGTCACGTGTTCGAGAAAATTCGATTAGTTGGTCATTTTGGGGACACTGTGGGTCAAGCTATTTCTATCTAAAAAAACGCTGTAACGATTTTCACTAAATTCTATATTCTACAGTTTTGGGTTACGAGAAGATCATTGGGCTAAGTCACATGTTCGAGAAAATTTGATTAGTGGGTCATTTTTGGGTCACCGTGGGTCAAGCTAAGTTTATATAGATAACGGCTCTAACGATTTTGACGAAATTTTCCACCCTACTGTTTTCGGGCACGAAAAGACCATTGGAATGGGTCTCGTGTTTGAAAAAATTCGATTAGTGGGTCATTTTGTGTAATAGCGGGTCAGGGTCAAGCTAATAATTTTATATAGAGAACGGTTCAATCAATTTTGACTAAATTTTGTATCTAACCATTTTCGGACACGAAAAGACCATTGGGATGGGTCTCGTGTTCGAGAAAATTCGATTAATTGGTTATTTTGGGTCATAATGGGTCAGGGTCAAGCTAGTTCTATCTAAAGAACGGCTCAATCGATTTTGACTAAATGTTGTATCTAACCATTTTCGGGCACGAAAAGACCATTGGGAAGGGTCACGTGTTCGAGAAAATTCGATTAGTGGGTCATTTTTGGGTCACCGTGTGTCCAGCAAAGTTTATCTAGATAACGGCTCTACGATTTTGACGAAATTCTGTAATCTATCGATTTCGGGCACGAAAAGATCATTGGGATGGGTCACGTGTTAGAGAAAATTCTTTTAGTGGGTCATTATGGGTCATTATGGGTCAGTGTCAAGCTAATCTCTCTATTCTAAAAAAAATCGTCTGTCACCGCCGCCGCCGCCGCCGCCGGTTTTGAATTTTTTGTGACCGGAGGTCTTTCTTCGTTAATATTAAGAAAAATAATGCATACAAAAATATGAAAATCGGTTGTTTTATACAGAAATGTTTGATAAACACGCTGAAGCAGACAGTTTTCAAATCGAAGAATTATTTTAAGAGATATTTAATGCTAAAGTTGGACAAAATCGTTCCACTAAAAAAGTTTTATAGCAGCAAAAACTATACATGGCAGCGTAATAATTTTTAGATCATTTTATGCGCTAGAATTTGCCGGAGTGCAGATTGCATTAATTTTTTTATTTTGACTCATTTTTTGAGGTTTTATTTCTATTTTAAATTCAAATTTTCAGCATTTCTAGAGATATTTTTTACAGATTTTAGAAAGTGATATTAATTTAAACTGTTGCCAACAGTATAAACAGCGGAAGCAATAATGTTTGCTTCAAAAAAAAAATATATACTTATACGCGTAAATAAATTAAAAATTTATTTACACGTGACTATTATAAACAGAAAAAAAAACATTTGGGATTAGAATTAAATAATTATGTACAAAAAGCAGGAACTTATTAAAAATTACTTCATAAAAACTATGATTACACGTGAATTTTAAGAGAGAAGGAATTTGTAAAATAATAAATTTATTAACATGCGTTAGAAGTCTTAAACATGAGAAATTACGTCATAATTACGCATTACAGTTATTACATAAAATGAACACAAAATAATATTGCAAAACGGTTTAAATTTAAAAAATGCGCTAGACATTTATTTGATATTTTGATAGCATACTTTTCAACTGTTTTTGTTAGGAAAGCGCAAATAATATTTCATTTCTAACAAAAGTATTTCCATGTGAATATTTAACAGAGAAAGAATAGCTTGGTAAAAATTACGTCAGATTAAAAACGATTAATTTAAAATGTCTCATTTAAAAGAACTTTCTTTTCGCTTTGTTAAAAAATACCAGGATACAAAGACTCTGTTTACTTAATTCCTTTTATATTAGCTTATTTTGAAATGTTGTTACACGTGTCCACGTCATCAAGTTATTTTTATTTCGACGTTTTATTTGTATTTTTATTAATGTTGTACTAATTTATTTGTTCTTTCGTTATTTAAAATAAAAATTATGTCAATTTGTATAATTTGGCGAGTGGTTTGGCGATTTATATAATTTGGCGAAATTGGTCGACGGGATAATCAAGTAGTAACGCAGCGGATATTGCGTTAAAATTCCCCAATGAAAGAGAAATGAATAGAAATTCGTTTATAGGGAGATCGCCACTGTTTTTCAATTCCTACTATTAGCTCACACTCCCCCTATATTTATATATTTATGTATTTATCTTGTTCAAATTTTCAATCGTTAATAAAATACTCATTATTCATCCTATCAAGTTGAAATAAATTTTTTTAAACTTGTACTGGATGACAATTGATGTTAATACAGTTTTTTCAAATATTAATTATTTAATTAAATTTTAATTAATTAATTTTAGTTTTGCATGGGAAACAAAATGGCGGTCATTGGTTATTGAAGGTCAATGAAAGTATTTTCAATAAGGGGTTACCATAGGGGGGACCCTGTTCTTTCGCCAAACACCGCCAAGTTTGTCGCCAACTTGGCGATATATCGCCAAATTTGGCAGCCAAAATAAGTCGCCAAAAGTGACGCCAACTTGGCGATATTTCTAATATTTTGCCAAGTTCCCATAGAGTTCCATTGTAAACCTACTTGCTTATAGAAAATGAACAAATTGAGATATTTTAATGCAACAAAAACTAATATTAGCTTAAGAGATTATATTAATTTTTTCTTTGATGACGTAAGTAGGAATTGGCTTTAAAAACAAAATTGTTATATTACTTGTTTAAATTATAATTCAATCTTTCGAAATCTTTTTAAAGCCAATCAAATTAGCGTGCATTTAGAGTCTGCGGTGTCTGGACGGGGGTTGGCGAGCGTAGCTCGTAGGGGGCCGAGCCCCCTAGTTATATCTAAAAAAGGCTCAAGACATTTTCACAAAATTTTTTAATATACGGCCGTTTTTGGTCATGAGATGACTATTGGGCTAAGTCACGTGTTCGCGAAAATTCTATTAGTGGGTCATTTTTGGTCACAATTGGCCAGGGTCAAGCTAATTGAATCTAAAAACATGCTCGAAACATTTTGACCAAATTTTATACTATACCGTTTTGGGGCATGAGAAGAAAATTATTTAGTGAGACCCACTATTCGAGAAAATTCGATTAAGGGGTCATTTTGTGTCACAATGGGTCAGGCTCCAGCTAATTGTATCTAAAAAGCGCTTCAAAACATTTTGACAAAATTTTGTATAGTACCGTTTACGGGCCTGATAAGACCATTGGGCAGGGTCGCATGTTCAAGAAAATTCGATCAATGCGTCATTTTTTGTCTTAATGGATCATGATCAAGCTAACTGTATCTAAAAGACGGCTCAAAAGATTTTGACAAAACTTTGTACTACACTGTTTCTGGACAAAATAAAACCATTGGGCTGGGTCGCATGCTCAAGAAAATTCTATTAGTGGGTCATTTTGGTGATAATGAGTCCGGGTCAATCTAACGGCATCTCAAAAAGGTTCAAACAAGTTTGACATTTTGGGGGTTTTTTTATACCGTTACACAGTACAAAAAGGCCATTGAAATAGCTCACCTGTTCGATAAATTTCGGTTAGTGGTTTTTTTTTAATCAACGTTGGTCAAGCTTATTTTATATAGAAAACGAGTAACGATTTTCTCTAAATTTTGTATTCCATCGTTTTTAGGCTCGAGAAGAGCATCGTGTTAAGTCTCATATTCGAAAAAATTCGATTAGTGGTTCATTTTGGGTCACTATGTCTCAGGTTCAAGCTAATTGCATCTAAAACAGCAAGAATGATTCAGTGGGAATAATATATCGAGATAAACACAAAGCTAATTTTGACCGAGCTTAACTCGGTCATTCCTGCTAGTGCTTTTATTGTTTGCAAAAATTCAAAATATCCACCATATATATTTCTATGCAACATAAAATTTGTTGAGACATTGTTCAAAAAGTTGTATCTTGACGTTGCTCAAATTGAAAACTTTTATTTACAGAACAGTCAGGAGTAGTTGCTAACTCCTTATTATACATCTTTATTAAACTGTTGTTAACGCAAAAATCAAGAGAAATGCTAATCATCTTACCACGAAGTCATCATTAATACTGGATTCATTATTATGAAAAGCATTGGTAAATACATATTTATGGGTAGCAAACATGTCAGTGAGAAATTTTTGCTAATTGATATACTCTCATCAGCAAAGTCATGATGGGTATGTTTCGTCTATATGTTCTTAATTCCTCCAACTCATCTTTCGAGATTTTAAATTTATTATGTAGCGTGGAACGGCATTGGAAGTTAAACTGGTAAACATGAAAATCATTGGTAAAATATATCGTTTAGAAGTATTTAATTTTTCTACCTATATTTTAATTCGTATATAACGTAGAAGGACACTCCACTCGAAAGGTAGTGGTAAGATTCGATATTTTTTAAAAACTTTTACAAATATAAGTGCTATCGATCGACACAAGAATATTGGATATCCTAGTGACCATGTATCTTCATTCATTGCTTAAACAAACAAATATTACTACGTTACATTATTTATTAAAAATATAAATACATTTGTTTTTCAAATTTCATCAGTTGAAACACATTTAAGTGCTTAGCTAATAAAAATATTTGTGCATGATCATATAGAAATTCCTAATTTGTCAGTTTAACAAAGCTTATGAAACCCTCCGCCTACCAGACTAAAATTAGACTATTTTGATACCAGGAATGTACTCTCAGATATACTTCCTTCAATTCACGGAAATACTGCTGGCATCTCTGCTACCAGTAGGTATCCGAGAATTGAAGAAATTTCCTTTCTTTCTGTTCAAGGAAAGGAAATTTCCCTAATCTGAAAAAAGGGGTCTTTTAAATAATATATTAAATTTAAAAAATCAAAAAACCCGATTGCGTAAAAAGCAAACTAATGAATTATTTCTCATCAATGCGAAACTATTTTTTATATTACTTACCCATTTTGTATTGATGACTTTTAAATTGTGTTTAATTGTTAGATCCTATCCATAAACACTGTTTTGATGAGGGCTATATAGGTGTCTATGGTGGTTAGAGTTGCAGTAAAGATAGAGATCCTTCCTACACAACTTCCATGTGGTGTAATATTTAAACGGAGCATCTGACTGGAAAATAGTCAATGAAACATCGTCTTCATTTTGAAAGACCTATCCAATGATTTACCACACAATATGGTGCGTGATTTTTTTCGTCTCTACCGCCATTTTGAATTTCACGGCCGCCATTTTAAATTTATAAAAACTAAACCTAGCCCATAACTATCGGACGCTTAAGACAAATCGATAGAAACCTCATTCATTAAAATCCATCCAGCCGTTGGGATGTTTCGAGGGTATAAGAAAACCACATACCAAGATACATACTCGTGAAACACATAAACCTTATTGGCAGTCGGGTAAAAAATTCGTCTCTCGTTCTTCCACGGATACCATTGGATTCCCGCGTCTGCGCTTTCTCCAATCCCGCATCTTAGCCGCTCGGCTGACGAGCACTTGGCAGAAGGTGATATTTCGCTTATTTGGTACAATTTACCACTTACCAAATGAGATCTGAATCGCTCAATTGTTTTAGAAATTATACATGTTTAAAGTTTGTCACTCCTAATATTTAATTCGTTTGTAGTCTTTGCAAAAAAAAAAAAAAAAAAAAAAAAAAAAAAAATCCAATCGGGTAGTTTTTTTTTTTTCAATATATATATATATATTTTATTTTATTTTATTTTTTTTTTTTATAACTTCAAGGCAGAATGTAATTCGGAATTCTTATATTTGTAGCATTTAACATAGCATCCGATTTTTGTAGCATCCGATTTTTGTTAAAAAAAATATAAATTACAATTAATATTTTTTCAAAAAATTAATTAATAAATACGCTTTTGAAATAAATCTTCAAAACATATGTGATCTGTTGTCTATATATTTGTTAACAGAAATCGATTTCTAGCAGCTTGAAGTATGCGAATGGAAAATAACAGCTTCATTCGCTGAGAAGATTTTGAGTTATTATTTAAAAAAACCCATTGTTGCAATATGTTTCGCAATCATTACAGATGGATTTAGTATTAGGACTTCCAAATTTAAACTTACATTACCCCGAACCGATTATATCAAATGATTTCCCGTTTGGAATTCTAAGACGAAATTTATCAAAAAGCTAAATTTGATAACAAATTTAGTTGTTCGCTTTCGAAAATTTCGAGTTTGGTACAATTTCACTATGAAGACGATAACGCAAGATTCTATTTTCGAAACTTTAACAAAGACATAACTTCCGTTTTTTCTAGATTTTTTTTTCTAATCGACTGAGCATGTGTTCCGTGTACATATATTAAAAGAAAAAAATTAACTGTAAAGCATTTATTTCAAGGAATAACCTGTATTTCACCATTTTTGAAAACTTCGACAATTTTTAATTAAGGTCATTTATTTAAAATTAGTTAATTCAGCTAATTGATCCAAAAAGTATTTCTGTAAATGTAAAACTTCGAAATATTTTAATTTGAGAAGAAAAGTATTTTCATTCAATTGTTTTAATCACAGAATAATATTAGACACGTAAATAAAAAATACTATTAAATTTTAAGCATTTTTATATTTCTATATATATTACATTTAAAACAGTAGAGCTATTTTCAGGAGTATTTAATTACACAAATATGATAAAGTGCCCATATTTCGTCCTTTCTCCTAATTTCGTCCAACTTAAACTTTTTTCGCCGCACCATGGACTGCTTATCAAATTAATTTGAATTTTTTTTCAGACGATTTAGATTAATTCTAAGGTTGCGTGCCGAATTTTGGGATGTTATGTAAAATAGAAGTGGAGTTGCAGGTATGTTCCACTTGTGGAACATTGGCGGTACGAATAACATTTGTGCATTTTGGCGAATTTTTCTTTCGAAATAATACCAGCACTGCACATATAACAAAACAAAGAAAATAGGGTAAAGTAAAAAATGTTTCTGCTTTAGGAACGTGTTAACTAGTCCCTAACAACAAAATGTTTATGAAGGGCCTGAAAACATTTTTCATGCATACGCTTCCCATAATATTCACACCATTTCTTCATGTTTTTCTGTCGATTTGAGAATCTTCTTGAGTAGTAGACGAAAAACAATAGCTACTGAATGAGGTGATAATGTCCATACTTACTGGGGCAGTAGAACTTTCTATTCCCTTCCTCAAACATCGAATCCAATTTTTATGGCAACAATTGCAATTTCATGCCGAAACTCCAAATGGCTTAGGGTTTCTTTTGAGCCTACTGCATGACAAATAACAACAGTCATATTTAATTCATTTGTAATCAGATTTCATTACCATTTTTATCATCGAAGTACTGGACGATATGTTCCAAGCAAATAATCCAAAAATTCTACACTACCCATATTCTAATTATAAAATCTAATCAATCGAGGATATTTGATTGAAACTTCTCACTTCAATTTTCGAGAATATCACGTTCCACTTTGAGTTAGCAATGTGTTAGCTTCCCAATTTGATATAACAGTAACGACATTGTTGTCACTCCACTTTGCCATAACTATAATAATCAAAATCTCCTCCTTCTTGTTTTTGCAATTCTTTTGTAGATTTTATTGGCATTTATTGGTTCAAAAATATTTCACAGACACTTTGGCAACACGTGAAAGAGACATATATCATAAAATTTATTCTTTAATGATACTGGTACGAAAATAATAATAAAAAAAATAATCGCCCGAGGGAGTCCAGTAAAAATGATCAAGATCCCCAAAAAAGTAACAATAAGATAAGTTTGTACCCTGAACCGCCAACGTCCCACATGTAGAACATTGGCATTCAAATGATTGTAAAACTAAAACGAAATAAGATAAAACATTCATTTATGCATAAAACTTAATAAACAACACTAAGCAATGGGATAATAATCATCACAGCACTCGCATTTTAACTCTAAAGTTAATTGATAGAGTAAAAAGCACAGCCTACTGCATTTACGATTTTTGTTACATTTCAGCAAGCTCCAAAATGGAAACCACAAAAAAGTATAAAAAAATAATTTTTAATCCATTAAAACACATCTTTAAAAAGATACATTAAAAATTTCAAACAGATTAAACAAATATTTAAAAAGAAACAGCAACACATAGTTTATGTTCCACTTCTGGAACGTTGGTGGGTAAAAGGTTAACTTCTCCGCTTCTGCGAAAGTGGCGCCACTTATGACCCAAGGCACAGGTAACGGAAAATAAAAAGGGTCAGTGTTGAAACTTTCGTTCGCCAAGACGCATACATAAATTAAAGACGGCGAATTTCATATTTTTAGAAGACCTGAGTTCTTACTACGTCGTTTGTAGAACGTTATTTACTGTACTGTAAGTATTTATTTCTTATTCATTGCATGTATTTTACGTTGGTAAGATGCTGACAGTAGTATACAGTGAGATTTAGGACTCTCTGTTCGATTTACGGGAGCTTAAGCTCCGTCATATTGGGAAGTAGCGTGGTCCCAATGTCGTCCACCTTGCAGTTCTTCTTTTCGTCCCGGGGGCGAAATTAGGAATACTTTTTCATGACTTTTTTCAAATTTTTTTCGCATGTTTGGATGGCTAATGTTTCGTTATGTTATTCTTCCACTGATAATTAGTACATTTCTTTGCGCCTTACTTTAATGTAAATTAAACTACTTACTCATTTAGAAATAAATTTTGATTTAGATATAAGTTAAGCCTCGGTGAATTGGATATTTTGGGGGACGAAATTGGGACCATTTTTTTCTTCTGCATTTTTTAGATACTATATTCTTATTCGAGGATGGAGTAGCACAGTTGACGTTTATTCTAACAGAGCGAAAAATGTCCAGACCAGGGATCGAACTTGGAGAAAAAATGTAAGTTCTCTCCATTATGATTTTTTAGATAATTTTGAAAAAAACAAACAATTTTTACATTGTTAAATTTTTTTGTACGATATTTGCTAATGTTTCTATGTGCGTGAGTAGTTAGTCTATGTAAAATTCAAATTTGGTAGAATTCCACTGAAACAACTTCCAAGGGCCTAAATTAACTGGGGGACGATAATAGGGCACCTTACCCTTATATGTGGAGAATATAAAATGAAAAAATTGGAGAATATAATGTTTTCTTTCCAAAATATCGCATTTTTTTTTTCTTTTCTGGATAAATACATCTTTGAAAAATATCATAATGAAAACGAAAAATGATGTAAAGCTGAAAAAATAATTTTTAAAATTGGCATTAAAATAAGTTTTAAAAGAAATGAGAGCACGGCGTTTTATAAATTTCGCTTTAAATTATGTTAAATGTCAAAATAGTGTAAAAGTTGTTCTGAAAGAATTTAAATAATTACGCAATTAAAGAGTTGTTTAATTTCTAAATAAGTTTTAGTTATTTAAACCAGAGAAATGGATTTCTCATTTTACTTTTTAAATGGTGCATTATTTTAAATTGGAAAATTAGTAAGATATATTTAAGATTGGAAAACTTTTACAAGATTAAAATTGAATATTTGAAAAGAGAAGTAAATTAATCTAGAAGTAGTAAGTTAATAGCGATCGTTCATTAAACACATTGCATTTAAAAAATGTTCATATAGAGGGAGAGTACTAAAAACTCTCAGCTTTGAAAAGTTATATCATTATATTTTAATTTTCAAACAACGCATTTTTTAAAGATATTCTTTAAAGGTGCTTGCTTAAAAAATAGACATTATGGTTTTTTTTCTTTCTAAACGCTTACGATTCAGTTATTGCAATTAGAATTATTTCAAATACGATATAGTAAATTAATCGTGATCATTATTTAAATACACCATTTATATACACTGCTCAAAACAATTAAAGGATATTTGAAGTTTTATATAAAATAAAGATATAAACGAAATTGTTTTTGCCGAAAATAGAAGAAGAGAATCACAAATGCAAATTTTTCTGGTTTTCAAACTGTGGAGTATGCAAATTTTGAGTTCGACGTCAAAAACGTCGCTTCAGCGGCAGCGAATGAAATTTGACTTTCAACTGGATAAAAGAGAATGAAGGCAAGGATGATCGGCATTCAGTGACTGCTTTGTTTCGATGAGTACGATGTCTCAGCGAAGTCATTTGACAGATTCAGAAGCTTTGAGAATTGTTGGTAGGTTAGAAGGGGGCCAAACTCAAGCCGAAGTAGCGCAAGCCATTGGAGTGTCACAAAGTGTCATTTCCAGGATCTGGAACCGTTTTTTGGAGAGTGGATGTGCAGGCCGAAGACCAGGGCAAGGTCGTAGATGGGCAACAACGCCCGATCAAGATCGTTATTTAGCGTTAACAGCTCGGAGACACCGAACCATGAACGCTACTCTTCTCCAACAACACCTTCGCTCGGCTACAGGCACCACGATTTCAACTAAGTCTGTCCGAAACCGGCTCCATGCTGTAGGTCTGTATGCTCGCCGACCGATGGTATGTGTTAGATTAACATCAAGGCATCGTCGCGACCGCAGGGAGTGGGCAACCGAGCATGTCAACTGGAGGAGAAATGAATGGATCAATATTCTGTTTTCTGACGAGTCCCGTTTTTCTGTGCATCCGGATAATAGGCGTATTTTCATCTGGAGGGACCGTGGCAGTACGAATAATCCTGCGTTCGTCACGAAAGTGTCAGATTTGGCGGTGGAGGAGTGTTGGTGTATGGTGGCATCTCCATTGACGGGCGCACTGTCCTCTACATCATTCGAGATGGAGCTCTAACTGGTCGCCGATATAGGGATGAGATCCTCAGACCTATTGTAGTCCCTTCCGCTGCAGCAATGGGAGATAACTTCATTTTAATGGACGATGACTGCAAGCCACATCGTGCAAACCTGGTGGAGGATTTCCTTTTCGAGGAAGGAATCGTTCGAATGGAATGGCCAGCGTGCTCTCCAGACATGAATCCAATCGAGCACGTTTGGGACGCTCTAGGAAGACGAGTTTCTGGCCGCCAACAACCCCCACAAACTCTCCAAGAACTGGAAAGAGCTCTTCTGGAAGAGTGGGGCAGAATACCCCAACTCGTCATTAATAGCCTCATTGAGTCCATTCCTCAAAGGTGTTGAACGTTGCTGGCCGCCCGTGGAAACCATACCCCTACTGAAAATGATTTTCTTTGAAGAAAACACCTTTTTTTACTCTTTTTTTCTCATATGCACAAATTGTGTTTTTTTCCTTTAGTACACAAATGCGCAATAAAATGCATTTTTTTTCTGCCAAACATGTGTAATTTATTCTCATATAACCTACTATGTCTGTCGACCATGTATCAATCAGCTAAACAGTTTACCAGATACAAAATCCACATAAAACTGCAATATCCTTTAATTGTTTTGAGCAGTGTATTTAAATAAAGTTCATATACACACAAGTTAGAAACTAAAATACAAACCACTTTCAAAAAAGTATATCAGTATATTTTAATTTACAAACTATGCATTTTTTTAAATTTTACAAGAACGCATAATTGGAATATCGGACATTACTCTTTTTAGGTGCGTTCGTAATTATATAAATACGTAGCACCTATAGTCTTCGTTCAGTCCGTCCGTCCGTCTGTCCGTCCGTCTGTCCGTCCGTCCGTCTGTCCGCATGTAACAGAGCAAAAACTACCCAACCGAATGGTCTGAAATTTCAAATATATGATTGTTGCAAAATTTTGTCGAGCCATTTCAAATTTTATGAAAATCGGATGTATAGTTTAATTACAGGGACAGTCAAAAGTTTTTCTTTACATTACGGCCAATGGGAAAAATTATTGAAAGTGCATTTTAATGATATTAGAGCCTTCCGAATGATCTGAAATTTTAAAGATATAACTGTTGCAAAGTTTTATTGAGCTATTTCAAATTTTAGGAAAATCGGATGTATAGTTTAATTACAGGGACAGTCGAAAGTGTTCCGTTACATTACGGGGAATGGGAAAAATTATTGCAAGTGCATTTTAATGATATTACAGCCTTCCGAATGGTCTGAAATTTTAAAGATATAATTGTTGCAAAGTTTTGTTGAGCTATTTCAAATTTTAGGAAAATCAGATGTATAGTTTAATTACAGGGACAGTCAAAAGTGTTCCGTTACATTACGGTGAATGGGAAAAAATTATTGGAAGTGCATTTTAATGATGTATCAGACTATGCGCTTTATGAAGTGCAAAAAAGTATACATTCAGTACAATATGGGGTGCAAAAAATAATTATAAAACTAGTTATAGTACGAACGCACCTCATTTGCCACGTTTGACGAGCAATTTCCAACTTGTTTTTCTTTCTAAAAGTTTTGCGATTTAATTGTTGCAAATAAAATAATTTCAATCTTGATGCTGTATACTAATAATTATCAATCAATAAATACATTATTTATAGATTTAAAAAGTGCTCATATAGAGGGTTTCTACTAAAACATACAGCAATTTCAAAAAACTATATCATTATATTTTAATTAATAAATTATGCGCATTTTTATACTGTATCTGCACTCATGATTAGGAAACCGGACATAACTTTTTTTAAGATTATAATTTAATCATTTTAAATAATAGAATTTCAATGTCAAAGTAATATATTGATATTCGTCATATATTAAATATACAATGCACATCTGTAAAATACATGCATTCATTAAATTTGATTTCATTAATTGATACAGGAAGTCAAAGAACTATTCTAAAGAAATGTAATTTTGATAAAATTAAAGATTATGTAAAATTAGAGCCAACGGATATGCTTTTAACTGGATTGGTTAAAAAGTTACTCATACCAATCGGTTACTTTGAGGCTGCAATCCAAATTGATTATTCCAAGTTTTAAGCGTCCATTTTTATGGTTGATGACAACTCTATCGAATATCATATTATATATTATTGGTACTGATGTCTAGTTAAAAGGGTATAATATTTTTGATCATTTGAAGCTTTTAATATGACACTCTTTCTAATGTAAGTAATGTAACGTGTAAATAGTTTGTACAATACATACAACATTCAATTGACTTCTAAAGTGTTTGTTTTAATGAGTTTTGCGACTTCAATATATACAATAATAAGTGTCCGGAATTATTATTTGGTGTAGCACCCACGCACTGGAATAAGTGGTGCTATACAATGTGGCATGAAGTCAAACAGATTTTGAATGTCTGCCTGTTAAAGAGCATTCCATATTCTTTGTATGCGTACACAGTGTTAATCTGTAGAATCTGTAGAATGAGGATCACGAGCGAGACGTTTATCAACAAAATCCCACACATGTACAATAGGCGATATATCCGATGAATACGCAAGGTCACGGAAGAAGCTGTATGAGTTCTTCTGACAAAAAGTTTTGGACATTTCGTGCAAAATGTACGCGGCATTATCCTGTTTAAGGATAGCTCCAAGAATGCCTTGAAGGAAAAGAACGACTTCATGCTACAACAGTTACTTGGAGAGCGCTGTTTTGATTACCCACAATTTGTAGCAGCTGCTATCATTCACGATGCCAAATCGCAACCCATACCGTACCTCTGGGTGTTCGTCCCCTATGACGTTCGATAATGCACTCCGGTTACCGGCATAGCGTCTAAAAAGAATGCGGCCACCATTGTACCACAAATTAAAGAGGAAATCGTCAGAATATATGAATAGTTTCCAATTTGAATGCCCTTCTCTATGTTCAAGAGCAAATTGCAGCCACACGCGTCTATGGTTTCTTGTGAGGGTGATCCGATATAAAGTAGTTCTTGCACGCAGTCCACGGTGCAGCAGATTTCGAAGAATTGAAGAAGCAGACAGTGCTATACCTGTATCAGTTTACCAATGTTCTGCCAACTGTCCAGATGAAGCTGTACGGTCGTCAGCGCCATGTGAACCTTGTGTATATCATCGCGCATTGGAGTCACTGTTCGAGGCCCTTTCTCATATTTCCGAGTTGCCCGATCCTCGTCGGTCCGCTGCTTCAAGATCGGATCACTTTGCTGATGTTAGGCTGCACACGAGCCTTGCGAGCTGCTATTGCACGATAGGAAAATTCTTCTTTACGAAGGTCGATGTTTCTCCCCCGTTCAAAACCCGTTAGTTGTTGAAATGTCGCACTACTTCATCGAAGAGGCATAGTTACGTCTCACGAAACGTTTACCACTATCAGATAAGCATAGACAAATTTCAACGTCCTTTTACAGCCATCTATTCATACGGTTTCAGCAGCAGCCTAAAGGACACTGCTCAGCTCACGCATACGTAGTAACTCTGAAATCGGAATAATTTGAATAACTCACTTTAATTTGCACTTTCTGAAATTTTCAACTCAATCGTGTAATTCGTTCTTGTTGCTGCAATTTTCACAAACATGAGTGTAGATTTACAAACTTGACACAATAAAACACCCAATTTTCAAAAATCTAAAACTTTACTACTGAAAGGAGTAATCTGGAAATGTATCTCTTTGTTAAATAAATGAGTGAAATAGTATAAAGAATAAAGCAGTAAAATAATAAAGTACTTGGTGCGAATTATTTGAATCACAGAAACCGGAGGGACCGTCACCTGTTATGAAAGATCAATCAGACTTTGTATGTGGTCCGTCTTCTAAAAGATATACCAAAACTATTCTAAGCATTTCCTGCTGACTTTCCAGCACATTTTTTACTAGACTCGTATAAATTTATGGTAATGTGTGATATATAAAGAAAAAATCATTATAAACACTATCTGTAGCAAAATGTGGGGCAAAATGTCTTTTTTATGACACAGGCTGTTGTAGAAATTTGCATAAATACTTGTTAGAGGTTGAGACATTTTCTTCTTTCGTACGTGAAATCAGCATGGATGAATTTAAAGGTTACGAACGTATAAAAATCCCTACTTATCAGCATCACATTACGTGCTGAAAACCAAAATGTATGTTAACCTCATTACATTGATTACGCCATTTACAAAAACAATCATCGGTAAACAGGATATCATCCCCTTCCTGATCAATAAACAAAAATTTGATGTTGATTCCCACACACACGAATTCATTTGGTTTGGAATTAAAAAATTGAGATTGAGTATGTTGTAATTGGAATTAAGGAATATTCTGGATAATATTTCTTATCAGGTAAGGCAGTCTTATAGGGTTTCTTATTTAACTCCATAAAAAACAAATCAGGTTGTTGTGAAACTATGTCAAAGGTTGCTCAATCGCGACCTTTTGCATCAGAAGAAGAATTTTATGCTCTCTGATATAATTTGAAACTAATGGAATAATTTGAAACTAATGGAAAATTTGAAACTAATAGAATTATGCCTTCATTTCTAAATGTAATATTATTCATGATATTTCAAAATTGCACCAGATACGTCAAAATGGTTCTGCATTTGATATTATTTTCAAATTAAGATGAATGCATTATTTTTTTGTCTTTTGCTTAGTATATTTTTTAATCGATTTATTCTTCCGTTTTATAACTACCAATTTTATAGAAATCTATTTACTAAAAATTGGATGTTATTTTAATAATCATTAAATATCTACATTCTACTATATTGTATTATTGCATCATTGCACGATTTACACAGAAGCAGGACATTTCGCTCCTGCCGTTTCCATCCTGGCATTTCGGTCCCGCCGTTTCTGTGCCGATGCCATTTCGGTTCCTAGGTATTTCGGTCTCTAGCCATTTTGGCCCCTAGACGTTTTGGTCTCTAGCCATTTCGGTCCCTTGCAGTTGTTGTTGGAGGCAGTTATATTGTTAAATAAAAAATTTCTCAAAGATTAAATTGTTTTTATTAAACGCATTCATTAATATCAGTTAAAAATTATTTCAATTATTAATTGTTTATATAACTAATTTATCAATAACTTGTTTTAAAATATTACATAAAATATATAATAGTTATTATAGGGTAAATGCAAATATATATATTTTTTTTTTAATTTCGGTTCCTAATGTTATTAACTTTATTAGGATATATAAAAATAATAATGATTCTGAAGATAAATATGTTGCTTATTTATTTATTAGTCAGTTTATAATATTTTTCTTGCTCTTTAAATATGATTAATTAATAATATCTTGCGTTTTGCGAATTGTAAACTATAACTGTGCTTAAAAAAAATTTAATCTGCATCTGGGCAATAATGTCACCTAACACTGTTAAAAATTATTTTTACGTATTTGTACAATGCTGCATTATTATTATTATTATTATTATTATTATTATTATTATTTATTAATTAATTAATAAGTACTTAGACTTTATGCTTTTGACTGATTTTTCAAAAAAAATTCTGTCCTATTTTTTTGGAAATAATAAATCAAAGATTTCAAAAATCATGAGAGTTTAGAGGAGTGATTTGAGAAAATATTTACATATAATAACTTATAAGTGTTTCATCGAATTACTGAAGACATTTATTATTAATCTAATTGGAAGAAAAAAAATAAGCGGAGTTTTTTATTATTCAATTAATGATAATTTAAATATTCTAAAACATGTATGAAATCAACCAAATATATATATACTAGATTAATATTAACACAATCATTTTATTTGGTAAACATATCATATTAGATGTAAATTTTCAACTGGGCGAAAAATGTCCGGACGAGGATTCGAACCCGGGACCTCCTGGCTGAAGCAGCCAGTGCTCTACCATCTAAGCTATCTCGGACGATTCTGGTCGAACTTTTTCACCCAGTTAACCTTGATGATTACAGCATCTGGTCTGAAACCTGGTTCAGCTCAACAGAATAAATCTCAGGTAATGGAACTCCAGAAATCGCTGGATACGAAATTACACTAGATTAGTATTAAGACAATCATTCTAATTGGTAAACAAATCATATTAGATGTAAATTTCCAACTGGACGAAATTCCTGGTCCATCCTGGTCCGGACAATTTTCGCCCAGTTGGAAATTTACATCTAATATGATTTGTTTACTAATTATAATGATTGTGTTAATATTAATCTAGTGTAATTTCGTATCCAGCGATTTCTGGAGTTCCATTACCTGAGATTTATTCTGTTGAGCTGAACCAGGTTTCAGGCCAGATGCTGTAATCATCAAGGTTAGCTGGATGAAAAAGTTCAACCAGAATCGTCCGGGATAGCTTAGATGGCAGAGCACTGGCGGCTTCAGCCAGGAGGTCCCGGGTTCGAATCCTGGTCCGGACATTTTTCGCCCAGTTTGAAATTTACATCTAATACAAATATATATATATTGCAGTTTATAGTATATATATATATGTATATACATATAATTCTTAATATTAATAATAAATTATAAAAATTAAATATCCCATTCTCTAAAATAATAAAATTAATAAAAAGACAACGCCCACTGTAAAATTATGTCGCATTGTTCAAACAAACAAAATTTCAGCTCTCTGTGATTTCATTATCACGAGTTATGAAAGTTTAAATTTATCGGACTCTTATATTCAGCTTTTTATCTAATTTGAGGGTGGAGTGAGGGGGGGGGGATGGTAAAGCATAAAAAAGAGCCCAAATAATGTTAAACATACAGCATTTGGCGGGCCAACAACAATTAGAATCCCAGTTATAAGGTGAACTGACCTAAATGAATATGGACCGAAATGGCTAAGGACCGAAATGGCAAGGGACCGAAATGGGTGGGGATCGAAATGGCCAGGGACCGAAATGTCTCGAGATTGAAATAGCCAGGGACCGAACTGTCTCGGGACCGAGATATCCAGGGACCGAACTGTCGTGTACCCATTTAACAACATAGTAAATTTATTCTCAATTTGTGAACATAGTAAATTTATTCTCAATTTGTGAATATAGTAAATTTATTCTCAATTTGTGAATAATTTTCAACCACTTTAAAGATACGAAAAGTAAAGTTTATCTGATTATAACATAGCGGGAAAATTAATCAGTTTTCACTTCACAAATATTTGCTTAATAGGTATTTTATCTTTGTATTAAAGAATTAAAAATTTTCTTGCACTATTAAATACGTTTTTTTTTTTATACCTTAATATTTTTAAAGCAATATTATAATGTTACAAAATTGACATTAAACCCCTTCGTGAAAAGTGCATCTTTTTTAATATTTAAGTACTACTTTTTCGAAAATTTAAACGCATTATTTAAACATTGAAATCTTGTGATTTGATAATAAGGCAGTATCTGCTCAAGATTGCTGGAGCCGAATTCAACGAATTGCGCATCCTTTACTCCTCGTATATTTGTCACTTGTTACGAAAATGTATTGAAGAACATTCTTTGTATAAATTGCATGAAACTATGAATAACATCGGTAAAGTGAGATTTGTAGCCAAATGGTATAAGCAGCTTTGAAGAAACCTAATAAACGTTTATGCCTCGTTATATGAATTTATGTATATATATATATATATATAGATATAGATATAGATATATACACATATATATATGTATATGTATTATCTATATCTGTATGTATTTTTCTATACAATTTGATAACGATGAATAAAGGGCTTTATATAATAAATTACATAAATATTGAAAAAAACATGTGCTAGTGTATATTAAACAGTGAACATGTCAGAAAATATGTTTCTAAATTTCATTCTCTTGCTAAGATTATGTTGTCTATCTCTCCTAGGCCCATAAACTGAAAGAGTACATATATTCTTTTTTTAAATTATTTAAAATTGTATTGATCCCAGATTAAAAAAAAAAATATTTTGATTTTTCATAACTATGTATTTTTAAGATCAAGTTATTTAAACATCTAAACATGTAAAACACCATATTCCGTTTCAAATATGCCTAATTTAGAGAAAAATTGTAGAAAACCAGATTTTGTGTTTAAATGAGTTTGTGTAATTTTAATTCTTTTACAAATGAAAGTTTCTGTATTTTCCTCAAACATTCACTGTAAGGAAAAGAAAAGAAATGTTTTTTGGAACTTTAAAAAGTTTACGGAAGTGCAAAAATATAATATAACCTCTTCTGAGATATCCGCGATTCTGAAAAAAAAATTTCCTTTAACTTCAGAAACTCCATTTACCAGTAGATTTCGAGGATTTGAACTAGGGATGCACCGAATAGTGATTTTGACCGAATTCCGATTACCGAATATTCGGTCTACAGGTGAACCGAAAATCGAATATTCGGTTGCTCGAATACTTTTATATTTCAAAGTTTAAAGGCATTAAAATGTTAAATTTTAAAACAATTTTACATAACATTTAATACAGAAACTTACATTCTGATACATAGGACCTTTTAGCAAGTAAACATTACATTGGAAAAATTTGCTTTGTGTTATTTAAGAAGGGGATATAGTTATAAAACTCGGAAAGATAACTCTTCTATTCCTTTGATTTAGCAAGAAAGTTTTTAAATGCATCCCAGATCAGCGTCTGGAAGGTGCCTTCATTTTCAACGATTGTAAACATAAAGGATGTTTTTAAAATCTTGCAACAAACTTCGACAGGGATAATATGGTCGAGACAAAAACATTTTTCGAACAAGAAACAACATCTCATCCCATTTATTCCATCAAAATTACAAAGCCTTCAATGGAAAACACTGATTGTCTAACTACAAGTCGAAAATGAATTTTCGTTCACAACTTTATCAATAATGGAGATATTTTATCGAAATCTGTTTCATATTAATTTTACTTGTATTAAATGTGCTGATTTCACTGAAAATAACCGAATTTTAGCCAGTGACACCGTAAACATACTGTGAACAGCATTATGAATAAAGGAATGTGTTGTCTAGATATGAATGGTCGCAATTTCCAGCACTACTCATCATATCATATTTCACTGAAATCAAAACAAGTCTGTTGAAATTATAGTTATGACATCTTCGTTATTCTTAATGTAACAAACGAGAATCCAAGTTTGACCTCGAATGAGATGAGATACATTCTATTTATGGCTGAATAGATGGATTGCAATTATGTTTTCCTTGACAAAAATAGCCCGTCTTGATGTTTATTCTCAACCCTGAACGATTTTCTATTTTTTTTAGAAACACCCTTTTTTGGTAAAAAGCAAGAATTACTAGACAACGTTCAGGAACATTCATTTGTACATCATTAATTCCTATGAAAATCCTCATTAATGTTTAATTTTCTTATGTGATACTTAATAAACAGCAAACAATGTAAAAACGTTAACTTTTATTTAAATATGATTCTGTTTCTAATTATTCTGAATATCTGTATAAGTTGACAGTAAAAAGTAGAACTTGTGTCAGGTTTTTAAAAATATGCTTTAAAAAGATTTTTTAATTATTCGGTTCAGCCGAATATTTTGATATTCGTACAGACGGAATTTTCGGTAACATGTCGAAATAGGCCGAATACAGAATAGATACCGAATATTCGGTGCATCCCTAATTTAAACAAGCATTTCTGAAACTTTCTTTTATTGCTGCCCGTTTATAATTTAAAAAAAAAAGAAAAAAAAAGAAAAAAGAAAAAAAAAATCCCTGCCAGCTCGGCCTCCAGGCAGAGGTAGATTTCGAAATTAAGTACTAATTTTCCCAATAGAAACTAAATGAAGATTAGAGATAAACGCAGTTTAACAATTTTATTTGGTCGCTTTTGACGAGTATTTAATTTCATTTTTCTGAAAAAGCTGATTTTATCAAAATTATTTTAAACGATAATTTTATGTCCAAACTCTATTTTTTTTTTTTCGCTGTATAGTCCAGTCATTTGGTAGAAAATAGGGGAAAGTTTTGGTGTAGTTTTGATATTTGGTGCCTTTATGTTTTTTGGATCGCTGAATATGAATCTGAAGTTTGCCAACAAAATTTATCCCGGGAAACATGTTTTTTTGGCAAAAAACTGGAAAAAAACGGGATTTTCTTTGTTTTTTCAAAATAACTTCAAAATTATGCATTTTACGGAAACGTTTTCAGTACATAAATTAAAGAAGATAAAATTTCCTACATTTTACGTATTAAAAGTTTTTTTTCTCTGATCAATAGTTTAGCTGTGACACGCCGCAAAAATGGGTGTGAAAAAAAAAAAATATTTTTGTCGTCAATATAGTCGCATCGCCATGAAATTGAAAAATGTTATTGATATTCACTATTGAATGTTAGGTATTGTAAAATGTTGCATGTAGCAGACATAATTTCGTTACAGGGTTATTCAAAAGTATTTCATTATATTACGTCCTATGGGGGAAAATCGTTTGTGTTTTTTTTTTTTTTTCAATAATGTTTCATAATTTCAAACACTTTGAAATTTATATACATATCTATGAAGTGCACTACAAGATGATTTGATATAGAATATGGTATGGGTAGTATTTATCGATCATTTACAGGGACACTAAAAAGAATTATGTTACATTACGGCCTATGGAGAAAAATTGTTTGTGGTGTATTTTGTTCATGTTACACCTTTTCAAAAGTATTTAAATTGATATATATCTCCAAGGTGCTCTATAAGATGCTTACTATTGAATATGATGTGCCATTGATCTTTCATATACAGGGGCACACATAATAAATCAGTTATATTTTTCTCTGTATGAACAATAATTGATGGAAGTGCATTTTCGGTTGTGGAACACTTTTAAAATTTTAAAAATTGCATACTATTTAGCGTATATAAATTTCATAAATCATATATAGGGCTGCATAAGACATCTATATACCCGCTTATTGCCGGAAATTGCTAACGAGGAATTTTCAACTATGCTATGCATTCACTAACAGTTCTAAATTTTAGCATATTGTGAATTATATGATAAATCTATAGTTCATATACAGGGATCTACAAAATTTTCAGCTATTTTTTCGATTTTGGTTGAAATTTTGTTTTCAAACGTGTTATATGTTTCACAAATTATTACTTAGACACCGTTTTTCACGTTATTAAACTATGAAGTTTTATTATAGTAGCCCGAATGCTTTCAAAAATGTTCCATAATCTGATTGGCGCATGATTTTACGTTCTTCTTGATAATTTTAATGATACTTTCTTAACGGTATGGAAGCTAAAATGATAAAACTATTTTTGTATTATTATAACAGATTCTGAAATTTCTTTTTCTAAAATTTAAGGTACGAGACAAACATTCGACAGCATTAATGAAAATTGCTGTGTTGCATATTCTGTTGTATATTTATGTTTATTTCTGCACAAACCTTACAGGAAACCTAACAGGAACCTTATGTAAAGATAGGGAATCATAAGATATCATGATTAATATAGCATGAGGAAATGTCTAGATTATGTTTTGCATTGTATCAAATCTGAATTTGGAGAACTTGTCTGGATCAATTTTGTAACCACTCAGAATTTGCAGCCAAGTAATATATTTTAAATGATTTTGTCCCGATATATCTACATACAACTGGCAATTTTTGTTCAAATTTGGTCATAAATTTAAACATTTCGCTCTTGCAAAACTTCATGTGCTCTTCATTGTAATTTTTCTCTATAAACAAAATATTTTGAAACAAATTCACATTTAAATTACATTTTAATTCTTGTTGCCGTTGCATAATGGTGCAAAAGTTTATTTATGTGGCTAACTTAAATTCTGCTGTCTTTGATTTTTTTTTAAAAATGGTACTTGAACTAAAATGTCAAGAAAAAGTCATGCCAGAAGGTATCAAATATTTTTTATTAAAAAAACATTTATTTTATACTGTTGGTAGTAATAAAAACAACCACTAATTCTATACGTCTATTTTCTATGCTGTAGATGTCTGTTAAAAGCAGGGACCCTCAAGTAATAGAAAGCGGAAATGATATTTTTTTGTTTTTTAAATAAATGTACTTACTAATGTACATGTTTATTTATAATTAAATAATGATTCATAATGAGTCGTCCTATTTATTATCAGCCACTTCATTGTAAAATGTAGTCATTCATATAATCTTCAGTATAATTTATAGTCAATGCTTGTGTAAAATGGTCAGTTTTCATGTTAAATCTACGTACAGCGGCGTAATTCCCGTTTTCTCTGAATTTTTTGATTTTCACTCCTATTTTTGCGGCGTTGTCACGGCTAAACCATAGATCAGAGAAAAAAACTTTTAATACATAAAATGTAGGAAATTTTATCTTCTTTAATTTATGTACTGAAGACTTTTACGTAAAATGTATAATTTTGAAGTTATTTGGAAAAAAACAAAAAAAATCCCGTTTTTTTCCTCTTTTTTGCCAAAAAAACATGTTTCCCGGGATAAATTTTGTTGGCAAACTTCAGATTCGTGTTCAGCGACCCCCAAAACATAAAGGCACCAAATATCAAAACTACACCAAAACTTTCCCCTATTTGACCTTTTTGAGCACCTAATGCCTGGACTAGTAAGAGTTTCTCCTATCAAAAACTTGTCAAAATAAAAGTTGTGGATAATACTAAGAAAACTTAGAAGAAATGTAAGCGGATTTTATATCGTATGAATTAACGAAGTTAATAATTTTTTTTTACCCACCCCTCCCTTTTTGTTGTTTTTATTTATTTATTTATTATTATTATTATTATTATTTTATTATTTTATTATTTATTTATTTATTTATTTATTTATTTATTTATTGCTGTAAGAGTTTATTCTATCAAAAACATATCTATATAAAAATAGTCGATCAGACTAAGAATATTTATAATAAATTTAAGTGGATTTTATATCTTGTGAAATGATGAAGTTATGAATTTTTTTCATCTTAAAACTCTATTTTTTTCGCCCCTTGAGTCCATTTTTAAGGATATTAAAAATCTGTTATACGTACGTTTTTGGCCCTTTTCCTAAATGTAATAATAATTTTAAACTGATTTGATATATATTATAACGTAGAAATTATAGATTCTTTTCTATTTTCTCAAAACCTCTACAATATTTCTTCCCCCTTTGTCCGATTTTGCCCATTAACGAACTTGGCCGAGATTTTCTACCGCTTGATTTTATGTATCAGATTCGAATGAATTTGTGCAGAATTATAGAAGATATCGTGTCCATAAAAAGTGATATAATATATATATATATATATATATTATATATATATGTGTGTGTGTGTAAAGTTTTGAACTAGGGGTTGTTTTGGGTTATTGTGGTCATGATCGACGTACACCTGCAAAAAAAAATTCACAAATTTCAAAATAGGGCAGAATGTAATAGGTAGTATTTCTAGCGAAATCCACCTGAAAAAAATCTGAAATAATTCAGAGTAATTTTATAGTGCAATAATTAACTTTCTCAACACTAAATATCAGGTTCTTTTCATTTTGTGGATGAAGTAAACATCTTCATGTTCAACAAATGAGTTTAACAGACACATATGCGAAATAATCAGCATTAACTTTAATCTTAAAACTAACATTATTTGTTTAGTTTTCCATGGAATATTATGCAACTTAAAATGTTTATTTGGAATTTCAAAGCGGCAGAAAAACCGATATTTCGTATTCAGAAAGTTATTGATACACTGTCAAAACTATCGGAACATTCATTTTTCTGTAAAAGAGCTGAGAAAAAATTCTTTTATGAAACATGGTAATCTATTAATTTCTGAGGTTTTTGAAAGTTAAAGAATTTTTCTAAAACAGTTGACCGCATGAAAAATAGTTATGTTATATTTTCACAAAGTTTTGCTAAAACCATAATATTGCTATTCTTTTGACGTGTTCTACATGGTGGAACTCTGGAAAATTATTATTTTAACAACACCAAAAATTACAAACAAATTTATATGAAAATAGTATTTTTTTTTTCTTCAAGAACATTATAAAACAAATTTGTATTAAAAAACCTGTGTAAATTTTACAGTTTGGAATTAAAAGCAAGTTATATATATATATATATATATATCCAAAAACCAAACCAAAAATTCGAAACTACGGAACTGATACAACAATAAATAAACTAAACCAAATGACAACAACAAAATAACTAAAAACAACTAACTTCAAAAACAACATACTTTAAAAACGGCAAACTTTAAAAACATTCAAACTAAAACCAGAAGAAATTGAATCCATGGAGACAGGCGACAGGCTAATTATATATATATATATATATATATATATATAATTAGTATATATGTAAGTATAAGTATATATATATATAGTGTAAGTATAATAAGTATATATTATATACAATCGCCGTTGAATACGTTAAGGTAAAAACAAAGAGACGAAAAATTTTTCTATGAACAGAATTATTTTCTATCAACGAATGTTGCATTTTTTAATGAATTACTCAGAATTCCAAATAAGCATCAGCTTTTAAAAACAAAATTTCAGGTACAATATTTATCCATTATATAATTTTGTTTATCATTATTTCTTCAGCGAAAATAGAAATAAAAAAATAAGCTTTAAATTTGAAAATAGAATGTCACATGAAAAGCCACTTTAATCTTTTAACATTTTTATTATCTCGACAGTTGATGATAAATGTCTCAATTTATCATCACTCAACCGCTAAAAAAAAGATGTATCTGGAGAGGAAAAACTTTTTAAATGTGTATTTTTATATTTTGAAACGAGTTTACGTCTATTTTGATAACCTTCAATGCACGAAAAAAGCAAAATAATTAAGCATTTACATTAAATTTGCCTTGGTAGAAACTTTGAAAAATAAAAATAAATATTGTATGTAATATCAAACAGAAAAGTATTCAACCATATAGTTTAGGAATACTTTAGATGCAAAGTTTCGAACTCCTATGATATATTATATTTTTAAAGGTTCAAATTAAGATGCAATTTGGGTACATTTTTCGGTATAATTAAAAATTTCTTGAAAAAATGAAATGAAATTTTGTATTCGCATATATGAAGCTTCAAACAGTTAATTACTGTGATTTATTAGAATACATGTGGGGTTATAAATACTCTCAACAATGTTACTTGACAGACTCAAGGGTTTATTTGATAAATAAGCAATAGTATGGAAAATAAAGAGCATAACACTTGGAGAGTGAAAAAATTGTCATAGATGGGCAACGACTATATAGAAGAATGGAATAATGCCAAGAGGTGTTTATGTTTGGGCGTTCCATAGTTTGAATATTAACTGAATGTTTTTAAGAGCTGTCCATGGTCGAATAATAGGATTGAATGAGGAATCTAGGTGATTTTCAATATTTATATTTGTCAATGTGAAAATTGTTTACCATATCATTAATGTTAACTGCGTTTCCATAACCTATATTTTTTCGTCTATTAATAAATCCAGTAAATACTGGAACAACTGATTAATGATTTCCCTTGTAGCTATAATCTAATTGAATATTTAGATAAGTAATACAATAAATCCTACAAATTTCGGTGGCTCGGAGCCGGAATCTGAATAAAAATTTCAAACGATTGCGGAAAAAACTCATCATAATGTCGATTTTGAACAAAGCGCGACGAAGCGATTTGATTGAACTATGTAAAGAGTGCGCAATAAATATGCCAGAGAAAGTAACCATCCTGTCATTATTTGAATCAATAAAAACTTGGGAAAGTTTTGATGAAGACTTTATAAAACACCGTATTGAAGTAATATCATCGACTAGCAAGGAGAAGAAAAATTTAGCGTTGGAAGAAAGAAAGTTAGAACTTGAAGCGCAAGTAGAGAATGAGAAAGGGCAAAGAAAAGTAGAAGCAGATATGGAGAAAGGTCAAAGAAAAATAGAAGCAGAGAAGGAGAAACAGGAGAAGAGAATAGCGTTGGAAAAAAGAAAGAACGTGAAGCAGAAGAGAAAAGACCGCAAACAGAGATAGAGAGAAGAAATTGATGTTAGAAATAGAGGATAGAGTAAAAATGAGGGAATTTGAGCTAAAGAAATTGACAATGCAAGCCGAAATGGACTCTCAGAAGGACTTAGAAATACTGGCTCCAAAAAAGGGAAAATGGAAAAAATTTAGATCTGTTGGAATTACTTGATCGTTATGATAGTGCAAAGGGTGATATTGGTATGTTCTTAACATTATACGAGAGACAATTATCTCAAATGCAAATAGACAAGGGGGAATGGGTATCAAATCTATTAAGCTTATTACCGTTAGAAATAGCTAGCATAATTACAAGAAAAAGGGAACCTGAGGTAAATAATTACGAATATGTAAAAGTTTTATTGTTGAAAATATTCAAAATGTCACCGTAAGAATTTAGACAGAGGTTCATCACTCATGAAAAAGAGCCAAAAGATAATTGGCGCGATTTTGGTTTTCAGTCGAAAACGTACTTTAATGAATGGGTACGTGGAATGAATGTAACAACTTTTGATGGATTAACGGAGTTATTAGTAACTGATCAAATTAAGCGAAAAATACCACCAGATACTAGAGAACGTTTTATTAAGGAATTTTCAGGGATAAAAGAAGTAGATGTATTAGTTGAAAAACTAGATGATTTTGATACGGCGTTGAGAGGATTTAAAACCGCCAAATTTCATAAGGCGCAAAATAGCGTGAACAGGTACACTGTAAAAAAAGGGACTATAGTTACGCTTAATTTGAGTTTATGAAATGCCAAATGAGGATTAAATATACTCTAAGTTTGATGTAAACACCGAATAAAGTGTCATGATACACTCAAAACGGTTTAATTTTAATATTTTAAAGATATTGTGGAAACCGAACACCAGTTCGGGTGTAAAGTTTTAAAGCGACATATATGATTCAGTCCGACATTTTGAAATCTGTTTATACAGCTGTGTTTCAGGGCTCGGATTTTATTCCAAATGTTTCTCAGTTATGATCACTAAATAAAAAGCATTTAACCAGATTATGTTGCAGTACCCGAGCTGAAAAGTTCCTTCATAGCTGAAAAAATTCTCGTCTTCTTTGGCTGATTTCTTCGGAATAGGGTAAGAACTTAAAACTTATGTGTAACTTCATATTTTTGAAAAATTCCTGTTTAATGTTAATACTACAACCATTTTCCAACATTTTTTATACCTACTATATTTATAATTTTATGAGTATAGGAAGTCAACTTACTTTTACAGTGTATTGGTGCCATTTTCAAATTTTGGCATTTTTGCCACTCTTGAGACGCTCAGTATACAATGAATTCCGTTTGTTAACTTTAAAATAATGCTCGATTCAACTAAATTAAAGATCTTAGATTATTGTTTAACCAAGAATTTTAAGTTTTCAGTAAGTTTTAACTATTTGCGAGCCATTTTAAAAAGCATCGTTTTTAGGATTACGACTTTCGTTTTCCCGTAGGAAATACATTACGTAAACAACGATATTCTTAAGCTTTTTTAACTACAAAAACTAACTTTTTCTGAAAAACTAATGTCATATTAAGCTCATTTAAAGCTTAAGCTTCAAGATTCTATCTAGTTTTAAAAGTTCTGAATAGATTTTGTGTATTTGCTGAGCGTTTCAAAAGTTGGCATTTTTCGATTTTTCAGTTAGCTCACGATCATAGAAATAAATGGGATTTTTATTGTTGTTGACATATTTTAACATAGCTTGTTTTGAACATTTTATTAATTATTTTGAAAAACTAATACTTGTTTTACGTTCTACAAAGTACGGGCTCAGCTCCGCCACCCTCCGAGTATATATGGGTTGAGTTTAGATATGTTTAAAAAATTCATGAAATTTCGTATAATTTTTTTTGTCTCAGATCACTTTCCCATAGCGTTACGCGTTTTGTTTACTTTGTTTTACATCTTTTTTAACTATTTAAACCATGTCGTTTTGCTTAATTATAAGTATCTATTAAAAGCATAAACTTTAAGCTTTCTAGTGGTGTAGTGTATATTAATTAATTATGCAGTTAAGTATTTTTAATTTGCATTTTAAAAGTGATAAAAATTGCTCTTTAGCGCTTGAGAGGTTGATGCTGTTTTTAGCTCTCTGTATCCGATTTTTGCACAATTTGTAATGTTTAGTTGTATTTATGGTATATTTATTTTAATTTGCTTAGACTATTTATTCGAAAACCAGTCAGGCCTACGCTGAGTTTAAAAAATAAAAAAGAGTCAAGTAAACGTGACGTAAGTCCAGATGTAACGAATGAATGATTTGTGAGGAAATTTCGTTGTTTACCAAAACTGAAATATTTAAAATAAATGTTTAATTGAGATAATAAATTATCGTAGTTAAAACAATGTTTAGCAGCCTCTTTGTGTGAAACTATTTATTGTAAATTATGGTTGCTTTAGTTTTAAAATGTAATCTATAAATTGTTTTTTATTTTACTGTTAAAGTGCAAACCAAATAAGCAGTAGTGTGACTTTGCACCAGATAAGCAGTAGCGTTGGTGGCAACTAAGTTGCCACTAAAAGTGGTGTTTCTTTACACCATTTGATAGCTGGTGGCTCATTACACCAATTTTCAAATGAAATTTCATTACACCACTTGGGGTGGCAACTTAGTGACCACCCTTTTTGGTGTAAAGTAAGGGATTTTTTTTTTACAGTGTAGGAAATAGATAGCCGGTGGCACCAAAATGCTCATCCACATAATATTGGACGAAGCGAAAAAGCTATTAACTCAAGAATTGTCTTCCATTCTTGTAATTTGCCTGGTCATATCGCTGCCAAATGTACGAATAGAAATCAAATGAGCACACAAAAGTATTATAATGCCCCGATTACGAAAACAAACCAGAATGGCGCAAAGAAAAGAAATATAAGGAGCTTATCAAAAACGGAAAATAACACCAAATCAACAAGATATGTGTAGTTCCTATAAATGAGAAACCCACGAAAATTATCATTGACACAGAGAGTGATGTGAGTTTGATAAATAAAGAATACTGCGACGAAATGGACGCACCTATGTTATACCAAGAAAATTAGAGTATATTGATTGGATTTGGCGAGAAGCATCGAAGCCAATAGGATAGTTTGAGCACGAAATACAAGTAGACGGCGTGAAACTGACAAATAATTTTCACGTAGTACCAGGTCTGGAATATGACATACTGTTAGGAGTAAATGCAGCATCAGGTTACGGCTTATCAGTCACAGAAGAAGGTATGAAAATAAAAAAAACCTCGCCAAGAAATAAAACGCCAAAGGCAAAACCATTATGTATTGTAGATATATTAGAGCTGTAAGGAATACCGTGAAAATTTAAAATGTGTGGCCAATGAAATAAATAGAAAAGCAGTAATGAGCAAAATGGAAAGGTGTCGTGATAAAAAAATTAATTCAATTAGTAACAAAATTTTGAATGAAAGAAGTGAGGTATCACAAATAGTATGAATGAGCGACCTAAAAGGAAAACGCAATTTATGTGCATGAGCGATGAAAAAGAAATGAAATGAAGAATATTGAAAAATATTACCCGAGAAATAATTTTGTTGGGAAACGTCACAGACATCACGAAGATCTGAGAATTTTTTTTTAGATGCGCAGCAAATAGAAAGAAAACAAGAAATCTTTGAAAGAAAAAAGATGGAACCGTGTAAAATGTATCATATGAAATTGGAAGGAAAAATAAACAATTAAATTTAAAAAATCAAAAAACCCGACTGCGTAAAAAGTGAACTAATTAATTATTTCTCATCCATGTGAAACTATTTTTTCAATTCCTACTATTAGCTCACACTTTCGCTATGTATATCTTGTTCAAATTTTCAATCGTTAATAAAATACTTATTATTCATCCAATCAATCTCAAATAAATTTTTTAAACTTGTAGTGTCTGACACTTGTGTTAATACAGTTTTTTTCAAATATTAATTAATTAATTAAATTAAATTAATTACTTTTCAATAATCGAGAGAGCCCTCTTCTTGATCAAGGCATTTTAAGACCGAGAGAGCCCTCTTCTTGATCAAGGCATTTTAAGCGCCACTCAAGAGGAAAGAAGAATGGGTGAAAAAAAAAGTTCTCTTATTGACGTAAGTATGAATTGACATAATTTTTTTTTCATTATTATATTACTTGTTTATATTACTTACATATTTTTTTTAATTTGTATTGATGACTTTTAAGTTGTGTTTAATTGTTAGTTTCTATCTATAAAAACTGTTTTGATGAGGTCTATAGATGTCTATGATAGTTAGAGTTGCAATAAAGCTAGAGATCCTACATATACAACTTCCAGGTTGTATAATATTTTAACGAAGCTTCTGACTGTAAAATAGTTAATGAAACATCGTCTTCATTTTGAAAGACCTATCCAATGATATGCCACTCAATAGAGTGCGTAAAAAATGTTTTTCGTCTCTACCGCCATTTTGCATTTTACGGAAGCCATTTTGAATTTATAAAAACAAAAACTAGCCTATAACCATTGGGCCGTTAAGTCGAATTAATAGAGACCTCATTCATTAAAATCCATCCAGCCGTTGGGATGTTTCAAGGGTATAAAGAAATCCACTTACCCAGATAAGCGTGAAACACATAACCCTTCTTTTCAGTCGGGCAATATGAATTAAAGGATATTTTAATGATCAACGTAGAAATCTATACGGTTTGAGAAATAGTGATTGTAGGAAACATTAGCAGATATAAGACGTCGCTAATAATTTTGATTATAGACAACACAAAGCTAAAGTTGAAATAGAATATTATACATACAAGAATAGATCCAATCAGTGTAATAGTTCTTTCATTTTCAATGTAGACGAGATTTGAAAATACGGTCCGTTGGGTTACCGGACTGTCAGGATGACCGAATGTGGGATTATAAATGCTCTCAACAATGTAACTTGACATACTCAAGGGTTTATTTGATCAGTATGCATTATTATGGAAAATAAAGAGCATAACACGAGGAGCATGAAAAAAGCACAATAGATGGGCAACGGTTATATAGAAGAATGGAATAATGTCAAGAGTTGTTTATGTCATTAATGTTACCTGGATTTCCAAAACCTATATTTGTTCGTATAAGTAATAAAATTAGTAAATTCCTGTATAACGACTATCTCGTTATATATGTTTGCATTCCATCCCCCCCACACAAGTTTCAGTTAAAATTCTGTTTAATAACTTATTTATTTTGTGCACTATAGTCAAACAGTGCAGCCCCTAAATTAAATTCAACATTTAAAAACTAAAGCGATTGTATTAATGGCCCTGCACATTTAAATTAAATTATTCTAGTTACTCATCTCTTTAATAAAATAAAATCAGTGAATCACTCTCCATTTTCACTTCGAGAGTCTCTCACACATACGATTTAACCTTGTAGAAAAACATTACTGTTGTCTGTTAAAAACAAAAGCATTTTAACTTCGGGCATTTCCTTATTTGGGCATGAATATAACTCATTATTTATAATCACTTAGCATGCAATTTATTCATTAGAATTTTCTTCCCAATACACTTTAACATTCACACCCTTTTGTTCATATGTATGTCAATTCTGCATTTTTGTCGTAAAGCGGTTTATCTTTGATCTAACACCTGGTCTAGAAAAATACATTCTCATGCTTTTTAGCCTAACGAATTCGGTCTGTTACTATGCCTTATCCAGAAACAATTTTTATTTGTTTTTTAACCGCAGCTGTATCAATGTACAGGTTAGTCTGCGCCTATCATGACTCAGGAATGTTATCAGCCCACAATCTGCCACCCCTACACAATTAATATATGATAGAAGCCTACCGTATGTATTTGGCGAACATACCAGCTAATGTTTTCTCTCCGGCTCTTGTGCATGGCGCAAAATATTTGTAGATTGGCGATATTGTAGTCCGCCAAGCAAGAAAGTTGTAACTGTATATTCAAGTCACTCTTGCACTGTCTCTAGCCTCGTGATGTCATATTAAGAAGAGGCTCTTGTAGCTTCCCCCCTTGTGCCTCTCCCTTCGGCTTCCATCATGAAATAAAGAACTGTTCGTTTAACAAATTGGAGTTTTTTTTAGAAGTCCTGGTATTTCTAAACCGCTATACGTCGTCAACAATACGGCCACATCTATAGTATAACGGAAGCTTCGTTACAAACTTTGGTCGCCTGACCAGTTTTTTTTCTCCAAAAAAATGTAAGGGAGAGGTACGTGCTTCCAATCTTATTTTTCTGCATGGACTTCTTGGAGCGATAGATCCCTCCCGGTTGTCGCACCGCTCTGTTGCAGTGAGCTTCGAGTATCTCGCCCCGTCACCTAAGGAAGCGTCATTCTTGAGAGTGAACTGCTGGTCAACTGCCCCTTGCCGAAGAAACAGCTTTCTCTCCTTTCCATTCTGCCTTCCCCCTTTGCCAACTCCTGGAGTTTTGGAATCAACTGCACGCTCCCCGTCGCCGAAGAAATCTGCCTGCGTTACATCCTCCCTTCGCCGAAGAAATCTGCCTGCGTGCTAACCAGTCTCTCGGGCTATTCCTCCTGCCCATCATCGCATCATACTTGTGAAAGTTTCGTGTTAAAGAAAGTTTTCGTGTGAAAGAGTGTGCTAAAATAGAAATCAACTTCAAAAGTTTCCTTATAATCGCAATATTGGTGTTTTCACAACTCCGACAAGTTCGACAATCCTACAGCGCGTTGAGAAACCTTTCGTGTGTTTGTTAAAATGATACAAATTTTGTGTGAATTCCTGAGTTCAGTGAAACACTGAGTTCAAAGCAAAAAAAAAAAAAAAACCCTGCAAAAACATGTGTTCGTTGAAAGGAACGTCCGAGCGAGTCAGCGATTGAATCACGACTCTCGCTCTCATTTCTATTTATACAGCCAGCCTCCTCAATATTCTGAATAGTGTGTTTTGTTTCTTTTTTACCATACGACACCACTGTTTGTGAAAGAAATGCCTCAGCGTGTTTTTGCGTGATTACTCTTAATTAAAAATCCACCCCAATTTGTCCTGCGATCTGCGCAAGTGTGCTATGTGTGTTGTGGGTCAACTTCTCATGCTACAGTCAGTTGTGTATGCAAAATGTTCATGTTTGTGAAATTCCTAGTGTGCGCGTGTGTTGAGTCGTTCAAATCAAAGGAGTCAATCAATAGGAAATCAGGCAAATGACTCCTGAAGTTGTGCTTCATAAATTCTCCGTTGTATACAAACAAAAAAATCGTAGAGAATCAGATAAATATGCACTTAAAAACAAAGGTTCACAATCGAAAAAAAAATAAAGATGCAATTGTAAAAAAAAAAAAAAAAAAAAAAAAAAAATGTTTCAATAGTGCTCTAAAATAGCACATTGTAGAGTACGAAAGCATGTTTTTATTCCCCCCATTTGTTTGCTTTTCTTTCAACTAATTTTCTTTTCAGTTAATTCTGGAAACATTTTTTAAAAATTTTTTAAAAGTTGTTTCATTCCATTTTTATGCTTTCCTACTCCATAAGTACTCACAAGTACTTGAGAATTGATTTTATTAATATTATTGTGTTTTTGTACAGGATACGAAAACACAGTGATATTGCTATTTTTGATATTTTGTGCTGTCTATTATAATATTTATAAATATAATATAATTAGTTTTTTCCCATTGCATTGAATGTTCATATATTCTTAGTTATTATGAAATGCATTCACCTCTGCCTAACTCTTAATGCATATTAAAATATGTTAATTTTTTTTCTCTCAAAAAGAGTTAACGAGGATTATACTTTGTCCCATATATTTTTTTATTATCTGCGAAGGTTAGAATAAGATTTTTCTAGTTTGCCTTTCGGCTTGAAAATATTTTAATTTGAGACATTTTTAATTTCTGTCCTTTTAGAGAAACAAGGACAGATAGCAATTTTTTTCTCTGTTGAAAAAGGATAAAATAAGTTTTTATTTCAGTTGCTTGCTCCTAGTACTTTTGTTTTGAAAAACTTACATGTTCCATTCATTTAAAAAAAAAAAAAAAAAAAAAAAAAAGAGCTATTGCGAAATTTTTTTGTTTCTCTTTCTTTTGCTTAATATTATTTTACTTTGAGAAACACAATTTTATCCCTGGATTGATTTTTTCCATTTGTATAAGAGGTTTAAAGAAGACATTTTGTTTATTTTTTTAAGTTATGTGTTTTTTTAATGTGATTATTATACTATTTTATTCCATTACTTTATTTCATTTACATTTTTATCTGTTATATGTGTGTTATATTTATATATGTATGTAGAATTTCAGTAACAATTTTTGATTAGAGAATTTGTGTTAGGTAAACCGTTGACCATGTCCGGTAAACAAGTTCAAATCAACATTAACCAATTTGATGGAGATCCGGATTTGCTTAAATTCTTTTTTAACCAAATTAGTTCGGTCGCTGAAATTAACAAATACAGCCCTCAGACTACCATTGCTGTACTTGTAGGGAAGTTAATTGGTCCCGCTCAAAAATTTTATGCACAGAATCCGGAAATTCAAAAAATCAATGATCTAGATACGCTTGAAAAAGAATTTGCCGCATTTTTCTCACCTCCGAGCAAATGCGTGGCTGGCGTTGAACTTTCGAGTTTATCTCTTCTGCCAGCGGAGTCCATTAAAAATTTGGCACACCGATTAAACGTGTTAGCCGCAACTGTGTATGCTGATATTAATGACGAAAATGCCCGTAACACAATAAAACTTATGAAATTCATGGAGGCTGTACCAGCTAACATACGAATAAAATTACAAGAAGGTGTCACAGACTATCATGCTGCTGTTGAAAGAGCACAGACGTTACACAAAATTCTGCATAATGAAAAGATTCTACATTCCTTACCCTCTGTCAGTAAACCTCAAAATAACGTTGAAGAACAATTGAAGGAACTCTCAGAAAAAATAAATGCGTTAACACTTGCACCGCCTGGACCCAAAACAGAAACTAAAAAAAATGACATGCAAGGTAGCCCAAAGTATAACGCAAATGCGATGCGCTATAGGAAAAATTTCAAAACGCGAAATTTCCCAAAACGTTTTTCCCCTCACAAATTTCCACAAAGAAAAGTTGTGACATGCCAACTCTGTTTCCGCAATGGCCACCAGGCCCATCAGTGTTTTAAATGGAAAAGAGTTAATACACAGAGAAGGAAAAATTTTAACAGACGCAACAATTACCATGTTCAGGAAAACTAGAACAGAGACACAATTTTTATGCTGATGATTTTGTGTCTCAACCATGTGATTTAACATCAGCACCATTTCCTATTGACCCTACAGTACCAAAATTCTCTAAAGAAAGGTTAGTTAATTCAACCGGGTCGCAAACTTCAGATCACATTAAAATCGCAAGAAATATCACTACTCAGAAAATGAAGGCGATAACAATGTCCACATCATTTGTAGTGTTAATACGCATTCTCCATCACTCCCTCTTGTAAAGGCCACTATTGCAAACCATAAAATCACCCTATTGGCTGATTCTGGAAGTAGCATTTCGTTACTTTCACAAAAACTATTTAATGAACTTAAACCTGTACTAAAATACAAGAGACTATCAACAGCCATAAACATCAAAACCGTTAATTCGGATGTTTCTTTTTCTTCATGTATTAGAGCATCCATTAAATTAGAAAAAAAAATCCTTCTCGATTCCTGAATCGATATTCCTGAATCCTCCAGTTTTGAAGGCATTCTTGGTTTTGATTTCATTAGTAAATTTAACATTATCATTGATACTTTCAATAAATGCATTCACTTTAACAACAGCTTGACTATTCCACAAGAAACAGCACACACTAGGTCAGAAGTCAGTGAAAGTAATCAATGTAACACCTTATGTGATGTGGTGACAAATCAAAAAGTTTTCTTAACCCGTAAAATCATTCTAGAACCCCAAGAGCAAACATGGTGCTCAGTTTACACAAACAATAATATCAAACATGACACAAACTATCTATTTGAGTATTTGGCGGATAAAAAAGAATTAATAGGTCATGATGCCATTATTCAAATGGATAAGAAATCTAAACGCAAAAAGAAGCCTGTACAATTAAATCATTTCTTTTCTATTTCACTTAAAAATAATTCTGACACTACCATTCATCTCAATAAACACACAAAAATTGGACATTTATCTGAGGTTGAGGAAATTCTTGAGTACCCCTCTGATAATTTGGACAAGCATCATAACTCAGAACAACACTTCCTAAATTTTATCCAGGCATCTAATGAAACATTAAAAAAGAGGAAAGAGGATTTGTCAGCTAGCGATTTAAATCTTACACATTTAAGTTCTAATGAAGCAAATACAATGACTAAATTATTACTTAATTATTACCCTGCCTTCTCAAAATCCTTAAATACACTTGGACATACTGATAAGATTGTACCTGATTTGAAATTTATTAATGACTACCCTATAAAAACACTTCTATTCCCCCTTCCTCAATCTTTGCAAAAAGGTGCTTTAGAACAAATTAAAGATCTGCTTGATGCCAAAATTATTGAACGCCACTGTTCAGAATGGACTTGCTCCATGCTATTAGTCAAAAAGAAACCAGACGGAACTGGTAAACAAAAATTCCGTCTCGCGTTAGATCTCAGAATGATTAATACTGTAATTCAAGGCTCATTTTACCCTCTACCTAAAATTCAAACCATCATTTCAAATCTTTCTCAGTATCGATATTTTTCTTCTCTTGACTTTCATCAGGCATATCATCAAATTCATTTGCCAGCAAAATTCCAAAATCAGTTGACATTTACTACTATGTTTGGATCTTTTAGATACAAGAGATTAGTGTTCGGATTAAAAAACAGCGCTTCTATTTTCCAAGCTTTAATGGACTCTTTGCTTGATGAATTACAATTAGAGCAAACTCTTTTGAGGAAATGTGTAATAAATTAAAACAATTCTCTCTATCTTAACCAAATATAACTTTACCCTGTCTCCTAGCAAGTGTACTTTTCATAAATCTAGTACTGACTATTTAGGATTTCATGTAGAAAATCAGCCTGTTTCCCCAATTCAGTCAAATATCATAAAAAAACATCTTTTCCCACACCTACAACTAAACGTCAACTAAAAAGACTCATTGGTGTTATTACATTTTATAAGTCTCTCATTCCATCCTTTTCTGAGTTAGTACAGCCACTGATAAACCTAACTACTCCAAAAGTTAAATTTAAATGGACAGTTAAACATCAAGAAATCATGGACACAATACAGAAAATTTTTCTTTAATTCTCCTATGGTTAGATTACCTGATTGGAACAAGACATTTTATTTAAACACAGATGCGTCAAATGTTGATATTCCTGGTGTTTTATTACAAGAGCATGATCAACAACTTTTACCAGTAGCATATTTTTCTAAATCTCTTAAGGCGTCAGAAAAAAATACCCTGCACTTAAATTAGAACTCATGGCTATTTATAAATCTGTTACAGCTTTCAAATATTATTTATATAACAGACAATTTGTAATCCTTTCTGACAGTAAACCCTTAGAAAAATATAACAAGACTACTAATCCAGCTGATATTATCTCTCGTTGGCTCATGGAGCTTTCAGAGTACTCATACACTTTTAAACATATCCCTGGTAAAAAAATGTTCTTGCTGACTATTTATCTCGCTGTACTTTTGAAAACAATCAACAAACTCTTGTTACTAATCCTGAACTTATCCATGACCCTCAACCATTACCTATTGTTGACTATGATACACCAGACAGTAATATTTCATGTTCAAGTGCCACTAAGAAATATGTAAACTATCTTGTATCGGGTAAAAAAACAAATCCAGATCCTTTATTGGAAATTTCAAATGAAACTTTCTGTACTGAACAAAAAAATGACACCACCTTGTCCACTGTTTACAAGGATATTCTAAGGAAAGGACCTTCTCAAAAATATCCTAACTACTTCATACACCCTGATTCTAAAGTTTTAATGTTAAAGAAAGAAAATAATCTTAATAACACTTTTTCATATCACGTTGTTGTTCCTAACTCTCTTAAAAGCAAAATTTTAACAATCTATCATTTATCTCACTTTGGTTTTAATAAAACCTATGAGTTCCTATCATCAAGATACTTTTGGAAAGGCATGTATGTTGACACTTTAAACTTTGTAGCTTCATGTGTCAAATGTCTTCAATGTAAAGATCATCAAATCCCTCCTGAACCCTTACAACCCACCTACACGCCCAGATATCCTGGCCATACTAATAGTACAGATCTCGTTGGAACTTTTTCTAATGGTAAACATATTTTAACTATAACAGATCACTTTTCAAGACATGTTAAACTTTTTCCACTTAAAGATACATCTGCAGCTAAAGTCGTTAAATGTTTATTCTCTTATATAACCACCTTTGGGAGACCTTCTGTTGTCTTATCAGACTTAGGACCCCAATATACATCTCAAATATACAACATTTTTAATGATACTCTAGGTATTAAGGTACTTCACAGCTCTGTTTCGAGGCCACAAAGCAATGCTCTTTCGGAGAGAATCAATAAATCTATCAAATACTCTGTTAATATTCTTTTGCAAGAAAGTCACT
Organism: Maratus speciosus; assembly: GCA_963932465.1. Classification (NCBI taxonomy): domain Eukaryota; kingdom Metazoa; phylum Arthropoda; class Arachnida; order Araneae; family Salticidae; genus Maratus; species Maratus speciosus. The sequence continues at coordinate 314,987,744 of OZ010792.1, forward strand.
CATTTGAATATTTATACACAAGTCACTCTATAATGGTTCAAAACATTCAACTACATTATTCACTCCTAATCTTCTCCACTTTGGACGTGAACTTTCATTAATTTTTGACACTTTTGATCAGAATAGCAATCAACCTTTTCTAGATAAACATATTGAAATACATAGACTACTTGAAGATTTACACAAAATATATGACAAGGCTTACAATAACATTAAAACAGCACAGGATAAAAGATATAAACATTACGGTCAAAAAGCTAAATTAAGAACCATTTGTCTCAAAGATATTGTCTACTTAAAATCTGTTGATATATTCAAACCTAAATACACTGGACCATATATTGTAACTTTCAAACATTCGCCTGTGTCATTCTCGATCAAGAGATTGTATGCTGCTGATAATACAGCATTTCGTGTACACATTGGTAGGTTACTTCTTGCACCACCTCGATATGGACATTTATTCGATGCTACAAGTCACTTAAACAATCACAACTTCCCTAATGTTTATCAACCACATACATATAATTTAAGAAACAGAAAATAATATACTTTTGTTTACATTTTTTCTTATGACATGTATTGTGAAGCTAAGTGTACAACCAGAGGCCTAGGTTGTATGTATGTTGCTTACAACAGATCTTTGACAACATTATGGCTGGCCAATGACTGTTTTCTTCGAAGATCTCTTGTGAACAATATTTTGAATCACTTTACAATCTTTTCATTTTACTTTACACTTTTATGTTATTTACATACACTTAACTATTATTTACAGTTTAACATTTATTTTACATTTCATTCTTTTACGATTACATTTCAGTTAACAGTGATAACTAACACATTTAATAATTGCAGTTATTTAAATTTTTTTTTCACATGTAATTTGATAAAATTTTTCTTTAAGTCAACCAGTTAGTTACCTTCTAATTATACGACTTGTGCATTATTTAACCTGATTATGACTTTTCATTTTTTTATGTTTCTCTTCACTCTAGGATTGTCTACCCCTTTTTGATTTGATATATATGTGACATATATCTACTTTTTTTTATTTTTAATTCTTACTTTCGAATGTTTTGTTCCCGTTCAAAATTATTGCCCTTAGGGTCCAAAACTTCATTGTGTTGAGAGACAACCCCTTGGAATTGGTGTTCCAATTCACAAAAAATCAATTTTTGCTTGTAAACCGACGTGTGCTCCTTTAGAGGACCGCTAGCGTCTTCGGAGGAGCAGGGACTCATATAAGCGGGCGCTGTATGAGTCTCAAAACTCCCTCCTCATATAAGGCCGAAACCCTAAGCCGACGCCATAATACTTGTGGTCTACACAAGATTGAGGGTGACACCTTTTTCATGGGCGTGCTTCAGGCACCTCTTTTTTTGTCATCCTATGCTGCATGCATAAACATTAAATTTTTTTAATCATGTCAATTTCTTTTAAATCATATTACAATTGCTTATTAGTTTACAATTACACATTTCACTTATTATTATTTACTGTTTACTTCTAGTGTTGCATTTGTGTTTATATATTATATTTTTTTATTGTCAGTACTTGTGTTTTACATAAAATGATCCGAATCAGGATCAATATTTTGATGATGTGCAGCCAATGGTTTAGTTATATGCTGCTTAAATATTTGCTGTCAGAGTCGACTCAGTACAAAAAAAAAAAAAAAAAAAAAACATGGTATACATAAATTTTGAAGAAAATTTTAGTTCACATCGATATCCATAAACTTAATTTAGAAAATATTAATTCATAAAATCTCTTAGGACTGTTGAACTATTGGTGAAAGAGATTTTTTTGTGTTCATGACAGCAACTAGTTTAAAAAAAACTTTTCTGTTTTGAAAATATATTTATATGTGTAACTATTTGTCTTGATGTTTTGCCCATGCACACGGGTCAACAAAAGTTTTTTTTTTTTTTTTTTTTTTTTTTTTTTTTTTTTGCAGTTTCCCAGGTGATATATATAACGACTATCTCGTTATATATGTTTGCATTCTATCCCCCCCCCCACCAGTTTCAATTAAAATTCTGTTTAATAACTTATTTATTTTGTGCACTATAGTCAAACAGTGCAGCCCTAAATTAAATTCAACAATTAAAAACTAAAGCGATTATATTAATGGCCCTGCACATTTAAATTAAATTATTCTAGTTACTCATCTCTTTAATAAAATCAAATCAGTGAATCACTCTCCATTTTCACTTCGAGAGTCTCTCACACATACGATTTAACCTTGTAGAAAAACGTTACTGTTGTCTGATAAAAACAAAAGCATTTTAACTTCGGGCATTTCCTTATTTGGGCATGGATATGACTCATCATTTATAATCACTTAACAGGCAATCTATTCATTAGAATTTTCTTCCCAATACACTTTAACATTCACACCCTTTTGTTCATATGTATGTCAATTCTGCATTTTTGTGGTAAAGCGGTTTATCTTTGATCTAACATCTGGTCTAGAAAAATACATTCTCATGCTTTTTAGCCTAACGAATTCGGTCTGTTACTATGCCTTATCCAGAAACAATTTTTATTTGTTTTTTAACCGCAGCTGTATCAATGTACAGATTAGTCTGCGCCTATCATGTCTCAGGAATGTTATCAGCCCACAATCTGCCACCCCTACACAATTAATATATGGTAGAAGCCTACCGTATGTATTTGGCGATCATACCAACTAATGTTTTCTCTCCGGCTCTTGTGCATGGCGCAAAATATTTGTAGATTGGCGATATTGTAGTCCGCCAAGCAAGAAAGTTGTAACTGTATATTCAAGTCACTCTTGCACTGTCTCTAGCCTTGTGATGTCATATTAAGAAGAGGCTCTTGTAGCTTCCCCCCTTGTGCCTCTCCCTTCGGCTTCCATCATGAAATAAAGAACTGTTCGTTTAACAAATTGGAGTTTTTTTTAGAAGTCCTGGTATTTCTAAACCGCTATACGTCGTCAACAATACGGCCACATCTATAGTATAACGGAAGCTTCGTTGCAAACTTTGTAATAAAATTAGTAAATACCTGAACAACTGATTAATGATTTCCCTTGTAGCTATAAGCTAATTGAATATTCAGTAGGTAATATATTAAATCCTTCATACATATAAATATATTTTTCGAATATTCATTTTAAGAGTAGTAGATTTTCAGTTATAATGAAAAACTTTCCACATTGCGATTTGTTATGGAACAACAAAACTGAATTTTTCCATTATGAGTTCAAAATGTTACATTTGCATATAATTCCTTAAAAACTTTACCAATCACTTTCGGTTATGTATTACAAGGTAAAAAATGCTAACTAATCCAAATACGTTGTTAAAACAGTGTGTTCATATTGAATTTTTGAAAATGTGATGCCATTTCTGTCTAAAAATTGTTCTCTCATTATTTTAACACTGTTAAATAATACTGTGTGTAAATACTGTGTTTAGTTTAATACAGTTAACACCTGTGCTTCATTTACTCTATTCTCAAGATGATCGGTTGAGACGATGTTCAACCGATATTTAAAGTTGAAGTTACGCACGTACCATTTTCCCGAAAAACACTTTTATAATAATAACAATCAGTGAAGGATTATTATATTAGACAGCAATGGTAGAAAATATTGAAATCATGAAAAAAGTATACTTTCACTGTCTTAGATATCAAATTGATAAAATATAGCATGAAAATTTAGTTTCTTGATACTTGTATCGTGCATTTTTCTTTTTATGCTTACCCTACCTCTTTTCGTGTCCGAATTTACTATTTGCTATCCACTAATATAGTGGAGACTAGGGAGGGCTGACCCACTTTTTACAAAATGATTTTATATTTTTTAAATATTGAACGTAGAATAAAGTTTTATATATCATTTTATTCGTTATACAACATGTTATCAAAATAAAATTGCTACATATGTGTAATGTATGAGAAATTTGAAAAATGGTTGGTTTTAATCATGAGAAAATATTGGGTCAAGGCTCCCCACATATGGGAGGCTTGACCCACTATAAGGGAAAGTTGACCCACTTTGTTTTATATTGAAATATTTGCGAAGAGAAATAAAATCAGCTTAAAAAAAGCAAAATAACTTTATGTTACATGCTTTAATTATTATTAAAAAATATTTCTGAAAATGTGATGCTTCAACAAACTTGTTTAGGCGTAATCGCATGTCAGAGGAGAAAAAAAATTTGTTTTAAACAGGGTTCTGTCTGAGCAAGTATAATTGTACAACAGGGAAATGAAATCTTAACATTTAAGACAGTAGCTGCTAGAGACAGGGTTTCCGCTAGAGACAGGTTCCGTTTTCATAGGGTATCATGCATTGTAAAGTCCGGATTTAGTAGCCACTGTCCTGTTTCCGTTTTGTCTCCTTATCCTACTTTTTTGTGACATTGGACCTGGCAACTCTAGTTGTGACAGTGTTTGGCTTCATCTCACTCTGTTCATTATGTTGAAATTTGTCTACATACCTTCCTAAACTTTTTCTATCCATGCTATGTTCTTTTGCAGCCGCATGAGTAATTAATTTCTCATTAACATATTTTAATCCTTTCAGAGGCAAAGTACTTTCAGTATTAAAATGTTGAAATAAAAATCCGGTCTGGCACCGGAATATATGAATGAATTTTTTGGGGAATATGAAAAAAGCTATATTTCACATACATATTAAATTGAAAAGATTTTAGCAAAATTCTGGTGCCATTGTGGAGTTTCGGAATTAAAGTGGTTTCATAAACATACCACTGTCCCTGAAACGGTTAAGACTGCTACCTTCGTAATTTCTAGTCTTTTCCACTGTTTCAATTTACCTACTGTAAGTAATATTTAAATGTAAAAAAGTTCCTATCAACTTTTGCATTTATATTTCACTAATTTTTTTCGTGCAGTGCAAATAGCAATTTTTTACATCTTTCTTTAATCAGTTTTAAATGTTTTCTTTTACATCACCCTATTTCACTGTACCTTTGCCGGATAAATTTACATTCATTTTTATATATAACCATTAATCTTTCATTATGCACAGCGCGTAATCAAAAGTTTTCCAAAACCCCTTAATTAACACATTGCAGGCGGGCAATTTTTATCAAATCTGAATTTGAAAACAGTAAAAGCTCCTCCCTGTTCTGAAAGTCTTCTGTAAATTGTAATTTTAGATAGGTTCCCCAAGTTTATATATCAGTAAATATCTTTCAATACACGAAATTAATTTTAATTGTCTTACAATCTAAAAAAAAAAAAAAAAAAAAAAATATGGACAGCATGATATAAATGCATTTTCAGTAAGGTACAATCCACGCCCTTAGTCAATGATGTTTTTTGAATGAAAACGAAAATTCTCGTTTCACGTCATAAATGTGTTAAGGGAGCCTTGAACATCTGGTCAACCCTTCCTCACATTGACTGTGTCAAGCCTCCACACATAGTCCTTTTATAAAGAATAGCATATTGTTATATTAACCCTAACTTACTGTGTAATCTTTATGCCTGGAATGAAAGCTCGATATTTCTGCAGTACTTAAAATCTACTTGCTTAAATTTTTATGATACATTTTACATGAAAAAAGTTTACAAAATATTTCTAAAAAACACAACTTTTAGGTTGAAAATGCCTCCAAATTGATTTTTTCCTCACCTATTTCGATTATCTGTATGAAACACAGACTGTTATTTGATCATTCCAGTAGCTTTGGTTGACACATATTGGTAAAACTCTGAATTTTTTTTAAATATTACAACTGACGGGTTGGTCAAGCCTCCCGTATGGCCAATCCTTCCTAGTCTTCCTTATTTTCATTCGTTATGTCGCTGTAACTCGGGTTTGTTTGAAATACTGTTTAAAATATTTCTCTTCATTTTCAAAGATTTTTGATGTTCATATTTTTATCACACTTGGACTTACAATATGGTGGTTTTTTTCATCACATATGCGACGTGACGTACGTTACATGCATTGACATAACAGTGACGTCACATTTTTTTAATTGTCAGAAAATGTATAATTTTACATAAATAACATGTTTTGAATAATTTTTGTAATTTTTTAAAGTTTTCTAAGAAGTTCACATCTCAGTCACTACGTGATATCACTGAGTGGTGGCATTTTGTGACCACAGTGACTTACAGTGACGTCACAACGACGTAAAAAAATAAACTGGAAAAATACGAATAAAATATATGCTAATTTTTTTTATTATTATTTATTTGATAAAATGTAAACGTACTAAATATGGGATTGTGCATAAATTGGCAATAATATAATATGCATTATTATATATTTTGTCTTAATTTATATAAAATAAGCTTTTAAATTGTATACATACTACAATTAGCATTTTTATGAACTACTAAAAGAATTAATTTATTTCTTTACAGAGACTAATAACATTACATGTATTAGTAATAATAAACTAAGAATAATCGTATTTGTGGCTTAAAACAATTTGTTTCATAATCATCTTGAAAATGACTTTACCTGAATAACTGTCTCCTAAATGGCTAATAAAAATACGTACCCATACTCGCCTTGCGCCTTATATTCTGTACGTTACTAAAATGCATAAAAAATAGGATTGAACATATAATTTCAAAATTGAAGAAAATACGTATTTCAAAGAAGACTACAAACTAAGATTATGATATTTATTTAGATCCTTGATGGAAAAACCACTAATAAATTTACTTTTTACATTTCGCCATCTTGAAAAATGAAAAATCTATAAACTCCGAAAAAGACCTTCATTTAAGCAAATAAATATCCATCTTATGCTGTCATCTTTCGGTAACAGATAAAGACATTTATAGATAATTATTTTATACAATTTTCATGTTATAAAGAAGAAAAAAATTGTACAAATTTATTAAAATTCGAAGCGTCCCAAAAATGGGAGCTTTGGTATAAATATGATAAAAACAGTAGAATAAAAACAGAGAAAAGCTCCAAAGTAAAAAAAGGTTTTTTGAAGCAGTAAATATTAACACTATTCTAAACGAAACATATCCTTAAAAAATTAAAGGTGCAAGAAATAATTTCTGATTTTTTTCTCTAATTAGAAATTCGGCAGGGGACACAAGGACGGACAGAATGGGCGGCATGATGGAAGCTCAGTCTTTTGAGATGTATTAGGGATTTGAATTAATATCTAAGCTATATATCGCCAAATGATACTCCTGAGCATCAAGTTCATTTGGACTTGTCGACGTCTATCCTTATCCAAATCTCCAGACCACTAGGTGCAATAGATTTCGCGAGCAATCGCAGGCAGACACACACATACATACCCATAAAAACAAAATCTTTACTTTATTAATATAAATGAATAATTTTGCTTAGGGTTCAATATTAAAAAACATAAGTACTTTTAATAATTAAACTCCTTTATTTTTTTTTTTTTTTTTTAGAAAACGACAACATAGACAATATTTTTTAACGAAACTTCTGTATGTGAATAGAATGTACACATTCAAAAATTGGTTTACATGAAATGAAATTAGAAACTGAATTCACAAACTTGCCTTTCAATAAAATATCTGTCGAAAATATACCGGCTGTCCCAAAAATGGCCAATCAGTTTAAAATTCAATAACTTAAAAACGGTGACAGATATTTAAAACATTTTTGCAGGAGGGTTAAGTATGATGTCAGGAGCTTTTTTACTGTGATTCTTTATTTTAATTCGAATTACAAACAATGGATGGGGCTGAGAGCAATACATGTACAGTCCAGACCCGATTTTTGGTACATCGGGATCCATTCAATATATTTTAATCTCCTTTTTTCGATTGAAAGAAGAGAGAGCGGAAAAAAATCCAGCCTGAATTTAGAGGTTATTGCTTGTAGCGCCATCTATCGATGCTATTTGTAGCTAAAACTCAGAACTGCAGCATACAATATCTTTACATCTTAGTTAACACCGATAATATTTTTTTATATATCTGTCACCGTTTGCAAGTTATTGAATTTTAAAATCATTCGTCATTTTTGGGTCACCCTGTAGTTCCATATTTAAAACATAATTAAAATGATTTATAATATTACAGTCAAAAAGTTTTAACGCAAAATTTAAAAAATGTTACTACTATTTACTTAGTATTATTAACTTAGTATTACTATTATATATAATAGTACAATTATCATAATAAGTATAACCGTTAAGTTAATATTACTATTTTATATACTAGTACAACTACACTCTAAAAAGTGATCTGTAAAGTTACTAAAATTTTTCTAGGAAACAGGGATTCCTAGAACTTTTTATGTAACGGCAACAACAAAAATTCCTTTAACAGACGCTGTTACGGAATTTTTGTTGTTGCCGTTACATAAAAAGTTCTAGGAATCCCAGAAAGTCTAACCGTAAATTTAGTATTACTAATCTATTTTCTAAAACTTACGACTCAATCCAGATATGCTATCTAAAATTTCTATAAAAAAATAATTATCTGAACCGATCACTTAAATGATAAAATAATTAGATAGTAATTAAATCAGAATATCGTCTTAGACGGCATAATACTTTTAAATAAGATAGAAGGATTGACAATTAGGCACGTTAAATTACATTTTTTTTTTTAACCAGGTGATTTTCAAAATGTTTGAATATGACTTACTGGTGTAATAAAATGGAGAAATTGTTTTATATAGTCAAATTGTCTTATGATTCTAGACTGAATGTTCTTTTCAAACAATAACATTTAAAAAATATTTTCTATTTTTAGTGCAGTAAAATATATAAAATATTTTAAAATAATATTTATCTAAAATGTAAAATGCAGACAACTAAAAAATATATAATATAGTGCATATCATTTTCAGTTACACTATACGAAAATTATGGCGAAAACTGTTATTTTACAAAATACAAAAATCTAAAAGGAAAAGGATTAAAATGAGAATGCATACCATTTAGAAATACAAAATCTTTTCCAGAATACATTAAAATTTTTTAAAACTGTTTTATGTTTATTTATATGCTTTTCAATTTCGAAATAATAAGTGTATTCTACTTTTGCAATAGCATTTTTAATTACAGATATGAAGGATGGCTTAGATAACCATAATTAGCTATGGAAACAGCGTATTTCTCTATTTTGAAAGGAAGTTTAATTTTTAAGTAAATATATGGAGATAGCATATATACAGACAGCATTGTTTCCTTTTTAGATTAAAGTAAATTCGAGTGATGCTTTTACATTTTTAAGAAATAATTTAAAACTATATCATTAACAAAGATGAGCGTTTTATTAAAAATTTGGAACGCTTTCATCTTAGAAAAATTTTGAGTGAAGCTAATTTTACTGTGAAAACATAGATATGAAGGAAAAGGATTCCGAAATTTCTTGTATAAAATTCTTTGAATAATTTTATATTTTATGAGTTTGTACGATTACATTCTGGATTAATAAATATTTTGTTTTTAGCAATGAGGTTAAGATAGCTAAAATTTAAATTTTAGACAAAAGACTTGAAATGTTTTATCCTCTTTTCTTATCGCTGAGTCTTTATTGTCAAAAAATAAATCTACATCGAAGTATAAAATCATTATAAAACTTTTGATAAATGAATTTATCACTAAAGTTTACTTTTAAAAATAATATGCAATACTACCAGAAAAGTTGCATAATTGTCTAAACTGAAATCTATTTTCAACGATAAGCATTTAAAAACAAATGAAATACACAAAGTCGTACTAAAGAAATCGGTTTATATAAAGCGTTTACACAGATATAAGGTGTCTGTTTATTTAGAAATACATTTTTAAATATATCTGTTTATTAGAATGAAAATAACATCTTTATTTCATCAAATTTTACTTTTATGTTTTTGGCCGAAGAATGAATCATTTAACATATGATGTACAATGCACTGATGCTTGAAACAGAATTTCGTTTAAATTATTCATTAAAGAAACTAAATCCTTCATATTTTTTTCCAACTCACTGGAAAGTAAATAGAAAATATTCAAATGTTTGTTTTCTAAGTAACTGTATTTATCACAAATATCTTCACTGTTACGACGGACGGGTCGGTTTCCTTCATTATTATTCAAATCGTAAAACCTTTGATTCATTTGAAGTTCTGTTTGACAAAATAGGCCACGATGCGATGTAAAGATTAACTTCACCCCACGGGGCTTATACTAAAGCTATAGAGCCATAATGCTTTACATATCGGGGTGGCTATCTGTTATCCATTCTATTTAAAGAACCTCTGAAACCTAAAAAGGGATTTTAGTGAGGCGTCACCTATTTTGTTTTTGGCGCGTGCAAACAATTGAGCCGAAATTTTGTACTTGGTCTAGACGTGAAATCATCCCCACCTCTCTTTTTTTTTTATTTACCCACGAAGCTACATAAATCCTAGTCACAGAGAAATTTCTAAATTCAATACTGATTTTGGGTATATTGAAGTTTATTATCTCGTGCTCAAGCCTGGACAACGCCTGGCGAATCATCTGGCGTATTTATATTCTCCAAACATCTACTATTCTGCTAAATATAGTTCAATTTCAAAATACGTAGATAATTGCATAAAACTACTTTAAACCTATTTAAGGTCATACCCAGTAAACCACATGAATTATTTTAAGTAGCTCTGTATATGATTCTCTCTATTTCCTCTATGTTGAATTTTTTTTTAATTTACGCTACTTTAGTAATGAACTTTAAAATAGCCAAATATAAAATATGGCCCTTCTCCGTAAATTGTGTAAGAATCACTAAAATAAAAAAGAAACATTTAAAAGTATAAATATTTTTTATTTAATAAAATAAATCGAATGCATTTCTAAAATACCAGTACTTCCTTTAAATGTATTAGATGAATGGTTGAATTCAATCTTTTTAAAATGCATACTTTATCCATAATAATCTTCACAATAGCATGCAAACTTTTGTCTTTTTCCATGGAATGTATAGCAAACACAAAAACGAAAATAATAATATCTTTCTTCCTGTCTAAAATTCTTTGTCGCCTTAAAATAAATGTTCACAAGGTTAAATTTCCAATTTTCTAAATGGAGTGTTTTGTTTCGTTAAATGAATTCGTTTTTATACTTTGTAACACTGTCCACTGAGTTCCAGATTTAAAACAAGCTTTTGTCAAATATATTTGAAGTGGAAAGTTAAACCAAGGATCTGTTTTGTAGCTTCAGTTAGTACATTTTTACAATGCATTACATTGTATCTCCAGTCGGCTACTGCATTTGTATAAATTTGTCTTTCTGAAATAAGGTTCTTATATGAAGAAAATGGCTACTTCAATTTTGTTTTACATATAAATTGACAAATTACACAATTTGTGATTTTTAACACAATCGCATGATTGTTTAATATAATTCATACGAATTTTTCAAGCTTCTTCATTTTTCAAGCTGAGCGACAATGTTCCTACCAGGTCTCGAAACCAGAAGATCTGGCTTCAATTGCCAATGCTCTTCCGATTGAGCTATATGGACGACATCCTGTAAGAGAGAATATTCTGTGTTCGAGTACTGCCCTGGACACATTTTCGCTCAGCTTGAAAGTTTAGAATTCGTATAATTAATCATTTAATCTTTATACAAAATCATACAGGTTTGAAAATAAATCATATAAATAATTATTATTACTACTGAATAAAAATATGTCCAGTTCTGAGGGAATTGTGTTGGATGGGATGACATCTAGACAGCTGAATAAGAAGAGCATTAGAAATTAAAGCCAAAGATTCTGGATTCGAGTTCTGGCCTTAGAACATTTTCATCTAGTTGGAGAAAAATACCAACTTTATGGATTTAACCATTACTATAACATTTATTCATTCTAAATTTCGTGTTTTCTGAAATAAAAAATCTCAACAACAGACACAATTAGTTAATGTGAAACTAAATGGTGATTGAACTTTCATGCGGAAAAAATAATATTGAAAATGGGTTTTGAAGTATTCAGTGGATCCAAGATGATAAAGATAAATTTAAAGCACCGGTTGCAACAGATTATTTTAGACTAGACAATAGTAACAGAACAAAATGATCGTTTTTTTCTGAAAAAATAAGACCCAAGAAACACAAGAAAATAAAAATGAATTATTCTCATATTAATATTTGTATTTTACAATTTATCATCTTGACTTTAAGATAAAAGCGAAAATATAATAGCAAAATAAATGAAGTTTTTAATGGAAGTAAGATATTTTTTCTTTTCATATTTGTAAAAAATCACATAAATTTACTTTTTCTGCAGATTAAAGCCATATGTTTTAAATAAATTATATATCCGAAAAAGTATATTTGTATGCGGCAGTTACGAGAAGTTTACTTGTGTTTCTATAATTTTCAAAATTATATTTTATTTTAGCTACATTTCTTTTTCATTATTTATCTCTTAGTATAATTTTTTTTTAAAAAGCATAAACGATATTTTTATATTACGAAATAAATCCAACGTGTTTTCAATTTTCAGAACTTAACCCTAGAACTACCGGAAATTTTACTCAAGTTTTATAAAAACATTCTACACCAGAATTTTTACTTAAAACTATTTAATTTGTTTATTTAACTTATTATTGTCTGATTTATACATTTAGTTTGTTTTGAAGAAATTTTCTGGTTTGAATAGATATTTTGAATATACATGTCGGGTCCATTGGACCCTTCTGGTAGACAGAGGGTTAAAACAGTTATTATCTTAGAAAATAAATTCATCCTTTTAAGATTCGATTTTGTTCAGTTTTAAGGAAAGGATACTACAATGTTAATCAAACTAAAAGTTAATAAAATCAGTTAAGTTACGTTAATAAAATCAACAACGTTTTTGAATTCAAAAAACAAGTTTATAAACAAGTCAATGGTGCACCAATGCGCTCTCCCATGTCAGGTTTACTTGCTGAGTTTAAAATACGCCCGCTTGAGAATATAATCATGTAAACTATAAGACTGAGTCCGGATTATTGGTTTAGATATGTTGATAATGTCTTCATTATATGGAATCTCAGTGGCGATGAATTATACTCTTTTTTAGATAAAATCAATATGTTAGACAACAAAATAAAAATCGTGCTATAAATAGAACAAAATCAAAAACTTACTTTTCTGGATGTCCAGCCGATCAGAAATTTAACTAAACAGAATCTTGATCGTACAGTTCTTAGGTAGATTAACTGATCTAATGCCGCTATCCCTTTTGATTGCAGTTCACCTATAAGTTACAAATTAGCAACAATTAATTATTATTTATAAAGAGAATTCGATGTTTTTTCATACCATTTCATAAAGAAAGAACCAGATGCAATTAGGAAAATAGCTACAGAAAATGCAATTCCATCCGGTTTTATTGAAAAATCATAAACAAGTTTGAATTGAAAGATTATGGGAAACGAAGAATACAAAAGATTTAAATTTTGTAAAGTTAGCTACATTCCAATGCTTTTTGAACGTATGAGGTATCCTTTTAAAATATGATGTAAAATTAATGGCAGCCCCTCCCACAATGTTAAAAGATCTGGTAAATACGAAAATAGATCCTGTCCAAGCAATCAATAGATCACGAGTATACATTATACCTTTCAAGAAATATAGTAAAGATTTTCTTTATCTAGATATGACGATGAGGAAATTTCGTGATATAATTAAAGAACATGAAGCACATCTCAGATTAAATAGACACCACACTGCGCTATCAACATTGGGTCAAACTTAATCTACAAAAGTAGATTTTAATAAATCCAAAATTATCATTCGCACAAATAATTACCAGGAAGCCATTATAACAAAATCTATTAAAATAATTTCTAATAAAGATATAGCTTGTAATGATGCACTCTCATACGATATCATGGAGTTTAGAAAGAATTGCTGCATAATAGATGAAAGCTTGTTATGTTGGAAATTTTAATACCTTTATCTTGCGTCTTGCCTGCTGTACAACATTTAACTTACAATGATATGTTCCAGATGGTTCTCGAATAAGCACAAAGAAAAGTAATAACGACATTTAAATACCCACCAATGACGGCCGTGTGATGGCTGAAACTTTTTTGATTTTTAAGGGTTTTTAATGTATTTTTAAGATAATTCTAATGTATTTTAAATAATTTTGTATTATATGTATGAACCTGCAAGTAATTTTAGTGCATTTATTTGTGATTTTTTATGAATTTAACCAAATAAAAAATAATTATCAATATAGCAGAATTTTCTATTTCCGGAATTTTAGCTAATATAGTTATTTTGCGTACGGTTCACATGGTATTACGCTCATTGAGACATTTTGAAGACATTAGAAGAGGCCTATTTGAATAAGATTAAAAAGATATAGCAACCTTTTGGTATTTGTTGTGCTTCTTTATAAAAGATTAGTTCTGAACATGGATTAAAACGCGCACACACCTCCAAACATGTTCCACATGGAGAAATAAAACTCTTCTATCTTTCCGTGAAACTGGTATGTATCACTAAGTTTAAAAAAAAGACATCATTTACGCTTTTACGTTCTTTTTATTCTTTAAATAAACATTTATACACTTAAATTCCAAATATCTAAATAGAAACTTTTGTTTATCTGAAGGAATTTGATTTTCACGCTAAAATACTAGTTCAACGACATCAGGATATAAAAAAAGTTTTGTCAAATATAGTTAACGAAGAAAGTTAAACAGAGATGTTATTTGGAAGTTTCTCTTAAAACTTTTTAATGATGCGTTCATTACATAGTCTTTCTAAACTGCTACTGCATTTTTATTCATTTTATACATTCAAATATACTTTTTTCCTAAAAGCATTTTGTTCGGTTAAGCTTATTTTTTTTAATTAACACTAATGGAACATTCTAACTGTTTCTGGCAATATTTAAATATTTTTCGAAATTTAATATTTTTGTACTACATTTAATTTGTTTTTAATGTTACTTAACATGAACAGATTTTTGCTATTATGTTTTGAAATAATCGCTCATTTCTCAAATGAAAAACCCCTTTTAATAAACACCATAAAATGACACATAATACCCATATTAATTTTATTGGTTATATAGAGGACTATAGTTTGAGGATGTTGCATTCGTAGAAAATACTTACAAATATATATAGTGTAAAGATGTATGGTGATCACGTAGTGGTAGAAAAAGCAAACACCAAACCGTTTACTGCTTACTTACAGAACATAACTTCTCCCTACATATTTGACTAAATAAGCAATCGTAAAATATTGGATATTAATGAAATCCTGCATCTTAGAAAAATGAAACAAAAAGTATTGAACAAAAGAAATGAAACAAAGATCATTTAAAAATAAAAATCGAGTTGTTATTTTTATTATTTGACAATAAATAACTGTAGTTGTCTTTATGAAATCGCATTTCCTTGAATAAAAATGCATTTGCTTCATGTTATAATATGTTTAAATTAATTTCAATGTTTTGTTTATTTTACTTCTATTAACATAATACGGGCAACTACATCAATGAAAAAAATTATTTGATATCAATATTTTTATTCAGTGTAGGTTTTAGCGTTTAAAGGTGTAATTATTAATTATTTGGTACACGTAGATATATAGTTATGTAAATAGATTACAATGCATTATTTAAATTTTTTATAACAAAGTGAAATATTAAAAAAGTTTATTAGAAATTTATGAAGAGTTTTTATGTATTAATCTATAAAATAATAGAAATATGAAGTCTAACTGATCCTTCTTAGTAAGTAAAGTTTACGTTCTATTTAGAGCCTATTATATAGATTAGGATATTATGTCCTTCAAAAAGTATGAGCAGACACAAAGGGGAATGACTTTTTTTTCAGATTTAGTATGTATTTTCCAAAAGTTTTAAATGTTTAATTCGAAATCTATAGATATTTCAAGTAAAGTTCTAAAACACTATTTTTATAAATAGTTACTTCAAAAGATTGTTAAATAATAATTTCGATATGAGTTGTAATTTCACTCTAGATCAGTGGTTCCCAACCTTTTATCGATCACGCCCCATCAAAGCATCTGTAAAGTCACTATCCCCCCCCCACCCCTGTAATATGTCAATTATGTCTCTTATTGCATAAAAAGTGAACTCTATTCACACGGTGGGAATGTAATAGTGCCTTAGCAACAACTTTTCATTTCACATTTTTTATCTTATCAAAGAGGTGAATATTCTACCACAAATGTGTTCTTAACATAATTTTTAAAATGCAATGAGATTATACATTTTTGCATATATGCCAAAACGAGATTTGTTGTACTTTTCCAACTTAACTCAACGTGAAAGAAAAATAGGGTCTGCATTTTTATTTTCACAAAATATTTTAAAAATACACTTACTTTTAACGTTAAAACTGATAAATTCATACATTTTATAATGCAATCTTGTAACTTATTAAGAGTTAGTGGAAAATCTTTGGATACTGATTTTTCTTTATATGGGTAACAAAATATATAAGAAGTATTTCAAGATTATCATCTTTATCAATTTCAATTAGTCATTATTCCGCATAACACATTCTCTATATTTTCCCTTTCCCAATATTGCTTATTGTCTTCGCGAATAGAAGTAGAAAAGTCATTCAAGAAATAATCGAAAACGTTATGAATTTTTTTAAATTCAGTACCAGAAAAGTTATACTGAGTTTTAATACTCTTATACATGTCCAAATACTTGAAAAAGTTATTTACATAATTATTCTGGTATTCTTTATTTTTAAATTTCGATAGGGAACATTTAAAATATTTAATAAAATAAACTGATTTCTTATATTTTGCTTCCATCCCATTTTTTTTTTAGTCTACAACATCACTTTTCCCCCAAAACTACAAAAGTAACTGATAGCAAATGAGTGCTTAAGAAATTTGGAATGCACCCCCTAGAAGACCAAATTGCCACCGGTGGGGCGTACGCCCCACGTTGCGAACCACTGCTCTAGATAGATAACTGTTACTTATATTACTAACCATAAATGAAAATAATGTATTGAAAAGATAAATTATAAATGCATGGAGAGTTACTATGCATTAATACATAAACTAATCTAAATATGAAACTGATTATTTAACTGATAAGTTTAGTTTGTATCTGTAAGTATATTTTCAATCCATAGCGGTTTACTGCTAAATGCAGCCATAAATTTTTATAAGTGATTATATAGGCCATTATAGATTTAAAAAACAGTTTACGTTATTTAACTTATTTATAATTGACTGAAATATTTTTACGTATCGCACAATGAAATAAATGCTTGAAGAGCTATTTAATAATCTGAAAAAAGAAGCAAACATGAAGTTAACCGATTCATAATAAGCAAAATATCAAATCATATTAAGCATAGTATAATTATATGTAGGACTTGTGTAGTGCGCACTGGTGAATTACTTACTGGCATTTTTTAGTCAGTCGGATTCTACGCAATCTCTAATAGCAAACTATTATTGGTTTTACTGACCAATATTGCATGAAAGTTGCATTCATTGAAAGTATATTTAATGATATAACAATAGCTCAGCTTCATATTAGAATTACGTTTAAAATAAAATGCCACCACAACAGAATTATGTTCTGTACATTAAAAATTCGAGCACTGAAGCTCCAATTCTGCTAAAATCTTTGCCTTATGTAGGAAGTATTGGCATAACATGGCAAATTATATTTTGCTAAATTCTGATTTCTCAGTTTAAATTTAAATTTGTTATTTAAATAAGAAGTGTCTGTTTTACTATTATGTTTTACAATATTTGGTGTCATTTATCAATCAGTAATGATCTTCAATAACAAAACTTTACTAGTTTTAAATGTTATATTGTGGAGCAATTGTACGCCGATGTTGCTTTCATGGAAACTACTTCTAAAGAATAATGCAATTGAAAAGCAGTATATTGAAGTACGTAATGGGACAATTTATATATAATTATTCCAAACAAATGGGTGTGTCCTTTATTCCAAGAAATATTAAACTTCAAAGAGTTAAAAAATGGATAAACAATTTATTCGCTAATTACTGCTATGTTTTTCACTCCCATTCAAATTTAACGAATTTGAAATAATGCCTATGACCCGACTGAGCTTTGAGCAACGGAAATTTATCCTAAAGTATTAGCGGAGGATCAAAAACGTAGCTAAAGTGTAGAGACAGTTTTAGAGGGAGTTAAAAAAATCCCTTTACACAGCACACAGTTGATAGAAACAGACATGAGTTTCAAATAGATCGAACTGTTCAGAATATACAGAGTGCTTCAAAAATGACCGGTATATTTGAAAAATCAATAGTATTCAAGTTAGCTCAAAATATTTTGACAAAGACAATAATTGACTTAATTAAAAAGAATAATAAAATAGAAAAATCAATAATTTAATTTATTTTATTGTATGCAATGTTTTACAGAATTTCAGTACATTAACTGTCATTTGATGGAAAATAAAGCAAAATCCAAGAAAAAACAGAAAAATGAGAAATCAAAAGTATTTTGGCATAAAAATAAAAAAAAAATATTTCAACACATTAATTATCAAATATATCAATGAGTCAGTCAATATTTAGTAGCACATCCTCTGTCCTTTATGACAGGTTCACAACGCATGGACATTGAGTCGACTAATTCTTGTACTCGATCTAAAAGAATCCGATCCCACTTATTTTTAAGAGCTTTTATTAAAGCTGTCTTATTTGAATAATTTTAGCATTTTACTGTACGATCTAACTCTCCCACAGATGATCTATGGGGTTCAAATCCGGACTTTCACTTTGCCACTCCAGAACCTTGACTTTTCTGCGTTTCATAAAATAACTTACGATCTTGGATTTGTGTTTCAGGTTATTATCTTGCAGAAAATACCACTGAGCAGGCATGTTTTGCTTAGCGTACGGTAGCATATGAGTCTTTAATGTATCAGCATGGTGTCTTTAATGTATCAGCACGTAGGTATGCACAACCTGTGGCCCGCCATGTGTTAACTTGTTGCCCTCGATCACAATTTACATAATTTCCTTCGTTTTATGACACAATTTCGTCAATTTATAACAGGAAAAATTGCAATTTTTTGTCCATATGTCACAGGAAAAAATTGCGAATTTCGTCAGTTTGCTCCGGGAAGAAATTGCAAATTTCATCAGAGCCAATTAAGAATCGCCAATGTCGTTGATCGAATTCGGAAAAATCGCGAAATTTATCGATGAGTCGCAGAAAAATCTCAAATTTCGTTGATCAACTGGGGAAAGATCTCGAGTTTTGTCAGTTTATGGCGAGAAAAAAATCGAATCGAATTTCGTCAATTTGCAGATATCGTGAATTTCGTTGATCGGACGCGTTAAAAATCACGAATTTTGTTAGCTGATCGTGAGAAAAAATCGGAATTTTGTCAATTTGTCGCGGGAAAAATTACAAATTATGTCATAGTCACTTAAGAATAGAAAATTTCGCTTATCGGGCGTAAGTTTTCGAATTTTGTTGATCACGAGAGAAAAAATCGCGAATTTTGTTGACTCGGCGCCGAAAAGTCTCAAATTTCTTTAATCGGGCACGGAAAAATCGCGAATTTTGTCGATGAGTTACGGAAAAATTGCAAATTTTGTTGATCAGCTGCTGAAAAATCGTGGGGTTTCGTCATTGTATTGTGAGAAAAAATGTCGAATTTCATCAATTTGTCGCGTAAAAATTAGAAATTTCTTCAGAGTTAATTAAGATTTGCGAATATCGTTGATCGCACGCGATTTATGTAATTCCATGTGTAATTGCAAACTTTCTTGATCGGTTACGGAAAAATCGTGAATTTCGCTAGCTTATTGCGGGATAAAATCGCAAATTTCGTCAATTCGCCGCGGGGAAAATTACAAATTTCATCAGAGTAAGTTAACAATCACGAATTTATTTAATCGAGCACAGTAAAATCGCAAATTTTGTCGATGAGGTACAGAAATTGCAAATTTCGTTGATCGGCTGGGAAAAATCGCGATTTTGTGAATCTGTCGCGGGAAAAAATCACAAATTTGACAATTGATAGAAAAAATTACAAATTTATCAATTGGTCGCAAAAATATTGCGAAATTTGTCAATCGCTCGTGAAAAATAATCGTGAAATTTCCCAAAAATTCGCGAATTTCGTGAATAGCTCATGGAAAAAATTACAAAATTTGTGTGCCGGTCCCAAAAAATATCATGAAATAGAAATCCATTGGTCGCAGAAAAAAATCGCAAATTTCATCGATTGTGCGCGTTAAAGAAATCGCGATTTTCGCCGATTTATTTCGCGAAAAAAATCGCAAATTACATTAATGTATATGAGGAAAAAATCACTTTTCGTCGATTGGTCACTGGAAAAAAAAAGCAAATACTGTCAATCTGTTACGTAAAATATCGCAAAATTCGCCAATCACTCATGAAAAAAAATCGCGAATTTTGTCAATCGTTCATGGAAAAATCTCGAATTTTGCCAATCGTTCATGGAAAAAACTTGCAAATTTCGAAGATCGATCGCAGAACAAAAAAGTCGCGAAATAATTCGATCGGGGCGGGAGAAAATCGAAATTTTCATTGATCCGTTGTGGAAAAAAATCGCGAAATTTGAAAATTTATCACTGAAAAAAATCGCGAATTGCGTCAATTTATCGCACGTATCGCAAATTGGTTGTTTGAAAAGATTGCAAATTTTGCCAATCAGCAATGGAAAATTACCGCGAAATCTGCCAATCGGTCGTTGATAAAAAATGGC
The DNA here is from genome assembly GCA_963932465.1 of Maratus speciosus. Classification (NCBI taxonomy): domain Eukaryota; kingdom Metazoa; phylum Arthropoda; class Arachnida; order Araneae; family Salticidae; genus Maratus; species Maratus speciosus. The sequence continues at coordinate 315,008,414 of OZ010792.1, forward strand.
GAATTTCGTCAATCAGTCGCACTTGATTGAGAAAAGAGAAAAAAACGAGATTTGTTAATAGACCGCTGAAAAAATAGCATAATTAGTCCAACATGCCTTGTTATTTCAAAAATAAGTTTCCTTTTATTTTAAATGAAGTTATTCTTCAATATATTTTTTTTTTAATTTTCAATAACGCTCAATTATTTAAAAATTGTGTGTAATTATTTTTTCTTCAAGTTACCATTTGTCAAGAAGGAACCGTTAGTCTTCATAAAGTGTTGAATGGTTATTCATCCAGATGCGAAGAAGCCCTGCATTCTTTCATACAATTATTTGTTTCCGTTTGTTTACTTTTATTACAGACAAAAAATAATTATTCATCAACAATAAAGACTTATTACCCCCCCCCATGTTTTCTCTGTGTTACACTAATTTTCTCTGTGTGGCCCTCGACAACTCAAACATTTTTGTAAGTGGCCTTTCTCTTAAAAAGCTTGTGCACCCCTAGCATACGTGAATCGATCCATATTCCCGGCCATTCGAACTAAGATTCCAACTCCGCTGTGTGAAAAAAACTCCAAGCCATCACCTTGCCACCTTCATGCTTGACGGTGGCTATTTGGTATCGAACATAATAGCCTTTGTTTTTATTACTTCGAATGTATTTGATTCCATCAGATGACACTAAATAAAACTTCCTTTCATCGCTCCACAAAACATTAGACCGTTCTCCACTTCTCCACGATTTATGCCGTTTTGCAAATGCAAATCTAGCCTTTCTATTCTTAGTAGGTAACAAACACTTTTTTGTTGGCCTTCTGCCATGTAAACCATAGATGTTGAGGCATCAATTGACAGTTAAAACGTGTATGTCTATGCCGTAATTTTCTTTCAATTCGTTTTTTATTATTACAGCGGACTTCCGGCAATCCATTTTAGATATCATTTTTATAATACAGTCAAGATGACAATTTTTTTTTTCGGATGGCCACTTCGGGGCTTATTTTCTGTTTATTAAAAACTTTATTCCATGTTCTGCAGTGTGGCCGACAAGTGTCCGAAACGCGTTAAATGAACGAGCAAATTCAGCTTGCAGCCTACCTCTCTTAAGTACATTTACAACAGCTTTTCTAGAATCACTGGAATATTCTTTACGATTCGGCCTTTAAAAATAATCACAATAAGTCAATATAAACACTAATTGAAGCTATAGCTCACCTGTCGCCGTTACCAATTAAATGCAAACTAATTGTCAAATACTTTTGAGCTAACGAGGAGTCATACTTCTTCTTTGGCGTCAAACGTAAACGAACAAGTTGAAACTTGATACATTTGAATAACTGCTGCCATAGTGTTCTCAATTATAGGGAATATATTTTCTTTTATATTTTTATATTAAATAAAATAAGAGAGAATATAAGGTTGTCAAAATACTTTTGAGCGCTACTGTATATTGTATTATAAGTTTTCTAATAGATATTTTCTAATGAACCATATGTATACATAATTTATTTATGTAACAAAAATGGGATGAATTTCTGAAATTTCGATACTTCATTCGAATTTGTTATATCAGAGATATGAGGGATTGAAGATATTTTAAAAATACACACAATTTCCATAATATACTTTAAAATAGCTAAATACAAATCTTTATTTGTGTTTACGAAATGTATAAGAATCACTGAGATAAAAAATAATTATATGTCTTTCTTCAGCTTAAAGTTTGTTTGCGCCTTAAAAATAAAGGTTTACCTGCATAAATTTCGATGTTTGTGAAAACAAAAATGTTTCTTTAACGAAATTTAATTTTAACACCACAATATTGCCACCAAATTCATACTTTAAAATAAGCTTTTGTCAAATATAGTCAAACTGAAAAGTTTGAATAATATAATTTTTAGAAGATCCCGCTAAAAGTTTGTTACTACCTGTTACATTGTAGGTTCAAACTGTGACCACAATTCTATCGAACATCGAACAGTAGACAGTTCTAGGGGCTACTCAGTTGCGAAGCAACTCCACGTCCTGTATATGAGTAATGGTATAGCATATCATAAGAGAAAACAGGAAATGTTAGTCTAAATGTAGCGCAAGCACTACTATGAGAGAGAGTCAATAATTCGCAGCATCACTGCCGATAATCAAAGCGAAAAGAGGAGAGGAAGAACGAAAAGTCTATTTAAGCAAGTGACAGAAATGAGAGCCAATCCGAAAAATGGGGGGGGGGGGGGGCGTGGCTTCAGGTAGTGAAGCACGCAGTAGAGAAAAATAGTGGAAAATTGTAAAAAAATAGAAAGATGAAGTGTTCATATGTTTAAACAGTCAAAGAATAGACGGAATTTCCAATCGTTTAAAAAAAATTACACTTTACAGTGACCATACATTTTAAAAATTACATAATTTTGAATAAAGGGTAAGAGTTGTAAACTTACGACTCGCTACTAGGAGAATTTTTAGAGAAATCTGCCACCATTTCAGAGAAGGCTAGAAGTTTAGAGACAGGATCTCTTTTAATAGTTTCAAGGACCCTTGTATAACCACAATTCTATTTATTTTCTCTTTATCAAATAAAGTACTTTTCTAAAGAAATCTTTTTCGCTGAACTATCGGAATTTTTTCGATTAACACTAATGCATGTTTTAAATCCTTGTACTAAAACAGTCTTTAATTTTATTAATTTGTCTGATTACATTTTATGTTGTATTTTATTAATTGAAAATAGTTTTTACTATTACATTTTTTTTTTAAATTTTTGTTGTCATTTTTCAATAAAATTCATTTAATGAACCCCTAATAACAAACTAATAATGTTACCTATGAATTCTATCGCAGGCCAGTAATGTGTGAACATTTTATCCTTCGAACATAGTACTTTTAATTTGGTAATATTATTAGGTTTAATAATATTCACCGTCCGAGGGTTTTCCTGTATTTTTATAAAAATGCTCGTAAATTCCAGTATTATATATTTATTAATCGCAGTTTGATGCTATAATATATTTAATATGACATCTTTCTACATATGGTTCAAAATAAAATTCGGTTTTAAATAATTTTGTCTACAGCCATTCTAATATGATTTCCAGAAACGGAAAAATCCGGGCCAGACGGTTAAAGGGTTAATACCTAATTTCATTGTGTGAAAACTGAAATTTGTAAACAGTATTATGTTACTGTTTGAAAGTGTTTCATAATTTATGTCTCATTCATGCTTTTTTATTCTTGATATTTTTGTTGAGTTTTTCAAATTGATTTTCCTATTATATTTATCACTCAGACTATATTTACATATTACAATTTAAAACAAGTCATAATTAATTTTTTAAGTGAAGAAAATTACATGTATTTCTCCAATTTCAATATTTAAAATCATATTACTTTTTAACTGGTTCAATGCACACATTTTTAATATTAACCTTGAACATAACAAAATAACGATATTTTTACTTTTCCATAAAATGTATAATAATCATACGCAAAAATCTTTTTTATTGCTTAAAGCGGCTTTTATTCTTTAAATAAACGTTTGTACATTAAATTCGCAATTTTGTAAGTAGTATCTTTTGTTTCAGTGCCAGAATTCTATTTTAACACTATAATACTGGTCCAACGGATTCAAGTTTTCAAACAAGGTTTTGTCAAATATAGTTAAGTGGAAAGTTAAGCTAGAATGTTATTTGGAAGTTTCCGGTAAAAGTTTCCCCCTTACGATGCATTACATTGTAGTTCCAGACTGCTACTGAATTTTTATTTCTTTGTTCTCTTAAAAAAGAGATATTTCCTAAAGAAATGTTGTTCGTTGAAATATCACTTTTTACAACTTACACTAAAACAGTTCTTTAACTCTTGTATGACTTTTTTTTTTTTTTTTTTGCTAATAAAAGTTTTAATTTTTCCGATTGCATTGAAAAGTTTGTAATTTAATTTACAGGCGTTAGGTTTTACTACTATATATAAAAATGCATGCTGCGATTTCTAAATGAAATTTAATCAAAGTTATCTATAATAACAATCTATTATTGGTTATGTGAGTAGTATTCGGTGTGTCATTATTGTGTCATTAGTGCATTCCAAAAAACAATTGAAATAAATATGGGGCATTCTCACAATCTTTTGACTTTCATGTCCCTGCATAATAATTTTTATTTTAATGCGCTTTTTTGTTTTTTTATTTCATATACTGGGGAACATCCCATTGCATGATTGCACAACAATATTAACGAGGTAAATAAGTTTTGGACGATGTTGGGGGTCCAAACACCTGGAAAACTCCTATACCGCCCCTTGTCCCTGATGCTGATTTTTAAGTTTGGAGCTGTCTGGATAAATTTGTTTCAATAAAAATAATTCGATGTAATTTTTTCTGAAACTGAAGCTATTGTTTTATATAAATATGTAGCTAAAAATTAACTTGCACACATTTTTAGGGTTGTTATAATTTTTAAACTCTGTCCCTGGGATTTAGATTCCTTACCATCCCTCTTCTAAAATTATACAGAAAATCATTTCCGATGCAGCCACAGAAGTTTTTTCAAATTTTTTCTCATGCAAAAGTATGCTAGACAAATAATGTCTAAAGTTCTTTGGCAGGAAATTTACTGTAGAATTTAAATTAGCATTTAAATATCAATATCAAGCATCGTGGCTTTATTGGTAGTCTCACCGTCCCTAAGGATTATTCCTGCACTTTTCGAGGTAAATAATAATAAAAAAATTAATCCAATGTTAACAACTGTTTCTAAAAATCACTGAGCATTGTGGCTTAGTCTTAGCATGATTTTCCTAAAAATGGGTGGTAATTTTCCTTACCGGTCCATCCTTACCGTCCCTTTTTTCCAATCCCCTTTTTTTTTACCTTACCGTCCCTTCTTTAACACCCTTTTACTGCAATGTTATACAAACATTTTGTATTGAAAGTACTACATTATTATTATTTCTTATTTGAATGTCCTGTGGGTACTATGCAAATTCATTATAAGTAAAAATTTAGAAGAAAATAAAAAATTATAGGGGTAAAATAGTAAAGAAATTTAAACTTGCAAGTTCAACTTAAACCTCAGTTAAATAAAAAACATTTTCGCTGCTGACCATTTTTTCTTTATTTTGAATCATTAAGGCATTCGTCTATCAGATTAAAATGTTATTTTAGCATGTTTAATTTTGTCAGATTTTTTTTTTCCCAAAAGTCAAAAGATTGTGAGAATGCCCCCATATCCAAAATTACTTAAATGCTCGGTTTACAGTAAACATACTTAGAGACTTGCCGCAAGCGACATTTTTAAAAATGTTTTATCTACTATTAATAAACATTTTTGGAAATAATGATATACAAAATAGTAAAAGAAATAGTACATGTTGAATGTTAATCTTGGAATGAAACACCACTATTAGTAAATTATTGTAGTTATGTAACAAAATGATTGCCTTCCCTTATTTTTATAGGATATATATCGCGCTGTTGCCACTTTCGGCAAAATATCTGGAGATATTTTCCCAAACATGAAGTGAAGTGAATGTATGTAATTATGATTGCGCGGGTTTTAGTAGTGTTTTCAGCGTGTGTACGAAATGTATCTCACCTATAGAAGTTTTCATGTGAAAACCAGAAATATGTATTTTTCATTCATAATATGCGCTTTTCTCGAATTTGCATATACTTTGTGTGTGATTCTTATTAAAAATGTGATTGTTTAAGCTGTCGAAAGTGTTTATCATGACCAACATCGACACAAATGGCGTCCAACTTTTAAAAATCTTGTTTCATCGAAAACGAAATATTGTCCTGAGATTGCCCGAAATATTGTCCTGAGATTGTTCGAAATATTGTCCTGAGATTGTCCGAAATATTGTCCTGAGATTGTCCGAAATATAGTCGGAGAGATCGTACGAAGATATCTACGAATACTAAATTTTCTTAAATAATAGAGAACCTTTCTATTATTCCTAAGATTTTAAATATGGATTCTACAAATACACTAAAAATTAGAATTTATGTCAAATTTATGTGCCACAGATCGGAGAAGCATAAGTAAGGACTTGGTGAATGCAAGTAATTGTCAATAGGGAGTTTGGTATTTAATATAGAGAAGGTTACTATTTGGCAAATAATTGCTCGTTTTAACTAATATCGTGAAAGTGGTGTTATATTTGATTAAGATCGTTGCAATAGCGTCATGTGTATTACACTATCCCCAAAATTATAAGACAAAAGCCTCTCGTTGAATATATATATACTAGCCGCCTTCGCCCGCTACGTTGGTTGGTTTTTCTAAAGAAATCTTGAATGAAACAAAATATATCTGTGAATTTGATCATGCGTTTTAAAGCAATATGGACATTTACCTGGTGTATCCAACCGAATTGCTGAAAGTAATATGAAAGTCATTACGCTATTATATCTTTTATTGAGTCATACAAAATTTAGACTGCTAAGGACAAATTTCTTTAGTTGATCTGTTAGTGTAGGATTCGGTAAAGAACAATAGAACAATATGTAATATACTAAAAACGTTCATGAAAAATTATCGATGCAAGTCTCATCAGAATCTGTTAATTGGACTTATTGAAAAGGCTGATCGTTCAAAATAATTGGGTTCGCCTGGTTCTAGAACTTTCATCTATAATTCTACAATCAAGCAATCTAACAACCAAGCAACAGCAAATTATATGTACTTTATACTAAAAAATTCACTGAAAAATTAACTAACCGATCAAGTTGCATCGAAATCCACTTAGCAGAATCTTTTAAACTGGAAAATATACCGAAACCTTCCCTAAAAATAATCCAATTAACAGTTTAAATCCCATAAAAATTCATTCAGTGGAACCTTTAAAAAAAGCAAATCTTTCAAAATTGTGTTCATCTGATTTAGAACTTTCCCCATAATTATTTAACTAAGCAACGTAGAACGTTATGTTTTATACTAATATCTTTTCTGAAAAAATATCTAACTAACAATGCAAGTCCCGTCAAAATCTATACAGCAGAACTCAAGATATATAAGCGACCGGAATGAAATTTCTCGTTGCGTTATATATATATATTGAGATAGTTAAATATAACTTTCATAAACGTGTTGACCTGATTATAGAACTCTCTGGGAGGTAGGGGTAGGTATATACTGCATCACTTCTGAATTTTTGAAGGAACTCAGCTCAACTTCCATAACTATAGCGTATATACTCTCTAGTATACCATATCTCTGTAGCGTATATCTTCCAATTTTCTTTACTGTACCACTGAGAACTTTTTCCGCATAGCTCCGTAGCTGAACAACACAGAATGATATGATAAATATTAAAAAAATCTCTGAAATATTATCTAACTTACTGTGCATTTAATTAGTTGACTTGAAATCTTTCATAATCGAGTTCACCTAATTTTAGAACTCCCGTAGCAACTTAGAATGATGGTTTTTACATTAAACCATTTATAAACCAAATTTACTATTTAACAGTGTAAGTTGTACAAAATTCTGTTCAGTAGAATCTGAGTTATAGTCATATTTACAATATTTATTGCTCATTAAAAATTTTTCTTTCAAACAACTGTTTTGGTATTTCCCTGTTATGCCAACACCATTGTCACCAAGCGTAATAGTTGGCACAAAAATGAAATGATACATTTAAAAAAAAATAATAATAATTTTCTTGACAAAAAAATGAGCATTTAAAAAATATAACTTTTGAAAATTACAGATTTTGACCTACCATTTTTTTAAATCAATAAAAATAATGGTACTACTTGGATATCCCGTCGACCAAAAATCTATTGCCAAACTGTAAGATTAAATGTTAATAATGGTTGATCGTAAATGTCACATTATTTGACTTTAAGCAAGTTACACGTATTTACGTCATCAGGTGATTTTTATTTGGACATTTTAAATAAATGTATTTTTATTAATGTTATACTAATTCATTTGTTCTTTCGTTATTTAAAATAAAAATTATGTCAATTTGTATAATTTGGCGAGTGGCTTGGCAATCTATTTATATAAAATCCAAGTCTCTGTGTGTCCCTCATTATTCCGGTAGGACCGCCTCATTGAAATGCGTAATTGTTGAAAAATATTAATGCAGGGTTACCACAGTAGCGCCAAATGTTAGCCAACTTGGCGATAGCTGGCTAATTTGGCGACATTCCCATTTAAAACCATTAATCTTTCATAATGGAGGTCACCGAAATTTAATTTAAACTCCTCACTTTTAAGATATTTTTTCGAAATCTATGGGTGAGAATTTAAAGTACATCTTTACATCTTCCTCCCGATGCTACTAATAAAATAACCGCCAATAGACGACGCTGTACTGTGTGAGCTCCTAACTGGGCGATTTTAATGTGCTTTAGGTACTTTTCCAGTATAGGTGCCTTGGCGTAAAAGGAAATTTGGCAACATATTTTCCGGGAACCTATCCACTGTTTCATTTTATATACACACGCTTTTTTTTCGATATTTACGCGATTTACATAACATAAAAAAGCCGTTTCTCTAATTTTATACAGAAACAGATGTAATTTGTACATAAAAACATCAATAATATACATATAAAATAAACATATAAAACAAACAAAAACGCTCATCAAGTTTGTTTTCATAGCTGTTTATATGATTTGACAACAAATCTCGATATTTTTCCGTTATACGGACACCATGCCAAAATGTATGCTAATGCGCCAATTATTTCAAAATGCTAAAAGATATTTGTAATTTTATGCCAGCAGTTTAATATGAGTTTTATTTTATTGCTTTATTTTATAGCAGTTATTTGTTCACTTATTTTAAGTATATATTTGTGATTTGATGAAATAGTTCGTAAAAGTCTGGAATTTTCAAATGTTATATTTTTTAAATGCTCACTTTAGTATCGACAATGGTTTTTCTTTTATTTTTCAAATGCTTCAATTCACGATTTTGCGTCAACTATTACGCTTGGCGACAATGGTGTCCGCATAACGGAAAAGTACCCAAATCTCACTTTCTGATGCCCAAATTACACCAAGCTTTTTTAAAAAAATGCCAAAGCCCCTACAGTGGAAAAGTACCAAACTGTCTATTATTTTGCGCCATCCGTGTTATATTTTGTACTATATGCAAGGGGAGGGCACAGATGTCATATACGCCCCATATAGGTGCGATTTTTTTCTGACGCCAATGTCATATACACAACGGGTACTAAACTGGCGCCAAAGTGTCGTAATTTTGCTTGATATGGTAATCCGGATGTTGTTGTTTATGCTGTTGATGTTTTCGCCAAATTGGAGTCGGAAAAAAATCGCGCCAATATATGATAACGTATATGACAACTCTGCCAAAGTTTCTGTAAAGCAGTATAAGACTAAAAAATTAAGAATAAAATAAATGCAAAATAAGACTAAAGAAGAAAGAAAAATCATGCGTTAAGCATAGAATATGAAACACTTTCCAACACATCTTGAATGCTTTAACAAAACTTCGTTATTTAGGGAAATAAGGTAAATAAGATAACGTTACTTCTTAGATATTCCGTCGACCAATTTCGCCAAGTTATATAAATCGCCAAATCAATAGTATAACATTGACAAAAATACAAATAAAACGTCGAATTAATGGTTTTATTGGCCATTATTGGCATTTAATCTTACAATTAATTAATTAATGGCAACCATTATTGGCAATTAATCTTAAAATTTGGCGACAGTAATTTGGTCGACGGGATAACTAAGAAGTACAAAGATAACTAAGTAAACATTTTAGAAAACGCATAAAAAAATTAAAAATTGATTTCAGCACTTACCGTCGATAGCCAATAGTACCGTTATTACATGCCACTATTTAGCTAAAATTTAATTTAAACTACTCTTAAAACTACTGAAATCACATTTCCAGATATTATCATCCATAGATGGTTATGTATCCAATTCTTTGCGTGACCATGTATATCATTTTATCTATATTCTGTAAACATTTCTTAGGAAACTAAATGCAGTTCAGCGTAAAAATGCATAACTCCTTTAAAAACCACCTTTAAGCAATTTATTCTCATACTCACTAACCCTTACGAATTCTTTTGTGTAGCCCTGCATATGAACTGTAGCATTTATACACACAGTATAGTATGCGTAAATATAGTGAAACATAAAAGCGCATATCATAATTAAAAATGCCTTTCTAGCAATCATTGCTTATGTACAATACTTCGGAGAAAAGTTTCTTGGCGAGAAAGAAGTTTGCCAACGTATTTTTTGGCAACCTATTTACTGCTTCATACTCACAAGCAATTTTTTCCATATGTATACAATTTGGCACAGATGTCATATATTGGCGCGATTTATTTCCGACGCCAATTAGGCGAAAACATCAACTGCATAAACAACATTCGGGTTACCATTACAAGAAAAATAACGACACTTTGGCGCCACTTAAGTACCCGGTGCGTATATGACATCGGCGTCAAAAAAAAAAAAATCGCGCCAATATGGGCGTATATGACATCTGTGCCGACAATTTAATATAAAAAAAGCTATTTACGCATTTTTATAAAGAAACAGAAGTAATTTTTGCGCAGATGTCATATACGCATGGGGGTTGGCGTGATTTTTCTATGACGCCAATTTGGCAGAAATCTCGCTTTCGAATACCAGTTACTTATATATTTTTCAATTATTTGCTATCATTTTGAAAAGGAAATAACTATAAAAAATCTCGCTTTCGAATACCAGTTACTTATATATTTTTCAATTATTTGCTATCATTTTGAAAAGGAAATAACTATAAATAAATAAAAGTTTGAATAATAACTATAGAACAAAGCAGTTTTGTACAGATGTCATATTCGCCCCATATTGGCACGATTTTTTCCGGTTGCCAATTTGGCGAAAACATCAACAGCATAAACAACATAATCCGGGTTACCACATCAAGCAAAATAACGAAACTTTGGCGCAAGTTAAGTACCTGTTGCCTATATGATATTGGCGACAGAAAAAAATCGCGCAAATATGGGGCGAATATGACATCTGTTCCAGCAGTTTATATAATTAAAAAACAGAAAATAAAAGTAAATAAACAATTTATTAATAAATAAAAAACAATAGTCGGGTTACCATAACAGGCAAAATAACATCATTTTGGCGCCAGTTAGGTAACCCGGTTCATATCTGAAATCTGTGCCGTAATTTGTATATAAAAAAAATATATATATATATAGAAACGATTTTTTATGCATATAAGTGCATATATAAACAAAGATAAAAGTTCATTAGATTTGTTTTCATAGCTGTTTATATATTTTCGCAACATATCTCACTTTCTGATGCTCGAATCGCGCCAAGCTTTTCTTAAAAATACGCTATAATGGAAAAGTACTTAAATAAATAATTAACAGAAATAACAGATTATACAAACTAAAACTTTTAATTTCGAGAGCAAAGCATTGTTTTTAATTTCGATTAAAAATACATATATCCTTGGATTAGTTCAATTGAAATTAGTTTCACAGCTTAATATCTCATTTCATAAACCTAAACAAACACAAGTGATTCATTCATCGTGAAACGTCAAAAATATTAAATCATTGAGGTAATCATTCACAAAGTAAGGTCTCCAACAATCAATGGGCAATATTCTAATGACGTCATAGTAGGTAAAATGGTGGCGGTATCGTTTGTTTATGGTTTGTAATCACAAAGATTTAATTTTGCACTGTCTCTTAGTTACATTATTTTATTGTCATTTTTATGAGCTCAGAACAAAAGCCTATTTTTTCATTATTTAGTTATTAAAGACGGAAAAAAATCATAAATGCATGATTTTAAAATTTTAAATAATTTTCTTTCTTAATACTAAAAAATAACATGGGGAAGTAACAGCGAGTTTAAGTTAAATAAGATTAACTGTTTAATTCTGTTGTAATGTTCAAAATAACTGCATTTATTCGATTTCAGTACTCAACATCAGGGCCCGATTAAACTTTGAAGTTAGAGGAATTACAATGTCATTTCAGGACCTTTCTTTTGGAGAAGCGTTTCTAAATTCCATATATACATGGAAAATCTTCAGTGTTAGAAATATTATTCCTAGGACTGACATAACACGAGAACGGCCTGCAATTTTACACAAGTTTTTGAAAGCTACTTTATATCAGAAATTTTACTAAAAACTGGTTACTTTTTTGTTATAGCGGCCCACACTATTAGGATTATGACAAGTTGCAGCCAATTTCGCGAACTTCGTAACCAAGATCGTGAAGCACACACACATAATACCATATAATACCATTTCATGAAATCGTATACGATAATTTAATAGTTTTTAACCTTACTTCAAGTGTGTTATTTATTTATTTTTAAGGCTCAACAATCTAAATTGTCCAATATATGAATTAAAAAAAATGTAAACAAAGATTGAATAGACATGACCGCAAAAAGCCTCAAATCTGCATAACACTTGGAACCAAACTGTGCAGATTAGTGGTCTTCTACTGTACACAGTTTTTCATAAATGTGTTTCGTTCTTAAAATGTGTTATTTTCATCTATCACTGCGGAACAAGCGAGAAAACTCATATTCTTGCACATCAGTTGTATATATCTTTATATCTAAATTTCCGTCATTTTTGACGGGCTACCTTTCTAGTTTATAATATTTGGGGAAATTGGTCGACGGGAACCAAAATAAATACTTAAAAAATAAGAATAAATAAATATTTTGGAAGTAATAAAATATAGTCAATTTAAACTGCAGTCTTGAAATTGTAAATGTCTTTTACTACTGAAGCATGGCGTACGTAATACGTATGTCTCACATTGCAGTAAACATTTCATTCTTTCAATGAATACATTCATGGTTTTTTCAACAAAACATTTTCATATGTATAATTCCTAACTTCTGAAATAATTTTATTGTAGCTACCTCATCATCAGATAACTGCGAAATGGTAAAATCTATATCAGTATCAGTAATAAATATTTTCTATTCAAAAAATAACAAATTGAAAAGTTTTGCGAGATTATGATGGAATAAAATAAATTCCATCATTAAAAATTCCTGCATAAAAATATTCACGTTCAATAATTAGTAAATGTTAATGTGTGGCACGGTTTGCAATAAAAATCGTTTGCGCGATTAGGGTTGAAATAAATGGCGCGATACCATACATTTTGGCATGGTATCGCGACGAAAATTAGAACGAAAAAGTACCATAGATTTTTTTTATTTATTTAGTTTTAGTTTTTGAGGCATTTGAATTTTTTTACTAATTGACGAAGTTGTTTTTATTTAACCAAAAGAACTGGTTAAAAAATTATTCAATTTGAACTTTTTCCCTTGCTATAGTAACAGAATGAAAAGAATGAGTTTTTAGAAATTATCCCTTGAAAAATTCAGGTTTTGGCGCGTTCGTTCTCTTTTTTACACCCCTTAGGGGTGGAATTTTGGAAAATCCTTTGTTAGCGGCACTCTATATCATAAGAAGTATTTTTACCACGATTTTCAAGATTTTAGGTTCAGTAGTTTTGGCTGCGCGTTGATTAATACAAAATCCAGACTTTCTTTTATATATATAGACTAGCCGCCTTCGCCCGCTACGCTGGTCGGTTTTTCTAAAGAAATCTTCAATGAAACAAAATATATCTGTGAATTTGATCGTGCGTTTTAAAGCAATATAGACATTTACCTGGTGTATCTAACGAATTGCTAAAAGCAATATGAATGTCATTACGCTATTATATCTTTTATTGAGTCATACAAAATTTAGACTGTTAAGGACCAATTTCTTTAGTTGATCTGTTAGTGTAGGATTCGGTAAAGAACAATAGAACAATATTTAATGTACTAAAAGCGTTCATGAAAAATTATCAATGCAAGTCTCATCAGAATCTGTTAATTGGACTTATTGAAAAGGCTGATCGTTCATAATAATTGAGTTTGCCTGATTCTAGAACTTTCATCTATAATTCTACAATCAAGCAACCTAACAACCAAGCAACAGCAAATGATATGTGCTTTATACTAAAACATTCACTGAAAAATTAACTAATCGATCAAATTGCATCGAAATCCACTTAGCAGAATCTTTCAAACTGGACAGTATACCGAAACCTTCCCTAAAAATGGTCTAATTAACAGTGTAAATCCCATAAAAATTCATTCAGTGGAACCTTTAAAAAAAGCAAATCTTTCAAAATTGGGTTCATCTGATTTAGAACTTTCCCCATAATTATTTAACTAAGCAACGTAGAACTTTATGTTTTATACTAACATCTTTCCTGGAAAATTATCTAACTAACAATGCAAGTCCCGCCAAAATCTATTGCAGAACGGAGCAATATAAGCGGTCGGAATGAAATTTCTCTTTGTATTATATATATATTGAGATAGTTAAACATAACTTTCATAATTGCGTTAACCTGATTATAGAACTCTCTGGGAAGTAGGGGTAGTTATATACTGCATCATTCTGAATTTTTTAAGGAACTCAGCTCAACTTCCATAACTATACCATATATACTCTCTAGTATACCCTATCTTTGTAGCGTATATCTTCCAATTTTCTTTACTGTACGACTAAGAACTTTTCCCGCATAACTCAGTAACTAAATAACACTGAATGATACGATAAATATAGAAAAAATCCCTGAAATATTATCCAACTTACTGTGCATTTAATAAGTTGACTTGAAATCTTTCATAATCGAGTTCACCTAATTTTAGAACTCCCGTAGCAACTTAGAATGATGGTTTTTACATTAAACCATTTATAAACCAAATTTACTATTTAACAGTGTAACTTCTAGAAAATTCTGTTCAGTAGAATCTGAGTTATAGTCATATTTACAATATTTATTGCTCATTAAACCCTTTTTCTTTACCTTTGAAATAAAATCAGTAACTGTTTTGGTACTTCCCCGATATGCGAACACCATTGTCACCAAGTGTAATAGTTGGCACAAAAATGAAATGATACATTTGAAAAATATATATATAATTTTGTTGATAATAAAATGAGCATTTGAAAAATATAACTTTTGAAAATTACAGACTCTGACCTACCAATTTTTAAATTAATAAAAATAATGGTACTACTTGGTTA
Organism: Maratus speciosus; assembly: GCA_963932465.1. Lineage (NCBI taxonomy): Eukaryota > Metazoa > Arthropoda > Arachnida > Araneae > Salticidae > Maratus > Maratus speciosus. The sequence goes on from OZ010792.1 coordinate 315,023,470, forward strand.
TCCCGTCGACCAAAAATCTATTGCCAAACTATAAGATTAAATGGCAATAATGGTTGATAGTAAATGTCACATTCACTTGACTTTAAGCAAGTTACACGCATTTACGTCATCAAGTGATTTTTATTTCTACGTTTTAAATGTATTTTTATTAATGTTATACTAATTTATTAACCATTTGGATAAATGGTTATTGTCCTCTGTCAGGGTAGGAAATCAAAAACATATCTGAAGCATTTTATTGGTTGAATACGCATTTTATTCGTTTTCTGATTGGTCTATACAGTAATCTGTATTTTCCATTTACTTTCATTAGAGAGGGATACTTCTGTTGCCACTATGACAAAAAAGTAATAAAAACTACAAAAAAATAATAACTAAGAAACAAATTGAGATACAGCTTTCAAACAAATAGCATTTAAAAGTACATTTTTTTCTGTATACGACGGTGTAAAAAGTAATATTGTGGGATGTTTAGAAGTTTAAGAATGAAATTTCATTTAAAATTGGTCCAGGAATATTAATGTTTAATCCATGGCGTACGTAATCAATGACCAGCTCCGTAGAAGTTTAAAAATTTGCATTATCGAAAAATGTAATCCATGGCGTACGTAATGTATGATCAACTCCGTGCGATTTTTTATGTCTTAACTTTTAGTCTTTGAAAAAAATCCTTTTCCAAATGGTCGTTGTAATTTGTTAAACTGCTTTTTTTATTCTTCCGTTATTTAAAATAAAAATTATGTCAATTTGTACAATTTGGCGAGTGGTTTGTCCATATATATAATTTCGCGAAATTGGTCGACGGGTACCAAAATAAATACTTAAAATATAAGAATAAATATTTTGCAAGTAATAAAATATAGTCAATTTAAACTGCAGTCTTGAAATTGTAAATGTCTTTTACTACTGAAGCATGGCGTACGTAATACGTATGTCTCACATTGCAGTAAACATTTCATTCTTTCAATGAAGACATTAATGGTTTTTTGAACAAAACATTTTTATATGTATAATTCCTAACTTCTGAAATAATTTTATTGTAGCTTCCTCATCATCAGATAACTGCGAAATGGTAAAATCTATATCAGTATCAGTAATAAATATTCTCTATTCAAAAAATAACAAATTACAGTTTTGCGAGATTATGATGGAATAAAATACATTCCGTCATTAAGAATTCCTGCCTAAAAATATTCAAGTTCAATAATTAGTAAATGTTAATGTGTGGCACGCTTTGCAATAAAAATCGTTTGCACGATTAGGGTTGAAATAAATGGCGAGATACCATACATTTTGGCATGGTATTGCGATGAAAATTAGAACCAAGAAGTACCACAGTTTTATTTTTTAGTTTTTGAGGCGTTTGAATTTTTTTTTCTAATTGACAAAGTTGTTTTTATTTAACTAAAAGGATTGGTTAAAAAATTATTCAATTTCAATTTTTTCCCTTGCTGTAGTAACAGAATGAAAAGAATGAGTTTTTAGAAATTATCACTTGAAAAATTCAGGTGTTGGCGCCAAAGATAGTGCCAAATTAGAAAAATATGAAATATCTCTCGAACTATTGGGCTTAAAAGAATTTAGTTAGTACCATTCGATTCAGCATACAAAAATACACCAAAATATGTTATCAGTTGAAAAATAACTATAAAATCAGATTTTTAAGGAATTTTTTTTAAGTTCGTTCTCTTTTTTACCCCCCTTAGGGGTGGAATTTTGGAAAATCCTTTCTTAGCGGCACTCTATATCATAAGAAGTATTTTTATTCCGATTTTCAAGATTTTTGGTTCAGTAGTTTTGGCTGCGCGTTGATTAATACAAAATCCAGACTTTCTTTTATATATATAGATATATATATATATTAATAATCAAGACATGCTAAAGGCGAACTTTTATTAAAAATAGTATAACCTGCATCGCATTTTTGATTCCATACAAGATGTTTACAATGACATAAAATTGAAATAATAAATATTTTCTAAATGTTCAACAAAATTAGATGTTTGCCTTTAAGGCATCGGTATATCTTATGCAATTCAAATGCAACACAGCAGCTTGCCAGCTAGTTTACTTTACATATGGCGAAATGGATGTAATGCATATTTAAATAAAATTTGAATTATACTTTCCGTGCAACTGTCAGTTTAGAAGAACATTATTTTATATACATTTTTTTACTTCTAATATACATAAATAAACAAGTAAAAATTGAATTAAAAAAATAAATAAACCCGACTGCTTACAAAACGAACTAATTAAATATTTCTCATCAATGTGAAACTATTTTTTATATTACATACCTATTTTATTTTTATTTACTTGTATTGATGACTTTTAAGTTGTGTTTAATTGCTACTTCCTATCTATAAACACTGTTTTGATGAGGCCTATAGATGTCTATGATGGTTAGAGTTGCAGTAAAGCTAGAGATCTTACCTACACAACTTCCTGGTTGTGTAATATTTAAACGGAGCTTCTGACTGTAAAATAGTCAATGAAACAGTGTCTTCATTTTGAAAGACTTGTCCAATGTATGCCACTTAATAGGGTGCATAATTTTTTTTTTCGTCTCTACCACTATTTTGTATTTTACGATCACCATTTTGAAATTATATTAAAAAAAAAAAAACTTAGCCTATAACCATCGGATGTTTAAGACGGATTGACAGAGACCTCATTCATTAAAATCCGTCTAGCCGTTGGGATGTTTTGAGGGTACAAAGAAATCCACATACCCAGATACGCGTGAAACACATAAACCTTCTTTTCAGTCGGGTTAAAAAACGGGATTTGCCAATTTCAATTTCTTAATATTATATTCTGTCTAATGACATCTTTGTAGTTAAGTGGAAATGCTTGCACCATTGTTAAATATAAAATATAATACTTTTCATTTTTACTGAGATCCGTAAATTTATTTTTCCTATATTTTCCCTCTTAGAGAACCTCTTCATATTGCAATATAAAAGTTATACATAACTACTATTCATAAAAAAGAGATAATTCTCAAATTTCAATATTTAAAATAATGTTTTGTAACAATTTATAAATTCAACCTTTTTCAACCCTTTGAAGGGCGGTCATGCTGTCACGGCGTCACATAATTTTAATACCTTATTAATACATTGGCACCGGAATTTTATAATGAAATGTGCACCTTTATTAAGTACGCGAAAATATGCTTTTACTCCTTTACAAATAAATTCTCTTGTAAATACTGGTGTCAATAAATTATTTCAACGTTTTATGAATATAAGTACCTTGCACCTGAAAGGGTTAAATACGCAAAATTTTAATAATAACTTTTAATAAATCAAGTTATAAAATTTTCAATTTTTCTGGTAAGTGTGTAAGAACCAGTAAATGAAAAACAAAATGTACATATTTCTTTTATTCTCTAAATAAACGTTTACATACTTAAATTCCCAATTTCTAAATAGATTCTTTTGTTTCAGTGAAGGAATTCGATTTTAACGCTAGACTACTGGTCCACCGAATTCAAGATTTCAAACAAGCTTTTGTCAAATATAGTTAAAGTGGAAAGTTAAAATAAAATGTTATTCGGATGTTAAACGTTTCTTACGATGCAATGCATTTTATTTCGGGACGACTACGGTATTTACAGTTGTTTGTTTCTTCCAAATAAAGTTCGTTTCTAAAACTAAAGTTATTTTTTGAAATTTTAATTTCACTTATAACATTTCAAATGCAGTTATTGTAATGAAGTGAAATGAGTTTTTACTATTATCATTTAAAATAGATGTTATAATGTAGAACAACATGTTCTGGGTCACCCCGATTCCGAATACCGTTCTTTATCATTAGAAACGTCAAGGACCAATATATTTTTGAAATATAAGAAAAAATGCAAAAAAAGCCTTTTTTAAACTGACAGGGATTTTCGGAAACGATTCCGTGTAAGTATTTTATAGAATATTAATCAGTCTTCTTATCCCTTAGTTTGTTTTCGATGCAATTAATATGTCAAGTAAATACTTAAAGTACGACAAGATCATTTTATTTCAAAATCGTGATAAATTAACAACATTAACATTAACAATAAATTTATTAGTATTTTGCTACTTTAGTGAGTATAAATTCAATTGCGCAGTTGAAAATGTCTAATTGACAATCGAAATACCATAAAAAAAGATATTCCTATCTGAGAAAACTGACTAATGCTCTACAAAAACTGATCTGAAACATTCCGAAAATCAGGGGCAGGGAAAGAAACTTTGTTTTTATAATTATTTCTTTAAATCTTCAAATTATATTTGATTTGGGGGTTTCTAACGCTAAAGTATGTTTTTCCGATTTATGGTTATATCGGAAGAGGTTATTGTATATTTTGTACGTATTTATAGTATAGTTCCGTAGATTAACAATTTTTTTATGGGGGGGGGGGGGGGGGGTTCAAGACTCTTAGAGTTTGAAATATTCGAAATTATAATTTTTTTAGATGTTAAACTCTTATCTTTAATGAGCTTTTCAATATAATTCTTTCCTTGAAATCCTCATTAGAACAGAATTTATGGTTTCAGAATTATATCCGCTCAACGGCTGAAGCGGCGTTTCGGAAACTTTGAAGTCATTTTTCTCCAAATGATGTTTTCGGGCATAATGCGAAGGATATCTCAAAAACTTCAGAATATTTTTTGATAAGATTTTTAAAACATTCATTTCATGTTAATCTGTATAAACTGATCCTAAAATTTCCTTTTGTTGTTTAAAAAAAAAAAAAATGCTATAGGTGATTTTGTTGTTGAAATTTTCGAAAGTTTGTATTAGCTAAATACAACTTTGTATTAAAAAAATGCTTTAAATTCAAATTTATTTAGGTTCAGAGTAATTATTACAATCTGAAGTATAAGTAGGCACCAAAATGTTCATTCTAGTTGCAATATGTATTTTCTAATCGTGCGCGTAATCTGTTATAGTAATTTTCTGCTCGTTAAATATCTCACAGTTTGGAGCCCCCCTATAAATGCTAATTCTGCATCTTGCAATTTTTTAAATACATAAAATGAAAGAACGTGCTTATATCTTTCATCTCAACGAAATTGTGCTTTAAAGTATTATACATTTTAAGGTATTAAATGTTGAAACCGGTCGATTTTTTTTTCTTTTTTCGAATTTTAAGAGTTCTGAGCATTCTAAATGTAATATCAAAATATTATTCGTTATACGCGTGACATTCAAAATCAATTTTGCGTCAAAATTGTACTAATCGAATACACTTACTATGAAACAGTAATACAGTTGGATAAAATTCTAGTTTCATGTTGCAAATATTTACAATAAAATGCCTCTATTATAGAGATATTGGCTTTATATTTAAAATGTTACATTAAGAATGCCAATGCGGCAGTGATATACAAAATCTTGCTAGTATTGCCTATAGTGTATGATATCCTCTGCGTCCGTATGCCTACTCTCAGCTACACTGTTAAAAATTTTGCAGCATTCTGGCAGGTCATTCGACCGTTTTTTGAAAAAAACGTTTTCATAACCATAATTTAACTATATTCTGACCATAAACTGGCCAATAATATGGTCAGAATAGTGTTAAAATTACGGTTGTGTAAACGTTTTCGGAAGAAAACGGTCAAATGACCTGCCAGAATGCTGCAAATTTTTAACAGTGTACCAGAGCTTTTCTACCGTTCCAGTCGTATGTCTGCAACTGGCCACCATAATAAAAAACCATACTGATCTTATATTATATTAACTCTAAAAAGACCGGAACTTTTACTCAAGTTTTATAGAAATATTTGTCACCAGAATTTTTATCCAAAACTGTTTAACTTATTTATCTAACATTTTTCTTTTTATTTGTCTTTTAAACTTATTTTAAAAAGAAATTTCTGGTTTGAACAAAAATATATTCATTTGATAGGGGTCAAACGACCCCTCACGGTCCTTTTAGTGCTAAGTACAGTCGTTGGAAAAGAAAAAGTAAACACTCCTTACTAACTCTGCAAAAACTTATCGCAGAAGAAAGTTACTAGTACCACCCGATTGGTAATAATGTCTACTTTTATGTGATGTATATAAAATTTGCTTAGGGGGCCATCTACATATTATAACGAAAAATAACTTTGTTTTATTCAATAGCAGTGCACAATTCTGAGAGCATAAATGAACTCAACATCCTTCAATTAACCTAAAAACAAATTTTTATGAAATTCGTACAATAAGTTTCCCCGAAATTAATTATTTTAAAACGAGTGTATTTTAGGGCCTGTAGCCAAATATAATTTCAGTACTGGAATGTTGACCGAGAGACCCCCCTTCTTGAACGCCATCGAACGAGTTTAAGATGAACGCCTTCATCTTAAACGCCACTCAAGCAGTCATTAAACACTGCTAGATTACAGGATAAGAATAAGAAATTTCAAAAGTGCTGCATATTGGAGATTGCTTTTAATGGATTCACACGACGGAGGACTATAAAATATAATTTTTATATAAATTAAAAAAATATTATTGTCTTATATATATATATATATATATCTTAAGTTTAAAAAGTAACATAATTAATAAATTATGTTTTAACTTCATTATCTTGCATATTATGTATTACTGTTCGTTTAATTCTGATCAGCATGACACCTATGTATAAACTTAATACGACCGCAAAGGTTTAATGCAAAATATATAGCCACAAAATGGTTCTATTTATTGTTTTTTTTTATTATTATTTAAGCATTTTTTTAGCATTCACACTGTAGAATTCGACAACAGGGTAAAACATTATTTGAACCAATATAGTTTAAACATCATGTATCTTGTTGGACATGTTCCAAGCTAGGAACTTATGATAAGAAAGAGGAAATACCTTTAAAAATGTTTTGCTTAAAATAATAGTAATATTATTATTACACATAAATGAATCTTAAAATGTCAAACGGCGATTTAATGAAAAACTTTAAGCACATTTTATCGTATTTAAATGTATATATATTAATAGAAATAAATCTAATTATTATTAATATCAAAATGAACTTTTATTAAAATATTCCATGGATAACATTTTTAAATAAAAAGAATAAAAAAAAATATGAAATAGAATATTCAAGTAAGTATTTTATTTTAAAAATAAAAATAAGTTTTTAATTGTTATTATCATCCACAAATACTTATATTAAAAATATTCCATTTATCATGAAAAATATAAAACAACCGATAAAACATTTATAAATTAAAGTTTTGGAACACCAGAACAGTTGGGAATAAAAAGAAGAAGCGGGATTCGAACGCATGCCAGCTAGACTCAAATACATCTCTCCAACCATTCAACCACCAAGCACATTGCGGTTCAGCAACAAAACATTAAAACAAGTACGCAAATCTGTGATGTGAAGTCATGAATCTAAGTATGGTCACGTGAAGTCTACAGCGAGACACTAGTCAAAAAGTCGCATTTCCATGCTTTAGAAATTTTAACTGCTTGCACTCGAGAGATGACTACCACTTCCCACTACTGTTGCCAGGTTTCCCGCGTAATTCGTAGCTTCAAATGATCTGGACACCAGTATTTTAAAGTAATTTTGTTCCCCTTATCTAATGGCAGAATTAACACAAGCTTTCGTAGTGCGGTGCTCATTTCAACAACATTTCCCTTAGAGTGCATGCCTCTACTCTGTGTAGAGCAGTGTTTCTCAACCTGTGTGCCGCGGCACAACAGTGTGCCATGAGAGATTGCCAAATGTGCCGCGAGGGTTTTTCACAAATAATTAAATTTGCATGGTGTCATATTAACGATAGTACATTTTCTATTTTCTACCTTCCTTGCTCACTCCTTTACCCGCATTAGCTTTTCCAGCGCACTACTCCTCCCTCGTCTTCAAGGTCCATCCGAGAATATCGTCTCATCAACATCAAGACTTCAGTCATTTAAAGACAAATTAACACTGTGGAAATCTGTAATATCAAAAGAAAATTTTGACTGCTTTCCAAGCATAAATGAATCTCAGTCGAAAAGAAAAATTGCAGACAAAAATATAAGTGTATTTGATTAACTTAAAGCTTACTTTTCTCCGCTTTCAGTTGACGAATATGAATGGTTAATGAACCTATTTTTAATTTGGAAGACACCAAATTTGAAAACAAGATAAAAAGAACAGCTCATTGATTTGAGAAACGATAAGTTTTACCGTTCAACATTCTTTGAGAAAAGTTTGGATGAGTTTTGGCTTTCCGTCAAAAATTTGTATCCCGTAACTAGCTTGAAAGCTTTTGACTTTTGCATCTTCATGGTTCTGTGAGTTTGCATTTTAAGCATTCACAGAAATCAAGTCCAAAAGGCGTGAACGACTCTTAAAAGTATACGATGAAATGCGAAATTTCTGGTGAATTTGGAACCCCATTTTGAATTAGTTTGTTCAAGAAAACAGACTCAGCCAACTCATTGAATAACTTTTCTAAATAAATGTTTTTTTTTTTTTTTTTTTTTTTTTTTTTTTATCCATTTGTCAAAATGGTTATTGTCCTCGTCAGGGTAGAAAATCAAAAGCATATCTGAAGCTTTTTATTGGTTTAATACGCATTTTATTTGTGTTCTGATTGGTCTATATAGTAATCTGTATTTCCCTTTACTTTCAACAGAGATGGATACTTCTGTTGACACTATGACAAAAAAGTAATAAAAACTACCAAAAAAATTAATAACTCAGAAACAAATTAAGATACAGCTTTCAAACAAATTGCATTTAAAAGTACAGTTTTTCGTTATATGACGGTGTAAAAAGTAATATTGTGTGATGTTTAGAAGTTTAAGAATGAAATTTAATTTAAAATTTGTCGTCAGATTTCTTGAAAATCTGACGATGGAAAAGCCTTTTCCCGAGCAGCCAATGAAATGCTTGGATAATACGTAAGATTCAGGTGGATAATACGTAAGTTTTAAGAAATCTGACGGGTCGCAGGCGATTTTTGTCGCTTGCAATTTTTACGTGTAATAACACTATTAATGTTTAATTCATGACGTACGTAATGTATGATCAACTCCGTGTGATTTTTTATGCTTTAAATTTTAGTCTTCGAAAAAATCATTTTCCAAATGGTCGTTGTAATTTGTTAAATTGCTTTTTTTTTTATCATGCAACTTTTACATATTCAGGTGTGCGGCAAATAATTGCAGATATTTGTACTGTGCCGTCAACCAAAAAAGGTAAAAAAAATACTGGTTTAGAGTGCAACCTAAACCTAGTGTAGTGTGTGAGCTTCGATATGCAAAGGTTTCTTTTCAGAACCATGGTTTGTGCATATCGAGGAGAGTATCGGCACCCCCCCCCCCTCCCATTCCCTTTTATTTCATTTAAATTAATTTAATTATTATAATTCTTAAACTCATTAAGTACTTTTTTATTTGATTTTCTCGTTTTTTGTTGAACTCAAGAAATTAAGTGTTAACCTCCACCCCCCTTTTTTTTTTAAATTTTTCACTGCTGTCCAAAGAATCGCACCTTGTCATCCAAACCAAGTGTTCAGTACACGGTGATGTGGGACATAGATCCCGGGATCCTCGGCAAAAAATCTTTGCATCGTCGTTGTCTGCGATTAAGGTTGGCGAAATAAACTGTAAAAAATAAGTGATCTTCAGAGCATATGGAGCCCACATTTACGCGGAACACTTCGCGTGAGTGAGAATCACCTCTCGAGTGCAAAGGGTGAAAATAATAGCAAATATACGCATCACAGTCATTCTTTTTTTAAAAGCAAAATTAAATTTTTGTTGTAAATAATTTTTTTCTAAAGAAAATTTGATTTCTTAAATCAACGATAATGGTACATTTTTTATTTATTATCAAACTTTAAAGCGAGCATGGACATTCAGTTTTGGAAAAATGGACTAAAAATTCATTTTTTTTGTTTATATATTTTATTTATATTTTTGTTTATATATTTTATTTTATATAATTCAGTCTTAAAAGCATCCTTTGAAAAAACACCCCAAGTAATTGCAAACATTCCTAGCGCAGTTACATGCATTTCAAGTCTGTACGTCGTAATTAAGTTATACTAAAAGTGAAACTTTAAATCAAGCTTATTTTCATCGAGTTTGTGTATTCAAAATGTTCAATGTGTTTTATTTAGTATCCATTTTTTATAATATTAAGTAGTATTCTTTTCAATATGTTATATTTCAAAACTTAGTATTAATGTGCATGCATTAGTGTACATAAAAGGAAAATATGGTTGTTATGTAACTTTTCTCGGCGAAATTTCAAGAAAAGGTGTAAATATTCGAAGTTCTTTATAATATTTTTACAATCTGTTAGAATAATTTTAAAACGCATACTAACTTTTGTTGCAATATTATATATATACCATACAAGATACCAAGTTCCTAATGCCAAATTTAATGCGCATGAACAAAACTTAATTAATTACACACATTTTTGTATAAAATTAATTTATTTAATTAGAAAATATAGGAATTATTATTTGTGCAAAATTTCCATACAATTGTATGAAAAATGAAAACAAAGATGGTTTTGAACGTCGCCTGACCTCTTAAGGAAAAACAATGCGAAATTAGATACAAAAAGAGTCAACACGGTAAAAGTATTTGTGGGTAGATATCACGGAATATGAGATTTTGAAAACAAAATTTTTGAAAATTTAAATCGTTTCAAAGCTTCTGATTCTTTTAACAATACCTTTTGAGCAGCTGAATAAAGGAATTTACACGTAAAATTGTCAAAGTTTGAAGAGCTTAAAATCATTTTGATGTAATTGTAATTATATGTCATTTACTGGGCATATGTATGCCAGGATAATGGCCACCAGGACAATGACAATTTCATTGTAAAACGTTTTTCACATTATTGTTTTTTTATTATTATTTTTTTTAGATCTAAAATTTTATTTCGCTTAAAGGAACATGTTTCCTTTATAGTACCTCAAATTCAGTGTAATGTTTAGTTTTATTTGTAAATTATTGAAGCCAGGAAAATGACATAATTAAAGTCAATATTTATAAAACCTTTAAACATATTATTTTCAAAGAATTATCTAAAAGATCTTGCTGGTAGCAATGATTGTACTATTTCTGACTTAAACTTGGTCAAGAACAAGAAGAATTACTCTGAAGCGCCATCTTTATACGTCATAAAGAACTAAAATTAGCAGGCCAGAAAATGACATTCATTTTCAGTGACAATCATATTTTAATTATGGAAAATTATTTGTAAAATATAGAACTTTTTACCTTCCTCATACACTGGTGTGCAAAACTTAAGCAACAAGCATAAAATGCTAATTTTCAAACATGTGAGTACTTAAAAGTAAATGATATAAACATCAGGTGTACCAAATAGGTATTATACCTACAACACACCTAGTTGATGTGGCAACTCCTTCATGTCACACATGATCACAAGTGTCACAGTCACTACGGAGAAATAAAATTTCGGAACTTTCATTCATCTCATTATTACTCTAAAATGATCGTCATATGGCGACTCCACTGCTATGTCACTGTGACTGTTGCTTTATGATGAATCACCAGGTGACATTAAAACGAGGTCACCTTGTGATTTTCATGTGACTGTCATTTGAAGACTCAGTTTTGAAGTCATCGTGATCATTGCATCTAGCTGATTCTCCAAATAATGTCACAATGAAGTCACATGGTGACCTTTCAGGTGACCGAGACTCTACTGTGAAGTCACTATTGCACTCTATTGTGAAAAGTCACCAGATGATTTCATTTTCCTTCACGTGGGAACTCGTCACAAAACAGCTATCGTGATGATTTTACAAGTCTCCAAATGGGGGCCACAAGGTGACGTCATTGAAATCTGGTGACTCGACACAAAGCAGCAGTCATGGTGACTTCTCGGTGATCAAATAAGATTAGTCATAGAGGCTTATATTTATCATTATGTTAAATAAGTTTTATGTAATTGTGCGTATGGGGTGGGGGTGGACAAACTATTCATAATTTGTAAATAAAAAAAAACTGATATGCAAGCATCACAGTTTTTTTTTGCGCTGCTGGGTGATGTATATAACGGCCTTCCCGTTATATATTTATTTAAAATCACCCCACCCCCCCCTCAAAAAATCAACATTTAACTGTATTTATTCATTTTTGTAGTTTTCATTATCCCCCCCTCCTCCCTCAAATAAAATATTTAGTTTAAATTTGATATTTTATACTTCATTTCTTACTTCTGTATTCATTCACTTCCCCCCTCCTCACACTACTGTAAGTTTCATTTATATTTTAAAAGTTCGTTTGAAATGCATGCAACATTTTTATCAGCCATTTCTTTTTTCTTTTAACTTCACACAGACATGTGTATAAAAATAAATCTTAACCGCAGTGATTTTCCGTTGAGATAAAAAAAAAAAAAAAAAAAAAAAAATAGAAATGAATTTCCTTGGCCTCTCAGCCGACAATATGAAATGCATATTTTATGAGTAACAGAGAACTGCGCATTAGATATTTCTCATCCTTTTTGACTTGCATTCCTATTAATTCCCACTCTTTATTTTGTCAGATAATGACCATATGCCCTTCTGACTAATACAGACAGTTGTTAAATTGTAACGTACATGTAATATCCCATGTTTAGCTATTTTTCTCAGTTACCCCGCATAACCACAAGAATTTTATTTTTCTTACAACCCTAGAAACCCGCCATGGCCTATAATTCAATTCAATGTAAAGCTTCGTGATTTTTACTGCTTGCTTTGTCTACTCCATCCGTGTTATCGCCAATATCTTACATATGGTTGTCTTAAGCTCACCAATGCGTGAGTAATTGTAATAAATACTTATCACTACTTCTTCTGATCTTGAGCGTGACAGACGTCAGCGTTCCCCTTTGTGGGGCCTATAACTGGAAACCCGTTATAAGCTCCACGTCAAACAATTAGAATAATTCATTTCATTTGTATATGGAATTGCATTTAGATTTATTTCAGTGTAGTACAATTGAAAAAGAACAACTGTTGATGTTTTAATAAATTTGCATGCTAATAAAGAAAATTAGAGCTGTAAAAAGATTAAATTTTGAGTGAATATTGTATTCTTTAAAAATTATTTTCATCATTCAAAATGTTAGAATACTAAAATGGGTGGTTCAAAAAATTAGAATAAATTTCCTGGTTGGTTCAAAAGGTTCCATAAATTAAGCATAAAATGAGCTTATCTGTGACATCTTCCTAAATTATAAGGACGCTTTGCATCATCATTTTTTTCATTTTGTGTGAAATATGGGTCGTTCGTCCGACATAACGGAGCTTACAAAGCATCGCATTATTGATTTGTACAAAGAAGGTCGTAATCAGCAATATATCGCCAGTTACTTAAAATGTTCTCAACCAAATGTTATTAGCAGTATTTTAAAGACGGATATTTTGAAAAAAAAAGCATCTGAATAGCGGTCGAAAAACAACAGCTACTCAAAGAGATGATAGTAAGTTAAAGAGTATTCCTAAAAAACCGTTTTAGAAGTGTAAGATATTTGCATCGAAAGGGGAAAGAACACGGTGTTGATGTGGGTAAATCTGCACCACTAAGACCTCTCCATAAACTTAGATTTCAGTCTTGTGTGACAAAGATAAAGCCCCTCATGGCTATTTAAAAAAAGGATGGAGTGAACTGGTGCAAAAAAGTCTTTTATGTGGATTGGATGATTGGAAAAAAATATTGTTTAGTGATGAGAGTGGTTTTTGCGCAACATATCGTGATCAAGGTGTTCGGATATGGTGAATGAAGCAAGAAGAATTTAACAAGGATTGCATGAAACGACGAGGGAAATTTGCAGCCAGTGTCATGGTGAATGGAGCAGCATGACTGCATATGGTTTTGGAAGACTATGTATCAGTAAAGAAAGGATTAATTTTGAGGCATGTCAAGAAATCCTTAAGCGTTTTATGATATCATCGTCGGAAGATCTGTCTGTGTGAAGATTTTATTTTCCAATATGATTTAGCACCTTCACACCGGTCGGTGTTCACCAAGAACTGGCTTAGCCAACACCAAATTAACGCATTTCCGTGGCCAGCTAATTCGCCGGATTTGAATCCAATAGAGATTTTGTGGGAAATAATGAAGAATAGCCAGCAAAATATTGCGCCAAAAAACAAAGTTGAGCTTCTATCCAACATAAAGTCAACATGGTCATGTCTGAGCAGAAAACATTTAGAACCACTTGTAGCTAGCTTGGCAAAGCGAGTTCGTGCAGGTGTAAAAAGTAAAGGAGGGGCTATAAAATATTAAAGAATAACTTTTTTACACTTTTTTAAACACGTATTATTTACAAGGCATTATTCTAATATTCTGTAACAGGTAAATGGTTATTCTAATAGTTTAATTTTTTCTAAGCGTGAAGAATTATTTTAATTTTAGTATTATTTCTTTTAATTTTTATGCTAAAAGATTCTACAAACTATGTAAATTCTTACAATTAATTTTTGTATAAGCGATACATAAAAAGTTATTTTACACAATTTCTTTTATTCTATTATTCTATTTTTTTTTTTTTTTTTTACTTTGAGCTGTATATATGAAATGAAACTTTCGATTTATTTACTTAAAAAGGTTCTAAAATACATTAAAAAGTGTATGAATGTTCATTGCTCAAATAGCTGCAGCCGAGTCTATTTCAAAGAAAGGGGGGAGTAGGGAAAAGGGAGGGGATACGATAATTTATGTCGTAAAGCAAGAATCATAGCTCGTATTTCACATTACGGAGCATCAATAATTAGAGAATCTGTGGAAATTTTGACTCAAGGAAGGAAAACTTGCAATCACGTACTGTCCTACATTATATAGAGGACCTGATATGGAAAAATAAATATTTGTGATGATTTTGGAACATAAATTATCGTATCCCCCCTATTCCCTATCCTCCCTTCTTTTGAAATAAATTCCTTTACAGCTATTTAAGCAATAAACATTCATGGACTTCGCGCCTATGGACTTTGAATTTCCCCCTCATGATGGCTGTTTTATACCGGTTGAAAGCGGATTAGATTTTTAACATCAATTGACGGTTTTTATGTTCTAAAGACATTTTTAATGTATTTTAGCACATGTTTTAGTAAATAAATCAAAAATTGTTTCATCTACATTTTTCACCAAACCATAAAAATAGAATAGAAATTTTAATTAAATTTAATTTAGTATTCAATCCTTTAAAAAATGATTTTCGTGTCAAATAAACCTGATTAAATTTTAATGATATCAACTATGTTGGTACTTAAATTATAAGAGGTTGTTTATCATGAGATTTAATTAAATTAAATTGCTATACAATTGTATGCTTACTAAAATATGCTTCTCAAAGTCATTTGAATGGAATTTGCGATCTGCTGTCTATGACTAAAACGATTTTGAATTACAATGGTGCTTCCGGAAAACCCATCATTATAGAAGGCTAAAGTGTTATTGTGTTTGAATTCTCTTATGTCTGGTTGTTAGTAACAGACTTCTCTTTTGGAACTGACTACTTAAAATTGAAATATATATTTATGACTGTTATGTAATTTATTCTGCATTTAAATTTAAATTCAGTAGTAGATTAATGGTAATTATGTCTAGTTTTAATACGGAATAATATTAATTTTCTTTGTAAATGTATGAAATAAAAGAGAGTGAATTTTAAAAAGAAATCCTGTTTCTTTTAAATAAACGTATGTAATCCATTCAAAACAATTGTATAGGGATATGTATTAACATAATATCATATAACTTACATATGAGTTTTGAAAGTGGCATGTTATCTCTCTGTCTCTGTCTCTGTCTTTATTTATTTATAAGAATACTAAAAACATTCAGCTATCATTGTTATATATTAAAAAAATATCTAAGATACCATTAATAATAAGAAAAAAAATGTTGAAAAAGAATTTTTGACATTCAGAATTAAAAGATATCAAAGTATATCAAAATAGACGGTGCTACTCATATTTAGTGAAACATTTTTGGTAACATGTGCAAATCATTTCTTATACTTTTCTTTTGCTTTATGATTTAACTCCAGGTTGGATCTTCAATTGGTGATATACTTTTCTTTTTTCAATACATTTCAATCCACACTTTTTAGGTGCGTTCGTAATTATATAAATACGTAGCACCTATAGTCGTCGTTCAGTCCGTCTGTCCGTCTGTCCGTCCGCATGTAACAGAGCAAAAACTACCCAACCGAATGGCCTGAAATTTTAAATATATGATTGTTGCAAAATTTTGTCGAGCCATTTCAAATTTTATGAAAATCGGATGTATAGTTTAATTACAGGGACAGTCAAAAGTTTTCTTTACATTACGCCCAATGGGGAAAATTATTGCAAGTGCATTTTAATGATGTTGCAGCCTTTCGAATGGTCTGAAATTTTAAATATATAATTGTTGCAAAATTTTGTCGAGCCATTTCAAATTTTATGAAAATCGGATGCATAGTTTAATTACAGGGACAGTCAAAATTTTTCCGTTTCATTACGGGGAATGGGAAAAATTATTGCAAGTGCATTTTAATGATGTTACAGACTTTCAAAAGGTCTGAAATTTTAAATATATAATTGTTGCAAAATTTTGTCGAGCCATTTCAAATTTTATGAAAATCGGATGTATAGTTTAACTACAGGGACAGTCAAAATTTTCCCGTTTCATTACGGGGAATGGGAAAAAAAATTATTGCAGTGAATTTGATGATGTTACAGACTATGCACTTATGAAGTGCAAAAAAATATACATTCAGTACAATATGGGGTGCAAAAAATAGTTATAAATCTAGCTATTGTATGAACGCACCTCATTTGCCACGTTTGACGAGCAATTTCCAACTTGTTTAATCTTAAGTTGTGTCTGGCTTTAAATTTTCTAGTTTTATAGTGTGCGGTAGCGATTTTTTAGCATATACCGCGTGGTGAGCGGCCTCTTTCCGTCCGAAGTCCTTTAAGCTTTTCTGCTCTTATTCCGACTCTTTTGCGGAAGCCAGGTTAATGGGTCCCCAGCCACGTCCCAAGTATAAGAGACTCTAGCGTAGTGGTTCCCAAAGTGGGGGGTACGCCCCACAGGGGGGGGGGGCAATTTGGATTTTGAGGGTGGCAATTTCAGATTTGTTATTTACACATTCTCTCTCAGATTTTATTCGTTTTTTAATGAAAGTCATGTTGTATGCTTAAAATAGAAATAATATATGAAAATTTAAAAATACCTGAATTAAAATAAATTTTACAAAAGTTCCACTTAAAAGCTGAAAATACAAATGTTACCGGAATAATTGTATGAAAAACATTCTTGTGCAGTTAGAATCGTTTATATATTTAAAAACTTTTATATTTTTTCTAGTTTTAACATTATTTTAGCGTCACACACCTCTTTTTTTAAACTATTTATTGAAACTGGTTTTTCTATTTACAGTACAATGTACCACATGAAGGAACTTAAAATTTACTATTTTGAACACATTTAATCTAAAAAATGGTTGAAATATTTTAATGACTTACAACTTTTATAAAATTAATGAGAACACAAAAGAGCATCACAGAAGAAAATGGGTAAAAAGTAAACATCTTATGGCTCTTGTGCATACCACATACATAATATATAAACATACAACATGACATATGCATTTTAAAAGTGAAAATAATATAACACATGGTGGTAAACTAACGATAATGTGAAAAAGAAAGCCCTCTACCAGATAAGTATGTTATGAGGGGAAAGAAAAACGGTTACTTAAAATTGCTAAAGTTGCAAATCCAGAATTGCTATTTGTGAATTATGTTATTCATACAGTCTCGGTGTTTAAAAAACTTCACTTGTTCTTAATGAAGTACAAACGTCAATTATGAAATGTATAACTTTTATCAAATATAATGAAAAAAGAAATTCAAGAAATTTCTTGGAGATAAAAATACAGATTGTGATTATATAACACATTTGTGTCTGAGGTAAATTGCCAAACAACTGCAAAAATTTTCTAGATGTAAATGTGAAGAGGTATAGCCTCATTGAAATTCAAAGAATTATGTTAAAATCACATTTATATATTTTTTTTATCCTTTATACTTTTGAATGAGAAAGGATTTATAATACTTAATTATCTCTTTCAGGATTCTTCAGTGTAAATAACAGTTAATTTTTTGTACAATAAAAATGTTACAAAGGGGAGGAGGGGGGACATCACGATTTTAAAGGCGCTCAGGTGGGGCACGGCCAAAAGAAGGTTGGGAACCACTGCTCTAGCGGATGCCAGGTTTAAATAAATTAAAACCGGACAAATTTAAAAGGAAAAATACACAAATTAAAGACACAGAAAAGAGGGAAGGGAGGGCTTCGGTTACTGAATCTACCGAACGATCGCTGCTGCGTCGAGCTTATTATGGCTATTGCAAATATGAAACCGTACATATTACTTGTGGTAATCAAGCTTTTTAGAGTCTGGTGATTCTGCCTTTGTTCCACAATTTTTTCTATTTTTTAAATGTTTACTGTATTTCCAATTCCATGTTGCTCTTGTTATATGTTTAAAATAATTTTATAATGGTTTATTCATCATTTTTAATTTGAACAACCTTTTTTAAAATTTTTACATTTACGTTATTTGCTGATAATTTGTATTGGTTTATAATGGTTTTAAATATAATTATCTATTTACTTTTAAAGTATTAGAAACTATAAGATATAAGATTTTATATCAAATATTTATCGCGTACTATAAAAAAGTGAGTCATACATATGTACCACAGTGGAAGATCATTATTTTTATTAATTTTAATAAGAACTATAGATATACTCAAAACTACACCTTAAATAAAATAAACAAAAGAAGAAATCATACATTCTTAAAAATAATTTACTTAAAAATGAGAACTTCCATGTACTCGTATTTTTTTAAGTACAATTGTTTCAAAAAGAAGTACACTGTTAAAAATAATATAGTTAAAAATGAGCATTTCTATGTACTCATATTTTTTAAATACAATTGCTTCAAAAAGGAGCATTAATCTACTTAAAAATGAAAATTTCTTTGTACTCCATTTTTTAAAGTACAATTAATTCAGAAACGAGTACATGATATTTTGAAGTTGTGTATACTTATACTTGACTTATAAATGTATGCAGAAATGAATACATATATTTTGTATTTTAAAGTCGTAATATTCATGTTTAAATCCTATGTGCTCAAAAATATGAGTTTTCTGATTAACCCTTTTCTTATACCGCATTGACAGTAGGGATTTCAAACCTTTTATTTAAAGGTATGTCTATCTTTGTTATAATTTTTAATTTATAATACACACTTTTCAAATTTATTTACAATTTCATTAGAAATGTTAAAGACGAAAATTTAGTTTAAAAATTGTTTTATTAGAAATTAGAATATTTAAGAAAGGGAAAATTCATCTCTGCTGTTAGCGATCTTCCGTCGCTGATTCATAAAAGGTGTCATTTGGAAGCAGTTGGTAACTGCTCTTATAGCACAGGCAGTACAATACCGATCTCCAACCTACAGGACTCGGGTTCAAATCACGGGGCGACTCATACACAAAGTTTTAAGAATTAAAAAAGTAAATTCATTGTTCTTTACTCCAAAAATTGTAGTTCTTTGCAATTCAAAATTACCGTAATTAAGAATGGTGATTTGTCGGTTCTCTGTAATTTCGCTTTTTTTTTTCTTATAGTGTATGTGTGTTTATATACATGCTTATTTTCGAGTCCCTGTATGTACTCAAAAAATGAGTACATGCGTTTTTCAAATTTAAGAGTTAAGTACTCGGAGCTATTTTAAGATCGGGAAGTGCTCAATAATTAGTACAATTTACTTATTTCTAAGTATAGTGTTTTAACAGTGTAGCTTTCATAATGCCTATCATATCCATATATATTCAATACAAAAGGATATAAAGGTGAAAGTCCCGCTGGCTTCGGAACGGTATAATTCCATGTTCGTTATAGTTAAAATGTGCTAAAAAAAGTGAGCCCAGGGTTCACAAGAATCAACACAGAAAATTTATGTTCAGGCTCTGCCATAGTCTACTGCTGGAAAATAAGCCAGAGACAGGCTAGCTCCACCGAGTCCAGTATTCGGTCAATGTCCAGGTAATTGCTGGCTTTTTGTGAATTAAAGGAGCAAAAGAATTTTTAAAGTATCTCGATTAGAGGCCTTGCCCTTCACACTATTAATAACAGAACTAACATAATTCTTTGATAATAAAAAATTACTATAGAAAAAATTTCTACCTTTCACTAGATATTGTTTTCCGTGACTGAAAATTCCACATTTTGTTAAACTGAATAATTTTTTTAAATTCAAAATATTACTTTCGATGTTTTAAACGATTCCAGAGGGTTTTCTTCATTCAGAAAGATACAGTGGTTGATCGATTAACGAACTTTCTAAAACAGTGTTCGCTAACCAAATTGTTTGTTAACTGATCTTAGATTTAGTATAGATTTGTATGGGGATTCAATTAATTCGTTCTTAAAAACTAAATAATATATAAAAACTAATATAAATCTTCCTTTTGTAATAGGATTAATATAGGTTTTTACTTAATATCGACAGATCTTATTTTGATGTCTTTGTCCGTGTCGTAGCGTATTTAAAAAAAAAATAAAAGAAACACCTTTTGTAAAATCTTTTAGGATCGCATTTATTGACAACGGCATTAAACCATTATTAATTTGAACTTAAAAAACCCCCCTTCAGTCGCTAAATGATCGTGTTTGCTGCAGGTCCCGATAAAGATCAAGTGGTGCCTAGAGTATCTTAATAATTTGTGAACTAAATTTCAATTAAATTGCAATAAAAAATATTTCTTTAAAAAGGGCTCTCAAAATATAAAAAATAATGTTTCTAATCTGTTCATTCTAATTTGGGAGTCCTAAAATGTAGGGTCCGAACCTTCGGTAGCCAATGAATTAATTAGGCCATATATATACAACTGTTAAAATGTTCGTTATGTCGACAATAGATGCAATTAAATGAGCGTTCGTACGCATCAACGGATTCAGGGGATTTTAGGTGTTTTAGTACCAGAAACATCGTAAAGTACTGTTCACTATATCTAAATATAGATTTTCCCCCATTGAATAAGGTAAATATTACTGTACGAAAATTCTGGTAAAATGTCCTTGAACGTCCAAGAAATGTACGTACCCCGAATTAAGTACCACAGCAAATCTGAATACCACAACATTGCTTCTTCTTAGCTTTGTTTTGTGAAATGTTCGTAACCAAACATGTGTTCGTTATCCGAACATAAAAATCTCCCCCGAAAGTGTTCGTAAACGGAACAATTCGTTAACCGATAATCCACTGTACAATGTCAAAAAAAAAAAAAAAAAAAAAAAAAAAAAGACAAATATATAACAGAAAACAAAGTCTTCGTTTTCGAAAAAAGAACTTAAAAAAGAGTTAAATAACCATTTTAAAAAATTACATTACATAAATAATAAATTATACGTACATATCCATAGTCAGATGGAGTTCCATTACTTGCGGCACATTGTGTTCAGCTATCTACATGGCATACCACATGCTATTTCCAAAAAAGGTTGATTGGAGGAAATGTGTCGGTTGGTTCTCGGTCCACGCAGCTCAAGAAAGCATTAGAAATTTAAGCCAAAATGTCTTCCGTTCGACTTCCAATAGGACACTCTTTCACTCATTTCTTTAAAATGTCACAATAGTATGATATGTTTACCAGTCAGTAAGAATGAATTATAAATACTAGAAAAATGTGTTCTGTCCAAAAATTCGGTCGTACAAATTTTACATAAAGTTCTTAAATTTTGGAAATCTATACAAATAATAGAATAACTTTTTTTTTTTTATTTTAGTAATTTTAAATTATTTAATGTCTTGAACGTATTTATTATTATTTTTATTATTATTGAAATCAACTTAGGGATTTTATTTAATATTCTCCCCATGTTTTGAGTTTCAGATGAATGAGCAAGAAAATAAAAATCGTATCTTTTCTATAGCTCTAAAATTTATGACTTCAAAGTTAATATCAAAAGTTTCCAAATTAATAAAAAAATGTATTATTTAAATTAATTATTTATATTACTGACATTTATATTAATTATTGTTACTTTATAAGTAAGAAATAAATTGTTTAGTAAAAGTTTTAACGTTTTAGATGTAAATTTCCAACTGGGCGGAAAATGTCCGGACCAGGATTCGAACCCGGGACCTCTTGGCTGAAGCCGCCAATGCTCTGCCATCTGAGCTATCCTGGACGATTCTGGTCGAACTTTTTCACCCAGCTAACCTTGAAAAAGTAACCTTGGAAAGTGGGTGAAAAAGTTCGACCAGAATCGTCCGGGATAGCTCAGATGGCAGAGCATTGGCGGCTTCAGCCAAGAGGTCCCGGGTTCGAATCCTGGTCCGGACATTTTTCGCACAGTTGGAAATTTACATCTAATATGATTTGTTTACCAATTAGATTAATTGTGTTAATATTAATCTAGTTTTAACGTTGTTAAAAGTTTTTCTGCCTATTTGAAGCAATGTGATTAATGATACAGCCGCCACCCCCACCGCTGCCACAATTGAATATATTGGTAACCTTTGCCCTTTCTCGGCTTATAATTTAAAAAAAATTTTTTGGTATAAAAACAAAACAAAAACTCATAATCTTACTGAGTTAAACACGCTGAAGCTCACAGTTCATAAATCGATGAATTATTTTAATCTCTGTGTGATGATGAAATAGGTCAAAGTAGTTCAGCTAAATGAATTGTATACTATAAAAAATTACACATAACAATTTAATAACATTTCGAAGGTACATTCTTGATTAGATTGTGGTTTGCAGTGAGCAATCTTTTTCTAAATTTGTCTAATTTGTAATCTAAATATTTAATTTATGGGTTAAAATAGCCAGATTTTTTTTTAAAGCCTAAGACATAACATTTACAAACACGTTTCAAAGGAAAAATATATTAACACATATACTCTAAACAGAAAAAAAGCATTAAAATAATTATGCTATTGCGATCGAAAACAGTAAAATGTTAAAAATTACTTTACCTTTTAAAACGATACAATTAAAATGTCATTCGGACAATTCAAAACGAGTTATTTCAAACAATTTCCTCATAGCGTTTCAAAATATTGTACTTTGAATTGAAATATATATTTACAATTGAATATAGTAAAACAAAGAAGAAAAACATTAGAATAATTAACTTATTACGTGTGAAAAGCATCTAATGTTGAAAATTACGTCATATTTAAAACAATTGTTTTGCAGCATCTAAATGATAACATTTTTCAAAACGTTTTAAAATACGGAATGTATCACCTAATTTTATTTAACAATTTTATGAAAGCTTGTTTTAAATGCGTAAAAGATCTTTTTAATACAGTAAATCATGAAAACAACTGGCAGGTATCGCGATAAGGGAGGATACGCCCACGGGAGCTAAAAGAATCCCCATTTAAATGGAAATAAATGACAGCTCGACTATACAATATCGTTACTCGCCCGATTATTATCATTTAATCATCCGTAATTTGGTAATCTTTTTAAAACGGATTAGTGTATTTCAGAACCTGTGAGGTCTGGACAAGGCGTAAGCTCGTAGGCAGCAGAGTCACCCAGTATAAGAAAAGAAAATGTTGGTATTTATTTAATTTTTTAAATAATTTCAACAATTTGACAATGTTATTTGATGTACTTTTGTAATTGTTATGTGCGTGATAAATTTAAATGCTGCATAAAATAAATTGCCGTGCAGTAGTAAAATTATTAATATTACCTTATTATCAGAAGTGAATTTTGGAAGTGCTGACTTTTTTTCTAATCTAAAATAAAGTTTTAATCTTTTATTTATTTTAATTAGATTTTATATCGAAAAGTAAAATGCTTCTAAATACAGTTTATTTAAAATTACACTTACAGAATTCATTTACCTACATTTTTTTTCTACTTCATTTTTTTTTTTTTAATTTCTTGCAAGGATAGTACAAGTAGAGTATTTTTCCGTGTAACATATAATATGATCTACTTAGATTTGACAACAAGAGTAATGCATAAAAATTTGTTACTCATTAAAGACTTTTTTTCTTTTTGAAAATCAATCTCATTCATATCAGTAATTACGTTGCACTAATCACAAAAATACATAATAATGTTTTATAATAGTAAAAAATAATTGTTACTTAAGGTAACTAAGTACATTTATCTTACCGGCATATATTTCTTCTAATCAGATTAATTATTGCTACAATTACTCCTTTTGTGTCTATTCGAATATACAATCCAATTCTTTTATTTTTTTTGTTTAAATATTTAACAGATCATTTACAGTACGTTCTTGCGTATAAGTTGACCTTAAAAAAAAAAAATAATAATAAAAATAAAAAAATAAATAAAAATAAAAATAAAAAGGCAATTTAACAAATTACAACGACCATTTGGAAAACGCTTTTTTCAAAGACTAAAAAATTTAAGACATAAAAAGTCGCACGGAGTTGATCATACATTACGTACGCCATGAATTAAACATTAATAGTGTTATTACACGTAAAAATTTCAAGCGACAAAAATCACCTGTGACTCGTCAGATTTCCTGAAACTTACGTATTATTCACCTGAAACTTACGCATTATCCAAGCATTTCATTGGCTGTTCGGGAAAAGCTTTTCCATCGAAATCTGACGACCCATTTTAAATGAAATTTCATTCTTAAACTTCTAAACATCCCACAATATTACTTTTTACACGGTCGTATAGAGAAAAAAATGTACTTTTAAATGCAATTTGTTTGAAAGCTGTATTTCAATTTGTTTCTGAGTTATTAATAGTTTTTGTAGTTTTTATTACTTTTTTGTCATAGTGGCAACAAGTATCCATCTCTGTTGAAAGTAAAAGGAAATACAGATTACTGCATAGACCAACAAAAAACGAATAAAATGCGGATTCGACCAATAAAAAGCTTCAGATATGCTTTTGATTTCCTACCCTGACGAGGACAATAACCATTTTTTTTCCAAATGGTTAATAATAATAATAATAGCATGTCATTCCGTTTGAATAACAGTATTTAAGTACACAAATCTTTTTTTTTTTCGCTAAATCAAAGCAAATTATTACAAAGTATGCGTTTAAATAAGAGGAAGAAAACTCTTAAAAATACTTTAATTTACTGCAATGAAACATTTCATATTTAAAGTGTGCTTTTGTTTAAGTTAACAGTATTATTCAAGGATTTCTTCATTTTATTTAATCACATAATTTGTAATAATTTACTGTAATGGAGCAAAGAATTATTGAAATAAGTGGAATTGGAACGAAAAAACATGTTTTTTTCTTAGCAATTTCGAAGTCGACTTATACTCAAGTACATATGGTAAATGCACTGTTCAAAGCTTCAATTTTTTTTTTTTTTTTTTTTTTTTGAAGAATTTGATTTTATATAGGGATAGAAGTAAAGAAATAATCTTAAATTCTGTCTAATTTGGATAAATATGTGTCTGTATGCTAAAATAAGTGATCTATGCCTTTCAAATTTTGTAATTGATTTACACACAAATATATACGGTAATAGAGGAGAAATTATTTTAAAATGCTTCTTGCCAGGGATAGAAGTAAAGAAATAATCTTAAATTCTGTCTAATTTGGATAAATATGTGTCTGTATGCTAAAATAAGTGATCTATGCCTTTCAAATTTTGTAATTGATTTACACACAAATATATACGGTAATAGAGGAGAAATTATTTTAAAATGCTTCTTGCCTTAGACTGGAAATTTATTTTATGTTAACTA
The DNA here is from genome assembly GCA_963932465.1 of Maratus speciosus. Classification (NCBI taxonomy): domain Eukaryota; kingdom Metazoa; phylum Arthropoda; class Arachnida; order Araneae; family Salticidae; genus Maratus; species Maratus speciosus. The sequence continues at coordinate 315,049,221 of OZ010792.1, forward strand.
CAATAGATGGCACTGTTAAACATTAAACGAATAATGATTTACCACCTCTCTCTGACACCGAAATTGAAAACATTCCCTCCATCTTTATTTCGCGTTTTACATTCTTTAAGCTTGGTTTTCTTTTAAAAAAAAAATAGAAAAACAATAATAGTACAATGCATGTAAAGAATATTTCTTTACTTGCTCTCAAAACATATTATTTTTTTCGAATTTGTTTTTCCTTATGAAACTCCACATTTGTTATATTCTATTTTTAAAACCTTATTTATCGACTGTTTACGTATCATATTTTTTGCTGAGTTAATTTATTTTCAAATAAGAGAACATTTTCGCTTCACCTTTAAAAAAAAAGCAGGAGGAAAATAAACGATATTTTTTTGAAAATTGCACGGCTATTTTGCATTTTTATTTCCTTGAAAATAATGAGTTTAAAAATATATCTTGTTTTTGTTAGTATTTGCAATAATATTATATCGAGTAAAATTTCATATAAAAATATATATTTTAGCTGGTAAAAATGTTTATTCGTTCTGATGTTTAAACAATTAATTGTAAATAAACTTTTAAAATGTTTAATCGTTGTTACTATAAAATAATCATAACGTTAAAACTTCGTCTGTAACATTCGTAAAAGAATTTTTCTATTGGTTTATTAAAATCATTTTTTTTTTTCGCTTGATAGTTTGTAAACAATTTATGAAGATAGTGAAACGAAAATAATATAATCATCACTAAAATTTCAAACATAGTAATTAAATAGAAATATTTTTAATGTAAAAGAAATACTTTAGAAGAAAGAACAAATTTTGATACTACACTGTTAAAAATTAGCAGCATTCTTTCCAGTCATTTGGCCGTTTTTATCGAAAACGGTTACACATCCGTAATTTAACACTATTCTGACCATATTATTGGCCATTTTATGGTCAGAATATAGTTAAATTACCGTTATGAAACCGTTTTTTCAATAAACGGTCAAATGACTGGACAGAATGCTGCAAATGTTTAACAGTGTATACACAGGGTGTCCAGAAAGCTCTTTTCACACCATCGTAACTATGAAATCCTCTCAGATATATTTGTAAAAATGGTATTTAAGCATAGTACAGTTGCTATATTATATTTCATGAGGCTGCTTGCAGAGACTGTGAGCGGCAAAGAAAGGAATTAGTGTGCCAATTTCGAAAATCGAATGAGATATTGAGGAAATGCCTATTACAATGAATAAGCAATGTAGAACGAATTACAGCAAACGAATTTGTACGAAGGACAAATTCTGCACAAAATAGTAATAATGGGACGCAGGGAACGCTTGTAAGTTTGTTCATAACATTCAACACTGTTATGTTCATGACACATGTTTGCGTCGAATCAAAATGCCTCTTGTACCCCTGATTTTTTAGCGCTGCACTATAGGCTGTTGAAATACTTAAATCATAGTTTGTAGAATACTGGCCTTGCAACAAGGGCGCTCTATAACCACTCTCGTCAAATAGCGCATGGCCGCTTTACTGTGATTTAATGCATGTTTAATGACAGTAGCTGTTGGCCTTTAATAGTCAAAAGGATGACAAAGCATTTTACGGAAGATCATGCGTCTTAAAATATGTTTCTGGTTATCTGAGGATTTTAAAATTTACATTATTTGCAATAAGTTTCTTATCTCTTAAAAAGATATTTAATATACTGACTGCTCTTTTTGATGTGGATGCAAATAAATAGTGTAATACTTGCCCCTCGCCAAAAGCAACAATAACTGTGCGCTAACTGAAGGCTTTTGTGAAATTCCTATTTAAACTAATGAATGCACTAATATATATTTATATCTTTTTTTTTTTAATTCAGCAACTAATATTAATGGAAATCGTCTCATACATGAAGAAATATCATCTGGTAAAATATAAAACAGACTACTACTGTTTGCTTAATGTAACATTTTTATCAAAACAAAAAACAGAAAATTAGATGTAACAAATAAACTAACACATTCTGTTTTTATTTTAATATAATATTTTTTTGCGTATATAAAAACCGGGTAACCGAATTAAAACTAACCGAATACAGTATTTATATATTTATAAATTTAATTAATTATTTAAAAAAAAATATTTTCTAAGATGTCCTTTAATCTAGTTCATTAGTATCAACATCGATCATCAGAGAAAGGTACACAGCTCGGGACGTGGCTGGGGACCTATGAACCTTGCTTCCGCAAAAGAGTCGGAATAAGTGGAAGAATAAAGGGCTGCGGACGAAGAGAAGCCGTTCGCCGCGGCGATCTTGATTTCGATGCCTCTTCAGATAACATGTTAAAAATTAGAAACACCGTCACTAACGAGTTCAAAACGTATTTCCATTAGATTTTCATTTCGAAATAATGGGGAAAGTTCATAAGATCAAGTTCTTAAATAAAGGTAGGAAAAATGGTTACCCTTTGGAACAACTCAATTAAAAGTGCATTCTGTTAGGAAATGCGATGCTACAGTGCAGTTTTAAAATCACGCTTCAGCTTTAGTTCATATTTTTTAAACAGGATAATGTTCCATAATAAATTTGCGATTAACTTTTTTTAATGATTTAGTTATAATTTAAAGCATAATTTGTGTAGTGATATTCACCAATCAATTTACTTCCTTATTACAAATTTTATTGTTTAAAAAAAACTTTATTAGTCCTGAAATTTGTTTTTAAGTACATTTTTTAATTACTACTGTTACATAATTTAATTACTAATTCGGGATCTTGTGTCAGTTGGAGGATTAAGGATATATTTTAGATTGCTTTCCTTTCTTTGGTTTCAGATCAAACCACTCAGAGAAATATTGGTATCTACGGAACGCTATATTCTGCCCATCAATGGTAAAAACAACTACAAAAATCTCATTTAAATAATTATTAATAAACAAGAATGAAAAATCATGCGTCAAGCATAGATTATGAAATACTTCCCAACACTTTGAGGGTAATGTAACAAAACGTCATAGTTTCATAAGATAAAATATTATGTCTAATTCAACCATATGGAAACGCATAACACATTTTAACCCAATTTCAGCTGTTCCAATCTACAATTGGAAAATTATCCGAATTCTTTGAGCAGCACTGTGCATGATGCATAGATTTGTGTCTATCAACTACGTGCCTGCCAAAATTTAGTTCAGTTAAGAAATACGTATATACTTTAGCTGAAAATTTCCCTTCAGCAATTTCTGCTAATAAGGAAAATGGTACGTGAATTCTTTTGTGCAGCCCTGTATATGAGGTATTGAATTTATATACAACGAGTAAAATAAAAAAAAAAAACCCAGTTAATTGAAAATGCGCTACCAGCAATTATTACTCAAAGACAGTACTGTAACCGATTTCTTTCGTTCCTATAGATGAACGACAAATGCTATCAATAGCCTATTCTATCGTAATCATCTTATATTGAAATTCTATGATTTATATCAGTTTAAATACATTTGAAATAGCGTAATGTCATTGAAATACTCTGCAAACGATTTTTCCCCATATACCGTAATGTAACGGAATTCATTTGGGTGGCTCTGTAAATGAACTATTAATCCCACATACTTCATATACAGTACGAAACATTGATAGGGGACTCTAAATAAGGTTTACCAATTACATGAAAATTCGAGTATATTTAGGGGAGTTAGAGCGTGGACAGACGGACAGACCGACAGACAAACCGAATGCATAAACACTTTTCAACTTAGTCGGAAAATGTTAAAAAGGCTTTTGAAAGTCTTACATTCAACAAAATGCACGACAATGTTGCAGAATTTTCAGGAAATTACGCTCAGTGTTTCATCAAAAATTGACACTTTGGAAGATAGGATTCGAGCACGCTGTACATAACATAAAGAGCTGTACATACAGGGTGTCCATAATTAAACGACCCTACTTTAAAGTTGTCTAAATACGAAACTATTGGTCAGAAAGTTGTGAGAATTTTTGTCGAACACAATGAAGGAATGGGAATTTCTTTGAACGAAAAAAAAACATTAGTTCAAAATTTCGCCACCAGAGGGCGTTTTTTTTAAATAAATCACACATTTAGCCACCTTCCACTGAATCCTAGGCATGAGATCTGAGAAAAAATGGTGGATGTCGTAGGATGATTTTTATTTTTCAGAGATTGTACGGTCCGTTCAATTCGAACACCAGTAATTTTTTTAAGTTTTTACGCTTTATTTTTTCCAAGGGGCGGTCGGTATATTTGTCCTATATATTCTCAGAAAAATAAAGTGTAAAAACTTTACAAAATCTGTAAGACATTTAAAAAAGATCCTGATGGCGAAAGTTTGAAAATTTTTTTTTTTTCTTCGCTCAAACAAATTCCCATTCCTTTATTATATCTGTCACAAAATTTCACAATTTTCTGACCGATAGTTTCGGCTCTAGACAACTTTAAAGTAGCATCGTTTAATTATGGACACCCTGTACATAACTTTGTCAACGTTTTCGTAATTTTGGACACTCTTTCACATTACGATACCATATTTTATCATTCCTCGGACTCCCCGCTCTCCTTCCCTAAAGATATTGTTACCAGTGCCTAAAAATTCTGTTTAATTTTTCAATTTTATTTTATTTTTCCTTTTTACACCTTTGCTATAATATACATTTATTACTCGCATATTTTGCTGATTTAAATAACGATAAGCCAATAACAGGTCACGAACGTTCTTCTACTACATTCTTTGTAACAACCCATTATATGCGCGTACTGTAGAAGAATAGGAATGCCGAACGTTGGGATATTCCATATTTTGAAAAAAAAAGATTTTATAACGATTTAATGATTTTAATGATAACTTTGTACTTTCATAAAAATAGATAAGACACCAAGAAAAAAAGTTAACAGACTATTTTGATGTAAAGAGAAAGTTACGAAAAAAAAGGAAATTATTGGTTGAATAAAAAATGATAACGATATCAAAAGACAACCAACCTTCCTCTGTAATGTGATAAAGTTGTATATGTACAGTTATATATATATATTATTCTTTTCGTACAATTTTGTGAAAAATAACAATTTCTATATATTCAGAAATAATGTCATTTGCACTAGCTGTAATGCTTTGAAAGTTAAGGACATAAGACTTTTATTTTGAAATATATAAACTAAACGTCATACGTAGCCTGTTGAAGGGCGATAAGATATTATATATCATACTTACTTTACCGAAATGCCAAAAAAGCACGATAAATTTGCAGAAAAAATTTTGCTTTCAAAGATTTAACCTCTTGGGGACGAGCGACCGGTATACGTGCCGCAAAAGGGGATCAGAATCCGTGATTATTCTCACCAGTAAATTTTTATTGAAAATTTTGCCTAATTTAATCGGAGCATTTTCCCGATTCAATTAGGCAAAAATTTCTGCTTTGAAAAACCGGTGATAAAAGATTAAAAATTCTGTAAAATATGCTCATAGCGAAGGGGTTAAAGAACAGAAAATGTAAAAGGTTTAAATCGATATTAAGTTTCTTTTCTTTAAACAAGAACGTAACATTGTAAAATTAATTAGCAGTTTATAAAGACTTTTAAAATGAAAAGAGTTATAAAAAAATAAATTGAAATATAATAGATGCAATCATAATATCGATGCAGTATCGATTGAGGATTATGTCTCGTAAATTCTAATACTGAATAATTCCTGTTAAATTCGATTCTCATTATAAACTTGTCTGCGAACTAGACAACAGTCTTAGTTGCAGCATTTCTGCAACAATTACATTAAGTCTATTAAAGGAAGCAAATGTCAACATCAGCGTTACGAATGCAAATACTACATGTTTCTGTTTCTGATGATACTATCAGCTAAATCTACAAATTCAATATGCTTTATTGACTCAGGATAGTGTTAGCATTCCATTAAAGCCAGCTTTCATTTATGGCCAACTGATATTGTTAGATTACTCTGAGAAACATTTTCTATCGCTATATTTTGCGCCAGTTATTGTTAGATATAGCTAAAATAGACTTTTTCGTAAATATGGAGTCATATTTTATTCGTTTTTGAATTCTTGTTAGAGTTATGGTTAAATGAGAAAAAAAGTAGTTTTTATGAAATTAATAATTATATGATTTTTTTTTTCAAAGTTCAGTCAAGTCAGAAAAGTTGTCACGTGTTTATTCATTTTTACACCATTAGGAGAGACCGGGGGAATGGCGCTGCTCGGGGTTATGCCGCCTCCCCGCCTAGTTTAAAAACTAACGGTATTTTGAGATAGTGAATGCGGCTGCACTATAGAAACAGTGGCCAACAATAGAAACAGTGCCTAGACTGAGAGTTATTTTGATGTACGTCGTTCATTTGTTCGAGTTAAAAATTTAGTTTTCATCTAGTTGCTTTTTATTTTGGAGCTTCAAATGAGTAGAGGTAAACACCTTTTATTGTAACGTTAGATACTTCATATAAAATTACCCATGATCTACATGTATCCGACGACATTTTGATGCAATTTGTTGAACAAGTTCGGTTCTACCTTCAGCTTTGCTGAAAAAGTTTCGCTATATTGTCCTCTCGGGGTAATGCCGCCACCACGGAAAAGGGTGACTTTTGCAAATTGAGTTAAATTGTAAGTTTAGCATATTAATAAATCTAGCTTAAGGTACATTGTAATTATTCATTATTCTAGTACATTATATTGCTTTCTAAATAATTTTAGTAGGTCATGTGTTTCCTAGTATCCACTTTATGCATTTACTAGGTCATTAAAGAGTGTCGCCATTGCTCCGATACAGTGGCGGAATTACCCCAGTATCCTGTGTAATCACGCCACTGTGCAGATGTTGAATGAATTTTATTTTTTATGTGTACTTACTTTACCGTTATAATTATGGTTAAAATTATACAGATACTAAAGATCTTAATTCAGCTTTAGAATTTTCGTTCTATATATATCTGTTATAAAAAAAAAAAAAAAAAAAAAAAGTAACTACCGTTGTCACCGCCGCCTGTTTTGAATTTTTTGTGACCGGAGGTCTTTCATCGTTAATATTAAGAAAAGTAATGCATACAAAAATATGAAAATCGATTGTATTATACAGAAATGTTTGATAAACACGTTGATGCAGACAGTTTTCAAATCGAAGAATTATTTTAAGAGATATTTAATGCTAATTTTGGACAAAATCGTTCGACTAAAAAAGTTATATAGGAGCAAAAGCTATTCATGGGAATTTAATCATTTTTAGATCATTTTATACGTTTGAAGTTTCCGGTGTGCAGACTGTATTTCTTTTTTTTTAATTTGATTATTTTTTAGAGGTTTTATTTCTATTTTAAATATAAATTTTCAGCGTTTCTAGAGAAGTTTTGTACATTATTTAAGAAAATGGTACTAATTTAAACTGTTGCCAAATGTATAAACAGCGCAAACAATAATGTTCGCTTCAAATTAGAAATTTATTTACACGTGACTATTATAAACAGAAAAAATCAATTGGAATTAGTATTAAAAATTATGTACAAAAAGCAGGAACTTATTAAAAATTACGTCATAAAAACTATACACGTGAATTTTAAAAGAGAAAGGATATTGTAAAATAATAAATTCATTAACATGCGTTAGAAGTTTCAAATAGGAGAACTTACGTCACATTTACGTCACATTACAGTTGTTACATAAAATGAACACCAAATAATATTGCAAAACAGTTTAAATTTAGAAATTGCACTAGACATTTATTGATATTTTGAGAGAATACTTTTCAACTAATTTTGTAAAGAAAGCGCAAATAATATTTCATTTCTAACAAAAGTATTTTCACGTGAATATTTAAAAGAGAAAGGATAGCTTGGTCAAAATTACGTCAGATTAAAAACGATTAATATAAAATGTCTCATTTAAAAGAAGTTTCTTTTGGCTTTATTAAAAATAAACCCAGGATACAAAGCCTCTGTTTACTTAATTCCTTTTATATTAGCATATTTTGAAATGTTTTACTTATTTTACTTAATCAAAGACGAAAACAGCGATTGTATCTTTGGTACTACTTATTTATCCCGTCGACCAAAAATCTATAATTCGCCAAACTATAAGATTAAATGCCAATAATGGTTGATCGTAAATGTCACATTCACTTGACTATAAACAAGTTACACGTGTCTACGTCATCAAGTTATTTTTATTTCTACGTTTTATTTGTATTTTTATTAATGTTGTATTAATTTATTTGTTTTTTCGTTATTTAAAATAAAAATTATGTCAATTTGCATAATTTGGCGAGGGGTTTGGCGATTTATATAATTTGGTGAATTTGGTCGACGGGATAATCAAGTAGTACCGCAGCGGATTTGGCGTTAAAATTCCCCAATCAAAGATAAATGAATATAAATCCGTATATAGGGAGATCGCCACTGTTTTTTAATTTATAATTCAATCTTTCGAAATCTTTTTAAACCCGATCAAATTAGCGTGCATTTAGAGTCTGTGGTGTCTGGACGGGGGTTGACGAGCGTAGCTCGTAGGAGGCAGAGCCCTCTAGTATAAAAAAAAGTTTTGATTTGGAAAGGGACCAATGAAAATATGCGTAGATATTCCAGGCAGATCGTCATCCAATTTGAATGCTTAAGCATGGACTTTCTTCGTTAATATTAAAAAACCTGTTGCATACGAAAATATGAAAATCGGTAGTATTATAGAGAAATGTTTCATAAACACGCTGATGCAGACAGTTTTCAAATAGAATAATTATTTTAAGAGATATTTAATGCCAAAGTTGGACAAAATCGTTCCATTAAAAAAGTTTTACAGGAGCAAAAATTGTACATAGGAATTTAATCATTTTATGCGTCAGAATTTCCTGGTGTGCAGACTGCTTTCACTTTTTTTAATTTGACTCATTTTCAGAGTTTTTATTCCTATTTTAAATTCAAATTTTCAGCATTTCGAGAGATATTTTTTACTTATTTTAGAAAATTGTATTAATTTAAACTGTTGCCAAGTGTATAAACAGCGCAAACAACAATGTTTGCTTCAAATTAAAAATTTATTTTACACTTGACTATTATAAACAGAAAATATAAAAACCAGGAAATCATTGAAAATTACGTCATAAAAACTATATTTACACGTGAATTTTAAAAGAGAAAGAGTATTGTAAAATAATAAATTCATTAACATGCGTTAGAAATCTTAAATAGGAGAATTTACGTCACATTTACGTCATGATACACTTACTACGTAAAATGAACAAAAAATAATATTTCAAAACAGTTTAAATTTAAAAATTGCGCGACACATTTATTTGACATTTTAAGATGATCTTAATATTTCTATTCTAACAAAAGTATTTTTACGTGAATATTAAAAAGAGAAAGAAAAGTTTGGTGAAAATTACTTCAGATTATAATTGTCAGATTCAAATTATAATTCAATCTTCCGAAATCTTTTTAAAGCCGATCAAATTAGTGTGCTGTTAGAGTCTGCGGTGTCTGAACGGGGGTTGACTAGCGGAGCTCGTATGGGGCAGAGCCCCCTAGTACTATTAAAAAATAAACATTCTTTTGAGGTGAAAAAATTTAAATTTCCTTAAGATGTCGCCATCCCCCCCCCCCCCCCCGCTCTCTCCGATATATACTCTCTTAACAACTGCTTACAACCAGTTTTTTAATTCGGTTCATTTCAGTGGTTTAAATCCGAAATTCAAATTCTTGTCTTCAATATGTGTTTTCTTTAATGGTTGATCAATGTTTAGTTTTTATCATGGAATATAAGCTGGAATCAAATGATGATATAGTTATATTAATTTAAGAGTCAACGGATTTATATTTCACAATCGTCTGCACATGATAGAAATAGATTAAAAAAAATATGTTTGAAAATTATTTTTTAAACAATAAAATTAAGTAAATATATTTTTCATACAAATTGCAATATATTTTTCATACAAATTGCAATATAGTTTTAAAACAAATTGCATTTGAAAGTACATTTTTTCCATTATTCGATAGCGCAAAAATTTAAAATGGCGATATTTACAATTTTAACAAATTAAAAAAAGTAGTAAAAACAAATTTGATCGTCTACTGTTGCCATTCGCAAAATGACGTCAGCGTTACGCTCAGACACTTTTGCCCTTTATAGTAACGATACTTCCACTGATTGGCCAAGTCGCATCAAAGTATATAAATAAAAATTAAAGTCTTCAGTTAAACCAATGGCATTGAGCGCACAGGCTATTCACACAACTGCATATTGTACACTTATTATGTCTATTATTCATAAAATACGATTCACTCATTCTGAGCAAAACGGCAAAAAATCAAGGAAGCGCCTTATCTGAATAAACCGGTATATCAAATTTAAACCAATCGGATAATTCTGTATGAAAAACCCAGTGTCTAAATTAAGGGGATGCGATTAGACCCCTTCTCCGTTTATATTTAACCAATGAACTTCCAAATCTAATCAGGAAAGCACCTTATCACAATAATACGGTATACCAAATTTGAAGCAAATCAGATAATTCTCCATAAAAAAAACATTTATATAAATTAAGACGGGAGATAAGCCCCCATTTCTCCCCTTTATATTCATCCAATGAACCTCCAACTCTAATCAGGGAATTGCCTTATCTGAATAAATCGGTATGCCAAATTTGAAGCTTATCAGAAAATGATGCGTGAAAAAACCATATATCTTAATCGAAGGAGATTATCCCTAGTCCCCCCCCTATATACTTAAAAAATGAACCTCCAAAACGAATAATGGAAGCACCTTATCTGAATGAATCTATTTACAAAATTTGAAGCAAATTGGATAATTTTGCATTAAAAACCCGTTTATCTGAATTAAGGGAGGTAGCCTCCCATTCCCTCCTTTTATACTTAAACAATGAACCCCCAAAAACTAATCAGGAAAGCGCCTTATCAGAATGAACCTATTTACAAAATTTGAAGCAAATCGGATAATTCTGCATGAAAAACCCATTTATCTAAATTAAGGAGGGGATTATCCCGCGTTCCCTCCTTTATACTTAACCAATGAACCCCCAAACTAATCAGATAAGCACTTTATCACAATTAACCTATTTACAAAATTTGAAGCAAATCGGATAATTCTTCATGAAAAACCCATTTATTTAAATTAAGGGGGGGGGGGTTAGTGTCCTGTTTCCCCTTTATTCTTAACCAATGAATCGGTAAAACTATTCAGGGAAGCTCCTTATCAGAATGAACATATTTACAAAATTTGAAGCATATCGGATATTTCTATCAAAAGTTCTCGCATTTCGTACATACATACATACGTAGGTATATACAGAACCTGTGCGCGTATCAGATCTCAGACTTTCATAGCTTGTGAACTAAACCCCGATATATATGTTTTTGCTTAAAATTGTTTTAAAATGTTTTTATTTAAAACTAACTATAAAGGAAAGTTATTTAGTGAGACAGGTAAAATTTGAAATCTCAATATTTCAATGTTTTACCGCCTAGCTGCTGGCAAGTAATTACTTTCTGCTTTATTTGTAATTAGAGCTATTTTTCTGTAATTCCCTATGAAGTGGGATGTATCTAACTCAATCGATATTTATGCATATAAATTACGGTTACTGTATCGCATACTTTAGATTCGAGAGGCACGACAACAGAGATATATGTGTATGAGAAAGCTACATTATCTAATAGAACAATGTAACGGAGAAATATACTACATAACAGAATTATACAAACCGGACAACACATGAATTTTATTACTTACTTGCCAATACTGGCTACTGGCTAGTAGTTACTTTCTGCTATAAAGTAGGTGGAGGTAAAGATACGCACTTTCCAAACATTTAGATTTTTAACGCACACATTGGTCTAAACTTATGTAATGAGTGATTAAAATGTTAGATTAGAACTTTAGCTAAGTGTCACCATCAACCAGCATTCTATCAAATTATAATTCTGCGAGAAATTGCAATTTTTAAAAACCATTGCTCTGCATATCTTTGACCCACCTGTTGGGGTAAAAGTACGCAGTCGTGGGGCAAAGATACGCAGTGCGTATTTTTACCCAATTAATGTAGGTTTTTGCCCCATTTCCAAAAAAACGAATGAGTTCTGCAAAAGCATTAGTAAATTTTACTAGTATTTGTAGTTAAACTGAAAATTGTAAGTTAGACCATGAAAAAAAGAAAAAAAACAGCGGTCTGTGAGACTGCAAATAGCAGTTAACCTCTAACTACTGTGACAAACATTGTTGTATAAATACTGTGAGCGGTCCCAAAGATCCCTTGATCGTAGAATGAATATAAGGGTTGACTAACTCATAAGATACTGTTTTTGCGCTAAACATTAGGTAAAGGCGTATTATAATAAAAATTCTCCTCATTTAGAAGTCTTTAGCGATACTACAACAAACGAATCAAAATTAAACTAACATCAATAATTAAATTGGAAATTACAAATTAAGCTATGAAAACTGAATATAGCAGTGGTCTGTGAGACCGTTAACATTAGTTAAGGGCTAAGATTTAAAACAAAATCCTTTTATGAAACAAGAATATAGATTTTTAAAAGTAGGTAGGTAGATACCTGCATTCTATATGGAAAAAAACTTAACTAGGAAAAGGAAAAGGTAGTTAAGTAGCTTATATTAGTTGAATAGCTATAATATTTCATACAATATAAAAATAAAACTTTCCACAACGTCATTGTGGAAAGTTTTTCATTTAGCTAAAACGATAGGACAAATCCCCAAAACTTAAACTTGTGCGTATCTTTGCCCCAAAACGGTTGCGTACTTTTACCCCGTTCTGCAGTATTTTACTTAACTGGCTACCGACAAGTTTAAACAAATGCGATCCAAGTAAACCATACGACATTTAGAAGCTATAGAGCTTGTATTATCCACTGAATTTTTGGATTTGTAAAAATTCGAAGTATTGTCAGCTAAACAATAAAGTGAAATTTTAAAAATATTAGATCAAAATGCGAAAATTTAAACTTACCTCATTTTCTTGGCACAGAGTGCTACTTTGTTCACAAGGTTTGAACGCACAACTACTACACTTTAGACCAAATAACCACCTAGCAGTCATGATTGTAGAAATGTTTCTTCATATTAAATCGGCTAGTGCATATCTTTGCCCCGTGCGTACCTTTACCCCCACCTACTCTATTTGCAATTAGAGTTATTTTTCTGTAATTCCCTATTTTATAAAGTTAGAAAATGCAGTTTAACTAATATATTAACAGCCTGTTCGAAAGTTCAATTATGAAGATTATTGGTAAATATATGAGCAAACAATAATTTTATGACCCAATGACATAATTACAGTAAGAAACGTAAATAATGTACGTACGTACAGAACCTTCGGGCACATCAATTCTGAGGCTTTGATAGCATGTGAGCTAAATGCAATGTATTTTTTTCCCTTAAAATTGTTAAAAAATGCTTCTAATTAAATTTAACTAAGGAAAATTATTTGGCGAGACAGGTAAAATTTTAAATCGCAATATTTCAATGTTTTATCGGCTACTCGCTACTGGAAAGTAATTACTTTCTGCTTTATTTGAAATTAGGGCTATTTTTCTGAAATTACCTATTAAGTGGAATATACCTAATACAATCAATATTTATGCATATAAAATACGGTTACTCTAACAGCAACTTTTGATTCGGGAGGCACGACAACAGAGATATATAAGAAAGCCACACTATCTAATAGAACGATGTAACGGCGAAATACTGTACTAGAATAACATAATGATTTTTCATTGCCTTTGTTATACCGCGTCTATTGTATGTCCCGGCCGAAGTGATATAACGAGTAACCATTGCTTTTTTTAGGAAGATAGTTTCCGGGTTGGTTTCATCAAATATTGTGAACGCTTGTGTATCGATACAGTATAGTTAGTACGTATATAAATATATGAAAGCCATAAGGCGCAAAACTTACGAGGTCTCGAGAAAATAGGTCACAAAGTTTGCTCTACAGTTTATAATAGGATAAATTTTCTTCTTTGGTAAGCGGCTCAGTAGCATGGTCGTCAACATACCGTATTTGAGATTTTTCTTTGTCAGTTAGAATCCCGCTTGGTCTTTTTTTTTTTTTTTTTTTTTTTTCGAAACGAAAATTTTCATCAAATATTTTCGAACAGCTATTGAAAAAAATATGAGTAGTAATTGAAATTTACGAAAAATATAAATTAAATGTACGTTTTGTAGCATATAAGTATATTTTTAATTACGAAATTTTGCATGTTTAAATATGTAATGAAAAGTAATAAAAGAAAAATAAATGTAGGCATATTTAAAATTGTTTACAGTTATTTTAATGATTATCTAATATTTTTAGCATATTTCAAGTAAAATACGTGAACAAATACATTACTTTCATTTTGTTTACTTATGAAAAATGCTTTAAATATTTCATGCTGTATTAAAAATATGTTTTTATGATTTTAATGTGATTTACAGTAGAATCCCGACTATCCGGCTTAATGTGGCGGAAGGGTTGACCGGATAACAAAAAAGCCGGATAGGCCGAAGTTCTATAAATATTTACTCTGTTCCTACCCTCCCACCCCCGTGATATTATAAACGCATGTTAAACATTTTAAGATAAATTTTATATATACACTATACATATAGTTTCAAAATAAGCAAAACATTAACGTAAAACGTAAGCCTAATTTCGTAAAAAAAGGAGTAAATATTATTTTACTGTTTATTAATAAATGGTTGCACAAATATGAAAAGAACACAACATGAGAGTCAAAATTTACAGTTTTTAGTTTTTGAAAAAGTCCTAGGTAGATGATCGCTTTTCCCCTTTAGTCCTCGTCCGAGAGGCAATGTTCCTCCATTTACGCAAGCAAATCATATCAGCTAGTGTCGCTTCCTACTGCTGACTAATATATCGCAGTGCTGAATGAATCGTCTTGAACCTTTTCAGATGTGGGATGAAATTTTTTCTGCTATCCTGGTCCTCTTTTTCTTCTATTACGTCTCCCTGTGTTGCCATTTCTACAATATTGTTGTCAATCAATTCATTAACTTTGCCGTTTTCCATCCATTCTGTAATATTCTCTACATTTACATCGTCAGAGCCCGGTATATTTTTCAGGAACGAAAGAAACTTATCGTTCTCATTTTCCACTTCAGTTTCCCACACAGGTTTATGTATACTTTTAAGGCCCAAAAGGAAGTTCCAAGACCTGGCAATTACTATGTTTGGAATTTCTTTCCATGCATATGCCATCCACCTTTTGATATCTAGCATGTCAATCTTTTTGAGAGTGGTTATATAGTTTTCATTAATATTAATCGCTCATATCAACGAACGGAGAAGTCGCCAGCGGCACAACTTTTTTTTTTATCATTTCAAGGACGCCCTGGTCCTTCGACTGACAAATAGTCATCACAATGGGTGGTAAAATTTAGCTTTGTTGTCTCCATCTGCAAGTTCATCAATAAATGGGTGTGAAGGTGCGTTGTCAAGAAGTAGCAGAGCTTTTCTCGCCAAATTGTTGTCTTTCAAATGTTTGTCTATAGTCGATACGAATTCCTTTTGGTACCAGCTTTTAAAGAACTCTGAATTCATTCATGCTTTCTTTTATTGCGTGTAATATGGGGGTAGTTATTCCCGATTTTTCAGTTTTTTAAATATCTAGGTTTGTTTGACATTCCTATTCAAGCACACCTAAGCTTATGGTTGCCTGTTGCATTACTGCAAACCAATATGGTTGCTTGTTCCTCGCTTTTCTTGTATTCCACAGCAGCGGCTTCTTTCTTTGATGCAAGCGTTTTTGTAGGGACCATTTTATAATTTAAACCGGCCATTTGTACAACTGATTACGAGAAATTTCGTCCTGTTGAATAAGCTTAGCAAGATAGTCTTTTAACAAAAGTACAACTTCTTTATCGTCAGATAAAACCTCTCCACTTATGGTAATCTGACGAATACCGAATCGTTTTTTAAACCGATCTAACCATTCGTTACTGGCAGTAAGTTCTGAATCTTCTTGTTATAGTCGGAAAAATTGTAATTCCTTTTACTGCAATATCGGCCCATTAACAGGCAAGTCATTCCTCTTAAGTGTTGATTCCACAAACATAAAGCTTCCTAGAGTTCTTTTTGCTTACCTTTCAGCATGGTTTTTTTTTCATTGAACCACTTCTACAATGCCTACTTCAACTGGCTTGGGAAGCATAACCCTTTTAAATTTCTGCTCGATTTTTCTTCCCGTCACCCACTATATTTTTGCCAATGCCTAACTCCAAAGCAATCGTTTTTTCCGTTATCCCAGACTGTAGTTGATTTACAGTGTGTAGTTCCTCCATAGTCAGTACAACCTCTTTACGTTTATCACTCATTTCGTTAATCTTCAATATATAAACAGGAAGCACACCAAAAGACTATACGAACGTAATCAGGAACAGTATAACGTTCGCACTTGTTGACATCGGAAGCACAACTGGCGAAGCAGGTTATCAACCCTCTCCCTTCCTGTCTGTCATAGCTCTGTTATTGCTTTCAACAATCCCGTCTTGCTCCTACCTGTCGT
Source organism: Maratus speciosus (assembly GCA_963932465.1). Classification (NCBI taxonomy): domain Eukaryota; kingdom Metazoa; phylum Arthropoda; class Arachnida; order Araneae; family Salticidae; genus Maratus; species Maratus speciosus. The sequence continues at coordinate 315,065,744 of OZ010792.1, forward strand.
GAGTCAGTACTTTCCAGACCAGTAGGTTCCCTTTCGGGAACGTGCGTGTCTCGGCCGTTTGCAACATTTCTCATTTTTTTAAACTTGGCCGGATGGTACGGAAGGCCGGATAGTCGGGAGTTTACTATAGTTAAAATAACTGTTCTTGGGCTTCAAAATAAGTTCTAAAAATATATTATGCTGAAAAGAGTTATTAAGTAGACAATAACTACAAAATCAAGAATCCGAATAAAAATAATACATTTTAAAATTCAAAACAATACTTTTACAAAATCATGAAATGTTTAAAATGTTTGCATAATGAAACAAAATAAAAATAATATATTTATTCACATATTAATATCACGTAATTTTATTTATTTTTCTGTGAAAAACAGTAGATTATTCATTGAAATTATTATACATAATTTTAAGTAACAACAAAAAATTTTTGGTCCATAGACATATGAATTTGATTCTTTTTCTTCTCATTAAATATGTAAAAATGCAAAATTTCATTGTTACAAACGCATTTATATTCTACAAAACATACATTTAATTTATATTTTTTGTGAATTTCAATTATCATTCAATTTTTTCAGTTACGCTTCGAAATAAAATTGCTGGAAATTTTCGTTCCATTTATATACCTACGATACTGTATCTATACGCAAACGTTCACCGTATATGCTGACCCCAACCTGGGACCCTATCCTGATTAGTCTGTGTCCTCAATTTTTAAAGTTGATCGAATAATTCACAAAATCTGAAAATAGCGAAATAGTTACAACTTTTAAATCGTTTGAAGTCGCTAATTTTCAAGTATACAGGTAGTTATAGATGCACTTAACTAGATTTTCGAGAAAGTGGTTGCTGTTGAAATTCTCTACAAAAATGTATTTTTTCCTATCAGTGATTGTGATCTGTATTATCATATAATAAATCTTGATCGGTGATGATCATTAAAATTTCTCAAGATCCAAATTTGGTAGAGAAGTAATTTCGAAAGCCGTAATTATATTATTGAACTCATTTGTCTATATACTATAATTATCAACTATTATATACTATTTATTATATCATATCATATATATTATAAATGAAGACACCTTGACAGTGCCTGTCTGTATGTCCCGGCTAATTTCGAAAACTACTGAGTGGATGAATTGAAATTTATCGCCAAGGGAGAGACTGTTTTCGTAGGAATTTTTAAGGCATAATAATACCATTATAATTATGATTTTTGACAATAAAAATTGCAGTATTTCCACTATTTGGGAGAAAGATTTATAAAACGAAAGATTTTCTTTTAATTTTAACGACGGTATGTATGAAGCTGTCCTTGGCTGAAAATTTGGAAAACCTACGGTCGTGGGAAAAAAGTAAACACCCCCTGCAAACTCCTCAACAAATTATCGTAGATGAAAGGTACTCGTACTAAACAGTTGGAAATAAAATTATAGTACATAAAAGACAGATACAATAGTGACTACATAAGTGATGTACATAAAAATTTGCTTAGGTGGCCATCTACATATTAAAAAGAACCCGAACTTCATTTTTTTAAGGCAATACCCAATTTTAACACGATATTTGAAACCTTCGGTTCAAACTATGCCTAGACACCAAATTTCAAGTCATTTGAATGATAAGTTTTTGAATTATAAACATTCAAAATTTAGTGTTTCTAATGTTAAATTACATTTTCATATATTTATTGATATCTCCTGAAATTATAGTCCTAATGTGCTAATTTTTTGTGTAGAAATAATATTAAAATACCCAAACATAAATACGTTGAATTTGCAATTTTTATAATTTTATGATATGAATTATGAAATTAATATTAAAATAAAATATGATTTGCAACCTATTTTTTTGATGGATTTAGATTTATTAAGTCATGCTTTATGGAAAACCAAAATTTCTCATTTTACTCCCAAGTAGTTTTGAAATTATGCATAAAAAACCGCAAAATGATGGTTTAAGGGGCCGTCTATGATAGAAGTGACTAGATATTTTGAAATTTCTTATGCTATCCTGTAATCTAGCAGTCTTCAATAACTGCTTGAGCAGCGCTTAAGGTGCCTTGATCAAGAAAGGGGCTCTATCCGTCAAAAATCGAGTACTGAACTTCAATTTGGATACAGCCCCTAAAATACGCTCGATCGTTTTAAAATAATTAATTTCTTGGAAACTTGTCTTACGAATTGCATAAAAATTTGTTTTTAGGCTAATTGAAGGGTGTAGACTTCATTTATGCTGTCAAAATTGTGTTCTGCTATTAAAAAAAAGTTATGGTTTAATTTAATATTTAGATGGCCTCCTAAGCAAATTTTATGTACATCATTTAAAAGTAGACTTTATTACCAATCGTGTGGTACCAGTAAGTTTCTTCTACGAAAAAGTTTTGCAAAGTTAGTAAGGAGTGCTTACTTTTTCTTCCACGACTGTACATTGGTTACATCTCGCACTCAAGCAATAAAGAAGAAAACTTTTATTGATTTGAGAAGAAATACAAAAAAATGTTTTAATGAGAAATATTGTAATAAATGAAAAAACTTTAATTACAATTTTTCTAATTCTAATCAATCAGTACTAATTTTACTAAGCGTTTTCAATACGTATACACCGAAAAAAATATATGCAATAGCTATGATGGCGATCGAAAAAATATTCGACAATTCACCGTTTGCACCAGGATTTGAAAAAAGTCCTCGAAATCTTGATCAGATAACGTCTATATGGCTTCATTTTGTTCTCTTTTAATATTTAATTTAGGTTTCATATTCCATTTTGCAAAATATTTCACGTTATATTTTGAACGTTGCGTTATTATCACCAATAAAAAAAATAAGGCTTCAAAAATTACGAGCTCGGGACTATTCACATGGTGATTTATTGGATTATGCATTGATACTACCACAAAAGACACCATTTTGAAAAAAAAAACATGCTTGCTGAAATAAACGTTTGATGCTCCGTTTGCTTTTTATTTGTATTTAGTCTTTCGATAGGGGAGATGGGGACACATGTGAACACTTCGCATAAATATAGCTTTTCCTCATAACTGGATTAATTTCAATAAAAAAAAAACTACTCACTGTAGTAAACAGAACTTTCTTTTACACATGGTAATTTTTTTTAATCACATGTATAGTTCTTCTTACATTTTTAATAGTTTTACAAATTCAAAAAATTGTTCACATGTGCCCCATCAGCAGGGTAGCAGTGAACACACGTGGGGCACATGTGAACACAAGAAAAAAATATTCTTTGACATGGTTTTTATTCTGTAATTCATTTGTCATCGTAATCACTAGTTATATTACATGTTAAATTCACCACAAAGAAATATATATATATATATACTAATATTATAAAGAGATAAAAATTGTTTATTTGTAGGAAGTAAGCTCTGGAGCTACCGAACCGATTCTAAAAGTAATGGTATCAAAATGATGGTGTTGGTCCAACTTAGAACATAGGCTTTATCTTGTGTCCATGAAACTAGCCAAAAGGGGGTGCAGGAGCAAAAAACGTTCTAAAAATGCGATTTTTGTGTTACTGAGCCTAGAAACAAGAAATTTGGAATGGTAGTTACTTATAAGATATTAATGACCTCAAGGACATTTCGTAAAAAAATCGAAATTAAAAAGGGATGAAAATGCGCGAAAGGCGTTCTAAAAAACTTTCTAAATGGCGATTTTTACGCAATTTCAGGAAGTACCAAACTGATTTAAAAAATAATGGTGTCAAAAGGACGGTGACAACCCTTGCTCAACATAGGCTACATTTTTTGTCGGTGCCACTACACCTAAAGGGGGTGCAGGAGCAAAAAAAAAAACCGTTCAAAATTGTGATTTTTGTGTTACTGAATGGCCCAGATACATGGAATTTGGCATGGTAGTTACTTATTAGATATAAATGATCTCTAAGAACATTTCGTAGAAAATTCGAAATTTAAACGGGGTGAAAATGCGCAAAAGGGCATTCTAAAAAACGTTCTAAATGGCGATTTTTTACGCAATCTCAAGAAGTACCAAACAGATTTTAAAAATAATAGTGTTCAAATGAAGGTGACAACCATTGCTCCAACATAGGATACATTTTATGTCGGTGCTATTACCCCCAAAGTGCGTGCAGGAGCAAAAAAAAACGCTCGAAAATGCGATTTTTGTGTTACTGAAGGGTCTAGAAACATGAAATTTAGAATGGTAGTCACTTATAAGATATAAATGATCTGCAAGAACATTTCTTAAAAAAATCGAAATTTAGAAGGGGTGAAAATGTGTGAAAAGTGTTCTAAAAAACGTTCTAAATGGCGATTTCTACGCAATCTCAGAAAGTACCCAACCTATTTCAAAAGTAATGGTTGGAAATTGATGATGACAGCCCTTGCTCCAATATAGGATCTACTTCATGTCGTCGTCACTACCACCTTGTGGTTGCATTTTTTAAACGTTCTAAATTGTGATTTTTGTGATACTGAAGGGGCAGGCAACTTGACATTTGGCATGGTAATTACTTATGACATGTAAAGGCTCTCTGAGAAAAGTTCCTTAAAAATTTAAAATTAGAATGGGATGAAAATAAACGAAAAGCGTTCTAAAAACGTTCTAAATGGCGATTTTTTACGCAATCTCAAGAAGTACGAAACCGATTTTAAAAATAAGGGTTTTCAAATGAAGGTGACAACCATTGCTCCAACATAGGATACATTTTATGTAGGTGCTATTACCCCCAAAGGGGGTGCAGGAGCAAAAAAACGCTCGAAAATGCGATTTTGTGTTACTGAAGGGTCTAGAAACATGAAATTTAGAATGGGTAGTTACTTATAAGATATAAATGATCTGTAAGAACATTTCTTTAAAAAATCGAAATTTAAAAGGGGTGAAAATGTGCGAAAAGTGTTCTAAAAAACGTTCTAAATGGCGATTTCTACGCAATCTCAGAAAGTACCCAACCTATTTCAAAAGTAATGGTTGGAAATTGATGATGACAGCCCTTGCTCCAATATAGGATCGACTTCATGTCGTCGTCACTACCACCTTGTGGTTGCATTTTTAAAACGTTCTAAATTGTGATTTTTGTGATACTGAAGGGGCAGGCAACTTGAAATTTGGCATGGTAATTACTTATGACATGTAAAGGCTCTCTGAGAAGAGTTCCTTAAAAATTTAAAATTAGAATGGATGAAAATTAACGAAAAGCGTTCTAAAACGTTCTAAATTGCGATTTCTACGCAACCTCAGGAAATATAAACCGATTTCAGAAGTAATGGTTTCAAGTTGATGGTGACAGCCCCCGCTCCAACATAGCCACTATTTTACGTTGTTGTCACTACTACCTGGTGTTTACAGGAGCAAAAAATGTTCTAAATTGCGTTTTTTGTGTTTAAGAGGGCTAAATTTGGAATGTTAATTACTTCAAAGATGCAAATGCTTTCTAAGAATTGTTGAAAGAAAATACCAAATTTAAAAGGATGAAGTGAGCGACAAGCGTTCCATAAGCGTTCTAAATTACGATTTTTATGCAATCGTATGACATACGAAGACGATTTCAAACATAATGGTTGCAAATTGATGGTGATAGAACCTGCCCAAACATAAGCTATATTTTAAGTCGGTACAACCCCTAGGGGGTTGCAGGAGCAAAAAAATTCTAAATTGAGATTTCTGCGGTACTGAACAGGCTAGAAACTTTAAATATAGCAAGGTAGATACTTATAAAATATAAAATGTCCTCTAAGAACGGTCAAAAATAAATTCAAAATTAAAAGGGGTAAAGCGAAGGGAAGGAGCAAAAAGCATTCTAAAAGAGTCCTAAATTACGATGTCTATGGAATCTCAGGAAATAATAAACCGATTACAGAAGTTATTGGTTGCGAATCAAGTGTGATAGTCACTGATCCTACACGGAAAAAACTGTTTTGTTGAAACAACTAAATTTTAGTTAATATAGCTCCAACAAAATATTTTGGTTGGAATAACCAAATTTTGGTTGGACTAACGAAATAATTTGTTGAATTAACAAAATCTTTTGGTTAATCTAACAAATTTGATCATTCTGACCAAAATATTTGGTTAGAGCTGCATTACAAAATTTAGTTGTTTCAACAAAACAGTTTTATCCGCGAAGCCGGTGTGACTACCATCTGGTTGGCAGGAATTTTTGAATTATTCCAAAAAGTGTTCTTCTAATAAAAAATAATCATGCAAATATCACTTGGCATATTTAAACTATTACGCGAGTGAAGCCGCGGGGTTTGCTAGTATATATATATTTCTCTAGTTTCTGGGTGATATATTTAAGCAAAAGTTTATAAAATGAAAATAAGTAGAATTGGGGGGGGGGGGGGTTAGATTATTCTTTAAATATTGTTGCAATAAAATAAACAAATAAAGAAGCGATTTTAAAAAAGAAATTAAAACTTTTAAATTTTGCTTAGGGGTTTTTGTTTTGGGGGGAAATTTTAGATAAGGGGCATCTACATACTATTTATCGGAAATCTGCCGAAATACGAGATATTCTCACTCCTGTATTTGTCTTATTTATTTGTAAATTACTAGGGGGCACGGCCCCCTACGAGCTACGCTCGCCAACCCCCGTCCAGACACCGTAGACTCTAAATGCACGCTAATTTGATCGGCTTTAAAAAGATTTCGAAAGATTGAATTGTAATTTAAAAAACAGTGGCGATCTCTCTATAAGCGTATTTCTATTCATTTCTCTTTGATTGGGGAATTTTAACGCCAAATCCGTTGCGGTACTGCTTGATTATCCCGTCGACCAATTTCGCCAAATTATATAAATCGCCAAACCACTCGCCAAATTATACAAATTGACATAATTTTTATTTTAAATAACGAAAAAACAAATAAATTAGTACAACATTAATAAAAATACAAATAAAACGTCGAAATAAAAATAACTTGATGACGTAGACACGTGTAACAACATTTCAAAATAAGCTAATATAAAAGGAATTAAGTAAACAGAGTCTTTGTCTCCTGGAATTTTTTAACAAAGTGAAAAGAAAGTTCTTTTAAATGAGACATTTTAAATTAATCGTTTTTAATCTGACGTAATTTTGACCAAACTATTCTTTCTCTTTTTAATATTCACGTGAAAATACTTGTGTTAGAAATTAAATATTATTTGCGCTTTCCTAACAAAAATAGCTGAAAAGTATCCTCTTAAAATATCAAATAAATGTCTAGCGCAATTTCTAAATTTAAACCGTTTTGCAATATTGTTTTGTGTTCATTTTATGTAATAACTGTAATGTGACGTAAATATGACGTAATTTCTCCTATTTAAGACTTCTAACGCATGTTAATAAATTTATTGCTTTACAAATTCCTTTCTCTCTTAAAATTCACGTGTAATTATAGTTTTTATGACATAATTTTTAATAAGTTCCTGCTTTTTGTGCATAATTATTTAATTCTAATTCCAAATGTATTTTTCTGTTTATAATAGTCACGTGTAAATAAATTTTTAATTTATTTACACGTATAAATATTTTTTTTTTTTGAAGCAAACATTATTGCTTCCGCTGTTTATACAGTTGGCAACAGTTTAAATTAATATCATTTTCTAAAATCTGTTAAAAATATCTCTAGAAATGCTGAAAATCTGAATTTAAAATAGAAATAAAACCTCAAAAAATTAGTCAAAATAAAAGAATTAATGCAATCTGCACTCCGGCAAATTCTATCGCATAAAATGATCTAAAAATGATTAAATTCCTATGAACAGTTTTTGCTCCTATAAAACTTTTTTAGTGGAACGATTTTGTCCAACTTTAGCATTAAATATCTCTTAAAATAATTCTTCGATCTGAAAACTGTCTGCATCAGCGTGTTTATCAAACATTTCTGTATAAAACCACCGATTTTCATATTTTTGTATGCATTATTTTTGTTAATATTAACGAAGAAAGGCCTCCGGTCACAAAAAAATCAAAACCGGCGGCGGCGGCGGCGGTGACAGCGGTAGTTACTTCTTTTTAGAATAGAGAGATAGGTAAAGAATGGTTTTTTAATGATTTAAAAAAAATCTCGACTATAACCTCCCTAAATTCTTTTGCTTTTGAAAGAGAGAGGTTAAGGGGGGGGGGGAGGGGGTTACAATCGAGACTTTATGGTAGTTATCAGTTTAAAAATTTTACTTTCTTTAAATATTAATGATATCTATCTCCATTCAAAGCATCATATACATAGCTGTTTAAGAGATGGAATTAAGCCATCTTTGCAAGTTTAGAACAAATATAATAGAACAATTTGCAAAGTTGTTCAAGGGAATATCTTTGTATTAACAATGCTTAAAAAGTATTGTTGTAAACCGTTTAGTAAAATAATGGATAACACTTATTGCATCTTAGAAAACATTAAATTTATTTAAATTACAATTGAACGTAAACAAGCTTGTTGCTCTTTATGTACTTGCTGACAGATGTATTTGAGGACGTTTCAATACAAAATCAACTTTGTGTGACGGAAATATCCTCTATTTTAGGAATATTATAAAATTGTATCTGACATTATTTCTCATGAAGTTAACTGAAATGAACTGAATCGCAGAATAATTATTGAGGCACTTATGTACTGTTCATATCTGCCCCAACTAGGCTATTCACAAGTACTCCATATTGCTGCTTCTGTTAAATTGGTAAATCATTAACATTTCTCAAATTTAGAAGAAAAAGATTTTAATCAAAAACATTTATTAGTATTCATAGTATATGTTAAAATACTCAAATTCAAATAAATGAATAAATAAATAAAGTTATTCGCTTATCAACTTGGAACAAAAGTTTTTCTTTTGAGATATAAAAACAGTGTTTTGGCTACAGCGGACAAACAAAATATCAAAGAGCTTCAAAAAAGTTTTACCATATGTCTAAAGGTGCTATCATCATTAGTATTTTTTTTAAATAAAAAAAACTTATAATAACTATGAAAAATTGCAATATTAACATCTGCCCCATGTTCACATGGGCCCCCATCTCCCCTGTATTTTTCCATTTTTTTGGGTAGGTGTTTCCTTAAATTTCGATCTAATCGTTCTTAATCGGATTATCTTCCCATTTAAGTTTTAACTATGTTGTTGAAAGTATTATTCATGTTTCAAGGAAGCCTTGTATAACTAATCTAATTACAGAAGATCATCTGAATTTTGTAATTAGCGATGTCATATAAATTTATAATTTGCAGTTTTCCGTTAATCACGTTTCATCCGTTTCTGTTTCATGTTATGGCAAAAAAGATATCCAATATTGTTTGTAGTACAAGAAATGTTAATGGAATATGTTTATCACTTACTAGCAAACGTGAAGAAGGTAAAGAAAACCTTTGGAGAATATAGAGGTAGTCATTCCTTGAGAAAACAAATAGTGTCGCCTACTAAGTAAGCATGATATTTGTTCCCTTTTATGCAATAATATATTATACAATCTTATGTGAGAAACAGTGACGTCAATTCAGAGACAGAACCAACTCCTTTCAGATCGGAATAGAAATTCAAGCGTACCTCACATCAGGTGATAAAAATTGAGTACAAAATATTTTCTTTATCAAGCGTTCATTGAATTAAATAAAACAGTGAAGTGATATTCTTGCAAATCCACCAAATACTTTTGATTACTCGTAACAACTAGTATGAAATTTAAATTTATTCGAATACTCTATACGACTTACAATAAACCTCGATATTTACAGACTACTGTTCAAGATGAAAATCACTTGTAGACAGAGAGGTGCCAGCTCAGACAATCACCTCATTGAGTTCACGGATGAAATCACAGAATTAGTTAAATGTTTATTCGCATATTAAAACGCAATTGGTCTGCCAAGTCATATCTTGATGGAAATTACCTGAAAACTGGATTTCGGCGGTTGACTCGTAGGTTTACTATTGTGTTTTCCTGCTACTAGTCCTCTATGTTTTCATACCTTTGCGTGCAAGAAAACACAATGGTCAGCAGTACGAGTCACCTGCTAAAATCGGGTTTTCAGGTATTTTACATTAAGATGTGACTTGGTAGACCGATTTCGTTTAATAACGAAACGAGGTCTAACTAATTCTGGAATTTCAATAGTGAATTCTTGAAATTGAAAGCCGAAAGGCCTCGCACATTAGGGGTTATCTGATTTCAGCTTCATGTATTTTCGGGAATATCTTCTTTTTTATTTTTAATTACATTGATCATGTGAATCCAAGTTACTCACGAAACGTATGTATGTTCATTAGGTGCGTTCGTAATTATGAAAATACGTAGCACATATAGTCGTCGTTCGGTTCATCTGTCGGTCTGTCCGTCTGTCAGTCCGCATATAACAGAGCTAAAACTACCCAACCGAATGGTCTAAAATTTTAAATATATAATTGTTGCAATATTTTGTCTAGTCATTTCAAATTTTATGTAAATCGGATGTATAGTTTAATTACAGGGACAGTCAAACGTTTTCCATTGCATTACGGTCCATGGGAAAAATTTATTTCAAGTTCATTGTAATGATGTTACAGCCTTCCGAATGGTCTGAAATTTTAATTATGTAACTGTTGCAAAATTTTGTCGAGTCATTTAAAATTTTATGAAAATCGAATGTATAATTTAATTACAGGGACAGTGAAAAGTTTTCCGTTACATTACGGCCAATGGGAAAAATTGTAAGTGCATTTTAATGATGTTACAGCCTTTCGAACAGAGTGAAATTGATATGCACTAAAATATACAATCAGTACAATATTCGGTGAAAAAATATTTATAAACTAATTATAGTACGAACTCACCTCATTTGCCACGTTTGACAAGCAATTTCCAACTTGTTCTTATGCTGTTATCATTTCATTAATATGTGTTTAAATGTGGTTTTTTATTGTTCACTTTTTCACGCAAGTTTTTAATTCATCAAATCCAATTCATCTTTAAAAAATCTTCTATTTAGCGATTAATGATTGCAACTTACCTTATATAATCACATCCATTTTCTGCAACAGATAAAACAATTTTGCTGATTATCATTGTAAAAACGGCAATGAACAGCAAGCAGCGATTAATGTTGAAATTGACCTTTATAGCAATAATGTGTGTATTTTAGTAAACAATTTACAAAAATAGTTTTATTAAGCTTAAAATAATGCACATTACATAATAGGATTTTAAAGTTATTTATCTTCTCCTCTCATTTATCTTCTTCTGTATAAATTGATGTTGAAAGTAGTTATTTCCAACATATTATTAAATCCAAATTTACGAAAATTATATGTTGGTTACGGTTGCAAGTGAAAGGACTTATTTTGTTTCACTATTTTAACCTACAGTGGAAATGAAGATACTGTTTTGATCCGATGACACCAGCAGATCCTTAATTTCTGTTTAAAGCTCCCCTTCCTAGGCAAGTACATATTTGATGATTAAAAACAAAGCGTAGTAGTAAAACCTTATTTTTCAGAAATAGGCATGAATGGACATAAGTATAAATACGACATTTTACTTCTAAGCAAAGTCTGCGCACATTATTGAAGGAAAAACAATGAATGCATTTTATAAAGAAAATTTATAAATAATCCAAAAACAATGAATGCATTTTATAAAGAAAATTTATAAATAATCCACCGTTGCTTACAATTTCACATTGTTTTACTGAAATGAAAACATACCTGTTAATTTAAAACATAATTTTCCGACATAATTCAAAAGCGTTTGTATATTCGTTTTCCCTGGTCATCTACGAGGGCAAATCAAAAAATAAGTTGCACTTATATTAATTACATGATTACACATAATTATTATATTTAATACATATATTAAACCACACATGTGAAAGTCGCCTGTACTCCGTGGTCCAAAGACTCTCTAGGAATCTCGGAATGGCAACACCCCGAAAGAGAAATACGAGGATAATTTTTGGATGTGTTCGAAAGGACAATGGTGAAGATATGTAATCCTACAGCGTAGTATTATGTGCTAATATTATGTATGTGTTGTTGTTGTAAATGTGTTCGTCTAATGTATATAGTTTCAACTTTTTAATCATATCACTGCTTTAATCAGATCTTCTATTTTTTCCTCATCAATATCATTGAGTCCAGAACCGGACATGAGAATGTCGCAGCCGGAAAGGATGATGGTCTTCAGTTTTTAAAAATCATCTTCAGTGTTACTACTGCATTAAATAGCATCGTAGAATATTTTGGTTCACATCAATAAAGTTGTGTCGATAGTATTTGATTGACATCAAAGAGAGTTCGATGGCTGGCCTGGCTATCATAAAGGTATTTTTTTTAATTCCATCGAGAGCTTGGTTGAATATATGATATTAAAATGGTTGTTTAAAGTGTATATGTTTTATATTAAGTTTCGAAACAACGGGTTAATATTTATTCAATTAATAGGTATTTTATTCAGTAATTACGTTTGAAAAGTAAATAATTATTGTTGTTGCGTTTTTTGTAAGTCTTAAGAATTACATTTTTATTGTATATTTCATTTGCGTAATAATATGAATGTGGAATTATTTATTATGATTGCTAAATTTAAAGAATGTTCAAATACAATTGTTTTTTTGAGAATAATTATGTTTAACGTGAAAGTTATTTTTTTTTATTTAATAAATACACTCCAGTTATTGTTGTTTTAAAAAAAGTAACATAAAATATGAGTTTCAGTTGTATTAAAATTTCATAATAGATTGGTGAAGCAGTTTATTCTGTAAGAATAAACTTTGTTGAAAAAAAAATATATTAGCTAAGTTAATTATTGTTTGGAGAAAAAAAAAGAAAGAAAGAAACAGATATATTTGCAAATGTTTTTCTTTATTCTTTTAGCTTTGTGATTAGATAAAAAGGCGCTATTTCAAAGTATGTAGAGGAAGTAATATATTTTTTTTTTGTTACGTATTATTCTGGAATTCTTTGAAATGTTTATATGACTTATTCAGATTGAATTATGAAATAATAGTTGAGTAATCTCTGTTCAGTGAAACTGAGAATGTATAAATTTGTTCTTTAGTTGATTATTACGGATTTGGTTTTTTATATTTTTTTAATTTTGACTGAATATTTAGCAGTTGTTTATTTTTTTTGTTGTTGATTTATTTTTGATTTACAAAGTGAAATGCATAAAGAGATTTGATTTGCGTTTCGAATCAAGATAAAAGAAAGATTTTCGTGTCTTGGATACAATTTAATTTATAACTAAAAGGTATTAATTTAAGATTGTGATTTATAAATATCTGGTTCGTTTTGAAATATAATTTAATAAGAGATTAAAGTATTAAAAGAAAAAAAAAACAAGATAATGTATTATGTATTTTTGAAGGATGAATTTAACCCTTTAAGCGTCCTGCAGAATTTTTCACGTTTAACGATTCATAAAAGAGTAGCTATGAAACGTATTGGTATGAGAATTTTTATTTGATAATCCTACATATTTATTTATCTTATTCACTTCAAAAAATTAGCTTTAACATCGATTTTGTGTTAAATCAGCCTTTAATTTCAAAAGTTACGTGACGGAAAATCACGGTTAGGTCGCTTAAAGGGTTAAAAATTAATACACAAAGCATTGACAAATTCTTATTTTGTTCGAAACAAATGTATTATTTATTTTTTTTAACTTGACATATTGGTAAAAGTATATTTTAATTATTACAAGAACTGTTTTCTGGATATATTTTTTATCATTTTGAAAATGTGTATTAATTTAGTCAGTAATAGAATTATAAGTATTTAAATAAAATACATTTCATTCAGTTTGAGGGAATATGCACAAAAGAATGTTCAGATTTAAATTAAATTTGGTTTAAGGCGTTCTTAGGGAAAGACAGGGTAGGGACACTGTTTGAATATTGCTGATTGCTTCGATTTTTTAAAATTTGGTTCATGAAATATGGCTTATTTAAGCAAAGGTAGTATAAAAGAAGATATACAGCAAGTGGTGACTTATCTTGGAGTTGAGGATGCCGAAAATTTAAAAATTACAGACTTGAAAAGGGCTATACTAGAGGTGGATGGATATGAAGAAGAGTTTGTTAAAGTATTTTTGAGTTCTGTAATTGAGGATAGGAAAAATAAAGAAGGAATGGAGAGTTAAGAAAGAATACGTCAAGGAGAGATGGAAGAAAAAATACGGCAAGAAGAAAGGAAAGAACGAATAGCCAGGGAAGCGACAGAACATGTACTGGAAATGAAAAAACTGGAACAGTTACACTAATTTCCGGAACAAAGAATCAAAAGATGAGATAGCTCCAAAAATTCAAATAACACAGATTGTCAGTTTGATGAAAAACGTGTTGAGATGGGATTATTTTTCATAAATTTTGAAAGAAGAGCAGAAATGGCACAAGTACAAAAGAAAGACTGGGTAGCTTACCTATTGACAGTTTTACCGTTAGAAATTGGCAATGTGCTAGCTAGAGAACCCCCAGACGATGCAATTATTTACGATTTTGTGAAAACTCTTTTCTTAAAGCGGTGCAAGTTAAACAGTGAAAAATTAAAACAATGTTTTTGCAGACACCACAAAACACGTGAAAAATCATGAAGGAATTATACACAAGAGCTTTTAAGTTATTTTTCTGAATGGATCACAGAAATAAATATTAACACTTTTCAGCAATTAAAAGACTGAATAGTAACCGAACAATTAGAATTCTGTGTGCCTGTAGAAATAAGAGAACATTTCTTTGAAAATTGGCTCACATTTACGACGCCGTTAGAATTAGCAGAAAAATCTGATGATTACGAGAGCATTACTGACAGTTTTAAAAGAAAAGACTTTTTAAAGAAAAAATTATCTAACTCTCGAAATCAAAGTAGGAATAATTACAGTTCGGAATCAAAAAGATATGAGAGATGGTAAATCGAAATTGGAACCCAAGACTGAAGCATCTCTCGGAGTGCAACGAGATAAAACAGAAATTTGCACAAAATGTGCCTGTTTTGCATGTGGTAAGGTAGGGCATGTGAAGAAATATTGTCTCAAATTGGATATAATAACACAAGATCGAGGAAAAACTTCGAAAAGCGATGTTGAGAAAAAGGGTCTAAATGCAATTTGCTTGAATGTGAATATTCCGGTTGAAGAAACAGATTGGAGACTCCTTAAGGTAGATCTAGGAATCGATAATAAGAAGTTTAAGTGAATTATGGATAGTGGTGCGGAGATTATGATGCTGCGGAAGTCGGTGGTGCCGGAAGAGTATTTGCAATCATGTCAAAAAGTATTCTTGAGACACGCAACAGGGATTCCTGTGGAAGCAAAGCTTGTTTCCGTCCCGCTCACTTCCGTCCCGGATCAAAGATGAGGTTATTCCGTATGTATGAGTACAGGTTGCGGTAGTGGAAGGTTTACACGAAGAAGCTTTGATCACCCCCAAGGTTTTCTCTGTGTTAAAAGAACAGCAGAAGTTGTATTTAGGGAATGAGGTAGATATCACCTCGGTTGAAGAAAACAAAGAAAAATTTTTATTCAATGAGGAGGGAAGGTGTCCAGAAGAAAAAACTTGAAACAAATCTAAAAACTGAAGATGAAGACAAAGAAGCTTCATATTTGGAACTGATTCCTACTCCAGTCGAGGCAACTGTTTTGCCCGAAAAAGTTGGTAACGAGGACCATAAGGAAAGTTGTACAGTTTCACAAGTGCAACTATTGAAAGAGGAGCAATTGGCTTGTTCTACATTAGAAAAAATGCTTTGAAGAAGAAAAGCGGCAGAAAAATAATTATTGGGTAGAATTCAGTTTGTTGTATCATAGAGGCAAGGTTGGAAGACAAAATTGTGTTCAACTTGCTGTGCCTGCCTGTAGAAGACAAGAAATTTTGAGATTAGCACATGAAACACCAACAGGTGGACACTTAGCTGCTAAGAAAATAAGAGATGGAATTGCTATGTCGTTTTGGTGGCAAGGACTGCCAAAAGAAGTAAAACAACTATGTGCTGCTTGTCAGGATTGTCAAATGCGCAGAAAAACAAAAGTAAAGGGCAGAACACCTATTGAAGCGGTCGGAAGACCAGAAATCCCATTTCAAGTAGTAAATGCAGATATTTTGTGACCAATTGAGCCGAAGTCCTCTCGGGGCCATAGGTATGTTCTGGCTGTTATGGGTCAACATAGTCGTTGGCCTGAAGTAATCCCCAAAACGTTTACAGCAAAAGCAGCTTGTGAAACGTTTATTGAAATTTTTGTTAGAACTGGAATTCCTAGAGTGATTGCCATGGACAGTGGGGTACATTTTGCTTCAAAACTGACAAGAGAGCTTTTGAAAAGATTGGGGTGTGTCTTTAAGTTTTCTAATTCAGGTTACCCACAATCAAATGGATTAGTTGAACGATGGGCCGAAACAATGAAATCAATGCTACATCATGCCTTAAAATCTCATGGTAAAGGTTGGGAGAAACAACTGCCATTTCTGTTATGTGCATACCGAGAATTTCCCAATGCCACAACTGTTGTTGTACCATTCTTATTGGTGTACGTACGTCCACCTGTAGGATCATTGCCTACATTAAAATCAAGTTGGAAAACTGAACTGGTTATCCCGCAAGGAATTGGAGAGTCGGTAGCAGATTATATTCAGAAACTCCGGGAACGTTTAAAAGATGCGTCAGAATACTCAAAGACCGTTGATGAAACCCAACGTCAGCGATACGTTCATTGAGGTCGAAACATAATCATAAGGTCGAAAGATACAACATTCTCCGTCGGAGAGGAAGTAGTGGTACTAATCCCTGATTCCACTCCACTAACAAACAGTGTTCAAATGGAAGGGACCAGGAGAGATAGTTCAGCAAAAATCGGTGCATTCCTATCCAATCAAACTACCTTACGGAAGTATTCGACATCTACATCAGAACACATTAAGAAAGTATATTGAACCGATTAGGGCTATTGGTGTTATTTACGAAGTGGATGAAGAATTCAGAGAAGTACAACATGCTCCGATAGAACAACACAGTGTTGTTGGCGAAAAACTGCAGAAAATATTAATTCAAGCAATTTATCACCAGAACAACAAAAGGAGCTAGTAGCACTTATCTAAGAATATAGAGTGGTTTTTGATGGGGAACTGAAGTGAGCCAAAGTTGGTTCACGTACCATAAATTTAAAACCTGGTGTTGTAAGAAAACAACCACATCTTTATAAAGTACCAGAAACTTTGAAAGCTAATGTAGAAAATCAAATACAGGAATTACTAAAGAAAAGTCTCATTGAACCTTCTTCTGAGGAGATAGTGTACTCATTGGTTTGCGTATCTAAAAACGGAACAATCAGACTGCATGTAGATTATAGAGAGTCAAACGCTGCCTCTGTTCCTACGCAGAATTCCGACAGCCTAAAATTTAAAGCTGACTTAGCGAAATATTTGACCTCGCTAGATATTTTAAAGAGATATTGGGAAATCCCGTTCGAAGAGGATAGTCGAGAATTGACCAGTTTTGTGTCACCAAAAGGCCAGTACTAATGGAAAGTAATGTCTTTCGGATTGTCTGGAGCTCCGGATACTTTTCAAAGAACAATGAATCAGACCTTGAGACCGCATAGTGATTAAATAGAAAGTTTCCTTGATGATATTATAATTTTCTCTTCTAACTGAGAAGACTATTTGCATCATATAAGAGAAATTTTAGAAACTTTAAAATCTCTGAATTTTTCCGCTAACTTGACAAAATGCTCCTTTACAGCATCTGAAGTCAGATATTTAGGACATATCGTGGTTTCCGGCAAACATGGACCTATTCCCGAGAAGCTAGAAGTAATAAAACATCTCAAAGCTCCCCAAACGAAGAAATGACCGAGATCCATATTAGGTCTATTTAACTACTACAGAGAATATGTCCTGCGTTATGCTAACCTTGCAAAGTCCTTGACAGATCTGACTAGAAAAACTGTTCTAAATGATATTCCATTGTCGGAAGATGCTGAAAAGTCGTTCAATAAGTTAAAAGAAAGCTTATGTGAAGTTACAAACCTTTATACCCCAGACATGTCCAAACCGTTCGAAATAAACACCGATGCTTCCATATCGGGTATTGATGCTTGTTTAATGCAAAGAGACAAAGGCGGCATGTTAAAGCCCATAACCTTTGCCAGTAAAAAGCTTACTCCAACTCAATCAAAGTGGAGCACAATTGAAAGAGAAGCATATGCTGTAATCTGGATACTTGGGAAATTCGAAATGTGGACGTATGGAACAACCATAACATTGCATACGGATCATAATCCCTAAAATACTCTACAGAGAGAACGCCTAATAACGCTCAATTACAGAGCTGGTCGTTGGCACTATCTCGCTATCAAATTTCTATTGCTCATAATCCAGGAAGTTCTAATATAGTGGCAAATGCTTTATCTCGCATTTATGAGTAGAATATATATATATATATATATGTATATATTTTGTAGTATTTCATTATTATATATTATTATATATCATGTGTATTATGCATATTATATATCATGTGTATTATGCATATTATGTATCATGTGTATTTGTAATATGTATATTTTTGGTATATAGTGTATAAGAATTTATATATATATAAGTAGTTTAAGTAAAGACTCTCGATGGGACGGGTAAAGAGCTAGAACTTTTAAAAAGGACTTTTAAATAGGACTTTTGATAGGACTTTTTTTAAGTAAGACCTTTGCTAGGACATTTAAGAGTATTTTCACATAGTGGGACACCGTCCAACATGTAGAAACTGGAGGGAAGGTGTGAAAGTCGCCTATCCTCCGTGGTCCAAAGACTCTTTAGAAAACTCGGAATGGCAACAGCCAGAGAGAGAGAGACAAGGATAATTATTGGATGTATTCGAAAGGACGCTGGTGTTGATATGTAATCCTACAGCGTAGTATTATGAGCTAATATTAAGTGTGTGTGTTGTTGTAAATGTGTTCGTCTAATGTACATAGATTAAACTTTTTAATCATATCACTGCTTAGATCTCACTGCTTTTATCATAACTTCTATTCTCCAAGAGACTGTAAACATTTCTCTGAACGGTCAACCAACTTTTCGACCCCGGATGCGTATATAAATGGAATGTGTATCCTCCAGCGCTATGTAACCACCCGGAGACAGCGAAATCCAAAGTGCTCGTGAAAAATGGAGATCACACCTCGTACAAAATGTTCAGCATGCTTGTACGGCATGCACAGATATCACGAACGAATATCGAGAATGCAGGTTGGCAACGTCCTGTACCGTTCCAAATGTTGACCGTATGGATGCGATCATTAGAGAGAATCGGCGCATAACACTCCAGGAAATTGCCAGCATGCTGAGCATTTCGTACGGCAGTTTGTTCTCCTGCATTGTTCACTGGTGGTAGTCCCCGGTTGGTTACATAGCGCTGGAGGAGATTTATGCGTAACCGGAATCGAAAAATTGGTTGACCGTTCCGAGAAATGCTTACAGTCTTTTGGGGACTATGTGGAAAAGTGAACTTACACAGTATGTTGTCATAGCTGTGTTGCCTATGTATGTATGATTTATATAAGGCCTTAACTTGGAAATGTAATTTATTTTTTGATTTGCCTTTTATCTGTCTACCCTTCTGTGCTTTTTCTAACATGCATAAATATCATCAAATTGCCAGTCACTTGATGTTTTTTTTAGATTTACCTTGTCTCGTTCAGCATTGAACATGAAGGATTTAGCAGTTATATTTCATTTACAGGGGCACTCATAAGAATTTCAATGCATTATAATATACAGGGAAAAGTCGTTCGCAATTGATAGTCGCATTTTAATGATGTAAAATTATTTCAAACCTATTGAAACTGATATAAATCACTGAAGTGTACTGCAAAATGTTTACTATAAAATATGGTGATGACAATTGTGCTAACATTTATTAATTTAACTATTTTTGCATATTTATTTTTATCTGTGTAAATTCTACAGATCATATACGAATCTGTACAAAAGTATTCGAGTACATTTTCGCTTGTACACGGAAGTCGGTGAAGGGGAAATTTGAGCTGTATTATGCGTTCCCTAACTCAACAAAATTTTTCCATCAGCGATGTAGTGGAGGATATACGGGGGTATACGCCGTATACCCTCTGAATTTTTCTAAGGAATACCGTATACCCTCTGTTTCTCAAGAAAGCTATAGTATATGTACACTAGGGTATACCCTCTGCCTCGGACGTATACCCTCTGGTTAGAACGTATACCCTCTGTTTTTTTTTTACGACAACACCACTGTTTTGCATGCTATGTTGTGTATACAAATCTATATATCATGTACAGGGCTGCAGAAATGAATTCAGATATGGTTCCGTGTACAGATGGTAATTGCTGAAATTGGGATTTCAAATATGTTATACGTTTTTCAAGTTCTTTAATTAGACATCATATTTTAACTATTAAACAGTAAAGTTTTGCTGAAGTATTCTGAATGTATTTCAGAACCAATGCTTGATGCATGATTTTTCTTTCTTTAGAAAATGCATCCGTTGTTGAGTAATAAATGCAGTTACACGCTACGCTGTACAAATATTATTTATTGAACTAACATCCACTTTAATATTTAATAAGTATAAATTGTTGGATACACATGTGTGTCATATTTTAAGCAAATGCCTTCCAGTATAATTTAAAATGTTCGGTCAACAGAAACATATGTTAAGCATTAGTATTACATACCTTTTTCGCTTTTATAAAAAGATATGTGTTTTGCAAAAAAAGATAAAGAGAACAGAATAATAATTATTTTTAAGAACAGTTTTCGATCTTTCCAGTTGAAGAAATCCTGCAAAATGTTTTTCTTTCAGTATGTTAAAAGCCTCACCAGACGTAAACGTAAACTGTTTTTTTTCTCTCGTATACTTCTTCTATGAACTTTTTTTGAATGAACATTAATCATAAATAAAGCAGTTTATTCCTTTATTTAGAAATAAATTAATTCATGTTTGCAGAATAATGTTTTTCTCCTTTTAATTCAGATTTCGAAATTGTTTTAGGAAATATAGCACAATTTTTTTAATTACTGTTTCTTTTTGCAGCTTTGACTAGGCGCAAAAGATAAAAAGCGTTGCTAATGGCTTTCTTTTTCTTGCTTACATACATTGCGATTCTAGCATCCAGTTTGCTATAATGTATTTAAAATAAATGACATTTATTAAAATATATTCATCCTTTATTGTGCATTAAATAAACGTTTAATGTAATATTTTTAAAATGCTGGATATTTTGTTCGAATACAACAGAAAAGCTTCAAGTAATACTACACCCGCGCAAATACCTCACCATGCACAGCTTACAGCAAATCGTAATATCTAGCATGCCGAGTTGCATAGCTCTCAGATTCATGCTTATTAGTCTGATAGGAAGGGTCATATTTATGCAACAAATTTTATTGTGTCCATGATTTTCCTATGTATTACAAATTAGATGGCTCATATAGTATATGGTAGTTATCTGGTGCACCAACAGAGATTGTTTAACAACATACGTCACTCCACGCCTACAATTTTAAAACAGTGGCAACTCGATTACGGACGTAATCGCTACACGAGGCATCAGTAATCGGATTGCCATTAATTTAAAATTATAATGATTTGTGCGAAAATGCTATGGCACCAGGTAAACATACTTGCTTAAAATGATGGTATAGAATTTCCCTAACAGCTGAATACGGATTAAAATCCTCCTGTATTTGCAAAGATGATTTTTGTGATCTTTACTTAACAATAGCCATTGTCAAGGTAGTTTGAAGAATATTCAAATTTAAAGGTACCAGTTTGTGTGGATTTGCTTACTAAGTGTCTAATATCTACTTTGTTCTTCTATTTAAAGTCTATTAGAACTATTCATTCTATTAGATCACTGAAAATGAAATTAAATTTAGAACACATTTCTCAAAATAATATAAAGGCTTTATAAGCATCCCTTATAATAAAAAAATACATTAAACAATTTAAAGATGTTTGTTCTTGTTAATTAACAAAAAAATATATCCATATACGTAACTTAAATGTCTTTTTCTAAATATTTTGATAATCTCTTAGTACTTCTCGCTGTATAATTTTCGTTTGTCATTTTTTACTGAGTTAAATAATGTTAGTCTTTTAACTGAAGCATTCTAAAATATAGGATGTGTTAGGAAGGGTTGTTCAAATTTTGTGAGGAGGCAGAAAGTAGCAAAATAGAACAGTTTCAGGTAGGAAAGCATGGGCGCAAACGAACGCATGACGCTTTAGATAACTCTGTGTATCCACAATTTGTGCTCCAGCGCAAAGCTCTCTGACAGTTCTAGTTGGTCCTCATTTGACAAGGCGAGTTTGCGTAAATAACTTGAATCATTATACGTTAAATTAATATGCAGACATGCATATCAACATGGATGGGGAAGGGGACGGAAGTTACAGAGCTGCGCAAATGAATGCAGAACGCCACTTGCGATAAACTGAAAATTAAATGCCTGCAAGTGTTCATCAACAACTGTGCAAAACGGGATGGGTTACCAAGTACCTATCATGATAGTGAAGTTAACCGGTCGATGCAGAGCGCTTTAATCGAGTAACCAACCTTACCGCGTTCTGCAAAAATTTTCTCAGCCCTCACATACCATCTTCCCCTATCCACCGTATATTAGATGCATATATCCTTATGCATATTTATTCAACATATAATGACTCATGTTGTTTCTGCAATGTCAATTTGTTGAATGAGGTCCGGCTGGACTGTCAGAGATCTTTGTGCTTGAGCAGAAACTGTGGATACACAGTAGGGTGGATCGAAAAGAATACGATTTTTTTTTCGAAATTACTTTTGGCGCGGGGTTCAAAAGTTGCCTTTTATGTATTCGAGTTTACACCTATTTTTTTTACTAAAATCCATTCATATCTTCCGGTGAGCCAAGCGGCCCCACAATAGTTACAAATACAAATTTTTATGAAAATTTATATATATTTAATTTTTTTTTAATTAGTTTTTGCGCGGGGTGCGAAAGTTACCTTTTATGAATATTAGGTAACATGTTTTTTAATTGAAATCCATTCACATCATCCGTTGCCCTAAGCACCCCCAAAATGGTTAAAAAAAGAAAAAATTCCTGAAAATTTATAATTTGTTTTATTTAATTTACTTATTTACTTATTTTAAATTACATTTAGTGCCTGGTGATAAAGTTGTGTATTGTGTATTCAGCATAATTTTTTAATTTAGATAATTCTTTATCTAAATCCATTCATATCTTCCTGCGTCGCAATTATAGTTACAAATTGTAATTTTTCAGAAAATGTATTAAAAATTTTTAATTAATGAAAATTGTTTACAAATCTCGCAAAGTGTTTAGCTAATAAAGAATTAACTTATAAATAATAATACTTTTCTAATAATGCATGAAATATATATTTAAAAAATAAAAGCACTGAATCGTACAAATTTTAAAAATTGAATTTATATGGAAAATTTTTAACTTCATTGATTTTGAAGATTTACATATTTCAAAGTTAGCAATAATTTTTGGTGTTAAAATGTTTGACATGATTTCTTAATGTTATTCTATTCAATATGGAATCGTGTCTCTTTTCTTGTCCAGAAACACTTTCTGATGCTTCAGACACTAGGTGAATGCACGTTTCAAGCGTGCGTATGGCATGGATATTTTATCCATTCCTCTGTTTTTCCTACTTTTACTATGGCTTCAATTTATTAGCAGGGCACATTCATCAAAATATGATAAAAATGTCAAACTCATTGCCAGTTAATAACTGCGTAACAATCCTTTGCTTTGAAGTGTTTATTTCGTTCTTGAAAAAACCTTAATGCTGGTGTTCTTCTATTTTCCTTTCTATCACAAATTAGCTTTCGTATTGCTGAAGACCTAATATGCTCTCTGTTACCTGTGAGCATTGATAATAACAAATTTTCAGGATGAAAAAAGCAGCTATATCGCTGAACAAGAGCGTCTACTATCTTTCTTAGATTGGGTTTAAAATATCTAGAAAATTTAGAAGTTTCCAAATATGCTGCGTTCCTTTTATTATGAAAGACTTTATTTTGATATGAAACCATAGAGGGGCATATACCTCCATAATATATGTTGTAAGAATAACGAGATTTTCAAATTGATGTTCTGTGGCCACATACAACCTTAAAATTCTACCTGCAGTTGTCAGCCATCTTGAGTGAACAACGTTTAAAGGGATTTTTTTTAATGCGAGATTAGAACCACATTCACCAGGTGATATTACTATGAAAATACCATATAACTATTTCTGAGAACAATTTTATCAATGTTATCTGGCATATTCTCGGCATTTATTGAAGAAAAGGAAACTACAGGTAGCTCCTCGGAGGTTTTGATTTCTGTACCAATTGCCCCACAAAAGGCTGTAGAACTAATTGTTGAACCATGTAAAGAATTTAGCTAATGCCGTAAAGGCAACTCATTTGTATAAAGCGAGCAAATGACTGCTGTAAGAGTCTATTGCTTTCAGCGCCATCAAGCTAATAACTCATTCTTTGTGTCTCAATATTTGCATTTCTTCCATCGCACCCAATTACTGTAAGCCTATATAATTGTATGTTATTTGGTAAAAACAAATATATTATTGCTTTTGTTATGGCTTTAGCTTCTCCTGTTGCAACTGAAACGTGTATATTATACTGAGAGTAATGTTCATTTACAAGAGTATAATGTTCCTCAATTGTGGTTTTTGTATAGAACTGTGTGCCCTTCATCACTCGCACTTTTGTCTGGTATAGTATAAAAAAGTAATTTTATGCATTTAATAATAAACGATAAACACTTTTTCATCTTTTATAGTGAGTACTTTTTACGCTATACAAATGATCTTTTAACTCTTTTTTTTACTTATATTTTTTTGTTCAAAATTTGCATAAAAATCGACTTTCGACAAATATTTAAATGTCATGGGACAACGTAAAAAAAGGTATCCGATTTGAAAATTGTTGCATGTATTCTAGTATGCTTAAAAGACAACTTTCACCTCCGCGCCAAAAGAAATAAATATTTAGAAAGATTTAATAAAAAAGAAATAAAAAAGAAAAATTATAAATTTTCTTAAAAGTTTCAATTTTTAACTACATTTGGGCGCTTGGTGCACCGAAAGATATGAAATGATTTTATTTTAAAAATATATGTAAACTAATATACATAAAAGACAACAACACGCCGCGCCAAAAGCACTTAAATAAAAAAAAATATTTTACATATTCATAAAAAATTAAATTTTTATCTATTTTTCGGGCGCTTGGGTCAGAGGAAGATATAAATAGGTTTTAATTAAAAAAAAAAAACACATGCAAACTAGTATACACAAAATGCAACTTTTGCAGTCCGCTCATTCGTTTATCCACATTTCGATTTTTTGATCCACCCTAATACACAGCGCCCTCTACAACGTCATGCGTTCGTTTGCGTCTATTCGTTTATACGTGAAATTGTCTTCATTTGTTATTTTCTACCCATTTCTTATAATCTGTTTAGATTTTAATTTAAAAAAAAAACATGCAAACTAGTATACACAAAATGCTACTTTTGCAGTCCGCTCATTCGATTATCCACATTTCGATTTTTTGATCCACCCTAATAAACAGCGCCCTCTACAACTTCATGCGTTCGTTCGCGTCTATTCGTTTATACGTGAAATTGTCTCCATTTGTTATTGTCTACCCATTTCTTATAAGCTGTTAGATGTAAGATTTAAAATAAATAATAATATGGTAAACATGCAGTAAATTTTAAATACATTGATGATTGACGTACTTGACTTAAAAATAATGTGGTGTAACGTATGAACTTGTTATTGGAATAATTTCCAAAGTTTATATATAACACGATATTTCTCGTCTTTTTCCGACTCAGTCTAAAAGATTGTATGTTGGCCTGAAAGTGAAGAGTTTGGGCCAATGTCCACGGGTTATATAACAACTCGGTCTGTGCGAGATGATAGCGCACGGTTATCAGAAATTTCCTATTACGAGAATGATAATTACAATGGCTTTCCTTTCAAAAAGCCTCTTTGAAAGCATTCCTCGTGAAACATTACCACTAACACTTTAAAACAAATCTTTTTTCTTTCATCTTCAAAAGAAGCCTATATACGAGGTCTGTCTGATAAGTATCCGACCTTTATTTTTTCCGCTCACTATAGTGATTCTAAGGCGGCCTCACTGGTCACATTAAGCAGACAGCTTAATGCACATGCTTTAATTTTTTTGTGAGTTCCAGTGAGCCAGTCGTTGAGGGCTGTCCGCCGAGTGAGGTGCTGTCATACCTGTTCCTCGGATTTTGATTTTTCACAAAATGACTGAACGATTTGAGCAGAGGTATTACAACAAATTTTGTCAAAGCTTAGTGATTCTCAAAGCAAAATAATTCGTAAGATTCATCAGTGCTCCAGCTCATTCAACGCACCTGATTTAGATTTTTTTTGGCAAAACATGGAATTAGAGTCGTTCACCATCTTCCCTACTCTTTCATACATGGCTCTTTGCGACTTCTGGTTGTTTTCGAAATTGATGGCGCCATTGAAAGGATCCCATTTTG
The DNA here is from genome assembly GCA_963932465.1 of Maratus speciosus. Classification (NCBI taxonomy): domain Eukaryota; kingdom Metazoa; phylum Arthropoda; class Arachnida; order Araneae; family Salticidae; genus Maratus; species Maratus speciosus. The sequence goes on from OZ010792.1 coordinate 315,092,264, forward strand.
AGAGTAGAGATGAGCTATGCAGAATGCGACAGCGGATTTGTACACCATTCCAAAAAATCATTTTTAGAAGTATTTTTACAGTGAAAGGTGTGTGGAGGCGCAACGGGCCTACCTTTAAAGGGATTAGGGTACCAATCCCAGGTAACTTATATATTTGTTTCGACCAAAGTTCGGATAATTTTTATACAGGCCACGTATATATATATATATATATATATATATATAAACTTATTTATATATTACAGAACTTCAAATTGTACGAGTGTGCTCTGATTACATGTTTATACTAGACTATGCTTATACGAGATCAAATAGAACCTAATCTTTTTAAAATTTACATGTTAATATAAAGTTTTTCTAAAAACTAAAGAAAAATCTAGAAGTAGTTTTAATGTTTTTAATTTAGATTATTCTTTATCAATAACTAAAACGATAAAAAATATTATTTATAATTTTCATTCTCTAACATGAATACATTTTCAAATCTTTTAACTTTTAAAAATTAGTAAATTAATAAAATAATTCACAATATTGTATTCATTAAATTGATAAGAAAAATGTGGGAATATATGTTTATTTCATGTAAATAACCCAGTAAAATAATAATTTGTGAAGAAAGCTGGAGAAGAAACATCATCACAAAAAAATCCCTTACATATTTTTAAATCGAAAAATATCCAGGGTACCTAAACCAATCTATATTCTTAATAAATACACTGAATATATTTTCTAAACTTCCTCATATTACTAGCATCAGCATAACGTCTTAGTATGAATTACAATGTAATTATAATGGATTTCGAAATAATTAGTATAATTGTTATGTATTAAACCGCAATTAATTATAAACTGTAATAGACCATCTAATAGCATTTCTATTTACGAGTTATCCTTATCATATGCTTTAATTAAAGCGATACAGAAAGCCTCAAAAAACAATTATTACAAATCTTCAAACCAGAATAGTATTACAGCAAGCTAATGTACTAAGAACAACTTATTTTTCAAAACTTTTTAGATTTGATTTAAAACCAATTAATAAAAAGTAGAGGAATAGAATATTATGCTTATTAATTTTGAGATATTACTTCCCTGAACTATGATAGAACTTAAAATTGACTCATTGTAAAGACAGGCAACTCGTTGCAACGATTTAAAATGTCTTTAAATTTAGGAATTCAAAACCTTTATCCTGCAAAATTTTCTAAAATGCTAGACCAAATGATTTGAAATTTGGATTCCGAAAGTAAAATTTATCAATGATTCCAAATATGATGCCGGCCCCATCAGTGGCCAAGAGGTTCTGCTCTCGAAGCTGGTAGACGGGAGGTACTGGTTTCGAACCCAATCGTGCCCGTTGGTCTATTCATTCGGAGCTTTCGTGGTTTTCTTCGAACCATGGATTTCCATGCGTAAATATGGGCTAGGTTCCCTTAGAAAGACCCCCACGAACGGCACTCCCCACTGGGCCTATGTACCCCAAATAGATAATTGGCCGTCAAAAATCAACCCAACCCAATTATGATGCCAAAAGTTATGTTAGTTTACATTTTTTAAATTATTGTTACAATTTTGTATGTTGTTAATCACCTAAGCAATATTCAAATATAGCATTAATTAGTATACGTTATGTATAATTGAGTGATACCAGTCACAATATTATACGAAAATTTCCAATAGACTTCGTAGGGGATGAAACGTTTTTTTCCCATGATTATATTATTATGTTCCACTTATATAGCTCAAAAGGTAAGTTATATCAGGCCTTTAGGTGTGTTTTGTAAACGATATTTTTTAACGACCATGTTAACAATTGAATGATTGTCTGGAAGTAGGGGTTTTGTTACAACATTAAGATTTTCCAGAAATGAGAAATAAACTAATAATGCCATTGATTAGCGACGTCCAGCGTATATTCCACCTAGTGGATTATACGGCCTTATTCTGATCTTAATTAACACTAGAACGGCGGGAAAATCTTACCTACTGGAACGGCGGGAAGGGGTCATTTTGACCCCTCGATGAAACTATTGAAATAACAACGCTAAAATAATTTTAAAAGCCATACATTGGCAAAAATATGTAATTTACGTGTATTTCATAATTTATATTTAATATTATTCGATAATTTATTGAATTTTTAAAGTACTGTATATGTAACGCCTACAGGGCAATTAATTGGATCATACTACGACTACTTAAAAAACTCATTAATTTGATATAAAAATCGATTTAAAATTAATGTTTTCACAAATTAAAACTAATGTTAACTAAAATAAAGCACAATTTATAAAATAATATATATTTATATTTTCATCTACTTACTCGCCGAATGATTCACTCTCTAAATCCATAAATGAGAAATATGTTCTGTTGTTTCCGTTATTTTATTATAAGTGTAGCTGAATGGTTAATATGTTAAGCATTCTGTTTCAATTTTATTTAATGCTTATAATACTCCAAATTGTACGCACGTATTAGGAATTAATTCAGTTGTATAAAAAAAAAAAAAAAAAATAGCAATTTTTCCAGTACATTTTCCGCACACAACTTTGAAACATGGTGCGCAAAATTCTTGAGATTTGTTTCCATTGCATGTCTGTACTTGACATTTTTTCTCTTGATAACTATTTTATTTTCGTGTTTTTTTTTTTCTTCTGAAGACTCAGGAAAGATCTTTGGGAGATTTGAAACCATAAGATCCATTCTGAACACATCTCCTAAATTTAATAGAAAATCTCTTCTGCTGATAGGCTTGCCTGTTACACTTTTATAAATTATCCAGGTGTTTAAAGCTGCATGATCCAAAATATTGAAAAAGATATGTACAGGCCATCGTCTAGAAGCCGATTTCACGGAGTATTTTCGGCACATCTGATCATGGATATCCACACCATACTTCGTTGCTTTGTAATATTCTATTGAATCGGGCAACTGCTTGAGACCGTCTTCAGTTTTTACAGTAGAATGTAATGAGCTAAGTAGAAAAACAATTTTTTATTCTTTTGGCTTGATAGATGGTAAGTGTCATATTATCACATTCCACTATCTTCGATGAATAAAGAATACCTTCGCATATTTTTCAATGATATAGGAATTTCTCTTCTGTTCTTTTTCATTGTGCAACCAAAGTTGTATTTTTAGCTTTTAACATTTCTGCTAATTTGATATTAGTAAAATAGCTAGTCGTAATATTCCTCCCTTCTTTTAGATGGGGATCTGTTAATTTCATGACAACATTTTCCGATAAACGCAATTAAGGATTGGCTGCGTCATCCTTTTCTAGATAAATAAATTCATTCAAGAGGTATTTAGTATCAACGTCAACAGATCAACCAAAATTTTATTCCAAATTTATCCGATTTATTTGGCGTATATTGCGTAAATTTATATCTATCCTGAGATGGGAACAATTGTTCATCAACTGTAATATTTTGTCCTGGTCGGTAGCATGTTTTGCAAGTTTCAATAAATTTATTCCACATTTTAGATGCAAGAGCAAATTTAACAGTCTGTAGTCTGCTAGATCTTGTTGTCTTTTCATCAAACCTAAAAAATATTTTTCTTTCTTTGAATCTATCTCTTGAGGTAGTTTCTTTGCAAAATAGTATTCCTCATGCCTTGGACGACAATGAATATAAATCTAAACCCTTTTTTTTATTGCTCCTCGAACATATAGTATAGCAACAAAAGCAGCTTCGAGTACAAAGAGTATTTTATTAAAGGGGTCAAAATGACCCCAGTCCGCCGTTCTAGGAATACAAGCCCATATTTCAAAAACTAACAAATCTAGAAAGCTGAATTTTTCTTCAGAAATATATGTTATCTATTTAGGAAAAGTCAAAAAATTTCAAACGATTTCGCCCAAGCAAACAAAAGTAATCAACGGACGAAAGCACTCAGGTGTCAAAATGACCCCTACCGCCGTTCTAGTGTTAACTGATGAATCCAAACATGATGTCATGTGTTAATTTATACTTTTTAAAGATTGTTACATTATTAAATATAGTTTATCCCAAAGCCAATTTCAAGTAATAGAATTTATTAGTATGCGTTATTGATATTCGATTGGTACCAGTCGTAATTTTATACCTAATATTACAAGTAAAACGTTGTAGTGCATGAAACTTTCTTTTTTTCATTACTGTTTCTTTATCTTTCGTGGACATAACACAAAGAGTAATTTGTAGTAGGCCTTTAGGTGCTAAACAATATTTTGTTAACAATCGAATGGTTGTCTGGAAGATGCACCTACGTTGCATTTTTAAGGTTTTTACAGAAAGAAAGAATAAACTAATAATGACATTGATTAGGGATGTTCTGAACACTTTGTGTATCATACGCTTGTTCGGATCTTAATTACCTTCCACTTTTGTCTTCATGATGCACATTGACTAGCAATAAAAACCTAGTTAGGTGTGTAATAAAAGTAATCATATTATTTTTAATTTAATGTTTTCATTTTTTATTTATTGTAAATAAACTTGTATATTATAAATTGCAATTTTTGTGACTCGAGAATCAACAATGACTCCACATAGACTCTTTTCCAACAAAAAAATCCAACATCCCAAATTTTTTACCATAGACCGGATTTCGAAAGACCCATTCAAATACTGCGAAAATTCTTTATTTATATTTTAATACTTTATATATTTTCTTTTATTGCAAGTGTCATTCTTAAAAAATCTGTAAAATTACCTTCTTGTGACTGAATCATTTTTTAGGTAGCTTTCTTTACAAAAAAGCTACCTATTGCAGCCGTTCGGAGGAAAGCGATTTCAAAAAATTTTGGTATATTTTCATCGATCATGACGCCCAGACCCTGAAACCACCCTCCGTTCAAAATTGATATATATATATATATATATATATATATATATATATATATATATATATATATATCTGACCTATGTCACACTGTAACTCCCGTAATTATGAACCGATTTCGATGTAATTCGGTGTGTACAAAGTACATACCAGTGTCTCGACCGAGTTCGTTGGCCAGCTTCATCCGCCGTTTTGTTTCAAAATGGCGGCCATTTAAAATTTTTAAAAAATTTTAAAACTTGAAATTTGGTACCAAAAAATTAAAAATGGAAAAATATTTTTTTCTTATGTATTTGACCTTTATACAAAGATTCCGGAGCAGTTTTTGTTTCGTCTATATCTTAAAAAATGGCTGAGTTATAGCATTTTGAATTTCTAGCGTGGCTGACATTTTGAAACGTCCTGAATTTTGTCACGCGATAAAAGGCGTATTTATGAACCGAATTGGATGTAATTCGGTGTGTACATAGTACATACCAATCTCTCGACCGAGTTCGTTGGCCAGCTTCATCCGCCATTTTGTTTCAAAATGGCGGCCATTTAAAAAAGTTTTAAAAATTTAAAATTTGAAATGTGGTACCAAAAAATTGAAAATGGAAAAATATTTTTTTCTTATGTATTTGACCTTTATACAAAGATTTCGGAGAAGTTTTTGTTTCGTCTATATCTTAAAAAATGGCTGAGTTATAGCATTTTGAATTTCTAGCGTGGCTGACATTTTGAAACGTCCCGAATTTTGTCACGCGATAAAAGGCATATTTATGAACCGATTTGGATGTAACTTCGTTTATACATAGTACATGCCAATGTCTCGACCGGGTTCGTTGGCCAGCTTCACCCGCCATCTTGTTTAAAAATGGCGGCCATTTAAATTTTTAAGAAAAATTTAAATTTGAAATGTGGTACCAAAAATTGAAAATTGAAAAAATATTTTTTTCTTATGTGTTTGACCTTGATAAAAAGATTCGGGAGCAGTTTTTGTTTCGTCTATATCTTAAGAAATGGCTGAGTTATAGCATTTTGAATTTCTAGCGTGGCTGACATTTTGAAACGTCCTTATTTTTCTCACGTAATAACGGGCGTATTTATAAACCGACTTGGATGTACCTTGGTGTGTACATAGTACATACAAATATCTCGACCGAGTTCGTTGTCCAGCTTCATTCGCGATCTTGTTTCAAAAGGGTTGCCATTAAAAAAAAATTTAATTTAAAATTTAAAATTTAAAATGAGGTATTAAAATATTGGAAAATGAAAAAGGTTTTTTTTTATGTGTTTGGCCTTGATACAAAGATTCCGGAGCAGTTTTTGTTTCTGAAAATTTGTTCTTTTGTTGATATCTTAAAAAATGGTTGATTTATAGCACTTTGAATTTCTAGCATGGCTAACATTTTGAAACGATCTTGTATTTGTCACGCGATAACACACGTATTCGCCTATTTCGATGTAAGAAGGCATGTGGATAGTATACATCAACACCTCGACCAAGTTCGCTGACCAGATTCATCAGACATCTTGTTTCAAAATGGCGGCCATTAAATTAAAATATATATATATATATTTAAAGTGAGGTGCAAAAAAATTAGAAATTGAAAAAGGTTTCTTTCTTAAGTATTTGATCTTGATATAAGGATTCAGGAGCATTTTTTGCTTGTCTTTACCTTAAAAAATGGCTCAGATATAGCAGTTTCAATTTCTATTGTGGGTGACATTTTGAAGAATCTGATTTTTTGCATGCGACAGCACTCCTATATATTAACCGATTCCGATGTGAGTGAGCATGTGCACAGCAATTACTAAGGTCTCGACCAAGTTCACTGCTTAGCCTCATCCACCACGTTGTCTTAAAATGACAGGCACTTTAAGAAATTGCCGAATTTGGCAAACAAATATAAGTTACTTTAAAGAAATGCAGCTTGGATAAAGCTGACTAATTTCGCGAAATTCTCATTCATTATATTGATAAAAATTAATATTGAATCTCCTATATTCGGTTTCCACTAAATTGAGCTTCGTGTGTTTGCATGATATAAGTTGGCTTTTTTTAAATAAGGATTATGAAAGCTACCTCTTCCTCCCGGCACTGGCCGGAAGGACTTTTTTTATTTCATGAAATCAAGCAATCTTTCTGTTATAATTAGTAATTGTTTACAGGTGACAGTGAAGATAATTTCATTTTTAAATTATTTTTCCGTTCTATAATCCTTATTGTAAATATACACCTCTAAAAGTTCGATAGAATTTGAAACCAAATGCCCAGTGTGAATCTGAAACCTAAATCACCATTCAGTGTCAAAAGTCGCAATATAAAGTTGTTGGTCCAAATGTTCTTATGTCTATGTTTGTTTTAAAAAGATTTTATATCGTTTTGTTGTTGTTTCTTTTTTTAGCGGGACGTATACACATTTGTATAAGAACGTGGAAAAGCTCATTGTGAAACCAATCTATCATCAGTACTAATATTATAAAGAAGTAAAGTTTGTTTGTGTGTTTATTTGTCAGCGATAATCTCTGCAACTACCGAACCGATTGGAAAAGTAATATCAAAATGATGGTGTTAGTTGCTGTTCCAACATAAACTATATCTTATGTCGATGTCACTAACCCAAAAGGGTGATGAAGCAAAAAACCTTCTAAAAATGCGATTTTTGTGTTAGCGAAAGGCCTAGAAATATGAAATTCAGTGAGGTAGTTACTTATAAGATATAAATGATCTCTATGAGCATTTCCTAAAAAAAACGAAATTTGGAAGTTGTAAAAATGCGCGAAAACTGTTCTAAATACGTTCTAAATGGCAATTTCTACGCAAGCTCAGGAAGTATGGAACCGATTAAAAAATTAATAGTGTCAAAATAGTGGTGACAGTCCTTGCTCCAACATAGGCTACATTTTATGTCGGTACCACTGCACCAAAGGGGGTACAGGGGCAAAAAAATTCGAAAAATGCGATTTATGTGCTACTGAAGTGCCTAGAAAAAGAAAATTTGACATGGTAGTTACTTATAATATATATAAATACTCTCTAAAAGCATTTCTTAAAAAATCGAAATTTAAAAGGGATGAAAGTGCACGAAAAGCGTTCTAAAAGCGTTCTAAACTCGCGTGTAAGCAAACTCGGGAAGAATCAAACCGATTTTAAAAGTAATGGTTGAAAATTGATGGTGACAGCCCATGCTATATCACAGGCTCTATTGCAAGTCTGTGTCACTACCACCTGAGGGTTGCAGGAGAGAAAAGCTTTCCAAATCAGGATTTTTGCTATACTGCAGGAGGTAGCAACATGAAATTAGTCAAAATAGTTACTTATAAGATATAAATGATACCTAAGAACATGTCCTAAAAATTCGAAAAATAAAGAGGCATGAAAATGGACGAAAAACGTTCTCAAATCGTTCGAAGCTGTGATTTCTACGCAATCACGGGAAGAACCAAACCAATTTCAAAAGTAATGGTTGGAAATTGAGGGTCACAGTAATTGCTCCAACATAGGCTCTATTTCATGTCATGTCGACGTCACTACCTCCTGGGGATTGCAGGGGCAAATAATGTTCTAAATTGCGTGTTTGTGATACTGAGAAGGTCTAACATTTTGAAGTTTGGCATGGGAATTACTTAAAAGATCTGAATGCTTTCTAAGAACCGTCGAAAGAAAATTCCAAAGTTAAAAGCATGAAAAGCGTTATAAAAACGTTCTAAATTATGATTTTTATGCAATCTTATGAAATACCAAATTAATTTAAAAATTAATGGTTGAAAATTGGTGGTGACAGACTTTGCTCCAACATAAGCTATATGTTATATCGGCGCCAATACCACTAGAGGGTTCCAAGAGCAAAAAACTTTCTAAATTACGATTTCTGTGATAGTGAAGAGGCTAGTAACTTGAAATATCGCATGGTATTAACTTATAAAATATAAATACCCTGTAAAAACATGCGAAAAAAATTCGAAATTTAAAAGGGCTGAAGCGAAGTGAGCGAGTGAAAAAAACTTTCCTTAAAAAGTCCGAAATTAGGATTTTTATGCAATATCAAAAAATAATGAACCGAATCCAAAAATAATGGTTACGAATCAATGGTGACAGTTTCTGATCCTACACAGGCTATATTTCATGCCGGTGTGACTACCACCTCGAGTTGGCAGGAACAGCATACTTTTTAAAAATGCCTTTAAATGTTACTAAATCACATTTTCTATGGAATACTAGGAAATACAAAACCGATTTAAAAATTAATTCACGCAAATTAATGGTCAGAGTCCCTGTTTCAACATAAGCATTTTATGTTTGTACCAATATCACCAGAGACGTCGTAGACCGTTAGACAAGAAGTTTCGAATTTAACTTGATGGTTAATTTTAAAATGTAAATCTAAACTAAGAAGATGGTTTCTAAAAAATTCAAAATTTCAAATCAATACTGAAATGAGAATAAAAGCTCCAACATACTTTTTAAATTATCATTTACTTAGATCTAGTTTTAGTTCTTATTTTCATGTAAGTCTCATTTTCATGTAATGCAGTGTAATGATGAAGATTAGTCAAAATGTGAATGAATTAGTAATTTTTGAATTATTCCTAAAACTATAATTTCTTCTAATAAAAATTAGACATACAAATATCACTTGGCATCTTTCAACTATTACGCAAGCAAAGCCGTCGGATTTGCTAATATTCAATATATCATTAAGTCTGCCAGTCTGCAATTCTCTAAAATGTGAATTTCGACACATATATTTTTATCAAACACATTAAGTGGAACTTGACTAATGTGGCTACCCTGGACAATTTTACACTTTCTTACTTAAAGTATAAATAATAAGTTTTAATTTGGTTTGTTTTTTTTTTGTAATGTAATAAAAGGAAATACCATATTGACACGTTAAACACGACGCCGGTCCCTGAAGACCGGCATTGATCTTTTCATTTAGGCGACGACGGTCCCTAGGGACCGGCGGTAAAAAATCATAAATATAATATATTATATAATATTAAAAATATTTTTCATTTTTTAATGTATTTTATTAAAACATTTCAAACATAAAAAAAGGTTTTCCTTCACAAGAATTACAAATTTTATTCACAAATTTTGTACAAATATATATATACACAATTTCTGTGCATGTTGTCGCTTAAACGGAAATTAAAGTAAAATTACTGTCGCGTTTAACGGGTTAATATAATCAAAATGGGATCAAAATAAAGGACATTGGAAATTTGAATAATATTTTTATAAGCTTATCTCTAGTTTTCATATGGATTCTATGTTTTTCTAACTAGAATGCGCTTGAAGAAATTCTTACTGAATGATGGACTTCACATATGTAGGTTTTCAAAAATCTAATATAATGATAAAGGAATTTTGCACTTCAAAATAAATAATAATAATAATAATTTCAAAATTCAAAATTTCAAAATATCAGTGATTTTTTCTTGGTATTAAATGTCTTTTTATGATAATTGCCCCTTCAGTCATTTTTTCAGTCATTTTCCTGACCGAAATTAACATTTCTGGACAGTTACTTAATGCCTGCATTATTTTGCAAATATAGTGGATGATCGGTTAACGAACTTAATCTTTTCCAAAACAGTGTTCGTTAACCGATCATAGATTTAGTATAGATTTTTATGGGAATTCAATTAATTTTTTCTTAAAAGCTAAATAATATATAATAAAAAGTTATCTTTATAGTAAGTTTAATATACGCCCTTATTTAATATGGACAGATACATTTTGATGGCTTTGTCAATGTCGTGGCGTATTTAGAAAAAATAAAGAACTTGCCTTTTGTAAAACTTTTAGGATTACAAGCATTGACTACGGCATTAAATCGTTTCAGTTTTTTTCACTTTGATATTTAAAAACTCCTCAGTTCTGTAAAATATCGTGTTTTCAGCAGGCCCCGATGAAGCTCAAGTAGAGCCTAGAGCATGATAATAATTCGTGAATTAAATTTCAATTATAATAATTAATTTACAATTAAAAATATTTCTGTAAAGAAGGACACAAAATATAAAAATTAATGTTTCTAATATGTTCATTCTAATCTGTTCATTCTGTTGATTCGGGACTTGAAATGTAGGGCCCAAATCCCCGGTAACCCACCAATTAATTAGGCCATACGTATACAACTGCTAAAACTTTCTATAAGTCGACAATAAATGCAATTAAATACAGCCTGCCAAATCTAAAACACAACTTCTTCCTGACTTTGTTTTGTGATACATTCGTTATCAAACATAAAAAACACTCGCGAATGTGTTCGTCAATCGATCACCCACTGTATGCAACATCTCATTCTCAGTAGAAGTATTGATAGTTTGATTTTCTGTTTCATTTTCATTATCCCAAACAGATTCACTTTCACTGTAATTTAATAAAATTTCATTTTTTTAAACTTTTGGTATCAATAAAATTGTTATAGGATGGAACATCATTATCGAAATTCAAGAAAATTTCTGCATTTATTATTTCATCATCCAAATGCAGCTTGTCAATAATATGATGTGCATAGAAAATGCTATTTGCATCAGATTTGTCACATTTATATCATCACTAGTATCTCATGAAGCTTTCATTAGAAAATCAAATGTTGCCAAAAAACTTCGAAATTATAATTGTATATATAATTGTAGATCCTAGGATTCTTTTATCCACATAATAGCGTCTAAAACCTTCATACACTTGGCTGTTTCACTTAAAGATCTACATTAATCGCACTTGGATATCACACATTGTAGCAAGAATTTTTTGTAATAGAGCTTGAAGACTCTTATTACTCTTTGGCCATGTGATTGAAAATGCGATATTTTGTTAACTGAAAGAAATTGAACTTTCTCATTGCAAAATGATTAATCCTGCGGTAGAGAGGGGCAGTTATCTATATAATAAATGGGCATTTTTTTTTTCTGCGTCATCGGTTTGTTTATTACACCTACCCATTCTGAGAGAAAAGATGCTGTAATTTGAGCTTTATTATTTGGAGAACACAAACAGCTAAGTCTCCATCCCTTCTGGTGAACAAACATCGTTCTTGTTTAGTCTTGTCTAGTCTTGTTTAGTCTAGTTTTGTCTTGTTGTGGATCTGATTGTAGTCTTCTCAACAACCAACCAGTGGCACCAACCCTATACGCATTCAACAGATTGTATCATTATATTAGAGAACTAACATCAAAAAGTGTCGGCTATCACATTATGTGCATTTTTTTAATATCCAGAACATGGCAGCAAATGCTTGAGATAACACACTATCCCCAAATTAATATTTCTCTAAGATCTGAAATGCACTTTTTGCCAGGAATCCAACGTCACATTTGTTTTCATTGGAATTTTATCTTCCATGAACAGAATATAGTTATAGCGTCTCGAATATATAGTGCGTAAATCATCTATCCAAACAGGGCTAAAAATTTGTGTTTCTTAAAAATGCAACGATGTTGAAATCCAAAAAGCTGATCGCAGCGACATCTGAGGTATATTTTCAAATTTCAATATAAATATCGTATTATTATAGCATCTAGATCAAATCGTCTTAAAGTTTTAGAAAATATCCTGCAGATGTCGCTTCGATCAACTCTTTGAATTTCAGCATAGTTTGACATTTAAGGGATCCAATATTTTAGCAGTTTTTTGAGTATTACTGGGATAGCCATTTCTACACTATATAATCTAGACGCTATACTATAGTGATCAGAAAATACATTTTTTTTTTATTTCTTTGTGTTCAATCAAAGTACTCTGTTATTCAAATGATTTTCATAAAATTAACAAAAAAAAAAAAAAAAAAAAAAAAAAAAAAAAAAAAAAAAAACATTCTCTTTCAAGTGTCCTGTCGTAACTTTAGATAAAAGAATTTTTTTCTCTGTATTGTCCTTTTTTAGGTGTGTTCGTAATTATATAAATACGTATCACCTGTAGTCGTCCAGTACGTCTGTCTGTCTGTCCACATATAACAGAGCAAAAACTACCCAACCGAATGGTCTGAAATTTTAAATATATGATTGATGCAAAGTTTTGTCGAGCCATTTCCAATTTTATGAAAATCGGATGCATAGTTTAATTACAGGGAGAGTCAAAAGTTTTCCGTTACATTACGGCCAATGGGGAAAAAAATATTGCAAGTGCATTTTAATGATGTAACAGCCTTCCGAATGATCTGAAATTTTAAATATATAATGGTTGCAAAATTTCGTCAAGCCATTTCAAATTTTATTAAAATCGGATGTATAGTTTAATTACAGGGACAGTCAAATTTTTCCGTTACTCTACGGGGAATGGGGAAAAATTATTGCAAGTGCATTTTAATGATGTTATAGACTCTGCACTTATGAAGTGCAAAAACAAATATATATACATTCTGTACAATATAGGGGTGAAAAAAAATTATAAAACTTGTTATAGTACAAACGCACCTCATTTGCCACGTTTGACGAGCAATTTCCAACTTGTTATCTCAGTAGAAGGAGTTTGCACAGTTTGAAAACTTTAGGAAAACAGTAATACGGATGGTCATATTTTCCAGATATGAATAACATTGACAATGACGGATTATCTGCTCACTTTACACTCTCGACAGGTGGTTATATTACCGATCATTTACCACATTATTTTACATTCACAAAAACGATATTTCTCAGAAATTTTAGCCAGGTGGCCACTTTACAAAGGTGGTCAGTTTAGCAGGTTTCACTGAATATGGATTAATATGTCATTGAGAATGGGATAAATATTAGGAAACTAATTTTAATTTTTTTTGTTTTATATTATATTGTAATTTTAACAATTAACATGTATGTATTACAAATGTAAATGTTATTATTTACTTATGTAGATTTTACCACATTGGAGAATAATAGTTCATTTATAGTTCATGCATGAAAAAGAAATTATGTATTTCAATTTATTTCTTTTTATTAAAAAAAATGTGTTATATAGGAATTAAAATGTCTTTGGAGATTCTAAATATTGAGAAATGCATTTTTAGTAATTCTATATACTGCGAAAATTAAAATTTAACAGGTATCCACTTTATCGTTCACTTTTTTCCTCTAGATTTTACCATGTTTAAATTTTATAAATAAATATAAATAATTTTAAATTTAATAATTATAATTAATAATTATAAATAATAATAATAATAATAATAATAATTAATAATAATAATAATTATTATTATTATTATAATTAATAATAATTATTATTATTAATTAAAAAGTAAAATTGATAATTATAATAATAATTATATTTAATAAATGTAATTAATAATTATAAATTTAAATAATTATAAATATATAAATAATTATAACAAATATTATGAGCAACTACATTTCCATTTGGGGAATGATTTGTAATTGTATATAAAAAAATGCTATATAATTGTTTAATCTACTGCATTTTTTTATTAAAAAAATGTGTTATATAGGAATTAAAATGTCTTTGGAGATTGTAAATATTGAGAAATGCATTTTTAGTAATTCTATATACTGCGAAAATTAAAATTTAACAGGTATCCACTTTATCGTTCACTTTTTTCCTCTAGATTTTACCATGTTTAAATTTTATAAATAAATATAACTAATTTTAAATTTAATAATTATAATTAATAATTGTAAATAATAATAATAATAATAATAATAATAATAATAATAATAATAATTAATAATAATAATAATAATTATTATAATTATAATTAACAATAATTATTATTATTTATTAAAAAGTAAAATTGATAATTATAATAATAATTATATTTAATAAATGTAATTAATAATTATAAATTTAAATAATTATAAATATATAAATAATTATAACAAATATTATGAGCAACTACATTTCCATTTGGGGAATGATTTGTAATTGTATATAAAAAAATGCTATATAATTGTTTAATCTACTGCATTTTTTTAAATAAAATTTATATGCGAATAAATATGTGATAAGAAATTTTATAACCAAGGATATTTTATTTTTTCAAAATATTTTAATTACTAACTAACATATTTATTTCATTCGCTTTTTTATTTTATGGTAGTTTCTAAACTTATAAATAAGTAAATTTCGCCCGTTGAAATAATAAAAGGAAATGTTATTACGATATTTGATGATTACACGAATAAATTTTACATTACTGTATAGCTTTATATTGTACAACAATGGAAATATGAAAGTAAAATTCAAGATAAAAGTCACATTTCATGAAAAAATACATCCAAAAGATTTTTTGAAGCGTATAATTAAAGGAATGTGTGTGCAGCAAATTTTGAAAAAAAAAAAAAAAAATATCAGTAAGAATTCTTTTACAAAATCATGCAATTTGTATCGTAGGAACAATTTATTTCGTTCTGTTAAAGTTTCAAAGAAGGGATTTTAAGTAAATATTCGACAAGAATCCATTACTGTTGAAAAACTATATATATATATTTATTTATTATAAATCATGACCAAGAATAGAGCTTTTTTTTACGACTTTAATATTTTATTTCTTTATATATATGGTTTCCATAAAAGAACTCTAAGGTTTAAAAAAAAAAAAAAAAAAAAAAAAAGAAAGAAAGAAAGAAAGAAAGAAAACATATCGAGTAAACGGCGTTAGGTCAGGACAGTTAATTTTGAAGAAATCGGTAGCTCATCAAATTTTATCCACACCAGTTTCAGTTTGTTTTATAAACCGGTGAAGCACTTAAAAAAAAAAAAAAAAATTCTTACCATATTTGATATTTACACGTATTTAGTTGCTATATGGTTTTGTGTAAAATGGGAGAATTGATCACTAGAATGAATATGAAAAATCTGTGTTTTAAATATTTACAATGTATATTAGTTACACTTCATGTTAGCAGGTTTGATATACCCTGGTGCGCTGGTATAATGACAGATAGTAGTACTAGTATAACAATATATCTCAACAATCCAAGTGCTGGTGCGGCTGCGTGCGATCGTGATGGAGTCTGAATTGCATCTGAGAATAGCTGCAGTGAAAGTTCAGTTCCGACAATTAAGTATAGTAACCTTGAAAAATGTTTTTCATATTACAATTACCAGATGACAGTTATTTTTAATAAAGAGAGCTATTTCACAAACAAATGAAATATGATGTCACACTTAAATAGCTATTTAAACACACATGAGATATGGGTTTCCTAAATTACAGTAATTATATGAGCGATATACGCTCAGCGAATAAATGTTTATGTCTAGATTATAAATCACTGAAGTCATGAGCTGTTTAGATGAATAATTTTGAGATGATATAATAAGATAGTTCAGATAATTAGATAATTTAGATGAATAATCTAAACAACACTAATGAATTTTACATTACTGTATCGCTTTATATTGTATAGCAATAAAAAGATAACAAAGAATTATAGATAAAAATCATATCTCGAGGAAAAATAAATCCAAAAGTAATTTGTAAGGGTTAATTAATGGAATACATGTGCAGCAACCAAAAAAACAATTCTCAGTACGAATTCTTTTATGACGTCATACAACTTTTATCATACGGACAATTTCTTTGTTTCTGTTCAAATTTCAAACAATAAATTAAAAGTAAATATTTGTCAAGAAATCTTTACTGTTGAGATACAATAAACATTTTTGTTAAAATTATCATTAAGAATATATCTGCTCCTGTAGTTTACGTCTTTAGTATTTTTTTCTCTATATGCTTACCTTAAGAAAGTCTTTCAAATAACCTTTCAAATACCCTTTAATTAGATAGTTTAATGAACGCTTGGATTTAAAATTTACTAAAAGTTATACCGTAAAATAGAGGCTTATTTTTTTTTTTTAATTATTACTCTCGTTAATTTTTTATTTATGTTTTATTTTCTATTTTTAAAATTCTAACCTGTTTCATTGTTGTTGTTTTACAGTCAATTGGCCTACTTTACGGAGCGTGTTTTGTAGTATAATTAACTTCATTGTTATTGTAACTCTTATACAGTTATAAATATAAAGAGTATTTGTAGATTTATCGCCTACTGTCGGATAACGAAAAAAAATGCTTTAAAATAAATTTATTGATTTTAAATTTATTTTTTAAAAACTAAAATGTCGTATTGTTATCGGAAACATACATGAGTGCATTTTTATTTTTATTATTATAATGTTTTTTTTATTCTGGCATATCAGTGAGCGAGAGTAAAATCGATTAAAAAATTCTAGCTTTTAACATGAACCTACTTCAGCTTTAAAAAAATTAAAAATTATAGCATTTATTTGATAAATAGTATGTTTGCAACGTGTATTTAAAATTTGTATTAGTTATTAGTCAAATAGGATAAAGATGATAAAATGAAAGAACGAATAATGTAGGGCAATTGCATGCTTCAATTATTATTAAAATACACTTTAATAAACTCCAAATTCTAATTCCCCCTGTGAGTTTTGATGCAAAAGCAAAAGAATGAAGAAATTAAAAAAAAATTTCAAGATTATTAAATATATTACATACTCAATATTTCCATATGTTCAAGAAAACACATTAACGCTCCCAGAACTGTTTGCGATTAGTTTTTGTAACTACAAGTTAAATCAAAAATCCATTATTAAAATCTAGACACTGCCTAATCCTTTAAATCGGGGATTCTATTATAATTATTGAGGCTGTCTAGCAGGTTATGTTGCACCGCTAGATAGGTTGATTACACAAAATATCAATTGCCTTATGCGTAACATAAATTTTAAATTTTAATATAATATTTTCTCCAATATTTTTTTCCGGTGCCACTTCTCGGTATATTTTAAATAGAAAACAGGACAAACATATGCCTGCATCTTTTGTAACATTTTGGGGGTTTATCTTATAAACTGTCCTCATGCTTAATAGAGAGCCTTTCTGTCGTCGTTTTGTTTGAGTGGTCACACAACTTAAAACACGTTTGATAAGGTATGTGAATTACATTGCTCTCAGAAGAATTATTCAGTTCTTTAGTTCTCAATATTTCAGGTACTGAAAACACTTCAGCTGATGAAAAATCATTTAAATCTGTTTCCATCATGCCTACAGCATATTACGTAAACTTAAAACATTTAAATAAAACTTTTTTTAATATCCCAAATGGCAGAATTTCATAATGCATGCTCTAAAACTGGTGACAAAATCTTTAAGGTGTTTTTTTAAATTACATTTGAAATAAACACTCTTACTTGTGCTTTATATTTAGCATTATAGAAATAATATAGGAAATTTAATTATACTAAAAAAATTGCGTCTTTATTATTTCTGTCTGTATATTTTATTTCACGAAATACCCTTTTTAAGAAGTAGTAGCATAGAAATATGCACTTATAAAAAATTTCTGAATATGAATCCCATTATATGCGTTTAAGTAAATATATGACAATGTTGCCACTATACGCAGATAGGTATGAACAGAAACATTTGCATACAATTTGAACATTACTGATGCTACGAGATTAAAATAATAAAAAGAAAGTGCCCAGTTAAACTGTGGCATTGAGCTCACAGGTTATTCACACTAATTGTATCTTATATTCTTATATCAAAGGATAAGGCCACTCGAAAAATAAATTAAAGAGGGTGATTACCTCCCCATTTCCACCCTTTACACTTAAACAAAGAAGCTCCAAATCTAATCAGGAAAGCGTCTTATTAGAATAAACCGGGATACCAATTGTGAAGCAAATCGGATAATTCTTCTTGACAAACATATTTATCTAAATTATGTGGGTGATTACCCCTCGTTTTCAATTTATACTTAACCAGTGAACATACATATCTAATCAGGGAAATGCCTTATCAGAATAAACTGGAATACCAAATTTAAAGGAAATCGGATAATTCTGCATGGAAAACCCATTTATCTATATTAGGCTGAGGGGAATTCCCCCCCCCCATTCCCCCTTTATATTTAACCAATGAAACTTCAAATCTAATCAGGAAAGCGTTTTATCAGAATAAGCCGGTGCACTAAATTTGAAGAACATCGGATAATTCTGCATGAAAAACCCTTTTAGCTAAATTAAGGGGGCTCCTCCGTTCCCTTCTTTATACTTAAGCAATGAAACTTCAAATATAGTTAGGAAAGTGTCTTATCAACATAAACCGGTATACCAAGGAAATCAGATAATTCTACATATAAAACTCGTTTATCTAAATTAAAGGCGGGGCGGAGGGGGATTTGCCGACCATTCCCCCTTTATACTTAACCAATGAAACTTCTAATATAAGATAAGCGCCTTATCAGAATATACCGGTATACCAAATTTGAAGCGAATCACATGATTCTGCATGAAAAACCCATTTATTGAAATTAAGGGAGGGTGATTTGTCCCTAGTTCCCGTCTTTATACTTAATCAATGAAACTTCAAATCTAATCAGGAAAGCGTCTTATAAGAAAGAATCGGTATACCAAATTTTAATCATATCTGAAATTTCTATAAAGAGTTATTGTGTTGCGTTACGTATATACATAAGTGCATACAGAATCTGCGGGCACATTACCTCTCAGGCTTTTATAGCCTGTGAGCTATAAAGCAGTCAAGAAAGTATTTCACCAATGTTTCATTACATACAGTAGAACCTTGATTATCCGAAGCAACTGGGAACGACCCTCTTTCGGAAAATCGAAATTTTCGGAAAATCCAGAATGCTTCAATATTTAAGATTACGGAGAAATATTTGCAATATTTTTTATTATGGTAATAAGTGCTTAATAAAAATAAAACAATAGCAAAATAGAAAAAAGAATAAATTACCTGAATTTTAATTTTGAAATTAATTTCTTTTTACGTATACCACAAGGGTTTGAAAAAATGTTTTGTTTGACGCAGTTTCGATTGCCTTTGCTTTGAAGCTCTATCACGGAGTTTTTAATAGAGGAGAAGTTCCAAATACCGGTTAGGGTCCAAATACTGGCTACTAGGTTTTCTGAGAACTGATCGCAGCGCAGCCTGGCGGCGATGGGTAGAGGTTGTAACTTTATTTGAGAGATGAAAGTTACAAAAACGTACGTCGCTGAAGTCTTCTCATTTACAAACAGTAAATGCAAAAGCGTTGAAATGACGGAATCTGGTACATCAAAAGTTTTTTAGATATGTGTTTGACATTTTTTTTTATAATATACTGATCGTAAGTTGGTTGAATTGATCATTAAGTAATTTACTAGACATATTTAGCTCTCAATTGCCGCGCGCACATTGTTGGTGTTTTATTATATGAATGCGTATACCAGTTTTAACTTAAACATAGCAGTGGTTCGAATACCGGCTACCCAGAGTAGTCTAAATACCGGCTAGACGATATTTGGACATCTCTCGGTTACTATGCTTGAAGGGTAGGCAGATAAATTAATTAAAATAGTTCCATAATTATTAAATAATTTTAAAGGGTTCAGAAATAGTTCCACCCCACTTCACAATGGTTACCGGATCACTTTACAAAAAAGCTCTGTTGGACACCACAAACTTGCCTGCAATAAATGTGAAGAGAAAGAAGAAAAATGACAGAGTAAAACAGGTGAAAGGGGTAGAAATTGGATTTTTAAAAAGTGAAAAATGAAGATATCCAACAGAAGAAGATGATGCAATTTGTGTCTTCTGCATGGGTGCTTTTTCTGGGGACAAGAATAGGGGAGGAGATTCTGAGTTCAATGTTAAGAATGCGATATTTGGCCCTATTGCGACTGCACCAACGCAGAGAGTGATATTATGTTTGTGAATTTTTTAGATAAAAGAATTCACATTTCAATCAGCAAGCTTTTCTTTTTACGAGTTAAAAAACGAAACTAGAAACATAATGGAAAGAAGACTGTGAGAGATAGTCGATAAGAATTTTATAAATTTGACAAAAATTCTTGTTCATAAAAAATTACGTATTTTTTTGTGCATAAGAAATGTTATTAATCTACAACATTTATTAAAATAATATTCTTATTCCTTAATAATTATCATTAGCTCTATCTGTGTGATCTTTTAGAAAAAAACTTAGCTAGCCGGAATTTAGACTCCATTTTTCAAAACTCAAAATTTGAAGACTTTCGGAATTTTTCTTTTATAAACAGAAAACGCCTTTTAATTTAATTTTTTTTCTCTAAAGAGGTGTAAAACATGTCTGTGTACCCTGCTGTCACTTTTCGTTTTACCAATTTTGAAAATTGTGTGATCTAGATTAAAAACAAAAGTGGTAGCCGGTATTTGGTCCTTCTCATCAGTTCACCAGTATGACGGTCTTTCTGCTACTCCAGCCATGTTAAACCTTTTTCAAAACATTCAAAAGCTTCAGAATTGCCAATTTGTTCATTTTTTCGTTCCACTCCGGAGCTTACAAGAGCTCAAGTTAAATTAAAGGAAAATCTAAAAAGGGAATCAAAAATATTTATATGTACTCGTAGTTTGGAAAGGACTTCTTGCACACAAAAAAATAGTTTAAAAATAAAAAAACTTTCAAAATGGATTTTGAACACAAGGAATGTAATAGTTAAAGCTTTCAAAATGGATTTCGGTTAACCGAGAGTTTCGCTTAATTGAATTTCGGATAAAAGAGGTTCTACTGTATTTTGTTGTTGTTGAATATTCAAAGTATTCTTTTGAAATCAATGCTTTTCGAATGGCTGAAAGTACAGTAAGAAATTTGAATTAAAAAAAAAAAACTTATTAAGTGTTCTCCCAAAGAATGTATTTTGTTTAAACATCACAGGAAATTATTATCACTTATTAATGTAATATACGTAGTAGCTGTTTCAAGATTATTTTATAAAATAAGTGCCATATATTTATATTCCAAGATTATCATAACTACATAAACTACTTTATTACTAGAATATCTATCACATAGTCTTTGAAACATACAATAAATGAAATAAGTATAATTTAATTTAATCATAAAAATTAATGCAATATAATGAAATTTTTAGTTATAGCGAAAATGTATAATTTTCATTTATATATATATTTCTAAATCTGTACTAAAATTTCTCACTGTCATCAAAAATACAAATGTGTGTAAAATGTTTAAAAACTGTAAAAAAAGACAGATGTTTTCTTAATTTAGGAAAATGTACTATAACCATGAAAAAAAATATACAATAACCTCTTCCGAGTGACCAAGAATCCAAAAAGTGTTCACAAAAGATATGTAGTGATATAAAAGTGATTGAAAGTGTAGTGATTCAAAGATATATCTTTGAATTTTAAAGAAGAATTTATAAAAATAAATATTTATTAGCTGCCCGTAGTTTTCGAAAACGTTTCCGAGTAGCTTTTACAGTGCATTAATCAGTTCTCTCTGCCTAGAAAACCGGTTTTTTGGATGCTATGAGGTATCAAGTAAATGTTTTCATGTTCAGCAAACATGTATAACTGAAAAACATACAACATTAACAGCCTTAACATTAACATTAAAATTAACATTTATCTGTTACAATTCCATGCAGAATTTCAGTTATGCAGCTGAAAATGTTTAGTTGATGTCTGATAACGTTCGAAAAACTGATTTTTGGGGTAGCGAGAACCAATTAATGCATTATAAAAGCTACTCGAAAACCTTTCCGTAAAATACAGGCAGTTAATAAAAATTTATTTTTGTAAATTCTTCTTTAAATTTCGAAAATAAAGGGTTTTCTGAGGTTTCTATTGATAAAGGGACGCTTTTCGGAATATTGGGTGAATTGGAATCGGTTATCGAACATTTTCGTTCGTGATTTTAGTACATTTTCGTAGTTTAAGAAACATCTGTAGGTTTTTACAGTGTAGTTATTGCACATCAGGAAGTTGGTGAAATATCGATTAACTCCTTTTTGAATTGCTATATTTGATAAACAAAGTGCATACCGTCAACCTTTGGCAACCTTTGGCAACCTTTGGCAACCGTACTTTGGTCCATCCCATTAAAAAAATATTCTTTGTATTGAACAAACAATACAAGATAATTTGGAGTTTTTGCCCTTGAAAAATAATTCATACCCTACTATATAATATTTGAATAGTTTGGGAATAACTTATCTTTTTGGGGCAACACTGAATGTGTTTGCAAACAACTGTTTTCGTGTGTATATTTTAACTCTCAAAACTTTCTATTGTGAAACAATCTTGATAAGAGCTATAAATAAAGTAAGTGTCAAAATATTACCTTTAGTAACCTCTAACACATGTGTGATCATATTTTTTCCTTTAACTTTTTATTTTGGCATAAAATGTTTAAATTTTCATAAAGCTAGCATGAAAACTAGTATTTCGGGCTACTTTGTGCCAGGTCTGTTTTGGTTGGAAAATAGCCCCAAATACTTAGAAATGTCTTTTATACAACCAAATCTCTTAAAACATGTTTTCAAATGTTACTGTTGCAAAATGTTACATTAATTGTTTTTGTTCCAGTAGCTGAGGATAACAAGACGAAAACTGTTTCTCGTTTCTTTAATATTAACAATTGGTTTATTTTGTTTAAATTTTAAAAAAATAATTTGTTTATCGGGTTTTCAGTGATAATTTATTAGCAAATGCTATTGCAAGGGGGTTTCCATAAAAATGTATTCATTTACATATGAAACGTATTCATTTTATATGAAACTAAGTGAAAGGATCAAAGGAGCCCCAAGCAGGGGCGTGGCTGAGAGGTTCTGCTCTCGAAGCTGGTAGACGGGAGGTGCTGGGTTCGAACCCAATCGCGCCCGTCGGCCTAACCGTTTCGGAGTTTTCGTGGTTTTCTTCGAAACCTTGGATTTTCCATGCGTAAATACGGGTTAGGTTCCCTTAAAAAGACCCCCACGAAGGGCATTCCCCCTAGGGCCTATATCCCTCGTGTAGATAATCGGCCGTCAACAATCAACCCAACCCAACCCAAGCAGGGGCAACATTGCAATAGGTAGTATGTCTTACGAAGTCTATCTAAAAAGCACAAATGGGAGTGTGTATAGACTGCAAACAGCTGTTTCGAAGCCTCTAAGACTTCGCCATCAGTGATTAAAAATTAAAATGATAATAAAATTAAATGAAAAATGTAGATTAAAAAATGGTGGCAAAGAGCCAGCTAGGTGACCTCACACTTGAGTTGTGATTACTCTGGAATTCTTATTCTTAGCTTATTTATTAGCTGAAAGTGCTAGAAATTACGATTATTTGTGTTTTAGCTAGCTAGGTGATACAAAACCGGGCTAGCAAAGTTACAGAATATATGTGAAATCCATTTTTTTGTGAGAATTCTGATAGATTAAACAACACCCAAACCTCTAACAACACCCAAAATTATTTTTACATGAAACATATTAACAATATATTCAAAAATTGTGTTGAAATCTAATAAAAGTGATATACTGCTGTATTAGTTGTATGCCGGGAGTTTATAGCCCAGAATATAAGAAAGATTTCGCTAATTACAGCAGTTCTTTTTATTCTGATAATTTCGGTGGTTTAAGTGCGTAGTCTGATCACATTTCTGATACATTTTAGTTTTATTTATATTATTTTATTTATTTATTGTTGAAATATTAATTTCATTATTGAATATTAGTTGGAAAAGAACACTCAATTATTTATATTGTTTCAAGTTTATACGAGCCAATCTTTCGTAATAGGGTTGCAGTATTGAATATAGTATTGATCCTCCAGATCTTCTATTTTCTTATTTGATTCAAACATTGAAATTAATTCGAATTTACACGGTCAAAAACCTTTCCATTACTTATTAAACATGTCATAATTATCTATTTCATTAGTAATGCTATTAATCACTATGATATGCGATATGAAATCCTTAAATAATTCCTCATTTTTAGTAACTCATTTCAAACCAGTATTTTAAAACTTGAAAGACATCTGGATAATATCCGCCATTCTGATTTTGATACATATTTTCTAGAGTCTTGGATTCATGTCACAAGAAAAGCTTACAATCCTTTTCCATGGAAACAGTAAAGAAAAAAGTTTCACTTTTAATTTGAGAAAGCCTCTTCTTTGAAGGAAAGAATCCTCCCAGGCTATCTTTTCAACTTGAAGTGTGGAGGAATTCTTTACAATACGTAGTAATATATATATATATATAGAATTCAATAAGTTTTAACAGGTGTGTTATATAATTCTCAATGGACATTTATTTAATATATAGTACATAGTTTATGTTTGGAATCGTATTGAAACAGTTAACAGAAAGATATTTCTGTTCATTATTTAAGGAATATTAATCGCTTCTCTGTCAAATTATGTTTTAGATTTTCGATCTAAAAAGTACATTTTTTTTTATTGATATATTCTGAATTCGAAAATGCAAAATCTTTTTGCTAGTACGTAGTTTTAAGCTTTACCTACTGGTGGTCGTAAGCGTAATATCCCATTCACTTTCAGTCTTCCCTGCAATGCTCCCAAGTTTGGTATCGAAAAATAGTCTGACACTATATTTATCAAATCTATAGCTTTGAAGTATTGCAAATACATATCTTCTTAATAAGAATTATCAAAAATACGTAAACAAGTTGTATGTTATAATCCTAAATTTTTCTTCCCAATATTTTCAATTTTCTCTCTTTCTTCTAGATCTTCTTTCCTCTCACTTAATTCCACATCTTGCTTTTACCTCTCTTTGTTCTACATATTAATATTTCAAAAAGTAGTTACAATTGTTACTACTTCAATAATATTAGTTCAATGCTACACCAAGTTTGATTATTGTCTTGATTTTTTTCTTTATTCAAATTATCTGTATAAAAACAAGTAAATCTCAATTAAGATATTTTATAAAATCAATATTTTAATTGTCATGTTGTACGACAGCTGTTTGCGAATACCCGGCTTAGCAGGATGTGAAGTTCCAATCGCTGCACGAGCCGCCGATATACAACAGAACTGCGACAAATCTAAACAAAGAAACAAAAATCGCTGTTGCAGCTACCCCTGTCTGTGGAGTATTTTCAAATTCTAGTGAGATCGGCTTTCTACAGCCAAAATAATCATATATATGAAATTTAGATCAATTCTGTCCATAACTTCATACACTTTTCGATGGGACAATAAAAAAATTTCATACAAAATCGCTGCTACAACGCACCCTTCCTACGGAATTATTGCCAACTTCAAGGAGGACCTGTTTGACATAGCAAAAAACATGTATATACAATTTGGTTCAATTCTATTCATAACTTTATATCCCTTGTGATGGTATAATAAATAAAATGGCACAAAAATCGCTATTAAACCGCCTCCTTTCGTCGGAATATCTCCAAAATCCTGCTTGTCATACGCAAAATCAAATATATGATTTTTTTTTATTATTATTCCGTGCAAGTCTTATACAATTTTTGATGGTACAATGGCGACACGCGGACATACAGATAGACAGGTATTTGCATAAACATGTTTTTCCGAGTGCCTGACCCCCTAAAACGTGTAAATCCGTTGAAAAGTGGAAGTCGAGAAAATTTCGATTATAATACCTTTTTTATTATAGATATAAGGAAATAAAACGATTTTGGAATGTGGTTTTACAACTTTAGCATGAAAACTGTATTATAATCTTACCAGCTAAAAAGAAAACCCATTACAATAATTTATTACATATTATTTCATTGCTTTCTTAAAAAATAAAGAAATTCATAAAAATACTAATATTAATCTCGAAATATCGCCGGTCATGAAGGGGTTAGTCAGGTTTTAAAAAGGTCTGCCAATTAAATTCTACAATGTGTTTTATTTCTGTTGTAGAAAGCGTATATAAATTTCAAACATATACCCATTTAAAAACACATTTCTTATAAATTTAATTATATAAAAATACTAAAATTAATCTAGGAATAACTCCGAACAAGAACGGGCTTATCGAGTTTAAAATGTATCAGTCAATAAATTCTAAAATGTGTTTTATTTATGTAGTAGAAATACTATGTAAATTTCGAAAATATAATCATTTAAAAACACATTTTTTTTATATTTAATTACACAAAAATACTAATTACATAAATTACTAAAATTAATCGCGGAATAACTCCGATAGAAGGGATAAATCGAGTTTAAAAAGTGTCTGTCAATAAATTCTAAACCGGATTTTATTTATGTTGTATAAATAGTATGTGAAGTTCAAATTTATTCATTTAAAAACACATTTCTTCTAAATTCAATCTATCTATGGTTTTAGCTTATTGAATTTCCAGAATTAACGTACGATTCCTGTATGACTTATTTTATACACATTTGCGTATTATATATATATAATATGATTAGGTAGAATCAATTTTAAAAACGAAATTTCGCAGTAACTAAATTTTCTAATATTCTTTATATTAATATTATTTACATGGTATGTATGCATCATTTGTATAAATGTATGTTTAAATATTATTTTAATAATTCCTATTTTTCGCATGAATAAAACTAAAAATAGGAAATGGAAATTAGAATAAAATGCGATTTGCACATCTAGTGCTTAACACCCCGACATTGATCTACTAATAATTTATGATAAGTTAAATAAATTAACTTAAAGATAATCATTTAAAATTTTATTCCTTTTAACATAACATTAAATTCTACTTAATTAGTGTATCTAACATTCACTAAATAGAGATATAAAAGACGCAGATAATCTTTTAAAATATTTTAACACTTACTGGAAATTACGAATGTTTACGTAATTACTAATTTATATGCATATTTTGTCTATTGTTCAACTCTCATAAAAATCTACCATCCTGATTTTGGTCACGAATAGCAATGCAACTCAATTAGAATGTATCGACTTTTTTCAGTTCTCTTTCTTTATGAAAAATGGAATTTTTCATATCACTTGATCAAAACGGAAAATCTTTAAAAACTTCAACAATCCTTCAGAGTTACAAATATTCAGAAAATTAGAGTATAATAATTACTATTTTAAATTTATGTTACTTATGTTACTGTGAGAAATGCCATAGATACCGGAAAAAATAAAAATAAAGACAAACATGAAGCGTGTTAATTTATGAATAATGCAAGATCATTTTGCGAAACGTGTGAGTAACTACTGCTGTCTGTAACACGAACTATGCAAATTAATCCATAGCTTTGGTTCATGAATAAGCCTCTCAAATTCAGTTATATAATAATTAATGGTAAATGCGAATATTATTGTACACCTGTCTTGGAACTACGCAGTTGTCGCAAATGAAGCTTTTCTGTGTTGATTACATAAAATCGATTAAGGGGGCAGGTGACAACATCAGCGCTGCAGTTGCAAATAGTAAATGTTATAATTTTAGGATATTCTGATCACCAATTCTACAAATTCCATACACAATACTGAATATTTTTAATGAACGTATTGCGTTTAAACCAGTTATGTACATAAATCACGGATGTTTATTAAATTTCGTTACATTTTAAAATATATTTTGATTATAAAATTATATTTCTTAAATGTTATGAAAACTTCATCTTTCTCTTATTACACGTAAAATAAAGTTTTAAAGTTTTTTTTTTTTTACTATGTTTTTAGTGTCAAAAGGATTATTTTAGCTCAGAGAAAGGGGGAACTCAAAATGTAAAGTAGGTCAAGTGAGGTATCATTTATTATCAATTTTTAAATTATTAATCGGTTAACACTATCCGAAAATCGATAGGATATTTTTTTTTAATGTTACGACAGGTTTTCTGAATACTAAATCGAAAATTATACTTTAGTGCAGGTAAAATAGGTTGTTACAGCAATAACTTTTAGTCATTCACAAAATTTTTTGATCACCTTCGTTTTGGTACTAAAAATAAAGATACGATGAACCTACCGAAAACTAAGTCCTTTTACTAGACTTAGATGTAATAAAATTGAGCTCTGTGTTAAGGTATGGTTTTCGACTTTGAATTCATCATAAAGCCTGCTGTAGCATTATAGCAAAGGATCTTATCGACTTTCGGATGGTGTCAGTCGATTCAGAAGAAACAATATCTCACTTGACATATTTAAAAACAGTTGAGTTTTGCCCGACTGAGTTAAAAAGCCGCCCTTTTGAACCACAAAAGACGGTAAAACGACTATAATTTTTGGGGACTTGTTGAATTTTCCTTTATGTAGTCAAAATGAAGTTTTCCCCAAATTTTCATAAATCGGCATACGTTGTTGCTGTAAGAACCTATTTTACCTGTACTATAATATAATTATTGACTTTTTATTGATAACACTCATCCTAACTTTGTAACAAGTAATCGTATTGACTTGCGGACGGTGTCATTCGATCCATAAGTTAAAAATAATCATAACAAACAATGTTTTATTTGTCAAGCGTAAAATATTTAGAGTCCCCCCCCCAGAGTTAAGCTGTTCCAGTTTTGTCCCTTCCCTCCCCCAAAAACCCATTTTAAATAACTTTAGTTTTTGGAGAATAATCGGAACTTGCGAAAACGAACTTCTTCACACATTTTGTTGAATGACCTTTGTTGTCTCTAAAAAAAACATATTTTACCTGCACTAATAATATCAAGTGAACCAGCTGTCTGACGGAGCGAGGAATTTTTGGAAACTAGTTGTCAGTCATTAATTTCTTATTCGATTTTGGTCATAATTAATGTAATAGCAATATTTCTCTGAATTTAATGAAAACAATTTTTTGAAAGGCATGGAAAATGAAATTACGGAGTAAAAAATAAATAATGCAATATTTATGTAGAAAATTTACATTTTTTATCTTATTTACTTTTAGTAGGCATGGAAGTACCATTGTGCTCAACATTATAGATTCGTTGTTCGATGGTCTCAAGATTATCAATTTCTTGCACAGAACTGACAAAATTTTAATATTGTGTCATCCGGAGAGTTATGCGACATTTCAATTCAAAAATCGATTTCTTTTACATTTTGCTACTAATTACAAAGCGTGACCTTGAATGATCGAGAGATGTACAGTGGTGGGAAAAAAAAGGTAATCACCCCTACTGACTCCTCAACAAATTATCGTAGACGAAAGTTACTGGTACCGGACGATTGAAAATAAAGTCTACTTTTAAATGATGTATATAAAATTTTCTTACGGGGTCATCTACATATTAAAATGTATCCAAACTTCTTTTTTTTTCAATAGCAATACCCAATTTTAACTCAATATTTCTAACCGTGAATTCAAACTATGCCTAGAAACCAAATTTCAAGTCATTTGAATGATAAGTGTTTGAATTATAAACATTCAAAATTTAGCGCGTGTAATGTTAAATTGCATTTTCATATTTTTATTTATATCTCCTGGAATTATGCTCCTAATGTGCTAATTTTTTTGTAGCAATAATACTAATATACCAAAACATAAATACGCTGAATTTGCAATTTTTATAATTTTATGAAATGAATTATGAATTATGAAATTAATATTTGAAAAAATAATGAATTGCAACCTACAATTTTTTTGATGGATTTAGATTTATTAGATCCTGCTTTATGGAAATCCAAAATTTCACTTTTTTCTTCCAAGTAGTTTTCAAATTATGCCTGAAAAACTGCAAAATGATGGTTTAAGGGACCGTCTTTGATAGAAGTGAGCAGATATTTTGAAATTTATTCTGCTATCCTGTAATCTAACAGGCTTCATTGATTCCTTGAGTGACGTTTCAGGTTCCTTGATCAAGAAGGGTGCTCTCTCGGTTAACAATCAAGTACGGAACTTCAATTTGGATACAGCCCTTAAAATACGCTCGTTTTAAAATAAATAATTTCTCGGAAACTTATGGTATGAATTGAATAAAAATTTGTTTTGGGGCTAATTGAAGGGTGTAGAGTTCATTTATGTTGTCAGAATTGTGTACTTCTATCGAAAAAACAAAGTTATGGTTCGTTTTAATATCTAGATTGTCCCCTAAGCAAATTTTATATACATCATTTAAAAGTAGGCTTTATTTCCAATCGTTCGGTACCAGTAACTTTCTACTACGATAATTTGTTGAGGAGTTAGTAGGGGGTGTTCACTTTTTTTTTCCACGACTGTACATTTAGTCTTTTCTGCTTACGCTGCATGATTCTGGCTTGTATTCTCACATAATTTTCGCTTCAGTGCAGTGTTAAGAATGGGGAAACAAAAAGTTCATTTTCGTCATATTATGCTCTTTTATTTCAAAAAAGGTAAAGTTACTAGTCAGACTGCTTGTAAAATTTGTGATGTATATGGACAAAGTACTTTTTCAGATGACACAGTAAAGAGGCAAAAGCTACCGCTGTAAATCTACGTTACACAGTTCAGGCGCTATCACATGGAATAAATATTCCAAAAAAGCACAGTGCATGATCATTTGAAGAAGATTGGGCATGTAAGCCGCTATGATGTGTGAGTTCCCCATATTTTAGTACCGTAGCATATGCTTGCTCGAGTTCCGGCATGTGATTATTTGCTGAAATGAAATGAAGAAGATATGTTTTTAAAAAGTCTCATAAATGGATAAGAAAATTCGTTACTACATAATAAGGTTACAAGAGAAAGATCATGGGTGAGTCAAATGTACATCCCCAAGTAACATCGAGCAGAGGGTTGCATACCAAAAAAAGGTAACGCTTTGTGTATGGCAGGATAACAAAGGCGTTATTTATTATGAATTGTTTCCACCCAATGAGACAAGATATTCGGAAACACACTGGCTGAAATGGCAGTCTTGAAAAAAAATCGAAGAAAAGCGTCCAAAACTGACCAATCCCTGAGGTGTTATGTTCCAACAAGGAATGTTATGTTCCAACAAGCTCGCCCCAGATTACGATTAATGTCATGCATCACCTGATTGGGTATGGTGGGGAAGTTTAATGTCGCTCATCCTTTCCACCAAACTTGGTTCCCTCAGATTTTTATCTTTTCAGGTCGATTCAAAATTCTATGAACGAACAGGAGTTCATTGCTTTCAATCTGTCAAACAGCACCTTGACCCTTTCTTTACGACTAAATCTAATGACTTTTTAAAAAGGGAATCTTCCAGCTGCCTGAACGATGACAAAAAGTCATTAAAAATAATACAATTAAATTTAAAAAATCAAAAAATCCGACTGCGCAAAAAGAGAACTAATTAATTATTTCTCATCAATGTGAATTATATTACTTACCTATTTTTTTTTATTTATTTGTGTTGATTACTTTTAAGTTGAGTTTAATTGTTAGTTCCTATCTATAAACACTGTTTTGATGAGGTCTATAGATGTCTATAATGGTTAGAGTTGCAGTAAAGTTAGAGATCCTACCTACACAACTTCCAGGTTGTATAATATATTAACGGAGCTTCTGACTGTAAAATAGTCAATGAAACATCGTCTTCATTTTGAAAGACCTATCCAATGATATGCCACTCAATAGGTGTGTAAAAAATTTTTTTCGTCTCTACCGCTATATTGTATTTTACGGCCGCCATTTTGAATTTATAAAAATAAAACCTAGCCTATAACCATCGGTCTGTTAAAACTAATTGATAGAGACTTCATCCATTAAAATCCATCCAGCCGTTGGGATGTTTAGAGGGTATAAAGAAATCCACATACACAGATACGCGTGAAACACATAACCCTTTTTTTCAGTCGGGTAAAAAGTCATAGAACAAAATGGCGTTTATGTGATTGAACGAAATTTTCGTATGTTTTTGTATTTCTTTATTGAAATTTATCATAAAAAAGCACCAGAACTTTCCGGGGGACCCAATATATATATATTTTTAATTTGTACACACCCATTGTTATTGGATATTCTAAATAGGATAAAAAAAATATTTGTCAATGACCATGTAGACAGTTTACATTAAATAAATATTTGAAAAGCTTTATTTCAACTTTTAACACTCCTTTAAAGAAAATCTTTTTAAAAAAGCTGTCGGTACTGAAAACAAACACCGAAAGTATTCACTAGTGAAGTTTCTTCTAATTATTTCCTTTTTCTGTTAAATAGTTACTTTAAAAAAATTAATGTAAAACACATTTAATTTGTATATTATCATTGTTTGACGGTACGTTAAATATCGATATAAATTATGTAGCTTATCTTGTTACAGTTACATTTAATAAAAAAATAATATATGGATCTTGATGGACCAAAAATGAACCTCCCCAATCACTGAACAAATAAAAATTAAATTTAAAATATCAAAAAACTCGACTGCGTAAAAAGTGAACAAATTAATTATTTCTCATTAATGTGAAACTATTTTTTATATTACCTACCTATTTTTTTTATTTACTTGTATTGATGTCTTTTAAGTAGAGTTTAATTGTTAGCTCCTATCTATAACCACTGTTTTGACGAGCCTATAGATGTCTATGAAGTTGCAGTAAAGCTAGAGATCCTACCTACACAGCTTCCAGATTGAGTAATATTTAAACGGAGCTTCTGACTGTAAAATAGTCAACGAAACATCGTCTTCATTTTGAAAGACGTATCCAATGATAGGCCACTCAATATGGTGCGTAAAAAAACTGTTTCGTCTCTACCGCCATTTCGTATTTTACGCCCGCCATTCTGATTTTATAAAAACAAAACATAGCCTATTACCATCGGTCGGTTAAGACGAATTGATAGAGGCCTTATTCATTAAAATCCATCCAGCCGTTTGGATGTTTCGAGAGTATAAACAAATCCACATACCCAGATACGCTTGAAACACATAACCCTTCTTGGCAACCGGGTAATAAAAATAATAAATGCGGTTAGTCCAAAATTCCCTTCTCAACGGTGGCTTTGTAAAACACCGATTAAAACAGATAGGTAGGTTCGAATAGTAACGACTGAACGCCACACAAGGCATCCACAATATTATTTAGAAATTTAACTCCACAATGTATTAAGGCATTTGGCTAGAAAATAAATTAAGATATATTTTAACAAACAAGATAAGCAATAGGTACATTTTACTCTTAATAATCGTTTATTTGTTTTATGCAAGAATAATAATTATAAGCAGACGTAGTTATTTTTTTTTAATTATTGATTGATTATTTTCTTTTGTTTACATTTTGTTTACATTTCTTAACATTACTGTTATTAAATATTTAAATTTTATGTAATAATTTAAAGGGGTTTTGGGATACAAAAATCTTAAATTTTTTTTTAAAAAAATCTTGCATTTTTTTTTTATTTGTGTATAAAGTCCCATGGTGGACATAAAATTAAAAAATCCTGCTGTGTTATTTAATGTTAAATATACAACGCGTGTACTGCGACAAAAAAATCAAAATAAATAATTAATATTTTTTAAGAATTTTTTTCTAAAACATTACACTGCGGCGCGTCACCCGTACATTCAGGCTGAGACGTCGCACTTGTGCGTTAGTTATGCCGCGCTTGTAATAAGAACAGATTGAAATTATAAATAAAAATATTAAAAAAAATATTCATATGTGGACTATAATTAACGATGTAATAACAAAATGAAACTAAATGAGTACGATGAAACATATTAGTAGATTCAAATTAATAATTTTTTGCCTACTTACACTAATTATCGACATATTTTTTACATTTTGTTGTTTCAGCAACAACGTAACATCAGTGTATTAGAGAGGGAAAAGAAAAAAAGTAAAATTGTGTTTGCATAATTTATTTGTTAACTCTTTCAGGACTGGTGGCTATTACACAAAAATTTTATTCGGTTGGCACAACTTTTTTAAAAGAAGTTACCTTTACTTAAATAATCATAAAAATGCTCTAATTAAAGAAAGCAAATATTACTTTTCTTTTTTACTGGTGCCAGAAACAGATTTTGTATGCTCTTTATGAAGGTGCTTATATGCACCTATAGTCCCGAATGAGTTAAGAGACCTGTTTTTTCGACTACAATCTACAGAAAAAGTGTCGAAAAAGTACAGTCTTTATGTAACTACATTTGACACATGATGCAACGAAGCCAATTACACTTCCTCTTTTTTGGAGTAGTTTTCTAAACATTCCTTGCAGAGAACATCTGCGTTACACGTAATCCAATTTTCCATTATTAGCATCTTGACTTGCATCAGTCTTGTCCTTCTTACTTTTTATTTTTCCCTTTTCTCCTTTGGTTTTAGTAAACTTGATAACATGCCTAACATGGTTAGTCTGTGCAAAAAGAAAAGGAAAAGTTAATAACACTTAATCATCCCGTACAAAAGAAACTGCGCCATGTATACCGGAATTGTAGTGCGGCATGTATTCCATTTTGCATGGTGCAGACGTCTGCCATCACAGTTACCTGCCATCGCTAAGGGGATTGGCGTAACCATGCACACAGTACTCTATACAAATGCTACACTTAGTTTTGAATTCGAAATCATGCATACATTTAGTAATTAGTGCATGAAAATTATTTAAACATAACGTGTTTAAAAGTTTGGACAGTGAAATAATGCCCTTACGTCAAAATAATGTTTGTACTTCCACAAGTAAACATCGAAATGGGATTCACGCTATACACTAGTTAAAATAATCTCATTGCGCACCTATACTGTACGTTTGACGACCATCTATCGATAATTACAAGAAATACAAGCGGTGCGGCATCTATCCCGGATGCGGCGAATCTCCGGGTGTTACCCTACCCTAAATATACACAGCATGATAAGTACAAAACATGGTAAAAAAAATAAAGAAAATATAATTGAAATAAAAAATTAATGATATATTAAAATATCGATTTAAAACCTTGATTTATTATTATTATTACTGTTCATGCGTAGGATTTTATGATAGAGTTCAAAAAATTTTTTAATAGTTTAATTGATTGTCCGAATCCATGTTTATTTCATGCTGATGTAGATCCTCTCATCAGATCTCAATGTTTAATTTTATATTTTTAAATGCTTGATGGCGTGCATGTTGGAAAAGTCCGTGCTCTCTTGCTAAGTTAATTTTAAATTAAGGGATATGTTTCTCAAAGAATCTAAAAATAAAGCAGTAAAAAAAAAATACAAAAATAAATTAAATGGAATAATTGTTTCCCTGGTAAGTTATCTACCTCCATTTTTTTTTTTTTTTTTTATCGCAGAGAAATCGAGAATATTTAAGCAGATATGCCACTGCATATATAAATATTTCAAGCATAAATAGTTTTCATTCTTAAAAATTTTCCTATATGTGATCTGAGATAATAAGGAAAAAATTAATATATATATATATATATATATATATATTACATATCCGTCATTTAAAAAAACGTTAGAGAACAATAATAGGAACGTAATATTCGTTATAATGTATATATGTTGGGACACAACTTAATACGACATTATTCGGAGATTCTTCGAATAAAATATAAATAATCACATCATACAGGCTTTACATTTGAATGGTTTGAAATAAATTGCGAACATTAGAGACGTAAAGGATGTCTAAAATAATTTAACTACAAACTTTGTATAGAAGCAGAGTAATCTACAGAAACAATTATTGCATATAAACTGGGTCAAAATTAATTTATTTAGTCAGAAATACAGTCGTCTTATTCCAATCTACACCGGGATTTACACCGGGATATACCGCCCCCTTCCGGCGGAATTTTTCCAAATTCAGGGAGGACCTTCGTGAATGACCAGAAACAAGCACAAAATATTTGGCTCAATTCTATGTATAACTTCATATATTTTTCGATGGTACAATATTCAAAATCGCACAAAAATCGCTATAACAGCGCCCCCTAGCGGCGTTTTTTTTCAAAATTAAGGGAGGACCTGCTTGCCATAGTCAAAAACTTAAAATAAAAAATTGATTCAATTCCATGCATAACTTCATAGACTTTTGGATGGTACAATATTCAAAATCGCACAAAAATCGCTGTTACAGCGCCCGCTACCGGTGATTTTTTTCTAAATTCAGGGAGGATCTGCTTGCCATAGCCAAAAACTTAAAATAAAAATTTGGTTCAATTCTTTACATAACTTCATACACTTTAGGATGGTACAATATTCAAAATCGCACACAAATCGCTGTTACAGCTCCCCCTACCGGCGATTTTTTTTCAAAATTCAGGGATGACCTACTTGCCATACCCAAAAACTTAAAATAAAAATTTGATTCAATTCTATGCATAAATTTATACACTTTTGAATGGTACAATCTTCAAAATCGCACAAAAATCGCTATTACAGCGCCCCCTATGGTGAATTTTTTCCAAATTCAGGGAGGATCTGCTTGCCATAGTCAAAAGCTTAAAATAAAAATATGGTTCAATTCTATGCATAACTTCATACACTTTTTGATGGTAGAATGGCGACAGACAGACGGACAGACGGACACACGGACAGACAGACATGTTCTATAAACATGTTTTTTGGGATCTCTTACCCCAAAAACGTGTAAATCCGTCGAAAACCGGAAGTCGAAAAAAATTTCGATTACAATACTTTCTTCTATTTAAGATAGAAAAAAGTAAAAATAGGCTCAAGGGGTGCAAAAAAGAGAGTTTTGGGGAGAAAAAAATATATAACTTCGTCAATTCTCAAGGTATCAAATCCAATTAATTTTATTATAAATCTCCTTAATATTATCTACAACTTTTATATTCACAAGCTTTTGATTAGACCAATTCGTACCGAAAAAAAAGAAAAAAAATGGGGGGGGGGGTGAAGAAAAACAAAAGATAACTCAGCCAATTCACAAGAAATAAAATCCCCATGAATTTATCATATATCTTCTTAATATTGTCCACTACATTTATGTAGACAAGTTCTTGATAGCACTAATTCTTACAGCAAAAACCAATTACAAATGCATAGCGGTTAAAGAAAAAAAATCATCTTATTACCCGTCTGCCAAGAAGGGTTATGTGTTTCACGCGTATCTGGATATGTGGATTTATTTATACCTTCGAAACATCCCAAAGGCTGGATGGATTTTAATGAATGAGGTCTCTATAGATTCGTCTTAACCGTCCGATGGTTATAAGCTATGTTTTGTTTTTATAAAATCAAAATCGCGGCCATAAAATACAAAATGGCGGTAGAGACGAAAAAAATTACGCACCATACTGAGTGGTATATCATTGGATTGGTCTTTCAAAATGAAGACGATGTTTCATTGACTATTTTACAGTCACACGCTCCGTTTAAATATTACTCAACTTGGAAGTTTTGTAGGTAGGATCTCTAGCTTTACTGCAATTCTAACCTTCATAGAGATCTATAGGCCTCATCAAAACAGTGTTTATAGAAACAATTAAACACAACTTGAAAGTCATAAATACAAGTAAATAAATAAAAAAACTAGGTAAGTAATATAAAAAAAGTTTCACATTGATGGGAAATAATTAATTAGTTCGCTTTTTACGCAGTCGGGTTTTCTGATTTTTTTAATTTAATTAAGGGTGTATTCAAATCCAAACAGCTTATTTTCTTACTCATTTTTAAATCCATTTTCGCTATCAAACGCATCCACTTGGTAGATTCTCTTACTCAGAAACTATATAATGTACCGTAATGATCGATTTTTGTATATAGGCAGAATATATTTCGAAAAATGATGTCAAAGTGAGCATTTTGAACAGAATTTCAGGAAGTGATTTTGTTAGAAACGAAAAATGTTGTCCTACTGAGAAAATGTTTATAATTAATTGTTACAAACGAAAAATGTTGTCCTACTGAGAAAATGTTTATAATTATTTGTTAGAAACGAAAAATGTTTTCCTACTGAGAAAATGTTTATAATTAATTGTTTTAATTAATTAATAATTAACAAATTTTAATTAACTGAACGAAAAATAAAAACACAGGTGGCTTATAAATCTCTCCAAAACTCATTTCAGCAAGTTTCATATTTTTTCTATTAAAAATGAATCTGAAAATGTGCCAGAAAATTTCGAGTTATAGAGCATCTAAAAGTATATATATATATATATTAATAACGCCTTAACATGATTCTGATAAAACCAGTTATTATGTAAAAATGAAATAAAAACGTGTCAAAAGCGGCCAGATAAAATTGTTAAAGTCGGTAAATCATGATTTAGTTTTTGTTGGTGAAATTGGTATACCTAACTTCAAAATCTACCTCCGCCTGTAGGCCGGGCCGGCAGGGATTTTTTTTTTTTTTATTACATATTCTTGTGTTTTTTTATTTCACATTTTGGGGAACATCCCATTTCATATTTGCATAACAATAGTAAGGGGATAAATAAGTTTTGGACAATGTTGGGGGTTCAAATAAAAGGAAAACTACTATACCGTTCCGTGTCCTGATGCTGATTTTAGGTAGCTTTCTTTACAAAAAAGCTACCTATTGCAGCCGTTCGGAGGAAAGCGATTTCAAAAAATTTTGGTATATTTTCATCGATCATGACCCCCAGACCCCGAAACCACCCTCCGTTCAAAATTGATATATATATATATATATCTGACCTATGTCACACTGTAACTCCCGTAATTATGAACCGATTTCGATGTAATTCGGTGTGTACATAGTACATACCAATGTCTCGACCGAGGTCGTTGGCCAGCTTCATCCGCCGTTTTGTTTCAAAATGGCGGCCATTTAAAATTTTTAAAAAAATTTAAAACTTGAAATGTGGTACCAAAAAATTAAAAATGGGAAAATATTTTTTTCTTATGTATTTGACCTTTATACAAAGATTCCGGAGCAGTTTTTGTTTCGTCTATATCTTAAAAAACGGCTGAGTTATAGCATTTTGAATTTCTAGCGTGGCTGACATTTTGAAACGTCCTGAATTTTGTCACGCGATAAAAGGCGTATTTATGAATCGATTTGGATGTAATTCGGTGTGTACATAGTACATACGAATTTCTCGACCGAGTTTGTTGTCCAGCTTCATCCGCCATTTTGTTTAAAAATGGCGGCCATTTAAAATTTTTTTAAAAATTTAAAAATTGAAATGTGGTACCAAAAAATTGAAAATGGAAAAATATTTTTTCTTATGTATTTGACCTTTATACAAAGATTTCGGAGCAGTTTTTGTTTCGTCTATATCTTAAAAAATGGCTGAGTTATAGCATTTTGAATTCCTAGCGTGGCTGACATTTTGAAACGTCCTGAATTTTGTCACGCGATAAAAGGCGTATTTATGAACCGATTTGG
Organism: Maratus speciosus; assembly: GCA_963932465.1. NCBI lineage: Eukaryota > Metazoa > Arthropoda > Arachnida > Araneae > Salticidae > Maratus > Maratus speciosus. Next base: position 315,132,009 of record OZ010792.1, read on the forward strand.
ATGTAACTTCGTTTATACATAGTACATACCAATGTCTCGACCGGGTTAGTTGGCCAGCTTCACCCGCCATCTTGTTTAAAAATGGCGGCCATTTAAATTTTTAAGAAAAATTTTAATTTGAATTGTGGTACCAAAAATTGAAAATTGAAAAAAATATTTTCTTCTTATGTGTTTGACCTTGATAAAAAGATTCGGGAGCAGTTTTTGTTTCGTCTATATCTTAAGAAATGGCTGAGTTATAGCATTTTGAATTTCTAGCGTGGCTGACATTTTGAAACGTCCTGATTTTTCTCACGTAATAACAGGCGTATTTATGAACCGACTTGGATGTACCTTGGTGTGTACATAGTACATACAAATATCTCGACCGAGTTCGTTGGCCAGCTTCATCCGCCATCTTGTTTCAAAATAGCGGCCATTTAAAAAAATTTAAATGAGATACCAAAAAATTGGAAAATGAAAAAGATTTTTTTTGTATGTGTTTGACCTTAATACAAAGATTCCGGAACAATTTTTCTTTCGTCTATATCTAAAAAAAAATGGCTGAGTAATAGCATTTTGAATTTCTCTTGTGGCTGACATTTTAAAACGACCTGATTTTTGTCACGCGATAACAGGCGTATTTATGAACCTATTTGGATGTAACGTGGTCTGTACATAGTACATACCAATGTCTCGACCGAGTTCGTTGGCCAGCTTCATTCGCCATCTTGTTTCAAAAGGGTTGCCATTTAAAAAAATTAAATTTTAAATTCAAAATGAGGTAGGAAAATGAAAAAGAAATGAAAAAGAATGAAAAAGAAATGAAAAAGATGGAAAATGAAAAAGATTTTTTTTATGTGTTTGGCCTTGATACAAAGATTCCGGAGCAGTTTTTGTTTCTGAAAATTTGTTCTTTTGTTGATATCTTAAAAAATGGTTGATTTATAGCACTTTGAATTTCTAGCATGGCTAACATTTTGAAACGATCTTGTATTTGTCACGCGATAACACACGTATTCGCCTATTTCGATGTAAGAAGGCATGTGGATAGTATACATCAACACCTCGACCAAGTTCGCTGGCCAGATTCATCAGCCATCTTGTTTCAAAATGGCGGCCATTAAATTAAAATATATATATATATATTTAAAGTGAGGTGCAAAAAAATTAGAAATTGAAAAAGGTTTCTTTCTTAAGTATTTGATCTTGATATAAGGATTCAGGAGCATTTTTTGTTTGTCTTTACCTTAAAAAATGGCTCAGATATAGCAGTTTCAATTTCTATTGTGGGTGACATTTTGAAAAATCTGATTTTTTGCATGCGACAGCACTCCTATATATTAACCGATTCCGATGTGAGTGAGCATGTGCATAGCAATTACTAAGGTCTCGACCAAGTTCACTGCTTAGCCTCATCCACCATGTTGTCTTAAAATGACAGGCACTTTAAGAAATTGCCGAATTTGGCAGCCAAATATAAGTTACTTTAAAGAAAAGCAGCTTGGATAAAGCTGACTAATTTCGCGAAATTCTCATTCATTATATTGATAAAAATTAGTATTGAATCTCCTATATTCGGTTTCCACTAAATTGAGCTTCGTGTGTTTGCATGATATAAGTTGGCTTTTTTTAAATAAGGATTATGAAAGCTACCTCTTCCTCCCGGCACTGGCCGGAAGGACTTTTTAAGTTTGGAGCTGTCTGTATAAAATTGTTTCAATAAAAGTAATTCGATGTAATTTTTCTCTTAAACTGGGACAATTGTTTTATATAAATGTGTAGCAAAAAATAAAGCTACACACATTATTACGGTTGATATTATTTTTTGAACTCTATCCCTGGGATTTAGATTCCTTAGTATCTCTCTTGCTAAACGTATACAGAAAATCACTTCAGATGCACCCACAGAATTTTTTTCAAGTTTTTTCTTATGCAGAAGTATGCTAGAGAAAGAATGTCTAAAATTCTTTGACAGGAAATTTACTGCAGAATTTAAATAAGCATTTAAGTATCCATCCATTCAACCATCGTGGTTTCATTGGTAGTCTTACCGTCCCCAAGGTTTATTCCTGCACCTTTCGAGGTAAATTATTATTATTTTTTAATTTAATCCAATTGTTTCTAAAAATAAATGAACATTATAGCCATCGCTTAGTCTTAACATGATTTGACTAAACAAAGTGGTCATATTCCTTACCGCCCCATCCTTACCATCCCTTTTTTCCCATTAACACCCATTTTTTCCTATACCATCCCATTTTATTCCTTCCGTCCCTTCTTTAACACCCCTTTTAGACAATGTTATACCAAAATTTTGTACTAAAAATACTGCATTGTTATTATTTCTTATTTGAATGTCCTGTGCGTACTATGCAAATTCAATATAAGTAAAAATTAAAAAAAAAAATAGAAAGTTGTAGTGTTAAAATGGTAAGGAAAATTAAACTCTCTAGTTTAAATTAAACCTCAGTTAAATAAAATATTTTTCGCTGCTGATCATTTTTTTAAATTTTGAATGATTAAGGCATCCGCCTGTCAGATTAAAATGTTACTAGGGGGCTCGGCCCCCTGTTCGCTAACGCTCGCCAACCCCCATGAATTGCTACACAATTCATATTGGGATCGTTAATCGATCCCAGCTCGCTCCGCTCGCTTTCCACCATTTATGTCGGAACTAATTTAAACAGAATTAATTTAAAACCTTAGTGAAAACACAATAAAAGATAGTTTTAGTTGGGCCGCTATGCGATCCGAGCAAGCAACATATAAAATTAAAAATATTTTAATTCATAAAAAGTAATTGGAAATTTTGTTGAAAATATAAATAAAAATGCATTTAATCCAAAATTTGGCGCTCTGACTTGTTGATCATCATTGAGAAAGCTATGCGAACAAGAAATTGACGCCGTTTAAATTTAGATAGCGTGTTAGTGTCAGATGGGGTCCTTCTCCTTTCATTTTGCCTATAGTATTGAAAATCACGGCTTAAATTAATTTTAAAATATAATAAGACGCTATAAAATATGGTAACGGACTGTAAACAAAACGTTTTCGCCTGTGTCTAAATACAACCTTAGATCAGAAACCTTATTCGCTGAATTCCTCACGTCACCGTAAAACGGACCAATAGCAATTGCAATTCATGTATTGCTCAAACTGTTTGCGTTAAAAGAGAGATTCTGTCTGGATTTTGATTTGCTGAGTGGGTTGGGACATGTGACCTTAACTTAAGCACTGAGAATCGTCGCTTTGGCTGTTGCCAAATAGCAAGTTACAAATACAGCCCTTTTTTAGCGCTACTAAAGAGAAATATCTATATAGATTTTAGCAATTTTTATTTCGCCAGAGTTTTATTCCCGAAAGTCAAAAGATTGTGAGAATGCCCCATATACTAAGGGACTCAGCTCTTTTCGGGCTACGCCGGCCACTCCTATTTCAGGCTTCGCAGACTCTGAAAATATACTAATGTGCCCTGTTTAAAAAAAAACTTTACCAGGTTACAGAAGATTGAATGATATTACCGGGTGCCCGAAAAGTGAATGATGATTTTAAAATTCAATAACTGGCAAACGGTGACAGATATTTAAAAATTTCTTGCAGGAGGGTTAAGCATAGTGGCAGGAAATTTGTTTTTACTGCGATTCATTATTTTAGTTCGAATTTCAAACAATCGACGGCACTGAGAGCAATAGGTGCTCAGTCCACACCGATTTTTGATATTTCTGGATCCATTCAATACCTTTTAATCTCTTTTTTTTTTTTGCATAAGAAGAGAGAGGCAGAAAAATAGTCTGGATTTTGCGGTTATTGCTTACAGAGCCATCTATCACCTTTTAAGTAAACGATGAGCTTTTTAAAGTTCATATAATGTAGTTTATGATTGAATCGATGTGGAATATTGCATTTCGTCCTATGATTTTTTTCGCCGAAAGAATTTAAAAAAAAATTCTTACCTATGAAGAGAACATTCATATTGTAGAGAACATTCATGTATGCATACACGGAGAGAACGTATTTAACACTAGAATGACGGCGAACGGTCATTTTGACCGCTACCAAATGAATATATTTCGGTTCGAACCAGAAATTTCTTTATAAACTTCGTTTAAAAGATACAAAGAAAAAAATACTAGTTAAATATACAAGTTAATAATTTAAAATGAAAATTCTGGTGTGAAATATTTTTATAAAATTTGAATCAAATTTCCCGTCTTTCTAGTGTTAAGTTATTTCAAGGAATATTTCTCACCTAGACGTTGTTCAATAAAAACCATAATGTCAAAGCAGACAGATGTTAATCTTGGGAAATGTAACAACAATGGATGAAATAATAAGGAGTGAAAGTAAATAAAAACCTCTTTCGAGTTACCCATGATTCCAAAAAGCGTTCTTTATCTTCAGAAATACCAGGAACTAATATGTGTTCGAGAGATAAAGCATCTATTAGAAAAATATTGTCCCTTTAGGTGCAACTAGTTTCTGAAAATGTTTTCGAGTAGTTTTATAGTGTGTTAATTGATTTTCTCATCGCTGAATATAGGTTGTTTGGTCGTCATCACTTAACAAGTAAACATTTTTATGTTCAACGATTACGTTTTGAAGACAAACATAATAAATTAACATAATTAATCTTAACATTGTAATTAATATTATTTAGTTACTCTTGTATGTATAAATTCAATTACGCAGCGGAAAATGTTTAATTTACAATTAAACATTGGTAAACCGATCATCCGAATGCCGATAGTTCGGTTTGTGAAAACTGACTATAATAGGGAAAAATTACTCGGAAACGCTTCTGAAAAATCAGTGACACTAAAAGAAACATTTTTTTAAAAGTGATTTTCAATCAGGGAAATATATCTTTTCTAATATTTCTAATGATAAAGAAAGCGTTTTGAATTTTGCAACGTCGAAGAGGTTTTAGATCGTGGTTGTATTATTCACAGATTTAAAAACGCTTGACTTTTACAGTGTAGTTAATTGTGTCATTCAAAATATTGTGGCAAGATAATTCTCATATCCAATGATTTTGCGTTTTCAGCAATATGAAATCCATAATCGATTTTCTAATAATTGCATTTAATCAACAAAAAAAAAAAAAAAAAAAAAAAAAAAAAAAAAAAAAATTCATAACCTAAAACCAAATTGGGTCTGTAATCTGCTTTAAAATATTTACATTCATCCGGTAAATTTAAACCGAAAAATTCTATTTTAAAAATCAAACGTAACTTTAAAAATTGAATATGGATCCTGTGATTTTAAAAGATTAAACTTTAGTTCGACTAGGTACGTAATATTTAATTTTAGATGCATAATATTCTACAAATTTCGTCTGTTTCTGCATCGCTGGAGTTTGTTCAATATGGCACATACATTGTGTGCTTGCGCTGAAATTGAAATTTTCTTTTCATATTGAAATACGATATTATTTTCTAATAAGTAATAAAGAAAATGAATTTTATTTTTTTATATATGTTATGTAAAATGTAATGAAAAAGATACTATCTTATACTCAAATAAAAGACAAAGAAATTTCATATATGCATAAACTTTTTAAAATAATTACAAAATATGTTTAATTCTATCTTGTTGGAAAAAGATAAACTGTAAGGTATATGAGATGTATTAGATGGATACATAACCTGTTTTTTCTTATAATATGTTACTTTCATTCATGTTATTATTCACAGGATAGCTATTGCTTTCAAACTCTGAAAACGGTATATCAATGTAAATATCTCCAACAAAGAAAAATAACTTTGTTTACTCTATGCATTTGCTGCTGACTGACTATTATGTTCAGCTGTTGAAAAAATTGAGTTATGAAAAATATACAGGCGACGGATCCTTAAATTAAATGAAAATTCGTTGAATTTTAAGTGAATTAAGGATAAAAAAAGAAACGAGCAAAAAATATAAATATCTACTTTTCTTTAGCTTAATCATACATTTTTTGTTAATTTCCTTTAGCTTTATCATATATTTTTTGGCATTACATCCCAACGATAATTTCAGTTTAAAAGATACTTTGAATGACAGTCCATAGGTTAGAAAACAATTATGAATATTAAAAAAACAGCCACGATTATTAGGAAGAGTAATAAGGCTGTATACTACTGTATACTGTACTACTAATAAACGTAATAATATTATTCTAATTTTAAAAACTCAGTCATGCATTAAACTTATTTTTTAAGAAACAAAGAGACTACTTAATGCTTTATAATTTATGAATACAACCAAATACAACCAAAAATGTAATTATTTTAGTTTAATATACGAATATTTTGATTAGACGATAGTAGCAGTGTTTGAGGTAATATTATCAAAGCAAGCCGTTTCAATAGTGTATTATGAAACGTACATTAATTATAAAACACATAGAGCAAAACTTTCATTTAAAAAACTTTATAAACTTAATATTTAAAAAAAAAATTAAAAGCATTAAATTAGAATCAAAACATTGCTTTCTAAAATTTATTACAATTTTAAAATAAGATCCTAAAAATATTTGAAATACCGTATAAAGTTACGATTGTTGAAAATATTATTTTGATGTAGATTTTCTTTAATATGTATGTTACGAAAATAAAAGACGAAAACTACAATATTGGCAGAAATTATATATGCGCCCGGAGTTCCTTACTTTAAGAAGACGTTCTTAATTGCTTTTTTAATAAGTACAAATATTCCCCAACGATCCTCAAATAAAATCAGTAGATATACGTGGTAAGGACAGCATTATAATAATGATGAATTATGTAATTAATTTAGTTTCATGCATTAACATTCATCAGTCTGGAATTATCACATTCACTCACACACATGCATCCATCACGATTACAACTCTTTCCTTACACTACTGTATCCCAAAAGTTATAAATATTGAAACTGAATATACACAGAGCCATGATAATTGGAGCTTTAAGTTGTTTTAAATGCATGTATTTTCTAGTTTTCCTCAAAATACTGCTATCCCTAACTATGCAGATGCTTCAATCAGACCAATAAATCTCAAGTAATTATTTTTAACTTTTCCCCCCTTTTTTTAAGTTTTCGCAAATAAGGTTTTGGAGAAATTGCATTAATGTTTTACATATTCTAAAAAAATTGTTTAGACACCAATCCCACTGTCCGATATGTAAGAAAATGAATGCAGCTCTTGCGACTGTAATCTATACCATATTTACCGAATATGATCTCAATGGAAAGCAAAGCTTAAACGCTATCATCTTTACCCACACGCGCGCGCACATACCACATAATCGAACAGATGCACAGAAACGGTCTCTAGCGGCATGAAAAAGGGAGGAAATCCTAATATTCATACATACACACACATATATGATAATTTTAGGGTTTAGTTCATCCCACGAAAACCCTTATAGTCTCGCTTATCTGTCTGTCCGTCACAGCCCGGTACTCAGAAACTATTTAAGTTACAGACTTGATTTTTCTACATAGTTCTGAATTCCCTCTGCCATACACAAAATCATAAAATTTTGATAAAGTCATAACATTAATATCAGCATTTTTCGCTGTGTGTCCATAGTTTAATGGTAAAGCCTACGTCTTCCACGCAGAGGATTGTGGATTCGAAAATGGGGCAACTTTTTTTTATTTTATCATTCAAGAATTGAAAGCTTTTTTGAATTTTTTATTTCGAATTTTAATAAATGTTAACATTCTTTTTTTATGCAATCTCGTGAGTGTTTGGAAAGTCAAACAATTAATATGGATTTTTTCTGAATTATTGGAGCATTTTAAATATGTTTTAAACAATTTTTGGCTTATACAAATTTTATATTTATTTTTAACAGCGATAATTTTTTTTGAAATTGCTAAGTTTAAAAATATTTAAATTTTATTTAAATAATTTTTCTTGAATATTTTAAATTTTATTTGGAAATATTTTCTAATTAATTTAAAATTAAATGCAACGGTGCTGCCATTTATGTAAGGATTTAATAATTATAAATTAACCATTTTAATTTATTAATTTAAGGATAAAGTGTTTTAAAAGAGATATTAGACGAAACCCTCTGTGCGATCTGCGATCACACTTACACGCTTGTTTTTATATCGGAAACAGATTCAGGGAAACTTGAAATGTAAACTTACGCCAAAATATGTATAATCGGATTTTATCATTATTATAATGCTATTGTTACCATGTATTTCTCAACTACTGATTTTATTTGAGCATCATTTGAGCCAGACTGATGCATGTTAATGCATGAAGCTAAGTTAATTGCATAATACATCATTATTCTAATGCTGTTATTGCCATGTATATCTACTGATTTTTATCTGAGCATCGTTGGGGAGTATCTGTACTTACTAAAAAAGCAATTACGGACGTCTTCTTAAAATAAGGATCTCCGGGCGCATATATAAGTTCTGCCAATATTGTAGTTTTCGTCTTTTATTTTCGTAACATACATATTAAAGAAAGTCTACTTCAGAATAATATTTTCAACGATTGTAACTTTATACGGTATTTCATATATTTAGAATCTTATGTTAAAATTGTAATAAATTTTGCAAAGCAGTGTTTTGATTCCAATTTTATGCTTTAATTTTTTTTTAAATTTTAGTTTTGTAAAGTTTTTTTTACATGAAAGATTTGCTCTATATATTTTATAATTAATGTACGTTTCATAATACACTTTTGAAACTGCTTGTTTCGTTAATATTGGATATTACTTCAAACACTGCTACTATCGTCTAATCAAAATATTTGTATATTAAACTAAAATAATTAGATTTTCAGTTGTATTCACAAATTATAAAGCATTAAGTAGTCGCTTTGTTTCTTAAAAAATAAGTTTAGTATTTTTTAATAATCGGTTTTATTCAGGATCATTGTTGTTTACCTAGTCTTATCATAGAGCACTTGTCATATTAATTTCTTGTACCTTGAATAAAAGTAAGTATTATAATCGAAATTTTTTTTCGACTTCCGGTTTTCGACGGATTTACACGTTTTAGGGTTCAGGGATTCCAAAAAACACGTTTATAGAAAATGTCTGTCTTTCCGTCTGTCTGTCTGTGTGGTTGTCGCCATTGTACCATCAAAAAGTGTATGAAGTTATGCATAGAATTGAACCAATTGTTTTTTAAGTTTTTGGCTATGGCAAGCAGGACCTTCCTAAATTTTGAAAAAATCCGCCGGAAGGGAACTCTATAATAGCGATTTCTGCGCGATTTTGAATATTTTACCATCGAAAAGTATATGAAGTTATGCATAGAATTGAACCAAATGTTTTGTGTATGTCTTTGGCCATGGCAAGAAGGTGCTTCCTGAATTTGGAAAAATTCCGCCGGAAGGGGGCGCTGTAATGGCGATTTATGTGCGATTTTGAATATTGTACCATCGCAAAGTGTATGAATTTATGCATAGAAGTGAACCAAATTTTTTGTGTATGTTTTTCGCCAATGCAAGAAGATCCTCCCTGCATTTAAAAATATTCCGCCGAAAGCGGCGCTGTAATAGCGATTTTGTGCCATTTTCAATATTGTATCATCGAAAAGTCCCATCGTAAATTTTCGTTCGAAAAAACGTCGTTCGATCAAAGTGCCATCGTAAATTATGCATAGAATTGAACCAAATGTTTTGTGTATGCTTTTGGACAAGGTAAGAAGGTCCTCCCTGTATTCGAAAAAAATCCGTCGAAAGGGGGTCTCTAATAGCGATTTTTAATGCCATTTTGAATATTATATCATAGAAAAGTGTATGAAGTTGTGCATACAATTGAACCAAATTTTTTGTATATATTTTTCTCCAAGGCAAGAAGGTCCTCCCTGAATTTGGTGTCATTTTCGATATTGCACCCTCGAAAAGTGTATGAAGTTAAGCATAGAACTGAACCAAATTCGAAGATTATTAATTTCATAATCATATTTATCCATATTTATCATATCGGTGAAAAAACCCAGGGTTTTTTCACCGTACATGCAGTTGGGGGGATATTGTTTTTAAAGTTTTTATAGTTTTTACACTGAGGATGTGAGCCCTAGTACTCACGAAACGTATAGTGAAATCTGCTTGTTTTTATTGTGTGTTTAAACGTTGTTTTCAAATAATTTATATACTCATATGGCAGGAGAATATTAATGGCGAACGTTGGGTTATTCCCTATTTTTTAATGAAATGTTTTATAATGAGTCAATGGTTTTAATTATAACTTTGTATTTTCATAAAAAGAAGAAAACAGACAAAAGAATTATGATAACGGCTTTTTATAACTCAAAAAGCGCATCTTCGATTTCAACAAATTTTTCTTTTCTTAAAAGTACATACTTTCAGGCTTATTTTGTAATTTATTGGTTGGTGTAAATATAAAATTACTACATTAATAATTTTTTTAAATATTTTTGTTTATTTTCCTATGTTAATTTTTTTGTAAAAATATGAAAAAAATATATAATGTGAACTAATAAATTTCTTCCACTATATAGCGTTGCTTTCATTTTTTTAACTTTTGTACTTTTTGAGAAAAACGTATTTGAAAAATAGTAGCGCCGCCGCATACTTCCCCGATTATATCAAGGACAGTTCAAGGTTAGAGGCTTAAAAACACTCTATATTGTATTCTCATGGTGAGCCTTATTACCACACTTGTTATTTCAAACATCGGCCGTGGGGGCCATTTCGCCATGCTTATCCGGTTAGACCCTTTCCATAGACTCCCATTGAAATCCAATAGGGTTTACTTGCTTGCAGAAAATCAACAAATTGAGATATTTCAATGCAACAAAAACTAATATTAGCTTATGAATAGAGCTTAATTGATCTATTTACCTTATTTTTAAGCACAAGCACTACTTATTGTAATATTCGTAACACTATATATATGATTTTTATTTAATTTGTAATTATTCAAGTAATTATATTTAATAATTCTTTTAATTGTGAAACTCTGTAAGCTCTAATGACTATCTGCCTGGAGATAAGGAAATAAAATCATCAGGAGTTGGGGAGGTGCGCGTTTATACCAAGAGAATCTAAAATTTGAATGCATAGAAAATGAAGAATCGCGAAGCGAACCAGAATGGAAACGCGACATATTTTCTTCTGGAGTTGGCTACAAAATAGGGTTTGTTTCGCGATACCGAACAAAATCGCGAAGAGTTTATGCGAAGGGTTGGTGAGCATAGCGAGCAGGGGGGAGGAGCCCTCCTAGTAGCATAAAATCTAAGTATGAAAGAAAACATCAAGTTTACAAGTAAAGTTTATATATTATAATTAATTATACTTATTTTTAACTTCTTTTTTATTCTCATTGTATCATAATTTCCGGACACTTTACTAAACAACAAAAACTCTACTTTTGGTCATGTTCTATTTTTAATTTCAAAGTCTTCCTTCTTCTTAACACGTTGAGTACCACGGTGATTGACACTGAAGCTGAAAAATTTACAATGTTTTAAGTAATTTTTAAGAAAGTATAATCCCGAAATAAATAAAAGGTAAGTACATTTTAAATAAATTTTCTGTAATTACTTAAAACAATTTATATATTTTTAGCTTTACATCATAATTTTGACCGTCAGTTAACGGTGAATAATGGGTTCTAAACGGAAAGTTCAGTGTCAGTCACCGGTGACTCACGTGGCACTTAACGTGTTAATAAAATGAACTCCTAGTTTGCTTTGACTTTTACGCGGAAAATATTTCGTGTAGCACATGTACACTTAGTAAGATATCCTTCGTATGTCCTTGGCAAGATCTTAGAAAAATAATAAAGATTAGGATTATGCCAATACTTGAATCATAATATTATTTAGATTCTCCACATTTTGGTTTTAGAGAGCAGAGAAATACAGTATCAAAGATCTAAAAATGAATATAAAACAACATCTCCGAAGCTTTAAATATTGCTCAGCTTCTTCCTTGGATATTTCGGGGAGCATTTGATAATTTAAACTGCCATTTCGTTGCTAATATCATAGACTCTCTACCTATGCCAAACTATTTAAAATCTATATTAAAAAATTATCTGACGGATAAACAAATTTGTTTCTCTTTTATGCTTGAAATTGTATGCAGTGATGGAACAATGTAGCAGCAGAGAATTAATTGACACAGCTGAATTTGATTAGTATTCTTCGTCTTATTTCAGGATAGAATTTCTGGGACTTTTCAATTCAAAGAATACTATTAAAATTTAATGATAACAAACGCCCAACTGCTGAGCCACTGTTCCATCATTGCGTATGGTTTATTACGTTTAAATGTTGTCCCCAGGGTTCTTGTCTCGGCCTATTTTACTGGCTTCTTCTAGCCGACTATATAATCAAACATTATAAAATTCATGACTTTGATATAATTTCTTAGGCCGATGACTTTATTCTATTTCCCGCAGCAGATACTCGTCTTTCTTTGGAAAAACTAATAAATGCACGTTTAAAATGATTTTTTTTTTTTAAATCTTTTCACAGATACTTATCTTCAATAACTCCTGCAAAATCTATAGCTATGCTTTTTGGAAAAAATACTACGGAGAGAAGGAAACCGTCTTATAATCAACAATATAGGTTTATAATCATGTTTACAATATGTATATAATATATATGTTTATAATATGTTTATAATCAACAATAACTGAATCAGAATTAGGCACAATATAAAATATCTATATCTTACTTTAAATAGTACTTTCAATTGATTTGTACTTTTTGAAATAATCCGTGAAATTATTCGCATTTTTACAATTAATATTAAGAAAACTGGTTGTAGAAACAGGGGTCTGAAAGCAAAATTTAAAAAAGATTTGGTATCTTACAATTATTTTTAAGCGTATCTCTTATGGTTATGAAATATGGTTTGAGGTTTAAGAATCCCATAGAAAAAAACGACTAAGCTGTTGCCAAAGAGTTGGCTTATTGTCAATTTTAAATACGTATAAATTAGTCTCTTCAGATGCTTTATGTGCTCTAACTGGAATCCATCCCATCCATATTTATCTGGAATATGATTATAAGCTTCTCAGATCTGTACAGGTGAAACCACATATACAATTAATAATATTTTGCATGATTCTACTCAACTTGATCTAAATCAAGCCACTTATATTTTCCTTTTTTACAATAGAATTACGAATATAGACTGTGTTAATCCTGTTACTAAAGCTTCTTATTTGGCAGAGGGACTTATTATCTATACAGATGGATCTAAGATGGATCAACGCACTTCTACAGCAGTCAGTGTTTCTCAAGATGAAGCTTTCTCCTATGATTTCAAGGTTAAATTAAATTCCTTTAATACTGTATATCAAATAGAATTGACAGCCATATTATTTTCCTTAAAATGGTTTATTAATAGAGCAGTTAAAATTCCTATTAGTTATTCTGACAGTCTTTCATCTATCCCTACCCTAAACAGTACTTTTCCAAGTAATAGAACTCTTTTAAATATCCATAATATGATGTATGAAAATTCTAACAATAATTTTAATTTGGATCGATAAAAATTCATACAGGAGACAGGACTGATAGGGAATGAGACAGCAGATTATTAGCTAAATCAGTACGTTTAGAGGATAAATATGACGCATTTTATTTTGCAGGATTTCAAAAGTCTTTGATTTAAAAACATGTAAAATCTGATAAGAATGATGCATGGCAAATATACTATACAAGTTTTAAAGATTCTTTTATTGAACTTTATAGTAACTGAAAGAACTTTTGGGTCTCAAGATATACATACAAATTTTAATTCGACTTGTGTATCTGTACTAGTCGTAAAATATTTATTTTGTTAGCTATTTTATTAATAAGTATATTATTTATTAGGTTTCTTACTTTTTACATAAACTACTGAGAAATGGTCTAGAAACTTTGTACTGATCTGATTTTCGTTTTACCTTTTTTTTCTACAAACTGATGTAATTGGTCTTAAAACGATGTTTTTTTTTTAAAGTTATTAGTTTAGTTTAAATTATACTTAAGTTTTTTGTTAGTTTTATTTTTCGTTGCTCGCCAGTATGGTGGCAAACATAGTATTCCTTCATGCGGAAAGGTGTATGTGTCGTATGCTAATTGAGAAATCAGGCTAGGCAAAGAGCTAATTGTAGAATCATCTCTCTTTTTCCAATTAGCTTGATATTTTTCAGGCTTATTGCAAAGATTCTTTACTGCGTTAGGCTAATTAAAAATGACCACATATTTCCCAATCAAGGTGCTTTTTTAGGCTTATTAACCCATAACCCGACCTGAAACCGAAAAATAAATTACAACAGACCGTACCTCGATCCGAGCAAGACAAAATATATTCTGTCTACATATAACCCGACACAAACGTGAAAGTTGCGTTTGAAAAAACCCGAAATCTGACCAGAACCAAATATGATAACCGACAAAATGTTGCAAAGAACCAACACCCGATCCGATCAAGACAATTTCCGTGCACACGCAAACCGACATGAACCTAAAATTTCCATTTGAAGAAAACCAGAAATCTGACCCGAAGCAAATCCGAACCCGACAAAATTATTCCAAAGAACCATAACCGGATCCGAGCAAGACAAAATAATTTCCGTGGGCATCTTACCCGAATCGAACCTATAAATTCCTTTTGAAAAAACCCGATATCTGAGCCGAACCAAATCTGAACCCGACAAAATACTCCAAAAAACCATAACCGGAAACGAGCAAGACAAAATAATTTCCGTAGATATGTTACCCGACTCTACAAAATTTGAACCCGACAAAAATATTCAAAAGATCCTTAACTGGATCCGAACAAGTCAAATTAGATTCATGGACACGAAACACGAAAAGAACCTAAAAACTCCATTTAAAGTCAACCTGAAACTAGACCCGAACCAAATCTTAAACCGACAAAAATATTCCAACAAAATTCGATGCGAACGAGACAAAATAATTTCCGTCGACAGGCAACCCGATCCGAACCTGAAAGTTGTAATTGAACTCAATCCGAAACCTAGCTATGGTCAGTTTTCGGGTTGACATCAAAGGGACAAAATTTTAAGTTCGGATCCGGTTGCGTATCGAGGGAAATAATTTTGTCTTGCTCGGATCGGGTTACTGTTCTTTAAAATATTTTTTTTCGTTTTCAGATCGGGTTCAGATCGGGTTTCAGGTTGACTTCAAATGGAATTTTCAGATTCTGGTCATATTGCTTCAACATGGAAATTAATTTGTCTTGCACTGATCGGGATACGGCCTGATGTAATTTTATTTCGGGGACTGTTCGGGTTTTGCCTTAACTTAAAGTAGAATTTTCAGGTTCGGATCGGGTTGCACGCGAAAGGAAATTATTTTGTCTTGCTCGGATGCGGTTATGGTTCTTTGGAATGTTTTTGCCGGATTCATATTTGGTTCGGTTAAGATTTCGTATTTTTTCTAATGGAATTTTTAAGTTTGGGTTGAATTGCGTGTCCACGGAAATTATTTTGTCTTGCTCGGACCGGGTTGTGGTTCTTTAGAATATTTTTATCAGTTGTCATATTTGGTTTGGGTCATATTTCGGGCTTTTTTCAAAACTAAATTTTTAGGTTCGGATCGGGTTGCGTGTCCACGGAAATTATTTTGTCTTGATCGGATCGGGTTATGGTTCTTTGGAATATTTTTATCGAGTTCAGATTCGGTTCGTGTCAGATTTTGGGTTTTTTCTAATGGAATTTTTAGGTTCGGGAACCATAAACCTTACAGTTGGTGCTTCGGTTCAGCGATTCCAAGATTCTAAGCACATATACACTTTTACACAATCTATCTCATAAAATTGAAAATAAAAGCTGAAAAATCAGATTTTCTTTAAGCGCTTTTAACAGAATATTCAAATTTATACTATTTATTTTATTATTTTACCTGTAGGCTAATTGATTTTTTTTTTTTATTGGGCAGTACATTTTGCAAATACTTTCGTTTGGATAAATATTACAAGTTTAATTTTCTTCTGGTAAAAATAGTATTTTTGCATAATAATTTTAATTATATGCACAAAAATTTTATTTATTTGCCTGTCACATACTAAACGCATACGTTATAGCCGGATTAAATATAATGCTTTATAGTTAGTTGATTGTTGAAGTGAGAATTTCCAAAAGAATTTAGTGACACTTTACATAAATAATCAGTACTTACCATTGTTATATAAAATCATTATCGTAATTTTCATTTTTTTAAATCACATTTCTTGGTATTAAAGGAAGAAAACATTTAGCACATATTTCTAAAATATATGCCTCAGTTACAATCAACATCCATCTTCATCCAGATAATTTAATTTAAAGGCATTTTAACACAAATATCTCGATTAACGTATAATTATTGACATGTCACATACTTTTGTCCCTTTCATTTGATGCACACCAAACTATGTTTTTATACTAGACTAGATTTAATAGTTTACGGGCAGTGAATATAAATAACTTTAATTGTAATATTTACCTTATACAATATTAAATTTCTATTATTAAATAATGTGAAGTTTATTATGAAAACTAGTCCTATTCAATGCTCGTAGTCTATGGTCGTTTAAAAAATGATTAGTAGTATAAAGAAAATGAAAATTCAACTAATTATAATATTTAATTATTTTTAATTTTCTTAATCGTTTTTGGTTCTCTAGTCTTTAAATATTTATAGTTCCAATGTCATTTAAAAGAGCTTTAAATTTCAACATTTTGAACTGCTTTTAGCATTAGTATTTTTACAGAAGTATTTGCAAAAGGAAGTTTGTTATTTCAAGAATGTATTTTTTTTTCAAAATATTTTGCTGTTTTGACCACTAATGTGATACGCATTTATTTATCTTTCATAATTTTTTTTTTTTAAACTGTACGTCGCTTTATAATTAAAGAAATTTAAACATATGTTCTTTTCATTTTGAAATAAAATATTTTTTTAATTATTATATATTTTTTAAATAGAAGAAAGAACTATTCTTACAAAATTAGACTCATTCTTTATAATATTTTTTACGATCACGTCAAATAAATATAAATTTTAATGTACTCGTGAAATGTTCTTTAAATTATAATGACAGCTGATTTTTTTATTTATTGAAAAAGATTATGCAAATCCTCTTCTGTTACATAACTTCCAATTTAATAAGCATTTCTTCTGTTTTTTTAACCAAACATTTCATCGTTTATCTTATTACTAACAGCGAAGAAAAGGGTTTCTTAACAAATAAAAATATAATAATGTTAAAACATGCTTGGGGGGGAAATATTTGAATTTGGGTCTTTTATTTTGTTTTGCTTAATCAAATATTCTGAGAATATGGATAGAAAATGTACGCGAATAAATAAAAGTGTCCTTAAAATAAAATTTTACAGTTTGTTTAAAGTGTCATTTTGTTTTAGTTTGCAAATAAAAAAAAAATATTTACTTAAATGTAAATATGTCTGACATATGGGAAACCTGACAAATAATGTTAATGTAATGAGAATGTAGCATAGTTTTTTTTTTTTTTTTTTTTTTTTTTTTTTCTGAAATATTGATTTTTTATGTATGTAAAAGTTATAAAAAATATGTGACCACTGCAGAACTTATTTAAATATTTAGAAAGTGGAAAATGGCAAAATTTCTTTTTAGAATGTATTCAGTTTATAATTATTCTCAGTATGTATTTCCTTTTACAGATTCCTTTTCAATAAAAAAAAATCCCTGTCCTACAGGTTGGGCCTACAACCACAGGTAGATTTCGAAGTTAAGTACTAATTTCACGAACAAAAACTTAATCAAAATTAGCTATAAACCCAGTTTAACAATTTTACCTAGCAGCTTTCAGTGAGTTCTTAATCCGATTTTTCCGTAAAAGTTTGTTTTATCAGAATCATGCACATGGATTTTTTTCTACTCTTTCTATCTTCCTCTCCCCCCCCCCCCCCCCCCCCCGTCTTTTAATATATTTTTTTTTCTTCTCTAAGACTTCGTCCTATCAAAAACTTGTCAATATAAATTTATAAATAATATTAAAAATATTTATAATAAATATAAGCAGATTTGATATCTTCTGAATTGACGAAGTTAAAAATTTTATTTTTCTTTACCGACACCACCCACTTTTTTTTTCTCGTTTTAATAAGTTTTTGCTGTAAGAGTTGGTCCTATCAAAACCTTGTCAATATAAAAGTAGCAGATAATATTAAGGATATTTATAATAAATTCATGTGGATTTGATATCTTGAGAATTGACGAAGTTATGAATTTGTTTCTTTTTAAAACCCCGTTATTTCGAACATTGAAGAGATTTTTAATGATATCAAAAATCTGTCATACATAAATTTTTGGCTTTTTTCCTAGAAGTAATAATAAATTTGAGCTGACATTCGAAATGCATCATAATTAAGAAATTATGTGGTTTTCTCTGTTTTCACAAAACCAACCCCTATTTCCATCCCTCTGGTCCGATATTGCCCTTTAACGAATTTGACCGCGATTTTCTGCCACTTGAATTTATTTACCAGTTTGGAAGAGATTTGTTCAAAATTATGGAAGTTATCGCATCCATAAAAAATGAAATATATATATATACTAGCAGGCTGAGCCCGCTGCGCTGGACCATATTTTAAATAAACCTTCAATCAAACGAAATGGAAAATCCGACCCCGTATTTTAAATTAATATGGACCTTCACCTGGAAGATCCTTCCGCATTTTCTGAATACGCATCGGACGCAATTGCGCTATTATATTATATGATGCGTTAGACGAAATACGGGCAATTCAGAAGCAACTCTTTAGTACATCATGTAGAGTTTGGGAGGTAAATGCGGCCATTATGATCATATCACCACACTACTAAAAAAGAGATAATTACAATGACTGCAGAGATTGACCATTTAACTTAAAGAATGTGCGGGTTATTCACTTTCGTTTGTTAGGTCTTTTACTCCGTGCTTCTCAGCTTGGTACTTTGTGCTGATCTGATAACATAAATGCAATCTCTCTCTACGTTACATTATATTTGGTAATATAGGTCTTCTTTTCAGGTTTTCTCTACAGTTTCTTATCTTCGATTTCCAGTAGAGTAAATACAATCAAAACAGTATTTAACTTTCATATTTTAAAATATGTGAATCATGTAAAAGTGGATATTTAAAGCTTAATTGTGTGAATAAAATTAAAATAATGTCATTTTAACTGCCGTTTCTTTTTACACACCAGTTTTAATCATGCAACTATTAACCTAGGAAAATAACCTCGATAACTAATTCAAATAGAAAACTAAACCTCTAGTTTTCATTCAATAAAATCTTCCCAATCATCCGTAGTCGGATCCACAACCAAGTTTGATGTGAAATGTTAGAAATGTTCGTAACGGTATGGCTAAAAATGTACCAGAGTTAGCTACAAAACAGGGTTAATTACGCTCCAAACTACATTCCATTAAATAATGTCAAATTGTTGTTGATTGATTTTTATATCTTTCACTATCAAAACTCTTTGCAAATGATAAGTAAAGTTAGTTATGAAGAATTTTTAGTAGTGATCTTTTTGGCAAACCGAAGATTTTTTTTTGCATTTCTCTAATGAGCGTAATAAGACGTAGAAATAAGCATGCTTTTATTTTCAAGACATCATTATTCATCAGTTTGTTGCCTAAATAAAACTAATAACTAGTATGTTGTGGCCATCACAAAACTTTCTTCTATCTCATACTTGTCAATACTTCAAAATTCATTATCACAGTGCATCTATTCTCATCATGAGGATTCTAAAAAGATGAAATTCCGCGCATTAGTTCTTGAGATATTACTGTCCCTTAAATCGTATAAATCCATCAAAATGCAGCATAGCAGCGCCACCTATTGGGTGATTTACACCAGAACCTAATTATCATCAACTTATGTCAATGTCTAACTGAATATGAAGTTTGGGGAAAATCTGTGCATTAGTTCTTGAGATAGAGTTATTACGCAAATGATGACAAATGCAGCATAGCAGCGCCACCTGTTGAGCGATTTACACAACCACATAATCAGCATCAACATTTATCAAGGTGTACTTAAATCTGAAGTTTGATGAAAATTCGTGCATTAGTTCTTGAGATAGAGCTATTGAGGAAATAGTGCAAAATTCAGCACAGCAGCGACACTTATTGGATGATATTCACAAACACGTGGTCAGCATCATTTCATATCAAAGAGTAACTGAATCTGAAGTTTGATGAAAATGTGTCCATTAGTTCTTGAGATAGAGCTATTGCAGAAATCGGGAAAAATGCTGTATAGCAGCGCCACCTGTTGAGCAATTTACACCAAACTGTACAAAATGTCAATTCATATCAAGGATTAACTGATTCTGAAGTTTGGTGAAAATTGTTGCATTAGTTCTTGAGATACAGCTATAATGGAAATTCTGAAAAGTGCAGCATAGCAGCGTCACCTGTTGAGCGATTTGCACCAAAACACAAACAGCACTAATTTATATCAAAGTATACTTGGATCTGAAGTTTGTTGATTTTCCAAGCATTAGTTGTTGAGATAGAGCTATTGCGGAAATTGTAAAAAATGCAGTATAGCAGCGCCACCTGTTGAGCGATTTAACCCAAAATGTTCAAAACTTCAATTCATGTCAAGGACTAACTGAATCTGAAGTTTGATGAAAATCCGTGCATTAGTTCTGGAGATTGAGCTACTGCGGAAATCGTGAAAAAGGCTGCATAGCAGCGCCACCTGTTGAGAGATTTACACCAAAAACTAATCAGCACCAATTTATATCAGGGACTAACTGAATATAAATTTTTATTAAATTCCGTGCATTAGTTCTTGAGATAGAGCGCCCACAAAATTTGTGTCACATACAGACAGACAGACGGACAGACAGACAGACGGACAGACAGACAGACAGACTCACAGACAGACATTTTGTAAAAACATGTTTTTCGGAATCTCTGACCCATAAAATGTGTAAATCCGTCGAAAACTGGAATTCGAAAATTTTCATGAAACCAATACTTTCTTCTTGTAAAGATAGAAGAAAGTAAAAACGTTAATTTGTGACTATGATCAGCCGCTCGGGCTGTGCATTAGCCAAAATTTCTTTATAATGATTGAAATTTTATTTGAATCTGAGGTACTTTTTTTTAAAAACCTAGGATAAATGAACAAATATTGTTCCATTGGCCATCTTTGGCATTTGAAAGTTTTTTTTTTTTTTTTTTTTTTTTTTTTTTTGCTTTTTTGTACATTTAAAGTAATGCTTTTTTAGTGATAGTAAAATAAACCTAAAATTTGTAACTACGATCAGCTGCCCGGGCCAGCCAAAATTTTATAATGATTGAAATTTTAATTGAATTTGAGATACTTTTTTTAAAAAACCCAGCTAGGCTAAATGAATAAATATTGTTCCATTGGCCACCTTTGGCATTTGAAAAACTTTTTTTGTACATTCAAATTAATGCTTTTTTAATGATAGTAAAATAGCTGCACATGAAAAATATATATTAGTAAAATTTCTTTTGTCCGTTTGCTACATACTAGAAAAAACATAAATTTACTAATCACTAATTACTAAAAGTACAAATTTCGCGTAATCATCTGAAATCGGATTTACCGCCCACGGCTCCTTTCAAATATAAACGAAACTTCCAAAACTATACAGTAAATTCGCCACTTGTAAGGTGGCTGATTATGGAAGATTCATCCAATATCTTTTTATAACATATCTAAAAGAAGAAAAGATATGAAAAAAAGTAAAAGACGAATGAAATGGAATATCGAAAAGTGATTTCAGAAAGCAATTTTTATTGCAAAATGTCTTTTTTCGTGATAGAAGTACGCATAATTGCTTACATTTTCTTAAGAACAGTCTTTACAACATTGCAAGCATTGAACGTTTGTATAAGGGAAATTGGCGATATGTTTTTTTTTTTTTTTTTTTTTTTTTTTTTTTTTTTTTTTTTTAATTTAAAAAAGAATGGACAGTATTAGCTAATTTGGCTTCGAGGTTATAAAAGTAACAAATTTGGGGAAAACAAACCGATATGATTTCGCAGTAAAGTACGATGAGAAATTTTTTAAATGTCTAAAATTAAATTATTTTACAGTATGTATGTGCGTGTGTGGGAGACATTTATACTAAAATTAAAATATCTGACTCCATTTTTAAAATATTAATTGTTATTTATATATTGTAAATTCGAATTTTAAAAAATACTCAAAAATGCTTTCGTACACTTGCAAAATCACATTTATTGTAAACATCGCTTGAACCCAATTCACGTTTACATCTTTTTCGCTTTAAATCAAATTATTTGGCGACAAAAGTGAACTCAAAAATCACAAATAAACATATAACATGTAAATCATAAGTGCCATCATTTTTACAATTACATCTGATAGTTTCGTCTGTAAGTCACATGATGGAAGAGTTAGAAATAAAAAAGAACAAATCAAAAACAAAATTGTTATCACAAGGAAGGTCTCCTTAAAGAGCATACTCAAATTATTTTGAAAAGAAAAATGCTTTTAAAACTACTCATGTGTGTAGTAAAACATCAGTCAAATTTGGCGACGGAATCCCAGTAAAAATCTGAAAAAGATCTATATATATTCGATTATTTGGCGCAAAAAAGACGAACGTTCATGTTATTTGGCTATCCAAACACATTTCCATCCCAAATGCAAGATATTTAAATGCATTTGAAAATTCCTTGTTAAATAACTGTTTAAATGCCTAAAACTCAATGAATTTAAACTTATACAAAGGATTAGCGTATTATTTATTTATCTTTAAGCGTATATAATATACACAAATTGTGTGTTGCAGTAGTTATTTAATTTTACATGGCTTCACCGTCTGTAAATGTTTTAAGGGTACTGTTTGATTATTCATTCAACCAATTTCGCTAAATTATATAAATTGCCAAACGCTTCGCCAAATTATATAAATTGCCAAACTGCTTGCCAAATTAAACAAATTGACAAAATTTTTATTTTAAACAACGAAAGAATAAATAAATTTGTAAACATTAGTAAAATTACAAATAGAAGGGAAATTAAAAATCACTTGATGACGCAACAAACATGTGTAACGTGTTTAATGTCAAGTGAATGTAAAATTTACGATCAGCTATTATTGGCATTTATCTTATAGTTTAGCGATAGTTATTTTGTCGACGGGATTATCCAGTAGTACCGTTTTAAATTTGTTTTAAAAGTAGCTGGCTAATTAAAAATGCTACCATTAAACATTATATATTAAATACTTGTTTCCATGGCAACAGTAACCTTCATTTCTTGTTTCTGACACTAACAATATCGAAATTAAATTACCAATGTTCCGAATCGGACCTTAATTTTGAATTTGGAAAAAATTTAATAAACCGAAATTTTGTTTTAAACCGTATAATTACGATAATAAAATTTTAATATATACACATATAAAGGTATATCACAAAACTGTAGTAATAAAAATGTATTTATTACGTTAAACTTAATCTATCTTCGTATGAAGAGTAGAAAAAGATTTTTCTTAAAAATTATTTATCATAAAAAAAAGTATCATTCAAAATTTTATTGTGCCAGCATTAAATGGCCAAAAAAATTAAATTTTCATTATTTTTTTACAAACGCTAAATCGAGGTTCTGTGGATTTTTTTTTATAAACACTAGGGGGCTCTGCCCCCTACGAGCTACGCTCGTCAACCCCCGTTCAGACACCGCAGACTCTAACAGCACGCTAATTTGATCGCCTTTAAAAAGATTTCGGAAGATTGAATTATAATTTGAATCTGACAATTATAATCTGACATAATTTTCACCAAACTTTTCTTTCTCTTTTTAATATTCACGTCAAAATACTTTTGTTAGAAATGAAATATTATGATCATCTTAAAATGTCAAGTAAATGTCTCGCGCAATTTTTAAATTAAAACTGTTTTGCAATATTATTTTTTGTTCATTTTACGTAATAAGTGTAATATGACGTAAATTCTCCTATTTAGGACTTCTAACGCATGTTACTGAATTTATTATTTTACAATATTCTTTCTCATTTAAAATTCACGTGTAACTATAGTTTTTATGACGTAATTTTCAATGAGTTCCTGCTTTTTATATTTTTTGTTTATAATAGTCACGTGTAAAATAAATTTTTAATTTGAAGCAAACATTACTGTTTTCGCTGTTTATACAGCTGGCAACAGTTTAAATTAATACAATTTTCTAAAATTTGTAAAAAATATCTCTCGAAATGCTGAAAATTTGAAATTAAAATAGAAATAAAACCTCGAAAAATTATTCAAATTAAAAAACTAACTGCAATCTGTACACCGGGAAATTCTGACGCATAAAATGAACTAAAAATGATTAAATTCCTATGTACAGTTTTTGCTCCTATAAAACTTTTTTAATGGAACGATTTTGTCCAACTTTGGCATTAAATATCTCTTAAAATAATTCTTCGATTTGAAAACTGTCTGCATCAGCGTGTTTATCGAACATTTTTCTATAATACTACCGATTTTCATATTTTTATATGCAACAGTATTTTTAATATTAACGAAGAAAGACCTCCGGTCACAAAAAATTCAAAACCGGCGAAGGCGGTGACAGCGGTAGTTACTTTTTTTTTAGGATAGAGAGATATTATATGTCACGAGAAGAATATTCTATATATTCCTCATGAGAAGAATATTATATAATTTTTTCAAATATTTCTGAGCAAGCACTTATTGAAACTTCCTTGATATCATCCTATCAATTTTTCAGATGCATTTTTCTTAACCTGACGCAAAAGATAAAGAGCCAAATCTTATTTTAATTGCAATATTTTAACTGAGTAATTTTTTAAGCATTACGAACTTTCCCTTTCATGTTTAAATTAAATATTTTCGTTTTTTAATATTATCACTCATTAAAAAGGATTTTTTTCTTCTTTTTTTCTTCCTTCTTTTTTTAATTAAAATTAGTAACATTTTTATCTTTTATGTTTCGAGGTGTAATAGCTGTTTCAATTTTTTTTTTTTTATCAACGATAAATTTAGCCAAGAAATAAAATGGTAAACCTTATCGTCCAAAATGACAGAACTTTCCGTCATAATTCTATAACTAATCTAGGTAGGATGATGTGTTATAGCTTAAAACCTTCCTTGAAATGATACCTATCTAACGGTATAAGTTCCGTCCATGCAGTAGAACTCAAAATCTAAGCGTTCGGAACGAAATTTCCGTTTGGATTTTATATATATAATAGATATGTAGATAGATAGATAAAGCTTTGAACTGCTGAGGGGGGAGATGAGTTCTAGGGGTCATGAGGGGAGTAAATCTGCAAAAAATTTTCAGAAATTCCAACATAGGGCAGAATGCTATAGATAGTGTTTCTGACGAAATCTACATAATATATATATACAGTAGAAGCTCTTTTATCCGAAACTCTTTTAACCGAAACTCTCGATTAACCAAAATCTATTTTAAAAGCTTTTTTTTTTTTTACAATTACATTCCTTGTGTGCAAAACCCATTTTGAAAGCTTTTTTTTTACTATCATATTCCTTCCGTACAAGCAGTCCTTTTCGTACTACGAGTACATATATATTTTTTTCGATCCTCTTTCTTAGAGTTCCTTTGGATTTAAACTGAGCTCTCGTAAGCTGCGGAATGAAACGAACAAATTAGCAATTCTGAATTCTTTGAGTGTTTTGCAAAAGTTTGGCATGACTGGAGCAGCAGAAAGACTGTGATACTGGTGAACTAATAATATTAAAAAACTCTCCTTGATAGAGATTCAAAGGAAAGGCAATCGAAACTGTGACAAACAAACCATTTTTTGAAACCGTTGTGATATACCTAAAAGCTACTTAATTTCAAAATTTAAATTGAGGTAATTTATTCTTGTTTATATTTTGCTATTGCTTTATTTTTATTAAGCACTTGTTACCATAATACGAAATATTGCTCATATTTCACCTTAATCTTAAAATTGAAGCATTCTCGATTAACCGAATATTTCGATTTTCCGAAAGATGGTCGGTCCCCATTACTTCGAACAACCGAGGTTCTACTGTACTTGTGTTTGGAAGATATTTAATGAATGATATTCCAACACATAACACTTATCCATTTACTGGAGTTCCATTACCTTCGATTTTTCTGTAGGGCTATTTCATATATGAGGGACTCACAACCATAAAAGACCAAATCAATTTTAGAAAAAAATAAGATAGTCCATTTAGAACAGTGGTTCCCAATGTGGGGCCTACGCTCCACCGGGGGGCAATTTGACACTTTAGGGGGGCAATTTTGTAATGTATACATTCGTCGTCAGCTTTTTTTTTTTTTTTTTGAAAAATAATATTTCAGACTAAAATTAAAAAGTAATATATGTCAAATTTAAAAACGTAAGTTTTATGTTAAATGGTAAAACAGCCCCCAAATGTTTAAAAATTGAGTTCAAAACAGAGTAATTATATGAATCTATATATATTTTTTAATTGACTCCCTACTCCTTTAATGACTTTTAATGATTAAAAAATTACCATATTTATTCTGTTTCACGTTGTATTTTATAATTTTCGAAGTTTTTCAATTATTCATTGAATCAGCTTTGCATTTCTATTCAACGCCGCCATATGACACATGAAGAAACTTTTATTCGTGAAATTACTTAAAGATCTAAGTCTTGAATATATTTAAACCAAAAAATACTTGAAATGTTTAAACGAGGTACTATCAAACTTTATAAAATTTATAAATCATAAACATTATTTAAAAAGGAAATTAATAAATCGTAAATAGCTATAACTCTAGGTCAGACCGCATAACACTTTTGTTTAACACTGAGGTAAGTTGCAAAGGAACAACAACCATCGTTTTCGTAAAGGCGAAGATGTATAGTTCCATTGCATTTATAGAAATATATTAAAAACACATGTGTGACAGAAATTTAAAAAAGTGAAATGAATCGTTATTGCTAATTTGTAACAAAATGACTGCCTTCCCTTATTTTTATAGCATATAGATGGCGCTGTTGCCACTCACGGCAAAATATCCTGATATATTTTGCCAAACATGAAGTGAAGTGAATGTATGTAATTATGATTGTTCGGTTTTAAGTAGAGTTTCGGCGTATGTTCGAAATGTATCTCACCTAGAGATCTTTTCATGGAAATATGTATGTTTCAAAGATAATATGCGCTTTACGCAAATTGTATATATTTTGTGTGTGATTGTTATTAAAAATGTTATTGTTTAAGTGTCGAAAGAGTTTATCCTAACCCACATCGACACAAAGTCTATTTTAAGCTTCCTTCATGTGAAAAGAGTTAAGGATATGTAAAGCTTACTTCATGTACAAAGAGTTAAGGCTATTTAAAGCTTCTTTCATGTGAAAAGAGTTAACTTTTTAAATAATAGGACATATATGTTACAGAGTGTGGGGGCGGAGGGACATCGTGATTTCATAAATGCTTCGGTGGGGCGCAGCCAATAAAAGGTTGTGAAACACTGATTTAGAAGGTGCATAAATTCTGTTTTATCTACTCTCATAGTGATCCATGCCTATTTTCACATACTTTCTTATATATAGCATCAGTTGACAGACTTTGTTCTATGTGGGAGTAGATAAAACAGATTTTATGCACTTTCTAAATGGACTATCTATTTTTTTTTTTCAAAATGGACTTCGTCTACTATACTTGTCAGTTCCTCATATGTCAGACACGCTATGACCAATAATATTAAATGGGTTAATTAGACCCAACGGATTCGTCTGGGATAGCTCATTTGAAAGAGCATTGCCAGAGACAGCCAAGATATCCCTGTTGCGAATACCGGCCCGGACATATTTTACCCAGTTGGAAGATTACAACTTATATAATGTATATAATCATAAAAATAACAATTATTGCGCAAAACCTGATTTTTAAACATTATGTGACATAATTTAAAAATGAAAAATATATAACTTTATCGTTGTTAAAATTTTCTTCCTATACTATACTAGAAAAAACCGCGGCTTTGCTCGCGTAATAGTTGAAATAGGCTAAGTGATATTTGTATGTCTAATTTTTATTAGAAGATATTATACTTTTAGGAATAATTCAAAAATTAATAATTAAGCGACAGTTTGACTAAACTTCATTATTACACTACATTAGGCAGAAATGAGAGTAAAATCAATAAGAAGAACTAAAACTAATTCTAAATAAATTATAATTTAGAACGTATTTTGAAGCTTTTATGCTCATTCCATTCGCTTATTACGGTATTCATTTGAAGTTTTGGATTCTTTAGAACACAGTTACATGTTAAAATTCCACCATGTCAAATTCAAGCTTCTTGTGTAACGGTGTATTACCTCTCTGTATGTAGTGGCACTAACATACAATGCCTATGTTGAAACAGAGACTGTCATCATTAATTTGCTAAAATTAATTTTGAAATCGTTTTGGTATTTCCTAATATTCCGTAGAAAACATAATTTAGAAAGATTTTCAGGGCTTTTTTAGAACGATTGTTGTTTCTGCTAATCCCCAGGTGGTAGTGGCACTTGCATAAAATAAAGGCCGTGTAGAATCGAAGACTGTCACCATTTATTCGCAACCATTACTATTGTAATCGGTTTATTATTTCACTGAGATTGCATAGAAATCGTAATTTAGGACATTTAATGACGCATTTTGCTCCTTCCATTCGCTTTACCCCTGTTACATTTCGACTTTAGTTTAGATTGTTCTTAGAGGGCATTTTTTATATTTTATATGTAACCACCATGCCATAAGTTTCTAGCCTCTTCAGTACCACAGAAATCGCAATTTAGAACATTTTTATTCTTACAACCCTCTGGTGGTAGTGGCACTGACATAAAAGATACTTATGTTTGAGAAAGTTCTACCACGAACAATTTGCAATTATTATTTTGAAATCGGTTTGGTATTTCATAATATTGCATAAAAATCGTAATTTAGAACTCTTCTCACTCATTTCATCCATTTAAATTAGGAATTTTCTTTCGACAGTACTTAGAAAGCATTAGCGTGTTTTAAATATTTACCATGCCAAATTTCAAAATGTTAGACCCCTCAGTATCACAAACACGCAATTTAAAACATATTTTGCTGCTGCAACCTGTAGGTGGTTGTGACAACAACGTAAAATATATCCAATCTTGTAGCAGGTACTTTCACCATCAATTTGCAACCATTACTTTTGAAATCGGTTTGATATTTTCTTAGATTGCGTAGAAATCGCAATTTAGAACATTTTTAAAAACTTTTTTCGCCCATTTTCATCCCTTATAAATTTCGAATTTTTTGGGCAATGTTCTCAGATAACATTTATATCTTATAAGTAAGTACCATGCCTAATTTCATGTTTCTAGCCACTGGCAGTATCACAGAAATTGCTCTTTAGAACGTTTTTTGATCCTGCAATCCCCAGGTGGTAGCGACACCGACATGAAATAGAACCTATGTTAGAGCAAGGGCTGTCACCATCAATTTGACTGTCTATTTGAAATATGTTTGATACTTCCAGATATTGCGTAGAAATCGGCATTTAGAACGTTTTGTTGAACGCTTTTTGCGCATTATAACCCCTTTTAAGCTTCGAATGTTTTAAGAAATGCTCTTAGAGATAATGTATATCTTATAAGTAACTAGCACGCCAAATTTCATGTTTCTAAGCCTTCCTAGGCCCTTCAATAACACAAAAATCACATTTTTAGAAAGTTTTTGCTCCTGCAACTCCTTTGGGTTAATGGTATGGGCATGAGGTATAGCCTATGTTCGAACGGGGACTAACACAATCATTTTGATACCATTACTTTTGAAATCGGTTCGGTAGTTTCAGAGAAAGTAGTTTCTCCTACAAACAAACTTTACTTCTTTATAATATTAGTATAGATATTTTGTTAATATTTAATTTTTTTGTGGACATTAAGCACATTCAATTTGTACAATTTTGCAGTTCGTGGACGATAATTTAGTCAAATAAAGCTAATAAAATTGTCTGTTTTAATTTTTACTTTATTTTTTAAACTTGTAGCCATAATTATATGTTGTACACTATATGTCAAGCACAGAAAATTTATTAGCTTTATATTTCACGGTTTCACGAGGAAATGTCTGATACTTTATCATTAACCTGTGTTATTTACATAAGTGCAACATTATTTAATCTGATTTCACGAATCGTTTAGAATTACAGTGACGTTTTGTGATATTTATTTAATCGAATCAGATTAAATATCTACATGTTTATAACAAGGCTTGCATCTTACCAAATGATACTATATGTTTCAAAAACGTCCTATCTCGGCTAAATATTTCTATTCATTTATATTTTAATGAAACACTTGACATGGATATGAATTGCCTCTAGACGAAATATACAAACATTCGTTAAATACTCTATTTTTTCGTATTCTGTTCTACTTTTGTACTAATATAAAAGCCTGAAATTACTTATTTTAACTCTAAAATCGATGGCATCTTGCCAAGGGAAAAATTATTTAGAAGCAACAAAACTTTCAGACTTTAAAATACTGTTCCACCAAAATTGTATGCATTAAAGCACTTTCATCGAATTAAACTGTTACATCAAATAATACTTCAAAAGGAAATCTTTATACATTGCCAACTTTAAAGAATGTGCATCCATATAATATTACATAGATGAACTGCTTCAACGGAAGGCTTATGACGGCTTGCTATAACGATTTTCTGTGTAAAATAAATTACATATTTATTCAAACTTTCTGAGGCACAAAAGGAATTTACTAAAACTTTATTCCTCTTCTAGGCCTCGAGCATTCATATATCCTTACAATCTTCGCATCTTTGTATCTTCGCATTTCTAAGTATGCTGAAATATATTTTTTTATTATCAAGTTATGTAAAATATGCCTTCAAGATTTTCCAAGAAAATTTAGCATTACCTCAAACAATTTCCTTTTATAAAAAGATAGTTTGAAAAATTATGGTTTCGTTGTTGAATAATATCTAGTTTCTAATTGAAGTAAAATAATGTTGAAGAATCGATTATTAGCATTTAAATCACTACGACGAAACCGGAAAAATTTAATTATGACTTCACCATAGTATTACTTTGTATTACATTATACATCTTATATTCTTTGAAAAGGGTGACCCAAAATTGTCTCAAAAAGCAATTTTTATAGAAAAAACAGGTTTAAATTAAAATTAATAAAATAAAATTCATTAATTAAAATTTATATATTTTTTATTGATTCATAAAGTAAACATTATAAGGTTATGCATTGAATAGCACATGTTGCAAATGGCCTCCACGGCATTGCTGACGCATACGCACGCTTTTGTTGAAATTTTTGATAATCCCTTTGCATAAATGTGGTTTAATTTCATTAATACAGCGCTCAATTTCCTCCTTCAATGCGTGAGAGGTCATGGACTTGTTGGAATAAAACTTAGACTTTAAAAAAACCCAAAGACAAAAGTCCAACTGCATTAAAACGGCATTAATTTTAGAAAGACTAGTCCTACTGTAAATTTCAATAAGCTATATTAATTTGGTTTGCAGTTCAAGTAGGTTTACAAAAATATTTGCTGCACAATTGAATTCTCTCCGTAAAATTGTCATATAAAGGGTGTCCCGAAATTCACGCAAGAAGTAATTTTAATAGAAAATACAGGTTTGTAATTAAAATTTCCATTTTTAGGGTTCCGTACTTAAAAAGTAAAAACGGAATCATTATAAGATCACTCCTGTGTCTGTCTGTCACAGCCCTTTTACTCGTAAACTATGCAACGTGGAAAGTTCAAATTCGGGGAAGTAATAAAGACTATTGACAAACGTATTTACAGATTAATAAATATTCATAAATATATTTAGGAAAAATGTAGAAGGGCTAATTAAGTTACTTGAAAAAAAAATCTTTTCTTTGTATATCGTGTGGGGTATCGTGTGAAAGCTTTCGTAACGCTGAAATCAAAAATATATTTCATTTAATTTTAGGTATTATATTTTTTAAGTTATGGTGGAAAATGTAGTGCAAAAATATGTTCCTCCCAATCTAACTCCGAATCTATTGAAACTAAAATTATCAAAAAATTAGAGGTAGTAGACATTAACTTAAAACTTGCAGGAAAATTATAGCAATTACCCTAGGTCCATAGTTTTTGAGAAAATCGCATTTTTCTGATACACTCAAATTTCGATATACGTGCTTCAGCAAAAGCGTTGAGCAGAGCTGGAGGCACCTGTCGTAGCAGAAGTATAAAAGCATTGTTGATCATGAATTTAGAAAAACATCGTCGGTAATCAGCCGAGATATTAACCCTTAAAGACACGGACGGTTTTGACATACATAATGACAGGGACGGCGTACTCTATGCTCCATCGGCTTTTAAAGCCTAGATAACAAATTTTAAGGATATATTTATGCAATGCAATGCCCAGTAGCAGTATAAAAGCAATAACCGTCAAATTGTTAAAAACAGACTAATTTAATGGGAATTAATCACATAAATACTATGGGATTCACGACTAGTTTCCATTGAGTGACTCTCTCAAACACCCACTATGTCTTTAAAGGTTAACTAAAAACCTATATGGAATAACAAATATACAGAATAGCTGTATTTGCTATTATTTAGGTTCCATATATCTTTGAACTTCCATGGTATATCCATTTATACTTTACTAGTATACAGGGTGCAGAGGAAAGTCCCTTTAATCTGAAAATACTTGTCAACGGAGTGAGCTACAGCTATGCAAGTAAGGTAACGATATAGTAAAACGACTAAGCCCGATTTAACGAAACGACAGAAGCGCCCCCTAGGGGCGAAATTTGAAAGATAGCCACTGCAAATCGAAAACGAAAAGATATAGAGCAAAATTTCCAGTTAGAAAGTTAAAGAGCATCAATTAATTAATAGAATACGACATTTGGTTTACATGGATAAGATAAAACTTCGCCTGTTTACCCAAAAATGTCCGAAATCGATGCACTCCATTTTGTGTAAACGTTTCAATGGAATTGTCAGAAGTATGAAGAAATACGCACAATGTATGCTATAAATACGTACTTATCTCAATATATTTTGATAACATCACACGCACACAAAAAAAAACAAACTGTCTCACAGTGATAAAAAATTAATATTCAGTATGTTCGAAAAGTTCGCCATTGCTCACGATACACGTTTGCATTCGTGAGAGTAATTCTGCATGCACGTTTCTCAGCATGTAAACGTCTATTGCAAGCCTCTTCAATACGACGATATAGATTTAACCCTTTCAAGAGCGGTGGCTAGACGGTCTAACCACCTAATTTTAATTTCAAAACTGACAAATGGCACCAAGAATATTTTAATAAAATTTTGCTTTTCTAATGAAAGTGCAAGTTAGCGGGTTTTTGTTTTCAGAGAAATACGTTTGAATATTCTGGTGTCAGTCAATCATTCCATAAGTTTACGAACAGAATTCTTCTGGCCCTAAAAGGGTTATTCTAAAATTTTAAATGCATTAGAAATTGAATCTTTACATACATTACAGCACAGTACAACGTCACAATCTGCAATTGTGCACTGCTACATTTCCGGAATGTGAATAGGCAGAGTAGAATTGCCGCTCATCGATTTCGGACATTTTTGGGTATGTAGGCAACGATTTATGAACCAAATGTAGTTTCGAACTAATTAATTGATGCTTTAAAACATTCTAACAGGAAAATTTGCTCTACCTCTTTTCGTTTTCGATTTGCAAAGGCTATCTTCCAAATTTCGCCACTAGGGTGCTGCTATCGTTTGCATTAGGTCGGGCGTAGTCGCTTTACTGACCCGTTACCTCACTTGTATATCTGTAGCGCTCTCCGTACGGAAGTATTTTCAGGTTAAAGGGACTTTCCTTTGCACCCTGTATACTATACAGCTATACCCAACACTACGTTGTATAGTTTTTACAAAGTCTTAGTATTATTTTAGCAACGAAATTATTTGAATAATACACTTACTAATTCATATATTATTGTACGGAATCCTCTGTGCGCGAGTAATACTCGCACTTGACCGTTTATTTTATTGTTTCATAAAGTATACTGTATAGGATTATGTATGGAGTACCATATAGTGTACATTGCTTTCCATGGCTTTTCTGGGTGTCCCAAAATTCCTGAAATTTAGCACCATTTGTGCATAAATAGTAAGATATGGATATGGAGGACATGTGATTTCAACAAGACGGTGCCACGTGCCATACAGCACGGCGCATGATCTGGACGGCCAATTCTGATCACCAAAACAAGAAGTTACGACCAGGAAATACCTCATGCTGTAATTCAATTATTTCCCGTGCTGTGTGGCACGTGGCACCGTCTTGTTAAAATCGCATGTCCTCCATATCCATATCTTGCAATTTAGGCACAAATGGTGCAAAATTAGAATTTTGCGGGAATTGTGGGAAACCCACAAAACCGTGGAAGGCAATGTACGCTATGTACTACTCCATACATACCCCTATGCAAAAGTATTAACGCATTAGATTCAATGAACGGTAATATCCAAAAGTGCAGTATTAACTTGGTTGCACTTTTGTTTAACTAAACTAAATTTTAATACATTGTGTTGTGCGAGGTGTTTGGACACGGTATTCCTTTAAAGATTTTCTTAGATGTCCTTCGAAAGCTAGCGTATTATTGTTCGTTATCTGCTTACTACTTATATTCTTCTTTTTAAGTAAAATTTCGAAAGAAAGAAAAATTAATTTCGAAATAAAAAATTCGATATTGGGGTTTCTTTTATTGGAATGTTCTAAGTTTTTTTCAGGAAAAATCATTTAAATTTCTTATTAGCGTATAAGAATTTAAAAAAAATGTTAAAAGAAAATTTTGCATTGAGATATTAATATTTTCATACATTTTATTGCAGGTCGTAAAATGTTTTTGCGGTTTATTCTGAAAACATTTCTTATAGTCCCTTTTCGCTTACTTCATTGTTTATCTCCAGCTTATTTACACCTCTCCTTACTGAAAGGATGGACATACGTAATGTGTTTTGTAAATAATATGAATGAATTCATACGAATAAATTCAGAAAATAGTTTGTATTCATTACCTTCTATAATTCAGAGATGTCTGGTCCGTTTTCAGTTGTGTTACGTATTTTTCAGTTCAGATGAAATTATATATATTAGTATACCACGTGAGGAGCACAAAGTTTATCAAATACGTCACTGTATTAAAAAACTTAAATGCATTGCCATCTATGAACAGTGACCGCTGAAAGTGTTATTTGTAGTATGTTAAGAATGTTCTGAACAGTTTCTTTACACATCGCGTAGCGTGCTGAATTTAGTGATTAAGCCTTATGGCACACTGTAAAAAAAACGGACTAAAATAGGGAAATTGTACTGGCAATCGAGACGCCAGTACTATTTCCGTATTTTAACGGAACTTTTTTCAAGTAAATTACAGAATAATTTCCGTTTTCTAGAATTTACGGGGAAATTTACCCATTAAAATACGGAAATAGTACTGGCGTCTCGATTGCCAGAACAATTTCCGTATTTTATTCCATTTTTTTACAGTGTAGGCCACCTCACCTGTTTGAACTTCTTTCTTTACATACGGGTGAGAAGGACGTACTGAATTAAAGCCATTTGACAGGCTTTCCTGTCTAACCTGAAATAATTTTTTAGATATCTGAGTAATTAAGGAGAAAATACAGTGGAACCCGGTTAAGACGCTCACGGTTAATACGCGATCCCGCTTAATACGCGGATTTTTTCCGATCCCTTGAATATCGCCCATAAGGCTAATGCAAAAATATCACGTTTAATACGCGAACGGTTAATACGCGATCCCGCTTAATACGCGAGAGATTTTTGCTCCTTTGAAGCAAAAAATCACGCTTAAGACGCGAATTTATTGATCAAGATGCGAATTCCTTGTCTCTTCTTCAGTGTTGCCAATTTACCAGATTTGTTTATATTTAAATAAAAAACATTGCTTACGAATAATAATAATATTTACTTTATTTAATAACAGATTAATTAAGGCGACACATTACTAATCGAAAATAGTGACAGATATTTGAATTTTTAACCCTTTCACCGTCCGAGGGTTTCCCTGTATTTTTATAAAAATACTTGTAAATCCCAGGATATATATTTTTTTTAAATCGCAGTTTCATGCTATAATAGCTTTAATATCACTTCCTTCTATATATGGTTCAAAATAAGATTATGTTTAAAATATTTTTGTCTGTTGTCATTTTAACATGATTATCTAGAAACGGCAAAATCCGGGCCAGCCGGTTAAAGGGTTTTAAAAACCCGCTAAATTAGTAAAACACTACAATTCTTGTTTGATCCCGCGTCCTAACATTTTTTTGCCTCTCGCTTCGTGTATGTTTTTACTGTAGTAGAGAGAGATAGACGAATTCAGGATACCCAGATATGTCATGAAATTATTATGATTAAAGATTAGTATACCTATTGTTTGTGAGGTTTTAAATGTACGTTATATCCTTACCATGTTTCATAATACATATTATAGGCAAAAAATGGAACTCGTAACGATTAATTAAATGCGACTGCGGTTGTTTAATTCTTTTATGTTTTTTTACTCCTTGCTATACTAACAATGCTTTTTTTTACACACAAATACTATTAACAAGTTTTTCTTATAATGAAAAGGACAGATTGTAATTGTACTCATTATCCCAAGTACTAAATATGATTTTAACAAGTGTTTCAAAGGTTTAATTTTTTTTTAGCTCTATTAAAAAATTAGTCAAGCAGGAAATTATTATTATTATTATTTTTTTTTTTTTTTTTTTTGGTTGCAGCATATTAATCCATAATAAAGCCGTTTGATTCACTTTTGATTTTGAGTTATTATTCTATTTGGTTCTATAAAAAGAAACAGTCAGTTAAAGTTGAATTCAATTAAATTTTAATCAAAATATACCTTACAATTTTCGACCGTAAACATATAAATGAAAGTTCTAAAGTTCATTCAGACGATTAGATGTTGTAAATAAACACAGCTCCTGGAACATTATACAAATCACGTTTAATACGCGATCCCGCTTAATACGCGACTTTTGCCCACTCCCTTGAAACGCGTCTTAACCGGGTTCGACTGTATTCTGATGCTGTTGTAAATTGTTTTATCATCTTTGTGCTGTTTCATATCCTAAATCTGAACTTAGCATCTCCACAGTATGTACCAAACATATACACAAATATAATCTATACTCCTATTATAAAGAGGAAAAAATTGTTTATTTGTCGGAGATAAGCTCTGGAACTACCGAACCGAATCCAAAAGTAATGGTATCAAAATGATGGTGTTAGTCCAACTTAGAACATAGGCTATATCTTATGTCGGTGCCACTACCCCAAAAAGGGTGTAGGAGCAAAAAACGTTCTAAAAATGCGATTTTAGCGTTACTGAAGGGCCTAGAAATATGAAATTTTGAATATTAGTTACTTATAAGATATAAATGATGTCTAAGAACAGTTCTTAAATAATTCGAAATTTAAAAGGGGTGAAAATGCACAAAAAACGTTCTAAAAAACGTTCTAAATGGTAGTTTCTACACAATCTCAGGAAATACCAAACCGATTTAAATAATATTGGTGTCAAAATGATGGTGACAGTGCTTGCTCCAAGATAGGCTATGTTTTATGTCGGTGTCACTACCCCAAAGGGGGTGCAGGAGCAAAAAACGTTCTAAAAATGCGATTTATGTGTTACTGAAGGGCCTAGAAATATGAAATTTGAAATATTAGCTACTTATAAGATATAAATGATGTCTAAGATAAGGATTTCTATGAACAGTTCTTAAACAATTCGAAATTTGAAAGGGGTGAAAATGTGCGAAAATCGTTCTAAGAAACGTTCTAAATGGTGGTTTCTACACAATCTCAGGAAATACCAATCCTATTTAAAAAATAATGGTGCCAAAATAAGGGTGTCAAAATGACGGTGACAACCCTTGCTCCAACATAGGCTATGTTTTATGTCGGTGCCACTACCCAAAAGGGTGTGCAGGAGCATAAAACGTTCTAAAAATTCGATTTTTGCGTTACCGAAGGGCCTAGAAATATGAAATTTGAAATATTAGCTACTTATTAGCTATAAAGGATTTCTAAGAACAGTTCTTAAACAATTCGAAATTTAAAAGGGGTGAAAATGCGCGAAAAGCGTTCTAAAAAACGTTCTAATGGTGGTTTCTACACAATCTCAGGAAATACCAAACCGATCTAAAAAATAATGGCGTCAAAATGATGGTGACAACCCTTGCTCCAACATAGGTGATATTTTATGTCGGTGCCACTACCCCAAAGGGGGTGCAGGAGCAAAACGTTCTAAATTGAGGCTTTTGCATTACGGAATGGCCTAGAATCGTGAAATTAAAAGGGGGTCAAAATGCGCAAAAAGCGTTGTAAAAAACTTTCTAAATTGCGATTTCTATGCAACCTCAGGAAGTACTGAACCGATTTCAAATATAATGGTGTAAATATCATGGTGACAGATCTTGCTCAAAGATAGGCTATATTTTATATCTGTTTCCACTACCCCAGAAGAGATGCAGGAGCAAAATGAGCGAAAAGCGTTCTAAAAACGTTCTAAATGCCGATTTATCGGCAATATCTCAGGAAGAATGAATCTGATTTCAAACGTAATGGTAGGAAATTGATGCTGACAGCCTCTGCTCTAACATAGATGCTATTTTATGTCGGTATCGCTATCACCAAAACGTTGCAGGAGTAAAAAAGGGTTCTAAATTTCGATTTTTGTGATCGGTAGGGTCTAGCAACTTAAAATTAGGCAAGGTACATATTTAATAGATATAAATAATCTTTAAGAACAGTTTCGAAAAAATTGGAAATTTAAAAAGGGGTGAAAATGCGCGAAAAGCGTCCTAAAAACGTTCTAAATTGCGATTTCTACTCAATCTAAGGAAATACCAAAGCTATTTCAAAAGTAATGGTTGCAAATCAATGGTGACAGTCCCTGCTATAACATGGGTTATATTTTATGTTGCTGTCACTACCATCTGAGGGTTGCAAGAGCAAAACATGTTCTAATTTGCGTTTTTTGCAAAACTGAGGGGTCTAACACTTAGAAGTATGGCGTGGTATTTACTTACAAGATGCAACTGCTTTCTAAGAACAGTCGAAAGAAAATTCCAAATTAAAAAAAAATGAAGTGAGTGAAAAGCGTTATAAATTACAATTTTTAAGGAAACTTAAAAAATACCAAACTGATTAAAAAAATAATGGTGACAAATTTTGGTGATAGAACCTGCTCAAACATAAGTTATATTTTATGTCTGTTCCACTACCACCAGAGGGTTCAAGAGCTAAAAACTTTCTAAATTGAGATTTCTGTGATACTGAAAAGGCTAGAAACTTTAAATATGACATGGTAGTTACTTATAAAATATAAATGTCCTCGAAGTACTGTTGAAAAAAAAATCGAATTAAAAAGGGGTGAAGCGAAGGGGAGGTGCGAAAAGAATTCAAAAAAAGTCCTAAATTAAGATTTTTATGCACTTTCAGGGAATATAAAAGTAATAGTTGCGAATCAATTGTAACAGTCTCTTCTCCTACACAGGCTATATTTTATGCCGGTGATTCTACCACCTGGGATTCACAGGAACAACAAACGTTCTAAAAAAGGGCTTTAAAAGCTTTTTAAATTACGTTTCTGTTGAATATTAGGAAATAACAAACCGATTTCAAAATTAATGTTGGCAAATTAATCGTGACAGTTCCTGTTTCAACATAGCTCCTTATGTTGAGAGAGTGGGTAGGACTTGGAAATTGACATGATGGTTAATTTTAAGATGTAAGAAGATGGTTTCTAAAAAATTCAAAACTTCAAATGAATACTGAAATGAGCGTATTAATTGAGCATAAAAGTTTCAGAATATTTTCTAAATTATCATTTATTTAGTTTTATTTCATTTTATTAATTTAAGTCTCATTTCTGCCTAATGCAGTGTAATAATGATGTTTAATCAAACTGTGTTTTAAATAGTAATTTTTGAATTATCCCTAAAAGTAATAAGTACCTTTTAATAAAAAAAACCTTTTAATAAAATAAAAAATTAGTTAGTACCTTTTAATAAAAATTAGACACATAAATATCATTTGGCATATTTCAAATATTACGCGAGCAAAGCCGTGGGGTTTGCTAGTCATCTATACTCCTATTATAAAGAGGAAAAAATTGTTTATTTGTAGGAGGTAAGCTCTGGAACTACCGAACCGATTCCAAAAGTAATGGTATCAAAATGATGGTGTTAGTCCAACTTAGAACATAGGCTATATCTTATGTCGGTGCCACTACCCCA
Source organism: Maratus speciosus (assembly GCA_963932465.1). Taxonomy (NCBI): domain Eukaryota; kingdom Metazoa; phylum Arthropoda; class Arachnida; order Araneae; family Salticidae; genus Maratus; species Maratus speciosus. The sequence goes on from OZ010792.1 coordinate 315,172,266, forward strand.
AAGGGAGTGCAGGAGCAAAAAACGTTCTAAAAATGCGATTTTTGCGTTACTGAAGGGCCTAGAAATATGAAATTTGGAATATTAGTTACCTTTAAGATATAAATGTTGTCTAAGAACAGTTCTTAAACAATTCGAAATTTAAAAGGTGTGAAAATGCACAAAAAGCGCTCTAAAAAACGTTCTAAATGGTAGTTTCTACATAATCTCAGGAAATACCAAACCGATTTAAAAAGTAATGGTATCAAAATGATGGTTTTAGTCCAAATTAGAACATAGGCTATATTTTATGTCGGTGCCACTACCCCAAAGGGGGTGCAAGAGCAAAAAACGTTCTAAAAATGCGATTTTTGCGTTACTGAAGGGCCTAGAAATATGAAATTTGGAATATTAGTTACTTATAAGATATAAATGATGTCTACGAACAGTTCTTAAACAATTCGAAATTTAAAAGGGGTGAAAATGCACAAAAAGTGTTCTAAAAAACGTTCTAAATGGTAGTTTCTACATAATCTCAGGAAATACCAAACCGATTTAAAAAATATTGGTGTCAAAATGATAGTTACAACGTTTGCTCCAAGATAGGCTATGTTTTATGTCGGTGCCACTACCCGAAAGGGGGTGCAGGAGCAAAAAACGTTCTAAAAATGCGATTTTAGAGTTACTGAAGGGCCTAGAAATATGAAATTTGAAATATTAGCTACTTATTAGATATAAACGATTTCTAAGAACAGTTCTTAAAAAATTCGAAATTTGAAAGGGGTGAAAATGCACAAAAGCATTCTAAAAAACGTTCTAAATGGAAGTTTCTACACAAACTCAGGAAATACCAAACCGATTTAAAACATATTATTGTCAAAATAATGGTGACAACGCTTGCTCCAAGATAGGCTATGTTTTAGGTCGGGGACACTACCCCAAAAGGGATGCAGGAGCAAACAACGTTCTAAAAATGCGATTTATGTGTTACTGAAGGGCCTAGAAATATGAAATTTGAAATATTAGCTACTCATTAGATATAAAGGATTTCTAAGAACAGTTCTTAAACAATTCGAATTTTGAAAGGGGTGAAAATGCACAAAAAGTGTTCTAAAAAACGTTCTAAATGGTAGTTTCTACATAATCTCAGGAAATACCAAACCGATTTAAAAAATATTGGTGTCAAAATGATAGTTACAACGTTTGCTCCAAGATAGGCTATGTTTTATGTCGGTGCCACTACCCGAAAGGGGGTGCAGGAGCAAAAAACGTTCTAAAAATGCGATTTTAGAGTTACTGAAGGGCCTAGAAATATGAAATTTGAAATATTAGCTACTTATTAGATATAAACGATTTCTAAGAACAGTTCTTAAAAAATTCGAAATTTGAAAGGGGTGAAAATGCACAAAAGCATTCTAAAAAACGTTCTAAATGGAAGTTTCTACACAAACTCAGGAAATACCAAACCGATTTAAAACATATTATTGTCAAAATAATGGTGACAACGCTTGCTCCAAGATAGGCTATGTTTTAGGTCGGGGACACTACCCCAAAAGGGATGCAGGAGCAAACAACGTTCTAAAAATGCGATTTATGTGTTACTGAAGGGCCTAGAAATATGAAATTTGAAATATTAGCTACTCATTAGATATAAAGGATTTCTAAGAACAGTTCTTAAACAATTCGAATTTTGAAAGGGGTGAAAATGCACGAAAATCGTTCTAAAAAACGTTCTAAATGGTGGTTTCTACACAATCTCAGGAAATACCAAACCGATTTAAAAAATAATGGTGTCAAAATGACGGTGACAACACTTGCTCCAACATAGGCTATGTTTTATGTCGGTGGCACTACCCGAAAGGGTGTGCAGGAGCAAAAAACGTTCTAAAAATGCGATTTTTGCGTTACCGAAGAGCCTAGAAATATGAAATTTGAAATATTAGCTACTTATTAGATTTAAAGGATTTCTATTAACAGTTCTTAAACAATTCGAAATTTAAAAGGGGTGAAAATGCACGAAAAGCGTTCTAAAAAACGTTCTAATGGTGGTTTCTACACAATCTGGGGAAATACCAAATCGATCTAAAAAATAATGGCGTCAAAATGACAGTGACAACCCTTGCTCCAACATAGGCGATATTTTATGTCGGTGCCACTACCCCAAAGGGGCTGCAGGAGAAGAACGTTCTAAATTGCTGGTTTTGCGTTACTTAAGGGGCTAGAATCATGAAATTTTGAATGGTAGTTAGTTATAAGATATCTGTGATCTATAAGCAGATTTCCTTAAAAAAAATCGAAATTTAAAAGGGGGTCAAAATGCGCAAAAAGCGTTGTAAAAAACGTTCTAAATTGCGATTTCTATGCAATCTTAGGAAGTACTGAACCGATTTCAAATATAATGGTGTGAAAATGATGGTGACAAATCTTGCTCCAAGATAGGCTATATTTTATATCTGTTTTCACTACCCCAGAGGAAATGCAGGAGCAAAATGCACGAAAAGCGTAATAAAAACGTTCTAAATGCCGATTTGTCGGCAATATCTCAGGAAGAATGAACCTGATTTCAAACTTAATGGTAGGAAATTGCTGCTGACAGCCTCTGCTCTAACATAGATGCTATTTTATGTCGGTATCGCTATCACCAAAACGTTGCAGGAATAAAAAAGGGTTCTAAATTTCGATTTTTGTGATCGGTTAGGCTAGTATCTTAAAATTTGGCAAGGTACATATTTATTAGATATAAATTATCTTTAAGAACAGTTTCGAAAAAATTTAAAATTTAAAAAGGGGTGAAAATGCGCGAAAAGCGTCCTAAAAACGTTCTAAATTGCCATTTCTACTCAATCTAAGGAAATATAAAGCTATTTCAAAAGTAATGGTTGCAAATCAATGGTGGCTGTCCCTGCTATAACATAGGTTATATTTTATGTTGCTGCCACTACCACCTGAGGGTTGCAAAAGCAAAACATGTTATAATTTGCGTTTTTTACACAACTGAGGGGTCTAACACTTTGAAGTATGGAATGGTATTTACTTACAAGATGCAACTACTTTCTAAGAACAGTCGAAAGAAAATTCTAAATTTAAAAAGATGAAGTGAGTGAAAAGCGTTATAAATTACAATTTTTAAGCAAACTTATAAATTACCAAACCGATTAGAAAAATAATTATGAAAAATTGTTCGTGATAGATCCTGCTCAAACATAAGCTATATTTTATGTCTGTTCCACTACCACCAGAGGGTTGCAGGAGCTAAAAACTTTCTAAATTTCGATTTCTGTGAAACTGAAAAGGCTAGAAACTTTAAATATGGCATGGTAGTTACTTATAAAATATAAATGCCCTCAAAGGAACGTCGAAAATAAATTCGAATTAAAAAAGGGTGAAGCGAAGGGGAGGTGCAAAAAGCCTTCTAAAAAAGTTCTAAATTACGATTCTATGCAATTTCAGGGAATATAAACCGATTATAAAAGTAATAGTTGCGAATCAAGGGTAATAGTCTCTGATCCTACACAGGCTATATTTTATGCCGGTGATTCTACCACCTGGGGTTCACAGGAACAACAAACGTTCTAAAAAAGGCCTTTAAAAGCTTTTTAAATTACGTTTCTGTGGAATATTAGGAAATAACAAACCGATTTCAAAATTAATGTTGGCAAATTAATAGTGACAGTTCCTGTTTCAACATAGCCCTTTATGTTGAGAGAGGTGGTAGGACTTGGAATTTGACATGATGGTTAATTTTAAGATGTAAGAAGATGGTTTCTAAAAAATTCAAAACTTCAAATGAATACTGAAATGAGCGTATTAATTGAGCATAAAAGTTTCAAAATATTTTCTAAATTATCATTTATTTAGTTTTATTTCATTTTATTAATTTAAGTCTCATTTCTGCCTAATGCAGTGTAATAATGATTTTTACTCAAACTGTGTTTTAAATAGTAATTTTTGAATTATTCCTAAAAGTAATAAGTACCTTTTAATAAAAAAAACCTTTTAATAAAGTAAAATATTACCTTTTAATGAAATAAAAATTTAGTTAGTACCTTTTAATAAAAATTAGACATATAAATATCACTTGGCATATTTCAAATATTACGCGAGCAAAGCCGCGGGGTTTGCTAGTAGTTAATAAACGATAATATTTGAATAACAGCTTATCGCACATAGTACTTGAATACTAGCTCGCAGCGCCCATAGCAGTTAAATGCAAAATTCCGATCTTATTTCAAACGCTAGAAATTACAGAAAAAAGTCAATTAGAAAAGCTTTCAGCATCATTGATTTATTAAGAAATGATGAGCTATGTATATGAATGAGATCGCGATTTCGGTTTCTAGCTAAGATCGCAATGAAAGACCCGTTATGAAATTGTTTTTAATTGAAATTCACATTTTAAAAATTTAACGATTTATGTTTATGACTATTATATCATTTTCTCATATTGTAATGTTAGGATATATGTGCAAATCTTTAACATCTATAGTACATCTTAAAAAAGCATAGGAAAAAAAGCACAGATACATATTTTATCTTTACTTCACACTCATATAAGATGACTTTCAGTGGAGAATTTTTTTAAATAATTTGTGCAATTGTTTGATGGATTTGAGAATGTTTAAGCGACAATTCTGACATAACCCACTTGCATACCGTTTATGAAAAAGCACTTTGCCATTTATTTAAAGAATAACATTGAAAAACTTATGAATAAAAAACGTTAGAAAAAATAAGTACTTATTGACGCAAAATCGAAATTAATTGGTTTTGTTGCATTCATAGAGATATAACAGAGATATATTTCTCAAAGAATGTTTGATGTTTTGACAATACGGATAATGCAACCACTTTTAGGGGTTCAATCATCTGATGATTCGGTACCAAGAAGAGCTCACTCAAATAGAAAACAATAAGTCAGTTAAGATTTTAATCAATGTAAACGGAAATATGGTATGACTTTCTGATGAGACAGAAATTAATAGATCAAATTTTACTGAAAACTATTATTAGAATTCCCATCTTTATATTTAGATGAAAGTGACTTTGCTGTTGCAAATGTTTACTGCTGAAGAAAATAAATCGAGTGAATATCACTAAAAGTGGAGACTTGAGATCACACTAGACTCAATTACTTCTCAATGTAAAGTCACAGTACAGCACACATTACACACAAGGACATCATTAACTTTTTTCTATTAACCCATCTCTGATATTTTGGATTTATTAAGAACATTATTTTACTTTAAATAATTTAAATGACTAAAGCGTTATAGAAAAAGTGTGAATAAAATTTATTTTTATGTATCTCAATTTCCCATTAAAGAAATGGCGGAACATTTTACATGATATATATATATATAAATAATACCTTTGAAAATCAAAAGACAACTATCAAGTTCTTTTAACATTACTTGAAAAAAATGTCTATTATTTTGATTGTATTTATGTGGTTTATATATAGAGTATTTAATATGAAGTAAAACTAACATATTCGAACAATAAAATGAACGAAACCCCAAATTTAGAGATGGCATAATATATTCAACAGAATTGTTACAGGGTAATTACAAAATATCAATTTAAGCAAACTGCTCCACTAAATTCAATTATAACTGTAACAATAATCTGTTGATCCACACAAATGGAACAGAGATAGAAGATGATGATAAAAATTTAGGAAACCAAAGCAACAGTTGGATGACTGATATTAAGTCAGCAGGTCACCACATATCGCAAAATGCATTACGTCATATAATAGATTGTCAAATATGTTTAGATAGGTATATCACTGCCGATATAATGCATTGGATTTATAAAAATGAAGAAAATCAAGAAAACCAGAGATTTATAATATATTTGCAATCACATACCTGTAATCCTTTTTCAGGCACACTAAATGTGCAAGAACTCGCATTTATCAAACTTTTTGTTAGTCGGATGAGATAAAATATATTCAAAATGAAGCTTACCGTAACCCTCCCCCTCCCCCGAAAAAAAATAAAAATAAAATAAAATAAATCGTAACTAGCCAATTGGAATTCAGATTAACTCTTTCATATAAAGATATGGTGCAATAAACAAAGATATTGTCTATTTGATAGAGATCAGGAGTAAAATGTAAGTAATATATAATTTATTTTATCAATAATTATATTAGAACATTTTATATTAGAATTAAATTTATTTAGGCAATAAGTCAATATGATTTATCACTAGCTGTATATGACGTTGTTAAGATGTAATCATATGAATAATAAATTTTCATTTAGACCACAGATCAGTAGATTATTATGATTAAGGCATAGGTTAAAAGCTAAATGATATAATAAATTATTTACAAAGTATAAGAAATGATGACCTAATATAATCACAAACAACTCTTTAGCAAATGAAGAAAATAACTTTTTGCTTGTTATTTATGGATAAAAAAAAGTGTTGACTAACTAATATGTCAAATATTTATTAGATACATAATAAATTAATATTAAATATGATCAATAGATAAAATGTATTATTTTTTATTTTTAAAGAGCTTAAATCAGTGTTGCCAGATTGGAGAATTTTTAAATTCTAATTATTTGACTGTCACCACTTTTTGAAAATAGTATAATTCGCCTTATTTTTCAGAATTTTTAATCTGCTTTTAAATTGGCTGAATATTTCTATTTCAAAAAAGCGGTGACGATCAACAATCTGGGGACAAAAATGTCCCCAGTCTGGCAACACTGGCTTAAAACTATATCTGAAACAATTGTATAATTCGATATCTACTGCCTTATACCTATTTTGATTCCGCACGTAAACCAACTCATCCCTTTTACACTTAAATTAAATTATATAATTGCTATTCATTATCTAGAGGATGTGAGTTTCAAAATTCGCCTTATCCAAAATTTAGAAAATCGAGTTACTGTTATCAATAAATTCTATTCGTGAACCTGCATCGAAACAAATTTACAATCTTCAAAAAAAAAAAAAAAAAATCCTAGGTTTATCGTGTATTTCTGACATTGTAAAATCTTGGTTTACAATGAAAACCAATGTAAATAGTTTTTTCGCGATTTCCCCGAATTTGATTTTCTGGATAAGGCAAGTTTTGATACTAGCGTCCTCATGTATTATTCGACCATGGCATGCTAACAATCAACAAAATGTAGAGAATAAAAAAAAAGCAAAATTACTTGATATATATATATATATATATATATTTATTTACAATTACAAAAATGTGTTAACATATCTATAGGTATAACATGCGGGTTATTCATACTTGTATTTATTACTCAATTAATGCGTCGATATTTACTGTAAGAATTATAATAACAGTTATAATTTAGAAAGTAAAAAATATATATATAAAGTTATTTCTATTATTGCAAATTGGATGCCAAAAAACTGCTATCAGGTCCATATTCATTCACTTTACATAATGCATGCTGAATTACTGGCAAGCACAGTTTATGATATTCAAAATTGGTATATTCAAAGATATTCAAAACTGATAACATTGCAACGCGTCAAAGGTTATGATTGAATGGAATTGAATTCCGAGTTATCGCATTTTTTATCATTGGCATTTTCGCGTCTAACGCCTAATAATATTCCCTTTGTTCATTTTCAACATAATATTTTAATTTGATTGATCTATGACCCAATTTTGAAATAGATTAGAAATCTGTAAGCCACATTTCAATTTCTTTTCAATTCAATATCGATAAGCTCACTTTACCATTAGAACTTACATCAGTATATAATAAATTATGTCCATAAATGTTTTCCAGTACTTAAATATTAATGTTTTTTTTTAATAATGAGTTTTTTACCACCGATTACATTTCGTCGGTAATACTTCTTATCTTGCTTCAGTTGCTTTCATAAACATTTTTGCCGTGCCGAGAATATTCTATTCCGTGTCACTTGCGGTGCGCGTGTAATAGGGTCACTGATGCTTACGTATATTTAAAATTAAAATTATAGTTTTCAATATAGCACGCAATTTTTAATATAAGACATAATATTACTATTATTACTGTTCTTGATATTTCTTACCCAATACTTTCTTCATGCCTTTTTTTTTTTTTTTTTTTTTCTTTTCAGGATGGCGTGTTTTTCCTTTACAGCAAATTACTGGATGAAATACTATTTCCTGTATCAAAATACTTACCATTATCTCAATTTAATGAAAAGAAAAGTCTATTTTATATGTGCATTTTTGCAAACTTCGATATAATGCTGTTTACTTTATTTACTCAAAATATATAAAACAAGAATTCTTTTCAAAACAAAGAAACAGTTAAAAGTATTGGAGATTATTTTAGCTTGAAGGAATAAATATTGAATTATGACATTTTAATTTTGTTTTTATCTAAATTTCCAAAAATCACATATTTCTTTGGAATAGGAGAACAGGCAAAACATGAGTAAAATAAATATATCATGACAGCTATAATATCATTTTTAAGTGGATGTTTACTTAAACAAAAAGCAAATAAAATTATTATTTGAATTTAAATAAATCTGAAGTGTCTAACTTTCAGTATTTTATTTATTTAGAGTTATTATTTTTAGTTGTCATTTGAAAGATTAATTTTTTTTACTGTATAGTTACGTGGAAAAAACAATATTTTTTTCTTACTTGTGTAATCTGACAAAAAATTTGTGTAACTTGCTTAGATAAAATATATTATACATTAGTAAACACATTAAAAGTGATATTTTCTATGTTACATAATAAACACATTAAAAGTGATATTTTCTATGTTAGAAATAAAACTTTAAAAAAATGTAATAAACAGTAATTTTTTCTCGTGTAAAGATTAATGCTATTTGCTTAGATTCTTAGCCGTTCTTTAACAAGTTTTTCTTGTATTTTATACAAGTAAAGAATGCCTTTTTGGAAATACTGTCTTGTTTATCTAAAGGGGATATTAATTCTCCTTACAATTTATAGGGGGGGGGGGAGAGTAGCCGAATTTGGACCACTTCACTTATTTTCAGGTGTAACTCACTTAATTTTTGGAATATATGCAAAACATCACTACATGGGGTCAATCCATTCATCTACTATCTAAATAAATCTTTAGATGAATTTCTTTTTGAAAGTCTTTAGTTTTTCTTTTAATTTGAAAAATTTGACAAAAGTGGTCCAAATTCAGAAAAAGGTCGCCTAAGTTGAACCCCCAGTCTCCTAAATTGGACCAAACAATATCAGGTTGTCATAATGACTAGGGGATATAACTAATTTATTAACAGAAAAGTTTTCGATTAATGAAACAATCAAACAAAATAAAAGCAATGAATTATGCCGAATGAAATGAAATACCTGAAAATAAGAGTAATTATTTTAAATTAAAATGTGTTCAAAATTTAAATCAAACTTTATTAAGAACAGAAATTATGAAACTAATTGCCAGTTACTTGAATATCATGTAAGAAGTGATACAAAGCTTACACATGCATTTCGTTTATTCATTTTTTAAACCAGCGCACACAACATAGAACCGTATTTGGCAATCTGACCATTGAATCATTTACCGATATTTTATTTTTCTTACAAATTAGGCAAATCCAATCGTCACTGTATAGATTTTTCTTTTTAGATTCTGAATCATTAGATTTCTTTTCAACAGAAGTTTTCTTTACACTATGTTTGTAGTTCTTCCATTCCATCATTTTCTTTCAAATTGCATTATGCCTATTTTATAAAACTGGATGCTCCAATTTCTTTTGTGCTGTGAGAGCTTCCCTTTTGTCGTTTTTTTTTTTTTTTTTTTTTTTTTTTTTTCATTTCAAGATTTACTTTATATGGCGAGGATGTTAACACAATTGTTTTTTTTTCTTCCTCTGTACTTTCATTTTACTGAATTTAGCAAGGGAGATAACATTTCTAACGATTCTTTGGGGTTTTTTTTTGTGTGTGTGTGCAGTATTTGTAGCTGCGGCCTTCTTGCAGGCCAATTTCTTCTCAACTCACTCTCTCTTTTTCGTTTCCTAATGAGCTTTTGCTGTCACGGGGTTTCTCTTACGGACAGTTTGTCTGTGTCGATTTCAACATTTTTCAATTCTATTAAAAAAGTGTTTAAAAAATATGCTCTATTGAAAAAAAAAACGCTACGATTAATCAAACGCAAAACATTATTATATTCAAAAGATGTTAAGTTCGGTGGTCCCCCGGAAGGTTTGAAACTTTATGTGTTTTAATGGTAAAAAATTCCACTCTTCAGAACTGTGAAAAGTCTGCTCCCCCCACCCCCCCTCACGGAGCCGCAAATATCCTCCAGGAGGAAAATTTTTGAATTCGACTCTGTAAATCAAATACGACGTAGGAATAAATAATTCAAAGAAAATAAAAATACATACAAGATAAAACAAATTGCAAACAAAATTTATAACATAAACATGTAAAATTATTTTAATGTTTATATAGGCCTAAACTATATAAAAAAATAGATCCAGATTTAAAAAAAAATTACATGGCTATAGTAATTTATTAGGAAATATATAAAAAAATTAGTGTACAAAGCGTACAGCTCTTGAAATTCCTTAGTTACTTTTCAAATTTATGGTCGTATATCTGGTCCAATTTAGGCAATTGCATCATTTTTTAAAACTGATAATCTCAAGTTTATGAACAAAAACGAAATCAAATAAATCCACGTGGAAAATATGCGCAATAAACAGGTGAATTTAGATATGTATATGAAAACACAACAACTTACCTTAGTTTTAAAGTATTCACTTACGTTTAGTAGGAAAAAATTAGATCAAAACAGCTAATTTTATGTTATTTTAAAAATTGTCCGAAAACAGCACATGGTAGGCGAGTGCTTCTTCTAATCATAAATGACGTCATTCTGATGAGTGGAATTTCAGCAGTAGAGGGCGTCTCTTTCTGTAATTAACGGCAGAATTGCAACGGTCCATTTAAAGCGGCGGCTGTCCAAATATGGCTACTCTCCCCCACATGTTTCCAGTAATACCTTTTTTTTTTTTTTTCCGTCGGTTCCTCTATCTCGTCCCCTGAGCTGCTGCTAGCGTTATTGGCGGTTCTATTACGGCAATATATCCCCATCTCCAATATTTCTTAGACTTTCTGTTATTCAAGGAACTAATCGGGTCTGACACATGCAGAAGACAGGCATTCTCCTTAGTTTTTATTTTACGCATTTTTACTTTTTAACTCAAAGTTTTTAATTTGTAAACAATTTCTTCTTTTCTTTCTCCCGAAAAGTTCGAAATGTAAGAAAAAAGGGAAGAAAAAAATGACTTTGAGGCCGGATTTCTGGACGCCGGATTTTTGAAGCCATTCTGTAATTCTTTGAAAAAGACATGAAGACAGGTAACAATTGGGCAGAATAATAAATGTTTTTTTATAAAAGTACTGGGAGATTTGTATAAAGTGAATAATACAATGAAAACCCGCTCTCCTAACGAAGATTAAATATTATCTATCTACAACTCTCATCTCCTCTCCTAACATTTCAATTATTTGCAAAAATTAGGAACGTATTTTCATTCAAATTTCAGATGATTTCTTTTATTTCAAATTCTACGACGGAATTAATTCTTTTCATTTAGTTACATACCTTTCTTTTAATAGAAATGATGGCGATGAATTTTGATAATTGGAAAATATAGTAATTGATATTAGAAACTTTGAATGAATGAAAAATGATCGAAATTAATATTTATTGAAATATTTTGAATATAATAAAAGTTAATCTAAATTGAACTAATCTTTCTGCTACATAATAAAAACCTCCTGCTGCTTAAAAACAGTATATTTCAAATCACTACCTAACCGGAAAAGGGAATTAAAAATCTTTATAATTTCACATTCCCAAATTTGTATAGTTTTGCTTTTGTGGCATTTAATTTACTCGTTTATTCTTATAAGTCACATTGTTCAGAAATGTATTTCATAATAATGAAATGTGCAATGTAGTTAACCAGATCTGATGTTATTGGTCGCTAGAATTTAGAAGTTATTAATTCCTTTATTGAAAACTAGAAGAATATGTCCTCGCCAAGTTTTTTCTACAAATTGCAATTTATAATAAAATTAGCAACCTAAGTTGTTCTATATACTTTGCTAATAATTATACACATTATATTTTGATCGCATTCGCGCATGCGTAGTGAAAACATTTTTAGTAAACCTGCTCAATTTTCATCCAATTTTTATTATTTTTTAATTTTGATTGCAGAGTATTGTGTACAATATTGTTTGTCATATTTTCTGAAAAGAACTTTTTTTTTATATTAAGAAAGAGAATTTTATTAGCAAAAAAACTTGGCAAAATTTGGGACTGTTTTTATAAAAACATTAATTTCACTACGAGTATACATGCTATCCTCATAAAAATGAACACAGTATATTACAATTAGCCACTTATTAACAATCTCGAGTTTGAACGCTTTCGTTACATTAAGTTTTATAGGGTTGTCCAAAAGATATTCGTTATTTTTCAATTTGTTGACGGTCTCCTATGGGGTGTCGGGAAAAAATCTTCACGGAAATATATGACCTATACTATACTATTTGCACACCTGCAGTTTCAGGTTAATTCCTATTATATTTTTCTAGATATTTAACAAAACGTCTAAAATCGCAAGTGACCGGTCACCTTTGGACATATAGTGTAATTGTAGTTGAAAAAGCAATCCCGATATATAACTGTACCTACTAATAGTCAGTTTTATACAGAAGATAAAAAAATATGTAATTAAAAATAAAATACATTAAAAAAATCATCTATATTTTTGTTATTAATTGAAATACAATACTTCTAACAATATTTATTACCTATTTTTTTTTAAAGTTGAAGGTATCTTTTACATATAAAAAGGATAATGCTAATTATGGCAACTGGACCATGAATTTAGAATGCGATTCTTGTAATTCAGCTTCCAGAAGACAATTTTTATTTTAAATTAATTCCTGAACCATTTTAAATGTGTTGAGTTAGATTCACTCTATCAAACAGAAATTTTTAAAATTATATTTTAATGTCTATAAAAACAAATGTATGTATATGTCACCTTTGCCACTTCAAAGGTCCAGTTGCCTCATTTTTATGGGGCTAACGGACCAGGTAAGTCTGCGTTCCACACTCGTTTTTTTTTTTTTAATCTGCGGTATTAGATCATTACCGTCTCAATACTCTCAAATACATTGAGACGGTAATGATCAGGTCCTGATTCAAAAAGTGTAAATAACTTAAAAAAAAATAGTCACGCTGATCATGTATCAAATAAAGAGAGTTGTTAGGGAGACCTATTTTAAGAGGTTTTTTAAAAAAGCATCAAATGCATACTGTATAAATATTAAGTAAGTTACTCTACTAAAGTAATGTAGTTCAGTAAAAGCAATAAGTATAAAAGTTACCTTGGTATTTTAGGGAAAGAAATGAACAAGAAAAGTCTATGAATAAACTGCAGTTTATTGCAGTACGTATGTACTTAAGTATCTCATTCTTTTTTTTTTATTTCACGCAGTGAATGTTCTATAAGCCTGATAAATTTGTGGAGAATGTAAACATGCTTTTTATATCGAACAGAACTATTTTTTATTGATTTCGATAATTTTATAATAATGTCGTTTTCTCTTATGTTCGCCTCTTCATCTGTAACGTAAAATTTCGAGGTCTGGCACTTAAGAAATTTGATTTGATAACCACCAACATGCTTCTTTAACATTTATTAAATTATAATTTTAATAAGGTATTACATAATTTTTTTTATTGTAAGCAAAAAACAATGGAAAAATTAATTTCCCATAGTAAGAGAAGTTATTTATAAGGAGAAATTATTTATAAGTAAGGGAATTATTTATAACAGTCGGGGTAACTAGATCCCACAAGGCCTGCTACCAATGTTTCATGCTCCAGTTACCCCATTCTTGAAACATTTATGAGGTAACTGGAACATCTGCCTTACAATGGAAACCTAAAGTCAATATGTATAGGTACCTAATTATATTAATGCATTTATATGCCTATTTTTATAAACATAGATTATTTAATAAAAGTACGTATCCTATTTTAATAAAAAGCTGGTTGAATTCAACCAAATCCTCATTGTTTATAAAAGAAAACACCTAAACGTTAGGCAACCTATCACAGCAAAGCTATAGTTATGACGCACACAATGTTTTAAGAAATATGGATGGGTACAATATTGATAACAGCTAAAATTAAAAGACATCAACGGTTTATTATAAAATAGTCTATATCCGACTTTCCTCCTGGTTTTAGCTACCCCAGCTACCATTAGCATATAATAAATATAATACAATTTCAACAACAGTCACATAAATTTTTTAAACAAAACTGCTATATTTAATTGAAATTTAAAAATGAAATATTGTTGCATATTACTTCACTAAACCGTAATTAAGAAAATAATAACAAGCTTCTTGATCATTTAAGAATGGATAATCACAGACTGATTATTGTGGATTAGTAAAGGCACTGAAATAAACCATTGCAATTATTGTAGCAGCTTTTAACGTTGTAGTCTTTTAACATCTCACTCTATTTTCTTAATTAATCTAAAACGTTGAATTTTAAGTAGAAAAAGAAATCATTAAGCTGCACTTATTTTATGTATTAGAAATTTAAGACTTGACTTTATTTTTAAGCTCTGATACAAAAACTAAAGCTGTTATATACGTCGTGTAATAATTTCGCTTTGCGAAATCTAGTGTTAAATATCACTTTTACTTTTTTTCTATTACTATAAAACCTATTACTTTAAGTTTTGAGTTTTAAAGTGCATGAAATGGCTTAAAACGTATTTTAAGTTTTAGAAAATTTCCTCATTGCGTGGACAATGTGGACAACTGAGCAAACATTTTCATTAAAGCATAAAACATTATAATAAGTATTACTGACGATTTTCATTTTTATTGAATATTTGAGATGCTTATTAATATGTTTCCAAAAACATTAATGTTACAAGTAGAATTTATTATGATTCCCGTATTAATTATTTAATCATTTAAGTGCCTAGCATAATTTTTTATGTATGTTTTAAGATTCATAAAATAACAGTTTTGAAGTCATTGATTAGAGGATTTGTGTTTAATTAATTTACATATTTATTTATCTTATGCACTTGAAAAAAATACTATTATAAATTTCTTGTTAAATCAGTCGTTAAATTAAAAACATTACACGATAAAAATGATGGTTAAGTTGTTTAAAGGATTAAAAATACTTTAATTTTAATACTTTAGAAATAAATTTTGTATTGTGATTGTAGGATTCTCAAATATATGCCATCTTTGCCATCTTTAATAACACGATGTATTTTTTATGGTATTTGTTTGTACTTTGCTCCATAGCACCATAGCACCCGTAGCACCTTTTCCATAGCACCGTTTGTACCATAGCACTTTATTACTTAGATATACATTTACTTATACATACAAGCATTAGGTATGTTTGGGGCTGACATTTACTTCAGAAATCTATTTAAAAACAAATGCATAGAAATTTTAACAAACAAATTTTTAAAATCTATGTGGTCCACTTTTACAATATTAACTTGTAACAATTATCCATAAAGAAAATTACAAGCTCGTTTTGGGCTTGAAATCTGATTATTACAATAAATACACTACAAAACAATTGTCTAGAGATATTGGATAAAAAAATGAAAAACGAAAAATGCTATGTACGGGTACGCGTTTCTTTTTAAATATTAATTTGTTATAGATTTTCATAAAGAGAATTGCAAGCTTCTTTTGGGAATAAAATCTGACTTGTTATTACTTTTATTTCTTGCTACAAAATCATTTGTTAAAAAATTAAAAACAAAAATACTATGTGAGCTTTTCTTTTAAATATTATATTTTAATACATTTTCAGAAAATGAATTCTGTATTACATTCATCATTAAAATTGTATTATATATCCAAGTATGATAGAAATATAGTCATTTTTTAAATAAAATATCTGCATTAGATAAAGGTTCTCAATTAATCATACTGCAAATATGGATAATGATTATCAAACTTTAAAGATTATTGTTTCATCTTGCTCGTTTTGTGTACGTATTCATAATGAGGTCAGTATATTTAATTACAATTTTCATGTTTAATATGAATATGACATAACTAAATACAAATAAATACATTTGCTGTTTCTTTGTGTGTGAATGATTATGTTTTATTTAATTCTTTTCAATTGCATATTTGCTGGTGTCTGTCTTTTATGTTTAATATTGTTATTTCCCCACATTTTTTTTAAATTATTATTTTACATTTATAATATAATTTCGTTGTAAAGCTATTACAGGGCAATCAATCTGTTTAATGATGTATTAAACTTAACTTGGATTTCTATTAAAAGTACTTTTTTATAGAATAATTCATAAATACACGGTAGAAAAACACGATTCGTTATATCAGGTCTGCCACAGGCAATTATTTTTAATTCTACCTCGCACCACTTTCTAAAAATAGAAAAATTTGGTCTAAAGTTTGACAACAGTTGCAAATGAAATATACTACAGAGTTTAATTGTTTAATAGTGGTGAGAATAGAATAGAAAAACATTTGCTTGTGGCAAACTTGGTTATATAGAAGCTAATATGAATTGAATAAGCTTTAAAAGAATGCTATATGTCAGGGATGGCGAACCTTTTTGAGTATGCGTACCAAAAATTTCAAAATTTTTATATACCAACTTTCTAACGTGCCAGAAACATTTTTGCTTATATAAAATCAACAATTAATTTTGATATAATTTGTATTTAAATATTTTTACACTTATACTAAATTCGATTCCTAACTTATTTATTACGCTGTATTTACTGAATAATATAGCCATGTTGCATCGAATTTCGTATTAATAATCTATAAATGAATTTATTTTATTGTATGCTTCCGAATCAGATCATCTTTAGTTCTTCAGGTAGAAGCAGGTTCGATAGATACATAATTATTTACACTAGCAATTATAACTGAATTTTCAAAATTAAAACCTAATTATAATAAAACCTAGCTTAAAACACTAAACCTAAGTAAAATAAAATGTAATCTGAAGTAAAAGAATGACAATTAGGTATATTACTATGCAAACTGCCTCTTAAAATTCAATTTTCAAAAATGAAACTTTTGAAATTTGATAGAGAAGCAAAATTATTTGGAAAAAACTATATGTTGAATGGTTTGGCGAGAAAATGACACTACAGGCGCTTTGGTTGAGATTTATAATACGTTAATTCATTCGAAAGTACCGGATTATTTTAAAGTAAATTATATACCTGTTACAGAAAACTATACTTTTTGTTAAAAAAAAAAAAAAAAAAGGATTGTTTTTCATAAACTAAATATAATCTATAAGTTTTATCGCGTACCAGAGAAGTTTTCTTACGTGCCAAGTTCGGCACGCTCGCCATCCCTGCTATAAGTTTTATAGAAATATCCTGTCTGCAATGTTACGGGATTTTCTCTGTAATTTGTATAGAGACATCTTGTTAAAATGGTACAGACTTTCTCTTGATGAAACAGAGTTTCTCCTTGTAATGTACCGGGTAATCCTGTTAAATTGACACAAATTTTTTCCATATTTTACAAAATGCAATCGTATTTAATATGCACATATTTATTCTGTATTAAAGATAATCTTTCTGTGTCCCAAAAATCATTTTTCTGTTCATAAACAGGCTCTTCCTACGAAATGATTTTCTTTTTATCTTTACAGAGTTTTTTGTGTGAGTGGATTAATTAACATGAATACGATTTCTGGTATATGCGAATATGTTTCTCAGCCAAAAGTGAAGAAACTATAAAAACTTTCCTCTAGATGTAAGAATCATATCTATGTAAGATAACAAAGAACATATGCAGATTACACGAAGTAAAGATATTTTTGTACAATATCTGTTAAAATATCAAACATTTGATTTGTGTACTTAACGATTTGGAATACGAGATAAATATAATTTAAAACTAAGTTGTTTTTTCCCCTGTTTTTAATGGTACTATTCATTTACTTATTGAATTCTAGTCTTAACTGTCCTTAGAAATACATATGCATGGAAATCGTAAGTGCTTTACATATAATAATCCATTTAATTAGTACAGAAATATACCATTAACTAAAGACGATAACTTGTAATCAACGTATAAGGTACTCCTGTGAAAATTTAAGAACATTTTCGACACGAATGGTTTTCACGCAGCTGTGAATAGTTTTGTCCGAAGAGTTTTGTATGTGAGCTGAAAGAGTATCTTAAATTTCATATTTGATGTGAAGGAGAAGAAAACAAGATTATTCATTTCAAACTTAGAATGTCATTATTGAAACATAAACTGTAAAAGATAGCCTGAAATTCTCGTATACTTTATCAAGCAGAATAATATATCATGGCTCATCCGCATGTATAATTTCTTATATGTACATTTTTAACAACCTTAATTTTTGTACAAACTACTTAATTCGACATTCCAGATTTTTTATTTGTATACTCATGTTTTAAGACGTTACAAACGTTATATCGTTACGTATATATATATATATATATATATATATATATATATTGCTGTATCATGTTAAAATTACATAAAACAATTGTTCCTAATGCATAAGTTAATTTCAACTGAATACGTGAAAAATATGAACGGAACCTGAACCTAAAATGAAAGTATTTCATTGCAAAATTTTTTCTTATTTTTGTAGGACGCATTTTATAAAGATTGTAATAAGAATAAGTTAAATACTGAACTAGGGGGTTCTGCCACCTGCAAGCTACGCTTGCCAACCCACATTCAGACACCGCAGATTCTCAAAGCACGCTAATTTGATCGGTTTTAAAAATATTAGAAAATATTGAATAATTATGAAAAAAACCTATAGCGATCTCCCTGTAAACGGCTTTCCATTCAATTCCCTTTGATTGCTAAAATTTAAGGCCGAATCAGTTGCTGTTTACGCCATCAAGTGATTTTTTATTTCGACGTTTTATTTGTATTTTTATTAATGTTATACTAATTTATTTGTTCTTTCGTTATTTAAAATAAAAATTATGTCAGCTTGTATAATTTGGCGAATGGTTTGGCGATTTATATAATTTGGCGGTATTGGTCGACGCAATAACTAAGTAGTACCATTAAAATATTGATTTGAATTTGAAATTGAATGTCATGATTTGTTGCATTATTTAATATTTAACACATATGTCATATACGCGCTGGGTTTGGCGTGATTTTATTTACGACAATTTGACGAAAACCTCGTTTTCGAATACCAGTTACATATGTATTTTTAAATTATTTTCTATTATTTTTAAAATGAAATAACAATAAATAAATAAAAAAATATTAATATTTATACCGCAAAACATTTTATAAATTTTTTTAAATAAAAAGGAGTAAATGTAAATAAACATTTATTAATAAATAAGCAACAATAGTCGGGTTACCATGCCGGGAAAAATAGCGCCATTTTGGCACCGATTAGCTCGATTATGAAATATTGAAAATATAAATAGTTCAGGAAAATTTTCCGGCTAATATTCCTTAACAAAATTTAAATTTACTCAATGAATAAATAAAATAATAGATAAAACACAGTTTTAAAAATGCAAGTAATTGATTATGTGCTTAGAAGACTGAAAATTTTATCAGAATAAAAAAGGCTGTTGTAGCTAACGAAATCTTAACAATTTTTTCGGCTGCTAACTCTTGGAATGCAGCTAATACGAAAGCAACAAATTAAATACATTTAAATATTCTATTTGAATACGTTGTTAATATTTTCCATATACAATTTTATATTATTCTACCTTTTGGTTTTGTGTGAGTGAGGTTAATCTAAAAAAATATATTTAATGTAAAAAAATCTGCTACAGATTTAAATTAAAAATAAAGGTTTTCGCCTATATTTTCTAACTCTGAAAATACGGTTCCTATACTACCATAGAAATCTAAAAAGAGGAAGGGTTTCTTTTCTTTTCTTTTATGAAAATTAAAGTGTCATTTTTCTAATGGAAAAATTGTCATTTTAAATGGATAATGAATTCATACAGACATCTATAGCTCCTAGAATAAATAATAGTGATATTATTTATTATTATTTTGTTTGTATTTTTATATTAGAAAAATAATAAACTGCTATTAATACACTTTTGTAATTACAATCAAAAGTGGCAGTACATCTTTTAATTTTCAACTATTGTGATACCTGGGAGATATAATATCACAAAATGTTTTTCTGTAAGATTATAAAATACAGTGAAACCTCCCTGTGCAACCCCCTCGCTGAACTGCCATTTTGTTCATATAACGAAATTTATTTCCATAGGCTCAATACTAATTTTACCTACATTCAGAGACCATCCCAATTGAACTCCCTCCATGAGCGACCAATTTCTTTGATGAAAATTCCGTTTTTTACTTGTTGATTGAAGAAGGTTTTATTAGAAAAATAATTCCGGAGAGCTCATTATTTACCAAACTTCTAAATTAAGTTTAGATTTTTTTTTTAAATCCGTGTAACTTTAAAGTGTTTAAACCCCTTTGTGCCTTTTTAGCAATAAATTTAACTCTGATGACAAATTAAGAATGACAGTGAATAACATCCCCTACCCTATTTTGCCCAAAAACTCTCAAAAAATAGATAAATTAATCAAATTAAATTAGTAATAAATCCTCAAGTGGGAACAATTATCAAATTGTTTCTTTACTTTCTTATTTTCACAGGAAAAGTTTTATTCAATAGACTAAAATGAAGTTAAAATGTATATGCTTAAAGCCTTTGTTGTCAATATTTTAATTAATAAGATTCCAGTGTCCGTAATAATATGATATATAAAATAAACAGTATAATATAATAATGATATAATGCGAAATAAAATATTATGTAAACAGAAAACTTTGAATAAGCAAAATAACAAAAACAGTTACAGATCTTTAATTTGCATGTTTAATATGGCGTGGAGTACATTATCAAGTATTCTGAAGAAGAATTTTATTTTTAAAAGGAAAAAATATATATATATACGTTTTGTTCATTTTTAATAATCTAGAAATTGAACAAAGAAAAGTAATTTTTTTCGGGAAATATTTTTTTTTACTTAACTTTTAAGTGTATTTAGAAACCTACATATTAGTATCCCATTATCTGCAATGAAGATTACAATTCGCGAACGAACATATTTCTTTCATACGTTTTATGTTTTATTTTAGAAGTAATACAGGAGTCTCTTGAGTTATCAAATAAGTACTGGTAACGCGAAGGATGATGCAATGTATTTCCTATCTTCAACTACCGTTTCATTTATGCTACTAATTTGGATTACCGATTTTCGTTTTTTTTTTTTTTTTTTTAATATCACGATATTTTTTTTCTCATTTTAAATTAAATTAAACATTTGTTTCACATTCCACTTATAAATAATTCATGCAAATACGTTATTTTCTTATCTTCAGACCTAACTCATTTTTTTCTTTAATTTAGAAAAAGCGGATTAAGGTTTAGGAGATTCCTTTGCACGACGAATAACGGAATTCATATTTTTGTTGGAATACTTTTAAGTGTTTGTTTTCAGATTAAATTTTTATCATTCATGGAAGCTATTATGAGGGGAAAATAGCTACTTGTTTCTCGATATACAAATTAAAAGGGGGGATGATATCGAAAATCATGCATTGGTAGCTAACATTTAGTCCAATAAATGATGTAGGTAGACAGCGTATAAAAACTTGCAAAATAAACCTTTCATTAAGATATGGGGCATTCTCACAATCTTTTCACTTTTGGGGAAAAAATATGGCGAAATTAAACTTGCTAAAACAACATTTTAATCTTATAGACGAATGCCTTAATGATCCAAAATAAAGAAAAAATGGTCAGCAGCGAAAATTTTTTTATTTAACTGAGGTTTAAGTTAAACTTTCGAGTTTAATTTTCCTTACCATTTTACGCCTATAAATTTTTATATTCTTCTAAATTTTTACTTATAATGAATTTGCATAGTACTCACAGGACATTCAAGTAGGAAATAATAACAATGTAGTACTTTTAATAAAGAATTTTTGTTTAACATTGTCTTAAAGGGGTGTTAAAAAAGGGACGGTAACGTAAAAAAAGGGGATGGTATTGGTGAAAAGGGACGGTAAGGATCGAACGGTAAGGAAATTTACCACCTATTTTTAGGAAAATCATGCTAAGACTGAGTGATAGCCACAAAGTTCATTGATTTTTAGAAACAGTTGTTAACATTGGATTAAATTAAATCTCTTTTTAAATTTACCTCGAAAACTGCAGGAATAAACCTTGGGGACGGTGAGACTACCAATAAAGTCACGATGCTTGAAACTGATATTTAAATGCTGATTTAAATTCTACAGTAAATTTCCTGTCAAAGAATTTTAGACATTATTTCTATAGCATGCATCTGCATGAGAAAAAACTTGAAAAAAATTCTGTGGCTGCATCTGAAATGATTTTCTGTATAATTTTAGAAGAGGGATGGTAAAGAATCTAAATCCCAGGGACAGAGTTAAAAAAAATAATACAACCCTAAAAATGTGTGCAGGTTAATTTCTAGCTATATATTTATATAAAACAATAGCTCTAGTTTCAGAAAAAAATTACATCGAATTATTTTTATTGAAACAATTTTATCCAGACAGCTCCAAACTTAAAAATCAGCATCAGGGACACGGGACGGTATAAGAGTCTTCCAGGTGTTTGGACCCCCAACATCATCCAAAACATATTTTATCTCGTTAATATTGTGTGAAAACATGCAATGTGATGTTCTCCAGTATATGAAATTAAAAAACACAAAAAAGTGTATTAAATAAAAAATTATTATTGAGGGACATGAAAGTCAAAAGATTGTGACTTCAGTCTGACATGACAAGACAATATCGTCAATATTTCGAGATAGATCTCGTTTATGGAAGCATGCGTCTTTAATTGTTTCAGAAATGAGACAGCAGAGAAATAAGCTGTAAAGGCTGCGTTGAGACCACCTATTCCAAATATTTCTACAAAAAATCATAACTATTTTCGAATGGCTGAGTACTTAAAGGATTTAAGATTGTTTTGACATTTTAGTAAAGTTTTATCTTTAAAAAAATAAATTTATTAAAAAACAAATAGAAAATAATTTCAAAGTTTCAACATTTCTTGGTGATATATCTTTCCTCAAAATATTTCTTAATTTAATTTTATATTTTCGGGTGTTGTCCAGATTCCGTTTCACGGAAGATCTCGTGCTTTTATTTCTAGCTTATTATTATTTTTTTTTATTTAAGCCAGTATCGAACAAATGATTCTATTACACATGTAATTATGCTCAATCAGACAGCTGTATATTTCACGGCATTTTTTTTTCTATTATAAATTAACAGCAAGAACAACCTTATCAAAAAACTTTTCTTAAACTAATTAACTTTTGACAAGATGAGCTAATACATCACGTTTTTTCCAGGATTATTCCAGTATTATTATTCATAAAATCACTCTTTGCCCAGGTGAAAAAAAAAAACAGTTATAGAAAACAGGGAATTAAATATGTTTCTTTTGATTAAGATATCAATTGATTTTAGATCTTATTATGAAGTCAAAATTGCTCAAATATTTTGTTTAGAGATATATCGGATTGGTGCAAATATGATGCATGATTTTTCAATTCAAATTAAAAACCCGATAACATTTTTACAACAAAATATATTTAATCAAAGCAAGAGCCATTGGATCAATACATATTTCGAAACGAGAGACAAGCTTAGTGAATCCTGTTACATATAAGTTTTGGCTTCTAGAGGCGATTAACTCTCGGAAAGCATTCCCGACATCATCTTGACTGATAAAAAATTTTATTATTATTATTTATTATTATTAAATTATTATTTATAATTTATTTATAATTATATTATTTATTATTATTAAATTTATTATTATTTATTAATTATCGGATTGGTGCAAATATGATGCATGATTTTTCAATTCAAATTAAAAACCCGATAACATTTTTACAACAAAATATATTTAATCAAAGCAAGAGCCATTGGATCAATACATATTTCGAAACGAGAGACAAGCTTAGTGAATCCTGTTACATATAAGTTTTGGCTTCTAGAGGCGATTAACTCTCGGAAAGCATTCCCGCCATCATCTTGACTGATAAAAAATTTTACATCGAATCCCCCTCAAAAAGTCTTCTAGGTTTTTAAACAAGTGGTAGTCGATGTGTGAGAGGTCCCGTGAGTACGAGTACCTGGAGTTATCGTGTAAGAAAGTTGGACCCTTTATGTTGACTAATGACGTACAAATACGGCCAATCGTCCGGTGCATTTCGCCGATTTCTTGGCAATAATTTTCCACTTTAATGGTTTTGCCCGAATTTGGGAAGCTGTATTGCATCACGTTGGCAATAGATCACAACACAGTCACCACAATCTTTCGTGGAGGCAATCTCAAATTCGGGAAATATTTTGGAGCTTCATCCTTGTTCAACCACGCATAAGATGGCCACATGTTTTCGTATTGCATCTACTTCTCGTCATATGTCACGATTCGATCGAGAAATGTATCGTTTCTTTTTGGCAATTTAAGCGCTGAAAAGATTTCATAGCGGCCCTTTTTTGTTATCGTTCAGCCTCAGCCTTGTTCAACCAGTCATACGATAGCAGCATGTTATCGTATTGCATTCACTTCTCGCCATATATCACAATCCGATAGAGGAATATATCGTTTCTTTTGCACAATTTAAGGGCGGAAAAGTTTTCATGGCGGCATTTTTCTTGTTGCTGTTCAGTTCGTGCTGGAAGTAATATCATATAACTGATATAAACACCCTTGATATCACTTCAGCAGGTTTTGTTATTTTTTTAATGCCATAAAAAATACTATTATTTTTATATTTAGATTATTATTATTATTATTATTTTATAAAGTGTGTATGTATATGAAGAGCTTGTTCTTATATGTATTTATTTCGATTATTATTATTGTTATTTGATATAAATGTGTTCATATATGTATTTACGTTGTAAAGCTTTAGTTAAGAGAACGAATGCACAGGCGTATTTTATTTTCGAAGGGGATCTTTTCAAACAGACTCGAAGTCTCCAATCTTAACAAAAGGTTGACATAAAATGCCAAACAGAATTTACAACTGGACGTAAGAATATTTTTTGGACCTCATAAAAAGAGTCGTAAACATGGACCACACGGGCGAGGAAGAGAGACCCGGGGTTCTCAGACCCTGTGATCACCGACGCTTAGTGGGCGCAGTGCTTCGCATCCCGAAAAAGTGGAGTATCGAATCAGAGGTTTGCGATAAGGCTGGAAAAGAGGGGGTCGACAAGACTCACCGATCATTTGATGAAGGGGGCAAAAGACCATCCTTCATATTGTTAATACGAGGTGATGTCGTAAGCGAGGAATTAAGTTATAAATAGTTCAGATGGATTATTGAACAGAGATGAGATGACTACAAGAGTTTTGATGGATTGTTCAACAGAGATGAGATGACTACAAGAGTTCTGATGGATTGTTCAACAGAGATGAGATGACTACAAGAGTTCTGATGGATTGTTCAACAGAGATGAGATGACTACAAGAGATTTGATAGAGTCCTCAACAGTGATAGTTAAAAAAAGATTTTCTTTTTCTCAACAGTGATTTTAGAGATGACTACGAGTTTTTCGGGTCGTGTTTTGCCGTTAAGGGACGACCCTAAGATCGGCAGCTCTTGGACCTGATATCATCGACAATTTAAATAATTAGTGAACTTTACCTGGAATGTGAAAAACTCCAATATTCGACGGTAATATGTGTATGACTAACGGCTATGAGTAAGCTTCTACTATATTGTTCAGAAGGTATGTGGTATTTAATATTTTTGTATTCCCATTGTTTTAATTGTCTATGCTGTGCTAGGGATATACAATTTATGGTATCCAAGAAATTAATTAATCTTTGTAATAATAATTTAAAGGGTAAACTTAATTCAAATTCTTTCGTCGGAACGCTGGTGTCTTGTGACATAACTTTATTTGGTTTTGTAAATATGTTAATTAAACTGTAAATAAACTTTTCGTTAATTGTTAAATTTTGTCTTATGTTTTTAATACAGCATGAGTCCATTGTTTTACTTTAATTTAATTTTCATTTCAGATTATAAACTTCTTTGATATGTTATGCGTAGTTTTGATAGGTTTTGTTTAGATAAAATTGCGCGGTCTAAAAGCTATTTCTACACTAAAATTACACAACGCAGTTGTGGGCAGTTTTGGAGATGTGTTTCCTCCCTCCTCAATTTAAGATAATTATGGTTAGATTAATTATCAGAAGTAGCCAGGGCCATTATTCAATTATTACGATCACAAATGTTTGTTTATAAATTGTAATGTTTTGAAATACCCACTATAATATTTCAGGTACAGTAATTTAGGAGTAGTTAGCCTACAACTACTAGGGTAATTAATCCCAATTACCCATTATCTTTCCCCCCACCTTCAAGATTGGGGTTTTACCCTGGCCCCAATCCCGTGTATGTCTGGGTAGTTAGTCGGTGTCGGTATATGGACCCAGTTCTTCCCATCAGTTCGTGTGACACCCACTTATCGAGTTGCTACAGCTTGCCAATTTGCTCAAAAAGACGAACGATACTCGATTGGTCAACATTCAGTTCATTTGCAATTTCTCGAGTTGTATTTATTGGACCAACCTTGGATACTCCATTCAGTTACTAATCGTCAACAACAGAAGAAAGCACGCAACCACACTTGTCTTGAAGGTCAAAATCTCCTCGATGAAATTTATGAAACAAAAGCTGATCTGTTCTTACGTTGATGCTCCCCACTCCATAAAGTTCAAAAACATTTCGCATGGTTTTTGCTGCACCGCAACAGAGTTTAAAGTCGTATAAGTAAATTTTGCGAAAACGGTTTTTGAAGTCTTACCTTCTGAAGTCGATTAATAGCCTAAAATAAGTAATAGAATTAATTTGTAAAAAAAGTTCTTCAAATAAATTTTAAAATTCTGTATAATTCATACCACTAGGATTAAATTCTGCATACAAAATATTTATAAAACAAGTTTCATTGTAAAATCATGCATTAGTTCTGTACCAAGGCAGTTTGAAATCCCCTTTGATTATTTCAGTTTATCCCAAATGTGATTCATTTGAAAATTTTGTTATTTTTTCATTTCTTTTTTTGAGAAGTTGACTTTTTAAAGTAGGGCATGAGAAAATAACTGCGTGAGCTTAAATTACGCGACAAATACTAATAAATAGCAGGTTTAAGCAACTAAATATTATAAAAAAATAGGTAAATGTTTTTTATAATATTTTTAAAATTTAGTGTTCAAAGAAATGAAAAAAAAAACGAATGTCAAGTAAAAAAAAGCTCAAAATAATTAAAATATTATTTTGATATATCACATTTGGCCATATAATATAAGCAATATTGCATGAAAAACATGGGGAAAAATAATTTGCAAATACTTTTAAAGTTTTGTGTAAGTTAACTATGAAATAAACTACAGTCTCTAGAAAGAATTTCCATCTATGGGAAAAATATATTTGCTCTCAGTGTCACAAAAGAAATGGAAGCATAAGAAGAGAATCATATACACCGATGTATGACTAAGATTAAATTCTTTCTGTTGTCAGTGACGTATAAAAGCCAGTTTTCTTCTGTGTCACAGAAGTTTACTCTTTGTTATTCTATCATTTCGTACTATAAAGGAATAAAGAGTAAATCTTTTGATGTCAAAATTCCATAAAACGTTGAGACAGGACATTTCAATAAACAAAAATTTTTGTTTTTATAAAGATTTAAACTTATAAAATGCATGTAAATGTTATAACATGTTTGACACAAAGATATTAAATGCAATGTGTTTGTAACATTTTAGATTATTTTGCTTAAATATTAACAGGATGATTTCCCCCCCTACAGCAGATTCATCTAACGTAATCCCTTTTTATTAGCAAGTGTTTTTACTTTCTTCTATCTTTACAAGAAGAAAGTATTGGATTCGTGAAAATTTTCGACTTTTGGTTTTCGACGTTTTAGGGGTCAGAGATTCGGAAAAACATGTTTTTACAAAACGTCTGTCTGTGAGTCTGTCTATATGTGGCACCAATTTTTTGGGCGCTCTATCTCAAGAACTGATGCACGGAATTTAATAAAAATTTTTATTCAGTTAGTCCCTGATATAAATTGGTGCTGATTAGTTTTTGGTGTAAATCGCTTAATAGGTGGCGCTGCTATGCAACATTTTTCACGATTTTCACAATAGCTCAATCTCCAGAACTAATGCACAGATTTTCATCAAACTTCAGATTCAATTAGTCCTTGACATGAATTGATGTTTTACGCATTTTGGTGTAAATCGCTCAACAGGTGGCGCTGCTATGCTGCATTTTTTGTAATTCCTGAAATAGCTCTATCTCAAGAACTAAAGCTTGGATTTCCAACAAACTTCAGATTCAGGTATACCTGGATATGCATTAGTGCTGTTTATTGTTTTGTGTAAACCGCTCAACAGGTGGCGCTGCTATGCAGCATTTTTTCAGAATTTCCACCATAGCTCTACCTCAATAATTAATGCACGAATTTTCACCAAACTTCAGAATCAGGTATATATTGGAATTAATTGACGTTTTATACATTTTGGTGTAAATCGCTCAACAGGTGGCGCTGCTGTGCTACATTTTTTGCAATTTCCGCAATAGTTCTATCTCAAGAACTAACGCTTTGATTTTAAACAAACTTCAGATTTAGATAGGACCTTGATATGAATTAGTGCTATTTATGTTTTGGTGCAAATCGCTCAACAGGTGGCGCTGCTGTGTTGTATTTTTCAGAATTTCCACCATAGCTGTATCTCAATAACTAATGCACGAATTTTGATCAAACTTCAGATTCAGGTACACCTTGATATCAATTAGTATTATATATGTTTTGGTGCAAATCGCTCGACAGGTGGCGCTGCTATGCTACATTTTCCAGTATTTCCGCTATAGCTCTATCTCTAGAACTATTGTACGAATTTTCATCAAACTTCAAATTTAGACATATTTTGATATGAATTGGCGCTAAATTCATGTAATTTCTTGTACTATTTAAATGATTTAATTGACGTGATTTATATAGAAGAAAGTTTTGTGATGACCACAACATACTAGTTTATATTGTTATCAGATTGCTAACAATAAGAGTTTTAGGAAAATTCTTAACATCTAATATTATTAAAAAACTGATATTTTGCCGTTTTTAAAAATAAATGTGTTCTTCTCGTCTTCATATCTTCTTGATCTCTTCTCCTTCGTTATTTCATGTTTCTTCTTTATTAATGTAAGTGTTGATAAAGGTAATCGGGTATGACATTATTTTTTGTAAGTAGCATACAAATTAACAAGTAATCAAAAGATTAAGAATACTTATATTTTTACAGAAAAATAAGTAATTTGAAATTACACTTTTATTAACTTATTACAAAATATTTACGGAAATTTTACCAAACGGATAATCATTGGTCCATTTTGTTGCTGCATTCTGAAGTCTTTGGGCATATTCCCCTTTTGTTAATTACTTTCAGCTTTACAAAGCAATTCGGTGGTGACGTATGATCAACATTGAACAACGTTTTCGTCGGGTCTTTGGCTTTCTTTTCTGAGAACTTTAGCATATTTAGTTACTAGAGTAGCGACGTACGTCAAAGATATATTTTCATAATTGCAGTTATTTCTGAAACTATAGCACCCGACAATGTAGAAATTGATGATGTAGTTTTGGAGAAGTTTTAGACCAGCAAAAAAACAGTGGACACGTTATTTAAGTCTGGAGTTCTTGAATTAAATTTTAAACACCAGATATCACAATTCTAATTTTAAAAAATGCAATCTATCGGAGTGGAAAAGATATCAATATTAAGGTAAATACGGCAGTGATTTCGATGAAATAAAAGTGAATTTTAATAGGGATTTAAATAATAAAAGGGTTGTATTAAATGAATGTAAGTAGTTAGCACCTATTTTATATTTAATAAATTTGGAATACATATTATTAGGTGGATTAAGATCTTACACCTTTACATATGGAGAATTATAGATTATTTTAAGAATGGGTTTAATTTAATAAGCCGGTATAATATATGAAAAAAGGGAAAAATTATATAGAATAATGTTAACATTGGCTAAACATTTCTAAATTTTGTAATTATCTATACTCCTATTATAAAGAGGAAAAAATTGTTTATTTGTCGGAGGTAAGCTCTGAAACTACCGAACCGATTCCAAAAGTAATGGCATCAAAATGATGGTGTTAGTCCAACTTAGAACATAGGCTATATATTATGTCGGTGCCAGTACCCCGAAGGGGGTGTAGGAGGAAAAAACGTTCTAAAAATGCGATTTTAGCGTTACTGAAGGGCCTAGAAATATGAAATTTTGAATATTAGTTACTTATAAGATATAAATTATGTCTAAGAACAGTTCTTAAAAAATTTAAAATTTAAAAAGGGTGAAAATGCACAAAAAGCGTTCTAAAAACCGTTCTAAATGGTAGTTTCTACACAATCTCAGGAAATACCAAATCGATTTAAAAAATATTGGTATCAAAATGATGGTGACAACACTTGCTCCAAGATAGGCTATGTTTTATGTTGGTGTCACTACCCCAAAGGGGTGCAGGAGCAAAAAACGTTCTAAAAATGCGATTTTAGCGTTACTGAAGGGCCTAGAAATATGAAATTTTGAATATTAGTTACTTATAAGATATAAATGATGTCTAAGAACAGTTCTTAAACAATTTGAAATTTAAAAGTGAAAATGCACAAAAAGCGTTCTGAAAAAACGTTCTAAATGGTGGTTTCTACACAATCTCAGGAAATACCAAACCGATTTAAAAAATATTGGTGTCAAAATGATGGTGACAACGCTTGCTCCAAGATAGGCTATGTTTTATGTCGGTGTCACTATCCCAAAGTGGTGCAGGGACAAAAAACGTTCTAAAATGCGATTTTAGCGTTACTGAAGGGCCTAGAAATAGGAAATTTTGAATATTAGTTACTTATAAGATATAAATTATCTCTAAGAACAGTTCTTAAACAATTTGAAATTTAAAAGGTGTGAAAATGCACAAAAAGCGTTCTAAAAAACGTTCTAAACGGTAGTTTCTACACAATCTCAGGAAATACCAAACCGATTTAAAAAACATTGGTGTCAAAAGGATGGTGACAAAGCTTGCTCCAAGATAGGCTATGTTTTATGTCGGTGTCACTACCTCAAAGGGGGTGCAGGAGCAAAAAACGTTCTAAAAATGCGATTTTAGCGTTACTGAAGGGCTTAGAAATATGAAATTTGAAATATTAGCTACTTATTAGATATAAAGGATTTCTAAGAACAGTTCTTAAACAATTCGAAATTTGAAAGGGGTGAAAATGCGCGAAAATCGTTCTAAAAAACGTTCTAAATGGTGGTTTCTACACAATCTCAGGACATACTAAACCGATTTAAAAAACATTGGTGTCAAAAGGATGGTGACAAAGCTTGCTCCAAGATAGGCTATTTTTTATGTCGGTGTCACTACCTCAGAGGGGGTGCAGGAGAAAAACGTTCTAAATTGCGTCTTTTGCGTTACGGAAGGGCCTAGAATTATGAAATTTGAAATATTAGCTACTTATTAGATATAAAGGATTTCTAAGAACAGTTCTTAAACAATTCGAAATTTAAAAGGGTGAAAATGCGCGAAAAGCGTTCTAAAAAACGTTCTAAAGGTGGTTTCTACACAATCTCAGGAAATACCAAACCGATCTAAAAAATAATGGCGTCAAAATGATGTTGACAACCCTTGCTCCAATATAGGCGATGTTTTATGTCGGTGCCACTACCCCAGAGGGGGTGCAGGAGAAAAACGTTCTAAATTGCGTCTTTTGCGTTACGGAAGGACCTAGAATCGTGAAATTTGGAATGGTAGTTAGTTATAAGATATCAATGATCTCTAAGGACTTTCCTAAGAAATCGAAATTTAAAAGGAGGTCAAAATGGGCAAAAAGCGTTGTAAAAAACTTTCTAACTTGCGATTTCTATGCAAGCTCAGGAAGTACTGAACCGATTTCAAATATAATGGTGTAAAAATGATGGTGACAGATATTGCTCCAAGATAGGCTATATTTTATATCTGTTTCCACTACCCCAGAGGAGATGCAGGAGCAAAATGCGCGAAAAGCGTTCTAAAAACGTTCTAAATACCGATTTGTCGGCAATATCTCAGGAAGAATTAATCTGATTTCAAACGTAATGGTAGCAAATTGATGCTGACAGCCTCTGCTCTAACATAGACGCTATTTTATGTCGGTATCAATATCACCAACACGTTGCACGAGCAAAAAAGCGTTCTAAATTTCGATTTTTGTGTTCGGTAGGGGCTAGCAACTTAAAATTAGGCAAGGTACATATTTATTAGATATAAATGATCTTTAAGAACAGTTTCGAAAAAATTGGAAATTTAAAAAGGGGTGAAAATGCTCGAAAAGCGTCCTAAAAACGTTCTAAATTGCGATTTCTACTTAATCTAAGGAAATACCAAAGCTAATTCAAAAGTAATTGTTGCAAATCAATGGCGACAGTCCCTGCTGTAACATGTGTTATATTTTATGTTGCTGTCACTACCATCTGAGGGTTGCAAAAGCAAAACATGTTCTAATTTGTGTTTTTTTCACAACTGAGGGGTCTAACACTTTGAAGTATGGCATCATATTTACTTACAAGATGCAATGGCTTTCTAAGAACAGTCGAAAGAAAATTCCAAATTTAAAAAAATGAAGTGAGTAAAAAGCGTTATAAATTACAATTCTTAAGAATTACCAAACCGATAAAAAAAAATGATGACAAATTTTGGTGATAGAACCTGATCAAACATAAGCTATATTTTATGTCTATTCCACTACCACCAGAGGGTTGCAGGAGCTAAAAACTTTCTAAATTGCGATTTCTGTGATACTGAAAAGGCTAGAAACTTTAAATATGACATGGTAGTTACTTATAAAATATAAATGCCCTCGAAGGAACGTCGAAAATAAATTCGAATTAAAAAACAGTGGGCGAAGGGGAGGTGCGAAAAGCATTCTAAAAAAGTTCTAAATGACGATTCTATGCATTTTCTGGGAATATAAACCGATTATAAAAGTAATAGTTGCGAATCAATGGTAACAGTCTCTGATCCTACACAGGGAATATTTTATGCCGGTGATTCTACAACCTGGGGTTCACAGGAACAACAAACGTTCTAAAAAAGTGCTTTAAAATCTTTTTAAATTACGTTTCTGTGGAATATTAGGAAAGAACAAACCGATTTCAAAATTAATGTTGGCAAATTAATGGTGACAGTTCCTGTTTCATCATTGCCCTTTATGTTGAGAGAGGTGGTAGGACTTGGAATTTGACATGATGTTTAATTTTAAAATGTAAGAAGATGGTTTCTAAAAAATTCAAAACTTCAAATGAATACTGAAATGAGTGTATTAATTGAGCATAAAAGTTTCAAAATATTTTCTAAATTATCATTTATTTAGTTTTATTTCATTTTATTAATTTAAGTCTCATTTCTGCCTAATGCAATGTAATGATGATGTTTAATCAAACTGTGTTTTAAATAGTAATTTTTGAATTTTTCCTAAAAGTAATAAGTACCTTTTAATAGAAAAAACTTTTAATAAAATAAAATATTACCTTTTAATAAAATAAAAATTTAGTTAGTACCTTTTAATAAAAATTAGACATATAAATATCACTTGGCATATTCCAAATATTACGCGAGCAAAGCCGCGGGGTTTGCTAGTATATATATACAATTTAAAAAATATATTTTTTAAAATTAATTTTCAATAAAATGTGACTCGCACTTTGTTACTTATAAATATTGTTAACGAAACTTAATTTCCAGAAGATTCAGATAAGCGATTTCAAAAGTACATCTCATTTGTAAAAGTAGTCTTTGAGTTATACTTAAATCACTACGAGCATTCCGATCTGTTTTACAGTGGTTGAAATGAAGTTATCATTACAAGCTCATAACTTTGAAACTGTATCAGTCGATGCCACACTTCCAATGATTCTTTTAACTTTTGCAATCATGCACACACATAATATTTCATAGGTTTGGAATCAAAGGTTATTTAAGATTCAGTTAGTAAATGTTCAAATTCCAAGTTACACCACAAATGTTGGATTCAGGACACCAACCACAATAGAGGCACATCGAAATACCCTTGCATTTCGTGCTGTATTGTTTTTGTGGTATTAAATTTATCCTGAACACCCTGTATATGTTAGGGTATAACCAGAAAATAATAACTTTGTGCGAGTTAATTCTGTTTTATCTGGTATATAAACTCTTTCTTTTAACACTTTTAGAAATTACTAGGGGCTATAGCCAAGCGACTTTTTTGAACCATTTTAAATCTTTTAATCTTTCATTTAATTTAATTTATTTATATCCTTGGAACGGTCGTATGTAGTTTAATGTTACTGTGGTTGAATTTATGTGTTTAAAACCTATTTATGCCTAGCGTCCATTTATAGGACGTTTCGAATTTTAATAAATTTGCATAATTTTATTCTTCTTTATAACATGACAATTGTATGTAATAAATATTTATAAATATCTTTATCTGTTACCGACAGATGACAGCAAAATATGAATATTTACTTGCTTAAATGAAGGCTTTTTTCCGTGTTTATAGATGTTTTATTTTTTAAGGTAAAGAAATGTAAGTTTATTTGTATTTTTTCTATCAGAGGCCCAAACAAATAATTCCTAATCTTATATTGTAAACTTCTTTGAAATACGTATTTTTTTAAATTGTGAAATTATATGTTCAAGCGTATTTTTTATGGATTTTTATAACATACATAATAGGGCGTTAGCCACAAATGGGTACATATTTTTTGGCCATTTAGGGGACAGTTATTTACAGTGAACCTAAAAAAAGTTGAACAACAGCTTCTATTGATTTCATTGTTTAATTATTTTGCACTATGTTGTTCTTTAAAAATAAATGTTTATTTCAAATAATAACAATTATTAAGATGATTTCCACAGTTTTATTTTACTTTAATAAAACTTATACCTAAATTATAAATTAATAAAACGTGCTGATGATATAACATTCAGCACCAAATACAAACTTGAACACATACACAATGTGCCAAAATAAAAAGACTTTTAAATTAAAACAAAACCATCTAATATTTCGTGTGATGTCCTTTCGTGTGATGTCCTTTCGTGTGATGTCCCTATTACAGCTTGCAGCCTCTTATTCATCGAAAGGGCCAGTTTTTTGGTTAAATCTGATGGTACATTTTGCCATATATTCAGAATAACAGTTTTTAGTTCATTTTTATTCTCAATCTCCTTTTCTGGTAATTGTTTCGCCATATAAGACCACAAATGTTCTCTAAGATTTAGATCCGGACTTTGGGGAAGATGGGGTAGCACTTTTTTCACTTTGTATAATAACTATTCCTGCACAATCCGAGCGCAATGCATAGGATCATTGTCTTGGACAAAAGAATAATTTCCATTTAAATTTACTTTTGAAGCTGTTTCTGGTAAATTTTCTTTTAGAATGTTCAAATACATCATTTTGTTCATTGTACCTTCAATGAACACTTGATTTCCAATACAACTAGCTCCCATTCAACCCCACACTATAACGCACCCGCTACCATGTTTTACAGTCGCTTTTGTATTTGCTGACTTTTAGTGCTGCCTTTGCCATACAAAACGCCGACCATCAGATCCAAACAAATTAAATTTTGACTCATCTGCAAAAATAACAGACTTCCAGAATTCTCGTGGATTTCCAACAGATTGTTTAGCATATTCAAAACGTTTTCTTACATTTCGGACAAATAATGCGTTTTTAGTCGGACAAATAATGCTCTATAGTCTTTGGAATGTAAAAAATGTCTTATAGTCTGTGCATGCACATTCACTATAGATGCCTCCTTCAACTCTCTGGCTATCTTTACCGCAGAAAATTTAGGATTCTCTTTCATAACTCTCACAATCTGTCTTTTTGTTTGAGACGAGAAAATCTTTTTGGGCCCACCACTTCCACTAGGTCTTTGCAAAAATCTATACTTTATTATGTATTTATTATGTAATGCACTGTTGAACGTGGCTTTTTCACAGTTTCTGCAATCTATCGTATACTTTTCTGCTCTTTCTATAGTTTAACAATTAAGTTTTTCATATCAACAGAAGTTTGCTTTTTTCCATTTTTGAGAATTTTTAACCCAGCAAAAGGAAATTTCAGCACGTTTCAATCTCATAGCTTTGACCTGGACTCATGCCAGAAATCAACACCCTCTTAAAAATTTGCGTAATGTCAATCCAAAGTAAAAGTGAAATAAGTGTCCAGGTTTTATTTTTGCAGTGAAAAACGCACAATTTATTTTTAAATTATTAAAAAATTTAATAAACCATTTTATTCAGATTAAATAAAACTATTTCAATCTTTGAATAAATTATCTTTTTTTTTAATGTTGTTAGATTACGATATCACAATTGGTTAAAAAGGCAGCAAAATCGAATCTTGTTGCTGTCCAACTTTTTTTTTTTTGGTTCACTGTATGTAAAGTCCTTGCTGGGCAGATCTGGGCTCCTATAACGAACCATTAAACAACTATCCAGACATATAGTGATTGCAATAATTAAAAGGGGGAAAGGTGGGCAACTAACAGCTTAAAATGTAAAGATGAAAGAACATGCGTAAGGAGGAGGGGAGACTCAACATCCCTAATTACCCCAATTACCCCCCGAGTGAATTAGGTAAGCAACTTCTAATTACTCAACCTGGAATATTCATAGTGTTAATATAAAACTTATAATTAATAACATAATATAATGTGATCGTGAAATTGGTCCTGGATAACTTCTTAGATAAGGAATTCCCAATTATCCCGAAAAAGGCGGGAGGCATCTGCCTCAACACTACCCCAATGCGCTGTGAATATTTTTGACGGAGAAGTTAACTTTTAGACCACGCAATTAACATAAATTAAAATATAAAATTTAAGCATTCATAAATCTTAAGAACTTTACCTGAAATAAAATATCTAATAATAAAATAATTAACAAAGACTCATGGTTGAAATTAACGTACTCAAATTTAACATCTAACGAATTTTATTTACAATTTATATTTACAATTAGAAAAGGTGTGTCATACGACACGTTTGCTCTGCGCAAACAAATCAAACTAGTCATTTTCATTAGAATAATATTTCTAAGTTGCTTATTTATCAATTTAACTTGACACATGGTAACCAAATTGAGAATACAAGGGCCTAATTAACAAATGCACAAACATGCTTAAAACGGGGAACAAAATATATAAAAATTGACAATACTTTGTAACATCATTTGGTTAGTTGATAACACCTCCTGATGAATTTTGGTAAAGGTAAATATTCACAGAAATAGTCTCTCGTTGTAACGATCGCACACACAATATAAATCTTTAGTTGAGGCCATCAAAAACACTCAAGCTCTCAATCGAGCTACAATGCGGTCCCTCTAATTTAAATAGAGAACCGGTGACATCTAAACAGGAATGCAACTCCTGACATCTACTAAAAACTAGAGGCTTCTACATACGAGGAACTACTGCAACTTCTCATCTTTTAGTAACTACGGCTTATTAACATCTTAGCATACTGAGACTACTTCATCTCTTGGAATAACTAAGACTTCTATATTGAGAATACTCCTTATTCTTATGTAATACACTGTTACATACAATAGGGGACGGGGCTTCAGCGCCATATACTCAATCAAAGCTCGGAATAACCGACCCCTTTAAAACAACATCACCTCAATGCCTGTCATTCGTTAACGTGAGGACGTGCGCGGTTCCACAGGGCGCCTCCCTTTTGATGGGGTCCCTAGGAAATGTAAGCACATGACAACTAAATGTGGAGTCCACTTATAGGGCCTGCAATAAATAAACTAATA
This sequence comes from Maratus speciosus, assembly GCA_963932465.1. NCBI lineage: Eukaryota > Metazoa > Arthropoda > Arachnida > Araneae > Salticidae > Maratus > Maratus speciosus. Next base: position 315,210,244 of record OZ010792.1, read on the forward strand.
AATCTACTCTTGGCATTACTGTCTAGTCATTGTCACTTTGCCGAATCGCTGGCGTCATTTGAGTAGCATCCCAAAGATGCCTTGTATAGATAGCCACTTGTTTCATCTTAACTCGTAAAGAACCTGTATTTCCAATACATATATACATCACCATATGTAAATTAATAATAATACATTTAATACACAATTTAAAACAAAAAAAATACAATAATAATGATTCTGACTTTCAATATATATAAATTCAGGTAAATTTTTATAAGAAATGTCTTTAAACTGCTGAACACGCTAAGTGTCTCCCAGCAGTCCTCGTCAAGGTGATTGTGAAATAAATTGTTTTAAGACTTAAATACAATTATTCTTAGTTCAGCAATTATTCTTAGTTTATTAATAATAATTAAAATGTTATTAGTCTCTGTAAACAAATAAATATATTTTTCATTAGTTCATAAAAATACTAATTATAGTACATAATATACAATTTAAAACCCTATTTTATGCAAATTTAGACAAAACATATAGTTATACATAATATGTTATTATAAATATTGTGCATATTTGCATATTTAGAAAGCTTACATTTTATCAAATAAATTTTTAAAAAAATGTAATTTTTTTTTGTATTTTTCCAGTTTATTGCACGACATTTTAAAGTGAATTTACCAACAAATTTGAGACAAGAAAAATTCAGGCACAAATGGGTTAAACATTGTAAATTTGTGACTGATGTATATATCAGGCGGTGTTGGTAAATAATTATAAAAAAAATATTTTCGGTTTATAGAACATTATTGATTATCGGAGATAATTTTCCATCGTGTGAATTTTTGGAAACATATATAATGGTACCTCATATTCCAATCGTTTATGTAATTCAAATTACGTAACATAAACGTATAATAAATTATGCATTTAGTATCTAGTGTATTCTAAACATTTTACACATTTTTAATTCATATCTCTATGTATATTTTATCATATTTAAAATCCATATAATTAAGACTCTTAATTATTGAAACTCTCTTACGTGTTCTAAAAAGTTATTATATTTTTGATGCATCTTTTTATTTAAAATAATCCAATCGATAAATTCACGAAAGAAATGTTATAATGGTACTTTAAAAAGGTATTTACCCTTGAAATATTTTTTTTTTATTTCTGTAATACTTATTTACTTGCTGATATAGAATGCCACTGGCATATTAATGTGTTCATTTTTAATAATTAACTTGAAATAAGAAAATTCTTTTATATTTACTTTCATATTACAACAGTACCAGTAACATTTGGGAATTACCATGCAATTCAAATAGCATTTTCAGAATATTTTTCATTTATAATCTTTTTAGAAAGTTATGCTATTTCCCCATCTTTCAACGATAAGAATCTTTATCCACTTTCTTAATAATGTAATATTTTTCTGTCTAAAGTTAAATTCTATGAATCTTTTCAGACGGGTTATCTTCTAATTGATTTCCGATGTCTTAACTTTCCACGAAAATTTTAAATTCAATTTTAAATTACCTTTAGGATAATGTAAGAGAAACTAGAAAATTAATCATTGGAGTTTAATTTAGAAGTCTAAATTTAAGGACTCAGAATTATTGTTACATAACCTATAGTTTTAGCTTTTTCTTAAAGTATTATTTAATGAAAGATTCTAAGGATTTTCCATTGTAATGTGCAGTTTTAGGGATTGTATGTCTTATTAATTTTGAATATTAAACTAATGCGATGTTCATTAAGTTAAAACCATATTCAGTACATTTCGATTTATTAGATTTTTCAACAATAGCTAGAAAAATGGATACTTCAATAAAAATTTCAATAGGTTAGACAATAACTATTTGCAACAACAAGTTTCAAAAATGATTTTCACATAATAAAACTTAAAACAACATACAAGAAGAACCTCTCATTAAAAATGCATTTGATTTAGCATGGTTTAACATCTGTAGTATAAATGTATATTTGAGATATACACCAAAGCGTCGAAACATTATGACTTTCCTCACATTTCGCAATGAACTCGCTTGAATGGCGTTAAGTGCACGTGATCAGGTGGGAATGGTAGTTAACTTCTGGTATGGAGCATGAGGAATCCTTTTTGCGATTACTTTTGCATGTAATAGGAAAGGCTGATGATCTAAACGACTTTCATAGAGGGCAGAATTCAATCTCCAGACAGTTCAGAACGAGTATATCCGAAACTGCACGACACGTGTATTGTTCGCGACATATCGTTGTAAGTATTTATGCAAAGTGTATGAATGACTGCAAAACCATCTGTATACGCCATGGTGTTGAACGTCCACGCGTTTTCAACGAAAAAGGACATCCGAGACTCTCCCGCTTGGTAAAGAAAAATCGGCGCAAGACACTGGCTCATCGGGTAGTTCCGGAGCAAACAGTTCAGCTGAAACTGTTGGATACGAAACTAAGTAGCAAATGCCCCACTCATGTGTCTCTGTTTACCAAGCATCATCGGCCTCTACTCCTACACTAGTCCCGGGAACATCGTGACTGGACGATAAATAATTCGGAGAGAGTTGCCTGGTCGGATGCATCACGATTCATCCTTCAACACGTCTATGGCTCTGTCAGGGCACGCCGTCTTGTAGGCGAACTATTGCTGCCCTTATGCAACAGGTCATGTACATTGCGATTGTGGCGATATTATGCTTTTGGAAACGTATCATAGGCGTCAATAGGACCTGTGGTTATGGTACAACAAACCATAAAGTCCGCGAATTATCTGAACATCATTGCCGGCCAGTTGCACTTTTATATGGTATCTGCCTTCCCAACTCGAAATGGAGACTTCCAGGAAAACTCGATAAATCATACTTCAATCTTTTACTCGATAATTCTTAGTTTTGTCGATGAGTTCCCTATACTTTGAACAGGGTTCATACGCATCAAGGGATTCAAGGGATTTTTGGTATTTTAGAACCAGAATATTTCTGGAGATACTGATGGCTATATCTGAAGATAGATTTTTTTTCATTAAAAAAGGCAAATATTACTTTACGATAATTCTGGTAAAATTTGCTTGAAAGTCCTTGAAGCTTAGTAACCCTGTTTGAAAATGAACATAACACGTTATATTTAATTTAAATTTTACCATCGAACATTGAACCATTTCGTGGTGCATAAAAGGCGAAATAACCAAAATCATTCAAATCGTTCATTTGAATTTCCAAAACACCTGATTTTTGTAAAATTATATCACTAACTTTTCAGTATCTCATGGCAATAGGTCAAAACAAATTAGAATAAATAGTCATATGTCCGCACATACGACTATTTATTCATAATGGAAATGTGAATGGAATATGCACCTGGAATGTGCAATATGCAGCATTCCAGGACAGAGATTATACATATCAGCTTTATTCTCTAGTCGTTAAAATGCTGGCTAAAACTTCATGTTTGGAAGGTTCAAATTAATATTCAGCCTTTGGTTTTTGTAATATGTAAGTTGAATTTTGAACGGTGTATCTGGTCAGTTTAGCGGCCCACCAGTGGCTGAGAGGTTCTGCTCTGGAAGCTTTGTAGACGGGAGGTGCCTGGTTCGAACCCAATCGCGCCCGTCGGCCTAATCGTTCGGAGTTTTCGTAGTTTTCTTCGAGCCATGGATTCCCATGCGTAAATACGGGCTAGGGTTGGCCCTATATCCCTCGTGCAGACAATTGGCCGTCAAAAATCAATCAACCAACCAACCTGGTCAGTTTCGCCTTCAATTGCGAAGGATAATTTTAGCTTTTCTCTAGTTGGATATTTTATCGGCTCTTGATTCATCCTACAGAAGTTTAAGATTCAGCGGCTGCATTATCAGTTTTATCTTACATATGTTGGCAATGTTTATTTGCACTGTACTTTCTTTTAATCTTTAACGAAATTTGTATCAATCTAACAGTTCAAATTCAATAACTGTCTAAAGTGAAACAAATGCATAAAGGTAATTACTTTTAATTTTATTTTATATTTAGAATAATGATTAAAAAATTTAAAAGACTGTTTCTATGCATGGAAAGTTAAGATAGGTGAGAAATCGTTATTCTTTCAAACAAGATAAATTTGTTTCATCTTATATCCAATATTATGTTTACAAAATTAAATCTCTTCAAACTTCCTTTTAATAAGACATGGAAAGGAAACTCAATTTTGTATTTTATCAGGAACGTAACCAGATTATGCTGCTGTAAATAAAAAATATGTACGAGGTTTGTTGTTTGTTATGGATAAATCGCTAAACGAGGCAAACTGGTAAAATATTTGTTTACATCAGAAATATTTTTACATTTTCGGAAATCTTTATCTAAGCCGCAGAAAAGATCGCACTCTTTTAAAACATTTTTAAATAGGTGATTTAATAAATTCATCCAATCCTAAGTAGAGAGTGCAGATAAAACGATTACAAAATTTTTTTGAAAATTGTATACACTAAAGCGCCCCTGAATTAAACATTCAATTTTTAGAAAGAAGTAGCTGATCCTGTGGCCTTAATAAAGAATTGAAAAAAATATCTATGGATTCTGCTAGTGTGCGGAAGTGTTTCGGAAATCTAGCATTACAAACGTCTTATAAAAATTTCCATAAATAAGTGAAAGTTTGAGTAGGTGGGGGTTTGTATTTCATTTTACAGGGGATTCCAGTTGTAATAATTTATATAATACAATAAATTATAAATACGGGATTATCGATAGTTGTTAAGCTAGAAGACGTTCTTGGAAATTTGTCCCAATACGTGGATTGTCAGCGGGATCCTCACTGAAGCAGTTATTCACTTTCTAACTGTATTCATATCTTGGTGGCAGACGAGCATAAAAAGTTTCGATTTATTGCCCAGCGTACAATATGTGCACTTAAAGACAGAGAATGTTCTTTAGACAAGTATTAACATTTTTAAATATTGCAAAGAAAGAAATTTTCAGGCTGTCGCTTAGCCACAATAATATTGTACTCATAACACCTGTAATACTATATCTATAGTTCCCTGAGTCTGACGCCATATTCTTAACATATGATCAGCATGACGGAATCAAAATCGTGACTTATTCGTTGATACTACTCGATTCGTGAAGCGTCAATGGTCCAGTCACGGTATTCTCTGGCCCATTTAACAGGTCGAGTAGATGTGATATATTTTCTGGTATGTGCTGGCATTTGATACTCACCTGCGTCTTTTGCGTCTGATGTCCCTTTAGTAGAGTGAGGACCGCACAACTTGTATTCTGACTACATGTATGGAACGTGATTTACATAGCTGCTCATATGATCCAAGATTTGGTGTCGCTGATTTTATCGTATACAAATGAATCTTAAAAATTGACGTTCATTCAAAACTGACAATATCTTGCAGTTTCTTTAGTTATAACGACTTTTTCTTTTATCCGTGTATTTCGCATTTGATACTGTGGAATTAAAAAAGAGCTTAGTGAACGTATTAACACGGGCTTGACAGTGAGGGGGTTAATGACGCAATCAATGAGAAAATATTGTTAACCTCTTGTCGAAGCCGTCTAAATCGTAACTTTTTCCCATCATGTAATGTTTAGCAGCAGTGTATAAAGTCGTATATACATCAGTGGACACATCTACAGTGTGTGTAAAAACTATAAGGACAGCAAAAATTTTTATAAATTGAAAATGCGACAAGTGAAATGGCAATTTAATGTTGATCATAAAGTCGAAATACTAATAAAAAGTCAACAGAATGTATCTGTGTCCTTTTTATTGCGAAAAAAAATCATAATTATGCAAAAAAAAAAAAAAAAACGCTATTTTTGACTGTGTAAAAAATTTAAGGACACATGTATTTTTATTCATAGAAATGGTACATATAATTATTATTAAGGATCGACCGAAACAGGTTTTTAATGCCGAAACCGAAACCGAAACCGAATTTTGGAGATCTTCCTATTTTCGGCCGAAAACGAAATCGAATATGTCCAAAAACTTTTTTAAAGTTGTATGATAGTAATTAGTAAATACATAAATATATTATTAATTAATTACACGTAGTTATTAAATAGGCATAATAATTAATTAATTATGCGTATTTATGAAATATACGCAATTATTAAAATTAATTATACGTGTGGCCCTAATCTCTGTGCAATAGATTCAAAACTTTTTTTTTTCATATAAAATAAAACGTTATTAATTCATCAACTACACAGAAAGATTTTCTAATTATACGAATTTCATTTAATAAAAAAAATAGTTTAGTTTTATGTATACACACCTCGATTTATCTTTTATAACTATTTCTGTAAATGATCATCTTTTATGCTTGAACTTTCTAAAAGAGTATTCGAATCTCTTCTGCGGTTTCAAACTGAAAATTTTCTATTACTGTTATGTCTGCAGCTTCTAATGAGCACGTTAAAAAGTTTAGCTATATATACATTGCTTGCTTTATAATTTGCATTCAAGTCTTGAGTCAGTCATGACTAATAATTACAAACAACGAAGTTCGTAGCAATAAATAGACTCATTTGAGCAGGCTGACAAAGCTCAAATCGATGAAAAATATTAAAAATTTCCGACGGAAAAAGCAAGATTTTTGGAATACTGATATTTTCGGTTGAGTTTCGGCCCAAAATCTGAGTTTCGTTATCGGCAAAACTCAGATTTTGGATCTAAGGCACAGAGACACAATTTGGGCCACACGTATAATTAATTAATAATTATGTATATTTCCATAAATACGCATAATTCATTAATTATTACGCATATTTAATAAATACGAATAATTAATTAATAATATATTTATGTATTTATTAATTACTATAATACATATAATTTAATTACTTAAAAAAGTTTGGATATATTCGTTTTCGTTTTCGGCCGAAAATAGGAAGATCTCCAAAATTCGGTTTCGGCATTAAAAACCTGTTTCGGTCGATCCTTAATAATAATTATATATACCATTTCTTTAAAAAAAATACAGGAGTTCTTAAAGTTTTTACACAGTCAAATATAGCGTTTTTTTGCATAATTAAGGTTTTTTTCGCAATAAAAAGGACACAGATACATTCTGTTAACTTTTATATTAGTATTTCTACTTTATGATCAACATTAAATTACCATTTCACTTGTCGCATTCTCAATTTATCAAAATTTTTACAATTTTTTGCTGTCCTTATAATTTTTACACACACTGTAACTACATAATCATATGCCAGCTTCCTGACATTCGTAAGAATAAGACAACAGCACTGCGTCCATTTCAAAGCATATACTAATTCAGTGTCTCTCCAGCGTATATGAAACTCTTTAGAAATATATCAATATAATTAAAATTATTTATTAAATTATTTTTTGTATCTCAGTTAAAAGAAATCCTGAATTAATTATCTATTGTTATTTTGTAAGTATTAATTGTTTACATTTTATGATATAACTTTCAGAAAGAAATTGTTATGTAAATAAACTACAATTACGATGTGAAATTGAAAGAAATGTGTTTTAGTAAGGTAAAAAAAAAGACTATGATGTCTATTTCAGTTTATGATAATGCCGAAAAATGGAAATAATTACTGAATGGTTATATACATTTTATGCATATACATGTTTTAGAAGTAATTTAAATTTTAAAATTGACTTTTAAAAGGATTTTCCATGCTGCATATTTTAAAGCAATGTAAGTTAAATGAGAATTAAGGAGTAAGGAAACATGAAAAAATTGCTTTTAAAATAAAAAAAAAAATCATTTTAAACACCATTTTAGGTATAAACAATAAATTATCAATGCATTTAAAAAATTATTTTTTTAACAATTATGTTGAAGAAACTAATTAAGAGTTTAAAAGTTTTACAAACTTAAAATAAAAGTAATTTTATTTAAGGCAAAAACTTTAGTTTTCACTTTTAAGTATAAAAAGATTTAGGATGCTCATCAAAATTTGTAATTACTTTCTAAGTTATTTTCTGTCATGTTCACGAGCATAAATTATAAACAAGTAAAATTTTCTAAAAATAATAAAACCTTTGAAAATATAAAATATTCCGTTCTTAGAATTTGAAAGCAAAATATTTATGCGTTAAAATTTTCAGCAAAATAATAATAAAAATTTGTAATTATGTTTCTTCTAATAAATTCTTAGATAATTATTAATACAGGATTTCGAAACTTACAGGAAAATCGTTAATTTTTATACTGCGTTCTACAAAAAAAAAATCGGGGGACCTCCTATATATGTGAAAGTTAGCAAGATAGAAAAACAAATATAAATAAATTAAGTTAGTTTTCGAGCCTAATTGTTTGGAATTTAATGGCCTTTACATTTGCAATTTTCAAAGGCTGTAGGCCGACATGTGATGATTATATAATGAACTATGCAAATGTTTTCGCTGTGTTATTATGTAATTTTATATTGCGTATACCACAGGTTGTTGGTACATACTAAAAAATAATAATTTAAAATATTTAGGTAATCCGTTATTAAAAATACATTACTCCAATGCACGTTTGTATAAAAATGCAGCTTAATAGATTTTTTTAGAAGTTGACTTTTTAAACGTTTCCATAACTTCGTAATATTTTGACAATTTGTTCCAATTATTGGCTGATTGTTACTTTAAATACCTTGAAGTTTTCGGAGGAATGTTTAACCACCTAACTAATTCACCCGTTCGCCGTACGTGGTAAAAGAGTTTGCTTTCACCGTAATTTAGTGTTTTAATATACCACTATATTTAAATAGTAAACTTCTTTACAGACAGAAGTTTTTAGATTAACACGTTGACTGCCACGCTACGAGTATACACGTAGCTTTAATATTCGTGGGTTTCATTTATTACTTTCCCACCATTATTTTACAAATAATTGCCTTATTTATTGGCAGAAATTTCGCTGTATTGGAAAAGTGAAATTTACCTTTCAGAATTTGTGATGGCAAACTACTTTCAAGAAGAAATTTGAAAATTGTTACTTTTTGCGGCAGTGAACGTGTTAAATAAGACGATGATTACTAATCTGAAATTGTGGTTTTTTTGCCCATTTTCTCCCTAATTAGTTTATGATGGTAAAGAAAGATATTATTGCAACGGTAAATTTAATATTTCAATTTGACATAAACCTACGATAAAAAATGTTTTATTATTTACATTAAGTAAAGAATAGAATTATGCAATTGTAGAAAAACATAAAAAGAAAGAAACACAATGAAACCAAATTAAATCGGAAGAAAGGTGAGTTTTATGTCAAACACATGCGATGGCATACAATGGTAGCAAACATACGAATTGCTTTTGGTGACTGGAGTACAAAGTTTTTCGGATGCTGCTTGCATGTAAGACACTGCACCCAATCATCATTAGGCAGACTCGTTTATGTACGGATCCATACCAATTAAACTGAAGCATGCCTCATCTTCGAAATCATTATTAATTCACTACAATTACCTCAATTTATTTCATCTAGCTTTCGCATTATATTTGCACTCCTCCCTTTCCCAAGTTTCTGCACGTATCTATAGAATGTGCGATAAATTGTGTTAAAATTATGTGTTGCTTCATGAAAGATAAATCGCCCAATTTTACTCTTTAAATTGCCCTCAACATACCATCAAAAGTTCCCAACTTATAGTACTTTTAAAAGGCAGAAAAACAACTTAAACAAATTGCACAAATAATACACAAAAAACAGCAAGCAGCTGTTTAGAGTCTACAAGAGAGATTCTTATTTGAGAGTGAGCAAGCAGACAGATAGCAAGGCACAGCGTGCTAGAAAACGAAAGACTGGGAAAAACGACAGGGAGGCGGTGGCTTATATGCCCGATGTGGTTAGAGAACGCGCCAAAAATAACCATTGAGAAAACGCAGCATCAAACAACTGAGTGAACAAATAGAGACATAAACGGGAGAACAAAAGGAACCAAAAAGGAACCAAAGAATCGAAATTAAGTTAAATCTTTCGAAGAAAATTAAGCTTCCGAAAAATCAAGATAAAGCTTAGAAGAACTTTTTTCTATTATGATGGATGAGGAAAAATTGAACCTTTGTTAAAAAGACCAACAATGTTAGACAATAGAAGAACTTTTAAGCTTCTAATTTTTAACATAAACTTCATGCTCTTTTAAACAAAATCTAAGACCAATATAACAGAGACTACATTGGCAAGAGATTTGGTAAATGCTTGAGTTTTCTATACGATCATTGGGGTGTATAAGATTTGAAAAAGATATTTTATTAACAGGAGAAAAAATAACATTGAAATCAAACTTTCTTAAAATTTTAGCGACTTGCTGGCTGAGTTTAGGAAACCGTGGCAAAACAACTGATGTATTAAAGTTGTAATGTCTCTACTTGTCCACTCAGTTGTTTTATGCTGCTTTCTTCTCATTGTTTTTGGGGCGTTCTCTATCCATATCGTGTACATAAGCCAACGCCTCTCTGTCGTGTCGTTTGGCACAGTCTCGCTTTTTCTAGCAAGTTGTGTCTTGCTCCCTGTCGCACAGGAGTGGAATCTCGCTTGTGGGTTCGAAGCAGCTGTTTTCTGCTTTTTGCGTATTATTTGTGCCTTTTTAAAAGTTTGTTTCCTACCTTTTAATATTCTTGCACAAATGCTTTTCTTGCTATTTTAATGTATAGTACTTTTTTGGATATCTTAAGAAATCAATTTACGTATGGAAGTGAAATTTAATTACGTAGTCTCTGAGACTGAGGATGGTGTTACACGATACAGCGAACCTCATTTATACTGTGACAATAGTACATACAGTACTTTTTCGGAAATTTACCACATCTTAAGAAAGTCACTTACGTCATGAAATGAAGTTTAATTAAGTAGTTTTGGGACTGACGATGGTGTCACAAAAAAATAACACATTACTTCAAAACAAAACGCCGCACTGCGATTTGCTTAAAAAATAACCTTTAATGCATTATATATATTATAATGTAATTATATTCTATTAATGTGATGTCTAATTAATGTATAATAATATTCTGGACGACATGACACATATATATTTATACGATCAATATATTTACAGCTGCATTAAATTAAGAAGAAATGCTGCTTGTTTAAATATTGTTTCGCGCGTTGAAAAAAAAAGCAACACATGTTCTGTTCACAACTTCTTCATGCTAGCTTCTGTAGAAGACTCCGGCGTTCACAACTATGACACCGCGCATAATAAAGGGAATGAAGATAATGCCGGTTAGGTCTACCACCTACAGTAATACTTTTTTACGTATGTATGAGATGCCCATAACATCTCTTTTTAAATGTGCATCTACAGTCGTAGAAAATAAAGAAAACAGCCCCTACTAACTGCGCAGCGAATTATCGTCGAAAATGTTACTGGTACCGAGCGATTGGAAATAAAGTCTACTTTTAAATGGTGCATATAAAATTTGCTTAGCGGGGCATCTACATATTAAACGAACTCAGACATCTTTTTTTGCAATGACAATACCCAGTTTTAACAAGATATTTCAAATCTTTAGTTCAAACTATGCCTAGACACTAAATGTCAAGTCATTTGAATGATAAGTTTTTGAATTATAAACATTCAAAATTTAGTGCTTATAATGTTGAATTGCATTTTCATATTTTTATTAATATCTCCTGAATTTATATTTCTAGTGTGCTAATTTTTTATGTAGCAATAATACTAAAATACCCAAACATAAAGACACTGTATTTGTAATTTTTATGATTTTATTATATGAATTATGAAATTAATATTCGGCAAAATTAGGAATTGCAACCTACAATTTTTTAATGTATAAGTTTTATTAAGTCCTGCTTTATGGAAATCCAAAATTTCCAATTTTTCTTCCCAGTAGTTTTTTAATTATTGTTTAAAAACACAAACTGATGGTTTAAAGGGCCGTCTATGATAAAAGTGAGTAAATATTTTGAAATTCTCATGCTATCCTGTCTTCATTGACTGCTTTGAGTGGCGCTTAAGACACCTTGATCTCTTTCGGTACTTCAATTTAGATACAGCCCCTAAAATAATATCGTTTTAAAATAATTAATTTCTCGGAAACTTATCGTAGAAATTGCATAAAAATTTGTTTTTAGGCTAAATGATTGGTGTAGATGTAGAGTTCATTTATGTTGTTAGAATTGTGTACTGCTAGTGAAAAAAAAACAAAGTTATGATTCGCTTTAGTATGTAGATAGCCAACTAAGCAAATTTTATATACATTATTTAAAAGTAGAATTTATTCCCAATCGTGTGGTACCAGTAAATTTCTTCTACGATAATTTTTTCCAGAGTTAGTAAGAGGTGTTTACTTTTTTTCCCATGACTGTACTATCGTCTATCTATCGTTTTTTGAACCGTTATCAGTGTTGTTTTGACATGCATGATTGCACTTTTCCTAAATTTATCACTTTTTAAAAGAAGCATTGTATGTCTGTTGGAGATTTCCCAGAATTATCTCTAATATAGCAACAGTAACACACTAATATCAGTGTTCCTCTAGTCGTGAGCCACTCTATATTTTTGAAATGAATAAGTGGATTGTTACTAAGTTATACTTATAGACTGGGAGCCGGCAGCAGAGATACATGGTTCGTACGGACACCATTATTTCTCTAGGAAAACTACCAGTATCTTTTTATAGAAAAATAAATCTAGCTTAAACGCGCAAAATTTCGCCTCCTTTTAAGAAGATATTTTCTATAAGGTAATACTGGTGCCGTAAAATTTTCTGGTCTGCAAAACTCAAGGAGGTGTACGAACCATGAGATAACCACCTCAACGAGTTTCGTTGAAATTCCAGAATTAGCTAAAACTTGATTCCCATTTTAAAACGCAATCAGTCTGCTAATTCATATCTGGGTGGAAAACACCTAAAAACCTGATTTTACCGGTTGACTCGTAGGTTAAACATTGTGTCTCCCTGCTCCCAGTCCGTCATGTTTTCATACATTTGGGTGCAGGAAAACGCAATAGTAAACCTATGAGTAGACCGCTAACATCTGGTTTTTAGGTGCTTTCTACCAAGATATGACTTGGCAGACCGATTGCGTTTTAATATGGGAATCGAGTTTTAAATAATTCTGGAATTTCAGCCTCCAATTCGATTAGGTGGTTGTCTGTGCTGCCGGCTCCCAGCCTATTAGGGAGAGGGTTTTCTTTGTCATTTACTATCACCTAAAAAAGTTTTTATAGTTTTAGTAACAATTTTAATAAATAAAAAAACATTTTAGGAGGCTGCAATGGTTCGCGAAATGCGTATTGTTTCTGAGATTTCTGTTGCGGTGCGCCATCCTAAATTATACTTTTAAAATCATTATGATTCATAAACCGTTTTTAATTAGAAGTTATAGTGGTAATTTTTCTCCATAAGAATCAGTCAACATTGAATAATGGGAAACAATTCTACACTAATTATCAAATATTAAGGAAAAGTCACAAAATGCTAATTTTCAAATACGCGAACACTCAAAAGGAAATAATATAATTCGAGTAATTACTATCTCTACAACACAGCTAGTCCATATAACACATTATTCATGTCACACATGGTCACAAGTGTCACAGTCACTACGGTGAAGCAAAATAATAGGAAATTCCATACATCTCATTATGAGTCTCAAATGATCATTATATGTGACTCCACTGAGACTTCACTGTGTCTGCTGCTTTGTGACGAGTCACCATGTGACTTTACTATGTAGTTAAGTTGTGACTCTCATGTGACTGTCATTTGTAGACTCAATTTCAAAGTCATCGTGAACGCTGCATTGTGATAAGTTACCAAATAATGTCACATTAAAGTCACATGATGACTTTCAGGTGACAGAGAGACTACTGTGAAGTTGCCATTGTGCTCTTTTGGGAAAAGTCTCCACGTGACTATAATATGATATTATTTCGTGACTTATCATAATGCAACGTTCATGATGACTATGAAATTGAGTCTAAAATGAGTCACATGAGAGTCACAGTTTAACTACATTGTAAAGTCACCTGGTGACTCGTCACAAAGCAGCAGTCACATTGACGTCTCAGTGGAAGCACATATAGTGATCATTTGACTCATAATGAGATGTATGGAATTTCCTTTTTTTTTTTGCTTCATCGTAGTGACTGTGACACTTGTGACCATCTGTGACATGAATCAGATGTTATATCGGCTAGCTGTGTTGTAGAGATAGTAATTAATCGAATTATATTATTTCCTTTTGAGTAGTCGAGTAATTGAAAATTAGCATTTTGTGACTTTTCCTTAATTTTTTATAACCGGTGTATTTAAAAGACATTTACGATTTTTCGTAAGAAATCATTTTTTTATGATTAACCACTTTAAATAGATAAAATTATCTTAGAAAAAGCTATGTTGCACAATTACGTGTGGGTGTGCTATAACCACATAACCTCTTAAGGACCATGGGTTCATCCATATATGTGCCTTAAAAAGGGTGCATACAGTATTTCTTGTTTGTATTAGCAGTAAATAAACGTAATATTTTCTCTATTTAATTACAGAGGTTCCGAAGACATTTTATCCGAGGAACCTGTGACCAAGGAACTATATCCCTGATACAGTAATAAGTCAGGGGTATGAAAATGGTTAGCATATGCAGTGCAGCCACAAACGACTATTTTTATATTATAATAGCTTCTCTATTTTTGAAGTAGAAATTTTGTAGTAAATTTCTCCTGCGCATGTTGGGAAAGTGTATGTGAAAGATTTGTGTTTTGAAAAAGTGGAATCTCCTTGCAGCTCTGCATATGCTTAGCAGGTAGTAAATACAAGAGAGTAATGAGGTATTTTTGAATTATATAATTAAATATAAACTTTAAAAAAATTGTTGAAAAACAAATGAAATGTCGAGTATCAGACGCCGCTTCCGACGGGATTAATGATATTTATTTATTTCACCAAATACATTGTACCGTAATTTCCGGTGTATAGCCCGCAGATCAAACAATTCAGTTTGGACCCAGAAATTTTATTCAGTATTTGAATACCAATATTAACCGTGATCTAAAAAGTTACAATTTATTTTTTAAAAATTTCTGGGTCGAATCACGATTGTTTGATCCTCGGACTATACACCGGAAGTTGCGGTACAATTTAACAGAATGGTCATACGTCATATTAATCTTGAATTAAAACAGTATTCACAATTTTAATCGCTTGGTACGTTTGATAATGTTTTATTTTGTAACAAACATATATTTTAATTTAATAAAATATTTCGATAAAACTTATTTTTCATCTGTTGTCAAATTAATGTTTTAAAATTTATTTTCCTTGAAAACATTAATTTTCTCATATAAAATACATGAAAGTTTATAAATAAAACCAAATTCCTTTATTTATTTCCTTTGAAAAATATATTTCATTCTACATTCCCCTTCATGCATAATTATTTCTAAGTCAATTTTAATATGAAATGATTCTTTATACTACGAGTGGTATGCAGTGTTTGAAATTTCTCTTGTATCAAGAGTTTATAGAGACATATGGAAGGATATTATTAAACTAATGGTTGATGTATCAAAGAAGAATGTATTCATGTCAAACACAATATCCTTTGCTATAGCTCAAGCTTCTATGATCAAAGTTTTAGATAGAAATACAGATGTTTCATGTTTCCTCCTGATATATTTAAGATGCTGTATATACATGATTATCAGAACCTGCATATAAATTAGTATGAGAAGTATATAATTTAAATTTAAAAATCAGTTTTAAATTATTTCTATCAATATGTGTTACATATTAACTTCTAAGATGCATAAAATGCTCTTATATCTAAATAAATTTTTTCTTTACTATTTAAACTTACAAAATCTGATTTTTCTGTGAAAACGTAATCGATTAAAAGATGTTTAAAATTTAAAATTTAAGAACTCCCGTTTACATTCTTTGTAAATCATCATCAGCTCAGTTGAATCCACATTTCCAAGCTTCTTCTAATGTGAAATATCTATACGTATTGTGATATATTTATACGTAGCATATTACCAGGTCACACTGTACTTTTAATTGCCCTTTCATTAACAGAAACAAATCTTAACACCGGTTTAAATGACTACTAAAAATGACTAATAAAGTAACGAATTTGGACTTGCTTACGAATTTCGAGTTGTAATAATCAATATAGAGCTAGTTAGCACTAACCGAAAATGATTTTTCCTATACATTGTCATCTTGCATGAAGCTAAAGAACATCACAGATATTTTGCCGTGTAACTGACAATTTACTATAAATTAACTAAAAATGAACGGAGCTATAATTTGATCTGTCGTACCCAACTTTGATCAACCATGGTCCCAGGATGTTTTGCCGTATATTTTCCATTTGAGCAGTTACCCTGATGCCGAAATCTATGGAATGGCATCCCAATCACATTTGGTTCTTGTTTTATCAAACACAAAGATTTGAAACATTTAGTGAACATTGTGTGAAAAAATAGAAATATAGAATCAGTACAGTAGCAGCTCAATCTGCTAATCATTGAGCTACCGACGCCGTAATTAAAGAATTTCGCATAATAATTACAGCGATGCAATATCTTTTTTTCCTATTCAATTTCCTATGCACGGAGCTATAATTTCGTCTGTTGTACCCAACTAGGATTAACCATGGTCTCCAGATGTTTTGCCGTATATTTTCCATTTGAGCAGTTAACCTGA
Source organism: Maratus speciosus (assembly GCA_963932465.1). Lineage (NCBI taxonomy): Eukaryota > Metazoa > Arthropoda > Arachnida > Araneae > Salticidae > Maratus > Maratus speciosus. Next base: position 315,226,867 of record OZ010792.1, read on the forward strand.
TGTCGAAATCAAGGAATGGCATCCCAATCACGTTTGGTTCTCGTTTTATCAAACACAAAGATTTGAGAAATTTAGTGAACAATGTGTGAAACAATAGAAATATAGAATCAGTACAGTAGCAGCTCAATGTGCTAATCATTGAGCTATCGACGCCGTAACTAAAGAATTTCAGCGATGCAATTTCTTTTTTTCCTATACAATATTTCTTAATCCGTTGATTAAGAAACCTATTTCACATTAAGTTTTTTAACTCTTTGTTCGGAGAAAAAGCGTACGAAGATCGTGGTCATCGTGAACATAGCCGACCTTTAGTTTCGCAACCGTTGGTCCTAGATGCATACTTCTAATTATAAAAATGTTTTAAATAAGGTAAAGAATTATTTTTAAAGCGGTTTGGGTCAAGAAAAACATTTCTTAAAAAATTACGAAATTTAAATTTTTATACGGTTTCTGGTCCTATAAGTGATATTTAGTAAAAATTACTGTGACACTAACAAGTAAGACAAAAAAGTCCCAATCAATTAACATTAAAATTGACCGAGTTATGAATCTTTGAAATGCATGAATTATACCACTTTTTTGCATATCAAAAAGATGATTCCGGGCATGCTTTGAGAGATCGTATATAAAGTACTTAAACTTATTTCAAGTTATCTGCGCTTTGAAAGTAATCATACAACTATTAGGATTGAATTAACTTTTATTAGTTAGGTATGATATTTGCTAAAAAAATTGTATTTTAACATATGTTTTATTTTGTAAGGATTTTAGGCTATGATTTCTTTTAACAAAAATTATGTTATTTTCATAAGGTTTTATTTAACTTGCAATGGTCGTCTTTCCAATTTAAAATTTGTACTCGAACTTTAACTCATCAAATATCCGATCGAAGTTAAATTTTACATACTGACTTAAATCCGATGACAATGTAATATTATTATGATTTTCGGCACTTACCATCTTATACATACTTATATTAGAGTATAATACAAAAAAATCCGGATAGATCACAGTCAACATGTTTAAGGAACAGTTTTAGATTACATAACATAAACCTGCGATGGTTGCTTTTTTTAACTTTTATAATTACGTTTTATGTATTTATTAATAAAAAAATTACCTTCACTGTTAACCATCATGTCAGGTTTTTTTGAAAATCGTAAATTTCAAGGTTAAAAAATAGCGAAAAATCTGATACTTTAAAATACATGTAAGACTTTTTTATTCAGTTTAATTTTATTTAATTCAATAATTTATTCATTTTTTTCGCTTATAGGTATTGGATTTCTTACAGCTAAGCAGCTCAGAGCTCCGATGAGGTTGAGAGGGGATGGGGATCATTTTAAACTTTAAGCTTTTTAACTTTGAAATTTGGAATTTTGCGATTTGGAAAAAATCCCGATGTGGGGGTTTAAAATAAATGTCATTTTCGCATTCATCGCTAAAACATACATAAGAATCAATTTTCAAAAGCTAAAAAACATGGCACAACCGAAAATTTGAAAGACAGTGTAACCTAATAGCATTTAAAATATGTATAATTTTGTAAAGAACTGAGGCTGTTGTTTTTTATCCTTTTATTTAACAAAAATTCTGTTATTTTTTTCCTTATATATGTTCAGTACAAATTGTATATTTTGCAGTAATATGTCAGAATGATTGAAGATTGCAATTTTTATATTGAAGTGCTAATTTTACTCTCAACCATTTCTTTAATATATCTGAAGAAATTATATTCTTATTAAATTTGTGAATGACCCCTAGGGTGTTTCATTTTGTAAGGCAAAAATTAAAATGTAATTTTTTTGCAGGCTTTCCTTACTACGAGTCTAAGTGATATAAAATATATAAATGCCACATTTCATTAAGATCGGATAATATTTAGGGGTTGCACACTTTGATCAGTTTTGTAAATGTAGGCAAAAATACGATTTTTTAATGTTAATTACATTGGGAAAACTAGAAGTCACAAACTCCAAATATTACTGAAACTGGACGCTAAGATTAGTAGTTTGTATAATATGCAAAACTTGTGTTATATTTATCAACTTTGAACTATGAAATCTCTTCTTTGTTCCCTTGGTGACGACTTTCCTGTGATGTTCAACTAACCTGAACAAGAATTGTTTTTGCTGTTTGTCCCTGACCAATTCGTTTAATCAGATAAATTTTTCTTTCTGCTGTATCATTGACCAAAATAAAAGCGTTCACATGTCTTCTGAAGAGAATCTCTACAGTATTCTGTCACATCGTGGATACCAAACTTTTCAAAGAAAGTTTTTGTTTTATTATTAACGAAATCATTCAGGTCTTTTCCTTCAAGAACTAGGCTTTTACTTCAAATAGTTTCATCTCCTTTTTCTTTACAGATTTGGTTTCAAAATTTAAAGTCATATTCCCCTTATTAGACAGAGTAATACATAAGCCCAAAAAAGCCAAATCTACGTTTGTTTCTAAAAAACCCCAAAGGAATCTGTATCTACTTAGCAACTGTGAGAGCTCTTTTTTGACGTCTGCATCTGGGTAAGTGTTCAGAAGTTGTAGCATATCCAAATCCTTTTTTGGAGCCCATTAACTTAGAACTAACTGCCTCACGCTAAAAGTAAACATATATGATGCTGATACAATGGGCAACTTCATTGCTTTCAATTCTCGTTTAGGAATCTCCTGTATAAAGGAGATCTTGCACGCACTCTACGGTGCAGTAGACGTTTACGAATTGATGATACAGACATAGATACACATGTATCAGTTGACCAATATTCTGCCAACTGTACAGTAGGGTGGAGCGAAATTTTTTTTTCTTCAAATCAAAATTGGCCGGGGTGGGAAAGGTGCTCTATCAGATCCTCATTCTGAATATAAAATATTTTTGAAAAATATTAATATTAAATACTGCCCCAAGGTCATTGAATATTGAGAAAAAACGTAAAAGTGCTCGCCTGTGGAAAAAAAAATTCTTTTCCTAATCAAAATGGGGCGGTGTGGGAAAGTTGCTCTATCATATCCTCATTCTGAATAAAAAATATCTTTTAAAAATATTAATATTAAATACTGCCCCAAGGTCATTGAATATTGAGAAAAAACGTAAAAATTGTGCATTTTCCCATTTTTTCCCCTCAAATATTCAAATTATTTTATAAACTTAATTTAAAAGGATGATCATCGAATTATTATTATAATTATTATATATTTATAGTAAAATTATGTAATATTTATATAAAATTCGCTATTATTATACTAATTCAACGACTATACTTTTTTTAAATATATGAAATTTGGGTAATTGTAATTGTTTTACATATTTTACTTAACCTGTGTAAGAAAATATAATTTGAAATTATTCTTAAAGAACTATAGTAATAAGGTAAAAATAATTTACTGTTTAATTTATAAGCAGTGAAGTTACCATTTTATAGTAGTCCATACTGTTTTTTGGTTTCAAAAACTGGCATTTTTTTCCGAGAATCCAGACGTTTCAATGAATCCATGGTGTCTCAAAGGACCACAAACAGCAGAAGAAGCCTCTATAACAAGTCTCACACATCTTTCAGTGGCTTGATTGTGACAAGGGAATAGTTTAATCTTAGGTAAGATGCCTTCCTCTATTGCCTTTGGATTTAGGATACAATTTGTAAGAATTTAAGCTAAAAACAACTATTTAGGGGGGGAAATTTTGGGGGGAAGTTACGAAACATTTATTCTTGTATGCATTGCGCACATGATTTTTCCTATTGTGTTTTGTAAATATCATACAATGACAAAAAATATAATTTATGGAACACGTGAAAAAAAATTATCCCTTTGCACTCGAGGGCTCCGGAGCGGAGCCATTTAAAATTTGTCTTCAATCTCGATGGCTCCGCTACGGAGGCAATGCAAATAATTTTGTGATACCTGTCTAGAAAAGCCAAGATTACATATTGGCAATTGCTTCGAGAGGTATCATACTTTGGACGGCTACAAAATGTAATAAATATATAATTTTTTTTAATATAGCATACCATTTGTATTCATAAAGAATTAAAAAAATAATAAGATATAACTAAAATCCCTTCGAGTTGCTGGTAATACGAATGAAAAAAAATTCGAGTGCAAAGGGTTAAATTTTAATTATAAAATTTAAAACACATATTAAGAAATATTTACTTTATCAAAAAAAGTTCTCGAAGAAAGTTTACACATATACAATTATTTATTTATTTCTTAGATAATAAATTTTTTACGAAATATTTATTCTTGCATGCATTGCGCGCATGATTTTTCACATTGAGTTTTGAAAATATCCCACAATGAAAAAAAATATAACTTATGGAACACAAGAAAAAAAGTAATTAACTCGAAATATCGACTTTTTTTATACAAAAGTAGTCGTGAATTCTAAACTTCTTAATTGAGAAATTAATTAATAGGTCATTTTGTGCCTCTTTAACTTTAAAATATTCATTGAAAAAAATCGTGAATTTCTGGGCAACCATGTTTCAGAAATCGTTTAAACAATGATCAAAATACCCGTTTTGACAAAATTGATTAAAAAAATTAAATCAGTCCTTGATTATACAGAAAACGTTCATAGTATTTTAAACATAATTTTTCTTGTAAACGAATTTTTTAATGGGGTTTGTTTTTGAATATTCCTGAAGAATCATATTTAATTAATAGGCTTTTTTGAAAAAAAAAAATTATTTTTGAACACTTTAAAGGGTACCTGACCCCTTAACAGTATCTATTTACGACCTTTAAAATATATATATATATATTTATGTACTATATAGTTATGCATTTTTAAACACATTTTATTCTACAGGGTGTATCTAAACTCTTGGCCAAAACTTTAAGGGTAGATAGTACACATCAAGACAAACAATACTAAATAGGAAACTAAAGGTCCCAAACGACTTCTCAAGGAGATAGGCGGCATTAAAGTTTAGGGTCCAATATTTCAAATGATTATAAAAAACGGAAAAAAAATGGTCGATTCGTTTGCGGTTTTTACTAAAATTATTCTTTATGTCAGTATTTTCTTGAAAATAAATAACATTCCGATAGAGGGCACTTTAGACTTTGGAGTAACGAACAACTATTTTTTATCGTTATTTTTTGTATCGCATTAAATATTTTCAAAAGCTTAAACTTAAACTTAAATTTTGAGCTCAAAAGCTGAATCAAAACCGTTGGGAGTGGTTAAGTAGCGCAAACTGAACTGTGTTCAGGAGTTGAAATTTTAACCCCCCTCCTGAACACAGTTTAGTTTGCGCTACTAAACCACTCCCAACGACTCACATTTTGAACTCAAAATTTAAATTTAAGCCTAAGCTTTTGAAAGCATTTAATGAGATACAAAAAATAGCGGTAAAAAAATAGTTGTTTACTACTCCAAAGTCTAAAGCGCAAAGTCTAAAGATTTGTATTTAAAAATACATTTCTTTTATTTTGAGTTCGTTAATTTTTGATGAAATAAAAAAAGTTTTTTTTTAAATAAATAAATTTTAGGCTAAAAAACGGTAGAAGAATTACCGAGAGATTAAAATATACTGTAAAGACACAGGTAATTTTTTGCAAATCTATTTATATAAAATCCAAGTCTCTGTGTGTCCCTCACTATTCCGGTAGGACCGCCTCATTGAAATGAGTAATTGTTGAAAAGTATTAATGCAGGGTTACCACAGTAGCGCCAAATGTTAGCCAACCTGGCGATAGCTGGCTAAGTTGGTGAAATTCCCATTTAAAACCATTAATCTTTCATAATGAGGTCACCGAAATTTAATTTAAACTCCACTCTTTTAAGATATTTTTTCGAAATATATGGGTGAGAATTGAAAGTATATCTTTACATCTTCCTCCCGATGCTACTAATAAAATAACCGCCAATAAACAACGGTTTACTGTGTGAGCTCCTAACTGCGGGATTTTAATGTGCTTTAGGTACTCTTCCAGTATAGGTGCCTTGGCGAAAAAGGAAATTTGGTAACATATTTTCCGGGAACCTATTCACTGTTTCATTTTATATACACACGCATTTTTTCGATATTTATACGATTTATTTAACATAAAAAAGCCGTTTCTCTAATTTTATACAGAAACAGATGTAATTTGTACATAAAAACATCAATAATATACATATAAAACAAACAAAAACGCTCATCAAATTTGTTTTCATAGCTGTTTATATGATTTGACAACAAATCTCGATATTTTTCCGTTATACGGACACCATGCCAAAATGTATGCTAATGCGCCAATTATTTCAAAATGCTAAAGATATTTGTAATTTTATGCCAGCAGTTTAATATGAGTTTTATTTTATTGCTTTATTTTATAGCAGTTATTTGTTCACTTATTTTAAGTATATATTTGTGATTTGATGAAATAGTTCGTAAAAGTCTGGAATTTTCAAATGTTATATTTTTTAAATGCTCATTTTAGTATCGACAACGGTTTTTCTTTTATTTTTCAAATGCTTCAATTCACGATTTTGCGCCAACTATTACGCTTGGCGACAGTGGTGTCCGCAAAACGGAAAAGTACCCAAATCTCACTTTCTGATGCCCAAATTACACCAAGCTTTTTTTAAAAAAATGCCAAAGCCCCTACAGTGGAAAAGTACCAAACTGTCTGTTATTTTGCGCTATACGTGTTATAGTGTGTACTATATGCAAGGGGAGTGGAGCGAAGAGTTTAAACATTAAATGTCAAAGTTTCGGCACAGATGTCATAAACGCGCCCCATATTGGCGCGATTTTTTTCTGACAACAATGTCATATACACAACGGGTACTTAACTGGCGCCAAAGTGTCGTAATTTTGCTTGATATGTTATCCGGATGTTGTTGTTTATGCTGTTGATGTTTTCGCCAAATTGGCGTCGGAAAAAAATCGCGCCAATATATGATAACGTATATGGCAACTGTGCCAGAGTTTCTATAAAGCAGTAAAAGACTAAAAAATTAAGAATAAAAAATTAAGAATAAAATAAATGCAAAATAAGACTAAAGAAGAAAGAAAAATCATGCGTTAAGCATAGAATATGAAACACTTTCCAACACATCCTAAATGCTTTAACAAAACTTCGTTATTTAGGGAAATAAGGTAAATAAGATAACGTTACTTCTTAGATATCCCGTCGACCAATTTCGCCAAATTATATAAATCGCCAAATCAATAGTAAAGCATTAATAAAAATACAAATAAAACGTCGAATTAATGGTTTTATTGGCCATTATTGGCATTTAATTAATTAATTAATGGCAACCATTATTGGCGATTAATCTTACAATTTGGCGACAGTAATTTGGTCGACGGGATAATTAAGAAGTACCAAGATAACAAAGTAAACATTTTAGAAAACGCATAAAAAAAATTAAAAAATGATTTCAGCAGTTACCGCCCATAGCCAATAGTACCGTTATTACATGCCACTTTTTAGCTAAAATTTAATTTAAACTACTCTTAAAACTACTGAAATCACACTTCCAGATATTATCATCCATAGACGGTTATGAATCCAATTCTTTGTGTGACCCTGTATATCATTTTATCTATATTCTACAAACATTTCTTAGGAAACTAAATGCAGTTCAGCGTAAAAATGCATAACTCCTTTAAAAACCACCTTTAAGCAATTTACTCTCATACTCAGTAACCCTTACGAATTATTTTGTGTAGCCCTGCATATGAACTGTAGCATTTATACACACAGTATAGTATGCATAAATGTAGTGAATCATAAAAGCGCATATCATAATTAAAAATGCATTTCTAGCAATCATTGCTTATGCACAATACTTCGGAGAAAAGTTTCTTGGCGAGAAAGAAGTTTGCCAATGTATTTTCTGGCAACCTATTTACTGCTTCATACTCACAAGCAATTTTTTTCCATATGTATACAATTTGGCACAGATGTCATATATTGCACAGAGCGCAAATTATTGGCGCGATTTTTTTCCGACGCCAATTTGGCGAAAACATCAACAGCATAAACAACATTCGGGTTACCATTACAAACAAAATAACGACACTTTGGCGCCAGTTAAGTACCCGGTGCGTGTATGACATAGGCGTCAAAAATAAAATCGCGCCAATATGGGCGTATATGACATGTGTGTCGACAATTTAATATAAAAAAAGCTATTTACCCATTTTTTTTAAAGAAACAGAAGTAATTTTTGCACAGATATCATATACGCATGGTGTGTTGGCGTGATTTTTCTACGACGCCAATTTGGCAGAAATCTCGCTTTCAAATACCAGTTACTTATATATTTTTCAATTATTTGCTATCATTTTGAAAAGGAAATAACTATAAATAAATAAAAGTTTGAATAATAACTATAGAACAAAGCAGTTTATATAATTAAAAAAACATAAAATAAAAGTAAATAAACAATTTATTAATAAATAAAAAACAATAGCCGGGTTACCACAACAGGCAAAATAACACCATTTTGACGCCAGTTAGGTATCCCGGTTCATATCTGAAATCTGTGCCGTAATTTGTATATAAAAAAATTATATATATTTAGAAACGATTTTTTATGCATATAAGTGCATATATAAACAAAGATAAAAGTTCATTAGATTTGTTTTCATAGCTGTTTATATATTTTCGCAACATATCTCACTTTCTGATGCCCGAATCGCGCCAAGCTTTTTTTAAAAATGCGCTATAAGGGAAAAGTACTTAAATAAATAATTAACAGAAATAGCAAATTATACAAACTAAAACTTTTTATTTCGAGATCAAAGCATTGTTTTTAATTTCGATTAAAAATACATATATCCTTAGATAAATTCAATTGAAATTAGTTTCACAGCTTAATATCTCATTCCATAAACCTAAACAAACACAAGTGATTCATTCATCGTGAAAGGTAAAAAATATTAAATCATTAAGGTAATCATTCACAAAGTAAGTTCTCCAACAATCAATTGGCAATATTCCAATGACGCCATAGTAAGTAAAATGGTGGCGGTATCGTTTGTTTATGGTTTGTAATCACAAAGATTTAATTTTGCAATGTCTCTTGGTTACATTATTTTATTGTTATATTTATGAGCTCAGAACAAAAGCATATTTTTTCATTATTTAGTTATTAAAGACGGAAAAAAAATCATAAATGCATGATTTGAAAATTTTAAATAATTTTCTTTCTTAATACTAAAAAATAACATCGGGAAGTAACAGCGGGTTTAAGTTAAATAAGTTTAACTGTTTAATTCTGTTGTAATATTCAAAATAACTGTATTTATTAGTTTTCAGTACTCAACATCAGGGCCCGATTAAACTTTGAAGTTAGAGGAATTACAATGTCATTTCAGGACCTTTCTTTTGGAGAAGCTTTTCTAAATTCCATATATACATGCAGTGATGGAACAGTGACGCAGCAATTGAGCGATTATCACCACTAAATTTTTATAGTATTTTTCGCCTTCAAAAATCTCAGAAACTCTGTCTTGCAGTTAAATGAAGAATACTAATAAAATTTTGCGGTGTAAATTGATTCTCTGCTGCTACACTGTTCCATCATTGATACATGGAAAATCTTCAATGTTAGAAATATTATTCCTAGGACTGACATAACACGAGAACGGCCTGCAATTTTACACAAGTTTTTGAAAGCTACTTTATATCAGAAATTTTGCTAAAAACTGGTTACTTTTTTGTTATAGCGGCCCACACTATTAGGATTATGACAAGTTGCAGCCAATTTCGCTAACGTCGTAACCAAGATCGTGAAGCACACATATATAATACTGTATAATACCATTTCAAGAAATCGTATACGATAATTTAATAGTTTTTAAACTTACTTCAAGTGTGTTATTTATTTATTTTTAAGGCTCAACAATCCAAATTGTCGAATATATGAATTTAAAAAAAATGTAAACAAAGATTGAATAGACATGACCGCAAAAAGCCTCAAATCTGCATAACACTTGGAACCAAACTGTGCAGATTAGTGGTCTTCTACTGTACACAGTTTTTTATAAATGTGTTTCGTTCTTAAAATGTGTTATTTTCATCTATCACTGTGGAACAAGCGAGAAAACTCATATTCTTGCACATGAGTTGTATATATCTTTATATCTAAATTTCCGTCATTTTTGACGGGCTACCTTTCTAGTATATTTATAAACATAGTATATACAAATATATAGTCGGGTGCAGTGCTTCCGGCCTCATTTTCAAGAAAAATGATTATCATCAGAAAAAAAATAGTTTGCAATGTGTTAATGTATTACATTACTGTATATAAAAATTCGAAAAATAGAAGCCAGTATATATACAAAGAAAAGGAAGAAAAAAAGAAATTAATACTAACTGCAATTAATTTTCATCAAAACTGGTGAAAAAAACATTTTCATTTAAATTGATTAAGATTACTGCCGTTACATTTCGATATCGAAGAATCTAGTTTGTTTCCATACCAAAAATAGTCTTTCCTTTTGTTGTCTACGACACTAACGTCAATTTTTGATATCGAAGAATTATCGTCAGCTTTGAGAATGATGTACGTGTGTTTATTTAAACTTTAAATACAGCAATTCTGTAAGTGTTTATTCCAAAAATTCTTCAGATGTCGAATTTGAGTAGCTCAGCCCCAAATAATGCCTTTGAATGAATTTGATGTATTTTTACACATATTTTTGTAAATATTTATATGTTATACCCAACGCACACTTTCGGCATTTATATATAATTTAGGTGCACAGAAGAGGAATATTTTACAAGAAAATGGTGATTTTCGTATAAGACTTTTATTTTTGTAAAAAAAAAAAAAAAAAAAATTCGCTATTTCACGCAGTTTTTATAAACAGAAAATTGTACAAAAATTACCAGTTATGCGTACTTTGTATCTACATATCCTCAGTTAATGGCATGTTATTACTTGCAGCAGTTTCTGAGAAAATTCGATTTTTAAAAAATCGAAAAACATTTTTATCTCGTAAAATATCAGTATTTATAAAGTGATAATAGGGAAAATATATTGTCAGAGAAGTATCCACACAGGCAAGTATCTGGGGGAAAAAACAGGAAATTTGACGGCAAGCCATATTTCCAATGCTTATCCGACTATGCCCTTTTCGGTGAAAGAAAGACGAGACACTCCTGATAACATTCCCTTTTCTCTATCAATTCCCTAAATCAAAATTTCAATTTCTGTGTTCTAAGATGTTATTAATACAATATATCATTCAAGACAGAAGCCATATCAACCAAATGTCCAACCACATAACTCCATTTCAATAGTCAATAAATAGATTCTCTATCGCCATTTCAGATTTGATTGCTTTTTGCTCACTTTTATAGGAATAAATTATGTTACTTGTTGATTTTTTTTTCTGAAATGAAAAATTATTTTCTTCTTATAATTTATAGTACGGGTGATTCACATTCCAAAAGATTTAATATTTTTAGGCCTTTCAAGGTCGCATAAGCTAATTCAGAAACGAACAGTATGTTGCAACAAAATAATACCATTAAAAACTGATAACAGAATCAATTCTATCAAAACCGTTATGTTGTGAGTTATAGCTAATTCGCAAGCCGACAGAAAATAATACTGTTCTGAACATTCGAGATTGACACACCAAAAGATTGAAATGTTTTGAAACAATGCTGAAACACTTTGAAATTAGTATGTTTAAATAAAACTATTCGATCAGTTTCTTGTTTGGAAAGATTTGTCTGTACCAGAGTGGAAAGAAAAAAGTTCTGCTTTACACGCTCTCCCTCTTTTCCGTATTGAGTTTTACAAATTTACTGGCAGTTCTTCAATTCTCATTTTGAAATTTATCTGATTCGCTATACCTAGAAGTAAGTTTTATGTAAACCCTCAAGTTCCATATATACGCAACACTATGCGCCACTTTTTTATACCACAATTCTCCACTCATGATATTGAAGAATAAAATCGCTACTGATGTTTTGAGGCATATCTATTGGATGCTTGAGAAAATAATGGGAGGGGGGGGGGTGACTGATAATTAACACTTGTTGTAAGCAGTTATTTTTTATATTTTTCATAATTGCTCTCTCCTTTTCCCTTACTAACTTCGCCGGTTCCTAAATTTTGTATTAACTATGACTTGTAAAATGTGAGCAGTAATATTTTTTTAAGATATATTGTTAATATACTGGGAGTATTATTTATTAAACCTGTCAAGGGATTATTGCTTCACTACCTGCCATACTGTTCATTGTGATGCTATAACAACCAAATGAAAACAAAACCGAATACATTAAACTTGCATTCGTTTTAGACTTTAGAGTCTAAATCATTACAAATATATCGAAAAAGAAAAACTCTTTAGGGTAGATTCTACGGGAGTACTGATAACAATTCTACGATGTGCATTTTTTAATGCTTGCATGTTTAAAATGCACGTGGCAATAGTAACGTTTTTCCATGTAATACACATTCAATACATTGTATTGTTCAGTTCAAAAAACTGATGGCCCCACCAGTGGCCGAGAGGTTCTGCTCTCGAAGCTGGTAGACGGGAGGTGCTGGGTTCGATCCCAATCGCGCCCGTCGGCCTAATCGTTCGGAGTTTTCGTAGTTTTCTTCGAACCTTGGTTCTCCAAGCGTTAATACGGGTTAGGTTCCCTTAGAAAGACCTCCACGGAAGGCACTTCCCCCCTTAGGGCCTATATCCCACGTGCAGATAATTGGCCGACATAAATACAACCAACCAACCAACCAAAAAACTGATATTAATTTTAAAATTCTAGTCATAAATACTATTACAGTTAAAAGAACTAAGCTTTTTCATTATTTCTCATAAGTAACTTCGCAACTATTTTTGAAAACAATAGATTTTGTCCTTAATCTTGGATAAACGAATAGATTGAAAACATGTAAAAAATCTAAAAAACAGAAAAAAATGTACTTTTAATCAGTAATCTGTTTATCATTCCAAACAAATCTTTTTAATTTAAAAAATGGATTTTATATTTTATATTTTACTAATTAAAGGAAATGACTAAAAATGGAAATATTAAAAATGGAATTTATTAAATAGCTTTGCAAAATGAAAAGCTTTTGGAGGAAATTTAAATCAGAAATAGTCAATTAATTTTGGACTTATGCCTTGTTTCAGTATGAATAGCTTTCTGTACATCGATTTATGATTATTAAATACTGTTCACCTTAAAAACAAATTTTAGAAATAAAGCTCATCGTTCTAATAACCAAGATATCTTGAAATTATAAATTAACATTAAACTTTTGATGTATATCTCTTGAATTAAAATATATGCAAGGTAAATATTTTTCAAAGACCTATTAAACAAGAGATTAAATCACATTAGAGCAGTTATCACTTTTCCGTCATGCTCAAATAAATGTTAATTAAAAAGATATTGATTAAGAATATTTATTCTTTTTCGAAAAAAAAAAAAATAAATGATATCACATACAACTGAAGTTCTGCCTATATTGTTTTTTTCCGCAAAAATGTACGGAGAAATTTTACGAGCAAAATTTCTAAATTACTACTTCAAAATGTGACGGAAATTGGTATTTCATAAAAGCAATTAAAATTAAATCATTGAATTTATCCATTGTACTACAGTCGGACCTTGTTATCCCGACACCCAACTTTCACGTTAGTTTTTCAAATTCACAATTTTCTGCGTGTGATTTTAATGTAAATAAACTCCAGATTTTGCGTCGTTGAATAATTTTCAACACCGGATATTCCGACGGTGAAGGAAAATTGTTCATTTTTCATAATCTGTCTTATAAACACAGAAATTAAGCGGTAAGAAATGTCTTTGCCAATCGTTTCAGAAAAGTGTCTAAAATACCCATTGAGATAAATGAGAAATTTTTCTTCAATCCTTTATCTGAATAAATAAACCCATACTCTATGAATGACCCACTTAAGCACCTGATAGACGTATCAGTCTACTCGTTGTCTTTTTTAGGGTTTCGTTCATCTGACGAAACCCTATTCGTCTCGCTCCTCTGTCTGTCTGTCTGTCCGTCACAGAGCCGGTTCTCAGAAACTATACATGTTAGAGACTTGAATTTTTGGTACTTATAGCTGAACACCTCACATCAAACAACAAATCATAAAATTTTGAAAAAGTTGGTAATTAACCTAATTACGGGCTAATTAAATTCTAAATTTAACCAATCAACCTTTTGAATGCAGGTGAAAATGCACGTTATCGAAATCCTCCCCAGTTTCTCCTAATGTTTGCCAGTAAACTCAGTGGATGCTCCGTCAAATCAGCCGTTGCAGGGTTACCACGGAGTACTTTAAGCAATAAATGAAGTGGACCTTCAAAAAACAAAAAGGTGTAGAAATACGCGGAAAAAATTCTACTTTATTTTGGTATAAATTTCAAATTTCTGCGTAGGATAGAACGCAAAAAATCCACTAAAAATCGATCGATAAAATTTAATTTCTGTGTTTTTAAAAACAATGGAAACAGATTTCCATTCACCGGAAGACAGTTGTCATCATTTCTAGACATATCGGCGCGGGCGAAATTTAAGGGGAGGTAAGTCTAATACGAAATTTAAACTTTTTAAATATTAAATTTTTCGATTAAATTTTTTGACATCAGGGCTGGAAATTTCTCGCAGATTCCATACATACCCGGTTCAAAGAGATTGCTTCATTACGAGCTGAGATATTAATTATTATTTTATTAATTCCTTTTATTTCCATGAAATGGCAGATTAAGATGGAGGCACGTGCTTTTTTAACGGAGATTTCATTTAAATTAGGAAATTAACAATTTGCGTGGGGTGTTTCGACGGCGCGCTATGAGATAAGTATTAATTATTCAATATGAAAAAGTTTATAGGTTTATAAGTGTTCATCCCACTATTTCCGAATAGCAATTTCAGGAAATATCTTAAATTATTGTTTAAAACCGCCACTCGATGTCTTCGAAACTTTAAGATACTTTATAACACACAAGAAAAAGTGTAAAAAAGAATGGAGTGTGATATTTCGAGGAGTGGAGGGCGGGGGGACTAGATTTATTTATTAAATCTTAGCGTTTGTTATCGCAGAAAATGTTTTAAATTGTTGGTTAAGACTGCACCGCCACCCTCCCGCCCATGTATCTACGGAGAGATTGCGCAAAGGAGTTTCGTTCACATATGCTTTTGTTAAGAATAGAGTGCGCTCCCTGGTGGTGGAATGCGGAACTAACGTAACGCGATTTTGTTAAAATTAGGAAATATAACAAGGCGATCCGTTTGGAACTTTAAGATACTTCATGACACATAATAAAAAGCTTTTAAAATAATGGTGCATGCAATTTCCTGTGAAGGGAAGGCGGGGGAGGGGCGCTGGATTTCTTTTTTTTTAAAATAGCGTTTACGACCTTTTTAGGTGTCGTTTTTTGAGCACTATGATATACTCAGACACGTGCTGCTTATGAAATATAAAAATGTCAAAATTTTAGTTACCACTATTTCCGAATAGTACTTTCAGCAAATTTCTTAATTTCTCGCTTAAGGCCGCCACCAACTCCAGTAACACATCCACTGACAGGTTGTTTAACAGAGTTTCGATCTGATACACTTTTGTTATGAATAGTGTGCGCTCCCTGGTGGTGGAATTTGCAAGTAACATAACGCAATTTTGTTAAAATTATGAAATCTAACAAGTCGATCTGCTGTAAACTTTGACATAGTTCATAACATATAATAAAAAGCTTATAAAAGAATGTTCCGTGCAATTTCCTGCGGCGCCTACCTATCTCGGGTGCTATAGACCCGATCCCCTCGACTAATATACCTACGGATAGGTTGTAAAACGGAGTTTCCTTTGGATAGAGGTTTGTGTAGAATAGAGTGCGCCCCTGGTTGCGAAATGTGGAACTAACAGATTTCACAAAAGGATAAAGTGTTTTAAAGGAATATTAAACGAAACCCTCTGTGCGATCTGTGATCACACTTACCCACTTGTTATGGTCAGGCGATGCTTCCTTCTATTTATACGCTGTTTTTCATCATACAAAAGCCAAAGCATCGTATTGCATTCAAACGATCAGAAATTATCTAACATCCATTTCTGAAACAACGACTATTGATTATGCATTGTATAACAGTGAAAAAATAATTATAAGAAACACATCTATGGATAAGCAAATCTTAATTCATCAATATTTCATGTAACAATAGAAAAAAACAAGTCATCATAAATCTGATTTTTATTCTTTTCAATTTTGTTTTTGTGTTAATTTTGTTTAATAATAATGTTTTATTGATTAAAACTGCAAGAACAGATATGAATTTCAAATTATCTTACAATAATTTAAAATACAGCTCTTTATAAACATATTTTTCCAACTCCGGTTACAGCGACACTCCGCTTATGACGACACTTTTTTCTGGTCATTAGAGTGTCGAGATAAATATATTCGACTATATAATAAATAATAATATTCTTTCATACTACATCGGACTTCATTAGTAATTTATTAAGCATTAAAATATTTTAGAATGTTGAATATGAATATGAGAAATAGGCAGGTAAATTTTGGGAGTGTGAAACTGAAGTTATGTTTAGATTTCATAGAAAAATAAAATTATGATTGTGAACTGTTAAAAATTTTGGAGCATTCTGGAAGATCATTCGACCTTTTTTGAAAAAATGGTTTCATAACCATAATTTAACTGTATTCTGACCATAAAATGGCCAATAATATGGTCAGAATAGTTGTCTGAGCGAAGCAAAGGCTAATACTCAGCGAAATATTACTGACAGGACACATTACAGCTACTATGGATATTAACGCCATGTCCTACTAAAAAAAGCCTAATAAAAACCTTTCGTCAAGCATAACTCAAAAAGTAATTGTCAGATTTCGTTTCTGATTGCACCAGAAGGTACCTATGAGGGGCACCTACTGAATGCACCTACTATGAGATATAAGTGCCAAACCGTTTAAAAATTATATTAAAAAAAACTGATAAAAAAGCACAATTTATCTGCATACGTCACAGAAATTTGGTGTGCGTCACTTTCACCGTGAATGTTTTCGTATACAACTGGTTTGAACACATGGGGCAAATAAAAAAAAAAAAAAAGCACGCAGTAATATTGAATAGATTAGTTTCAACCACGTGATCACAAACCTTGCAACAACCCGTGGCAACCAGTTTTGGTGGGCAAACAAATAGTAATACAGTACGCCGCACCACGGTGACCGTTTTTAGCCTGTTGTATAAAATCTGGGATGTTGTATGACATACAATTGTGGATGATTAAACAAAAGACATGAGTGTTTATTGCTCCGGGAGGTTATCCCTCTCTGGATGCCTGTCTGTCTATCATACAGCATGCAATTTTCTTGTAAAGGATGGTATTATTAT
The DNA here is from genome assembly GCA_963932465.1 of Maratus speciosus. NCBI lineage: Eukaryota > Metazoa > Arthropoda > Arachnida > Araneae > Salticidae > Maratus > Maratus speciosus. Next base: position 315,244,214 of record OZ010792.1, read on the forward strand.
GGAGTAAAATCTCCATAACGGACACACCCGATTAGTGGACACCTCTATTTATCGGGCATTTTTTCGATTATCAACCCTTAAATAACTGCACATTTTTTACTCTCAGTAGCGGACACCTCCAAATACAGGACAAATTCTGCCCTCCCGAGGTGTTCGCTATTCAGAGGTTTTAATTCTAAAACCTCCATAGCGGACACACACGATTAGCGGATACCTCTATTTAGCGGTCATTTTTCGATTACCAACACTTAAATAACTGTACATGTTTTACTCTCAGTAGCGGTCACCCCTAAATAGAGGACAAATTCTGCATTCTCGAGGTGTCCGCAATTCAGAGGTTTTACTGTATATAATATTGATAGTTATTTTACAGGGCCGCACAAAAGAATAAGAATATATGAAACGAATAGGAACTAAATTCGGGGATTGGTAGATCGCTGATGGTAATGTAATTTTAGGATGTTGTTACAGTCTTCCGCAGCATGTTTTTAGAGTTTCGTTCATCTAACGAAACCCTACCTGTCTCACTCCTTTGTCTGTCTGTCTGTCCCTGTCACAGAGCCCGTTCTCAGAAACTATATATGTCGGAGACTTGAAAATTTGCATACTTATAGCTGAACACCACACATCAAACGGCAAATAATAAAGTTTTGAAAAATTCTAATATTTAGCCCTCTGTGCTCTAACTTGTGTATTTTAAGCAATTTTTCTAACTCAGCTCCTAATTAAGTTGGAGACATGAAATTTTGCATGCTTATAGCTGAACACCTCACATCAAACGATAAATAATAAAATTTTGAAAAAGGTCTAATATTTAACCCTCTGGGCTCTAACTTGTGTATTTAAAGCATTTTTTCTAACTCAGCCCCTAATTAAGTTGGAGACATGAAAGTTTGCATACTCATAGCTGAACACTTGCGATAACACGATAAATCATAAAAATTTGAAAAAGTCAAATTTAACCCTCCGGTCTCTAACTTCTGTATTTTAAGCAATTTTTCTAACTCAGCCCCTAATTAAGTTGGAGACATGACATTTTGCATACTTATAGCTGAACATCTCACATCAAACGACAAATAATAAATTTTGAAAAGTCTAATATTTAACCCTCTGGGCTCTAACTTGTGCATTTTAAACAATTTTTCTAACTCAGCCCCTAATTAAATTTGAGATATGAAATTTTGCATACTTATGGCTGAACACCTCACATCAAACGACAAATAATAAAATTTTGAAAAAGGTCTAATATTTAACCCTCTGGGCTCTAACTTGTGTATCTTAAACAATTTTTCTAACTCAGCCCCTAATTAAGTTAGAGACATGAAATTTTGTATACTAATAGCTGAACACCTCACATCAAACGACAAATAATAAAATTTTGAAAAAAAAATCTAATATTTAACCTCTCATATTTTGCCTCGCGCAATTTTTAAATTTAAACTGTTTTGCAATACTATTTTTTGTTCATTTTGCATAATAAGTGTAATGTGACGTAATTTCTTCAATTTCAGACTTCTAAGGCATGTTAATGAATTTATTTTACACTATCCTTTCTCTTTTAAAATTCACATGCAAATATAGTTTTTATGGCGTAATTTCCAATAAGTGCCTGCTTTTTATACCTAATTATTTAATTCGAATTTGAAGGTTTTTTTTCTGTTTATAATAGTAACGTGTAAATATTTTTTTTCATTTGAAGCAAACATTATTGTTTGCACTGTTTATACAGTTGACAACAGTTTAAATTGATACCATTTTCTAAAATATGTTACAAATATCTATCGAAATTCTGAATATTTGAATTTAAAATAGAAATAAATCCTCAAAAAAATGAGTCAAATTAAAAAAAAAATAATGGCATCTGCACACCGGGATCTTCTATTGCATAAAATGATCTAAAAATGATTAAATTCCCATGTATAACTTTTTCTCCTATAAAACTTTTTTAATGGAACGATTTTGTCCAACTTTAGCATTAAATATCTCTTAAAATAATTCTTCGATTTGAAAACTGTATGCATTAGCGTGTTTATCAAACATTTTGCTATAATACCACCTATTTTCATATTTTTGTATGCAATAGTTTTCTTAATATTAACGAAGAAAGACCTCCGGTCACAAAAAATTCAAAACCGGCGGCGGCGGCGGTGACAGAGTTAGTTACTTTTTTTAGAATAGAGAGATATATAAAAATGAAAACTTGCCTATCTGTCTGTTTGTAATTCTATAAAAATCCACAATTTGGAAGCCAAAAATGTGAAAAGATACGTACATGTATTAAAACATGGCCGAGGCAAATAAAGTAATCCGGAATCGAAATAATTTATAGTTAATTATTAATTAATAAAAAACCCCAATTTAACAGCAATTTCTTATTAAATTTAAACATTTTTCATTATAGCAGTTGCCAACAATTAAAATACACAATAAAATTATTACTTCAACAATTAATTTTCTACTGCAAGATTTCCACGTGAAAAATGAAAATGAAATAAATATTTTGCCGAATATAAAAAAAAGGTGAATATTACGTCATAACTTTTCTATTGCAAGATATTCACGTGAAAAATTAAAATGAAATAAATAGTTTGACGGATTTAAATGAAAGTGAATATAACTTCATAGCTTTTCTATTTCAAGGTTTCCACGTGAAAGAGGAAAATATTACCTCATATTGGAAATATAAAGGACGTGGTGGATATAGTATAACGTCATATGAGTGTGAAAAATGTATTGAAGCATGATAAAAACCAGATTAGGGAAATATTGGCGTATTTTAACATTATTGCTCCAATTATAAATTGAAATAAGTTCATTTATTATTATTTATTATTTATTATTATTTATTATTTATTATTATAAGTTCATCTGTATTCTTTTAGGTCTGTTATATACATTTATACATTTTTATATAGCGTTTTCATTTGATTCATTCATACAACATTTCGACTGCTTTTTTTAATGATTGTTTTGTGTTGTATGTAAAATTTTGTAATTGATTTTCAGAACAAACATCCTTCAAATTTTGGGCAACGCCGGCACTTTAGTTTGTAACAGATAAATGGCTTTTGTATCTGTACATCTAATGCTAATATTATAAAGCGTTATAATATTATAAAGTATATAATATTATTAATGCTTGTACGTTTGTGAGGTGTTATCTCTGAAACTACATAGCCAACTTAAAAAAACGTTGGTGGCCATCTCTGCTCCGAAAAAAGACTATTTTATGTCAGTGCAAGAACCTACATTGCTGCAAGAGCAAACAAGTTCTAAAATTGTGATTTCTGCGATATTGATTGGGTTAGAAACTTTAAATTTGGTGCGGTAGTTACTTTTAAGATGTAAATACTCGGAATGAACGCTCTCTAAAAGGTTCAATTTGATTGATAAACGTAAAAATTTCTAGAAATGTTCTAAACTATGATTTATTTGGAATACTGAAATTTTTGGGAAACTGTTGGGGTTCGAAACTAGAACTTTGGCATGGTAGTAATTAATAAGATGCAAATGCTCGTTGTAGAAAGAATTCTAAAAAATAGAAAGACTAAACAAAGCGGAAAAAGATCTAAAGATGATCTAAGTAACGAAGTACATGGAATTGTTAGGAATATAAACATAAAAATTGACTTGGCTGTATTTATCATGACGTAAATTCTCGCAATAGAATAATTTCTAAAAATGTCGCTATATAAAACAGTGCAGAAACAAAAAACTTTCAAAAATTTCTCTGTTATTGCGGAGCCGAAAATCTTGAAATTTTGCTTCGGGTTAGTTTTAAAATAAACAATTGGCCCTATGAATGGTTTCTAAAAAAATTTAAAATTTAAAAAGATGAAATTAACGGAAAGCGATCTCAATTACCATTAATTTGGAATTATTAGGTACAGCAACTTTAAATATTTCATAATGCTGCATTTCCTCAGCAAAACATGAAATTTAAATGCAACAAAACTGATAGATACCCACCTAGCATTAAATAAATTCTGTAAATATTGAATAAAGACTTGTATGAAGCAATGAGTAGGTTACCCGAAAGTACTTCTAAAAGTTTTCCATCTCTAGCCTTTTCTGTCTCTCGCAAGGTCACTTACAGAGGGAAGTGCCGTTTTAAATGTGATATGAATTTTTTATCCGATTCATTTTTCTAGACATTTTATCATAAGGACATATTCTCAATTATCATTAGTAGATTTTTTATATATTAACGTATTCTGGTGAAATTTTATAATCGGGTTCATATTGCCGTATGTTAGCTTGCATGATTAGCTGAATAAATATGTATGGATTTGTAAATTACTTCAAATGACACTTTGACAGTTCAAAAGTTATGCAGACGATATATTCAGATCTTGTGTCATACTGTATGTTGTAATCATTGCCAATTTCTTTTATTTAAGACATGCTAAATACGGCTCAACTTGTGCAGAATATGTCTGAAAACAAAACAATACAGCGTATGTAGTGGCCAGCATACACTCATCATTTAACACGTTTACGCCGGCGCGGTGGGTCAAACTCGACTGTCTCAGAACTGCCAAGTCTCCGGCTTTTTAGATACCAGAATTTCAATACAGAAAATGCTGTTTTATTTAATTAGAACAATTGGGCTATTTAAAGGAAAAACATTTTCTCTAAAATAACAGTGGTGTGCAAAAAGCCGGAGACTCGCCAACTCTGAGACAGTCGAGTGTGACCCACCGTGCCGGCGTGAACGTGTTAAATCCGATCGAGCATATCTAAAACACACTCTAACGAAGCATTGCATGCCACTGTTGATGTATTCGGTACTTTGATACCATATCAGGTTTTGAGGAGAGAATTCCTTAAATGCAGGGGTGCAAACTGTGGCCCGCCTTATACCACTAAATTTTTACAGTTATCTTTGCCTTATCTAATCCTCGAATTCCTGCGAGTCAACTTGTCGACTATTTCTTTAAAATTTTAGTGGTATCGGGCGGGCCACAGTTTGACACCCCTGCTTAAATGTTATCGACAACCTCATTTCATCCGTGGAAAACAGATATTGTACAATATTAACTTTTCCATGGGAGCACACACCATATAAAGTATAGTCCATTCTTTTTAAACATCATATATTTGTCATTTAAAGTTACTCAAATTGGTGCGGAGCTTTTTATTATGCTCTTGCCATAATTTTATACAGTTAAAATTCCGATATAAGTAATTTAGTGTTACATTTTCTATTTTACTTTTAATATATTGCGTACTTTCAATTTTATATCCATGCATGGCTGTCTTGAATGGTTTGATTTCCCATTTTTTTTAAACAGTGTATACGAATTTATATATAAGATTTTGTAATTCTACGATTCGTTTATTTTCGTCATTTCAATTTATCGCAGTATATGGACAATTAAAGATAACATCTCATTTTCTTTGCTTTCACATGTTATTATTAAATCTATTGTCTCAGCAATATCGCCCAGACTAATCCCTCTGAGGGAAGTCCTAGTGTTAAATTACGGTTGTGTAACCGTTTTAGGAAAAAAAAAAAACGGTCAAATGACCTGCCAGAATGCAGCAAATTTTTAACAGTGTGGGAAAGTGACATAATATTTGCTGATGTTTTATACCGTATTGACAAAGGATAGTGTCAACTGATAACGTATATATCGTATCTGATAACGTATCTTCATTGCATGTTACTGATTATTTATACGAACAAAAATTAGTTTTTTGATGATCTGAAGCGTTTAAGTTACAGGGTATAGCTTTCATTAAATATAAAACTGTTTTATTTATTAGATTAGCCAATAAATTTTTATTGCTTCTGTTTATGTATTATGATTAAATATCAATCTATCAGTTCTTTTAAAAAACGGGAATTCCGAATATTCTACTTAGTATATTTAAAATACAACTGAAAACTGGGCTGTTTAAGACAAAAAATAAAAGAGTAAAATTTAATTTATTTCCATATATTTATATTACTATTGATTTTAATGTTCATTTCTCGAAAGTCAGATTAATTTTATAATGCTACTGATGTACAATATTACAGAAAAAATATGATTTTAATGTTTTCTATTTAAGTATCGCTGCTATTTTTGGAAATAATTATAAAAATTATTCTTATCCATAATCTTAGATAAAACGAAAAGATAGATAACACATACAAAATAGAGTAAAAACTATAACAAAAACATTGTTTTAATCAGCGATCGTTTTTATCATTCCAAACAAATCTTTTTAATTTAAAAAATGGATTTTATATTTTATATTTTACTAAATAAAAGAAATGACTAAAAATGGAAATATTAAAAATGGAATTTATTAAATAGCTTTGCAAAATGAAAAGCTTTAGGATGAAATTTAAATCAGAAATAGTCGATTAATTTTGGATTTATGCCTTCTTTCAGTATGAATAGCTTTCTGTACATCGATTTATGATTATTAAATACTGTTTACCTTAAAAATAAATTTTAGAAAAAATGCTCTTCGTTCTAATAACCAAGATATCTTGAAATTATTTATTAACATTAAACTTTTGATGTATATCTCTTGAATAAAAATATTAAAAGGTAAATATTTTTCAAAGACCTATTAAACAAGAGATTAAATCATATTAGAGCAGTTATCGCTTTTCCTTCATGCTCAAATAAATGTTAATTAAAAAGATATTGATTAAGAATATTTAATCTTTTTCAAAAAATAAATAAATAAATAAATAAATGATATCACATAAAACTAAAGTTCTGCCTATATTGTTTTTTTACCGCAAAAATGTACGGAGAAATTTTACGAGCAAAATTTCTAAATTACTACTTTAAAATGTGACGGAAACTGGGATTTCATAAAAGCAATAAAAATTTAATTATTGAATTTATCCATTTTACTACAGTCGGACCTTGTTATCCCGACACCCAGCTTTCACGTCACTCCATTTCACGTCATTTTTTTGAAGCCACAATTTTCTGCGTATGATATTAATGTAAATAAACTCCAGATTTTGCGTCGTTGAATAATTTTCAACACCGGATATTCCGACGCGTAGGAAAATTGTTCATTTTTCATAATCTGTCTTATAAGCACAGAAATTAAGCGGTAAAAAATGTCTTAGCAAACGTTTCAGAAAAGTGTCTAAAACACCCATTGAGATAAATGAGAAATTTTACTTCAATCTTTTATCTGAATAAATAAACCCATACACTATGAATGACCCACTTAAGTTCCAGATAGACGTATCAGTCTACTCGTTGTCTTTTTTCCTGGTCAGGCGGTGCTTCCTTCTGGTTACACGCTGTTTTTCATCAGACTAAAGCCAAAACATCGTATTGCATTGAAACGATCAGAAATTACCTTACATCCATTTCTCAAACAACGAGTATTGATTACAATGCATTGTATAATAGTGAAAAAAGAATTGTAAGAAACACATCTATGGATAAGCAAATCTTCATTCATCAATATTGCATGTAACAATAACTAAACAAGTCATCATAAATCTGATTTTTATTCTTTTCAATTTTGTTTTTGTGTTAATTTTGTTTAATAATAATGTTTTATTGATTAAAACTGCAAGAAAAGTTATGAATTTAAAATTATCTTTAATTAAGTTAAAAAACAGCTCTTTAAAAACATATTTTTCCAAGTCCGGTTACAGCGACACTCCTCTTATGACGACAATTTTTTCTGCTCATTAGAGTGTCGAGATAAAAATATTCGACTATATAATAAATAATAATGCTCTTTCATATTACATCGGACTTCACTAATAATTTATTAACCATTAAAATATTTTAGAATGGGGAATATGAATATGAGAAATAGGCAGGTAAATTTTGGGACGGTGAAACTGAAGTTATGTTTAGATTTCATAGAAAAATAAAATTATGATTGTGCACTGTTAAAAATTTTGCAGCATTCTGGCAGGACATTCGTAATAGGTCAGAATAGTGTTAAATTAAGTTTGTGTAACGGTTTTCCAAAAAAAATAGGTCAAATGATCTGCCAGAATGCTGCAAATTTTTAACAGTGTGGGAAAGTGACATAATATTTGCTGATATTTTATACCGTAATGACAAAGGGTAGTGTCAACTGATAACGTATATATATCTTCATTGCATGTTGTTACTGATTATTTATATGCACAAAGATTAGTTTTTTGGTGATCTGAAGCGTTTAAGTTACAGGGTATAGCATTTTTAGCTTTTATTAAATATAAAACTGTTTTATTTGTTAGAATAGCCAATAAATGTTTATTGCTTCTGTTTATGTATTATGATTAAATATCAATCTATCAGTTCTTTTAAAAAACGGGAATTCCGAATATTCTACTTAGTATATTTAAAATACAACTGAAAACTGAGCTGTTTAATACTAAAAATAAAAGAGTAAAATTTAATTTATTTCCATATATTTATATTACTATTGATTTTAATGTTCATTTCTCGAAAGTCAGATTAATTTTATAACGCTATTGATGTACAATATTACAGAAAAAATATGATTTTAATGTTTTCTTTTTAAGCATCGCTGCTATTTTTGGAAATAATTAAAAAAATTATTCTTATCCATAATCTTAGATAAAACGAAAAGATAGATAACACATACAAAATAGAGTAAAAACTATAAAAAAACATTGTTTTAATCAGCGATCCTTTTTATCATTCCAAACAAATTTTTTTTTAATTTAAAAAAATAGATTTTATATTTTATATTTTACTAATTAAAGGAAATGACTAAAAATGGAAATATTAAAAATGGAATTTATTAAATAGCTTTGCAAAATGAAAAGCTTTAGGATGAAATTTAAATCAGAAATAGTCAATTAATTTTGGATTTATGCCTTCTTTCAGTATGAATAGCTTTCTGTACATCGATTTATGATTATTAAATACTGTTTACCTTAAAAATAAATTTTAGAAAAAATGCTCTTCGTTCTAATAACCAAGATATCTTGAAATTATTTATTAACATTAAACTTTTGATGTATATCTCTTGAATTAAAATATTAAAAGGTAAATATTTTTCAAAGACCTATTAAACAAGAGATTAAATCATATTAGAGCAGTTATCGCTTTTCCTTCATGCTCAAATAAATGTTAATTAAAAAGATATTGATTAAGAATATTTAATCTTTTTCAAAAAAATAAATAAAAAATAAATAAATAAATGATATCACATGCAACTGAAGTTCTGCCTATATTGTTTTTTTACCGCAAAAATGTACGGAGAAATTTTACGAGCAAAATTTCTAAATTACTACTTTAAAATGTGACGGAAACTGGGATTTCATAAAACCAATAAAAATTTAATTATTGAATTTATACATTTTACTACAGTCGGACCTTGTTATCCCGATACCCAGCTTTCACGTCATTTTTTTTTGAAGCCACAATTTTCTGCGTATGATATTAATGTAAATAAACTCCAGATTTTGCGTCGTTGAATAATTTTCAACACCGAATATTCCGACGCGTAGGAAAATTGTTCATTTTTCATAATCTGTCTTATAAGCACAGAAATTAAGCGGTAAGAATTGTCTTAGCCAAACGTTTCAGAAAAGTGTCTAAAACACCCATTGAGATAAATGAGAAATTTTACTTCAATCCTTTATCTGAATAAATAAACCCATACTCTATGAATGACCCACTTAAGTTCCAGATAGACGTATCAGTCTACTCGTTGTCTTTTTTCCTGGTCAGGCGGTGCTTCCTTCTGGTTATACGCTGTTTTTCATCAGACTAAAGCCAAAACATCGTATTGCATTGAAACGATCAGAAATTACCTTACATCCATTTCTCAAACAACGCGTATTGATTACAATGCATTGTATAATAGTGAAAAAAGAATTGTAAGAAACACATCTATGGATAAGCAAATCTTCATTCATCAATATTGCATGTAACAATAGAAAAAACAAGTCATCATAAATCTGATTTTTATTCTTTTCAATTTTGTTTTTGTGTTAACTTTGTTTAATAATAATGTTTTATTGATTAAAACTGCAAGAAAAGTTATGAATTTAAAATTATCTTTAATTAATTTAAAAAACAGCTCTTTAAAAACATATTTTTCCAAGTCCGGTTACAGCGACACTCCGCTTATGACGACACTTTTTTCTAGTCATTAGAGTGTCGAGATAAAAATATTCGACTATATAATATAATAAATAATAATGCTCTTTCATATTACATCGGGCTTCACTAATAATTTATTAAGCATTAAAATATTTTAGAATGGGGAATATGAATATGAGAAATAGGCAGGTAAATTTTGGGACGGTGAAACTGAAGTTATGTTTAGATTTCATAGAAAAATAAAATTATGTTTGTGCAAAGTGACTGTTAAAAGTTTTGCAGCATTGTGGCAGGTCATTCGTAATAGGTCAGAATAGTGTTAAATTACGTTTGTGTAACCGTTTTCGAAAAAAAAAACGGTCAAATGACCTGCCAGAATGCTGCAAATTTTTAACAGTGTGGGAAATTGACATAATATTTGCTGATGTTTTATGCGGTATTGACAAAAAATAGTGTCAACTGATAACGTATATATATCTTCATTGCATGTTACTTATTATTTATACGTCAAAGATTAGTTTTTTGGTGATCTGAAGCGTTTAAGTTACAGGGTATAGCATTTTTAGCTTTCATTAAATATAAAACTGTTTTATTTGTTAGAATAGCCAATAAATTTTTATTGCTTCTGTTTATGCATTATGATTAAATATCGATCCATCAGTTCTTTTAAAAAACGGGAATTCCGAATATTCTACTTAGTATATTTAAAATACAACTGAAAACTGAGCTGTTTAAGACTAAAAATAAAAGAGTAAAATTTAATTTATTTCCATGTATTTATATTACTATTGATTTTAATGTTCATTTCTCGAAAGTCAGATTAATTTTATAACGCTACTGATGTACAATATTACAGAAAAAATATGATTTTAATGTTTTCTTTTTAAGCATCGCTATTATTTTTGGAAATAATTAAAAAAATTATTCTTATCCATAATCTTAGATAAAACGAAAAGTAACACATAAAAAACTTTTTGACACTTTGATAACACATAAAAAAAACAGAGTAAAAGTAATAAAAAAAAACATCGTTTTAATCAGCGATCCTTTTTATCATTCTCAAACAAATCCTTTTATTTCTAAAAAAAGTTTTTCAATTTACTGTACTACTAATTACGGAAAACGTTTAAAAATAAATAAAGTAAAAATTTAAGCAGATTAAAAAACCCAGAATGAAGTTCAAAACAAACATTGTCAATTATTTTTGGATTTATGTTTTGTTTTAGTAAAATAATTTTTTATACAACAAGTTATGATTATAAAATGTTGTTTAGCTTTAAAATAATTTTTACAAAAAATGACACATTTCTAATCAATAAAGTAGCATATTATTTTAAATCAGCGTTGGATTTTGAAGTATTAACTTTTTTAATTATAAGATATGCAAGGTAAATGCTTTTCAAACATCTATTAAGCAAAAGATTAAATCTGATCAGTGTAGTTATCGCTTTTCCTTCGTGTTCAAATAATTAAAAATGCATTGATTAAAATGCTTAATCTTGTCCGGGAAAAATTTAAAAATAAATAGATGGTATCACATGCTATTGAAATTCATCTTTGTTTTCAGTAAAAATGAAACGATGGATTTTAAGGGGGAAAATACATTAGTACTTTAAAAGGTTTCGAAAATTGGAAATTCATAAAAGTGATAAAATGTTAATCACCGAATTTATTATTCCATTTTACTCGAAAACCCCCCTAGAAAATGGGAATTCTGCATTTTCATAATTTAATTTGACACTCGATTTAAAAAATATAAATATAGATAGTACAAAGCCTATTTCAGTTTTAAGACTTTAAGTTCACGCTTTTATTTTATATAAATGACGTCATTTGCATCCGCTGATAAATTCCACATTTACGATTCAGTCTTAAACAACATTTATAGAAAAGTATGCATAGGGCAAGACGTCAGCATCGCGGATAATACACAATACCAGCAAAAAGCGATGTCGTAAACTCGACTAGAAAAAAAAAAATATATATATATATCGGCTGTCAAATCTAGTTATACCTTCATTTGTTTGTAACATTAATATGGATACTTAAAATTAAATATAGTTTTTAATAGCTCCATGTTTTATCATAAACCATTCATTTACAAATATATCCAAAATATCAAGTATTTTATTTTAAAAAAAATTCAGTTATTATGAGAAAATGGAAAAAAAAAGATATAGGGGTCAATATCTGAAAATTGGACAATTTGCGTCCACTGCCAATGATATTTCATTAATTATACTAAAACAAAAACTGAAAAATGTAATATATTGTAACATTTCTTATATCAATTACCAATGATAAATTGTCGTATAATGATGTATAAATAATTAGTTGTAAGCTTTAAACAAGCAAAATCATCATTTCAGTCCCTGTCCCCAGGTACAAATATCCAATATTAAATGTATGCTGTAAACATTTCTATAAATATTAATAACTTTTGCTATTATATATTTATACCTATATATATAAAGTATGGAAAAGTATAATTATCCTTTCTTGGTATAGACTATATAGTAAAATATTGTAGTAAATATATTTCTTCCTGAGGTTGTCCCTCGAACGTTGTTGATCTCAGTCCCTCTAAACACACATTTAGGTTAACATATACTAGGTGGCGCTGGCAGAATCATTTCCATTGCTACAGCAACTAAAGTTCAACTAGCTACCATGGATGAAGGTAAGTTGTTTTTCTCTTTGCTTCACATTTAGAAATATGAAGTTTTTGTTCTAAATATGGATGAGTATTTTTTATAGCATCATTCATGTCCCCCTATTTAACTTTTTATTTATAAGAAAAACAGTTTATTGCAACTTTATTTACGTAACATAGAAAAGTCACATGACATATTTAATAATTTACATGTGGCCAAAATGATTCAACAAAATGGCTGTGCAGCTTTTAAGACAAAAACATCACCTCAGTCACCATCATCGGAGTCCCAATTATTAGACACTGATTATGGTGTTAACAGACACTTTCTTCCATAAAAGTGTATCCTACGCATGAAATATACATCCTCGATCTCAAATGATTACAGCATTCAAATGTCAAAACATGTATCATAGTATATAATTGTATTTGGAAGTTGGTACTTTAATTAAAAAAAAATAAAAATTCTGGAGTGAAATTGTCCAGTTTTCAGATATTGATCCATAGTAATGTAGTATTTTCCAACTATTTTCCACTTTAATGAATGGAGTAGTAGAATGGAGTCAGAAATGGAGTAAATAATTGCCATCATTAAAGAAATGGCATTAAAAAAAGAAAAAATTTCTAAAAATAAATTGGGGTTTAAACATGAGTTTCATTTTCAAAGGAATTGCAGTTAAAAAAAAAAAAAAAAAAAAAAAAAAAAAAAAAAAAAAAAAACCTTTTTTTTCTTATACGAAGGTGTAAAATTTGAAAATGTGAGATACTTAGAAGTTTAAAACTTTGCAGTACTGATTATCAGCATTTAACTGTGCAATGATATCTTCTGCATCGTTTTACGGCTGGCTTATGTAACGTAACATTATTTTGTCGGAAAGTCATTTTAATTGTTCAGAAAGAAATAGCATATTAGGGCCTAAAAAAAAAATCCCTATTGAATCCGAATTTGCTTGAAATAATAGCTTTTAAAATGGTGAATGAATATGAATATGAAAAGTACATATGTAAATTCTGCGACGCTGTGAAAATGACGATATGTTTACATTTCAGATTAAGAAGTTAAATTCTGATTGGGCGAAAGCGATATAATTTTTGCTGGTGTTTTATTCCATAATGCTAAATTTTAGATGCTCAGTTGATGACTTGATCGCAATTACATATTGTATGTTGCTGATTACTTATACTAACAAAGTTCAATTTTTCGATAATTCTAAATGTTTAAGTTAATGGAAAAGGTATTTTTAAAAAGCTTTGAATAAATATAAATCTATTTGAAGTGTAAGAATAGAAAATAGATTTCTGTATACGATTATCGCCACGATATCACATCACGCTCTTAAAAATCTGCCTGTCTTCTTTACAATAAAATGGAAAGGGGTGTTTATTGAAAACAATAATAATTATTATTAATAGAAAATGTGACAAAAATGGTAAATTATAAAAGCATTAAAACTTTATTCATGAATTTTGTTATTCAATTTTCCTTTGCAATTATTTTTTTATTGCATCAAAATGCGCGAAAGAATTTGAAAAATAATATTTAAAAATCCACATCCTTATTATATTGACAAACTAATAAATCGTTTGAATATGAGTACAAAAAAAAAACTTTAAATGGAATATACAAAATTTTAAAATATGTAAAGAATTGTTAAAACTTCATTATCGTTTTTCTGAAAAGAATAATTAACTTACAATTGGAAAATAAAAGGCACGTAAAATTTGCTTATAGCTGTTTAAAAATAATAATACTATGTGACGTAATAAAGTAATTTTGAGCGTGAATTAACAAAGACAAAACTTATATTATCCAAAGTAATTTTTTTTTAATCTGGAAAATATTCGTATTGACAATGTCGTTGAACTTTTTCAACATTTAGTATTGAAATAACAATTAATTTTAATAAAAAAGAAAAAAAAATCAGATTACATTTCACAATGCCCTGGAATTTGTTATTGTCAAATATTTTTTTAAGTTTTCGAAGCAAGATTTTATTATTATCATTTATTTATATTCTGCTCTGCAAATTCATAGTTGGATGAATAAAAAGATTACAGCAAATTTAAAGATACTACCTCTAAAACTGTTCTTGGTAATCTAGCAGAAAAATAAAGCATTCAACTCCTATCTGGAAAGTTGAAATTTCCATTAACTGTAAACACAGTATCTTGTCTTTTGATCGTTAATTTGTTTTAATTCATTATAAAATAGTTTTTAGTTAGCACCATTTTATATAATGTTTCTTTAATTTATGCTTATTTTATAAGAATGAAAAATAAGTATCAACAATATTAATTTTTTTTCTAGAAAATTATTTTAAATATTGGATCGTTAAAATGCTTTACAAACTAGGAAAATTATAATATATATATATATATATATATATATTTAAGAACAATTTAGGACAGAATACTAATAGCAAACCATTATTGGTTATATTAAAGCTGAATATTTTGGCAATATATCCTTAAAAAAAAAATACGTTCTATGAACTACCAACATTAGATAAACATATGATATACTTTGTATATACTTTCAGCGAATCACGTCTATTACTGAGGCGCTGATTTTTGAGGCGCTATTACTGAGGCACTGATGAAATTTCTTAAACTATTATAAAATGGAAAAACATTTTTACCAATATTTATAATATTTGGGCAGAATATAAAAAATAAAATATTAAACGTCGACAACGGGACAATGAATTTGAGTAATACGAGAGGTTTCACCAATATACGAAGTTAAACCAAATCAGTGCAGACATTTTCGAATATACACTCTTAAAATTTAGTAGCAAAGTGTCCAGTCAGTGTTTTTATAGAAGATGCTTATGTGACAGTAATTTAATATTTTGCTGCAAATTTTAAACAGTTTACAAGCCACAACAAATATGATGTCCATTAAGATAGCTACATTTACTCAATGTTAAGGTATAATACTGCGAAATATTTCGTATATGTTTTAGTACATATGATTATTATATTATACAATACTGAATTTTATAAGCAATATATAAACCATTTTGACGGCAAATAATCGTCATAGAAATTATGATTAATTTGCTAACACTTATTTAATTCCATTTTTTATGAAATAAGTATTTGTTAAATGGAACGAATATATATATCAAAAATCGAATTGTAAAGTATAAAATAATTTCAGTTAAAGAAATCTTCCTTAAACAGAAACAATTTTCCAAACGGAATTATATAGCAGCAAAATCCAATTTTCAAAAACATGACACATAACTTCTCTCTTTATCTCTTAAAGATTGTAAGCTTCTAAATATTCTCATATTTTACATTTACTTAAAAGCATTACATTTCCTCTACTTTCATAGAATAAGATATGATTATGTAAAAAAATATAGGCTTTTAAAGATAAGTCTTTGTGATTTAGATATTGCTTGCGTTCTTTTGAAACGAAATCTAATTTAGGTATAAAAGTAGTTATATAAAATATACTTATATTGCGGTTAAATTTTTATCCCATCGCTCTGAATTACATATATATGAGTTTTAAAGAAATAAACAGTAAGTCCACCAATTTTGAATAATGTACAGTCGTGGAAAGAAAAAATAAACATATCCTACTAACTCTGCATCAAATTTCTGTATAAGAAAGTTATAAGTACCAAACGATTGGAAATAATGTCTACTTTTACATGATATATAAAAAATTTGCACAGGGGCCATCTAGATAGAAAATGAACCAAAACTTTTTTTTTCTAATAGCAATATCAAAACTTTACACCCTAAATGAAGTCTGCACCCTTCAATTAGCCTAAATATAAATTTTAAGGAAATTCGTACGATTAGTTTCAGAGAAAGTAATTATTTTAAAATGAGCATATATTAGGAGATGTATCCAAATTAAAATTCGGTACCCTATTGTTGAAATGCTACAGAATGACTATGTCACTTATATTAATTTATTAATTCTTGCCAATATGACCATTTCACTCGTTCAATATGTCTATTGTCAACAAAGATGTTTGAATAAGACGCGTTAAATCTATATATTTTTTCAAATTTTGCTTTTCTGCACATCACAGACGACTCTTTAAACCATCATTTTAATCTTTTTTAAGCATTTTTCAAAAAGCACTTTGAAGGTAAATTTGAAAATGGGAATTCGCATAAAGCAGAATCTAATAAATAGAAATCTATCAAAAAATCGTGGGGTACAATTCATGGTTTGTTTAATATTAATTTCACAATTCATAATTCATACTATAAAAATTTTTCAAACGACGAATTCAATGTATTTTTTTTTGTTTTGTTTTTGTTTTTTTAGTTTTATAAACACACAAAAACTTATCACATTAGGATTATAATTTCCAGGGATATTTCAAAAAAAAAAAAAACATTTAAATGTAATTTAACATTAGAAGCTCTAAATTTTGAATGTTTATAATTAAAAATATGTAATCCAAATGCCTTGCAATTTTACTTCTAGGAGTAGTTTGAACCGAAGATTTAAAATATAGTCAAAATTAGGTGTTGATATTGAAAAAAAAAAACAAAGTTATGTCTGTTTTCAATTTTTAGATGGCTCCCTAAGCAACTTTTATATACATCGTTTAAAAGTAGATTTTATTTCCAATCGTTTGGTATTAGTAACTTTTTTCTATTATAATTAGTTGCAGCGATAGTAGTGGGTGTTTACCTTTTTTTCCACGACTGTACAATGTGAAAACTTTTGCATTCACTATAAAATGTGAAGAAAGATCAGACCGCGTTTTAAAAAATAGAATCTTCAAATGGAAAAATGATGTAATGATGTCCATTTAATATCATACGTCTTTACATTTACAATTATTGTGTCTTCACAATTGCTATTGTTGTTATTTGCATGTAGAAATAATTGTAAGTGTTTGCAATTAATATTATTATTTCATTTATATTTAAACAGTAATTTAATAAAAAATAATATCAGTAATGCTCTACACTGTAAAAAAAACCACTGTAAATTTGCCAGAACAAACTCGATCACAGTGAATGTGCTGTATCTTTCTTTGGTTTCATGACTATAGTAACATGGAAAATACAGTAGTTGCGTAAAATTAACAACACAATGTGCTGGCAATTTGGACGCATTTTTTTACAGCACAAACTGCTGGCGTCCAAATTGCCAGCACATTGTACTGTTAATTTTACACAACTACTATATTTTCCATGTTAATATAGTCAGGAAGCCAAAGAAAAATACAGCACATTAATTGTGATCGCGTTTGTGCGCGAGATGAACAGTACTTTGTACTGTAAAAATGTCCTTTTTTTTAAAGTGTATACACCGTTCTGAAATATTTAATTCATACATGCGTTCCACTGTTTTAAATTTTCAAATGGGGGCTACAGTACATGAGGTGCAAAGACAAAATGAAAGAAAGCTGAAACGTATTTATATCCATTTATTGCTGGTATAGTATGATTGCAGCATTTGTGATCCATCTTTAAAATGTTCATGGTGTTTTGCATATTAATAATACGTCAAATGACTTCAGATACTTCAGCTCTTTGGATAGCTTCTAAAACTGAAACACATTTATATCCATTTATTCCTGGTATAGTATAATTGCAGCATTTGTGAACCGTCTTTAAAAATGTTCATGGTGTTTTGCATATTAATAATACGCCAAATGACTACAGATACTTCAGCTCTTTGGATAGCTTCTTCCAATTTCAATTACTAAGAGGTATTTCTTCCGAAAGTGAAAAAGTGATCAGACCCGAATATTTTAATGAAGATCCAAAATCCCAACATTGGAAGAAATAATATTTGTGAGGAAAAAATGGTACATTGCAAATAAAAAATTTAGATGATTTCATTTTTATTTTCAGAATATTTGCTTGAAAAAAAAAAAAAAAAAAAAAAATGAATCACAAAATTTTTATTTATCGCAGATTTTTTGACAATTTATTATTTCCTTGAAACATCTTCTTATGAAGCAAGTTCTTAAAATTATATTTTAATTAATTATATTCCTTGCTGCATTTAGTGGCGTTGCTGTCTATATTTGAATTGTTTAATTTTTTCAAGCTGTATTCGGATTAAACGTTTTACTTACACCACAGACGATAATCAAAACACCCCTTCTGCTTTTTCATCAGAAGATAAAATTTTGTTTGGACTGATACAACTTATTTTTTGATAAAATTACGCGTTTAGAAAAATAATTGCTTGAATTTTCATCGATTCAGTTTTGGTCTACAATAGCTTCTAAAAGGGAACTGACGTAATGGGGCAGTTTTTACAGTATTTTTCCTTTTACGGTGTAAATGTATGAATCCCTTATAAAGTAATATTACAACATAGTTTTTTTTTTCTTTTTTTTTGTAATCCTTACACTTCTTTAAATTTTTCATTTGATATTACACTACTTTCTTCATCAGTAATTTTGTATGAGCATCTATCTATACAGGCAAAAAGCCTGGCAATAGGAAAAAATAAATTTTACAGACATTAAAATTCATAGGTAGTGTTTAAAACCTACATAAAAAATAAAGCTCATATAAATTTTTAAAAATAATATTACCTTAAAAATAATATTTGGTAAAACGAACATTTCACACAACAAGCTGAAACGCCGGCATAAGCTTAGGGTCGGTCGAAAATAATCGAAAATTTTCAAGTTAACTTCTAACAATGAGGAAAACTTGCCTTTTGTAACTAGATGTATAACGTATTTTTTTTTATCTCTTAATATCTTTAGGTCATGCATCGCACTTGAATTTTGGAAAAAAATTATCTAAAATGACAATTTTTGAAATTAATTATAACAAATTTTAAAAGTCCATAAATTACTTCTAATAGTGCGAAAAATTTGCTTTTTGGAAATTGAAGAACAAAGCAAAAATAAAATTAAAATCCATTAATTAAATTCCTTAGGTCGCCCATCACCATTGAATATTTTAGGAAAATATTTTAAAAATTGATGAACTAAACATATAAAGGATAAAAATTAATTATTTTCACATCAATGTCTAGCAATATAAAAAAATGATTTATAGGGGAGGTAGGGGAGGTATGATACACTTTTTTTACTAATTTTTCATAACCCTTAGAAACCTATTTTTAAACAAATTTTTCGTGTTTTCTTATAAAGTGACCTTTTATTCATTTATTAAAAATATTGTGAATTTAAAAAATAATCATTCAAAAAATATATTCCAGTTATTGTGAATGGTTACTTTTGTATCAAATCGTGGAGGATTGATACACTAGCAAGGGAGGTTTGATACATTGTTATGTAAATTGAAAAAAAAAAAGCAGACAATTCAATTTATGTGTCATACAATTTTTTATGCTAAATCTTGAAATATTTAAGTAAAATTTAAAAAGAAATGACATTGACATATTTTTGTTTCAGAAATGTTTTTTTTTACAAAAATTCTAAACAATTGCTATTATTTAATCAATTCTATTAACACACTTTTTAGAAAATGAATAGTAAAAAAAACCCCTAGAGATCTTGCTGCAAGAAAAAATGAAGTGAACATTGCTGATTTGCAAACAATTTAACATAAATTTAGTGCATTTAAGATTTCTTTAACCCTTTCAGGTCAAAGCATTTTCAATGCTAAAGTGTTGAATAAATGAATGGCACCGGTATTTACCAACAAATTTAATTGGAAGTAAGAAAAGGGCTATATTTCAATTTCATATTGAATGGAAAATATTATGGTTAAAAGAAAAACTAATAACTCTATCATTTTGGTAAGTAAAATCGGGTGGATTTAATTTTTTTTTATTTGTCCTTCCTCAATTATAGAAACATCTTCCTTTTCAGGCCTTTTCATACATACGTTAAACATCGCACTGCTTTTCTATGTAACCTACATAATGTCTACGAATAGTCTCTTTGTTCTTCCTTACCAATTCCAGTAGCTCTTGCTGTAAAACAATAATGAATATTACAGTCCTATATTAGTTTACAACTTAAAAAAACTATTAAATTTCAAATATACAAGTGTATCATTTGTCCCCAGCACTAATGTGTCATTTCTCCCTATCATGCCTTATTGGATTTTCAATCAATTTGTATAAATGCAGTTGCAAAATCCCAATATGCTTTCTGGTAAAACTCACCCTAACAATGTGCGTTACAAGTAAAAAAAATACAAGATATTATCTTCACAATAATAAGAGTTCTGAAAGAAAATCAATATTTTAAAAAAAATTACATTGACATTCCAAAAGTCTTCAAAATTAAAAGAAAAAAAAAAACGTTGTCAGTTCTTCACTACTAAGTTCAGCTATTGATGACCTCTGCTAATAAAAGAAGACTTTACATCTGTTACAATGGCTGTTAATGCCATTTGTTGAGAAAAATTGTCAATGTATCAAACCTCCCCTACCTACCCTATACATAGAAACGTAACGTAAATTTAATTTTAAATTAGGTTAATAATGTTTGGTTCTGTATTGTTTTTAAATTAGGAAAATTTTTAAAACACGATATTTTTCAAAATTTTTATTTATTTAATTTTATACAATTTTATAGAAAAAAAAAATTAAAACACTGAGTATTAAAGCACATTTGGACAGTACTTGTTGAGACAAACTTTAAATTGCTTATTAAAGCAAACTTGTATAATTGTTACACTTCTTACTTTACTATATTTTGTACTATAGGTATGAAATTGCACTGAGATTTATTATCAAATTTTGGTTTTAGTGATTATGAAAGCAAAGTTGATCGAACATAGTCATCTCTGTTATTATTGGGAGCACATGCTTTTTTAGCACCTTCAGTCACAAGTTTCACACATCATTCTACAGTTTGTGTGTGGCACGGAAACGCATTTATGGTTTGCAGGTCTAATTCTGAGAGAGCTTTTGACGAATTGAGATACCAGATGCTCTCTGAGCTGATTCTGTGCAATAAGGGAGGTGAAATAACCTTGCAGGTTGAGCAATCTTTATATTATGAGTAATATTGAGCACTAAAATTTAACTTGGTATCACAAAATCTCACACAATTCTCGCTTTTTCGGTCACAGATTACATTGAATTTCAAATCATCCGTCTGAATACCAACTCCCTTACATGTGTTCTTTCATCAATGATCATTGAAAATAGCAGTTTATTAGGACGACCAAAGAAGCCGTTACGCTCAGAAATAGAGTCTATTACCTCCTGCATTTTTTGTGTAAGTGACTCGATGTTTTTATTGTCTTGAAAACATGCTTTTCTCCTTCAATAACATAACGATTTCTTTTAATGTAAAAAAATACAGACGCGTATGTCTTCAAGACGAATAAAACTAACTGTTTCAGTTTAGTGGTAGGGTTTTACATACAGTCTGTGAGTTCTTTTGCGTTCATTAGTGAGAATTTAGCAATCGATTACAGACAGCAATGTGTCCAGGACAAGAGCCGATCGCACAGCTTTGCATATTTCAAGAAGATATATTTTTAAATCTTAACTAATGCCATTTGGTATTTTAAGAATCATTATTGGGATATTTCAATTGATTAATTGAAATTTGACAACATATACAGTAGACTCTCGTTTTTACGAACCTCTTTTTCACGAACACTTGCGATTTTACGAACTATATAGTGGTCCCGAATACGCTCCCATAGAATCAATGTAATTTTTCGCTCCCATTTACGAACTACAAATTATGAAAATCTCTTTTTTGCGAACTCAGTTTTCGTACTTCCGAATTTTTTTTTTTATTATTTTTTTTTTTAAGTATCGGAATGCAGTGCCAACGTCCGTTAAACTCTATACAGGTACAATGAGACATCAGGTACATTCCAAGAATGTGTTGATTTTCCCCAATCTCTTTCGTAGGGAGGGGCATAGCAACAATTTCAAGTAGTGGTTGTCAGGACTAAGGCACTTTTTTGAAGGAAACAATAACTGTGAAAGGTAAAGGTAGTAAAGGTTTCCATAGATAAAATGGAAACATGTATTTTTCAAAATGTGATTTTAAAAAAAAGATAATGTTTTCATCTATGTATTTTCACCTACTAAGTACTAATACAGTCTGCGTTTTCATATGTGATATTTTCAAAGTATGGTAACATATGTTTCTGTGTACTAAAATTATTTTTTGTGTATACATTTGCATTTATTTCTTGTATATTTAAAAATACATGTATAACTTTATTAAATAATAAATAATCTTGAAATACTGCTTCAACCATGAAGAGGGGCAGTTTGATAAAAACAGACATAAATAATGTACGTATTCATATCATTTTTGGTGTTTTTCTATTTTACGAACTATTTGGGTGTTCCCTACGAGTTCGTAAAAACGAGCGTCGACTATAGTGTTATACAAGCAGGTATAGTTACTTAACTCTTTAACGCCGAGAAAGGCGAAAAAATTACTACCTCTAAATCCTAGCCTATGAAAGGAACATTTTGAAAAAATGGACTCGTCCTTTTACAGCATTTGAGTTTCCTATGGGAGAGACGTGGTTGAAATGTCATCTTGATGTATGTTTCTTTATTCATTTCCCTACATACTTTTGGTTGTTGATCTGTTATTTGTTTGGGGTGTTAATTCTAAACAGAATGAGGAACATTATCTGTTTTCACCTGTAGTAAGAAGTATTTATACTGCGTTCTTGCTCCATACATTTTATCGGAAATGTGTGTTTATAAATTATAAAACTTGGAAGAAAGGCTACTGATATTGTTCTTTGACAAGCACCATTGAGCAAAAAGAATTTTCCACGACCCTTCTCATACGGCAAATTATGTATGCATGTAATAAAAATGGTAATAATCACAGAACAAGAAACAATTTTAAGAATGTTACAGAAAACTTCATATCCCTATAAAATTACAATTAGAAGTTAAAATTCGGCAAATATGCTATATGTGCAAAAAAAAAAAAAAAAAAAAAAAAAAAAAAAAAAAAAAAAAAAAAAAAAAAAAAAACCTTAAAACCCTTATTAACCCTTTATGTACTGAATTATGAATTGATGAAAATTTTATCTTCTAAAGCATTTTTCGTAAATTGTTTAAACTACATTAGAAGATTTACATAATCATTTAATAAATATTAGAAGGATTTAGAAGAATTAATTAAATTTGAATTTATAGGGATTTTGTGCAATATTGATAACCCTACGCAAATCTTTTATTTCAAATATTTTTCTTGGTATTTTGTAGAATTAGGAAATGTACAAATATAATGTTCTCACAATAGAAATATTTCCCAATTGAAAAATCCCCCCCCCCCCCCGCCCAGCGCCAAGAAAGCTGAAAAGATGCAAAGGCAAAAGAAATCATCATTTAATATACATTTTTTTGTGTAACCAATAATGCTTTTGGTTGGTTGCTTGGTTGTGTTTATGACGGCTAATTATCAACACGAGGAATATAGGCCCAGAGGGGGGGGTGCCCTATGTGGGGGTCTTTCTAAAGGAACCTAACCCGCATTTAAGCATGTAAATCCACGGTTCGAAGAAAACCACGAAAACTCCGAACAATTAGGTCGACGGGCGCGATTGGGTTTGAACCCAGTACCTCCCGTCTACCAGCTTCTATAGCAGAACCTTTCGGTTACTGGTGGGGAAATTCTATTTGTATTAAAACTCATTATTTTCATTATAATGTAAATATTTCGGTACCATCTATTAGAGTATGAGATTAAAAAATTGAAAAATTTCTTACTTTAGGACAAGGGCTAATACTTGATTTAAAATTCAGAATTTTTTTAGAGATCCCCCCCCCCCCCTCTAAAGCTTTTACGGTATAATTTCAGAACAAATGCTTTTAACCCTTTATGTCCTAAATTATGAATTCATGAAAATGTCATCTTCTTCTAAAGCATTTCTCGTGAATTTTCGAAACTACATCAGAAGATTGACACAATCCTTTAATAAATTTTAAAAGGATTTTGTCAATTATAATTAATTAATTAATTTTGAATTTATAGGGATTTTGTACAATATTTATTACTCCACTCCAATCTTTTATTTAAAATACTTTTGTTAGCATTTTGTAGAATTAGGAAATGTACAAATATAATGTCCTTACAACAGAAATATAGCAGTATTTCCGAACTGACCCCCCCCCCCCTCCCTACACACACACACACACAATCTTTCAAGGTCAAAAAAACTGAAAATATGCAAACAAGAGCTGATGCAGCACTCAATTTAGAAGGTGGTCATGTCTCCTTTTTTTCTTGGGAGCGGGGGGGGGGGGGTCACATCTCTTAATAAGCAATTTTTATATTGAAGTTTGTCCCCACATCCAAAATGGCTAAATTTCTGATACATTTGGGAAGTTATTTTCATTTGTAAATGCCAAAAAATTAATATTCGTAATTATATATTCGCATTAATATTCGTAAAAAATATAAAATATACACATTTTATTCAGATACCCAGGAATTCAAGAATTTCCCATTTTCTTATAAATGAAAGAATCTTTAAGAAATTGAGCATTATATATAATTTTTTATAACTTGACAGTGACAAAATGCCGTCATGAGTGAGGAATTGTCTGTCGCGACCTGAAATTCAGTTTTAAATCCCACAGTTTAAGAAGATTTCCCGAAAGATGCTTTGCCTTTATTGGAAAAATGGGAAACGCTAATCAATCACGTTTGTTTTGTGTAAATGCACTTTTAAATTTCTTGCATCTGAGATCAAAAATGACATCATGGATGTGTCAGAAATTACGTACTTTGGATTTAAGTACAGCTTTAAAAGAGACAGAAAGATTCTCATAGTTGAGCAAGGGATGAATCTGAAAGAATTTAATATATGTTTCATTTTTTTAATTTTCTTCGTTCAGGAAGGGGGAGGGGTCTCTACCCCCGTGAACTCCCCTTTGATTCCGACATTGGATGCAAAGACAAAAGAAATCATTCGTTTATTTTATTTATTTATTTATTTTTTGTAACCAATAATGCTCTTGGAACAAGATCAAGTAAAGTATCTATAACTCATCCGAAACTGTATAATAATCGATGTATCAAATGAATTTTATAAGAAGTTATTTTAATAGTACTTATAAGCACCGTCGGTGCATAAGGTGCTAAGGAGATTTAAAAAATATATTTTTTTTTCCCTGCTCAAAATTATGAAATTTTCTGTGACATTTATAAATTTATTTTTTCGAGAAAAATTACGAAATTTCAGCCATGGCTCTGGAATGGTTCTGATTTTTTCTTCTTTTTTTCGATAAATGCATTATATCTTGAATTACAATCGATTGTTGTCTCATGACGATTTTTCTATGACTTCCCGTCGGAGATTTCGGTTCCAAACGTCAATTTTGACAGTATTTTCAGAAAGAACGTGTTCTTCTATAGAAAAAAGGAAAAAACTATTTTCTTGTATAGTTTCTGAATGTAAACATTTCATGTGCCTAAGTTTAAAAATGACTTCATGAGGGAGAATAGCTATTTAGAATTTGAGAAAAGTCCTAATAACTATTATTTAATAAGCAATATTAAAACAGTTCTAAAATCCAAACTGCTATTTTTTTTTACACGTTCATGGAGTTATTTAGAATATAATGCAGCATTCTCTGTTAAAAAAGAAAGAATTAGTGTTTTCAATTTGCTTGTACAGACGGACTACAACTGAAATAGTAAGTTTAAAATATTTCTTTCTTGTTTCCAGAATATAAGAAAGCTGGATCTGCTTCATTTTAGCAGGAAATAGTTTTTTACATGAATAATATATACAAGGTAAAATATTAGTAGTGCAAAAATGCTCCAAATCGACGCAAATCGTACCATAAGGTCCTTAAGTAAGAATATGGGAAAAGTGAACATAGTTTCCGAAAAAGAAAACCAAAAGATACAAAAGGAATTTTATACGAAAGGTAGCTTCAATCACAACTGGATAGAAGACAGAAACGTCCACGTGACACCTGGATAGTAAAAAATATCCAACCTTTATTAGACAATATGGTGACCGCTAAGATCTCTGCAGAAAATGCATCGTCTGTACAAGCTGAGTACGAGGTTGCAATGAGCTGTTGAAGGCTTTTGGCCATTTCTTCTTGCAACCAAGCGTATCTCGAGAGTGTCCCAGACGTGTGCAAATGGATTTAGCCCGGAAACTTAGCAGAGCAATATATGTACTGAATATTTTCATTCTCAAACAGCACTGCGACAGCCACCGTATTCCAGCATTTGCTGGAATACGGTGACAGAAATCGTGTTTTAAGTCGATTTTTGTGACGTTACAATAAAAAAAATATCATTGATGAAAAAAATATCAACTGTTATATTCCAATATGTAACCCATTTTCGGGAATATAAAAACCATTATTCGCTTCATAGATAACTGAATAACAAGGTTTTTCAAATTTCATTATTATTTTTTAAAATCAAGAATAAGTTATCTTACTGTTAGAATATTTCACGCTTTTGAGAAATGGGGGGGGGGGGGTATCTCCAATTAGAAGGCATTTAGCATTCGAATCTAAGTTGTTGATAACCTTTATTTTGCCTGTTATGATTTTTCCTGCAAATACCTTAAAAGTAAACAAATACTATACTGAAATATGAAACAAGGTTATTTTTATGATTTTATTAATACATAAGGTCTTGAAACAGCTGTATGATAAATCTTATTTCAACTGTTTATGCTTTTTATTACATTGGCACAATTTTCTGCCATTATATCATAATTTCTTCATCGGAATCATGATTATTAATAAAAGAACAATTAAAATTTGCATCTATGAGCCATCCATCATCTTCGCTTTCTATGCCACTATCATTATCATCTGATCCAAAGAGATTTCATCAATTTCTAATTGGGTGAGAGGTTTTTTTTTACTTTTACTCATTTTAAATTAAACTTTAAGTAAATATCTCAATACTAGCGGTTCAAAATCTATACAAACAACGATATCGTTCTCTTGAAATAAGAAACTAAGATGGAAAAAATAACCCCGGCTCGTCTGAATAGAATCACTTTAGCTTTTAACCTGCAAGCAATTACAAAGTATTCCATCACTGTCATCGGACAACGTGACCAGCGACAATAAAGACGAACCCCTCAGCACAGGGAGAAATGAATCTCTTTCTATACCTATCACCCCTTATTTTGCTATTAGCGGACGAAACCGGCCGAATTAGGACTTAAGGGTCCTGTCCCTGCCGGCGAAGACACTCACGAGCTAAAGCTAATCCTATGGGAAGGGATTTTTCTAATATCTCGTTTGCATTTCGACATTTTTAAATATTTTTTTTTTTTTTTTTTTTTGCATTGGATAGCCGAGGTCCGTCTCTACAGCGCACCTTGGTTACTTTTTCGATTTTGGTTGCAGATATGTTTTACAATGTCACTTTCATTTTCAGAACCGGTTTTGAAAATGAAAGTAACTTTATTAAAAATATCTGCGACCAAAATTGAAAAAGTAACTAAGGTGCGCTATAGAGACGGACCTAGGCTATGCAATGCAAAAAAAAAAAAAAAAAAAAATTAAAAATGTCGAAATACAAACGAGATATTAGAAAAATCCCTCCCCATAGGATCAGCATTAGCTCGTGAGTGTCTTCGCCGGTAGGGACAGGACCTATAACTCACAAAGCCATATAGGGCCGTTTCAGGTGTTAAAAGGTTAAAGTGGGTAGCAAACAGTTTAGTCATTTGACCGTTTTTGTAAGTAAAGGTTACTTAGCCATATTGCGAAGATTTTATAACCATAATATGATGAGGATCATATGAAAATACGGTTAATATCCATTATCTGTAAAAACGATTGAAAGGCTGGAAAGTTTGCCGCCTATTTTTAACAGTGTACTTATAGGACTAGAAAATAATGCGTGTCCTGTGTTTTTCCATCAATATTTGGAAACAAGTGCCAAAAATTCAATTTAGTGAAATGCAAAAGCCAAATGCGACGACGAAAGATCCTCCATGTCGGTATTCCTAAATTCCGAATAACCGCTTTTTTGATCCTGTAACTTTTTTCTTATCCTGTAGTGCAGTCTACAATGACCTCATCTAAATGTTCCTCTCAGATGGATATAAAACAACACTTCTAAAAATATATCTAGCGGTTTCAGCTGTAGAATGTTTCTGATCAATATATTTTGACCTTGACTCATTAATTATAGAAATGTGCTGTTTTGACAATATTTTCCAAATTTCAAGTCCGATGAAGCGACCTAAATATATTAAGCGACTTTAAATAGTTTTTTGTTATTCTTCTAATTACAAAAGGTGACTTTTATGCACTATTAAAAGTACGTCTGAATATTCTTTTAATTTTCATCATTAATTTCAAAAAACGTTAATTTTCATTATATTTTCCAAAATTTAAGTGCAATGCGCGACCTAAAGATATTAATCGAATTCAAAAATTATTTTTACGTTATTGTTCTAATCACAAAAGGTAACTTCTCTGCGCTATTAAAAGTTTATCTGAAAAATTTGACTTTTTAAGACCCACACTAAGCAATGAAGTGCCCATTATGCGCAGATATCAGACAGTACCGGAGTGAGCTAGTGTTATCCCGCTATGACAATAGATGCCAGCCAAGAGTGAGGACCACCCAACGCACGCGACTCTCGCTGCGCGACCCAAACTCTATTGGAAGTCATTGTCATTGCGATAGATACCCGTGTACTAAAGTGATTAAGTCGAATATTTCAGTGATGAAAACTGCTAGCCGGACACTCATAACAGTGCCGGGCACTTGGAATTAACCCCGTGTTTGCCATAAATGCTCTACCAGTAGTTTGTTTCAGTTTTAATTTATGTATAAATTGTGGATGATAAAAAATAAAATTTTTATTTATTTTATTTTATTTTCCACTGTAATGCGCACACTGTTGCTTGTAACAAGATAAACAGTGTACTGAAAACACAGAAAAAACAGTGTCTTGATATCTGTGGCTTTTCTATTTCATATCGAGTGTTTTGAAAAATTGAACATTGTGGCATGTAAACTTTAATGCAATTTTTTATGCAATTACTATAGGAGTGAATAGCGAAATTTGGGCAACTCCACTTCTTTTTATGTGTAATTTGCTTCCTTTTTGGATTGGTTGTTGGTTGTATTTATGTCGGCCAATTATCAGCACGAGGGATATAGGCCCTAAGGGGGGGAGTGCCTTCCGTGGAGGTCTTTCTAAGGGAGCCTAACCCGTATTAACGCTTGGAGAACCAAGGTTCGAAGAAAACCACGAAAACTCCGAACGATTAGGCCGACGGGCGCGATTGGGATCGAACCCAGCACCTCCCGTCTACCAGCTTCGAGAGCAGAACCTCTCGGCCACTGGTGGGGCAAAATTCATTTTTGGAATATCTGCAAAATATCTCTACACATGGTCAGGCTATTTATCTATTAACTAAATAAAATATTAGGGCAATTTCTTTTTGGATATCTTAAGTTTTATTTTAGTTTAAAATGTAGTCAAACGTGGTCCAAATTCAGCGACTGGTAGCCTGAGTTGGATCCCCAATCTCATAAATTGGACCAAACTATATTATTCTAATTTAATGAATAGGGAGTGTAACAAATATTATTAAAAGCAATGTTTGGTATTAATAAAGAAATCAAACAAAATAACAGCAATGAAATATAATGAAATCAAATGTGAGAAAGTAACACTAATTTTTTTTAAAATCAAAATGTATTCAAAATATAAATCAAAGTTATAAGTAATTAAGACTAGAATGTATAAACTAATTGCCAGTTACTTGAATACCATCTAGGAAGTGATGCAAGGTTTACACATGAATTTCTTTTCTTGAATTTTTTATTCCAGCATGGAACCATATTTGGCAACCTAAATACTGAATCATTACTGCTATATTATTTGTCTTACAGGTTAGGCAAAACCAATAATCACTGTCTTGATTGTTATTTTTAGATTCTGAACGATTCGACCTCTATTTTTTTTGCAACTAGTATTCACTATACCTTTGTCCGTAGTTCTTCCCTTCTATCATTTTATTTCAAATTGAATTGCGCCTATTTTTTAAAACTTGATATTTCAATTGCTTTTGTGCTTTGAGAGCTTCCTTATTGTCGATTTTTGTTTTTTCATTTCAAGGTTTACTTTATATGGCGAAGATGTTAACACAGCTGTTTTTGGCTCCCTCTGTATTTTGACTTAACAGATTTTGGCAAGGGAAATAACATTTCAGATGATTCTTTAGATTTTTGAGGGTGTTTGTAGCTGCTGTATTCTTGAGGGTCAATCTCTTCACAAATTACTCTGTCCTTTTCGTTGTCTATATCTTTGGCGATTTTTTATGTCACTGATGTTTTTCTTCCAGACTGTTTGACGGTTTTGTTGCCATGATTTCTTTTGCTCTTTTAGTTTTAGTAGCTTTTATTATTACCAATGCTGTCTGCAAAATCTCACTATCAGGATAATCAACAGATCATTCTGCGCTGAAAAAAGTGGAATCCCTCCTCCAGAACTGTAACTGGCTGCCTCCCCCCAATGAAGAGCAATATCCTCTCGGAGAAAAATGTCTACACTGTAAATCAAATACTCCGTAGGAGTAAAAAAATCAAAGAAAATAAATACAAATACATACAAAATAAAAGACATTTCAAACAAAATTTATTGCATAAACATGTAAAAGATATGTTTTATGTTTTTAAAGGCCAAAACTGTATAAAGAAATTTATCTAGATATACAAAAGAAATTAAATTAAAGTAGTCAAAAACTTGCATGTGCATAGTAGTACATAGTAAAATATTAACAAATATAACCAAAGCGTACAGCCATTGAAATTCATTACTTACTTTTCAAATTTATGATCGTACATTTGTTCCAATTTAAGCAAATCCTATTGGTCCAATTAAGGCAACTGAACCATTTTTTAAAACAGGCAATATTAAGATTAAGAACGAAATGAAAAGCAATCAAATTCGCGTGAAAAAATATGCACAATAAACGCATGAATTTAGATATGTATATGAAAACATAACAACTTACCTGAGTTTAATAGTATTCTCTTACGTTTAGTAGGAAAAATTTTTATCAAAGCAGCTAATTTTATATTTTGTAAAATTGTCTGAAAACAGCATGTGCCAGGCAGGTGCTTCTTCTAATCATAAATGACGTCATTCTGATGAGTGGGATTTCAGCGGTAGATGGCATCTCTTTCTGTAAAAACGGCAGAATTGCAGCAGTCCATTTAAAGCGGCGGTCCAAATATGGCTACTTTCCTTTACTTGTTTTTTTAAATTATCTTTCTCATTTACAAATTTTACCTAAACTACATTATATCCTTATTTAAATTTATAATTATACCCACTCTTAAATAATTTAGACAATAGTTTTCCTTCTCTTTTATGGCTTCCTATAAATACAACTACTCCTAGACAGGGTTTAAGATTGGCGTCAACTAGAAAACCTATGAAATGTCGAAACTGTTCAAATGTTTATAAGACAATATATAAAAAGAATATATCTATATCAAAATGTGGAAGATTGAAGTCCCTATTTTCGTCCCCCAGACACTTTTCGGCCCTTGGATGTTTTAATTTTCAATCAACACCTACCAACTTTGGATTTTATTTATAATAAATACAAACGCACATAGAAACATATGCAAATATCGTACAAAAATTTTAACAATGCGAAAAACTGTGTTTTCGAAAGTATCTATATATGGCAAAAGGAAAAAATCCCCTCTCAAAAAATTCAATATGCCGAAGCTTAACTTGTAACTAAATGAATATTTATTTCTAAATGAGTAAGTAATAATATTTCTTAATTTAATTTACATTAAATTAAGGCACAAATAAATGCACTAATTGCCAGTAGAAGAATAACATAAGGAAACAATAGCGATCCATATATAAGGAATACATAAATTTTGTATAGTTTATGGCTCCTGAGCATATTTCGTGTGACCAAGTAGGCACTGAACCCTTTGTTTTCTATGTTTATCATCAGATCAACGCTTCAAACGCCATGCAGAAAGGGCACTCTACTTCATTGTCGCCATCATTATAACTTGTATTTTCACCATAAGGAATGTCAACAGAAGAATCACTTTTGTCATCAGAGTCGCTGGATAGGTCACGTTTGCACATTTTACATGGTTGATTCTTTCCTATTCGCTTGAGAATGGTGGGTGCCAGCAGTTATTTTTCACCTGAGCGTTTCTTCTTTGCCTGGGAATCTTCCACTTCGTTTTTATGCGAGATCCAGTGCTGAATGTTGCTGAACCTCCTGACCGTATTTCGTGTGAGCAAGAGCAGCATTGAAGTCACTGAACCCATTGTTCTCCATGTTTATCATCAGAATGATGCTTCTAGCAGAGAGGGCACTGTCGCCATTATTATAGCTTGTATTATCATCATAAGGAATGTCAACAGAAGAGTAACTTTCGTTATCAGAATCGCTGTTTCTTGCGGGGCAAGTGGCGCCACTTCGCAGAACCGGAGAAGATAGGGGTAACGCAAGTAGGAACGGGGGCAAATTAAGGGACAACAAAAATAACAATAGCAAGGGGGACGAAATTTGGACAACGCTATTTCCCAATATGGCGGAGCTTCATTTCCCGTAAGACGAACCGAGCGTCCTAAAACTCACTGTATGCTGCTGTCAACAACTTACCTACGTAAAATACATCCAATGAATAAGAAATAAATACTTACAGTACAGTAAATAACGTTCTATAAACGGCGTAATAAGAACTCGGGTGTTCTAAAAATAGGAAATCCGGCATCTTTAATGTATGTTTTTGTCTTGGCGAACGAAACTTTCACTACTGACTCCTTATACCTACCGCTCTTTGTACCTTGCGTGATAAGTGGCGCTACTTTTGCAGAAGCGGAGATGTAAACAGGGACGAAATTAGGGCACTTTATCCTACCAATTTAAAACTATAAATCCAAAATCTGCCTAATTGACAAATATTTCTTAGTCGGAAATACTACTTTTCGCATACTATGTTTAACTTTCCTTCTTTTATATGATGGACATTCCTTTTTTCTCCTTTTTTTCTTATGGGATTCCTGACTCCCCGAAGAGGATATTAGGGTAAAAGACAGGGGATTAATTCACATATAGACCATTAAAAATTAAATTTGGAATATTTTGTAATTGTGGACACCCTTTGATATCATCAAACAATGTTCGATCCATCCATTCCCGGTTAAAATAATGAGTAAATGTAAGTAATATTCTTTTATGCAATAAGTTAAATTATTATACTTTAATAGAAAGTGATAAAATTTGATTTAATACGCGATAGTTATGCAACGAAATTTTTTCCTATGAAACAAAAAAACATATAAAGCCAAAATACATCCATTCTGACAGGATGCGATTAATGAAAAAGATCATCTGATTTTTTTGTAATGTGAAAGATTGATGTTACTTCAATTTCGGCCTATCTAACATAGTAAAACATTTTTTTTAAAGAGCAATTTTTTAAATATTTTAAAATATCTGGACAAAAGTTTATTTTTTCTTCATAAAAGTCATTTAATATCTGGGAAAAATCGTATTGAGCAAGTTTATGATTAATGCTTGCAAGCCAAATAACTTCTGTTTGAAAAGAGTTCTCGAAAATAGTTGATTAATTGCAATGTTTTAAATTCAGAACTAGCTCTAAATCTTCCTCTAGGCTATACATTAATAAATAATGGAATATTGCTATAAACTTTGAATTTATAATAGCATGAGATGTTTTTCTCGTTACTTCCCTTCACTTCTTTAAATTTTTAAGTGTCGGATTCGCAGTATATTTTTTTTAATGAAAATGCATATATAATTTTTAAATTTACTGTGGACAAAAAATACTTCTAACAAATGTGTTATTTATTGATGAAAAGTAAAAACAATATAGTATGTATGTGTCTGTTTTGCTGATATATTAAGCGTTTATTTTGCTATGTTTGCTTTTGGACTTTAATTTTACTGTTTATTTTTTAATGCTATTAACGTTTTTGGTAGTATATTTATAATTAAATGCGAATAATCACTTACACTTCACACTTAATTTTATCAAATATGTTATTTTTAGAGACTTTATTTAATGGAATACACAGTTATTCTATTACTTATACAAGAAATTTTGTCAGACAGTGTGTTGTTGTTGTTGTTGATGTTGTTGTAATATAAACAACAACGTAATTAGCAATTAGAAAATTTATTGATTTAGGTTAATTGATTATTATTGATTA
Organism: Maratus speciosus; assembly: GCA_963932465.1. Taxonomy (NCBI): domain Eukaryota; kingdom Metazoa; phylum Arthropoda; class Arachnida; order Araneae; family Salticidae; genus Maratus; species Maratus speciosus. The sequence goes on from OZ010792.1 coordinate 315,279,023, forward strand.
AAATTAATTTGATTTGATTTTCCTGCAATTAATAATTTAGGAAATGAGGCATCATTATTGAAATCGAATTGGTTTAAAAAAATAAACTTAGCAAAAACAGTTTAGCCCTTAACTGGAAAACAAGCCGTCTATGAGATGGTTGCGTCTACATATCTACCCTTTACACAAAAATGAACGCGTCCCAAATTCTATCACACAATCTAATCTTTACGCTACTGGTCCTCTGCGTCCCCACACCTATTTGCAACGCCTGCGCATTTTTAGTTATTGAAAGAAAAATTATTTTATTTTCAACGCCGTGTGTCAGACGGCATGTTTCCGTTTATGTAATTTTTTGCTCCGGGGTATTGATATGGAGGAGCCGACAAAGCGAATACGCTACAGTGATAAAAAAGACTGAAGAAACTGTTTTGAGATTGTTTGATGAAGTAGTAAAAAACATAAGTGATGTTGAAAGTATTTCAGATGATGAATATATAAATTCTGAACACGAAAATGACTCAACATTGTCAAAAATGCATAAAATATGTAGCTATTTAGAACATGCTGCAATATTTACTATAAAATGTTTTGTTAATTTTACTGCTTAATACTTTTTTCTAATTCATATCGTACCGAAATATATAAAAAATATGAGCATTTATTTAATTTTATGACGAAAATTTTATATTTTGAACAATAATGTGTAATTTAAAAATATTTTCTGTCTCCGACATTCAAAACTTATTTTTATGCTGTCATATTTAAAAATTGGTCCTGTTAATGCATTACTATTAAAGATTAAGTGTTTAAGTTCACTATTTGGTAAATTATTATGAGTTATTTTCCTTTTAAAATTTTATAGCAATTTTTTTTTAAATTTAGCAGTCTCACAGACCGTTTGTGCAAAAGATTTTAATGATCCCGTTAAGGGTTAGTCTAGTAATAATGCCTATAAAAAGTATTATGGAAACAATGTATTTCTTTTAAAATATCAAGTTACCTGTGAATAGGGTATCCTTTTAAGAATGGGGTATATTTTTGGAAAATAATTAGCGCAAATCTAATTAGCCCAGTGGTTAGGGGGTTGGATTCGGAATTAATTAGGGGAAAGCTGGAAATTATTTTAATCCCTTCTGTTTAGGTCTAGAATGAATATGCTATGTTTTCCCTCTCGTACTAGGTGAGCGTTGGGAAATATGTATAGAATTATAGTAAAATAAAACACGTTTTTTTCATACCATAACAATATCTCAAAACAGCTAAATTTGTCAAATACATTGTCAATACAAATGTTGTAGAACTTAAAATTCTGAGTAAAATGAGTACCTACACTCAATACTTATGTTGAATATTAAGGTCACAATTCTGCTTCAAAATTTTATACCCGCCATCAGGGGGATGACCTCAGAATTAATTAGGAGAAAACTGGAAATTGTTTTAATCCCTTCAGTTTAGGTCTAAAATGAACGTACAATGTTTTCTCCCTCGTACTTTGGTGAATGTTAGAAAATTTGTACATATTTATTTTCGAAAAACACGTTTTTTTTAGTTTCCTTAACAATATCTCAAAACAGCTAACTCTATGAAAAACATTATCAATACAAATGTTGTAGAGCTTAAAATTCTGAATAAAATGAGTACCATCATTAAAATTTTTGTTCAACATTAAGGTCGCAAATCTATTTCAGAATTGTTTCTTAATCGCTAATCAATAGCTTGAAGCCAGGAGAGATCAATTTAACTTAACAATATCTCAAAATAACTTGCTCTATCAAAAACATTGTTAGTACAAAGGTTATAAAGCCTAAAATTCTGAGTAAAATGAGTACTTACACTTAATATTTTTGTTCAATATAAAGGCCGCAATTTGAGATATTGTTAAGTTAACTTGGTCTATCCTGGCTTCAAGCTCTTCATTTGAAAAAAATTGAAATAGAATTGCAACCTTAATGTTGAACAAAAATATAAATGATGGTACACATTTTATTCAGAATTTTAAGCTCTACAACATTTGTATTGACAATGTTTTTTATAGAGTTAGCTGTTTTGAGATTTGTTAAGGAAACTAAAAAAAACGTGTTTTTCGACAATAAATATGTACATATTTTCTAACATTCACCCAAGTACGAGGAAGAAAATATAGTACGTTCATTTCAGACCTAAACAGAAGGGATTAAAACAATTTCCAGTTTCCTTCTAATTAATACTGAGGTCATCCCCCTGATGATGGGTCTAAAACTTTGAAGTAGAATTGTGGCCTTAATATTCATCATAAGTATTGAGTGTAGGTACTCATTTTACTCAAAAGTTTAAGCTCTACAACATTTGTATTGACTATGTTTTTGACAGAGTTAGCTGTTTTGAGATATTGTTATGGAATGCAAAAAAAAAAAAAAAACGTGTTTTTTTACTATAATTCTATACATATTTCCTAACGCTCATTTAGTACGAGGGGGAAAACATAGCATATTCATTCTAGACCTAAACAGAAGAGATTAAAACAATTTCCAGCTTTCCCCTAATTAATTCCGAATTCGGCCTTTTTTTGTTTTCCTACCACTGGGCTAATTATGAATTTGCTGTCGTTAGAGCTAAGATACGGAACAAAAACAAACCTTTTGAAGAAAAAAGCGATTTAATGCATAGATTTATAAAAGTTTGTTAAGATGAAATATGTAAAAACTAACTACACAATTGAAACTTAAAAGAAAAGATGTCGCAGAACGATATAATGAAATTCTGTTTGCTTTTTTTTAAGAATTTAATAATTTGTTCAATTTTACTGGAAATGTTTATGAAATGAAATTTTTTGAATACTTTTTAAATAAGGTTTCTTGCATATAGAATATTTTTTTAGAATATTTTTTTTTTAATTTGTGCGAGCCAATTAACTAATCTATGTTAAAAAATTATAAGTTATTCTTGAAGAAGACGCATATAAAGACATAACGATTAAATTACCATAAAACTTAAAAAAAAAAACATTTAATGGCAGTTGGAAGACCCTATACCTACCATATTAAATTAATGTACCTTTTCTCAGAAAGTACAAAAGATATTCACTTAAATTTATATATATATACACGGTGCCCATAATTAAACTGGCAGTACTAAGATTGTTCTGCAGAGTGATCTAATTGAGAGAATGACGCCAAATTTAGTAAGAAGATTAAACAAGACTGTTGACGAAAGATTCTGCGAAAAAAAATTTAGTTCCAAATGTCACCGCTAGGCGAATATGTGGCGCTCTGTAACAGAAAAGAGAGTTTTTAAAATGCATAATCAATACTAAAATCGTTAAATTTGCTAAATAAAAGGTAATTTTATCTTAGCATTGATTCTGCATTTTAAAAAACTTTACTTTCTGTTAGACAGCGCCACATAGTCCTCTAGCGGTAAATTTTTGAACTAAGTTTAGCGGAATTCTACGTCCCCAGTCTTGTTTAATCTTCTTACAAAATTTGTCGTCATTGTTTCCATTAGATTGTGCTATAGAACACCCTGAGTACTGTCAGTTTAATTATGGCTACCTTGTATATATAATACTAGCAAACCCCGCGGCTTTGCTTGCGTAATAGTTGAAATATGCCAAGTGATATTTGCGAGACTATTTTTTATTAGAAGAACACTTTTTGAAATAATTCAAAAATTACAAATTAAGCCACAGTTTGACTAAACTTCATTATAAAAGTGCAATAGACATAAATGAGGTTTTAATCAATAAGAAGAACTAAAACTAATTCCAATTAAATGATAATTTAGAAAGTATTATACTTTGAGACATTTATGGTCATTTCATATGCTCATTTCAGTATTCATTTGAAGTTCTGAATTTTTTAGAAACCATCTTAACACATTTACATCTTAAAATTAACCATCATGTCAAATTCCTGGCTTCTTGTCTAAAAGTCTACCACTTCTCTGGTATTAGGGGCACCAACACAAAATGCCGAAAAGGAGTTTAAATAGAATGTCTCGAAAAATGTTGAAACAGAGATCGTCACCATTAATTTGCCAACATTAACATTGAAATCGGTTGGTATTTCCTAATATTCTATGGAAAACGGAATTTAGATGTTTTTAAAGGCTTTCTTGTTGTTCCTGCCAACCAGGTGGTAGTGACACAGGAATAAAATAAAGCCCGTATAGGATCAGGGACTATCGCTCTTGATTCGCAACATTCGGACATTTATATTTTATAAGTAACTACCTTGCTATATTTAAAGTTTCTAGCCTCTTCAGTACCACAGAAATCGCAATTTCGGAAGTTTTCTGCTTCTGCAACCTTGACATAAAATATAGCTTATGTTTTAGCAGGTTCTATCACCATCAATTTGCAACCATTGTGTTTGAAATCGGTTTCGTATTTCATACGATTGCATAAAAATCATAATTTAGAACGCTTTTCACCCACTTCATCCTTTTAAATTTGGAATTTTCTTTCGACAATTCTTAGAAAGCATTTGCATCTTTGAAGTAATTGCCATTCCAAATTTAAAATGTTAGAACTCCTCAGTAACACAAAAAACGCAATTCAGAACATTTTTTGCTAATATAACCCACATGTGGCAGTGACAACGTAAAATATTGGCTATGTTGAGCGGGGACTGTCACAATTTGAAACCATTATTTCTGAAATTGGTTTATATTTCTTGAGATTGCGTAGAAATCGCTATTTAGAACGTTTTTAGAACGATATTCTTTCGTTTTCACCCCTTTTAAATTTCAAATTTTTAAAGAAATCTTCTCAGAGAGTATTTACATCTCATAAGTAATTACCATGCCAAATTTCAAGTTGCTAGCCCTTTCAGTATCACAAAAATGACAATTTAGAACGGTTTTTAAAATGCAACCGCAAAGGTGGTAGTGACGCCCACATGAAATAAATCCTATATTGGAGCAAGGGTCTGGCATCATCAATTTCCAACTGTTATTTTTGAAATCGGTTGGGTACTTTTTAAGATTGCGCAGAAATCACAATTTAGAACGTTTTTAGAACGATTTTCACTCATTTTCAGCCCTTTTAAATTTCAAATTTTTAAGAAACTCTTCTCAGAGAGTATTTACATCTGATAAGTAATTACCATGTCAAATTTAAAGTTGTTAGACCCTTCAGTATCACAAAATTCACAATTTTGAACGTTTTTTAAAATGCAACCGCAAGATGGTTTGTGACGCCGATATGAAATAGATTCTATATTGGAGCAAAAGCTGTCATCATCAATTTCCAACCATTACTTTTGAAATCGTTTGGATACTTTCTGAGATTGCGTAGAAATCGCAATTTAGAACGTTTTTTAGAACGTTTTTCGTGCATTTTCACCCCTTTTAAATTGGAAATGTTCTTAGAGATCATTTATATCTTATAAGTAACTACCATGCCTAGTTTTAAGTTGCTAGCCCCTTCAGTATTAAAAAAACGCAATTTAGATCGTTTTTTGCTCCTTCACCCCTCTTGAGGTAGTGGCACCGACATGAAATATAGCGTATGTTGGAGCGAGTGCTGTCACTATCGTTTTCACACCATTATTTCTTAAATCGGTTCGGTACTTCCTGAGATTGCGTAGAAATCGATATTTAGAAAGTTTTTTAGAACGCTTTTCGCTCATTTTCACCCTTTTTAAAATTCGAATTTTTAGGAAATGTTCTTAGAGATCATTTGTATCTTATAAATAACTGCCCTGCCTCATTTCAGGATTCTAGGCCATTCAGTAATACAAAAATCGCAATTTAGAACGTTTTTTGCTTCTGCAACCCCTAGGTGGTAGTGACACCGACATGAAATAGAGCCTATGTTGGAGCAAGGGCTGTCAATTTCCAACCATCACTTTGTAAATAGTTTGGGTACTTTCAGAGATTGCATAAATATCGCCATTTAGAACATTTGTTAGAACTCATTTCGTGCATTTTCACCCCTTTTAAATTTCGATTTTTTTAAGAAATGTTCTTAGAGATCATTTATATCTAATAAGTAACTACCATGCCAAATTCAATTTATCTGGTCACTCCAGTAACACAAAAATCGCAATTTCAAAAGTTTTCTGGGCTCTGACCCCTCTTTAGGGGTAGTGGCACCAGCATAAACAGTAGCCTATGTTGGAGCAAGGGTTGTCACCATCATATTGACATCACTTTTTTAAATCGGTTTGGTGCTTCCTGAAATTGCGTAAAAATTGCCATTTAGAATGTTTTTAGAACGCTTTTCGCGCATTTTCACTCCTTTTTAATTTCGATTTTTTAAAGAAATGTCCTTAGAGATCATTACTATCTTATAAGTAATCACCATTCCAAATTTCGTGTTTCTAAGCCCTTCAGTAACACAAAAATCGCATTTTTAGATTGTTTTTTGCTCCTGCACCCCCATTTGGCCAGTGGCACGGACATAAAATATAGCCTATGTTCTAATTTGGACTAACACCATCATTTTCATACCATTACTTTTGGAATCCGTTCGGTAGTTCCAGAGCTTACCTCCTACAAATAAACAATTTTTACCTCTTTATAATATTAGTATAGAGTATAGATAGATAAATAATTCCCAACAAAGTGAAGTCAACTTTATAAACACATATTCTTTGGTTATTCTTTTTTAAAAATCAGGAATAAAAACCACATTTAGATGACAGAAAACTTGCATTTTCAAAAGAAAAACTTTTTAATAAAACTTTGTATAAATGTTTGCAATAAAAGTTCACTTTAGATTGATGAGGGATAAGTATGAAATATTCGGGTAAGATTGGAAAAAATAATATGTGGTGGTTTCTATGAAACGATACATCGAATTTCAAAAAGCAACATTTTGTGAAAATTGAGTTTAAAGTTTCCTGATGTAATGTGTATGTATTATGTAAACAAAATGAATAACTTTTGAATTAAATGAATTTTTTTAATTCATGTTGTTGCACAAACAAAAGTAATGTACCATTTGAAACGGGAAAAATAAAGGATTCATATTAAAGACGCTATGTTTTGCTACTGTTTTGGCTTGAAGTGAGGTAGTATACGGAACTTTAAAAAAAGTAATGGTGTATATTTTGGCCTGAAGTAATAGACAAAAATGTTGAAGTTGGTGGAAGCGATACAGTTGGAGATGAACTAAAATATGTTATGGGTTGTTTGACCTTAGAAGCACACCTGTCACAACTGAATGTAGAAGAAATAAAAGATTGGTCTGAACCACATTCTGATGAATTGACAGAGTAAATTTCGGCAGATGAGGTCATCATTCAGAGTATTATCAACATAACAGCCACAAAAGTGGTTTATATACACTATATGGCCAAAGGTGACCGGTCACTTGTGATTTTAGACGTTTTGTTAAATATCTAGGGTGCACAACCTTTTTTAGAGACGGGCCACTTACAAAAATTTTTGGGTTGCCGGGGGCCACATCAGTTATACGGGCGGACAGAGTTCTATTTCGGGAAGGAGGTGATCTGTGGCCTACAGTCAGATAAAAAATATGGTTTCAGACGGGGGTGGGTTACCCCAATATTTTCCTGTACCCTGTCAACATATCCAATTCAGTTGGCAAGGATATATCATCAGTTTTCGTTTGTATATATAACATAGATATAGCAAGGATTTTTATCAAGGTGTGATAGAATACTGTGTCGTTATTTGGGGGAGTAAATTTTTTTTTAATTATAAGTGCTAAAAAACAAACATAAACATGTTAAGTGGCTAGTGGAGAAAAAAAATACGAACTTTATGAACGAAGAGGAGAGAAGGAGCCAATCAACGAAATTTGAGATTTTTTCAAGCCTGGTCAATATAATTCACGATTTTCTCGCGCCCGATCAAAAATCTTTGCGATTTTTACGCGCCTGTTCGACAACATTCTCAATTTTTCCGCACCCGATCGACAAAATTCGCTATTTTTCCGCACCCGATCGCCAAATTTGCTTTTTCCGCGCCCGATACGCGAAATGTTTCGATTTCTCCGCGCCTGATTGACAAAATTCGCGATTTTTCGTGCCCGACCAACGAAATTCACGATTCTTGGTTGACTCTGACAAAATTTTGCAATTTTTTCTCGCAGCAAATTGACAAAATTCGCGTTTTTTTCTCGCAACAAACTGACGAAACTCACGATTTTTTCTCTGCCAATCAATGAAATTTACAAATTTTCCGCGCCTCATCGACAAATTTCGCGTTTTTCTGTGCCTGATCGTTGACTTTGCGAGTTTTCAGCGCTCGATCAACGAAATTCGCGATTCTTAACTGACTGGCTCTGACGTTTTTTCACGCGCCATATTGACGAAATTCGCGATTTTTCCCTGCAAGACCAACGATATTCGCGATTTTTCTGATCCCAATCGACAGAACTCATGATTTTTCCACGGCCGATTATTGAAATTTGCGATATTCACGCGCCTGATCTAAAAAATTCGCAATTTTTCCAAAGCCGATCGACAAATTGCGCGATTTTCCCGCACCTGATCCACAAAACTCGCTATTTTTCCGCACCAAATCGACAAAATTCGCGATTTTTTTCGTGCCCGACCAATGAAATCCTCTATCGTTTGGAGTCCGATCGAAAAAACTCGTGTTTCTATGTGACCGATGAAAGAAATTTGCGACTTTTGCGACCCTGATCGATGATTTTCCTAATTTTTCAGCGTCCGATCAACGAAAATCGCAATTCTTAACTGACTGACGAAATTTGCAATTTTTTTAGCAGCAAATTGACAAAATTCGTTTTTTTTTCCCTCGCGATAAACTGAAGAAACACAATTTTTCCGCTGCCGATCAACGAAATTTTCACTTTTTCCGCACATCATCGACGAAATTGTCGATTTTTCGCACCTGATCCACGAAGGCAGTAATAGACACTAGACTAGTCCACTCAATGAAAGACGCGTTACTGGTACTTGAACAGACTGAGCAGCAGCAAAGTGAGATTTTCGCTACGCTCATGTCATTGTCTGGTGATGTGCGTATCAGCATTGCCTCATCCACACAGTTTAACAATTCGTTTTTCGAAACCAGCCAATCGTCAATTGATTCTGGTGACAATCGGTGCACGAGTAGCAACTCTGACACAAATGAAAGTGATGCCAACCCCCAGCAGCTGTTACCTCCAGAGGTCATCATGCTCGACTCAGATGATGAAGTCAATCAAAAAATTGAAAAGCCCACCGATGAACGCAAACTAAATACCGAACCAATAGCATCAACATCCTGTGCAGCTCCTGAGCCTGGTAAATCACCAGTTACACCACCAATCGCACTCAGAAAGGCAAAAAGATCAACTACAGCTAACCATTCTAATACCATTTCACTTAGTCTACAGTCCAAGAACCTGCACATCAAAAAATCAACCAAAACCAACAAGCAAAAAATCAATGAGTTAATACAAATCATCAGAAATAGCAACGAGAGCTCTAAAACACCTCATAATGAATTACAAAACAATAGTGAATCAACAACTCATGTCATCAGTCCCACGCCTTCGCAGATAGCTACTGACACTCTAGTCGCTGACAGCCAGCCAGCCAGCCAGCCTACGTTATCTGAACCACAGGCTATAATTGATAACTCACCAATTTCTAATGACTGCAATACTCTACCATCAGCAATTGCCACACTCTCGCCATCAGCTGATGAGCCTATACAAATTTTCTCTGAGCATGATGAACGAATTACGATCAATTCAGACACTCTACAACCAGTAGTCGCAATCAGATCCAACGTTGATGAGTTTTCAGATGTTCCATTAGAAGCCCCATATGAAAACCTTGAAGATATGATTATTCAAACCGAAAATGAAAATCATAATGAGATGAGCACACCAACTGAGGACCAACAAGAAGCTAATATTAACCATCCAGCACAAATAGATCTTAGCACTAATGAACAAGTCGTAACAGACAATATCCAACAGGCAATCAGCTCGCCTCCGCACACCCAATTCCAGGACATACTAAATAACCCCGACAACTATGAAGTTGTCAGTGCTATTGAGGATAATGATGATGACGATACTGACGCAAACTTATTACCAGAATTCATGTTCACTCACCGGAATGGTAATACATTACGGCTCATCTACCCCTTTGTTGGTGCACTAAAATGCACAGAACGGGGATGCAATTTCACATCATCTCAAAAAGAGAGGTTTAAAAGGTGCTCTGGCCTCGTCAACCACCTCCGACGAACACATAACATCGTCTGCAAATTCACAGAAAAATGGTGCTCTCTTTGCAGCTCTAACATCACTCACATGTACCACACGAGCAGACACGCATGCTTCACTAACTTACCTGCCTCTACACCACGTGAAGAGGTAAATGAAGTCATGCCTTTCAAATGCAACGTATGCACAGAATTTGGTGCCTACAACAAACATGCACTTGCCACGCACTTACGAAAGCATGAAGCTGATGCAGCAAGAGAAAGATACTTACAGAGGAACCAGATTCTGAATGGCAGTGCTCCTAATTCAAACACCCAACCACCACAAAATAATGATGACGCTGTATCTGAGCATGATGAACCCAGTGATAGCGACATTGATGACACTAATGACACCCATGGCGACGATATTGAAACAAATGATGGAGCCCATGACGCAATTGAGGAACAACATAATGAACAAAATATTCCAAACCCCGATGACCTTCCACCCTCGCACAAATTTATTATAAGACTAAAGGCAATTCTCCACAATTATAATGATGACAAATGGTTTGAATTTTAAAGACTTAATTGATGAAATCACGGAAGATGTCAAAGCATTTGTCAAAATTCCAAAAGATCTTCCCACCAAATTTACCATCAAGACTACTGACACAAATGATCCCACAGCAATGCAACGCCTCTACAGGAGAAATAGACGACGTGCAATGCGTCTAATACAGGGTGAGAAGTCAACACCATGCAATATACCAAATGATAGCCTAATAGATAAATTTTACACTACAAGACAAAATGTTCCTGACCTGTCAGTTTATGACTCAGTCAAGAAAGCCCCACGCCCAATCCCCATGAACAACTTCATCAAATCTGAAGTGCGAAGGAAGCTTGTTCAGTGTGAAAATACTGCAGCTGGACCCGACAGAATAATGTATAATCATTGGAAGAATTACGATGAAGACGCAGGCGCTCTCACCCTAATCTTTAACATCTGCCTAAAAGCAAAAAAGATACCAAGTGCTTGGAAGAAGAGCAAAACGGTTATGATACCCAAAAATGGTGATCCCACCTCTCCTAACAACTGGCGACCGATTGCACTTTCTTCAACAGCTTACAAATTATTCTCTGCTTTAATGGCAAGAAGAATGGTCCGTTGGACGGAGAAGCACCAGCTCCTGGCCAAAGGTCAAAAGGGTTATCGACAATTCGATGGCGCGATTGAAAATATTTACACCCTAGAGTCCAGAATTGCTGAAGCCAAACGCTGCAAAAAATCTCTCTATATATTCTTACTTGACCTTCAAGATGCATTCGGTAGCATCTCACATGATGCCATCTATGATGTCCTCCAAAAAAGCGGTGCCGGAAAGAACTTCATCGACTTAAAGAAAAATATGAACGATGGCGCTTCCACTCAAATTCTAACACCTACCGGCATGTCTGAAGACATCCCCCTACTTGATGGAGTCAAGCAAGGCGACCCAATGAGTGGCAATGAATTTAACCTTGCCGCAAACCCCATCTTTGATGCCATTCAGGACGGTCGAGAAGAATTGTACGGGTTGGGATTTGCTGACGATACCTCGGCATTTGCCAATTCTCCTGATGAGATGCAAGATACGATTAACAGAATTGTTTCCACCGTCAACAAACTTGGGCTTAAACTTAACATCAGTAAATGCAAGCTCATACAATTCCATCCAAAAAGAGCCAACTTAACCCACAAATTCTACATTCAAACCCATGAGATCCCATCACTAGAAGAATTCCAGCCAACTCACTACCTTGGTAAACCAATTGGTTTTAATTTGTTTGGAAATTCTGACAGCATTGATGAATTTATACAAAGCGGCATCAGGATACTTGAATCCCGACTTGCACCCTGGCGGCAAAAGCTCGATGCAGTCAAGACGTTCTTCTTCCCGTCGCTTGCCTATGCAATGCGTACCATGCTGCACACTAAACAGTCATGGAGAAACCTTGATGAAACCCTAAAACCACTACTCAAGAAGCTCCTTGGCCTACCGGTCTATGCAGCCAGTGACTACCTATACGGTGGCTCTGATGACGGCCTTATTGGTATCCCTTGTGCAGCTTGGGACTCTGACGTAGCGCGTGTTGACACGGCATTCAAGCTCCTGATGTCCAACGACCCCGAGATCAAATCCCTTGCTTTTGATGACCTTGCGCGGGCAACGCAAGCTAGATGTAGTAGAATCCCTAACAACGTTGACCTGCAGGTGTTCCTTTCAGACCGCCAATACCGCACCACTGAATCAAGGAACACCTCCCTTTGGAGCAAGGCCCGCTCTGCTTCTGGCCGACTTGGAATCAAGTGGCATATTGCGGATGACCACAAAATCACTCTGATTATTGGTGACAAGGCTATCACAGACAAACGCAAAATATTCCGCACATTACGCACAATTTTTAAAGATGAACGCACCACCTCGTTCAAGAACTTGCCTGCCCAGGGATGTACCCAGGAATGCTTTGGTGCAAACAAGGTCTCCAACCACTTCATACGCACTGGAGACTTCTTGCGCTTCTGTGACTGGGATTTCATCCACAGAGCAAGGCTTGCTGTCGTCAAACTAAATGGCCACATTCCCGGTCTGAAAGGAACTCAGCGAAGATGCCGATTTTGTGGATTCGGAGTTGAGTCGATTGTGCATCCCTAGTCTAGAAAAATACATGAGGAATTAACCTGAAACTCCAGGAGTGTAAATAGTATGGTATAGGTCATACATTTCCGCTAAGATTTTTTCCCGAAACCCCATACTGAACCGTCAACAAATTGAAAAAGAACGAGTATCTTTTGGATAAAAATGTAAAAACTCATATAGCAAAAGCGTTCACACTCGAGATTATTAATAAGTGGCTTACTGCAATATACTGTGTTTATTTTTATAGAAAAATTAAGGTTTTTATAAAACAGTCCAAAATTTTGCCAAGTTTTTTGCTTATAATTTGCAGAGTTCTTAATGTAAGAAAAAGGTTCTTTTCAGAAAATACAACAAACACCCCCCCCCCCCAAAAAAAAAAACAACATTGTACATAATACTCTGCAATCAGAATTAAAAAATGATAAAAATTGTATGAAAAATGAGCAGGTATACTAAAAAATGTTTCACTGCGCATGCGCGAATGCAATCAAAATATAATTTGCATAATGTGTTTGCTAAATGTATAGAGCAACTTTTGTAGACGTCTCAAAAACATAGTTTGAAATGTCTGATAATAATCATTTAAAGAATAAGCTCAAAATCCGTTGTTCCCAAAACAAATAAAAAATATGAGGGGTTGTATCCATATATCCACTTATTAGTTCCACTATAGCATACACAATATTGCACGTACTACTGTATTTCTGAACTATTGTATTGCACGTACTGTAAAAAAATATAATTGATTATATTAAAAAATAGCTTTTTGCAGACATATGCAAAAATCCGGTTTTGCCCCACTGTTTAGGTAAAACCGAGTATCCATTTAAAACTTCTGGAAAGCTAATTTTAGTCGCAAAAACTATTGTTTAATTAGTAAAAACACAATTTTGTTACTTTATACTAACAAAATGAATTTGCACATTTTCTTCCACATTTCAAAATAAACCTGTGGCACATTTTCTACATTGTATAGACCTACCTACTTTACACTGAAAGTCTCATATTTCTTTTAGTTGCAAAAATAAAAAATGAATTTGTCATCATATTCTTCTGCGTTAAAACATATTTTGTGTGCCCATTCGTGGCATTACAAACATTGTATCCAACCTTCTTTGGATTTACATTTTGAAAAAATTTCATTGCAAAACATACAGGCTTCATTATCTGCTTCTTCTTCTGAGGATGTTTCCTCAACCTTCTTTGGTTTCCGATGTTCTTAATTTCTTTTTTCTTTTTAAGAATCTTCTTTTTTACTCTACAGTTTTTTAGGATTTTTCTCTTTTTTCTGTTTCCATCTCTAATTTAGAGGGTGAAGAAGTCAAAATGACCGTTCTGCTCCTTCTTTTGTCAGATCTTTTCTCAATTCTGAAGCCTTCCTGGGGAGGGGGTAATAACGTTTTAAACGAAATTGGAAATGCAAATTGTCAGTGGGATAAGTTTACTAATGTATTCTGCAGAGGTAACATTTTGAATCACTGATGATGTCTGTGACTGTGATGTCAACTGATGCATGTGGTAGCAGCTCGACGTGGAAGGTGCTAGATGTTGTCAACTGATGGATGTGTGATGTCAACACTCTGCTTTGTGAGGTTGAGCTCCATTATACTGTGATATTTCAGAAATGTTTATTCTGCACCTATGCCAACCTCTGACTGCATAGACCTAGGTGTGTTATCACGACATTTGCGGGTTTCTCTGTCCTTTCCGAAAGAGCAAAAACATGGTGTGGAAAAACATCGTTGTGGTAGGGTAAAATCCCTGTTCACTAAAGCCTTCTGATTGCAGTATTTGCAACTACTGCTCTCAAAAATCCAGCTTTAAATATTTTTTCAATTTTGTAAATTGTTTCAGAATGCTCAGGATTGGAAAGTAACAACTTCCTCATGAGGGAAACATAACTTTAAAAAAAAAAATGCTTTCTCTTGCTAGATTGATTAACTCGATATTTTTAGCATGAGTTGAATGCCCATCAAGGTTTAAAAGAACAGGCTTTCCAGGCACTGTTGAATTGAGACACTTTCCTCCGGGAGGGAGTTTTGTGGTTTCGGGGGGAGCATTATGTATATCAGGGGAGGATTTCACTTTTTGACCAATGAAAATACAAAATATTATATCTTTCGCGGCGACATCTCATTGCTCCATGGGGTAATGTCCTCCCGTGATATCCCCTGAATTTAACACTGTTTCCAGGAGCAAGATTGGAAAAATCTACAAATTTTTTAAACCAAATAATGAAGGTCTCTTTCGTCATCCATACACTCCTATTATATACAGCAAATTATCCTGTGAAAGCGTCATCCATTAAGAGAATGTTTTCTTTTGTTTGTTTAATATTTATTTGAGAGAAAAAATCTTGTTATAGATTATGTAGATAGTTATATCGGATTTAGATTTTATAGATTATTTATCAATCAGGGCAGGTTATTTTATTTAAAAAAAAAAACAGTTTACGAAATATATTTTGAATTTTAGCTAGGCCTATAACGCAATTTATTATACTTCAGATAGAAAGTTATTTATTAAACTGAAATAACCATAATATAAAAATATACGTTAATTAGCCCCGTTAATTTGTTCATTAATAATAGCTGATTATTTAATTTAATAAATTTATACTAACATTTTGTCCCACTTTTAAATATAAAACAAAATCAAAATTAACGTTTTCACTATAACTAGATACATTTAGAACTATAAGATAACTTAACATCATTAAAAATGCAATTTAAAGCTGCATGCTAATTTATTAACTATACTAAAAAATATCATTCCATTCGCGAAGGGCAAACCCGATTAAATCTGGATTCGACTCACTCCTAAGAACCCCATTTTACCCCAGCATGGCACATATTTTAAAACATGGCGCCACTACTCTCAATCTTATAGCAAAAGGTAAGCCAAAATGCTAAAATATTAGCTGGAAAGTAAATAATTAGATACTAGGGGGCTCAGCTCCCTATGAGCCACGCCCCCCAACCCCCATTCAGGCTTTGCAGCCTCTGAAAATATGGTAATGTGCCATGTTTAAAAAATATTACCAGATTACGGAAAATTGAATGATATTATCACCGGCAATATTATTATGCGGCTATCTTCTGTAATCAGGTTGCCATGCTTCTCCGTTTGAAAGGGGCATTTTTCTGTTACCATGGCCGCATGCATCATTGTCGTAACAACTGAGGACTACGGGGTTCATAAGTAAGATCAATTACACATTTGAAATTCAGCTTGTATCAAATGGTACATTAAAAATGTCTCTATCTTTCTTACTTTGATAAAGACGCTATGGACAATATTCTTCCTTTAGGTTCGAAGTTAAAAAATTGCGTCTTCTTGGTAATAGCTTTCAACAACCACGGTATTGAAAACCATTGTGTTTGCAGTTATATTATATGTTTTGATCGAATTTTCGGTATTTTCGGGAACAGCTATAGCCTATTCATGAATACGTTTTTTCTATTTTTGTACACCATCATGCAGATTTTTATGTTTTGGTACATTACATATTGTTTATATTCATTAATAAGAATATCCGAATTCTAATTTGCGTCTATCGAATATTAATTTAAAGTAATTTGCGAATGCATTTAACTGTATTTATGCTGCATCAAGTGATGTAATTAACAAATAAATTTGCTAGCCGCATTTCTTTTAAACCATGTGACGTCTCATTAAAATTCTCCGGAATGAAAATAGTTCTAAATGTATCGCTTTAAAATATGATGTAATTTCCACTATAAATGCATTTGTCATGCAGTAATATATTTATTTTAAAGTTTTTTTTCTCTTTTAAGATTCACGGGTAGTTATATTATTTAATTTAAAATTATGTAGCCTTCATTGAATTTGTAAAAACTCATTATTATTTTTATTGAAATTTAATTCATCTTGTTGTTATGGGAACACACACACACACACACACACACACACACACAAAAAAAAAAAAAAAAAAATCTTTGGAATTGAAGTCTCCCATAGATATATTTTTAATTTTTAACTGCTCGTCAGTATTACCATTTTTGAATTTTCAATAGGACGTAATTACTCCCATTTGCTGCTTTTAACGAATATTAATGAATTCACCATTTTAAAGTTTTATTTTACTTTTTAAAATTCATGAGAAAATAGTTTGCTGTTAGAAAGGAACTATTATTATTTGCGCTGCCTTAGAACTGACGAAAAACGTTAACGCATCTCGAAATATAAAAAAAAAAGTCTCGTAAATTTATTTTTAAATTTAAACTGTTTGGTAGAATTATTACTTTGCCATTTCAAATATGACGTAATTTTCTTCATTTACTGCTTTTAATGCCTAATAATGAATTTATTATTTTTAAAGTTAATTTCTCTTTTAATAGTCATAGTAAATGCAATTATTATGACGTAATTTTCAATATTTTCCTGCTTTTAATATGTAATAATTTAATTCTGAAGTTTTTCTGTTTTTAATAGTCACGTGTAAATACGTTTTTTATCGTAAGAAAATTTTCTTCTTTACACTTTATCTACTGTTGGCAACAATTTGAATAATAACCTTTCTTAAATATGCAAAAAATAGCTCTTGAAATGATGAAAATTTAATTAAACTAAAAACGGAATTATTATTTTTTAATATATTTTTTTTTCATGGATTATTTTTTCAAAATTTCCGGAAAACATAATTTAATCGCAATATTGTCTCCACTACCGATTGAAATAAAAGATAATTTTAATTTGGAAATGGCGAAAAATAAGAAATCTAATAATCCCTATCGTTATTCGTTTTCTCCCTTTTTTCACAAAAATGGAGTCATTTGGTTGCCATCATTAGAATAATTAAATTCAAATTAGAAAAAACAACTAATATTTCCAAAACTAATTCAAATTTTGAATTTGTAATAGCAGTTTTGAGATTTGTGGATCAATACGGATTTTTGGTGTATACTGTATGATGTTAAATATTTTAGGAGAGATAGCCATGAAACATAATCAGTCATTTAATCAGTCGTTTCATAACATCGTTTTATTAGGACTTTATATATATGAGGTAGACAGAACTTACTAAATTTTGGTATGATGACAAATTGTGATTATATGCGTAAAACTATATAAAATTTTTTTTAAGCGCAATTTAAACTAAATCCTTCACACAAAGTAATAACCACACACAGTAGCGTTTCGTTCATCTACAAATGCCGTAATGTTTGTCGACAAGTATTTTGTAATGTCGACTAATGGATAGCAGTACAGCTCACGGAAGAATCTGCGCTGTCCGGTTTTACACGTTTACCCGGTTTTGTACGACTCTCCTCTATTTCGGCTTCTTCCAAGATCTAAAATGGGGAAAATTTAAAATTAAAAAATTTTAAGTACTTAAGTAGTAAAAGCCCCACTATATGCTACAAAAAGCGGCGTGGCCAACTGTATATCAAAAGGGGGCGTATCCGAACATATACTGTTAGATGAGATGTGATTTTTATTGTGTTGGAGGCAGGGGTGCTTTTTTTCATGAGCTGGTGGAGGTAATGGGGGGGGGCAGTCACGACACAGGATAACGGAGATAAAATGTTGAGTTGTTTTTTGCTGGTTGTTTGAGAGGGAGGAACAGAGGTGTAGGGGAAATTTTAGTCTCGGTTTTCTTTAGGGGTTGCTCATGAAAGGTCTCATGAGAGGTGGAGAGGATGTGAGAGTTAATCAAACATGACGTCACGTGTTACAAGACGAGGGTCTCACTAAAAATTTTAATAACCTTAAAATTGTTTTTATCTTAGTGAATTTAAATGAATTAATTTCTTAATGACTACTTTTAGAATTTATAATTTTTAATTGGGAAACCAAATTATTTTTTTATTAATTTTAAATGTTCTTTTAATTAGATTCTTCTAAATTACTGTAACACGTGATTTGGACAAGTTGGGGTACGTTTATTTCTGTTAGAAC
This sequence comes from Maratus speciosus, assembly GCA_963932465.1. Taxonomy (NCBI): domain Eukaryota; kingdom Metazoa; phylum Arthropoda; class Arachnida; order Araneae; family Salticidae; genus Maratus; species Maratus speciosus. The sequence continues at coordinate 315,297,730 of OZ010792.1, forward strand.
ATGAATGTGACATAATGTAATCATTTCATCCTAGACAAACACTTACGAGGGCCGATTGTAAAGTTGAGTTGTGTTTTTGGGTTCAAATGAGTTTAACTGTAACCAAATGTTATGTTGCATTGGCTTGATATGGGTTAACTGTAACCAATAATGAAAAAGTTTCTTATACAGCAATTGGCAACAGTTGTATTTATCAATTGCTTAGATTTTTGGATCAGTGTCTTGTCGTGTATCTGTTCGCTGCGTAACGGTGTAAATTTGTTAAGTGAAATTTGTTCGTTTGGTTATTTCAGTATTTTTTAAAAATTAAAATAAATTCTTTTAGTTTAAAAGTGAAATGTTCCTGGCAAGAAATTCCAGAAATTTTTTCATTAAAACAAATAATTCGAAAGAGAGCAGCTTATGACTTAGCTCAGAAAATGAACAGAACTGTGTTCCAAAGTTTCAAACTCAGAATTTTCGCATTTTAATTCTTCTGGTGATGCTGCATTTACCTTGGAATCTTTGACAAAAGATATAATCCATCTTTAAGGCGAAAATTTTTTTAATGTGCCTGGTTTTCTACAGTTCGTGACAAAAGTTTAAGCACAACATAAAATTTCAAAATAAAATTTTATTATCGACTGAAAGTTACTTTCCTTTTCCCATAACCTACAAATTTTAGTTTTAAAAGAATATTTAACAGATTTATGCTCGAAATTTTTTTTCAAATAATAGAATTTATCAAAAGAGTGTGTCGAAAGTTCAAGCACAGTAATTCTTTAGCCTTTAGTAGAACAAGAATAAAAAAAATAATACTTAAATATTGCTACGTTCTGCTAAATTCCTTTAAATATACGGTCTTCCACCGATAAAATCAGGTTCTGTATTGTTTCTGGTTCAATTTTAAACCCCGCGCTCTCAATGGCATCTTTCAAATCAATAACTGAAAAATACTGTTTTCCATTTGGATAAAGTGAATGAGTGAGAATATCCTACATATTCTCTACAGGGTTTTAATCAGGGCTAATTGCCGGACATTTCAAAAGAGATGCTTTTTTCGAATTATGCCACGTTGAAGTTGAGTTTGAGGTATTGATCGAAGTATTATCATGTTGAAATAACCTTTTTTCGCTCTCCAAAACCTCGGCAACAGGCAGTAAATTATTGGTAAGTGTCTCTTGATAGTTTTCATGACCACTGATTTCTGCTAGAGATGTATGACCATTGAAAGAAATAGCCCACCTTACCATTAAACAATCACCACCATGTTGTCTGCTAAATATACTCCTATGTTCTTTGCGGAGATCATGCCAATATTACTTAAACACATAAGGAACACCGAGGTTTCATTTTTTTCATCACTGAATATGACATTCAGCCACTTTACACCAAATGACATATGCTCTTTGGCACACACTAATCTTGCTTCTTTATGGTGTCGTTTCAGACATGGTAACCAAGCCATTTTACGATTTTTGATGTATTCCGATTCCGAAACTCTTCTACGAACAGTTTTTATTTTTTTTTTTTATTTGTCCTTCAACTGCATGTGTTATTTGCGAAAGAGAGTAATTACCAGTTGAAACCAAGTTTCTGATGCGGCTGTTTTCGGGCAAAGTAGCCAATAATTGCCTTCGTGAAGGGAATTTTCGTTTGAAATCATTACCACGAGCCAAAACTTGATGAATACCTCGTTTTGATTTTTTAATGCACTTGCAATTTCAGAAACAGACTTAAGTTTTGCTCTCATACTCCAGGTATGTATCACCTCCTCCTCTGAAAATTCTTTCGACTTAAGCATTTTGTACTAACTCAAAAACAGCAACAAACTTCGTCTTATACACCCAGAAATCGTTTGCGTGCGCCATCGCTTACATCAGTTCGTAAAATTTGCATAATATCGATTTTGTGCTTAAACTTTTGACACAGTTATTTTTGTTCTATTCTTAAACTCCATAGTTTGAAATAAAATTTAAAAGATAAATTTATTGTATATGGTGTTAAAACTGTTATTATTAACATATTCAAGACAGGTATCGAAATAAAGTGGATATTTAAAGTTTTACTTTAAAATTGTTTTTGTGCTTAAACTATTGACACGCACTGTATTACATATACGTATATGTACATCATCTCTCAGAAAAAAAATATAAAGCTTATTATATAGAATTCAACCTTTGTTAAATTGTGGTGTAAGAGATTTAATGCATTGCACAGTCCTGAAGTTCATTTCATCCACACAACTGAATAGAGACTTTTGTCTGTAAGTGTGTCCATAAATAAACATAAGATTCGGATTCATTTTTTTTTAAATTCAGTTTGCCCTTCCCGACAGAAAAATGGTGATGCAGACATGAAAACGTATCGCAGTATTTATCACAGTTTTAGAAACGGAATTTCGAAAGTTAGTGAATTGTAAAATATAAATACCAGATACAAAGGTTTTTTTCGATATTCCGCTTCCACCCCCCTACTTCCTTTGCCGGTTGGAAATAAGGTGCATTAAAAAAAAATAATCTACCCTTTTTTAACCTTGCATTTTTTTCTTCACAAACTCAGTTTTATTTATAAATGCAGATATTCTTATTCAGCAAATAAAATAGCGTTTTACATTTTTCTATAAAAGCAATATGACTTAAAAATTGGTAAATAGATTTAAAAGGAAAATATAGCCAATAATTGGTATTTAAAGCTATTTTCAGATCACGGCAATTACAATGAAGTGATAATCAGAAAAACATCTAAAAAAATGAAGTAAATATATAGTCGAACCCAATTAATACGCTCATGTTTAAGAGGCAGTCTTGCTTAATATGCTTATTTTTACTAGTATTTTGAAAATATCAGCATAGCAGCGTCACCTGTTGGGAGATTTGCACCAAAACATAATCAGCACCAAATAATAATCAAGGTGTGATTTATTCTGAAGTTTCATGATAATCTGTGCATTAGACCTTGAGATACACGAATTGTGGAAATCATGAATAATACATTAATGCAGTGCTATTAGACTAACGTAAAAATATCACGATTAACACGTGAAAGGTTATTACGCGATCCCACTCGATTCGCAAAAGATATTCGGTACCATGAGGCAAAATATTTCGTTTCAGACACTAATTCATACGACTGTGGTTGTGATATTTGTTTTATGTTTTCAGTGTTTCATTTACGGTTTCCTAGTCGAAAATTTTTTTAAACCCAAAGATGACTAATGACAGTTTTAGCATATAATATTAAAAACTAAGGGCTGATTATAAGAAGATTTATTATCACATGTAATAAATAGGATTTTAATAACTGGGCTGTACTTCAAAGATTTAATATTTTTCGTTTCTGTGAAAAAAATTAGGCTAACAAAAAAATTATTTCTGTTTGTAACTTATGTCTTAATTTTGTCTATTACGTATTAATCGATAATAAAACCAAAACCTTACTTCAATGCATATTTATTTTCAGTTAGCATTCCATTTGGTCCTAATAAAAACTAATAGAATGTGACAATCCAAAACTTTCTTCTATCTCATACATCAGAGTTGCCAAGTCTCCGGCTATTTTTGAACATCACTATTATCTTAGAGAAACCCTTGCTCTTTTAAATCATCCAATTGTTTCAATTAAATAAAAGAAACATTTTCTGCATTAAAATACTGTTATCCAATGAGCTAGAAACTTGGCAGATCTGGCATACAAGTGAATTCTTCAAAATTCACTATCACAGTGCCGAAACTAAATGGCAATCTTTGATCATCTCCATCATGAGGTTAAAAAAATATAAGTTCATAGAATTATGTGCATTTTAAATGGAGATATAAGAATCGCATTTCAAAAAAATCATTGAATTTCGACACCCATCCTCCTAGATGTCGGTAACAAAAATTGTTCAGCCCAAAGAGCGGAGAAGCGACACCTGTCACGCTGTATACACCCAAGCCTAATAAAGATCTATTTATGTGAAAGTGTATCAGAATATGAAGTTTGATTAAATTCGTGGATTACTTTTTGAAATATAGGCATCGCAAATATCGTGGAAAATGCTGTATAGGAGCGCCACCTGTTATATGATTTACACGAAAACCTAATCAGCATAAACTTACATCATGATCCAACAGAATATGTTTGAGGAAATTCCCGCATTAGTTTTTAAGATATGAGTATAATTAAAATCGTGTAAATCCTGAAAAACACAGTATAGCAGCGCCATCTGTCTGCCGATTTACACAAAAAACAAATGAGAACCAATTTATACCAGTGACAACTTAATATGAAGTTTTATGAACATTCGTGTATTAGTTCTTGTGATAAAGCTATTGCGAAAATCGTGAAAAATTCAGCACAGCAACGCCCCTTGTTGGATGATTTGCACCATAACATAATCAGCACCAAATTATATCATGGGATAATTGAATCTGAAGTTTGAGAAAAATCAGAGTATTAGTTCTTGAGATATAGGAATTGCGAAAATTAAGAGTAATGCATCATAGCAGCGCCACGTTTTGGGCGATTTACACCAAAAATTAATCAGCTCCAACTTATATGAGGGACTAAGGGAATCTGAAGTTTGATGAAAATCTGTGCATTATTTTTTCAGATTATTGCTGAAATCGGGAAAAATATGCAGTATAGCAGCGCAACCTGTTGGATGATTTACGCCAAAAAATAACCAGCACCAAGAACTAACTGGATCTGAAGTTTTATGAAAATTCGTGCGTTAGTTCTTGAGAAATAACTCTTTAGGAAATCGAAAAAAATGCAGAACAGCAGCGATACTGTTAGGTGATTTACACCGAAAACTAATCATCTCCAAATTATCGAGGACTAATTGAATCTGAAGTTTTATTCAAGTCAGTGCATTAGGTCTGGAGATAGAACGTCCAAAAATTTTGGGCGAAATGCAGATAGACTCACAGACAGACATTTCATAAAAACATGTTTTTCGCGATCTCTGACCCCTAAAACGTGTAAATCCATCAAAAACCGGAATACGAAAATTTTCACGAACCCAATACGTTTGTCTTGTAAAGACAGAAGAAAGTAAAAAATAGTTAAACTTGAAAACAATTAAAATGAGATCTAAATATTTATAAAACAGCGCAATTTTTGACATTTAACATACATGTATAAATGAAACTTTAAATATCATTTAGACGATTAGTTAAGCTATTAAGTGTAAATGAGATAAGTCCAACAACTTTATGTAAATCAAATTTAACACGTGAGCTCCCTTAATACGCAATTTTTGCCCAATCCCTTGAAACGCGTTTTAACCCGGTTCTACTGAGTTACATATATTAGAAAATAGAGTCTTTATTGTATCACTATAAATACACGAAATTAATACGGATGCGGGAAAGTAATTCGTTTTGTAAATGTGTAAGAAATATCCATAATGATGATCAGGATTTTTTTTCTTTTTAGAACCCCTTTTATTTCCATTTATGGATTGTCACAGAAGTTCTTCCTGTCAAGCTGTATTTGTTAATCGTCATCCAGATGTCTCGATTTACGCGGGTTTTCTCAGTTTTCAAATAATCCAAGACTCGTCTCTCGGAACTAGTGCACGGGAGGCCAACGGACCCGATTTTTTACAATATACCAATACTTTTAAAATACTTTTATTACCATGTTATTCATAATCTGGATCGAGTGGCGCTTCATCTAGCAAACTTGTAAAAAAACGCTATTTATTTTTTTAATTATTGTAAGCGTTTTTTATTTATTTATTTATTTATTTCAACTTATACTACCTGTAGGAAAAATCGGCTTTCCAAGGACAGACGTACTCTTTTCATTTTCCATTCGTTGGTTACTCCTCGGCCCATATCATAGGTTAGTAACTAAGGTAACGAAGACAAAATGAAAAGAGGACGTTTGTCCTTTTAAAGCCGATTTTTCCAACAGGAAGAACAATACATTGGTTTTGCATAACATTTAAAATAATACTGTTGAACAACAGATGGTTTCGTATATACATTCTTAATTTGTTAAAGTTTTTTTGGACATGTTGTTTGACTTTTAAATTATTATGTAATTATTTAGCGTTTTTTATTTTTTGCAAAATTTAAAATAAATAAATTTTGATAAAATCGATTTAAATATTTAACATTTTCAATGTATATAATAATAGACATGAGAGATTCTGTCAATGTATATTTATATTGGAAAATGGAAAAATCAAGAGAAAAATGTAAATAATGTTACTTGGTTTAATTAAAATTCAAATTAGGGAGCATCAAGTTCAAGTTAGATATAATGTAAGATAAAAGATAATTGTCCTTCTGTATAAGTGAAAATATATTTAAAAAATTAAAAACTGAAAATATGCAACATGTAAAACATATAAAAATATTTCAGAATAAAGTTACAAAAAAGTATCTTTCTTATTTTGCCTAGCAATTATACAAACTGATTTTTTAGATAGTTCTTAAACATGGTATAAGCTTTCCAAAATTAAATTGTACAAAAAAAATTTTAACTTGAGATTTGAACGTATTTAATAAATTAACTGAGCATGAATTATTACAGACTTTATAAAAAGAAACAAAAAAGAAGTGGAAAAGAAAAGGAAGACATTACAAACATCACGAATAATATTTCATGCGTTCATAAACAGGGTACAGAATATATTTTTAACTAAGTAATTGAAACCGTATAATTATTTTCTGTATAAAAACGGTTGACACTTTTTATTTTATTAATAATCGAAAATTAAATAACGAACAAAATTTAATTTATTGATTTTTTAAAATTATGTGTATTGTTTTATATTTTCATACAAAATACTTTATTTTTAGAAATTAGCTTTACATTGAAAGAAAATAAAATGAAAGAAATCAACTTTCTTCAAAACTAAATTCTGATTTCTCCCCCGAGTAATAGTTGTGTGCAATAATTCAGAAAAGTAATTTTTAAATTAAAAAAAATACCTCTATGCCTCCTCATACATTTGCTGAGAGGAATTTAATTTTTAATAAAATCTAACCGCTGAACTTATCGCTTATTTTGGGGCAGTACAACTGTATCGACAATCAGAAATTTTTTATACTATCATTAGACAATCTCGAAGAGTGAAAAATGTTTTATCTATTGTTAAAACTGATCTGAACATATATTTCTTTACATTTTTAAGTTTTATTTTATTTATTTCCCTCGTTCTACCGAACAATATAGTTCTTATCGCGGCAACTATAGGCGCTGCTCTGCGACATCTTTTAACATGGTATTATATTCGCTTTATATCGAGCTTTGGGCCAGTCTGGCAACCCTGTCAATGTCACGAGGAAATTTAGGGGTGATTTTGTATAGGACAACTTGACCTGTCCGATTTTCAAGATTTGTTTAACAAGCTTGGGAAACAGTTAACTGTTATTTCTCTCATCAGAAATATAAAAACATTTATCTCACAATTAATGTGGTGTGAATTTTGCATATTACGATAATGAAGTATTTTCAATATTGTTAATTAATTATAAGATACCTTACTAGTTACCGAAAAATGCATATTAACTTTACACATTTAAAAACAGTTATAAGGAATTCAGGCTATGGTGAAATCCTAAAGTCAGTTATTTAATTATCCTAATTCCTATGCAGAAAAATGTACTTTAGTGAGTCAATATGTTTTTACTTTATTAATTGAATGTTGTCTCAAAATAAAAAGAAAGCATATTTTACGATAAACATACCTCTAATTTTAATTCACACGACTATGCGCTTAATTCTTTACGGGCCGTGAATACTAAAACATTTACGAGTAATCTTCGCTTTATTTATTCAGTAAAAAATAGGATGATAAAGAGAAAAGATGAGTAAAAAAAAGTTGTGTCCAATGACGTAAACACGTAACCCTATATCTGTGTAAAATCAGAATTTATTGTATCATAAAAAAAGAGCAGCAGACTTCACTAGAGCGAAAATGAACACATTTTTCAAATGAACACATACTTTATACAAGATCCACATAGTTTTGTACCGGAATATTACAAATATTATATTCATTCAATTCGTTCTTGGTAAATTATTGCCCTCGTGATCATATGTTCGATGCGGATTATGAGGCCAAACATGTTTTTTATACTTTTGAAGTTCCAGAAGTATTTCTCAAGTTTTTTCTTTATGTAGATATACGACGCCTAAAAAAGGAGAACTGTGGTTTTACGATCCAACAGAGGATCAGGGCCTGCAGTACACAACCATATGTTCTTGACCCTCGGCCCTGAGATGCTATGCTGCATATTTTCCGGACAGGGAGTCGGCCTAACGCGGGACCTTCAGTGTTTATTCCTTAAGCAATGCTGATAGATCCTGAAGGCATTAATGTCTTAGTTGGCATTTTCCCATCTTGGAATCGAACTCTGGACATGCTGCGTTGTAGCCAGACATGCTGACGACTCCTCCACTGGGTGTAAAATGTATTACCACTGTCATAAAAATTTTTGTCGATCCAAAATTATCATTTTATTATTAAAAAAACCTATTTTTTATTCTTTTCCAATGTATTATTTAGAAAAGAAGATAAAACATATCTTATCAGTAAACAATCATCCGAAATTTTGATACAATATTGTAACAAGTGATGAATCTATTTTTTTTTTTAATTATGGCAGTGAGAATATATAGCACTTGACTAGCTCGAAACTATTCATGAAATTTCTTTTTTTACTTTTCAGTTTTTTAATCAAGATAGCCGCCATCCATTTACTAGGAATTACGTGAAGTTTGAGTTTAGACTACATGAATAAAAATTCTTTATGATCCCGGTTAAGCCCTAATACGAATTTATTTTTTTTTCGTTTACAATATTTAACACTTTTTTTTCGCAAGTTTTCTTATTATGAGTTTTATTATGTGTATGTAATATAATTATTGCATACCTTTTCAAAAAATGCCAGAAAAGAGGGATTTTGTGGGATTATATATCAGAAAAGAATTCAATTTATTCAAAATAAATTAAAAATATCATTTTTTTTTTTTTAGATTTTGTTAAGTCTTTTGAACATTTCATATTATATTTTCTAGCACAAAAAATTGTTTACTAGTGCTTAAATATATTTATATTTTCATTAATGCATTTCAGAAAAAAATATAATAAAGTACAGTAGACCGCTGATTATCCGAAAAGCGTATGTTTTGTACCTTTTGATTTTGGGGAGTAATTTTGTTGTTTTTTGGAAGAATTTATATGATATTCATACGATTTTACTACTGCTACATTTCTAGGAATCATTTGTTGTACATAATGGAAGAAATGGAATTTTTAATAAATCATAAAATTAGTTCTTTTTTTACGATGATATTTTTGAGACAATATAGGTCATTTGCGTCAAAAAGTAATTAATATTGTATTTAAATTTCAAAACTATTTTCCTTACAGACGATAATTTGAGGCAACAAGTACAATTTTGATAGCATAGAATGAATTAAAGGAAAAAGACAAAATGGAATTAATGCGATAACTTTTTTGAGCTATGATTTTCTATGATTTTAAAGTAGTGCTACTACATCAACAATGCATTCAGTTTCTACAATTACCATATGGAAATACAGCTACACCTTGTGCAAACTGTAATCAGATGGTTAACAACGTAGAAGAGCTCGAAGTTATCTCCCGAAAAACGCACATGAATCCCTTTGTTAGATGTAGACCCAGAAAATATGTCGGCTGACAAAAAATGTAAATCAATGAAATCATCGTACCTACTAAAATGATACAGAATAAACTTAACATTGTATTTGCAGCTATGCATAACATAAAAAATAGATTTTCTTTTTGGTTGTGTTTATGACGACCAATTATCAGCACGTGGGATATAGCAAGCATATGGGAGCAAGGAGGGAGTGCCCTCCGTGGGGGTCTTTTTAAGGAAACCTAACCTGTATTTAAGCTTGAAAAACCAAGGTTCTAAGAAAACCAAGAAAACTCTGAACGAATAGACTAACGGAAGTAAAAAATTGGAATCCAACCTAGTACATCCCGTCTACCAGCTTTGAGAGCAGAACCTCTCGGCCACTGGTGGGGCCAATTTCTAATAGAACGCAATAGCTACATGAATATATTAGAAATGTACCGCTAAATGTTTATTGAGGTGAAATCACAACCTTTACTGCCGCAATGAGGCCAAATTTTTTTTAAAGGGGAAACATTTCAATTTTTCGTTTTTCCTGATTTCGGAGGAAAGCGATTTCAAAAAATTTTGGTATATTTTCATCGATCATGACCCCCAGACCCCGAAACCACCCTCCGTTCAAAATTGATATATATATATATATATATATATATATATATATATATATATATCTGACCTATGTCACACTGTAACTCCCGTAATTATGAACCGATTTCGATGTAATTCGGTGTGTACATAGTACATACCAATGTCTCGACCGAGTTCGTTGGCCAGCTTCATCCGCCGTTTTGTTTCAAAATGGCGGCCATTTAAAATTTTTAAAAAAAATTAAAACTTGGAATGTGGTACCAAAAAATTAAAAATGGAAAAATACTTTTTTCTTATGTATTTGACCTTTATACAAAGATTCCGGAGCAGTTTTTGTTTCGTCTATATCTTAAAAAATGGCTGAGTTATAGCATTTTGAATTTCTAGCATGGCTGACATTTTGAAACGTCCTGAATTTTGTCACGCAATAAAAGGCGTATTTATGAACCGATTTGGATGTAATTCGGTGTGTACATAGAACATACCAATCTCTCGACCGAGTTCGTTGGCCAGCTTCATCCGCCATTTTGTTTCAAAATGGCGGCCATTTAAAATTTTTTTTAAAATTTAAAATTTGAAATATGGTACCAAAAAATTGAAAATGGAAAAATATTTTTTTCTTATGTATTTGGTTTTTATACAAAGATTTCGGAGCAGTTTTTGTTTCGTCTATATCTTAAAAAATGGCTGAGTTATAGCATTTTGAATTTCTAGCGTGGCTGACATTATGAAACGTCCTGAATTTTGTCACGCGATAAAAGGCGTATTTATGAACCGATTTGGATGTAACTTCGTTTATACATAGTACATACCAATGTCTCGACCAGGTTCGTTGGCCAGCTTCACCCGCCGTCTTGTTTAAAAATGGTGGCCATTTAAATTTTTAAGAAAAATTTAAATTTGAAATGTGGTACCAAAAATTGAAAATTGAAAAAATATTTTCTTCTTATGTATTTGACCTTGATAAAAAGATTCGGGAGCAGTTTTTGTTTCGTCTATATCTTAAGAAATGGCTGAGTTATAGCATTTTGAATTTCTAGCGTGGCTGACATTTTGAAACGTCCTGATTTTTCTCACGTAATAACAGGCGTATTTATGAACCGACTTGGATGTACCTTGGTGTGTACATAGTACATACAAATATCTCGACCGAGTTCGTTGGCCAGCTTCATCCGCCATCTTGTTTCAAAATGGCGGCCATTTAAAAAAATTAAAAAATTAAAAAATTTAAATGAGATACCAAAAAAATTGGAAAATGAGAAAGATTTTTTTTGTACGTGTTTGATCTTAATACAAAGATTCCGGAACAGTTTTTCTTTCGTCTATATCTAAAAAAAATGGCTGAGTAATAGCATTTTGAATTTCTCTTGTGGCTGACATTTTAAAACGACCTGATTATTGTCACGCGATAACAGGCGTATTTATGAACCTATGTGGATGTAACTTGGTCTGTACATAGTACATACCAATGTCTCGACCGAGTTCGTTGGCCAGCTTCATTCGCCATCTTGTTTCAAAAGGGTTGCCATTTTAAAAAAAATTAAATTTAAAATTTAAAATGAGGTATTAAAAAATTGGAAACTGAAAAAGATTTTTTTTATGTGTTTGGCCTTGATACAAAGATTTCGGAGCAGTTTTTGTTTCTGAAAATTTGTTCTTTTGTTGATATCTTAAAAAATGGTTGATTTATAGCAATTTGAATTTCTAGCATGGCTAACATTTTGAAACGATCTTGTATTTGTCACGCGATTACACACGTATTCGCCTATTTCGATGTAAGAAGGCACATGGATAGTATACATCAACACCTCGACCAAGTTCGCTGGCCAGATTCATCAGCCATCTTGTTTCAAAATGGCGGCCATTAAATTAAAAAGTATATATATATTTAAAGTGAGGTGCAAAAAAATTAGAAATTGAAAAAGGTTTCTTTCTTAAGAATTTGATCTTGATATAAGGATTCAGGAGCATTTTTTGTTTGTCTTTACCTTAAAAAATGGCTCAGATATAGCAGTTTCAATTTCTATTGTGGGTGACATTTTGAAAAATCTGATTTTTTGCATGCGACAGCACTCCTATACATTAACCGATTCCGATGTGAGTGAGCATGTGCACAGCAATTACTAAGGTCTCGACCAAGTTCACTGCTTAGCCTCATCCACCATGTTGTCTTAAAATGACTGGCACTTTAAGAAATTGCCGAATTTGGCAGCCAAATAAATATAAGTTACTTTAAAGAAAAACAGCTTGGATAAAACTGACTAATTTCGCGAAATTCTCATTCATTATATTGATAAAAATTAGTATTGAATCTCTTATATTCGGTTTCCACTAAACTGAGCTTCGTGTGTTTGCATGATATAAGTTGGCTTTTTTAAAATAAGGATTATGAAAGCTACCTCTTCCTCCCGGCACTGGCCGGAAGGACTTTTTTTTAAAGGGGAAACATTTCAATTTTTCGTTTTTCCTGATTTCTAATAATATTTTGATATGTCTAGAATAAAATAAATTTAGTTTATATGTATTGATATGTTATAAACATCTAGTGATTATTATAACTATTTGTAATAGGCTGGGAAATGAAGAAAGGTTATCACTCATTTGCCTTGACGATCGCTTCATGTAGTACTGTTTTTCTAAATGCCAGCAAGAGACAAAAATTCATGCACGCCAAATCACAAAAATGATATAAAGTGAACGAAATATTTTATTAACTGAAATGAGATATGTTTAGCTGAAACGGAATCTTAACATAAAAAAGTATTTCATGTAACTGACTTTTATAATGTGATTACAATGTCCTTCTGTTCCAGTCCACAAACTTTAGCAGCTGCTTCAGTGACTAATTTCACTCATCTTTATGCTGATTGAGTGTTGAACTTATAACAGCTGACGTTTTTAATCGAACATTCCAAACTCACCAACGTTGAGAGATCGTCAATCGACAGAGAAACCGTAACAGACTTTCCGTTACTTTACAGTATTGCCAGTCGATTAAATCGAAACTATTTTTAGCTTCAAAGTTAGTCTGAAATGACGAATTTTCGCATTGTACTATTCGAGTACACATGATTTCTTGTTGCGGCAATTCTATTCCTGGCTTGTTTCCTGGTATTCTTTCCTTCATCTGCTATCGCTCCAAAGTAGATAGGTTGTTGATTTGCGAAATAGGCATTTTGTAAATTACAGGAAGGATAAGCTTTAATAAATGGTCTGTAAAGCAACGGAAGTTATTAACTACAGTCAACAGATTCTGAGCACAATGAAAACATGATGAATTTATTTTAATTGTGAAACAATTCCTGCAGTACACTTTCAAGATGCACACCGCTAGTATGTCAAAATAAGAAGCAGGTTTATCTGTTCTAGCGTAGAGTCTCAAAATCCGATTAGCAGTAGTGATCCACCTGGCCTGAGATATTGGTCCAGGGTTCGGAAGGATTCATAAATCGAAAGGGATTTACCAATTGGATCTCAATATGACCGAGGACCCGTCAATCGCTTATCAAAATGTTTGAAAAGATGTCTCAATGCAATCTCATTGAAATGAGAGCAAAGTAGCCATTGAAGTTGTTATTTAAACTTGTCCTCAGGCAAAGGTATATCACTACTTTTGCTTCCCGTGTTAAAGACAGTTCAATCACATCCGATTATAATTATTTTTCCAGTTAACATTTAATTTTTCTTTGGAAAATGTACAATATCATTTCATATAGAAGTCGCCTTGTCAGACGATTAGTTCAAATGACCAAAATAATGGGGACCTGGTTCAAGCATCAAAAAGATATGTTCTACGTAGACTTCGCAACAATGAAACTTTACCCCCTCTTTGAGCTGGTAAAGAGTTCTATCTTTAGAGCCCTGCAAGTATGGAGCAAAGGGAGTGGCTTACAAAAACATGAACCAAGTGAAATATGGCTCTTTTGCAGCGAGAAAAAAAAAATTAAGTGCAGTCATCTGAAGGCGTTTCTCTCATTGGGAGGTATTTTGATCGAATTACACTGATCATAATAAACAATTTGAATGAAATTCGCAACAGAAAATGCCTCTTTCAGTCTATCAGAAACACACAAAATGTAGAAAATGTATGGAAATTACAAAAAATTACAAAAACTAACAATTTAAATTTTTAACATTTTTTAGAAACTTTTGACCTTTAGCGGCGCTAAAACAAAATATGTCACCATAATGAACTTTTACTGTTTAATTACTAATACCTTGTTGTAGTTATTGCGATCTATTAGAAAACGTATTGCTATACTTCGATAACTTAAAAAAAATCTCGTTTTTGTGATTTTTAGTGTTTCATACTTAAAAAGTAGAAACGGACCCATTATAAGATCACTCTTGTGTCTGTCAGTCTGTCACAGCCATTTTACCCGTAATTTATGGAACGTGGAAAGTTCAAATTGGGGAAAGTAATAACGACCATTGACTCACATATTTACAGATTATTAAACATTCATAAATATATTTAGGAAAAAATTTTGAGGGCTAATTAAGTTACTTGACAAAAAAAAAAAATCTTTTCTTTATACATCGAGTGAGGTATCATGTAAAAGCTTTGGTAACGCTGAACTCAAAAATACATTTCTTTTCATTTTACGTATTATATTTTCAAAGATATCTCCGAAAATGTAGCGCAAAAACATCTCACCCACCCCCATCTAATTCCGAATCAACAGAAACTAAAATTATGAAAAAATAGAGGTAGTAGACGTTAAGTTAAACCTTTTCTGAAAATTATATTGAAGGCCCTAGGCCACATAGTTTTTGAGAAAATCGCATTTTACAGTCACACACAAATTTCGATTTACGGGCATTCAGTTAAAATACTGTGCAGAGCTGGAGGTATTTATCGTAGTAGAAGTATAAAAGCATTGTTGATAATTATTTTCGAAAAAAATCATCGATAATTAGCCGAGATATTAACCTTTAAAGACACGGGCGAGTTGAACATACACAATGACACGGAAGCCGTTATCTATGCTCCATCGGCTTTTAAGGCCTAGATAACAACTTTCAAGTATATATTTGTGTAATGTAATGTCCAGTAGCAGTATAAAAGCAATAAACGTCAAACTGTTAATAAACAGACTAATTTAAATAGAATTAATCACATAAATACTATTCGCGACTAGTTTGAATTGAGAGGATCTCTCAATACGCCTCTCGTGTCTTTAAATGCTGACTAAAACCTATCAGGAAAAACGCGTCATTTTTCCTTCATGAAATGAATACTGTTGAATATAGAAACATAATACTAGTCTCATTTCCTGAAAAATGTTGTTTACCTTGAAGAACCACACATCACATTTTGGTAAAAAAAGAATAGAGATTTAAACATATGCACATTTTTCAGGACCGGACTCTATCTGAAACCTAAAAATTGACTCTTTATGAAAATGCGAAAAAACATTGTAATGTTCCATTTCATAAAACTAGTTTTTATAAAATAGTTTAAAAGACAGAAAGAAAAAAAACAACTACTTAAATGGATAATTTAATAATTTAAAATAAAAATTCTGGCGTGAAATACTTTTTTAAAGTTTGAGTAGAATTTTCGGTCTTTCTAGTATTAAACAAGAATCGAAATCTTGGATTAATTTTGTTCCTTTTTCAGCTGTGTTATTGACAATCTTAAAACCATTGACTATTTTTTTTTTTTTGCTTTCAAACAATGTTTATTTTCACACCATATATTGGGATCAGCATTTAAAATTTGCATATTAATATAAAATCTCTTAAAAAAATAACACTTTGAGATGAAACAAAAACATAGACTTTTCTTTGATAATCCATTTCGTTGTAATCTTTTGTTGTTCCTACATTCCTACCATCATCATCATTTTCTTCTTCAAATGATATTAATAACATTAATTTTATAGGCATGCTTATTTTAACTTTTTTTCTTCAAAAGTATCATCTAAAAATGAAAATGCGGCTTTATCCTTGTTAAGATACCAAAAGCGGTTTATCATTTTAGTGAGTGCATATTTATAAATTTTTCTGTAGTCTAAAAGCCATTTTAATAATTGCAAGTCCTGATTGGGGGACAAAGTGGGGGTGAGAGCATGGAACCACACTTTGACACAATAAATATTGATTATAAATAAGCAAATGTCTGTAATACCTTATTTTTCTGAATTTCTTAATGAGAGCTGAACCCTAAAAAGATACATTTTGAGAGAATAAATGGTCTATGCTGTCCATATGACATGATGAATAAAACCAAGTGTTCTGAAAAAAATGTTTTTTGGAGGGAGAAGTCATATACAAATTACACAAACTTGGATAAATTCTTTATAATCATCTCTGCGATGTTCATTTTTAAAACGTTCTGTAAGAAAAATGAAATTTCTCCTGAATTAAGGATTTTATGTCTACTATTTCATTGACAATGACCACCATATCTGAAATTAAAAAGAAAAAGATACCTGAGTGAGGGGCAGCTCCCTCTAAATCGGTATTTTGAAATCTATTTTTCATGAACTCAGTTCTTTGTTTTCGAAATAGTCGTATTACAATTCTATTTAAAATTAAAACCTGTGGTTAGGTGGGTGTAAACTGGTGGATGTACTGTAAGTCTCGCAGCTTCTCTGGTATTCAGTTTCATTTGGCGAATATTATAAAATAAAATACTTGACAATTACTTGGTAATTTAATGTTGGAGATTTGACAAGATATGATGCCAGTTTAAATAAAATCCTTGCCGGCTCGGCCAAGGTAGATTTCGTAGTTAAATGCTAATGCCAACAACTAAAACTATATCATGATTAGAGATAAACCCTATAACGGCTTTCCGTTATATATTCATTTAAAACCTCCCCCCCCCCCTCGAAAAATTGACATTTAACTTTACTTGTTCATTTTCTTAGTTTTCATTATCCCTCCCCCCCCTCAAATAAAATATTTACTTTAAATTTGACATTTTATACTTAATTTCATACTTCTGTATTCATTCACTCCCCCCTCCTCACACTACTGTAAGTTTCATTTGTACTTTAAAAGTTCGTTTTAAATGCATGCATCATTTTATCAGCCATTTCCTTTTTCTTTTAACTTTACACAGACATGTGTATAGAAATAAATCTTGACAGCCAGTGATTTTCCGTTGAGATAAAAAAAAGAATAAAATAGAAATGAATTTCCTTGGCCTCTCAGCCGACAATATGTAGTGCATATTTTATGAGTAACACAGAACTGCGCATTAGATTTTTCTCATCCTTTTTGGCTTGCATTGCTATTAATTCACACTCTTTATTTTGTCAGGTAACTACCATAAGCCCTGCTTACTAATACAGACAGCCGTCGTTAAATTTGTAACGTACATGTAATATCACGTGTTTAGCTATTTTTCAGTTACCCCGCCCAACCACAAGAATGTGATTTCCTACAACCAGATAAGCCCGCCATGGCGTATTAACTTAATTCAATGTAAAGCTTCCTGATTGCTTTGTTTGCCCGATCCGTATTCATCGCCAATATCTGACATCTGGTTATCTTACGCTCGCCAATGCGTGAGTGATTGTAACAAAATCTTTCTCACTTTTGCTACTGACCACAAGAATGTGATTTCCTACAACCAGATAAGCCCGCCATGGCGTATTAACATAATTCAATGTAAAGCTTCCTGATTGCTTTGTGTGCCCGATCCGTATTCATCTTCAATATCTGACATCTGGTTATCTTACGCTCGCCAATGCGTGAGTGATTGTAACAAAATCTTTCTCACTTTTGCTACTGACCTAGAGCAATGTAGACTGCTTAATAATAGTAAATTGTTAAACAGTTTTCAAACAAAATATAATATAGTATTTAAACAAATTGCATTTGAAATTCTCTATTCGACGGTGTAAAAATTTAAAATATGCAGTACCGCAAAGCAGAATATGCTTAAAAGTGCGACGTACGTCGCAGAACAATGAGATGTGCTGCAGAACATCTCAAGACAAATGTTACTTTTTTTTTTCTTTTTGTTTAAAAAAAAAGTGCATATTGATGTGAAAGCAAAAAGAATTCGGGGCGGGGGGTACTACTTCCGTTGTATTCGAATCTATTTAGGAAGAAATAAGGATGTCGCGCGATAATCAATCTTTCTCCCTCCCTCCTATTTCACTTACTTTCTGAATAACTAGCGATTTCTTTCCGAACGGGAGTTTTCTTCCACACATGTGCAAAGAACGAAGCTGGAAAAGTTTTTCACGAAAGCTTAAAAGCTGAGAATCGCGAAAAAACGTGAATTTCGTCAAAAAATCGCGAAAAAAACACAAATTTCGTGAAAAGTTTCGGAAAAAACGAAAATTTCGACAAAGAATCGCGAAAAAGGATCACAAAATTCTTCAAAGTATCGCGGAAAAACGCAAATTTCGTGAAAAGATCGCCGAAAAAACGCAAATTTCGTGAAAAGATCGCCGAAAAAACGCAAATTTCGTGAAAAGATCGCGGAGAAAACGCAACTTTCGTGACAAAATCACGGAAAAACACAAATTTCGAGAAAAAATCGCAGATAAAACGCAAATTTCGAGAAAAAATCGCAGATAAAACGCAAATTTCGTGAAAAATTCGCGGATAAAACGCAAATTTCGTGAAAAAAATCGCGGATAAAACGCAAAATTCGTGAAAAAATCGCATATAAAACGCAAAATTTGTGAAAAGATCACGGAAAAACGCAAATTTCGTGAAAAGATCGCGGGAAAAACGCAAAATTCATGAAAAGATCGTGGAAAAAACTTAGATTTCGTCAAAAGATCGTGGAGAAAACTCAAATTTCGTCAAAAGATCGTGAAAAAAACCCGCAAATTTCACGAAAAGGTTGCGAAAAAAACACAAATTTCATCAAAAGATTGCGAGAAAAACACAAATTTCATCAAAAGATTGCGAAAAAAACACAAATTTCATCAAAAGATTGCGAAAAAAACACAAATTTCATCAAAAGATTGCGAAAAAAACACAAATTTCACCAAAAGATTGCGAAAAACACACAAATTTCATCAAAAGATTGCGAAAAAACACAAATTTCATCAAAAGATTGCGAAAAAACACAAATTTCATCAAAAGATTGCGAAAAAAACACAAATTTCATCAAAAGATTGCGAAAAAAACACAAATTTCATCAAAAGATTGCGAAAAAAACACAAATTTCATCAAAAGATTGCGAAAAAAACACAAATTTCATCAAAAGATTGCGAAAAAAACACAAATTTCATCAAAAGATCGCAGAAAAAAACGCAAATTTCGTCAAAAAATCGCCTAAAAACGCAAATTTCGCCAAAAAATCTTGAAAAAAATGCAAATATTTTCAAAGAATGGCGAAAAAACCCCCACAAATATCGTTAAAAAATTACAAAAAAACACAATTTTGTGAAAAGATCGCGGAAAAAACGCAAATTTCGTCAAAAGATCGTAAAAAACGCGAAATTCGTTAAATGGTCGCACAAAATGCATATTAGTTAGTGCCGAGGGGTGGGGGTCATCCCTCTGCTGTAACCTTTCTGAAAATTTCCTGTGAATTTATTTCATTGCAATTAATAGTAAAAATAAAATTGTTGCGAAAAAAACACAAATTTCATCAAAAAATTGATAAAAACACAAATTTCATCAAAAGATTGCGAAAAAAACACAAATTTCATCAAAAAATTGCAAAAAAACACAAATTTCATCAAAAGATTGCGAAAAAAACACAAATTTCATCAAAAGATTGCGAAAAAAACAAATTTCATCAAAAGATTGCGAAAAAAAAACACAAATTTCATCAAAAAATTGCGAAAAAAACACAAATTTCATCAAAAGATTGCGAAAAAAACACAAATTTCATCAAAAGATTGCGAAAAAAACACAAATTTCATCAAAAGATTGCGAAAAAAACACAAATTTCATCAAAAGATTGCGAAAAAAACAAATTTCATCAAAAGATTGCGAAAAAAAACACAAATTTCATCAAAAAATTGCAAAAAAAAACACAAATTTCATCAAAAGATTGCGAAAAAAACACAAATTTCATCAAAAGATTGCGAAAAAACACAAATTTCATCAAAAAATCACGGAAAAAAACACAAATTTCGTCAAAAAATCGCCTAAAAACGCAAATTTCGCCAAAAAATCTTGAAAAAAATGCAAATATTTTCAAAGAATGGCGAAAAAAACCCCACAAATATCGTTAAAAAATTACAAAAAAACGCAATTTTGTGAAAAGATCGCGGAAAAAACGCAAATTTCGTCAAAAGATCGTAAAAAAACGCGAAATTCGTTAAATGGTCGCACAAAATGCATATTAGTTAGTGCCGAGGGGTGGGTGCTGTAACCTTTCTGAAAATTTCCTGTGAATTTATTTCATTGCAATTAATAGTAAAAATAAAATTTTTCAGTTGAGTGTAATCATATCGAATGGTAAGTAATATATATTAGTAAATTACAATGTTGATAGTTAGAAAAAACACAATTTTGTATGGAGCGTAATTAATTTCGTTACTGGCCAGTGGTTAAAAAAAAAATAATCTGTGTACTGGCCAGTAGGTAAAAATGTTAATTTTGACCTATACTGGTTAGAGAAGATATTCCTGTATCCTGGGACCCTATGCACAGACTAGAGTTGGTTCAGGTACATTCAGATAGTAAAATTGTGGAAGATTCCTTAGCACTTATCAATACTTGCATGAAAGAATTCATGTGGGGGAAATCATTTGAAAGTATAAATGAATGTGCAGATGAACTGCAAATGTTTCTCTACAAGCCTAAAAATTTTAAAACTTTGAAATTTGTTTCACATGCTTTTAATGTTTTTCAAACATTTCTAAATGAATTCAAGGCATTAGTTGCAGCCTCTGAAAAAACAGAAAATGCAAGTCTGAGGGACAAACTTTTATCAAAAAGAAATATCTTCAGTATAATAGTTATTGCTGATATAATTTCGGTACTTGCTACCACATTAAAATGTATTCAGGTAACAGATCTTCTTCCTTGGGAGTATACAGATTTAATTACAAATCTAAACTGTTATTTGCTAAATCCCATCTGACAAGCCTTCATAATTGTGAGAATGTGCAACAATTTATTGATATTGTCAGATCATTGCCAAAATGTTTTTTCAAAAATACAATACTTTCATGGCACATGTTTTCAGAAGAAAGTACTTTCCAAGGAGTACCTCTGGCCAGATCTTCCAAAATGTAGCAAAATGTTAAGGTCTACTACTGATAATTCTAGTATATCGTATTTTATCAGTGACATTAAAGATATAGTGCAATATATTGATACATTGCTGCGTCAATACAGTGTCTATTTTGGACAAAGCACAGAACTTGATGAGATCATCAAAGCAACAAAATATTTATTCAATTTTGAATATCTGATTTTTCCACGTTCAGATGTGACAAACAAAATCTTGGATCTTTCCAATTTTTTAGAAATTCTGAATGTACTCCTTTGTGTTCCTCCCTCCAAAGAGGAAAGGAAGGAGCTGTATTTTGAATACACTGTATTTCTTGATTGGGTTTATGAAACTGTCAAAGAGTGCCAGGAGAGTGATACATATTTTCAAAATAAGACCATGTTAAAAAATAGTGTGAATACTTTAAAATCAGAGATCCCAAAATTAACCAGTTTTCTAACTAAAATTTTGTCTATTTCAGTATCTGAAGCTATATGCGAATCATGGGAGTTTACAATCGATAAAAAATTTTCTAAAAGGCCCAGTACAGCTGATGGGAATGAAATGACCATTGGTACAACAGGCAAACGTATGTTTATTTATACGAATGGACATCCATCTGGACATAAATCTGTTAGGAAACTTGTAAAAGCTGGCATTATAACTATGTATGGACCAAATTTCCAAAGACATTTTCTTCATAAAAGTAATATGTCTAAATATCTCACTTCCAAAGTCAGTAACTTCTGTGTCAATGCCATGGTTCTAGAAATAAATCTTGCCTCCAGAATATGTTTCTTTTGTTTGACAGTGTTTTACGAAACACATCTTTAGCATTTTTATAAAAGATGAAATAACATCCTTACATATGCATATAAACATCCCCCCCCCTTTTTTCCCCCATTGCGCTTGCAGAACATTTTTGATCATCTGAAATTCCGTTGCAGTGGGTGTAAACTGGTGGATGTACTGTAAGTCTCGCAGCTTCTCTGGTATTCAGTTTCATTTGGCGAATATTATAAAATAAAATACTTGACAATTACTTGGTAATTTAATGTTGGAGATTTGACAAGATATGATGCCAGTTTAAATAAAATCCTTGCCGGCTCGGCCAAGGTAGATTTCGTAGTTAAATGCTAATGCCAACAACTAAAACTATATCATGATTAGAGATAAACCCTATAACGGCTTTCCCGTTATATATTCATTTAAAACCTCCCCCCCCCTCGAAAAATTGACATTTAACTTTACTTGTTCATTTTCTTAGTTTTCATTATCCCTCCCCCCCCCCTCAAATAAAATATTTACTTTAAATTTGACATTTTATACTTAATTTCATACTTCTGTATTCATTCACTCCCCCCTCCTCACACTACTGTAAGTTTCATTTGTACTTTAAAAGTTCGTTTTAAATGCATGCATTATCAGCCATTTCCTTTTTCTTTTAACTTTACACAGACATGTGTATAGAAATAAATCTTGACAGCCAGTGATTTTCCGTTGAGATAAAAAAAAGAATAAAATAGAAATGAATTTCCTTGGCCTCTCAGCCGACAATATGTAGTGCATATTTTATGAGTAACACAGAACTGCGCATTAGATTTTTCTCATCCTTTTTGGCTTGCATTGCTATTAATTCACACTCTTTATTTTGTCAGATAACTACCATAAGCCCTGCTTACTAATACAGACAGCCGTCGTTAAATTTGTAACGTACATGTAATATCACGTGTTTAGCTATTTTTCAGTTACCCCGCCCAACCACAAGAATGTAATTTCCTACAACCAGATAAGCCCGCCATGGCGTATTAACTTAATTCAATGTAAAGCTTCCTGATTGCTTTGTTTGCCCGATCCGTATTCATCGCCAATATCTGACATCTGGTTATCTTACGCTCGCCAATGCGTGAGTGATTGTAACAAAATCTTTCTCACTTTTGCTACTGACCTAGAGCAATGTAGACTGCTTAATAATAGTAAATTGTTAAACAGTTTTCAAACAAAATATAATATAGTATTTAAACAAATTGCATTTGAAATTCTCTATTCGACGGTGTAAAAATTTAAAATATGCAGTATTTAGAAATTTAAAAAAATGCTGTTAAAACTGATACAAGTTAAATTTCAACGCCTTCTGTTACAACAGTCAAAATGACGTCAGTGTTATGCACAGACACGTTTGCCTTTATAATATAGATAGAACCAATGCGCATGCACGGACTAGGCACTGCTAGGTATGAACGGATTTTTTCCCTATTCATGAGACTTTCGAAAAGATTTCACGGATGAAATATGTTTTCTAAAACATTGTAAAAAAATCTGTAATTCTACAGTTGTAAAGTTACAGAAATCTCTATTCTTACTAAATTTTTATTTGTACACTGTACAAAAAAATATGTAAATCTACAGAACTAGTTTTTGTTCAGCTACAGAAATCTTTAGCTGTACAAATGAATCTTCTAAAATTAGAGTAATCTTATTAAAATTTTATCTGTAACCAGGGTTTTAGTGACATGAAAAGTTCTAGGCATTCCAGCTTCCTAAAACATTCTTAGTAACTTTACAGATCATAATGAAGAGAACGAAATTATTTTCAACTAAGTAAATCATATTCAATGTCTGGAGTAGCACAGTTGAGATTCTCCCAACAGAACAAAGATTGGTCAAAACAGGATCCGAACCTTGATACTTGGCTTGCCGTGCCAATACTTTACATGTTAAGCTATCCGGACAATACCTGGCTGACTTAATTCACACTTATTTGTTCACTCGCAGCCATTTCCAGCAAATAAGAGTAAATTATGTCAGCCAGGCTTCATTTTTGTTAGAATTGTGATAGGAACGATACATCGAAACTTGTACAGTTTTAAATAATTAAAATAAGGTTATTTGAATAGAAAGCATTTACCATCAGCAGAAAGCATCACATCAGGAAAACACTCGACTGATATTATCGTTTATTGAAAAAATAATCAAATTAAAAATCAAATATGGATGGCGAATTTTTTTAGCGCTTTTACATGCTTCTTAATTATTTAATTATGTAGCACCTATAGCCGTTGTCTGGTCCATCCGTCTATGTCCGACTGTCAGCATATAACAGCGCAAAAACTACCAAATCAAATTGTTTGAAATTTAATATATGGGTTAGACCGGGGCATGCTTACGCGGTTTTTTTTAATGAATTTTGTAAATTTTATGCTTTAACTTAGGAAATTTTAGACATTGTGGTTTTATAAACAGTCAATAAAATCAAAATCTGTGTATTCAGTTGTTGCCCTATTTGTGTTTTTAACAGTAAAAAAAAAAAAAAAAAATTAGATCCAAGTTTTTTGTGACGCATCAAGTGGGCCACGTTTATGCATATTATAAGTAATACCAAGCAGTAAATGAAATAATTATTTAACAAAATTGAAATGTTTTATTTATAACTTAAAACACTCTTAAGAAATTAAAGAAAATTAATTAAAGAGCATTTTATAGGCTAAACTGAAAACATAGGGATTATTGCTAATTAAAAACAAAAACTAGTTAGTCATATTCATCATCACTGTTACAGTATTTACAAACAAAAAATAAGGTATTTCCTTTTGCACACTTGTCATGAAATCATCTTCTGCATCTAAGACATTGAACTGAGTCTTGTCCTTTTTTTAATTGGTTATATGATTCCAAACAATAAATACACACACAGTTTTCATCTTCGTCATCAGATTCATTCACAATTTTTTTTTCCAGAGTGTACCAACTATTTCCCTTTTGCAGTTTATGTTTTCATACTTTTTCCTTTGCTGTCTTCTCTTTCTACTTCCATAGAAACTAGTAATTTTTTACGTTATTTATTCTGTTTGAATGTGCGTAAAATTGAACCGATATCAATGCGTAAATGTGCCCCGTTGCCATGCTTGGATTTATTTTTAACGTGCAAGGAAAATTAATAACATTTCTGTTCATACAAATACAGTTCTCAAAAAAGTATAACATTCTGCTAATGTTCATATATTTGTTTATCCTTAATTAAGTATTATTAGTTCACAAAAAGTTTCAATAAGTTCAACACAAAATTTACTCACCTTGACAGAAAACAGGTTATCCTTCAGGCATGCTAGAGCGAAGCTCGTCTGACGCTCAAAAACGCATGAGAATACCCATTAGGGAGCAGCGTTAACCTATCATTACTGGTGGCGCGCCAGTTATAACTCGTTTCCAAAAAAGTGCACTGCGTTAACGTGCCCCGGTCTAACCTACAATCTTTTCAGAATTTTGTCAAGCCATTTCAAATATTATGAAAATCGAATCAAAACTTAAAAATATATTATTAAAAATATTCTTCATTGTATTAAATCATATCATGCGTAATTAATTCAATGATATCCTATGATGGGCAATGATTCTAGGTTGCCATGGTGATTCCGTCTTATTTAAGATCGAGTAATATTATTTCCGAATTACTGAATTTAGTATATATAATCGTAATAAATTTTATATTCATGCATTTTTGCATAAGAATACAACAGCTATTGAACAAAGATGTGATTATTTATAAAACTAGTTATATTACGAACATACCTAATTTGCCACGTTTGACTTACAATTTCCGACTTGTTTTAATATACCTATGTTTTGTAAATGTCTTTTAACATTCAACGTACCTTCTGAAATAGATAAATCATTGAATATAAAAAATACGTATAATTCTGCCAAAAAATTCAAATATTCAAGGAGGATGTATCATAAAAGAAAATACGAGCGAATTGCAAAAATCCACACATAGATCGACAAATATTTGCTTCAGGAATGAACTCGACTCGCATGATGAGATTTATCCTGAAGATCAAAGTATATTTTTATTTGCAACAATTTTGGATATTTTCAAACCTGTTTTTTATATTAGCACGGGAAGTGTCAAAATACAAAACATATAAAAAAATAAATTGCAGTTTGAGTATTAAACTGTTTAGATGCTGTAGTATATTTCTCACTATCTGACTATTTCTTCCTACTTTTTGTATGAAATATTTTTTTATTAAGAGTAAGGGATTTCAACGGGGCTTCCAGCGCCACAGATTGCAGATGAAAACCATTTTTAGGTGCGTTTGTAATTATACAAATACGTGACACCTATAGTCGTCACCTTGTCCGTCCATCTGTCTGTCCGTCTGTCGGAACTTAACAGCACAGAAAATAACCAAATTAATGGTTTGAAATTTAATATATACAATCATTGCACAATTATGTCCGGTCATTTCAAATTTTAAGAAAATCGAATAAAAACTGAAAAAGTTAGTAATAAAAATGTTGTTCATTTTGTGAAATCCAATCATACGTAATTATAATTCAATGATATCCCATGATAGGTAATGATTCTAGATTTCGATGGTGATTACTTCCTATTTCAGATGAAGTCATATTATTTCGGTATTACTGAATTTAATATATGTAATCATAATGAATTTTGTATTCATGCATTTTTGCATAAGAGTGCAACAGCTATTACACTAAGGTCTGAATATTTATGAAACTAGTTATAGTACGAACGCACCTCATTTGCAACGTTTTACGTACAATCTCCGTCTTGTTTTAAATAAAAAACTGTAAAGATTTTTTTTTTTTTTTTTTTTTTTTTACATTTAGTATATATGTCGTAGGTTAATTGAGAAATCAGGCTCTTTACAAATAGCAGTGCTAATTGGAGAATCATCTTTTTCAAGTAGCCTGACATTTTTCAGTCTTATTGCAAAGAGCCTAGACAGCGGTAGGCTAATTGAAAAATGACCACTTATTTCCCAATCAGGATGATTTTTTAGGCCTATTAACCAAGAACCCGACTACAACTCGAAAAATAAATTACAACAGACCGTACCCCGATCCGAGCAAGGCCCTGTGCGGTCTAGCGTTATCGTCCTGTAACAAAAAATCGTTACCTATTGCACCGGCATAAGGGTGCACATAAGCGTCAAGAATGTCATCTCTATAGAGGTTATCATTCACAGTTCCACGTGGAATGACATGGAGGTCTGTACGTCCGCCCAAAGAAATACCATCCGAAATACAGACATTGCCTCCTCCATACGAATCTCTTTTACGAATGTTTGATGGATGATAGCGTGTTCCACGTTCTCTCCAAATCAAAAAATACCTACTATTGCTTTGCAGGCTAAACTTGAACTCATCTGTGAGGAGAATACGCCTCCATTGATCAGCCGTCCAGTGGAGATGCTGACGTGCCCAACCTAAACATTCCCTCAGGTTACATAAGTTGAGCGGCACACAAATGTCTGGTCGCATCCCGTAAAGACCACCTTCCTGAAGCTTTCTACTCACAGTCGACGTTGATTCCAACCTTCCTGTGTCTGCAACAAGTGAGGTCCTAAGACGAAAGGGGGTTGTTGTTCTATTCCTTCGTACACATAACCGCAAATATCGGTCATCGGTTCTTGTCGTAGTCTTACCCGTCCTTCGTTAACCCTTCTGGAGGTTTGAACCAGTGGTTTGAAATTGTTTCCAAGAACATCAGAATGACTCAAATTTAGACATCTGGCCACCTCTGTCTGACTTTGGCCTACATCTAATCTTCCAATAGCTCTATAACACAGTTATGCGGACAAATGATACCTCGAATGCAGCAAACTGTGCAGTCATTCGATCGTTATTCGAAAAAACGGTTTCATAACCGTAATTTAACTATATTCTGTCCGACCATAAAATGTCCAATACTATGGTCAGAATAGTGCCAAATAACGGTTGTGTAACTGTTTTCGATAGAAACGGTCAAATGATTGAACAGAATTCTGCAAATTTTTAACAGTGTACAACTGTTAAAATCTTGTAATGTTAACAAATGGAAATAAGTTTAGGACCGGTATTGTCTTTTAAATCTAGCATATTTTGTTGACGCCATGACTGTTGTATTATGCGGGACTCATCTGTGATAATGCTTATAAGTTAATAGTCACTAGATTTGAAATTTTGGGATATGCAACTGCTGCTTTCAGCGTGTGTGTCGGAAAAGCACTGACTGAAGATGAAAAGGTTAAAATAAATGCTTTTTCGTATTGCGGGTTGAAGAAAAGGCAAATTGCCTTGAAAATGAATAAATTTAAAACTGTTGTGAACAATTTCTTTTACGATCCAATGAATTATGTTAGAAATAAAAGAAGCGGATGACCATCAAAACTCTCAGCGCGGTGTAAAAAGAGAGTTATTAGAATGGCGGTTAAAGATTGTGTTTAATATTTTACTATAAAATCTGCTCTAGAACTCTCAGTAACCTCTAGAGCTGTTAGAAATGTGTTAAAAATTGTTGAACGCTTGGATTATGCTAAATTAGAAAACCAAGACAAAACTACAAAAGCTTCACATTGATGTAAGGCTAAAATCCGTATCTTCCAATATCTTAAAATTCAATCTATGGCGTAAATTGGTTTTTACTAATGACAAAAAGGATTTAAGATATTACTGGCATTATTTACAAATACAGCTCTC
Organism: Maratus speciosus; assembly: GCA_963932465.1. Lineage (NCBI taxonomy): Eukaryota > Metazoa > Arthropoda > Arachnida > Araneae > Salticidae > Maratus > Maratus speciosus. Next base: position 315,326,560 of record OZ010792.1, read on the forward strand.
AAAACGTGTACAAGTTGGTGGCTCAGTAGTGATTTGGGAAGGCTATAATCCAAAAGTAAAATCAAGTTCGGTTTTCACTGAGACAAACATGAACTCCTTTGGCTAACAAGATATTCTTGGTAATAGTTTTGTAACATTTAAAGATTAACTTATGGATCAGAAATTGACATTGCTTCAAGATAACGCTTCTATTTGCAAGTCTGTGTAAACTTCAGATTGGTTATCTCCAAACATCAGAACTTAGACATTCAGTCTAAAAGTCCTGACCTAAATATTTTAGAAAATGTGCGGCTAATCTTGATTTGTCAAGTTTATGTCAATAGACAGTAGTTAATATTCGATTGCTGAGCTGAAAGCAGCCATTTTATTAAGATGGAAAAACCCATTTACACATGTAAAAACCAGGCCAAATCCTGCACAAAGCATCTTTTGGAAGTCATCAGTGTTAAGGGCGAACAAACGAATTACTAAAATTTATGTACAAGTGATTTATATGTGTAATTTTGATTTTTAATGTACTGGTCCTAAACGTTTTTTTCACCAAATTGTATTCTCTAGAAATTAATGTTTGCTTATAGAAATGTAAAAATAACAATGTTAAAAGCACCAATTTTTTTTAATTATAAGCATACCGGTTACGCTAGCATATAGCTACCTTCCTCAGTGCTAAGAATGGCAGAAATTTGCTCACATATATAGGAAAGATGGGGATTCAAGTCTTGAATCCCCATGTAATATATTATTGCAATTTAAAACAAATAACAAAACTTCTAAAACATTATGTGTATAATTTTGCGATTTTATTGTTTTTTTCATTAAAGGAAGATCTTTATCTTTTTTTTTTTTTTTTTTTTTTTTTTTTTTGGGGGGGGGGGGGGGGTCCTAAAATTTTTTCCTGCAGTGTTTAAATCTAGAGGTAGTTCATTTAACGTAAAAACATAAAAAAACATCATTCCATTGTAAATCGTCTCCAAAATCAGGTATAAAATTGCTATGACGTTTAAAAATGTGTCATGAAATCTGTCAGAAAGTTTCGCGTTGTTGAGCAACGAAAAAAAATTTTTTTAGAAAACTCGCCTTAAAAAATTATATAAAGAATTCTTCTGAAGTGATAAATGATCTCTTTTTAAATTTTTTTTTTTTCAAAATGAAAATGAATTGAATTTATATTAATTCAAGTTTTTTTCAACATGATACGAGTTTGATGTTTAGTCTGACAAAAACTTTATTTCCGCTTTTGTCATATGTTACTTTTATTTTAATCTAAGCCTGGATTGTATGTCATTTGAATAATCCAGATGTCAACGTAGTTGAATATCTGATAACAATTTCCTTCACAGCAAATGAGTCTTCTTTTTTTTATTTAGCACTGAGTGATTGATCATCATGAATATTTATCAGTTTTAAGAAAAAAGGTTTAGAAAGATTTATCACCCAATAAGTTTTGAAAATTCTTTAAATAAATCTATACGAGTATTTTAATTTCAACATTGTGATATTTGTTTTACTAAAAATAAATCAGTCCTTAAATCTTATGAAAAGAGACCATTTTGCAACAGTTATAATTGATTTTTTTTTTTTTTTGGAAATTATTTGAAGAAGCTTTTATTATTATTTTTTTATATGTAACTATAGTGCAGCAGAGTACATTTATTTGCAGTTTGTATAAAAATTTTGAAATAAGAAATGCTACATAATTAGACTTATCTTTAAAAAACTGTGAATCGAATTTGTGTTAAGAATTTATTCCATTTTTTTCAGGAAATTATTGCTTTAAATTCATTTCCAAGCTGAATATAAAACAACAAAAATAAAAAATAATTATTTAATCCGTATTTACATATTCCACAGAATAGTTTTTGATTAAGAATTGTAATTATCAATCAACAGAAGAAACACTGTATTTATTTTCTAGGAATCTATGAGTGAATTATTTATTTGGCATTTATTGACATTAGGGGAGATTTTTTTAAAAACAAAGAAAACGACATGATTTATTATTCAAACATAGCTCTTAAACAACTTTTCACACATTTTAATTCTGCGTGCGTTTAAATTCAACATGATTTTTATTGTAGAAGAAAATAAAAATAATGCAATTTGATTCGCATTTATACATCGACTATTCACTTCTTCGACCAGTTCGGTATTCTTTAAATTTATTCTAAGCATTGTGTTATGTTACTTTTATTGATAAATTATTTTGCTTGCTCCAGTTTTCACCAAATCGAATGATTCTGATACAGATATCAATAACTAGGCACTTTTGGTTAGAAGGGCGCTGGTGATAAATCGCCAAATATTATAAACATTGTATTTTTCATATTCCGTTAATTTCATTTACAATATAAACCTTTCCCTCATTTTATTTAAAATATGTAACTTTAATTTAAAACTGAAACAGTTAATATTCTGATTTTCAAATATTTCTTAAAAAAAAAAAAAGAAAAATAATAAACCAAGACATTTAATTTCAGCATCAAAAGATTGTTTTAATTTAATAAGCAAAAACTAAAAAAAAAAAAAAAAAAAAAAAAAAAAAAAAAAAAAAAAAAAAAAAAAAAACCTACTGGCAAGTTTTGTTACTTGGCGAGATTTTCGACCGGTTAGCTTAAAAGTATCATGAACTCTTTGTGACCATGCAAACTTGTATGCAGTTTAACACGAAACAGTGATTTTGATTAACAATAGCTGCTTGGCATATGAAAAGCGAAGCAGTCAGCTTGTAATTGTTTATGACAGTCACTCAACTTTGACTATTATAATATAGATGTTCGCCCATACGCTGTTAAAAATCTGTGGATATTGCTGCGTAGTCACTCCACCGATTTTACAGAATATCTCTATTCTGACCAATGGGAATACCGCATAATGTTGTCAAGTAACAGTTTTCTATAAGAGCAGCGGAGCGACTATGCAACAAAAGCTGCAGATTTTTTAACAGAGTATCTCGTTTCTTTCTTCACCTTGTAGCAGTTTTTGGCAAAAATTAAGAAAAAATATCGGCGGATTAAAAATAAATATTCGGATGTTAAAAAAAAAATAATAATAATAATTCTAAATAGTTTTCTGTAAACAGACTTGTACACTACCTTATTTATATGTATTAATTACCATAACGCACCAAGAAACAGCACTATTTGCAGATCGTCTGTGACCAGTCAATGCGTTATCTCTCATAATGCTCAAGGAGCGTTTTCATACAAAGTTTCTGCATTTGGATATTCTAAGATCTTCACAGTCAATGCCCCTGAGCAGTTAAACTACTAAATAAATAAATTATATGATGTTGCAAGAAACAATGAAACTCAAACACTTTCTTAATAACAATATATTTTAAACATAATATTGTACTTTTTCTTCATTCGAAAAGTAGCTAAGATAATAGTATATGTGTATATGTTTTAATAGGCTCAAATTTCGAAGTAATTGTAAATTTCCTTACTTTTTCCTGTTAACACTAGTCACGAAATTGCTATGTCATAAAAATTTCTGAATCTGCTAAAATAGGAGATATATATGAAGAGAAGATAATGCCTTTGAAATTAAAAAAAAGTATACTTCTGATTAGCGTATCTAAAACTCCATTATTAATCAAGTAAGTATACCAATTATAATTGTAAATTAATTAGATCAATTTTCAGATAAGTAATAACCTACCTTGCCTTAGGTGCAAAGTGACTAAAACGTAAATGAATTTTATATTGTTACATTTGTGATTCAGTCATTTGACTGAATCACTGACTGAATTTTGTAATGCAGAAAACTTGGTACTAAAACTATGTAGAAAAAATTTGTATTCTAATTGTTGTTTAACAATAAAACAAACTGCGCCAATTTCATATAAAAGAATTTTTTTTAAACTTTGCTAATATTATAATTTATCAAACGAAAATGTAGAAAAATAATTTTTACTATCAATATTTTAGAGGCATTGTTTACTTAAACACCATCTGAAAAAACGCAATAATAAAAATGAACTAAGTTGAGAAATGGTCGCCATTTCATAAATATATATATATTTTAAGTAAAATTCCTCTATCGATCATAGATTATCCATACTTGGCAACAGAATACTGCAGAAAAAAGTATTGTAACGTGAACGTTTAACACTAGAACCGCCGGAAATTTTGCTCAAGTGTTATAAAAATATTTTACACCAGATTCTTTATTAAAAACTATATAACTTATTTATTTAACTTATTTCTCCGTGGTATATATGTAACTTATTTTAGAAAGAAATTTCTGGTTCGAATCGAAGTATATTTATTTGGTACCGGTCAAAATGTCCGCTATGACGGTCTAGTGTTAAACAATGAATCAAGATATCTAAATAAATAGCCCACGTACAGCAAAAATGTACTTGAATAAATTTGCACAGCGTTTTATAACTATACGTTTTTATGCACGCCTCATATTAAACTAAAACTGTATTCAGAAAGGAAACGTATAACGCAACTTTCGGAATTATCATCCACATATGACAAAGTAGACAGTTCTTTGTGCAAATTTGTGTACGTTAAATTATTTTTATCCTACAACTAGGTCTTACTATACTCAATATAGTTCAGCTCGAAGACGAATAACTCTATTAAAAAATGCCTTTAAGCAATTCACGCTCGTATAATAACACTTGAGAATTATATTGTGTAGCGTTATATACAATATATAGAATTTAAGTAAGTTTTTAGTTAAACTTAAAAACAAATTTCCATAAACTATCGCTCTTATGCAGTGCTGTAACCGAAATATTTATGTGTATCTGTAAATAAATAAAAATTGTTATGCAGGTCGTAATCTATATTAGCCATCTTTTAGTACTGTTCAAAAGTATATACTAATTTAATTATATTTGAAGCAGTGTCTCGAGCATGCGGAAAAACATACAATCCGACATTTGTACATACAGTGATCTCTCACTTATGTGCGACCTCAGTTATACGCGTTTTTCCTGCGGTCCCGGCCAGCGAAATAGGAAAAAATTGCTAAAACTTATTCATTTATATGCGAAACCTAAAATGCACCTTCCACTTATGCGGAAAAAAATCAAGTTTTAGTAAAATCGTCGGCACGCTCTGCATATCGAAATTTTGTACCCCATCCTGTTCTGTCTTTTGAAATGCATTCATACGCCCTTAATCCATTGATCGGATTCTTCAAGAACGCGTTCTATTTCGCTTGTGATTGACATCGAGAGTAGAGAACGGGTAACATACGAAAATGTGGACGTCACTAAAAGTCGCAGCCAATCGGTGTGGACGGTAAGCACTGCTCGCGTAAGAAAATTTAAGTTTGCGTTACTACGCCATTCGCTTACGTACTGTATCGTGTATAAATAATGGCACAACGTACGAACTTGTCGCTTTCTTTGAAAATGGACATCATAAAAATTTGATGAAAAATGGTTTAAATCAAAAACACCGTTGGCTGATCATTTAAGTATTTTATTTCCCGAAAACCAAAACAAAAACAAACCTTTATTGATGACTTCCTTGTAAAGAAAATGCAATTTAACAAAAGTTCGGTACGTATGTAGCAACTTTGAATTTTTACATTCTTATTAAATTTCAATAGAGGAAAAGGTCCAAATACCGGCTACCACTTTTGTTTTCAACCTAGATCATACAATTTTCAAAATTAATAAAATAAAACGCGACAGCAGGGTACCTTGACATGTTTTACACCTGTTTAGAGAAAAAAAATCAGTTTAAAAGGTGTTTTCTGTTTATAAAAAGCAAAATTCAAAAAGTGTTCAAATTTTGAGTTTTTAAAATGGGCTCTAAATACCGGGAACCTAAGTTTTTTTCCAAAAGATCACACAAATACAGCTAATGACAATTATTAAGCAATAAGAATATCTACCCTGTATATATAAAATCCTAATGAATCGAATTGAAACGAATTTATGTAACGATTCTATGAAACGACTGATTAAACAACTGATTACGTTTCACGGCGATTTCTCCTAAAATATGGAATACATTGCGATGAAATTAACACCAAAAATCCGTATTGAACCACAGATCTCAAAACTGGTATTAGAATTTTAAATTAGTATTAGTTTTCGAAATATTAATTTTTTTCTAATTTTAAATACTTTTTTCTAATGATGGCAACTCAAATTTTAATCATGACACATATTTTTTTTTCATTTTTTAGAAAAGGTTATTTTAAATTAATTTAGCGACGAGTTTGGCCTCCCCTAAATGTATGCTAAGAAATGCATCATGTTACTTTTATTCAGAATTCAATTTGTATTTCATTATCATTTTATTTAATACTAAACTTTCTTTTAAAACTGAAACCTTTAAAATAAATGTGTTTTACTTCATTCTTTTTTTTTAAACGAAACGAAAAGAAAAATATTAGACACAGGTGTCATATACGCAACGATGTACCTAATATGCGCCAAAATGGCGTTATTTTGCCTGGCATGGTAACCCGGCTATTGTTGCTTATTTATTAATAAAGGTTTATTTGAATTTATCTTCTTTTTATTTACAAAAAATGTTATAAATTGTTTTGTTCTATAGTTATTAATTATTATTTTTTATTTATTGTTATTTCATTTTAAAAATAACAGAAAATAATTTAAAAATACATATGTAACAGGTATCTGCTAACGAGGTTTTCGCCAAATTGTCGTAAAAAAAAAAATCACGCCAAACCCGGTGCGTATGTGACAATGCAACAAATCATGAGATTTAATTTCCACTTCAAAGCAACGTTTTAATGTTATTACTTCTCCCGTCGACCAATTTCGCCAAATTATACAAATTGACATATTTTTTTAATTTAAATAACAAAAGAACAAATAAATTAGTACAACATTAATAAAAATACAAATAAAACGTCGAAATAAAAATCACTTGATGGCGTGAATATGTGTAACTTCCTTAAAGTCAAGTGAATTTGAGATTTACGATCAACCATTATTGGCATTTAATGTTGTAGTTTGGCGACAGATTTTTGGTCGATGGGATAACCAAGTACCGTTTTAATTTACCACTCGAAAAATAAAAAAAATGCTAACTGGCGAGTTAAAAAAAAAGCTATTGGCGAGATTTTCACCCGGCTAACATAAAAGTACCAGGAATTCTTTGTGATCATGGCAACTTTATTTTATTAGTTTTATTCGAAAAAATAATTTTGATTCTTTAATCAAAATGGAAACCTTTCTTATGAAAAGCGAAGGAATCAGCCCGTTGTTTATGGCAGTTACATGACTTGGACTATTATAATATAAACGAAATAATGGGGATAGAATAATATTCGGCGACTTATCACACCTGTGGCTGGCTAACATTAAAGTACCAAAATGGCCGCCTGGAATATAAAAAGCGAAGGGATCCACCTGGAGCTGTTGATGATAGTCACATGAATTAGGCTATTATTATAGAGATTGTTTTCAATTTTAAAAACAGCGCAAAGAATAATATTTCCTAACGATTAAAAATTTATTTTCACGTGACTATTAAAAACAGAAAAAAAACTTTAAAATTACTGTTAAATGAGTACGTGTTAAAGGCAGGAAAATATTGAAAATTATGTCCTGAAAATTGTATTTACACATGAATATTAAAAGGGAAAGGAAACTTAGAATAATAAATACACTAATATGCGTTTAACCCTTTCACGGACTAGGCACTTCTATTCGTAAAATCCTGAAATCAGTGAATGGCACCAGAATTTACAAAACAATTTCGAAATACAAAAATGCTTTTGTTCACTTACTTGGGACACCCAACCAGGACGCCAACCGCGAGGTTAATGGAATTAATGTCCTGGCGGGAAAAAAGAACGCACCACTATCCAGCTCTACCACAGCCCGAACGGACCCGAACAACGGCAACATTAGGACTTACTAAAGTGAAACAATGGCATATTCAAATATGCTAATAAATAAAAACTCGCTATGTTACAAAAAAAAAAAAAAAAAAAAAAAAATAATACAAAATACAAAATACAAAAAACGCATGTTTAAGGTAGCCATGCAACAAAATAACAAAAATGATGGTTTACAGGAATGGTTACAGATGGTTTACAGGTTACGATCATCAACTAAAATATAGACCAAATAACATTAAAACAGGATTGCCAACACGGCCTGAAATGCTTATAGGTAACCTACAACTTATGAAGAACTTCATAAAAAGAACACTGAAGTACACTGAAATGACAACATACTGTAAGGCAAGCATCAATGTTCAAGGTCCATATCACAATGGGATTAAGTATATGAAATGCCCAAAGCACCACAGAACAGAGAGAGAGACACATTGTAAATTAAAGTCACTTGAAATGCTGGTACTTCTCAGACATTAAATATGTTGACTTTTCCAAAATGTTCCTCAACAAGATATATATTTGTATCAAAGTTATTGAAAATCAAGCTCAGTGTTCAATTGCACATGCTACACTGAATCAAAAGACAATGTTCTCAATTTCTAACGCAATTCTAGCTAATTACAGCCTCAGAATTTATACCTAATAAACGAATATAATTCGTTTAAAGAATTGTATATATTGCAAAGTTTCTTATAATTGTCTTTGTCAAATATTACTCTCCTGAGATTTTGCCTGATGCTTAACGAGTTGTCAAAGTTGAAGAAATGTAGGACAAAAGGACAACGTCCATACAAATAATGCAGTACATTACCCACTGTGCCACAGTCACAAAGTGCATTTCTTCTCTTTCCAATCCTAAAAAGGAACTCTGGGAAACTACCATGTGCTGTTATAAAATACTGCATAACTTGACTCGTACACACATAATCGGTATCTACTTTCCGGATAACCTTATAGGTGTCTCTACCCTTGGTACTTGATGTCCATTCTTCCTGCCATTGTCTAATGGTATTTTCACTACAGATTCTCTTAACTAAAGAAATTGGAAATAATACATCAGCAGTTATGTCAGCCATTGATGAATCTGTTGCCTCTTTCGCCAAACGATCTGCTCTTTCATTCCCCACGTTTCCAACGTGTGCTCTGGTCCATCCAATAGTGACCATTTTTTCCGGATGACTTTTCATATTATCATAGATTTCTTTAACTATGGCGTTTGCAGGAAAGTTTCTCTGTATAACCAAAGTTGATGCTCTATTGTCAGTAAAAATGACAGCACTGTTATAATTCGAGTTTATTACCCAATCTACTGCATACTTTATCGCAGTCAGTTCAGCTTGATATATGCTATTTAAAATATTTAAAGATATGTTATAATCCAAGATACATTCACCATTTACAAAAATTGTGTATGCGGCGCCTACTCCACTGGCCATTTTTGACCCATCTGTATATATTAATGGCATGTTAATTCCCTGATATTCACGACTATCCTTATCTGTGATATGAATGTTACTGAGAGCTCCATAATCTGGGTAGTCCATTGTCACCAAGTTGATCATAATATTATCTTTCTTGATCTCTGTTCCATTCTCTATGATACTTGCATTCCCATGAATAGTTCTATATTTCACCACAGAATGTTTGAGTGAAATGTGTAATGGAGCAACACCAGCCAATACACACAAAGCGTCCGTAGAGACTGTTTTATATGATGTGATAATTGATAATAATCCAAGCCTCTGGCATGATCTTAATTTATTAAGTGCATCCACTTTCAAATCTGGAAACCAAATTTCCGCACCATATGTTATCTGTTTTTCTATCACAGAATTATACCAAATCTTTCTATATGATGCTTGTAATCCCCTATCTCTCTGCACTGTTTTCTTTATATTTGAAGTAAAATTTCTCACCCCCTCTCTTACTTTCTCAAGGTGTCTAATCCAATTTAATTTACTGTCAATAGTTACACCGAGGTATACAACTGAGTCTTTTACAGATATCGATGATGTTCCAATCTTGAAAATAGGATGCCTGTTTTCTAACAAATACCTGCCAAATAAAATACTTTCGCATTTTTCCTTGCTTATTGTTAAATGTAAATTCTCGCAGATCTCTGCAAACCATGCTATGCGTTTGTTCATTTCTTCTTCTAATTCTTTTCTTGTGTCTGCACCTGCAAAAACTACGAAATCGTCAGCGTAGGATAATATATCGCCATGTCTTAATCTATATCTCTTCAATAGGTAGTCTGCAACGATCAACCAGAGAAGTGGACCAAGGCAACTTCCCTGGGGACAGCCTTTAAATAATATATACCAGATAATTCCATACGTGAAACTAAATCCTATTCTTCTACGTGATATATAATTTTTCAGAATATTCTTTAAGTATTGAGCTATTGGTAACCTATCTATCAACATAGCCAATATCTGCCAATCCACCGCATCAAATGCTGCCTGTATATCAACCGACGTCATTGCAAAATATTTATAATTATACAGATTTATGCGAATTCTTTCTCTTAGATCTTCCAAAGCTGTGATAGTGCTCCTTCTTTCTCTGAATCCATGTGTTCACTTACTTAATAAAAGGGAAATTTTCATCCCAATATTCTGATGCAAATGTGGCATTTAAGAATTAAAATTAAGTGGTCCAAAAATGAACCACCGCCCTTGAAGGGGTTAAAGCAGCAAATTTTATTAATTGTATTATGTCAATCATTTTATAACGCTGTTAAAAAATACCAAGAGACAAAGACTCTGTTTACATAATTCATTTTATTTTAGCTTGTTTTCAAATGCTTAACTGGTCGTCTTTGACCAAACACGAAAACAACCATTGGATGTCTTAACAGTAACTGATTCTACCTTAAATTTTTGCAATCAAAGGGAATTGAATGGAAACCCGTTTACAGGGAGATCGCTACAGGTTTTTTCAGTATAATTAAATCTTCTCTAATCTTTTTAAAACCGATCAAATTAGCGTGCTTTTCGATTCTACAGTGTCTGAACGGGGTTTGGCGAGCGTAGCTTGCAGGGGGCAGAGCCCCCAAGTTATTTTAATAAATTGTATTGATTAATAACATGTAAAACATGATTTTCAAGATTGAAAATTTTTGACGTGTAAAACAAACAACAACAACAAATAAAAGCTTGCTGATTGAAATGAGAATTATTTTATCTGGAAAAATCAAAAACATAATATCACTTTCTGCGTCGGTATAGTCCCTTTCAGCCCACTTATCTCATTCTTAACATTGAACCCAGAATCCCCTCCCTATTCTTGTCCACGGAGAAAGCACCCATGCAGAAGACACAAATTTATCGTCTTCCTCTGTTGGATATTTTCCTTTTTCATTTTTTATCTCTCTCGCTGCGTAATTGTTTTATCAAAGTAGCTTCAAAAATTGCGTATTTAACCCCTTCGCGACGAGCGTCTTTTAAGAATATTTATTCTTTTGCCACCGGTTTTTCGAAACAAAATTTTTTGTCTAATTTAACCGGGAAAATGCTCCGATTAAATAAGGCAAAATTTACAATAAAAAAATAACTGGTGGTAAAAAAGGAAGGTTAATTAGACGGAAAAAGCGCGAATCTCACGTGTGCGCGAAAATTTGGTTGTCCGCTATTGTCGTGCATAAGTGAGAGATCACTGTATTTTTAATCAACTACCAACATAAATATATTAAAAACAAGTGGGTAAGTGGGCACAGACCGCACAGAGGGTTTCGTTTAATATTCCTTTCAAAACACTTTATCCTTTTGAAAAATCTGTTAGTTCCACATTTCGCAAACTGGGACGCACTCTATTCTGAACAAACCTCTATCGAACGAAACTCCGTTTTACATACTATCCGTATATATATTAGTCGAAGGGATTGGGCCCATAGCACCCGAGATAAGTAGGCGCCCCTGGCGGTAAAAAGTGGAACTAAAATATGTAAGGCTATGGTGCATAATATGAAAGAATGGTCAAAGGGGTTTCGGCAAAAGTTTGAAAAGTGCTCCCCGTGTGAAAGGGCAGATGATAGAAAAATTGCTTAAAATATATAAGTTAGAGCCCGGAGGAGTAAATAATATATTACTTTTTCAAATTTTTATGATTTGTCTTGCGGTCTGAGGTGTTCAGCTATACGTATGCAGAAATTCATGTCTCCAACTTAATTAATGGCTCTCTTAGAAAGAATTGCTTAAAACTCATATGTGGTAGCTCAAAGGGTTAAACGTAAGACTTTTTCAAGATTTTATTATTTGTCGCCTGGCCTCAGGTGTTCTGAAATAAGTGTGCAAAATTTCAAATCTCCAATTTAATAAGGGGCTCAGTTAGAAAGAATTGCTTAAAATACGCATGTGGGAGCCCAAAAGTTAAATGTACGACTTTTTAAAATTCTTATGATTTGTCGCATGATGGTGTTCAGCTATAAGTATGCAAAATTTCAAGCCTCTTGCCTAAATAGGGTGTCACTTAGAAATAATTGTTTAAAATACACATGTAGGAGCCCAAAAGGTTAAATGTATGACTTTTTCAAAATTTTATAATCTGCCGTTTGATGTGAGGTGCTCAGCTATAAGTATGCAAAATTTCACGCCTCCGACATAAATAGGGGCTCACTTAGAAAGAATTGTTTAAAATACACATGTGGGAGCCCAAAGGGTTTAATGTACGACTTTTTGAAAATCTTATGATTTGTCGTTTCATGCGAGGTGCTCAGCTATAAATATGCAAAATTTCACGCCTCCAACCTAATTAGGGGATCACTTAGAAAGAATTGTTAAAAATACACAGGTTGGAGCCCAAAGGGTTAAATGTACGACTTTTTCAAAGTTTTATGGTTTGTCATTTGATGTGAAGTGTTCAGCTATAAGTATGCAAAATTTCACACCTCCATCGTATATAGTGTGTCACTTAAAAAGAATTGTTTAAAATATACATGTGGGAGCCCAAAAAGTTCAATGTACGACTTTTTCAAAATTTTGTTATTTGTCGTTTGATTTGAGGTGCTCAGCTATAAGTATGCAAAATTTCACGCCTCCAACCTAATTAGGGGTTCACGTAGAAAGAATTTTTCAAAATAGACATGTGGGAACCTAAAGGGTTAAATTTACGACTTTTTCAAAATTTTATGATTTGTCGTTTGATGTGAGATATTCAACTATAAGTATGCAAAATTTCACGCATCCAACTTAATTAGGGTTCACTTAGAAATAATTGTTTAAAATACACTTGTGGGAGCCCAAAGGGTTAAATGTACGAGTTTTTCAAAATTTTATGATTTGTCGTTTGATGTGGGGTATTCAGCTATAAGTATGCAAAATTTCACTCCTCCAACCTAATTAGGAGTTCACTTAGAAATAATTGTTTAAAATACACTTGTGGGAGCCCAAAGGGTTAAATGTACAAGTTTTTGAAAATTTTATGATTTGTCGTTTGATGTGGGGTATTCAGCTATAAGTATGCAAAATTTCACTCCTCCAAGCTAATTAGGAGTTCACTTAGAAAGCATTGTTTAAAATACACATGTGGGATCCCAAAGGGTTAAATATACAACTTTTTGAAAATTTTATAGTTTATTGTTTGATATGAGGTATTCAGCTATAAGTATGTAAAATTTCACGCTTCCAGCCTAATTAGAGGCTCACATAGAAAGAATTGTTTAAAATACACATGTGTGAACCCAAAGTTTTAAATGTACGACTTTTTCAAAATTTTATGATTTGGTGTTTGATGTGAGGTATTCAACTATAAGTATGCAAAATTTCACTCCTCCAACCTAATTATGGTTCACTTAGAAAGAATTGTTTAAAATACACATGTGGGAGCCCAACTGTTAAATGTACGACTTTTTCAAAATTTTATGATTTGTCCTTTGATCTGAGATGTCCATCGATAAGTACGCAAATATTCTCGCCTGCAAACTAATTAGGGACTCACTTACAAAGACTTGTTTAAAATACACATGTGGGAGCCCAAAGGGTTAAATGCACGACTTTTTCAAAATTTTATGATTTGTCGTATGATGTGTGGTGCTCATCTATAAGTATGCAAAATTTCAATTCTCCAACATTTATAGTTTCTGAGAACGGGCTCTGTGACGGACAGACAGACAGACAGACGGAGGAGCGAGAGTAATAGGGTTTCGTCAGATGAACGAAACCCTAAAAAGAAGAAAGTTCTAGTGGCGAACTGTTGTAATTTTATGTATAAATTGTCTTCAGAAATTTTAACGAGAAAAGGAATTTTTAGATTTTTATGAGTTTCTTATATTAATTATAATTTAAGTAAAAAAAAAAAAAAAAAAAAAAAAAAAAAAAAAAAAAATCGATACAATATTTCTAATACAATCTGAATATAGGAAAAGAAAAGGTTCGCAGCTATACTTTTGCGCGTTTACGAATGACTACCACTAAAAAATACACGGCAAATGTTTTTCAATCCATCGGTCATGATATAAGAGGATACTATTGAATGTCGCCGTAAACGAAAAATAAATCATACACACACTATTTTGAAAAGCGAAAACGCCACGGTAACCCTCAATAGCTATCAATTTCACGGCATTCCGAATATATTTCCCAGGGTTAGAGTACGGACAGACGGCCGACAGATGGCAGATAAGCAAACCGTTGAAAAAAACACTTTTCAACTATGTTTGAAAGTTTTAAAAAGGAGTAGCGTTTTCAATTTCGATGAATAAAACATCTGAAATGCAAAGGAAAATAACAGTTTTTAAATTTTCATTGCAAAACAAAGTTTATAAAATGTCTTTAATAAAATGTAGCACAAGGAAACTAAAGCGAAATAGCTCAAGAATATCTCGATTAAGAAAGAAATGCAATTGTGAAATGAGTATTGATAAAACATTAACCAGTAGGAAATGTAATCAAATGTTTTTATTCTGAGCTTTCGTGTGCGTATTAAACCAGCAAGAATACTCATAAATAACAACAAATGATTTACAACATAGTTGAAGAATAGATAGTGATATATTATGTGAAATTGATGGGAGATCAAATCTTGTGTAAAGTAAGTATATGATATGATTAGAGATGCTCTATGTTTTAAGCTCAATATATAATATGATATTTATCTCAAAGCGAAAGAAAGGATACAATGTAATAAAAATGCGCTTCATATTAGGCAAAATACCTGAACAGTATCCAAAAATAATAGAAAAACATGTTTATTTTCTTTGTTTTTGGTTTATTTATTTTATTTTTTCATTAAATTATAAATCTTAATTTAAAGAATTTTTCGTTTTTCGTTTTTCGTTTCACGTGCTAAGAGCGAACGAACTTTCTCCATCTTTTTCAGACTGTCGGGAATAATTCTGGGATAAATTATGTTTTAAAGGACTACGAAAATTATTTGTTAAAAGATGACGAATAATTTAGCGTATATAGATGAGTTTTTCTGACAGTGTAGCATATTACTACATTTTGAGAGACATTAAAAGGATACGTTATTAACACTTTACGTCAGGGTCTTCTATTTAAGGGATTCGAAGCAAAACTGAGAAATTGTAAGGCTCCCTTTTGAATCCCCAAACAGTAATTTTCAGGGCAAAGTTTTTTATTATATACTGTGGAAATATATCAAGAAGATTATGTTTATATCTCTCTATATTCAGATTTCAATTATCTGAGTTGTATTCGATTCATCGTGTTTTTGAAATATTCGTCACATAAACCTCATCCATGACACTTACAATGTGCTATTTTAATAACAAATCTACTTACACCGTACTGAAAGTCCAATAATTCTTAACAATATTCTATTTTCTAATTGTATTTTTGGTTTTGCTTTTTATTTTACTCGAAATATTTTTTTTCTCAGTTTATACATAAGATACTAAATAGAATTTGAAAAAGAGATTTCCAAGCACACCAATGGGGACCTGCACCACAGTTTAAGCAGAATAAGTAAATACCTCAAGTAAATAGGTAAAATTTTAATAACATTTTATGAAAGAAGTGATATAAAAAAATAAACCTATAAAAAGGCTTCCCTGTCAAAAAGTGTTAAGATAAATGAATTAAACTGCTATTTACTTAAAACGACTATTATTCCCATATTTCTTTAAAACAGTGATATTTAGTAAATTTTTTCGAAGATGCAAAATATTACGGAGAAGTCAGCTGGGAATCCTCATGTTGTCCCAGTCATGTATCAATATATTATATTGAACTATTATTGTATACTAAGCAGTAATACGTAAAATATTAACTTGACCCATTCTGGATAGATTAATATTAAATAGAAAAAAGGGGCGGATCCAGAGAATCGTTTTTTTTTTTTTTTTTTGGGGGGGGGGGGGCGATACCGAATGACATATAATCAACGTAGTCATAACTTCTGTTGCTGAAATCATTCCTTGCAGTTAATTATTAAATGAATATGAAATAATTAATGCGATTTGAAAATATTACAGACTCTCGATTATCCGACATCCGATTAACCGAAACACTCGGTTATCCAACACCCTTTTTGTATAATCTCGCCCTCTCATCAAAATATGGTTTATTGTTACTTTTTATGTCATCAAATTAAAAACGATTTTCGCAAATCGTAAGTTTCAAAGATAAAAAGTAAAAAATAGCGAAAATCTCACAAAGCAATTTGTCAAAGCCTTAACAAAAGAAGGTAAATGTTCTAAATGCATCTGCGACAAATTTTCCAGCCTTATCAGCCGCCAAAATAAAAGAGGATACCGAGATGAACCCCATAGAGAGGATTAAAAGAAAAGCGGGAAGCAGAGCATGAGCTGTTCAAAGAAGCTTCCACGCATGGAATAAAATTATAAAGATTTTAAATACACAATATTTTACATGTTTAACTATAAAAATCCATGTATGAGCAAAAAAATGAATAAATTATTATGAAAAAAAGTTATGTCTATTTTATAGTAGCAGATTTTCGCAATATTTCGACTTCTTAAAAATTTGCGATTTGTGAAAAAAACTGACGTGATGGTGTGGTAAAAAATGAAGGTCATTTTTGGATTCAGCACTAAAAAATACATAAGAAATAATTATAGAAAGCTGAAAAACTAACTATCACATCCATTTTTTAATATCAGTTTTCTGAAAGAGGATAATCTCTAAAAAAGGATCCCCTTCAGAAATCTGAAGGGGCGCGAATTTCACAGGCGCGGATCCAAGGAAGGGGGGAGATCGCCCCGATCGCCACCCACCCCTTGGATCAAAAAATATAAATTCACCGATTATCGCAAACTTCGACAAATGCTCGCCGAAAAGAATAATTTTTGTCAATCGTTCGCAGGTCAAAAAATCGCGCAAAAAGCGCGAATTTAGTCAAAGGACAACGGAAAAAAACGCGAATTTCGTCAAAGGAACGCGAAAAAAAACGCGAATTTCGTCAAGGACCACGAAAAAATGCGAATTTCGTCAAAGGATCGCAGAAAAAACGCGAATCTCGTCAAAGGGTCGCAGAAAAAAAACGCGAATTTCGTCAAAGGATCGCAGAAAAAAACGTGAATTTCGTCAAAATATGGCAGAAAAAAGTGAATTTCGCCAAAGGATCGCAAAAAAACGCGAATTTCGCCAAACAATTACGGAAAAAACGCTACTTTCGAGAAATAATCGCGCAAAAAATACGAATTTCGTCAACAGATCTCGGAAAAATGCTAATTTCGTCAAAGAATCGCAGAAAAAAACGCGAATTTTGCAAAAGGATCTAAAAAACGCGAATTTGGCCAAATAATTAGGGAAAGAACACTAATTTCGCGGAAAAGCGCGAAAAAAATGCGAATTTTGTCAACAGATCTCGGAAAAAATGCGAATTTCGTCAAATTGAGAAAAAATGTGCGAATTTCGTCAAAGGGCAGCGGAAAAAACGCACAATTAGCACCAGGGGGAGATTCTCCTAGGCGCGCATCCATAGGGGTTTCTATCGGGGCGCTCGCCCCCCCCCCCCCAAGATATAAATCCAGACCTGCCAACCCTTGAAAATGAGAAATCGTACTACCCAAAATTCAAATGAATCTTGAGGTTGGTTGGTTGGGTGGATGGGTGCTGTTTTTTACGCTGCATATCGGGTGAACTCTGATTACTTTCGATTCGGACCGAATTTAGGTTCATGCAGGTTGGGTTAACCCGATTTTTCAAAAGTTAGTTCTTTGTATTCTTTCAGATTAAAAACTATATGCATATTATAACAATAAACATAAAGAATAAAGATTTTTGTCTGCGTATGATGTTTCCTATGAAGAGAGAACAAGGAAGTGCTGGGGTGATTCTCAGAAAAAAAAAATCAGAAATTGTCAGAAAATTTTCTGAAAGGTTACAGCAGTGAGGAGGCAGTTACGCACTAATTATGCATTTTTTCTAATTATGCCCTTTCACAAAATTCGCGTTTTTTACGCGATGCTTTGACGAAATTCGCGTTTTTTAGGGATTCTTTCACGCAATTTGCGTATTTTTCTGCTATCCTTTGACAAATTTTGCGTTTTTTCTCAATCCTTTGAAGAAATTTGTGTTTTTTTTTGCGATTAGTTGAAAAAAATTACTTTTTTTCGCAATTCCTTCATGAAATTTTCGTTTTTTCGGTATCCTCTGACAAAATTTGCGTTTTTCTGCGATGCTTTGACGAATTGGCATTTTTTTGCGAACGATTCACGAAATTGAATTTTTTCGGCGTGTGTGTTTTTTGAAAAAAATCGTAGTTTTAGACCGATTTTCGTAGCATCATGGTTTTTAACTCCAAATCGTAGAAACTACGATTCTTTCGTAACAGTTGGCAGGTCTGTAAATCCAACGTTTTTAACGGCAGTTTTCGCGGAACAGACATACAATCAAACGAAAACCAAACACTTTCCGGGTGTCAACGGTAAACCTCACTGAGGTTTCGGCAATTAGTGAACAAAATAGGATTATGTCCTGTCAAAAGGCATATGGCGCCATAATTTTTGACACTATGGGTTGAGGTGGGGGATGATGCCACTTTGTGTACCTTTTGTTGAATCTCTACAACAGTAATTGACAACGTTATGCGGATCCCTTTAAGGTGTTGAAACTTTTCCTTCTTTCAAAGAAGCTGCATTTCTAATTTCTGTATAACGATATTTTTGAGGAGTTCTTTATTGTTTGAAAAAAGAATGGGAATCATAGCAATTTCCAAAGAAAAAAAGAAAGAAGAAAAAAAAAGATCCTTTGAAAAATGCAATCATCTTAATGTTTTCTGAAGAAAGCCACTAATGTGTTTAAAATGTCCTGTTATTGTCACCCACATTGGTAAATTTCAAGGGGTATTTGATGGATGAACAAAAAAGGATTGTGTCCTAATCCTAGTCAGTTAAAAGCTAAAATGCTTATAACCGACTTGGTACATTTGTTCTTCCCTTCTTTGCCCCGATCGAACCCCCACTCCCGTGGATGCGCGCTTAGTGAATCTCCTCCCGTGGATGCGCGCTTAGTGAATCTCCTCCCGTGGATGCGCGCTTAGGGAATCTCCTCCCGGTGCTAATTGGCGAAATTCGCGTATTTTTTTCGCGATTCTTTGAAGAAATTCGTATTTTTTCAGAGGTCTGTTGACGAAATTAGCGTTTTTTGCGCGATTCTTTCGCGAAATTAGCGTTTTTTTCCTTAATTTTTTGGTGAAATTCGCGTTTTTTTCTGCAATCCTTTGACGAAATTTGCGTTTTTTTCTGTGATCCTTTGACAAAATTTGTGTTCCTTTGACGAAATACGCGATTTTATTTAACGAAATTCGCATTTTTTCCGCGCTTCTTTGACGAAATTTTGCGTTTTTTCGCGATTCTTTGTCGAAATTCGAGTTTTTTCGCGATCCTTTAACGAAATTGGGTTTTTTTGCGCGATCCGTTGACAAAATTCGCGTTCCTTTTGCGATCCTTTTAACTGCGAACGATTGACGAAATTGATTTTTTTTCAGCGATCATTTTCTCGAAATTCGCGATAATCGGTGGATTTATATTATTTTTTTGGGGGGGGGACGATCGCTCCTCCCCCCCCCCCCCGTCGATCCGCGCCTGATAGAAAAGTGGATTAGTCCATTAGTCAATAGGAGACGTTCTTGAAAAGGAAATGAAATGATACAGATTATAGGGTTACGATATGTTACTCCAGTAATGGAATTATGACTAGTAAAATTTATAAAAAGGATAAAAAGAACGTAAAATTCCTAAAAAAGAAACTCATGTTAACGGAAGAGGAATAACTTTACTTAATAAGCATAACTTTATTTAAATTAATCGAATCTATCAAACTAAAGGTACTTAATTCTTTACATGAAAATGATCATTCAACTTTATTTTTATTTAAAGGGATTTGAGAAATTACAAATACTAATGATATTCTAAATATTTAAAGTAATAGTTCGAAGAATATGGAAGTTTTGTTTTAATGGGCGTATCCAGTTTAGTATTCAGCTTCAATGTATTAAATAACTGTTAGTGCGTAGATAAATTTTTTTTATAAAGGAACTCTTATAAAGCGTCTGATGTCTATTATGTCTGACAAAAGGTCGTTTAATTACAGCGTCTAGAATATATAGTGTGGAATTCTGCTATCCAAACAGTGCTAACAAGTTGAATCCCTTAAATGTGCAATGATGCTTAAATCCAGGGAGCCGATCGCAGCGATATCTGATATATATTTTCAAATTTCAAATAAACATCGTATTATTTCCGAATATTTTTCCAAAATTTTTATTAGTTTCCAAATTAACTAGGTACTCATTTTATCGACCTCTAAAGAATGAAAGGCTTGCCCACTCTATATCCCGGAATCGAATTGTGGACCTGTAGCTTGGTAGAGAGGCACGCTGACTACGTCGCCTCCGGGCTTCATTCTTAGAGGAACTAACTTGAGTTAATTTCAAGATATAGCAATAGTTAATTTTGATGATTAGTGTAACAACTTGTTCGCCTTATTCCATTGCCCTACACTGTAAAAGAAATATCAAATGACATAAACACTGTCAATATTGGCGCCAGTGCAAAGCCATTTAATTTACACTAAATATCTGTAATTCTTCATAGAAACAGTTTTTTTCGGTAAAAAATATAAATTTTTTTTTTCTGTAAAAATTACAGAATCTAACTTTTTTTACAGAAAAAAAAATGTTTTTCATTCAAAAAGTTTATTTCTGTAAAATTTACAGTTTTTTTATTGTGTACTTGGGTTGTGAATACAGATTTTATCTGTGTTTTATTAAATAAATAACCTAAATAAATTATTAATCACGCGCATGAGTTTGTCATAAGTTTAAGAAAATGCAAAAATGGAATGTGCATTAAAAATAAATATTCATAATGAAAATACACGAAATGCAAAAAAAGTATCTTTAAATTAGATAATAAATTTGAAATAAATTCGACAATAAACTAAAGCGAACTTTAAAAAAATACATCTCGTAATAACAAGTCTGCAATATATAATTGAGAAAACTTGTGAGAAATAGATAATTATTTGGTAATCATGAGCGTACATATGTTTGGTACACATATTAAATAGCTCTACATTATTTCCTGCAATATATAAGTTCCGTTTCTATTGCATTGCGTTTTAAAAGAATATTTTATGTGTAGTGTTCTAGAAAAAACGCAATAGCTATGTACAATGAGAATCCTTACATAGAATATATATAAAAATTAATCACAGAACTATATTTCTATGATGCATCGTTTTCGGAAAAAATGCATAATAAAAAAATGTCATACAATATGCATCGAAATTAAGCTTCATTTAAAATATATACAACAGCATGGTGTTTATGATATTGTGTTGACATGAATAAATTTTTGAAATATCCTTTGAATGCATTGAAAGATAACAACATGTATATTTAAATGTTCAACTCTTCAATAATATGTGATTCAACATTGACACATGTATGGACTTTAGTGGTCACTATGATGATGAACTGTTATTCCTTGCCTAAGCAGTTGCACTCAGAAATTCCACGCGATTCCTGATTTTCATCAAATCATCTTATCATGTGAGTGTCATATATATAATACGCATTTAAAACGCATTATCCCAATGAATTATATGCAATAAAGCTTTTATTTTAATGTGCCTTAACATTTCAAAAACTGTTTTAAAATTCAAGTGAATAGTCTCCATTTCTAACAGATATAATCAATGTAAGTCGTTGTTCTTAATGAATAATTGTTAAGTTATAACACAATATCAATAGGTTTTAACTGCAACTCATCTTCAAGGAATTACAAAAATGTGTTGATAATTACTCCGCAATTTTTGTGATATGGGATAATTTTGAACAGTTTTTCCCTCTGTGTTTCGCTCAATATTAGGTCGTATTAAGCCGCATATGAAGTCATAACTCGTTGTAAAATTGAAACTTTAAGTTTTCTCAGGAACTTTGTTCAGAATTGAAAGCTTGATATATCTAAATGGCAGAAAAATTCACAATCACAATAACGTGATCCGTTAGTTCACCCGAAAAGATTTTTTTAAAAATACATGAGGTAGTGGGACCCCTAATATTAGGTTTGATTGGAAAATTTTTCGTGGGAAAATATAAAATCGAAAAAGATCAATGCATGCGTAGTACGACCTACGTAAGTTGTTGCAGGTAGTGGAGACACAAAGTGTAGATTCGTTAGGTTGGATTTTCCTTTAAAAATATAAAATCATGACAATTCCAGACGTATGCTGTCAAAGACAGTGGGTCACAAACAGGTTCAGTTGGAAATATTTTCATTTAAAAATATAAAATGATTTAACACTTATTTTACCTATATTTATGGGGTCCGATCAACGCCACGAGAGACAGCTAGTGGTAGAAGAATGTGTATATGAACTTGTTGAAGAAATGTTATTTTTTAAATTGATGATATTTTTAGTATACCATCTCTCTACAAAAAATGATGTGTAGAATTGCCTTAAAGACTTTGATGTAAATATGAACATCTAAAGTAATTGTGAAAAAGCAGTTTTACATAAATATATACTACAGCACAAATAACAAATTGCAGTTCGATTATAGAAATGAAACAATATATTTATGATTGTTTTACAAGGTTTTAGATGGATCGTGTGTTTCTTAAAGCTGTCACTAGTTGAAACTAAAAAAAATAATTCACAAATGCTTTGATTCAGCCTACTCGGGTTGAGAACTTTCTTTACTGCACAGTCTATATTGTAGTGCCAGAAGACCCTGTACAATGATTTTACTAGATATAAAAAGCATGCTACAAAGAAGAGAACAGTTCATTTTCGAAAACTCGACATTCCGAATATAGCAACACTTATGTTAACACATTTCATATGGGTCAAAAAGCTCAAAAATGTCTTGACTTCGGATATTTTAACATAATTTCAACTATTATATAATCAAATATGACAACATATTTTTGAACCGATAATGTCGAAACACAATAAATCATATCCTATATTCATTGTTATATTTTATGAATATATCGCAAACTTTGTCATAAAATTTCATTATTTATATGAGTAAGGGTGTGCATAACACAGGATTTTCCAAAGAAGATAGTTAATATATTAGCACATTAAAAAAACAGATATTTATGTAATATAAATTTTGTTAATGTTGTACTAATATATTCATTAATAGATTTTTTATAATGTAAAACACCACTATATAAATAAAAATAATATATATATTTATTATTATAATGGATCTCTCGATGTTTCACTGTTTCAGCAAAATATATCAGTGAAACAAATGAATTTGATCATATACATTCAAACATTTTATTTTTATCGAAGTATATATAAAAGAACAATACAACTTCCACGAGTTTAGCTGTTTATCAGCAGTATTAAAGGAATATTTACATTTTCCTTAGTATCGTATTAAACCTTTTTTTGCTGTTAAAGTCATGTATTCTTTACATTTTAAAATCGTAATTTCAAAAATCTTATTATTTGCATTATTGTTATTTTTCAATGGCTTAGATAAGCATCAATTCCAGTTCTACGACAAAACGCTTATATTTATTATTGTTTATTTTTACCTTATCTAACATACCATAGGTACTTTTTACGTGGTTGTATAAAATATTTTGGAAATAGATTATCTTTCAGTATATTAAAGCTTATCTATAATACTGAAAGACACTTGGAGTTAATTAACTAGTTTTTCTCTAGCATTTACTTCCATGACAGGAACTTAAAAAAAAGTTATGCCTAATAATTAGTTAACGTTATTACAAAGTAAAAGTTTGAAGATAATAGCATTTTTTTTTTCAAATTTTGCATGAGATATTTCGCTGCAACATTTTATGATTTGTTCAGAGTGTATTATGGATAATGTTTGTTAAATAAAGGTTTTACATTTTAGCTTAATTCAGTTAGAAAATTAAATCAATAAATATTAAAGGATATTGGATTCGACAATTAAAAATTTGCTGATAAAAACAATGATCTTATCATATTTGAAAAAAAAATATATTTTATATTTTCTGTAAAATAATTATCTATATGAAAGGCAAGCGAGAAATCATCATTTAAATCCTATTTAAAATTATGTAATGCATTTATTTTTATCTGAGGAATGGATTAATCATTCATGAGAAAAATGTATCCAGATTTCTTTTCTTTTCATTATAAGATTTACTTTTGGTCTTTTGTCTATTTTAATTAAAGTTCTGTTCAACTTTTATTTAAATCCACAACCTTTTAGAGATTTTTCTTTTATTTTCACAAAAATATAATACTGGGGATTACATTATTAAGACTTTCAAAATCAGCATTGCTAAATTAAAACGTTAACAATTAATTTTGGAATCTGTTTAAATCGTCCTACAGATAATTCAGAAAATATATTAAATTTTTCTGCAGAAAGACGAAGCATCAAAAATCAATACACATTTGGGATACTTCACGTAGATACATTCAATGCAGTTTAGTATGGATAATTTTAAAATTACTTAGAGTTTGAATGGAAATCTTTATCTTTAGAATTTAAAAATATTTTTTTTAGAAATTAACAATGCAACTAATCTTTTATTTCAATGATAATTGCCTGAAAAATTCGAGCGCTGAGTACCTAGAAACTCTAGAATCTAGAAACAATATATAAATGAAAATTCAAATGACATAATTCTGATAAAATAGAAATGTATAAGAGGAAGAAAGACATGAATGTTTTATTAACTCTAAAGTCATATTTTACACTTTTGTGTCATAAAAATTACCATGAATTTAAAAAATAGAAGTCATGGAAATTTTAACAAGTTTTCTTCTGCTTTTAAATTTTTTATCAGAGATTTAGGCTTATTTTTTTAATTTAAATATACACTGCTCAAAAAAATTAGGGGAGCAAGCAAAAAAGTGAAGACAAGAGTGCAAGACTGCCATGTATGGGCATAAAATGGATAGTACACGTGTATCAATGCGCAATACAGAAAAAAAGACGCAAAAAATTGTAAGAGAGCTTTTATTCCTTGAAAAGATAAAAAAAAACATGATAAGACGGTTTAGGGCAACAATTTGGTTTCATGTAAATGATAAAAAAAAGAGTATTGTTTAGAAATGATGCAAAATTTTTAATATGGCGTGTGGTCTCCTTGAACAGCTAAGACTGTGAACAGCACACCTGTTTTCCATGGATGCGACGAGGTTATCGATAAGACTTTGGGGAATACTGTTCAACTGCTCAAGAATTGCGATCTCCAAGTCCCGGACAGTAAAAGGAGGCCTCGGTCTGGCAGCAATGCGTCGTCTGTGTATGTCCCAAACATGCTCGATCGGATTTAGGCCAGGAGAGCATGCTGGTCATTCCATACGCTGTATTGTTTTAGCTTCAAGCATGTTTTCCACAGGACGAACTGTATGAAGTTTGGCATTATCATGCATGGAAAAAAGAAATCTATAATTGCTGCAACATAAAATGCGACATGAGGTCTCAGTATCGCGTCTGCATAACTTCGGACCGTCAAATTGCCATTCCGAATGATATGCAGGCACGTACGTCCAACTATGCTGATTCCAGCCAATAGCATCAACCCACCTCGTCTGTAATGCGATATTTCACGAACGAATATGGGATTATTTTGAGTGCCTCTTTCTCTCCATGCCAAAACACATCAGATGTCACATCCAGACTGAATCGGAAATCGTCTGTAAAAATAATTTGACTCCAACAACGTTGCCTCCACACTCGATGTTCAGTTCCCCACCTTCTTTGGCCCACACAGTGGCTTGAGGTCAACGGAATACAGAACATTGGCTTCCGTGCATAGATACCACTCTGATGAAGCCTATTTCGGACTGTTTGGCCGGACACCCTTCGTTCTGTGGTCAAGAACAACTGCGTTTGCAGCTGAGTAGCATTGCCCGTTCCGTCTCGACGAGATGTTAACAGGATATATCGGCCATCAGTTTCTGTGTTAGCACATTTTCGACCCTGCACTTGTCAATGACTACCATTCCATATGTCTTGGAATCGATTCCACAGACTTTCATGGACACTTCTTGCGACTCCAACAAGTCCACTACACTTCGTTGTGTTTCCACAAATTCAACTTTCCCGATAACACGCCAAGCCATGTATTGATGTAAATCATGTTGTTGTGACATTTTCAAGCCACTTTTTCTCAAAACACAATCAGAGCAATTGAATTTTACAACTGAGGCAGTGAAACAGATGTTTCTGCAAAATCCGGATTTCAGCCCTTATCTCCATTTTCTAGTTTTTGACGTCCTAAACTTTAATTTACATGTGAAGTTTTCTTTATCTGTTTTTTACAACACGTTAAATTATGGATGTTTTATTATACGTTACTTATCGGTGTAAATATTTGCGTAATTTCGTTAAAACCACGTGCTCCCCTAATTGTTTTGAGCAGTGTATATGTTACGCATCGACAATTTTTCGTTTTATTTTAAATTCTATTCTCTTATTTTTCAATTTATTTCCTCGACATCGTTCCTGCCTAAGCATTTGGAACCGGTAAACATACACTTTCCATCAAATTATCTTGTTTCGTGCTTTTCTTTTTCTTTCACCTGTCCCCGGTCCCCTTCTACATCTCTTTTCGAACAAGAGATGTAGAAGGGAAAAGAGTGACAAGAAATGCATCGACTTTGATTCGATGCATTTCGCCTCCTCATTGGCTGCTGAAGTTTGCCGTCAAATCCAAAGGAGATTGTGCCAGCCCGACCAGTTCATCACCTGTTTCTGACGTAGTAATGCACAGAACTGTCTGATGGGCGGAGCGCTCTCATAGTTTTCTGAGACATCCCGATCACTGGTGTTTCAATCCTTTTTCTTTCTTGATCTTTCTAAGCAGGATTCTTCTTGGGGTGTCACGTCCTGGATTTTAAGCAGTCTTTCATGGTTCTGAGCACATTATTTTCACACGAAAATTTTATTACTGGAGATAAGGAAGTTATCTTTCAGGTGCTCCAAAAGTTTTTAAGCTAAGCTAAGTAAGTTTTGATTCGTTGTACTTCGCTTCCTCTTTCTTTCTATCTAACCTATGACCAGGCCCTACCTGCTGACTTGCCCCAGCTTAACGGGTTTAGTACCTGGCATCGGGCCGCGAAGCGGCAATAAACCTGACATCATTTCCTCGATCGTCATCCTATCTGCAGTGCCTACTGCTCGTTCATGTATACTTTCTTTTGCCGGTTACTTAACGTTATATCCCATTGTTTGGCACCTGCACATTGCTACTCAAGTTGGTCTCGTAATTTAAAACCTTGATCAGATGATGAGACATTCACCTGACAAGGCACATCCAGAGGTATATTTCACAGGTAACTTGGAGGACTTTGCATCCATGACGGATTTTACATGCACCAGGCGCCATTAGTGTACATGGCGGATTATAGCCAGCAGTAGGCCTCGATCCCGCGGCCTTAGCTGCGGATTCGATGCTCTGCCAACTGGACCACCGCTGCCCGAACTACTTCTCATTGACCTGGGGTTTAGAAGCCGAATTGTTGGTGCAGACTTGTCATAAGAAAATGGATTTTGGAGTGGGGGGGGGGAGAAAAAAAGAAAAGAAATGGAGCGCCGCAGGTAGACAAGTTGCACCGAAAGTTTTTTTTTTGGCCGAAATGCTAGGAAAACATAACGATGCAGGGGAATGAGACTCCGCCTATCTGCCATACCCCACCGCGTAGAAACTGGCTCCGTAAACTTCCCACTGGAGAGGGTCAGGTAGCTTGTGCAGGATTGGCTGACGAAGTTAGCCGTCAAATCTTTGTCGTTTTCTTTTCAAATTTCGTTATTTTAACTGCAAACTTTTATTTTTATTAACTTTTTCGATTCCTATCATAGTATTTTTTGATTTAACTAATTTATATAAGAAAAAATATGTATGGCTCTGGGGCCTTTCCCTCTTTCCCCATGATCCCTGGCTACTTCTACCATCCCAATGCTCAAGAATTCGCAAGGAATTCCATTTTGCTTAAACATCGAAGCACGCAGACAAATCGACCACTCTACAGCGACTGAGATAAACAGAACCATCACGACTTCTGTAAGAACTCAATAACAACTGCATTGGTGTATTGGTGTATGTAATTGGTGTATTGGTGTATGTAGAAAAAATCTCCTACCTTTTTCTTACATAGATATCCTCATTATATTGAAATACTTTTCCTCGAGGTATTTTATTATTGGTAATTTACCAGTTGATGCTTGTGAGACTTTATTGTCTGAAGTATTTTTACATTAATATACAGGTGTCCATAAAATAATATCCCATTTTCAATAGTATATTATAACAGTTTAATTTAGACAAATTGCAACAAATCTTACATCAAATTGAATGCAAATTATTCTAGTTTTTCTTACAAATGCTTAACATGTGCACATCTGTTTTTAACTCTCTGACAGTCTTGGAAAAGGGCAAAATTGTAATGTTGTTTTCTCTGCATTTTAATTTAAATGCTAAAACAAGATGATTCTGTCAACATTTTATATAAAAAAACATAATAACAAATATGAATGCAATCCTTGGAATTATTAATAATTGTTCAATGTATTAAAAATACATTAAATCAATACAATTATATTACTTTAAATTAGTATTGCACTGAACCTGGAGCTTAGTAAACGTATTAACACGTGCTTGTCAGTGAGGAAATTAAAAACATGTTGTTTTCCAAAAACGTTTGTTGGATGGATGGAATAAAAAATACAATTTATAGCTCCATATGTGAAACAAAAAAAAACTTATCTATGATGCATATATAAAATAAAAATATAAGTTTCTTATTTAAGAAGCGAAACATATGCGAATTTGAATAAACAGAGAATCATTTCACATTACTTTTTATTATATTTTATTCTCTGCAATGCTTTATTCTTGTGTCTTTACATGATTACGATTAAGGAAAAATCACTTGATTTTCTTCTTTTTTGTGTAAGGTTGACCTATTTAAAACATAAACAAACTTAATAAAATGTACTCTTACTTAAAAAAAAAAAATACATATATTGTTAGGATATACACTTAGTAGGACTTAGTATAGGACTTAGTATAGGAATAACTAAGGATAATCTCTTAAAGTTTTCAAAAATGTTTTAATTTAGTTTTTAATTTAGTTTTTAAAAATGCATAGAATTTACCATTTATTTACAGAAACACACAAATAAATTAACTTACATTATGACGAACGGGGGAAAATTCTTTGCAGTGTATTTTAAAGATGTTTCGCTAATGAAAACATGATAAAAGAAATGTGAAATGCTGAGGTCCGCAACAATAATCCTTACTGTATAATACCAAATGCATAACCATTATTTGTTCATTTACAGGACATTAATATGTGTTTACTATACTGTTTATAAGCGATAAACGCTGGAAGTCCATTTTTAGATGTGATATTAAGATAAAGTATGTTTTTCTACTTCGCATTAATTCTGTCGTTAATAAATGGAACAATGCACAAAATCGTAAGCATTACTTTCTATGGACGTGAATTTCACCGAGGAATTTTTTTATAGTGATATGCATTTTCAATCATAACAAAATTTAGTTCACTAATGTATGTTTATAGGATATAAATAAATTAATATTCAGGGCTATTGCCATCTAGTGAGGGTAATTTCTGAAATTTTGAGTTTAGTTCTATTAAACGTTTCCACCTAAATAAAATAATCTTGACATATGGTTAGCATAGAAATATATAGATCATCTGCAGAATCTACAGAATTTCAGAAGAAGTTTCATGGTACTTTCTATCGATGGCAAATGAGAAACTAAGTTTTCAAATATTTTATGCGTTTTATATCTGAATTAAACTTTAGCAAGCAATGTGGTATGTGTGCAAGTCTATAGAATCTGTACAGAGCTGGTCAAAATATTTCGTGTATCACATTAAATTGAATTAAAGATTTTTTTAAAGGAATTGATATATCTTCAAATATTTATGATTGCTAATACAGTATAACTTCAAAAATCCGGCATTAACGGGACCGACACTATGCCGGATTTTTTTAAAATTCCGAATTTTTGAAAGAATATCGAAAGTAGTGACTGAGAATATCAAAAGTAGTACTATATCCTTAATGGTGCCTTTACCCATAATTTAATTCATTATTAAGTGATAATTATGTAAGAAAAAGAGTAAATTAAATATAAAAAATCTTACTTTAATTGATATTTTCTACGTTACAGAAAAAAAAAATAATAAAGAGTGAAATTATTTCTTCATTTGTAATTTCCGAAACATCGATGTCAAATTTGTTTCAATTTTCTAACCGTTCTTTAAAAACTTTTCGTTTTAAACAACTGAAGAATGTCTATTTCAGAAATACAGTCTTGGTTCTCAAAAGCATATAGTAATTCTCCAATCAAATTTATACCTTTTCTAGTGACACATTTTCTTCTGCCGGTTTTACACCATCGTTTTCTGAGCTCCTACAAGTATTATCGTCATTTCTATTTAGCACAGCATCAGCGATCTCGCTGCCCATTAAATTATTCGTTAATGCATTTTCGTCATTGCTTATCCAGTCATATATATCCATTTTTTCGACACTTAATAACTTCTTTTATTTTGCGTGTTCAGTCAGGTCATAAATTGCGGCCTTTTCACTGCACTTGTGAAAGCCTGAAAATTCTGCGTCATCACTGATGTTGCCGTTGCCGAAAATTCGTTCTGGCCATGTATTGTACCATGCATTCGCCAAAATTCCCCGCAAAGTTGTTCACGTTGCTGTGCAACGGTGCAATTCCCAGAAAAATTGTTGAGAAAATAATCGCCTCTGGCAAATGAAAAATAAAATGTCAGATATTCTTTTTTTTGCATTTTAAATTTCAATCTTGAAATTTTTAATTCATAAAGAATTGCTATTTTTCTTCTCCCATAACTTGAAAGTGCAAAAGAAAAAGCAAGGGAAAAGATGGTTTTGATGCCGGATTTTTTAAGTTGCAGAATTTTTTAAATCATACTGTATCTGAAATTTTGTATTCAAATGTGTTACATAGTTTTATTTTTTTTTAATTTAATTCAAAATTATTCAAAATTATTTCTTTTGCTTTTTCAAGTAAAGTGTTTTATTACAGTATTCAGGAAGTGTAGTACAGTTTTTCATACTCTATGCTTGGCGCACTATTTGTTTATTACTGCTCTTTGTTTCAGTTTAATGAATAAATGGTCTCTATAAACGTGACATCATCTACCCGTGTGGCATGATTTCTTTTTTTTTTTTTTTCTTTTTTTTTTTTTTTTTTTTTGCTCTTTATCAATAGCAGAGAAACATATAAAACATTGAAAATTACATCATTTCCTAAATTCTTGCAGTTATAAGTATATGGGACCGTAATTTACGTATCGATATTCGTACATCGATACAAAGTGATGTCAAAAATTTTAATTTTATAATAATGGTGAAAGAGATTTTATGATACTTCAAAAGGGCACAACTTTTCACTGACTTTTTGCTCCATCAATTAATTAGACTAGGAAATCTTCTCTCTAACTTTGGATCTTGTATAAATTAAAGTCTATGAAAATAACGTCATTTTGGAATAATTATAACTAAAAAAATATATCTACACGTCACTTGTAAGAATTTAAACCCACGCATAAATATAAAATGTTCCAGATGAATTTATAAATAATTTACTATTGTTGTACATAAAAAAAAATGCTCTGCTTATAAAAAGTGCACCCCACTTTAAACTTGGCATAATGCGTCTTTTAAAACAAAATTTAATATAAGTCCTGGTCTCATTTACGTAAACTACAATACAAATAAAAATAAAAATTCATTTATTTAATACACACGTAGTACTTAAAACTTCATTCTATTTGTAAAAGAAAAATTTCAGTTGAATTCAAAATATTACAAGATTTATGTAAAAAAGTCCTCAAATTTTAAACTTTAAAATCTTACATAATAAAAGCTATTTTTTTTTTGCTGGGTCTTCAAGGACAAAACACAAAACACACATTATATTTTTATCAGATAAAAATTTATCCGTGTATGCAAAGTCAGAAATGAAACTGCTGAATGTTTTCTCTGTACTTCGAAAAATATGTTCAAGTTTTTTCTTTAAAATTCTCCACTTTAAACATTTCCCTTGATATCAAAAGAAACATTTCTGCTTCTTTCCAAGTACACAGTGTAAGCGTTACATTCAGTAAACGTCAGTGACACAAAAGGAATTTGAATTTCAGATTTCAAACACGATTGGAACAGTTTAACGTTTGATATCTGACACATAAGTATTTTTTAGGTTCATTTACTTTCCTACGTCTCAAGTTTTTTTTTTTCCAATTACAATTTGAAAATTTCAAAGATGCAATTATAATTTCTAAAACAATATTTTCTAAAGTTAATCCTTATGTTTCCTAGAAAAATAATAGATTTCATTAGCGATTGAAGATTTATGTTTCGAAACAAATATTTATAGTTTTAAATGTGAATTTTGTAAAAAAAATATTGTCGAAAGTTAATTGGACAGTAAAATAAAGCCTGCTTAACAGAAAGTATAGAAAAATAGATTTAAGAAAAATATGTAAAAAATAAATTATACTAATTTTTGAAAAAAAAAATCTATAACTTAATTCATTTGCATATAATATTTAATATTACAAAATCAAGTTTAATAATTTTGAACAGAATAATTTTATTATTTTTGAAATACATTTATTTTTTCTGTATTCGTGATTAAATTTTAATGAATAACATATTCTCAAAACATTTTATTACATCCCTTACATTCTGTAAATGACACAATATAAGCATAGTATTTATTATTTTTTGGGGATATTTATCGCACAAAAACACTGTATAAAATTATCGCATAGTAAAATAGTATTTTCTTCAGAAACTTTAGCGGTAACACATACTGAATTTTAATTGCATGCAATTTTACCAGCGTATTCAAATTATTACAAAATATATAGAGAGATAATGCTATATTAATGATTTATTAAAATTTATATTAAATATTATATTAAAAAAATATGTTTATCTTTTATTTTCAAATGCCTTTCCTTAAGTTGCCATAACGCTTTTGCACTAAAAAACGAATCGCCTTCTTTTTTTACAAGCACACGATGTTATCTCTTGTAAACTTCAGTGACACAAAATAAATTTGAATTTCAGCTTAATAGCTCAGTGAGAAAACTTTAGCATTTAGAATCGGCCAGATTAATCTGTTTTTCATTTTGTTTTCCTTTCTAATTTCATTCAAACATGCATTTATAATTTTGGATGTAAACCACTAAAATTTATTTTCTAAAGTTAATTTTTCAGCAAAACATACTTGGTTTTTAACTATAAATGTAGAAAGATAAGTGCTTTTCTAATGACATTTACTCACAGAATGATTCGTAAGAATTCGTAAGAGCCTGTTAAAGCGGATCATGTTTATAACAGAATAAAAAAATATGTGAACTCAAGGCATTGTATTACGCATAGTGGCAAAGCATTATTTTGGGTATCTTTAGCCACATTACACTTGAAAAATCCTAAGCTAATCAAATAAAAAAATTAATAGAGTATGCCAAAAAATAATTAAACATTTTATCTTTCCCTAGACACGGTAAAAAATCATCTGTAATTCTACAGATGTAAAGTTATAGAAATCTGTATGCTTACTAAAATTTTATCTGTTCGCTTTACAAAAAGAATGTAAATCTAAAAAACTAGTTTTTGTGATGGTACTGAAATATGTAGCTTTACAAAAGAATCAATGAAAATTACAGTAATCTTACTAAAATTTTATCAGTAACCCGGGTTGCAGTTACATAAAAAAATTCTAGGCATGCCAGTTTCCTAAAAAAGTCTTAGTAACATTACACATTTTTTGATTTACGGTGCAAATGCGTATCTCTTACATGGATTTTTATTGTTGCTGTTACAAGAAAATTTCTAGGAATCCCAATTTCCTAGAAACATTGTGGTATATTTAGTAGAAATGCTTTTTTTTTTTTTTTTTTTTTTTTTTTTTTTTTTTTTTTTTTTTTTTACAGTGTACTACTTCTATTTTATTTTCGTCGTCGTATTTCATATTTCATACTTAGAGCTATCCTCCCTCTTTGGCATAAAAAAAAAACCTGTGATAATAATTGCATGGTTATAATATTAGATTTCAGTATCTACAAATTATGATCTAAAGTTAGTTTTACAATAATAGAAACTGGTTTTTAATTCTAAAACGTAGAATGTTGAATTTTCTGGGCTTAAAAATATATGAATATTCACTAATTTTGGAATTAAATATACCTTATAATCGTGAAGGAATTAAAAAAGTAGTGTGTATATATATATATATATATATATATATATATATAAATTTTTATTGCACCTCTTGCTTTGTACGATGTCGGATCGTAAGATTTATGGTCGATTAAGATTTATTTTTTCTAAACCTGTGTTTGTATGTGATTATGGATGTGAGATTCCATAAAAGATTATTTAAAGTTAATTTTACAGTACTAAAAAAAAACAATTTTTAATTCTAAAAGGGCGAATGTAATGCGTTTGTAATAAAAATCATATGCAAAATTAAACTTTCGCTTTTTAAAAATAAATTCGTAAAATAATTAAATTATATATAGTAAATAAAATTATATAATTCAATAAATTAATTTTTAATATAATATTTTTGACGATTTATAATTAATGTCATTTTCTCTTTATAGGTAAAGAATTTTAAAAATAACATATCTTTTATTTCACATCTTGCATTATATGAATGTCATATTCTTTATGTATCTATTGTTTCAGAAAAAAAAGATGTTCATGCATTAATATTTTGCATAATAATGTGTCATTCTCTTCGGCAGCTTTAGAGATAAAACATATTACATTTTCATCGCATTAAGTTTTACAAGTCAATGCAAAATGTTATTACTTACTCCGTATTTCCAAAAACAAGTTATGTATATGCTCGGATTACATACTTCAATTTAACCTCACTCTTCAATATGAAAATGTAGAAGTTATTTTGTTTTGTTTTGTTTTGTTTTCTTCGAGCACACAATGTAAGAATAACATCGAGTGAATTTGAGTAGCATAAAAGAAATTGGAATTACCCATCCAAAGCACGGTGGAAATACATGGACTTTTGAAATCCGAATAAACATAAACTTTAACAGGCTATAGATATATATAAATATTATGCAGACATACACATAATAAATACAATAAACCCAACTGGAGTGAAAAATTAGCCAGAGCAAGAAATCGAACCCGGGACCA
This sequence comes from Maratus speciosus, assembly GCA_963932465.1. Classification (NCBI taxonomy): domain Eukaryota; kingdom Metazoa; phylum Arthropoda; class Arachnida; order Araneae; family Salticidae; genus Maratus; species Maratus speciosus. The sequence goes on from OZ010792.1 coordinate 315,362,059, forward strand.
CAGTATACAAGACTGCTGCTCTAACCACTGAGCTACACTGGCCGATGCCTGAGTCTGCAATTTCTCACTAATAAACCATGTTGGGGAAGAAATTGCAGACTCGGGCATCGGCCGGAGTAGCTCAGTGGTTAGAACAGCAGTCTTGTATACTGTGGTCCCGGGTTCGATTCCTGGCTCTGGCTAATTTTTCACTCCAGTTGGGTTTATTGTATTTATTGTGTGTGTGTCTGTATAATATTTATATATACCTTTAACTGTTGAATGCAGCCGTTATTTATGTGTGTATGTGTGTTTTAATATATATTGTTGTATGTGTGTTTTCTTATATTTAACAGGGTATATTTATATTTTTCATTTGTAATTTTTATACGCCTGGGTATTTCTGAATATAAGAAGTGTTGTGGTTTTCAATTCAAATGTTACTTTTTAAAGAAAAAATTCCAAAAGTTAATTTTGCGTTAAAAGAAAGACAGTTTTTAACTTTAAAATGTAGATCGATAGGTTTTTTAAATAAAAATTAAAAAGAGAAAAAGACACACTTATATTTCAATTAAAAGTAGATCTTCAATTTGATCGAAATGAAATAAAAAAAAAAAACTGTTGTCCGTTATTCATTTTTCATCCCTTGCTTTTTTTAGTGTTGCTTTTTCAGCGTACTTATTTATAAAAAAATTCACGAATATGTTTTTGTCCTTAATTCGTATTTTCAAATTTATGCTAGTAATTTATTTTATTATTTTATTTCAGATTCTGTACTTAAACTCTGCTCACACGTTGGTATGAGAAGGGACGCTACACTTCTTTCAGAACACATGTTTGTGTAGTGTTAGGGGGATGTGTACGAGACAAAAGGTACAGCTTTTGAATGTAATACCGACGACTCAGCTACACAGGAGAACAGAGCGCTAACTCTGTATTATGTTATACTGGATGTAACCGTCCAACCTTGAATACAAAATGATTTAATTCCAGAGAAAAATTATGGTAAAGCACTGATATTCTCTGATAAGAGGATAGACATTTACAAATTATATTTTATTTTTAGATATAATGAAGATCTGGCAATTTTCAATGATTTATAATTTTTATTAACAACTCAACTGTTTTGCCGTAATGCAGTCGGACAAAAATTATTTGTTATCTTCGATACTAAAAGTTTTAGGATACCACTTAATTTTCACAGTAATCTTTGGTTTGTTAAATGGTACACCTTTATCGATTATACTAAGCCAAATATTTTAGTATAAATAAGTGGTGTCGGTTCCTTATTTTTAATTTATTGTGTCAAAAAAATAAACAGTTAAAGGGTTAAAAAACTGCTATTTCCTTTCATGGCAAATATCTAATTTCATTCTAGATATAAATAAAATTTTTGAAAGCGCAACCAGAAACATGGAAAATTTATTTTAAATTGCTCTTAAAAATAAGGAAAATGTGTAGAAATAACCAAAAATGTTGAAAAGTACGCTAGAAAATTAATATTAACAAAATTCCCGGCTTTATTACTCGCGCGTATTAAAAATTTATCTTGTTGCGGGAAAAAGTGTACCGTTGGGTGAGCGTTTCGTCACCGAGGTATGAATTCCACTGAAAGGGCAGATATGCCACTAGATAGAAAAAAACAATCTATTTTTTTAGAATTTTCCTTTTCTGATATGGGAATAAAGATTTTAACTCCGGGTTTTTTGTATATTTTTTACTATCATTCGAGGAACATTTCGAATGCATAAAAAATTATGATTTATTCGAGGTGCGTGCGTGGATGTCCAGTGTACGCGCCGTACACACCAATCGTGTAGGATCCGATAGTACTAAATATGGTACAGCACAATCAGAAAGACCATATTTAGTCCACATTTAGTCCTGAAATCGCTTTGAATTTGTGCATTTGACCTTGTGTCTATGAATCATGAAACATATTCATTTTGCGAAAATGTGGCGTCACTACTTCACCGCTTAATCCGTGTACCTGAAAAGCAAAGAAAACAAAACTTTTGGGGATCCTCTTTTAAATGAGGAATCAGAACAGAGAAATCTTGTTCCGTTCTTTAGTTATTTAGATTTGAAGTTGGAAAGATAATTTGTGGACAATCTTTCTTTTACTTGCTGCTATTTTTACTTTCTTCTATCTTTACAAAAAGAAAGTATTGGATTCGTGAAAATTTTTTAATTCCGACTTTCGACGAATTTACTCGTGTTAGGGGTCGGAGAACCCGAAAAACATGTTTTTACAAAATGTCTGTCCGTGACTATGTCTGTCTGTATGTATGTGGCACAAATTTTGTGGGCGCTCTATCTCAAGAACTAATGCACGGAATTTAATAAACATTTATATTAAGTTTGTCTCTAGTATAAATTGATGCTGATTAGTTTTTGGTGCAAATCGCTCAACAGATGGCGCTGCTATACGGTATTTTTACGATTTCCACAACAGCTCTATATGAAGAACTAGAGCAAGGATTTTCACCACATTTCAAATTCGGTTAGTTCTTGGCATGAATGGTGCTATTTACATTTTGGTGTAAATCGCCTAACAGGTGGCACTACTATACTGTATTTTTCAACGATTTCTGCAATAGTTCTATCTCAAGAATCAATACACGGATTTGCAACAAATTTCATATTCAGTTAATCGTTGATATGAATTGGTTATGTTTACGTTTTGGCGTCAATCGCCCAACATGTGACGCTGCTATGTTGATTTTTTCCCGATTCCCGCAAAAGCTCTATCTCAAGAACTAATGCAGAAATTTCATCAAACTTCAGATTGAAATATAACTTGATAAATATTATTTTCTAATTATGTTTTGGTGTAAATTGCCCAACAGGTAGCGCTGTTTTTCTGAATTTTACACGATTTCCGCAATAGTCCTACTTCAAGACCTAATGAACGGAATTTCATACTTTTATAATCCTCACGATGGTCATAGATTGCCATTTAATTTTGGCCTTGTGATAGCGAATTTTGAAGTATTAACATATATGAGATAGAAGAAAGTTTTGGTATTACCACATCCGACTAGTTTCCTCAGGGAACACAACAAACGGATTAACGTTACATAACGATTTGCAGATGCAGACTTACAAATTTCTAAATTGATCGTTGAAAATTATAAATTCTAATTTCCAAAAAAAAAAAAAAAAAAAAAACAGAGCTCTAAAAAACTTACAAACACTTCAAGGCACGAAAAAAATACCTATATGGTGCATTTTAAACATTCAACTCTTCCCATCATATTGAAAATCTGAAATTCAAATTGTTTTGTGTCACTGGAGGTTTATTCGAAGATACTCTTACATTATATACGTGGAAAAGGAAAAGTTTTCTTTTTGATACTAAAGGAAGGAGGATAGCTTAAAGTATAAAATATGTTATTCTGCATAAATATTCCGCATAGACATTCCCTTCGGTTCTTTTACTGAAAATATATAACTCATTTTAAATTTTTGTTACATAAAAGTTTACCAATGTATTCGAAATATAGGAATACAAATGTTTCTATGTACTTCGCATTTCACAATATACGTTATTTTTTGGTTTTTATATTTCATCATATCTTCCTAACTGTATAAATTTTTAAGTTTGCTTTCCTGACACATGAGATTTATAATTTTAAAAGCTCCTTTTACAGTTTAAGAAGTCACATTCGAAGAAACATTAATTAATGATTATTGTACAGTAAAAATAAACTCATTTTAACTCTAAGCGTAGATATGTAGACTTGTTAACTTTTTTTTTATCAGGTGAAATAAATAAGTTTTTAATTAAATATCTCAAGATAACGCGCTAACATTAATAAATAACATATTACTACCATTAAACCTGTTGCATTCCACGTATGTCAGACTCGTATTTATTGTTTTTCAAGGCAATTAATTATATGAATATACTGAATAAATAATTGCAGCGTTCTTTCGGGTATCTTTAGCAAAAATACATTAAAAATATTCTATTTTAATTACAAGTTTATGAGAATACGTGAAATATAGTAACACAAAGGTTTTATTTATTTTCTCCCTCGAATTATGATTTTTTTTTTATATAGAAAAAGATAAACTTTTTTTAATCAACAAAATTACTTCAGAATCATGTAGAGAAATATATAATAACCTGTTCCCACTTACCCACGATTCTAAAAAGCCTTTTTTATCTTAAGAAACGCTCTAAAACCAATACATGTTCGAGAATTAAAGATTTTTTTTTTTTTTTTTTTTTAAATCAAAGTTTCTATTATTGCTAACAATTTTTGTAAACATTTTCGAGGACTTTTTATGGTGTGTTAATCAGTTTTCTCATCTGGGTATCTGTTTCTCTGCTAATTTTAATTCTATATTTTCAGCAACGTAACTGAATTTATACAAAAATAGTCTATTTATGGAAAAATAATTAAAAAATGTTAATGTTAATGTTAATGTTAATGTTAATGTTAATGTTAATACTGCTAATTTTTCCTGTTTGGCTGAAAAACATGTCTTTTGAACAGTAAATGTTTACTTGAGAACTGATAGCATCCGAGAAACCTTGATAAGTTTATTTCTGAAATTCCAGGATTAGACAGACTCCGCTTATTAAAATGCAACTGGTCTGTGAAGTCATATCTTGGTGGAAAACATGTGCAAACTAGATTCTAGTAGTTGACTGGTAGGTTTAACATTGCATTTTCCTGCTCCGAGTCCTCAAATCCTTTGGGTGCAGGAAAACCCAATGGTAAACATACCAGTCAGCCACTAAAATCTAGTTTGCAGGTGTTTTCCACCAATGTATCACTTGTCAGTTTTAGGTCAAATTAGTGAAGAAGTCGTTTTATAGGTGCGCTCGTAATTATATAAATACATAGCACCTATAGTCGTCGTTCAGTCCGTCTGTGCGCATATAACAGAGCAAAAACCACCCAACAGAATCGTCTGAAATTTTAAATATATAATTGTTGTAACATTTTGTCGAGTCATTTCAAATATTATGAAAATTGGATGTATAGTTTAATTACAGGGACAGTCAAAAGTTTTCCGTTACATTACGGCCAATGGGAATAAATTATTGAAAGTGCATTTTAATGATAGTACAGCCTTCCGAATGGTCTGAAATTTTTAATATATCATTGTTGCAAAATTTTGTCGAATCATTTCGCTTTTTATGAAAATTGGATTTATAGTTTAATTACAGGGACAGCCAAAATTTTTCCGCTACATTACAGCCAATGGGAAAAAATTATTTCAAGTGCATTTTAATGATGTTACAGCCTTTCGAAGAGAATGAAATTGATATGTACTTATGAAGTGCACTAAAATATTCATTCAGTAAAATATGCGTGCAAAAAATATTTATATTTATAAAACTAGTTATAATAAGAACGCACCACAGTTGCCACGTTTGACGAGCAATATCCAACTTGTTCTGTAACATTTTGAATACTTTATTTACAACATTTCAAAAGGTATATTACTTTTGTTTCTACAACAACAAGAAGTTAAGTTTTTTTAGTAATTTAGATTGTTTACATCATACGTAATCACCAACTTTACATTACATACCGTCAACTGGGGAAACTTTGGCCGATTAAGTATACCTTTGTCCCAAAAGAGAAAAAAAAGATTTAATCTGCTACATCACTTGAGTTATGGACAAAGATTTAGTCTGATAATGTAGGTAGCAGAACTTGCGTGAAGCTGGCTGCCTATTGTAAAAAGCTCACTAATATTCCTCCGTGGCAGTAATGACCAAAGTTTAATAATAAATATGAGCCAAATTTACAAATTTTAGGCCAAAGTTGACGGTACGTAAACTTTAAACTAAATTTTCTCAAAAGGTTGTTTTCTGATCTTCGATGTACGCTTTGTTATGGAAACTACTACATTTTTTTTTTGTTATTTAAAAGTAATTTTTATTCAAGATAAAAAAAAAAAAAAAAAAAAAAAAAAAAAAAAGAATATTTGTTTATAAAGCTGACTTTACTTTATTTGGAATTATTCATATTATGTATAGAAAAAATTTCAAATGCATATCTTTGGTAGTTTCTGAGAAAAGGTACATTAATTTAACCTGGTATGTATAATGACTTCCATATGACATTACGAAACATTTGTCTCTTTTTTCAGCGTACTTTGCTATTCAAAAGGGACAATTTGGTCCAAGCATACAATATAAGAGTAACATTACGTAAACTTCAGCGGAGCAGTAGGAATTTGAATTTCGATTACACACATACAGGAAAGTGTATAGTATTTCTAAAGTAAAAGATTTATGTTTTTAAAACATGTATTAATCTTTTGTTCAGTTTTTTAAATATGCTGTTTAATAGTATGCAATACAAAGAAAAAGGAAGTTATTAACAGTAATGTGTTGCGAAAATACGAATTATTTTTAAAGTAACAAGTAAAATAAAGGTGAAATGTGTGACCTTGCAAAAACTTTACAAGGATAAAATGCTTCCTATAGAATATCCCATTGTGTCTAAACAAAAATTTCTTTTGTGTAGTTCCATGTGCAATACTTTTTCTTAATAATATTATGCAATATGGGAGAGTAGCCAAATTTGGACAACTTCACCTATTTTCAGGTGTAACTAGCTTCATTTTTTAAATATCTGCAAAATATCACTAAACGTGGCCAATCTATTTATCTACTAACTAAATAAACCTTTAGAACAATTTCTTTTTCAAAATCTTAAATTTTATTTTAATTTAATTTTTAAATGTCAAAAATGGTCCAAATTCAGCAACTAAGTTGGACCCCCCCAGTCTCTTAAATTAGGCCAAACAATATTGGTCTATTTTATTGAGTAGGGAATATGACTAATTTTATTAAAAGAAAAATTTGCGATTAATGAAACAAGCAAACAAAACAACAGCAATGAAATATAATGGAATCATATGTCTGAAAGTAATAGCAATTGTCTTGAATCAAAATGTGTTCAAAATTTAAATCAAACTTATAACTAATTAAGAAGAGAAATTATGAAACTAATTGCCAGTTACTCGAGTAAGAAGTGATGCAAGTTACAGTCTATTATCTTATTTCTTTTGTTCATTTCAGCGCACACAACATGGAAATTTCCTTTAGGCAAACTAATTATGACTGTCATGATTTTCCCCTTTAGACTATGAATCATTAGACATTTTCTTTTTTCTGCAGCATAAGTTATCTTTTCCTTGTGTCTGTAGTTCTTCCGTTACATCATTTTCTTTCTAGTTGAACTATGCCTATTTTTTTAAAATTGCTGTCCCAATTGCTTTTCTGCATTGAGATCTTTCTTTTTTTCGTTTTGCTTTTCTGTTTTCTTTTCAAGGTTTACTTTATAGGTCGAAAATGTTAGCACAGCTGTTTTTGGCTCCCTCTGTACTTTGACTTAACTGATTTTACAAAGAGAGATAGCATTTCTAATGAGTTTTTGGCCTTTTTTTTGGGTGGGGGGGGGGGGGGGGGTTAGCTGCAGCCTTCTTGCGGGTCAATAGTAAATACATAATAAATAACAATAAAAAAATAGTGTCCAAAGTTTACATCCTTAGAAATTCATGACTTTTCAAATTTATGGTCGTATATCTGTTCCAATTAAAGCAACTCACATTGGTCCAATTAAGACAACCGCGCCATTTTTTAAATGAGATAATCTCAATACTTAGAGCAAAAACGAAAGCAAACAAATCTGCGTGAAAAATAAGCACAATAAACACATGAATTTAGATATGCATGTGAAAACATAGCAACTTCCCTAAGTTTTAATTATTCTCTTACATTTAGTAGGAAAAACATTAGATCAAAACAGCTAATTTTAGGTTTTTAAAAATTGTCTGGAAACAGGACATGGAAGGCGAGTGCTTTTTCTAATCATAAATGACGCCATTATGATGAGTATGATTTCAGATGGCGTTTTTCTCCTTAATTAATTGCAGATTCGTAGCGGCACATTTACAGCAGCGGTCCAAATACAGCTACTCTCCCTTGTGTAATAACTTAAAATTTCTCAGAACGGTTGCTTTTTAATAACAAAATATATATGCAATTTCTTAAAACGTTCTTTCTATTACCCAAAATTCTTTCTAATCTGTTGAAAATTACTCAGAAGCGTGACTTCAGTATAGTAAATTAGGTTTCGTAGCGTTCTTGAATCCCCCCCCCTTTTTTTATCTACTACTATTTTAAAACAATATCTTTATTCTAGACTATTGTATATGCTAAAAGAACCTTTTGCCATAGCCTCCTTGAACTGTCTGTTAGCTTCGAAGCCCTTAAAGTATTATACCACGAATGAATTTCATTTGAAAATGTGGTCGGAAATGTAGAAAATTTACGAACGCTACTGCGATCTTTGAGTAAACTTTGCCTCGTGAATCAATCACAATTGTGATTTTTGATAATTAGATTAAGCCTTGTGAAATAATATATTTCGTAACTCGTGACTGAGGCACAAGGACGCGTTTAAATAATCATTCTAGGTATATAACTAATTTAAATAAATAAAACCGCCAACGAATAATAATACAAGTATAATTATTCATATTTGTATATTGTATTTATTGTAGTTTATGCACAGTTTATTTTTTTTTTCTAAATTCCAGGTAATAGTTTGTATTGTGTTTTTTATGTTATATATAGAGTCATTCGAATTACATAATTTTTGCTGAAAAAATAATGTTCATTCTACAATATTTTATTCATTACATTATACGTTATTCGAAACTTTACAACATTTTCACAGATACAACAAATGTAATTTATTGCACGAATAATGTTACCCGAACAATCCGTTCAAAAATATTACAATAAAAGTTTATAATGAGAAAAATATTAATAACAGAAAGGAAAATACCTTGGACACGTTTGGAAAATCTATCCAAACAATTCCAAATAAAAGTAATACAGGCAAAATCATGTGAGATGAATAGTTATGCACTCATATTTTTGAAAACAGAATTCAATTTGTAACAGAACCTTCACCAGCTTTTCACAATTCGAAATACGAATGTACAAACAATATGTGAGTTCCATAATAACTATTGTTTAAAAATGAAAAATCTTGGAATCTTTGCGGTACTAATATAAAAAGCATATATTGTATTATTCGAAATATTTCTATCAATAAAAACTCATCTGAAAAATATTACAAAATACTTTTTTAAAGAAAAGCAGAATATAGTGCTGTGATTAACTAAAAAAGAATAAATTACCTGCTTAAAAGGTATTACTTATAACTGATTTAAAGGACGTATAGCCATTAAAAATTGTATTTGAAAATTAATTACTTCATTTTTGAATAATTTGCTATATAAATACAAAAAAAGAATATTTGTTTTCTAACATTTACAATAATATACAAAATAATATTATCTAAAGTAGCAGTAATGAAAATATAAAACAGTATTCACACATATGTGGCATTAACCACTACATTAGAACCATATATCTGCGAAATTTAACATTTTCGTAACGCCTGGGTATTTCTGTTTATAGATACTCACACCAGATATCTACAGAAATGCCAAATGAAACATAAAAAGAGACTAAGAAAAAAAATCGCTATGTTATAAGGGTTATTTTTATAAGTGTTTCAAATGAATTCAGATGAAAATATACCATAAAAATTCAAAATACCTACATAAACTTTTACAATCCCTGTATACATTTTTTGAAGCTGGTATAGGTGACAATACATGCTATAAGCATTAATACTACTATATTTCTAAAGGGATTATGTAGCAAAAGAAGTTGAGTAAATATTTTTTAAATTTAAATTACTGATTTACAAATCCTAGGTGGATAATATTAATCCTCAATCGTGCAAGTAAAATGTCTGATCTGAATACAATGTACAATATTAAGTTATTCTAATATAGATAGCAATGCCGCTAAAATTTATTTTATAATTTTTCAATTGTTTACAGAATATGTGCTTTGGTTAACTGACATTCATTAATTTGCTGTATTTATTATACTTCTAAAAACTGTCTCCTTTTAGAAGGAAAGACTTAACACAATTACATATTTCACCTTTTTATAGGTTATTAATATATTTAAGGGGACAGCTTACCTTTTCAACAAATTTGTTTATTTTTAAAAATATGATTCAAATGTTGCATTAGAATGTTCAACTAAAAGTACATTTTAAAAAAGAAAATTTTAACTGCATATTTAATTAAATTTTTTTAAAAGTTTATACAAATTAGAATTTTTTTAAATCCAAAATATTTTTTAAACAAGTGGGTAAGTGTGATCACAGATCACACAGAGGGTTTCGTTTAATATTCCTTTCAAAAGACTTTATTATATTGCAAAATCTTTTAGTTCCACATTTTGCAACCAGGTGGCGCACTCTATTCTAAATAAAACCTCTATCCGAACGAAACTCCTTTTTACAAACTATCCGTAGATATATTGGTCCAGGAGATCGGGCCCATAGCACCCGAGATAGATAGTCGCCCCCTGGCGGTAAAATGGAGCTAAAATATTTACGGCTATGGTGAATAATATGAAAGAGTGGTTAAAGGAGTTTCGGCAAAAGTTAGAAAAGTGCACCCCGGGTGAAAAGAATGTAGTTTAGAAAAATTGCTAATAATGCAGAAGTTAGAGCCGGGGGGGGGGGTAAATATAAGACTTTTCCAAAATTGTATAATTTGTCGTTTGATGTGAGGTGTAAGAATCCTAAATTTCAAGTCTCCAACATGTATAGTTTCTGAGAACTGACTCTATGACAGACAGACAGAGGAGTGAGACGAATAGGGTTTCGTCAAATGAACGAAACCCTAAAAATTGGTATTTTTGCCTAAAGTAACACTTTTTGAAAAAATTATGATCTTTCGTGTGATCGCATTCTGCTATAAGTATGCAAAATTTCACATCTCCAACTTAATTAGGAACTGAGTTAGAAAAATTGCTTAAAATACACAAATTAGAGACCAGAGGGGTAAATATAAGACTTTTTAAAAATTTTATGAATTCTCGTTTGATGCGCGGTATTTAGCTATAAAAATCCAAAATTTCAAGTCTTCAACTTAATTAGGGGCTCAGTCAGAAAAAAAGCTTAAAATACACAAGTTAGAGCCTAGAGAGGCAAATATAAGACTTTTTCAAAATTGTATAATTTGTCGTTTGATGTGAGGTGCTTAGCTATAAGAATCCTAAATTTCAAGTCTTCAACATGTTTAGTTTCTGAGAACTGACTCTATGACAGACAGACAGACAGATGAGTGAGACGAATAGAGCTTCGTCAGATGAACGAAACCCTAAAAATTGATATTTTTGCCTAAAGTTTTCCTAAAGATTTTCAAATATGCAATACACAAGACTATACATGGATTTTTAGATACACCTAATATTACATTTAATATATTTTTTTTACTTACATATATAAAGAAAAACGATGAAATCTAAGACATCTTCATATACTTTTTTTTTTAAATGATAAGAAACCTGAAGTCTAATTGCATGCGCAGATTTATCGCTTATATAATAAAGAAAATATACGTAAAATTTTAAATCTGTATATTGAGTACACTAATGCCTTAACATTTTTAAAACATAAAAGAGAAGAACATATGGACATAGAGAAGAAACCATTTAAAATTTCAATTTGCGTGAGTACATGCGGTTGGTGTATTGATTCATATTTTACAATATCTTGCGATATAATTGCTGTAAGGGAAAAATGAGGTGTCAAAATATTTAATATATTAAAATGGCTTTCATTTAATAAATAGTGAAAAGAAAAATCGATTTTTTGACCAATCATAAGGTAAACTGCCCCCTTAATAGTATGTAGAATTCAAAACATACATATTTTCAATCACAAATATTATTAAAAAATTAATGAAATTATCAGAAGTATTAGTGACATCAGTAAATATTTCACAGGAATAATAAGTTGCAACAAAAAAATACCTGGAATCTATTTTTTTGCATGTAAATATTCTAAGAAAAAAAGTTGCATATATAATTTTCGTTTTCTCTCATATTACATAACTCTAGTAAACAAAGGAAAAGGCGGAATATATCGACGTATGCGGCGTATTTTAGTTCTACACCTCAAACTCCCGAGAAAAGCACAACGGTGCCAATTGAAGCGTTACAAAAAAAAAACAACTTGACGATTACAAATTCACGCTGAAGCAGTACATCCTTTTATGAATACGAAATATTAGGTTGAGCAAAAAGTTCTGGGAAATTTTTAATCTAATAGTTACCAGAATTTTATCGTATATGATGGTCGTGCCATCAATGCCGAACTCTATTGCCAGCAGAGGGATCGCCTACGACAAATTGGTGCAGAAGTATCCAAGATTGTTCCGCTGAAAGCGTGTTTTGTTTCGGCAGGACCATGCCAGAGGACCAAGGACAAGTTTGCACAGTTGGGCGGCGTCAAAATTCACCCACACACCACCTGTTTTCGAAACGTGGCTCCATCCGATTATGATCTCTTTCGATCAATGTAACATTTTTTTCAAGGGCCATCAATTTGAATGTTTTAATAAAGTTGAAGAAGCATGTGAAGAGTTTTTCAATTCCAAGGAGCCGCCATGGTACTTCCAGCCAAATCGGAATCTAGCAGAATGATGGCAGTAAGTCGTAGACTATGATGGTCTCTACTTTGAAGAGTAGCCCTTGTTGCTTTTGTTGTTAATTTGCGCATAACAACGCAACTTTCACAAATTTCCCAGAACTTCTTGCTCAACCTAGTAACATCAGGTGTACTAAAATTAAAAGTTTACTGCGAAAATCAGCCCCAATCCATAGGATTTCTAAAAACTAATGTAGACCAGCATTCTTGAAATTATTCCGGATAAATTGCATTTTTCAGGCAAAATCAATCACGTCATAAAAGTTCCACCATCTTCTTTGAATTTTCAAAGGCTGATGTAAAAACAATACGAATTATATTAACTCACAGTCTTGAAAGTAAATGCTCTGATCAATATATAATCTAAATAACAGTAAAAATTCTACTATAAAATAAATACCACTAAATGTCAAAATTTTAAAATTATAAAATTAATGTAGTGGTATGATCAGTTGCAAATGAAAACGCTTCTGAAATCTAATTATATATTAGCACTCGGGATTTAAAAATTAAATAAATAACTTTCGAATAAATTTTTGTAGAAATAAAAACTTCAATATATGCAAAATTCTACATTTCTGAAAAGAAAAAAGACGAACAGAGAAATCGAATAAACCTCTTGCACTCTGTGACGTAATGTACGTCATGATATTTTGGTCATTTCCGACAATAAAGTACGCAGCGTACGCCATGATACCTAGATGAATTTTTAATTGGACACTCCGAGAATTCTCACCAGAAAGTTTTAACTATTATTTCTGCTTTATGCAATTATTGATTTTCTACATAAATAAACTAAAAGAATTACCAATGAAATTTTCGTGGTGTGAAATCAAAATTTCGACAAAATAAATCTGCCAGATGCAGCAACACTGGTGCCTAGTGACAAACATCCACAAATAGCGCCACAACGCAAGGGGTTAATAAACACTTTTGAACTTTGTTGGCAAGTGTTAAAAACGAATATCATTTTAATAAAGTAAAATTCTGAAATATATTGAGTTTAAAATATGAATATATTGAATAGTATAATTTTGTAAAGCTTTTATTCTTATTTTACATTGCATGCAATGTTTACAACAATGTTTACAAACGTTTAGAACAACATAAAACATACATTTAATACCACTAAATTTCATGTTTCGAAACAGAAATTTTATTTACATAAAGGCGCTGTTCACTTGAGAAATTTCAAAGCTTTTGATCTTTGCCTTTTGAATATAACTTTGACAAATATATTAAAATTTAAGAAAAAGAGCAGTTATTTGAAAATTTCTTAGAACTACGTTTTTTCTGAAAGAGTTAGAATTTTACACGCAGTTTGGGTTGCCAAGGACTGATAGAAAATTTAAAATTTTACTTAGTAAACGTAAAAAAGTATATTAGACATTTAGTTAAAGTGCTTATGATTTAAATGTGCTTTTGGTTTGAAAACTGTTTTGAGTTTGCATTGTTTCAGTTATGTAATAAAATAATCTCAAATCATTCACATGAATACATTAATAAACATAGTAAAAACTTTGTTTCCTGAATTTAAGGAATTACTTTCTAAATAAGCAATCAAATGTTTAATATTCATACACATATTGAACTTAAAAATATACAGGTTGAATAAAAATAACGTGGCCAAAATCAAAGGGCAAAGAAGGTGGACAAACACAATCAAAAATTACATAGAAAAACTTTGTTTCCTGAATTTAAGGAATTACTTTCTAAATAAGCAATCAAATGTTTAATATTCATACATATATTGAACTTAAAAATATACAGGTTGAATAAAAATAACGTTGCCAAAATCAAAGGGCAAAGAAGGTGGACAAACACAATCAAAAATTACATAGAAAAACGGGGCCGCAAACGCCATCCGGCGATGCTAGAGGGGTTGCGAATTATATGCAATGCAAGAAGAATAAACAAACATCATTCTGTATCATTTAACTTGTACTGTATTGCAACACATTTGCGACAAATACTAATACAAGATATATTCAAAGTTTTTCCCAGACACCTGGAAACACGCATTTCATCGACGCTACATGGACGGCCGTACCTACTCAAAAATATCAGGTGTATCTCGAACATATCCTACTCCTACAACAATTCTTCCTACTAGTTATTCCTGTGACGAAACCGGCGTTTCGTAAATAAGTTCTTTAAAAAAACCCATAATGAAAAATCTACTGGAGACAAAGCTGGTGGTTGCTCACGGTTCATCACGACCAATCCTGATCTCGATCAATCAAGAGCCTGTGAAAGGTAGGATGCAGATGTGTTCTGACTTGTCTGCTGAAATGCGGGAGATCTCCGTCGTGCTCAAATTATACACGTCACGTCGCTCAATTTGTTCAGCTCGTGTTTTGAGGGAACTCCCTCTAGTGGCCCCGCATGACGTTTACGACCAGCGGCGCCAATTTATATGGGGCGCGAGCCAACCCTATAATTTGATCTCTCCGCCCACCCAATTTTAATTGATTTTATTCACAACTTACTGATTTATTTATTTAATCGCTTAAACGAAATTTGGATGATTAATTTTCCCAAAATAATTTGTTTAGAAAACAGTAAGGACATCCCATTAGATTTACAGGAGCACTGAACCCCCCCACCCCCCTTTTCAGTGGATGTATAGTTAAATTTCTCACAAAAACAAATTTCCTGTATATTTCGCCATCTGTTTTGATATCTTGAATTGATAAAGCACATAGATGAATAAAACGTATGCTTTTCTTAGTATGTAGTTTTTTTCTCTTTCAATAATTAAGAATTCCGATGTTATTTAAAATAAATATTAATGAAAATATAAGGAAGAACTTATAAGAATTTAATTAATAAAATTATTTATAAAATTATAATGAAATTATACTACTTTAAGAATTTGCTTTAAAAAAACGTAATTTAATTTCGAATTATCATCTTTAGACATTCGCTCCTCCGCCCTGTCTCTCTCCGCAAACATACACACTAAGGGGGGGAGGGGATTTTGAGCCCAACCAATATTTTTGAAAAGTTGTTGCTTCTGTTTGCGACCCCAAGTTCCTAGGTGATTTTAGATTATTTTTATATTCCTGCTTTGCCCTTTCATTTTGACCCTGTTATTTTGAATCACCTCTGTAAAGCATTCTCTTATTCATCGAGACAAAACAAATAATCGTTCGATACAATGTGATACATTTTTAAACATTTGTTTCACGTTCGTAATACAATTTTATTTAGTTATTAAACTAAAAGACCACCTTTAAGTTTGTCTTTGAAGAATCACTGGGTAAAAACAGCTGATAGAATATCTGCAATTTTAAAGCATTACTATTTATTAAATCTCTCATTTTTTCTATTCATAGGTAATTCAAACTATCCTTTTGAAGAAAAAGCTAAATTGAAATTAAATCACTTTTTCTGTTATCTACTAAGAGCCGCTCCGCAATAAAAAAATTATAAAAATTATAATAAAATTATATGGTTTGCACTTTTTGTGTGTTAATGGAAGCTTTATAAAAAAATTTCCGTTTAGAAGTGTTTTACTTTTTGAAAAAAAATCACTATTAACAGTATTTCAACTTACTTTCATCTAATGAAGTACAACAATGAGATTTCGTCAATATATGACTTAGTGATATTTAAATTATCCGAACTACTGATAAAAATTTGCAGGAAAATGCCCAGTCATACGACCCTCTTTATAGTAAGCTGATATATTTTCCACACTCTTGTTCCAATTTTGCTCATTAACGATGCTGACCGAGATTTTCTGCCCCTTAATTTTATGTATCAGTTTGGAAGATATTTGTGCAGAATTACGGAAGTTATCGTGCCCGTAAAAAGATATATATAGACTAGGGAGCTCTGACCCTTGTAAGCTACGCTCGCCAACCCCCGTTCATACAACGTAGGATCTAAAAGCACGCTAATCTGGTCGGGTTTTAAAAGGTTAGAGAAGATTGAATTATAATGAAAAACCTGTAGCGATCTCCATGTAAACGGGTTCACATTCAGTTCCCTTTGTTTGCGGAAATTTAAGGCCGAATCAGTTGCTGTTAAGACATCCAATGTTTGTTTTCGTATTTGATTAAAGAAGATCAGCTAAACATTTGAAAAGAAGCTAAAATAAAATGAAATGAACAGAGTCTTCGCCTCCCGCTATTTCTTAACAGCGTTATAAAACGATTGACATAATACAATTTACTACAATTACAACAATTTACCGCTTTAATCCCTTCAAGGGCGGTGGTTCATTTTTGGACCACTTAATTTTAATTCTTAAAGGCCACATTGGTATCAGAATATTGAATGAAAATTTTCCTTCTATTAAGTAAATAAACAAAAGTATTTTTGTACTTGAAAATAAATTTGTTTGTAAATTCTGGAGCCATTCACTGACTTCAAGATTTCACGAATAGAAGTTCCTTGCCCCTGAAAGGGTTAAAAGCATATTAATATACTTATTATTTTAAAGTTTCCTTTCTTTTTTAATGTCCACGTGTAAATACAATATCCAAGAAATAATTTTCAATATTTTCTTCATTTAATATTGATTTTAAAGTTTTTTTTTTTTTCTGTTTTTAATATTCACGTGTAAATAATTTTTTAATCGAAAGGAAATATTATTCTTTGCTCTGTTTTTAGAATTGAAAACATTCTCTATAATAAAACCTAAGTCATGTGACTATTATCAACAGTTCCGGATGAATCCCTTCGTTTTTTATATTACAAGCGACCATTTTGGTACTTTAATGTTAGCCAGCCACAGGTGGTAAGTCGCCAAATATTATTCTATCGCCACCATTTCACCTATATTATAATAGTCCAAGTCATGTAACTGCGCTGCTATAAACAATTACGGCCCTTCTCTTTTCTTATAAAAGGTTTCCATTTTGATTAAAGAATAAAAATTATTTTTTTCGAATAAAAGTACATAAAAAATTCTATGCTCGCAAAGAATACTTGGTACTTTTATGTTAGCCGGGTGCAAATCTCGCTAACAGATTTTTTTTTTTTTTTTTTAACTTGTGAGTTATTATTTTTTTATTTTTCGAGTGGTAAATTAAAAGGGTACTACTTTGTTATCCCGTCGACCAAAAATGTTCCGCCAAACTATATGATTAAATGCCTATAATGGTTGATCGTAAATATCACATTCACTTCACTTTAAGGAAGTTACACGTGTTTACGCCACTAAGTGATTTTTATTTCGACGTTTTATTTGTATTTTTATTAATGTTATACTAATTTATTTGTTCTTTCGTTATTTAAAGTAAGAATTATGTCAATTTGTATAATTTGGCGAGTATTTGGCGATTTATATAATTTGGCCGTACGGATAACTAAGTAGTACAATTAAAGCATTGCTTTGACGTTGAAATTAAATGTCATGGTTTGTTGCATTATTTAACATTTGTCTGGCGAAAACCTCGTTTTCGTATACCAGTAACATATGTATTTTCAAATTATTTTTTATTATTTTTTAAATGAAATAACAACAAATAAAAAAAGTTTAATTAATAACTATAGAACAAAACAATTTATATATTTTTTTTAAATAAAACAAAAGTAAAGGTAAATAAACATTTATTATTAAATAAGCAACAATAGTCGAGTTACCATGTCACGCAAAATAACGCCATTTTGGCGTCAATTAGGTGCCCCGGTGCGTATATGACATCTGCACCTAATATTTTTCTTTCAGTTTCGTTTAACCAAAAATAAAGACGTGAAAGCCATTAATTTTAAAAGTTTCAGTTTTAAATGAAAGTTTTGTATTAAATAAAATGATAACGAAATGCAAAATTGTTCTTAGCATAGATTTAAGGGAGGCCAAACTGCTCGCCAAATAATAACCTTTAAATATAATAACCTTTTCTGAAATATGAAAAAAAAATATGTGTTATGATTAAAATTTGACTTGCCATCATTAGAAAAAAGTATTTAAAATTAGAAAAAAAAATATTATTTCAAAAACTAATTCGAATTTAAAAATTCTAATGCCAGTTTTGAGATCTGCGGATCGATACAGATTCTTGGTGTTAATTTTATCCAAATTATTCATCACTTTAGGAGAAATCGCCGTGAAACATAATCAGTTGTTTAATCAGTCGTTTCAAAGAATCATTTCTTAAATTCGTTTCATTTCAATCGTTTCATATATCCGTTTCATAAATTCGTTTCATTAGGATTTTATATATACTAGGGGATCGTACCCGTTCTTCCCGGGTTAAAGAATATAGGTGAAAACATTTTTTTTTATTTGAAAAGTAATATTTTTTTATATGCAATAAATTTTTTTAATTGACCACTTACATTAAAAAAGCATTTTTCATATGGAAAATACGAATTATACAATCAAATAAATTTTTGAAATGGATCAAATGCGATATTTTCTTATTTGGCAACTTATAAAAGTTATTTGCCTTGATTTTGCTACTTAAGGATTCCTTTTATATTCTGATAACGTCAGAGCTTATACATGTCTGGTAAATTTGTGTTTTATTTATATTATTTTATTTATTTATTCACAGGGAAGTTTTTTAATGGGTATTAGTCGTAAGAAAATGATGAACTCTTTATTTTGTTTTAAGGGCAAACGGATTAATCTTTCGTAATCGAGCTCCACGCGATATAGATAAATTAAAAAAAAAAATCATGATTTAAAATTGTTTTTAAAACCATACAGAATCAGTAAACTGAAATAAGCTTTGCAAAGAAATTCCAATTGAAAAAAAGTCCTATTTGGTGATCTAAAAATTTAAATTATACGATTACAAATATGTTAGATTTGTATTTTTTCAATTTTATTCTTTTACTTGTTTATAAAATAAGTATTAATTTCGTTAATTTGTATTTCACAAATATGTTGGATTGGTTATGCTAACTTATTACTTAAAACTTTAACTTCGTTATGCAAAAGTAGTCAGAAATAAATGCTGAAAAATGTTTGTTGCTTTATGTACAAAATGTTTATTATTATTATATATTGAAACCGGCACGTGATAAGATAAACTTAAAAAAAATCATGCTTAAAAATTATTTTAGAAAATATAATACATCAGTCAATGAATACAGTTTTTAAACAAATTGCATTTGAAAGTAATTTTTTTTCCCTATGTGACGAAAATTTAAAATGTACGATGGTCAGAAGATTAAAAAATTGCAGTAGCGAAACTTTCAAGACCGAAATTTGATTGTGAAGTGTTGCCATTCGCAAAATGACATCAGCGTTACGCACAGATACGTTTGTTCTTTATGATATAGATATTTAATCAGTAAAATATAATAAAGATCAAATATTAGAATGTGGTTATCAACTGAGGCTTTTATGCTTCGATTTCCGGAATGAAAACAGCAATTTTCACCTTCTCAGATTTTGCATACGCACTTCTCATATCCATATTCATCATTTTAAAAAAAATTGTTTCTGTTTGATCGTTTTAAAATAATTTTAACTCAAAACTTGAAGTCACGATTGTCAGCAACATCTTTTATGTGAACAGATGCACTCTTTACTTGAGATTCTAATCTCAATTCCGGAGAGTAAAAATTTCCGTAATTTATCATTTTCAGACGCATTTGTGTTAAAATGTTTAGTTTTATCAAAGAAAATGATCGTTTTCTTTCATATATGACTTCATTTTCACTTAAATAAGCATTTCGCCTAGTGTCTGAAACTTTGTATCAGTAAACATGCAGAAGGAAAAACAATCTAAAAAATTTATGATGTAAAATGCGTGTTTTCAAAAGCAGTACGTCATTTTCCGTTATTAGGCCCCTAATATAATATTCTGCTCCTAATGGGATTTCGCGCCACTAAACCCTATACAGTAATTTTTATCAACAATTTTGAATTTTTATCAGAAAATAGCATGAATAAAGTTTAAAATACCTCATTATTTCTCTCTTGTCTGCAATAATGAAAGCCATCTAATTTTTATCATTTTGATAAAATTTCAAAAACGGCTTTTAAAATTAAAATATAAAACTGAGGATATTAAAAAAAAAAAAACTGATAGTGCGATCATATCTACATAGGAAGAGCTTTCAGTTAAAAAAAAAATATTAGTAAACTTGGATCAGCAGAAAGATCAGGACAGATGACTAAAAACACACTTGTGTTTTAAATATACAGATTATATAAATTTAGGGAAAATTAAATTAAGCAAATTATGTTATTTTGATAAAATTATAGTAGAATATCCTAAAGAATAGCATTAAAATTTTATTATTCGAGAGAATTTTCGATAAAAACTTCAAGAACACGATATTATTTAAAACTACGAATTATTCGTTTGCTTGTCTAACTCGGCGATGCAAATCCACCCACGCGAGAGTCATCAATTTCTGTAATCGCTATTATTTGCATGTAATCTCTCTCTTATATACACACTCTAAATTTTTGTAAAACATTGCGTTTCATCAGTGTGTTATTTCGATTACATTATTTTCAAAAGTGAAGCATTTCACCTGTGAAGAATTTCAAAGTAGCTGGGCTGTGAAAATGACGCATTTCTGCAAAACACAATTGAGGTTTAAGAATTAAAATACATTCTTTTTTATAAAATGACGTCATTTGCATCCGCTAAAGCAATCCACTTTTACAATTCAGTCTTAAACTTCGTCTATAGAAAAGCGTGCATATGACGTCATTATCACGGAATAACAGCCAATATTCTGTACATAGCCCATATTTTAATTTCAACTTTTTTTTTCAGGTTTTATGAGCAAATGGCAGCAAAAAGATACTGTATCTCCTCTTTTCTACTATTTTCTATTTACTTTCAATGACTTTCAATAGAAATGAGGTACTTTTGTTGCCACAATAAGAAAAATGGTGTTAAAAACTACAAAAAAATTAATATCTCAAAAATAAATTGAGATACAGCTTTAAAACAAATTACATTTAAAAGAGCATTTTTTTCCTTATACAATGGTGTAAAAATTTAAAATGTGCGATGTTTATAAGTTTAAAAATTTGCAGTAAAGAAAATTGCAAACCCAAAATTTTATTTCATATTTCAAAGTGTTGCCATTCGCAAAATGACGTATGCGTTACGCACAGATATGTTTGTCCTTTATAATATAGACAGGGTAGATATAGCTATACATATAGATACACACACGCACACTCACACACCCACCCACACACACACATATATATATATATATACACGCAATCTCGCCAAATGTGTCCGGTCACTTGCGATTTTAAACATTTTCTTAAATATCTAGAAAAATACTTGAGGAATTAACCTGAAACTGTAGGTGTGTAAAGAGTATAATATAGGTCATATATTTCCGAGAAGATTTTTTCACGAAACCCCATAGAGGACCGTCAACAAATTGAAAAAGAAAGATTATATTTTGGATAACCCTTTAATAAAAAAGAAAAGTGCCCAGCTAAACTGATGGCATTGAGCTCACAGGCTATTCACACTAATTGTATATTATACACTTATTTTAAAGAATAATGCCCCTCAAAAAATAAGTGAAGGGGAATTAGCCCCCGTTTCCCCCTTTATACTTAACCAGTGAACCTCCAAATCTAATCAGGGAAGCCCCTTATCATAATAAACCGGTATACCAAATTTGGAGCAAATCGAATAATCCTGCAAAAAGAACATTTATCTAAATTAAGGGGCTGGACTAGCCCACCTTTATCTTTAACCAATGAATCGCCAAAACGAATCAGGGAAGCTCCTTAACATAATAAACCGGTATACCAAATTTGGAGCAAAGCGAATAATTCTGCATGAAAACCCGTTTATATAAATTAAGGGGGGTGGCCTAGCCCCCTTCCCCCTTTATCTTTAACCAATAAACCCCCAAAACTAATCAAGGAAATTCCTTAACATAATAAACCGGTATACCAACTTCGGAGCAAATCGAATCATTCTGCATGAAAAACACATTTATCTGAATTAAAAGGGGTGGACTAACCCCGTTTTTCCCCCTTTATCCTTAACCAATGAACCCCCAAAACTAATCAGGGATGTTCCTTAACATAATAAACCGGTATACCAAATTCGGAGCAAATCGAATGAATCTGCATGAAAAACCCATTTTTCTGAATTAAGGGGGGTGGACTAACCCCGTTTTTCCCCCTTTATCCTTAACCAATGAACCCCAAAACTAATCAGGGATGTTCCTTAACATAATAAACCGGTATACCTAATTCGGAGCAAATCGAATGATTCTGCAAGAAAAACCCATTTTTCTGAATTAGGGGGGGGACTAACCCCCCCCCCTTTTCCCCCTTTATCCTTAACCAATGAACCCCCAAAACTAATCAGGGATGTTCCTTAACATAATAAACAGGTATACCAAATTCGGAGCAAATCGAATGATTCTGCATGAAAAACCCCTTTTTCTGAATTAAGGTGGGTTGGACTAACCCCGTTTTCCCCCTTTATCCTTAACCAATGAACCCCCAGAACTAATCAGGGATGTTCCTTAACATAATAAACCGGTATACCAAATTCGGAGCAAATCGAATGATTCTGCATGAAAAACCCATTTTTCTGAATTAAGGTGGGGTGGACTAACCCGTTTTTTCCCCTTTATCCTTAACCAATGAACCCCCAAAACTAATCAGGGATGTTCCTTAACATAATAAACCGGTATACCAAATTCGGAGCAAATCGAATGATTCTGCATGAAAAACCCATTTTTCTGAATTAAGGGGGTGGGGGTGGTGCACTAACCCCGTTTTTCCCCCTTTATCCTTAATCAATGAACTCCCAAAACTAATCAGGGATGTTCCTTAACATAATAAACCGGTATACCAAATTCGGAGCAAATCGAATGATTCTGCATGAAAAACCCATTTTTCTGAATTAAGGGGGTGGGGGTGGTGGACTAACCCCGTTTTTCCCCCTTTATCCTTAACCAATGAACTCCCAAAGCTAATCAGGGATGTTCCTTAACATAATAAACCGGTATACCAAATTCGGAGCAAATTAAATGAATCTGCATGAAAAACCCATTTTTCTGAATTAAGGGGGGGGGGACTAACCCCCTTTTCCCCCTTTATCCTTAACCAATGAATCCCCAAAACTAATCAGGGATGTTCCGTAACATAATAAACCGGTATACCAACTTCGGAGCAAATCGAATGATTCTGCATGAAAAACCCATTTTTCTGAATTAAGGGGGTTGGACTAACCCCGTTTTTCCCCCTTTATCCTTAACCAATGAACCCCAAAACTAATCAGGGATGTTCCTTGACAAAATAAACTGGTATACCTAATTCGGAGCAAATCGAATGATTCTGCAAGAAAAACCCATTTTTCTGAATTAGGGGGGGGACTAACCCCCCCCCCTTTTCCCCCTTTATCCTTAACCAATGAACCCCCAAAACTAATCAGGGATGTTCCTTAACATAATAAACAGGTATACCAAATTCGGAGCAAATCGAATGATTCTGCATGAAAAACCCATTTTTCTGAATTAAGGTGGGGTGGATTAACCCCGTTTTTTCCCCTTTATCCTTAACCAATGAACCCCCAAAACTAATCAGGGATGTTCCTTAACATAATAAACCGGTATACCAAATTCGGAGCAAATCGAATGATTCTGCATGAAAATCCCATTTTTCTGAATTAAGGGGGTGGGGGTGGTGCACTAACCCCGTTTTTCCCCCTTTATCCTTAATCAATGAACTCCCAAAACTAATCAGGGATGTTCCTTAACATAATAAACCGGTATACCAAATTCGGAGCAAATCGTATGATTCTGCATGAAAAACCCATTTTTCTGAATTAAGGGTGTGGGGGTGGTGGACTAACCCCGTTTTCCCCCCTTTATCCTTAACCAATGAACTCCCAAAACTAATCAGGGATGTTCCTTAACATAATAAACCGGTATACCAAATTCGGAGCAAATTAAATGAATCTGCATGAAAAACCCATTTTTCTGAATTAATGGGGGGGGACTAACCCCCTTTTCCCCCTTTATCCTTAACCAATGAATCCCCAAAACTAATCAGGGATGTTCCGTAACATAATAAACCGGTATACCAACTTCGGAGCAAATCGAATGATTCTGCATGAAAAACCCATTTTTCTGAATTAAGGGGGGGGGGTGGACTAACTCCGTTTTTCCCCCTTTATCCGTAACCAATGAACTCCCAAAACTAATCAGGGAAGCGCCTTATCACAATGAACCTAGGAAAAAATTTTGAAGCAAATCGGATGTTTCTATCAAGAGTTATCGCGTTACGTACATACGTACGTACGTACATACATACATACATACATACATACATACAGAACGGGCGGGCACATTAGCTCTCAGGCTTTGATAGCCTGTGAGCTAAAAACTAATGTAGCAAAAGCGGTCAAACTCGAGATTATTAATAAGTGGCTTATTGTAATATACTGTGTTCATTTTTATGAGAACAGCATGTATGCCCGTAGAGAAATTAAGGTTGTTATATAAACAGACCCAAATTTCGCCAAGTCTTTTGCTTATAATTTGCAGAGTTCTTAATATAAAAATTTCTTTTCAGAAAATATGACAAACAACATTGTCCACAATACTCTGCAATCACAATTGAAAAATAATAAAAATTGGATGTAAAATGAGCAGGTTTACTGAAAAATGTTTCACTGCGCATGCGCGAATGCAATCAAAATATAATGTGCATAAAATATTGGCTGAGTATATAGAGCAACTTTTGTGAAAGTCTCAAAATCATAGCTTTGAAATCCGTTGTTCCCAAAAGGAAGCAAAAAGATGAGGAGTTGTATCCAAATATAGTAGTCGTGCAATATTGTGTACGCTATCTTGGCATTAATCGACACCTATTTGATACAACCCCTCATCTTTTTGCTTCTTTTGGGGAACAACGGATATCCAGCTTATTCTATCGACGATAATTTTCAGAATTTCCAAACTATTATTTTAAAACTTTCACAAATGTTGCTCTATATTCTTAGCTAATGCATTATGCAAATTATATTTTGATTGCATTCACGCATGTGCAGTGAAACATTTTCTAGTAAACTTGCTCATTTTTCATCCAATTTTCATTATTTTTTAATTCTGATTGCAGAGTATTATGCACAATGTTGTTTTTCATAGTTTCTGAAAATAACTTTTTTTTATATTAAGAACTCTGCAAATTATAAGCAAAAAACTTGGCGAAATTTGGGACTGTTTTTATAAAAACCTTAATTTCTCTACAACTGTACATGCTATCCTCATAAAAATGAACACAGTGTATTACAATAAGTCACTTATTAATAATCTCGAGTTTGAACGCTTTTACTACATTGGTTTTTACAGGATTATCTAAAATATATTCGTTCTTTTTGAATTTGTTGACGGTCTCCTATAAGGTTTCTGGAAAAAATTTTTCCGTAAATACATGACCTATACTATGGTGTTTATACACCTGCAGTTTAATTCCACACGTATTTTTCCAGGTATTTAACAAAACGTCTAAAATCGCAAGTGACCAGTCACCTTTGGCGATATAGTATA
Organism: Maratus speciosus; assembly: GCA_963932465.1. Classification (NCBI taxonomy): domain Eukaryota; kingdom Metazoa; phylum Arthropoda; class Arachnida; order Araneae; family Salticidae; genus Maratus; species Maratus speciosus. The sequence goes on from OZ010792.1 coordinate 315,388,074, forward strand.
TATATATAGTTTTGAACTTGTTGGTGGTTTTTGTTCCCAAGGGTCATGATCGGTGTAGATCTCCCCAAAAGTTTCAGAAATTCCAACATAGGGGAAAATGCAATAGGTAGTGTTTTTAGGAAATCTGCCCTAAAAGGGCAGATACAGTTTGAGTTAATTTTGGCATTCCTCGTTGCTAATTCCTCGTTGTTTGTTTGGCGTTCCTCGTTGTTGGCATTCCTCGTTGTTTTGGCATTCCTCGTTGTCTATTTGTTAATTGGAAACCATTGAGACAAAACCATTGAATCTAGACTTGCGAGGACTAGATATGAATATGCTTTAATGTGCGACGTTAAGTCACGTTTGTAAGCTCTACGAAAAGAAGCAAAAGATTGGAAATAGGAGAAAAATGGAATGATAATTTATGCATGCCGCGCACTTATATGGTTGAAGAAACATGAAATGCGCCTAGGATAAAGCACGGGTTAAATAAAAAGAAGAAACATCATTCAAATCTGTTTTTTTCATTTGTGACTCGCGTGAGAAGTTGATGGTGTCTTATGCTTCGGTTTTCAGTGAGATCTGTACCACCGGCGTCAGGAGCGCAGTCTTTATGAAATCCGGGCAATTAGGACTAATACTTAAATATTGACTGAAGACGAAGAAGTACCTTAGCTGAGCACCGGTAAGCTCCGATGTAAATTAAGCAAAACTGTTAGTAGTTTCACAGAACGCTGATTTTTAAAATTTTACTGTTCAACTTGCAATTTTTAGTTTAAGTATGTACACTAATGGAATTTTGTTTTGTCTGGAGCATTATAATTATCGCTAGTGATTTGAGAATAAAAAACTCTACATGAAATTTAGTACAAAAACAGTAAACTAATAATTAATCTTGCGTTATATTCGTCTTCTGTTCACAATTACTATGTAACAATTTCTGTGACGGTAATGCGCAATTAAAGGTTTTAAGCATAGTAGAATAAATATTGAAAAATATTTTAAGCAACACCATATTAAAAAATTATATATTTTTCTTAAACATAACAAGGACAATAAAATTATTTTCTCATATTACGGCCTATTGAATGGGAGAATTGTATATTGATGGAAGATATTTTAAAAGACAAACAGGAAATGTTATGCAAATTTGGGGTTTATCAAATGGTATATATTTTCAATTTCACTATTTCAAAGTAACAATTCAACCCGTATACTACCTGAGCGAATACATGCAAACAAAGTCCTTAAAATTGTTTACGGAAGATGAAATATTTTTTCATCCTTTCGAAATGCTTTATTGAAGAAGAATAGAAAATTGGTATTTTATAAAAATAATGATCACATTGTTATAGACAACTGTTGTAAAGTACGGTTATATATGCGTGTATCTAAAGAAATAAAAATATATGCTCCCAACTATATTGTGTATACTACAGAATCTTTCAAATAAAAATGAAAATAGTTGCATGAACAAAATTCTTTCACTCGTTCAAAATACACGACAATATATTTTAGTCTTCAATATATTTTGAGCGTAAGTTGTTTGTAAATCTTTGCCGAATTTCGAGTTCGATATTTAAAATTCTGACTCTTAAACATAGCTTTGGCTCTATTTTAATCGATTTATGAAAATAGATTAAAATATTAGATTAATACCACGAAATATAAAAGTCTTACACATATTAAGTAAATATCAAATTAGATGATGAATGTACAATTGATTCAGCGACTATTATACGCAATCACCTCGCTTAGCCTGCTTTAACATGTATTTTAAAATAATACATTAATTGAAATACTTACACATATAGAAACAAATACTGATAAATAAATTAAAAATATTATTCAAAGTTCGAAAAAGTTGTATAGTCTATTGCTAAACATAAAATATAAAAAAAACCAAAAAATTTTCTTTTGAGTGGGGTAATCTATACTAATAAAAGAAAGTTTCTCTCTATGTGTGTCTGCTAGCGCTGGCTAGCAAAATTTACGGCATGTATGAAGCTCAGAAGTTTTGGGAACCTAACCCAAAGTAATTTCTGATGCACCTGTGACACGGAATTTTAAAAATCCAATAATGAATTGAGTTTTTAATTAAAATCCACAACTCACTCTCATTAAAAATTCATCTCGTGTCTTGCTAGAAGAAAAAAAACCTGGCGCATGCGCAGAAGGGTTATTCACGCATCGGTTAAAAATTAAGAAAAAAAAAGAAATTTTGATATATTTTGTCATTATTTATTAAATTACATAGTATAAACCCTTTAGTTAAGTTAACAACGGAAGACATATTCTAAAAGACCGTACTCGTATGTCTCGTATGCCGTAATCAATTCAAAACATATTGCAGTTAACCCACTGAAAAGAAGTTTTCCAAAAGTGTCGTTTTTCCGGAAAATGTTTTTCGCCCTTATTACAACGCCCCTCCAGGGTGCAATTTTAGAGTTACCGACAAAATAAAAATATCTTCTTAAATTTGTAACCTTCCTTAATCGATGGTGCAATGGCATTTAAGACATATGAATTTTTTAAACCTTTCAAATACACAGGGAAACACTTGTCACTTTGCGCCTAACGGAGACGATAATTTTTCTACTCTAAAAATAACTAACCGTCCGTATTTTAACACAATCCTTTAAAGGCATCTCAACAGGCCATATTTACATAACCTACAATAAATTTGAAACTTTCGGAAAAGTAGAAATATGTTTTTCAATATAAAATGTGTAAAGATGTTGACGAAATCCGTAATAAAAATAATGATTTGTTAGAGTTTCGCCCTTCCAGAGCGCAATTTTAGAGATACTAAAAAAAAAAAAAAAAAAAAAAAATCTTAAAGCTGAAACATCTAATCGATGGAGCAGTCGGTTTAATGAAAAAAAAAAAGAATTTTAACCCTTTCAAATACATCGGAGAACGCAGGTCACTTCGCGCCTCACGGAGAGAATATTTTTCCTACGCTAATAGTAAATAAACGTCTGTATTTCAACCCATTCTTTTTAGAGCATCTGAATGTATCAGATTTACATCACTTACAAAAATTTTGAAACGTTCGAATAAGTAGAAATATTTTTTTTTACAAAATAAAATGTATGAAATTTCGACGAAATCAGTAAAAAACTAAGTTTTTCGTCGTGGTTCCGGTCACTTTCAGTGCGCATAGCGTCCAAAAATAAAATTACTCAGAAAATAAAATACCATATAGCATACAGAGGAGACTGGGAGGGTTGACCAGAGGGTAGGCTTAAGTCACCCCTCAGTTTTTATATTTAAAAGAATTTCAGAGTTTTGTAAATAGGTGTGGCAACTAAATCTACTGAAGTGTTCACACAATAGTCTTTACTTCATGCAGATAATCGAAACAGGTGTGAAAAATCAATAGTGAAGAATTTTCAGCTTAAAAAGGGTATTTTTAGAAACATTTTGTAAGATTTTTGCACATAAAATATATCATAGAAATTTAAGTAAATAGTTCTAAGTAATGCAGATATATTGAACTTTCACTCCATCCATAAACATTGTACAATAAATTCGAATAATTATAACCATGTGCTATAATTTTAAAAGTTGCTATGTGCGGAAACTTGATCCAATCAATCTGAGGGAGATGGTCAACGCTCCTTAAATTAAGTTTTTTAGGAAATCTTTTTATTATCACATAATGAAGGGAAAATGATTATATTTCTAAAATAATGTATATTTATTCTCTAAAGCTACAGTAAAATAGGGTGATAAAAAGAAAATGTTTAAAATTGACTAAAGGAAGATATGAAGAATTGCTATAGAAGCAAGAAAAGATATAATTAAATATAAATTAAAAAGTTGAAATATGAAAATAAAATATAATTTAGAACTTTCGTTTCATTTAAATAGCACCCATAGTAGGTAAATAGGAAAAATAGAAAATAATAGAAACGATGAAAGCAGCAGCCTTAAGAAATGATAAGTGTCTCTGCAAAATAACATAACATTGATCAAAACACTTAAGGAACGTACCTAGACAAATTTCACCAAAAAGAACACAATGAGATGAAGCTAAACTATATAGCAACAAGTGTTGCCAGGTTAAGTGTTACAAAATGTGGGTGTTTAAAACGTAATTTTTCTGCTATCTCTTGAATTCCGTCTAAGTACATCTTTTACACATCAAATTTTCCTAAATATTTTTAATAATAATTAAACCATGTAGCATAAAGTTATTCTCCCTTTTAGGTAGATTTCGTAAGAAATACTACCTATTGCAGTCGTTACCATGGTGCGACTTTTGAAAAATTCCTTCATAACTTTTCATTATATGACCCCAGGAACCCAAAACCACCCCCATCTAAAAAGTTTATATATATATATATATATATATATATATGTATGTATGTATGTACTAAATTTTGTCCGCACGATAAAAGTCGCAATTATGCACGGATCGTCTTCAAACTCGCCAACAACTTTGAGAAGGCTAAGATCTCGGCGGGGATTGAAAATGGGCAAAATCGGCCCAAGGGAATGGAAATGGAGAGGGTTCAAAATTTTGAATACCGTCTTAACATGATTCTGATAAAACCGGCTCTTTCACAACAATGACAGAAAAAAATAAATATTTTTCGTTATAGCAGTTGCCAACAATTAAAAAAAGCGGATTAAAATTTTCACCACAACAATTGCTTTTCTATTGCAATTTTTTCACGTGAAAATTAAATTAAATAAACAGTTTGACAAATTGAAAACAAATTGAATATTACGTCATAAGTTTTCTAGGGCAAGATTTCCGCATGAAAACTCAAAATGAAATAAATAGTTTGACGAATTAAAAAAACAATCAAAATATTGCGTCATATTAGAAAAATAATGGACCTCAGCAGGTGAATATGTAACGTCATTTGAGTTTGAAGAAACGTATTAAAACGTGATAAAAACCCGACTATGGAAATATTAACATATTTTAACACTTTGAGGTTCTCTGAATTTGCTTTAGCCATTTTTAAACCTATTCCATATACATGCATGTGTGTATTCGTGTATATTAGAATTTTCACAAAACGTTTAGCTCCCTAGAGCTCATTCTTGGTGAAGGAACTGGGTTTATCTCTAATCTTGATTTAAGTTTTGTTTGTGAATTTAGCACTTAACTTCGAAATCTACCTCCGCCTGTAGGCCCAAGCCGGCAGGGATTTATTTATACTTATTTTACTTCACTTAACAAATAAATCCATTGAAAATAAAATGAGTCAAACCTCACATAAGTGGAGAGCCTTTACCCATTATTTTCTCTTGATAAAAATCAATAATTTTTCAAGTTTCTTACGTATCACACTTATTCCGCAATTTTATTTTAATAACTGATTAGATAACGAATAAAATGATACATAAAAGTTTTCTAGGTTCAATATTTAAAAAATAAAAAATCATTTTGTAAAACATGGGTCAACCGTGCCCAGTCTTCTCTACTGTCAATTCAACATTTTTTCATTTAAAAATTTAATTTCAGATAAAATGGGGGCTTAAGATATAAAATCATACAAATTTAAGGTTAATTTAAGGTTCATTCATCACGTACCCGGGCAATGTCAGCTAGTATTAAAATTTTATGAACAATTTAGAGCTTCTCGATTGGTTGATTTCTTCTCTCATATTTTAGGTAACGATTCGTTATTTCCAACTATATTACATCAAAAATACATACGATTGCTTCCGGAAACTAAAGTATACAGGATATTGCTGAGTTCGACCGACAAATTCAGGGGGGGGGGGGGGCGATATTAGGCATCAAGAGGATGAAAAATTACCTTACAACAAAAGGGCAAGGGGTGGCAAACCTCGCAATTAATCAAACATACGGGGAGTTCAACCCTAATGCAATTTGGGTTGACTGTAACAACTTTTAGAAACCTGGAGTATATTATAATAAAATTTGTAATAGCCATTCTCAACTTTGTTGTAAATCTGTTAATATCAATGGAAGTTGCAGAAGTTTCCATTATACGTGGCAGCAGTATGCGCCTGACGCTCCTCATTTTGGACTGCGATTACCAGTTCATACAGTATCATCGATAGTTTGAGCACCTTGTTTTCCAGAACTTTTCATGGTGTTATAACATTCACTCAATACAAGGTATATATCGTTGCATCTTCATTGCAATGTTTTTATTTTTCTCAAAATAATTATCGTCAACCCAAGCTCAGTAAGGATGAGACACCCTGTATTTTCGACTAAGTAAGTAATTTTTGACCCCATGATCTATAGAAAAGTTTCTTAAATCTATCACCCCTCTGAATATGCCGATTGAATTCGGCACCACCTTTTATACTTTTTTCGTTCGAAAGACATACACTGTAAAAAAAAAAAAAAAAAAAAATTGTAGTTCTACAGATGTAAAGTTACATGCTTACTAAACTTTTATCTGTAACTGTACAAAAAAAGCTGCAAATCTACAAAACTAGTTTTTGTAAAGCTACAGAAATCTGTAACTTTACAAATCAATCTGCTAAAATTGCAGTAATCTTACTAAAATTTTATCTGTAACCCTGGTTGCAGTTACATGAAAAGTTCTAGGCATCCCAGTTTCCTAAAACATTCTTAGTAACCTTACAGATTTTTTGATTTTCGGCGCAAAAGTGTGTCTGTTACATGAATTTTTGTTGTTGCCGTTACATAAAAAGTTCTAGGAATCCCAGTTTCCTAGGAAAACTTTAGTAACTTTACAGATTTTTTTTTTGCGTGGTTTTTTTTTTTTTTTTCATATACTTAGGAACATCCCATTGCATGATTGTACAACAATATTAACGAGATAAATAAGTTTTGGACGATGTTGAGGGTCCAAACACATGGAAAACTCATCTACCGTCCCGTGTCCCTGATGCTGATTTTGAAGTTTGGAGCTATCTGGATAATGTTGGTGGATATCTGGATAAGTTTGGAGATATCTGGAGCTATCTGAATACCTTGTTTCAATAAAAATAATTCGATGTAATTTTTTTCTGAAACTGGAACTATTATTTTATATAAATATGTAGCTAAAAATTAACCGGCACACATTTTTAGGGTTGATATTATTTTTTGAACTCTGTCCCTGGGTTTTAGATTTTTTACCATCCTTCTTCTAAAATTATACAGAAAATCAATTCAGATGTAGCGACAGATTTTTTTTCAAGTTTTTGCTCATGCAGAAGTATACTAGAGAAAGAATATCTAAAATTGATTGACTGGAAATTTACTGCAGAATATAAATCAGCATTTAAATATGAATTTCAAGCACTGTGGCTTTATTGGTAGTCTTACCGTCCCCAAGGTTTATTCCTGCACTTTTCGAGGTAAATAAATAAATAAAAAATTATTTAATCCAATGTTAACAACTGTTTCGAAAAATCAATGAACATCGTGTCTATCACTTAGTCTTATATGATTTTCCTAAAAATAGGTGGTAATTTTCCTTACCGTTCCATCCTTACCGTCTCTTTTTTTACCATTTCATCCCTTTTTTCCTATACCATCCCCTTTTTTTACTCTACTGTCCGTTCTTGAACACCCCTTTAAGACAACGTTATACAAAAATTCTGTATTAAAAGTACTACATTTTTATTATTTCTTATTTGAATTTCCTGTGGGTACTATGCAAATTCATTACAAGTAAAAATTTAGAAGAAAATAAACAGTCATAGAAGTAAGACGGTAAGGAAAATTAAACTCGCAAATTTAATTTAAACCTCAGTTAAATAAAAATATTTTCACTGCTGACCCTTTTAACTTTATTTTGAATCATTAAGGCATTCGTCTATCAGATTAAAATGTTATTTTAGCAAGTTTAATTTCGCCAGATTTTTTTTCCCCAAAAGTCAAAAGATTGTGAGAATGCCCCATATATGAGTTTATCTTGAGCAAAAAAAAATGGCAAAACGTAAATTTTTTTTGACTTGTAAATATCACATGAAAAATAAAAGAAGAGCATTAACAAATACTTGCACTATTTGAAAATATACTGCACTATTTATTACACATTGGTATTTTTAAAGAATTTTTATGACATTTTTTTTTCAAGTATTATAATTTAAAGCGTGTTTCTGAAACGTAATAATTTTAAATTAATTTGGTTTTTATTGTAAAGAATGAATTTTCAGTCAAAATGTGTATTGTATTTTCGTAAGTTTTTGAATTCGTCCTATACAGTAGAACCTCTTTTATCCGAAACTCTTTAACCGAATCTTTCGGTTAACTGAAATCCATTTTGAAAGATTTTTTTTCTTATTTCTGTTTTTTTTTTTTTTTTTTACTATCACATTCTTTGTGCGCAAAATCCTTTTTGAAACCTTTTTTCTTTTTTTTAATTATCACATTCCTTGTGTGTAAGCGGTCCTTTCCAAATTACGAGTACATATAAATATGTTCGATCCCCTTTCTCAGAGATCCTTCGAATTTAACTTGAGATTACATAAGCTGCGGATTGGAATGAAGAAAACGACCAAATTAGCAATTCTGGAGCTTTTGAATGTTTTGAAAAAGGTTTTTATTGACTGGAGCAGCAGAAATTCTATGATACTTGTGAATTAATAATATTAAAAAACTCCGTGATAGAGCTTCAAAGCAAAGGCAATAGAAACTGCGACAAAAAAAAAAAAAAAAAAAAAAAAAAAAAAAAATCAAATCCTTGCGATATATGTCAAAGGTGCTTAATTTCAAAATTAAAATTCAAGTATTTTATTCTTATTTCTATTTTGCTATTGCTTTATTTTTATTAAGCACTTGTTACCATAATAAGTAATATTGCATTTATTTCTCCTTAATCTTGAAACATTCTCGATTATCCGAAAATTTCGATTTTCCGAAAGAGGCTCGGTCCCAATTACTTCGGATGTTCGAGGTTCTACACTATATGGCAAATATTGCTTTCGAGATTGAAACTTTTATTCACATTTTCAAACATGTTTACAAGTTTTAAATGGTTTGAATGTATTTGGAAAGCAACATATTGTGAATTAATCCCTTACGCATAGTAAAGGTAATAAGAGTGGATAAACCCTTAGAATATATATATATATATATATATATATATGTGTGTGTGTGTGTGTATATGTATAATGTAAGAAAGATTTAAAGAAAAGCAGTATTTTTATAGGTGGATTACAGCTTGTCAAACGCTATATAATTCCCGTGTCTCAATTCGTAAGAATCGATTGAACCTTTCTAACTGTATTACATCTGAAGACCTCCAAGCTCTTGTTTCCAGAAGATAAAATATTTATTTTTGCTCTATTTTAAAATAACGCAGGACAGAAAAGGGATATTTTTGAATAAAGTGGTAACACTGTTCTAGTCAATTCTTATAGTATATCTAAATATGGGTATGTATATATATATATATATCAGTTTTTAAATACAGGCATTTTTGTATTTATGCAAACACTTTATAAAGCAAAATTATACTATATGTATTACATTATTTTACATTAAATGTAATGTATGAATTATCTTATGCGTTATCCGCATCATATTACATTTTTACGTCGTTGAGGATAAACATTGTGTAAATATAGTGGAAGGAAGGTTAAAGAAAATCACTCTAAGTTTTGGAGAATTTTTATGGTACCTTTTTAATCATTAAACTTCTAGAAACAATAGTAACAATAATATATTTAGTTTCAGTTGCTATTTTACATTTTTCAAATTATATTACGACGTACACGTAACTTTAAAAGAAAAACTACAAAATGGCCACTTTGTACTCCTAGGCTGAGTGAAGTGGACATCATAGTTAAATGAACAACTTGTATTGATTCAGGAGGTATATTTAATCAATAAAAGCTAAATTAACACACACTATGAATAAGTATTGTGTTTTGTAATATTTTAAGTATTAAATTTTACATGATAAAATAAACATTAATGAGTGTCAGTATCACAAATGTCCCCGACAAGGTCCCCGAACAGAGATGCAGGCTGAATATCTCAAGATCATTTCTCTGCCGAACTTGTTAATCCGATTTTAATTGATCCTTTCAAAGAAAATAGTTTTGAGTAGTATTTTGTAATTGATAATGAATAAAAAATCGTTTCCGGGCAAAGTAGGCATATGTCCAATTTGATCGATTTCTTTGTTGCCTCTTTTCCCTGAACGCCGGAATTATAAAAACTGTGGCGTAGCATCTAATCTTACGTTCGATGACTTGGCGTTTTCAAACAGACATAATATTAAAGGTTATTTCACACTGAACAAACGGAATAAGAGTAAATAATTATAATACTACATATTATTTAGCAATAATCAAGAAATTGTACCACTTTCCTAAAATCAAAAATGAAAAAAAGAGTAAAGTGAAATTAGAAGTAGAGAAATGCACCCTTCAAGTTCAAAAACGATGACAAAACTGCCAGCGTCTGTAGTGATTGTGTGGTCCAGTTTCTACGTGGCACTATGCAGAGGAAAGAACTCAAATGGCCACTTGGCCCTCACTGGACAGCCCTTATCCTACTTCTGATATTTATGACTATTTCTGAATCAAAAAGGGTTATCTAAATTGAGTAAGGATGTCTACTGAACTTACAAGAGCAATTACGGAAAAATATTCTTTTGTCGTGCTGTCACTTTATGGCACAATCATCAATTTCAGTAGACATTTATTGTAGCCCCATAACAAAGTTAATTATAGATTTTCATTCCAACTTTCGATACAGTAATGTGACATATCTAATTATTATTCTCCTTTAGAGGATTATGTAGCTCAATTCCTTGAAATCGGAAATTATTATTTCGTTTCTGCAGCTAGTGACCCTCCCCCCCCCCCCCCCCCAAGATATTGTCTTCATTATTATGACGGGTTCGCTAAAGTATTCTGTGATAAAACAGTCTTCTTTAAAACATCTCCACATTAAAAATATACAGCTAGAAGTGTTAAAGGTCTAATGATGCGGATGTATTTTTTTCCTTTTTTTTTTGGAAAATTAAACTATTGTTCGAAACTTCGATATGAACACGATGCCTAACTATGTAGTTATTCAAGGTTTCATGCTCACGAATTATTGCAGTGACGTACAGAACATCGCCTCAGAGCAGTAGGACATCTAGTAATAATCGAATATGAAATGTCTGACTTACTGCTATGAAAAACTGTGTTTGCATCTAGTGGAACAGTAGGTAATTTTTATAAAATATATGTCAGATATAGTATTAAACATAACTTTGTGTTTCAGAAGTTATTCCACTAGATGCAAGCATAATTTCTTATAGCAGTGTCAGACATCTCCTTTTTAACACTTTCCAACGAAGTTGAAAAGTGTTTATGACTTCGTTTTGTCTGTCCATTTGTACGCGCTCTAACTCCCGTAAATATACTCGGATCGTTCTGAAATTTAAATCTCTAATTAATTGATGTTAGTGACCTTTACCATAGCACGAACCCTATTTCAAATGAAGTTTGTAGCATGTTTTGTTGATTTACAGGGACAGTCAAAAGTTTTCCGTTACATTACGGCCTATGGGAAAAATCGTTTAAAATGATTTTTAAAGATGTTACATGCTTTCAAACATAATAAAATTGATAGGCTGTGAAGAATCCAATGGGATTCACAAAAAAGGTCCCATATATTTTCAAATGAGAACTCTAGATAGGAAAAGCAATGTATAAGCATAACAGCTCAAAATATTTCTAAGTCTCCAGGTTCTGCCGGAAATGATATAAAGAATCAATCCATCTAAACCAATCTTAAAGGTTGACGGAAAAGTAGAACGGCATGAAAAAAATAGGAGTTATGGAATTCCTTTTAAGTAGCAACTTTGCCGATATTTTCCCAGGACAATTTAAAAATGAAACTAGATGCGAAATTTTCTCACGCTAGCAGCGAGGGTCTCTCTTGACCAATGATATCGAAGTTTGTTAGTGATATCATTCAACCTAGGCTCTGAGTGGGCCGACAGATAGCCTTTGTTTTAGGAAGGTGAATTTGAACGAACAGTGAAAAGAGGGAGATGCGTTTTTGAATCCCAAGGAGAGAGCTGCTCTCTGAGTTGGGAGTTGAGTTTTCGGATAGATCCGAAGGGATAGAGGAACCTGCCGTTTCGGGCTGGGTAAGATTTCTCCAGTGGAAACCGTGAGATATTGTGTAGTTGACAACGGACTGGTATACGCCAGAAAACAGAGGCAGCTGTTTCTTACCAGACTATCGTGACAAGATTTTGGATTTGTATCGAGAAAGAAGCTAATAGAATTTTAAGGTTAATCTTATACACTGAACATTAAGTCTTTAATTAACATTGTCATCAGCTGAAAGTACCCAAAAATATAAAGTAGTTGTAATCACAAGTATTTAATCAAGAAATATTCATTTATCTTATGCATTTAAATAAATTGTTTGATTTAATTATTACTTGGGCCTCCGCTTGACTGAAGTTCCACGCTACCACTTCCACATGTTAGTCGAAGGTTTTACAAGGCATTTATCAAGTGCACTAAAATATGCATTTTCTGTAAAATATGCGGCGCAAAATATAGTTATTATTCATTTACAGGGCTACACAAAAGAATTTCGTTACATTATGATATAGGGGTGGAGGGAATTTTTTCCGGCGTATTTCAATTATGTTAAATTATTTCATGTATAAATAAATTGATATACGTCGCTGAAGTTTTCCATAACTTATTTCATGGATAATACGAAGTGCATAGTATTTACAGGGACACACAAAAGATTTCAGATATTATATTGTATCCGAAGTACTGTACAGTAGCGCTGATTGCTGGAAATGCATTTTTAATTATGTTATGTGCTTTTATGTTTCACTATATTTGCATTGTATATGGTGTGTATAAATGCTGTAATTGATATACAGGGCAACACAAAAGAATTCGTAAGGGTTACTGGGTATGATTGAAAATTGCTTAAAAGTGATTCTTAAATGGGTTAGGCACTTTTACGCTGAACTGCATTTAGTATACAAGTATGTTTCCATCTATTAGTATAAATTGCTGAAAGAGAAATTTCAACCTGTTATGTGTTTTCTTGCTAAACTAAATTTCCCCATTATATAGTATATATATATATCAACCTACAGATCAAATACAGGGCTGTTCACAAGAATTGGAATACATATTTGCTATGGACGGTAACTGGTGAAATCAGTTTTTTAAATGTTTTATGTGTTTTCTAAAATGTTTACTTGGTTCTCTTTTATACCTTATTTCCCTAAATAACAAAGATTTGTTAAAGCATTCAGGAAGACTTGGATAGTGTTTCATAATCTATGCTTAACGCATGATTTTTCTTACTTGTTTGTTATTACTAGATGTCCTAATGTTGCTATGAGGCGACGAGAAATGTGATATACCTTAAAAATAGAAGTTTTACTGATGTTTTCAGTGAAACATATATGTTAGATACAATTTCCTCGCCAAATGAACAAACATGTTTAATTCCTCGTACACTGAAAAAAAAAAAAAAAAAAAAAAAAAAAAAAAAAAAAAAAACGGACTAAGAAACGGAAACACTACTGGCAATCTAGACGCCAGTACTATTTCCGTTTTTTTTTACGGGAGTTTTTACCCATAATTTACAGAATTTTCTGATTTACAGATTTTTCTGATTAAAAACGGAAATTTTTCTGTAATTTATGGCTAAAAATTCCCGTAAAAAAACGGAAATAGTACTGGCGTCTAGATTGCCAGTAGTATTTCCGTTTTTTAATCCGTTTTTTTTTACAGTGTATAGTTAAAAGTCCTTCCGGCCAGTGCCGGGAGGAAGAGGTAGCTTTCATATTCCTTATTTTAAAAAAGCCAACTTATATCATTCAAACACACGAAGCTCAATATAGTGGAAACTGAATATAGGAGATTCAATACTAATTTTTATCAATATAATGAATGAGAATTTCGCGAAATTAGTCAGCTTTATCCAAGCTGCTTTTCTTTAAAGTAACTCATATTTGGCTGCCAAATTCGGCGATTTCTTAAAGTTCCTACCATTTTAAGACAACATGGTGGATGAGGCTAACCAATGAACTTGGTCGAGACCTTAGTAATTGCTATTCACATGCTCACTCACATCGGAATCGGTTGATATATACGAGTGCTGTCGCACACAAAAAATCAGATTTTTCAAAATGTCACCCACAATAGAAATTGAAACTTCTATATCTGAGCCATTTTGTAAGGTAAAGACAAACAAAAAATGCTCCTGAATCCTTATATCAAGGTCAAATACTTAAGAAAGAAACCTTTTTCAATTTCTAATTTTTTGCACCTCACTTTAAATATATATATATATTTTAATTTAATGGCCGCCATTTTGAAACAAGATGGCTGATGAATCTGGCCAGCGAACTTGGTCGAGGTATTGATGTATACTATCCACATGCCTTCTTACATCGAAATAGGCGAATACGTGTGTTATCGCGTGACAAATACAAGATCGTTTTAAAATGTTAGTCATGCTAGAAATTTAAAGTGCTATAATTCAATCATTTTTTAAGATATAAACAAAAGAACAAATTTTCAGAAACAAAAACTGCTCCGGAATCTTTCTATTAGGCCAAACACATAAAAAAAATCTTTTTCATTTTCCAATTTTTTAATACCTCGTTTTAAATTTTAAATTTAATTTTTTTAAATGGCAACCCTTTTGAAACAAGATAGCGAATGAAGCTGGCCAACGAACTCGGTCGAGACATTAGTATGTACTATGTACAGACCAAGTTACATCCAAATCGGTACATAAATACGCCTCTTATCGCACGACAAAAATCAGGTCGTTTTAAAATGTCAGCCACAATAGAAATTCAAAATGCTTTTACTCAGCCATTTTTTTAGATATAGACAAAACAAAAACTGTTCCAGAATCTTTGTATTAAGGTCAAACACATACAAAAAATATCTTTTTCATTTTCCAATTTTTTGGTATCTCATTTTAATTTTTTTTTTTAAATGGCCGCCATTTTGAAACAAGATGGCGGATGAAGCTGACCAACGAACTCGGTCGAGATATTTGTATGTACTATGTACACATCAAGGTACATCCAAATCGGTTCATAAATACGCCTGTTATTACATGACAAAAATCAGGACGTTTCAAAATGTCAGCTACGCTAGAAATTCAAAATGCTATAACTCAGCCATTTCTTAAGATATAGACGAAACAAAAACTGCTCTCGAATCTTTTTATCAAGGTCAAACACATAAGAAGAAAATATTTTTTCAATTTTCAATTTTTTGGTACCACATTTCAAATTTAAATTTTTCTTAAAAATTTAAATGGCCGCCATTTTTAAACAAGATGGCGGATGAAGCTGGCCAACGAACCCGGTCGAGAAATTGCTATGTACTATGTATAAACTAAGTTACATCCAAATTTGTTCATAAATACGCCTTTTATCGCGTGACAAAATTCAGAACGTTTCAAAATGTCAGTCACGCTAGAAATTCAAAATGCTGCAACTCAGCCATTTTTTATGATATAGACGAAACAAAAACTGCTCCGAAATCTTTGTATAAAGGTCAAATACATAAGAAAAAAATATTTTTCCATTTTCAATTTTTTGGTACCACATTTCAAATTTAAATATTTTTTAAAAATTTTAAATGGCCGCCATTTAGAAACAAAATGGCGGATGAAGCTGGTCAACGAACTCGGTCGAGACATTGGTATGTACTATGTACACACCGAATTAAATCGAAATCGGTTCATAAATACGCCTTTTATCGCGTTTCAAAATTCAGGACGTTTCAAAATGTCAGTCACACTAGAAATTCAAAACGCTATAACTCATCCATTTTTTAAGATATAGACGAAACAAAAACTGATCCAAAATCTTTGTATAAAGGTCAAATACATAAGAAAAAAATATTTTTCCATTTTTAATTTTTTGGTACCACATTTAAAATTTTAAATTTAAAAAAAAAATTTTAAATGGCCGCCATTTTGAAACAAAACGGCGGATGAAGCTTGCCAACGAACTCGTTCGAGACATTTGTATGTACTATGTACACACCGAATTACATCGAAATCGGTTCATAATTACGAGAGTTACAGTGCGACATATGTCAGACATATATATATATATATATATATATATATATAAATTTTGAACGGAGGGTGGTTTCGGGGTCTGGGGGTCATGATCGATGAAAATATACCAAAATTTTTTGAAATCTCTTTCCTCCGAACGGCTGCAATAGGTAGCTTTTTGTAATGAAAGCTACCTAAAACATGCTATTCCTGCTAATTTGGGGTTCTACATTGGGTATCTGCTGCAAGATTTAATGCTACAAGAAATAATGTTGTAAATAGCATCACATTACGGGAGAGGTCGGGGCACGCAAACCCCGATAAATATCCTTTATCTTGTAATAATCGAAAATGAGATGTCTGACATGGTGCTATTAAATCTCTTTCTACATCTAGTGGATCTGTAGGGAATTTTTATAATACCCATCTGAGATGTAGTATTAAACATAACTTTGTATTTCAGAAGTTATTCCACTAGATGAAAACACAATTATTTCTAGCAGTAAGTCAGACATCTCATTTTATATTATTACTTGAAAGTCCTACGGTTGCCCTGCGGCGAATTATCCAGATGACAGTTTTAACTAGTTTTTATTTTATTTATTTTTATTTATTTTTTTAACTGACGTAGATCGCAATGTTTTCTCAAATAATGTTATATTTGTCCTTTTTCAGTGTGAATTGCCATTACTGTATTTATTATGTGTAATATTTGCGTGTGTTGATTTATTCACGTTCAATTAATTTATTCACTATTTGAAAGAGCATCATTTATTTATTGTTCGCTCGTGAAACTTGCCTGTAAATTCTAATAATTGAAAATTTTCTATGTGCTGAAAGAGCTTAAGGGGGCCATTCAAAAAATTGCCTCCGGGCACATGAAGTCTCTGATGATTTTTAAACTCGACCCCCTTTCAAAATAAAACAACCTAAATAAAACTACAAGCATTGTACAATGTAAAAAAAATCTGTAAAGTTACTAAAGTTTTTCTAGGAAACTGGGAGTCTTATAAATTTTTATGTGATGGCAACAACAAAAATTCATGTAACAGACAAACTTTTGTGCCAAAAAGCAAAAAATCTGTAAGGTTACTAAGAATATTTTAGGAAACTGGGATGCCTAGAACTTTTCATGTAACTGCAGCCAGTGTTACAGATAAAATTTTAGTAAGATTACTGTAATTTTAGCAGATTCATTTGTAAAGTTACAGATTTCTGTAGCTTTACAAAAACTAGTTTTGTAGATTTGCATCTTTTTTGTACAGTTACAGATGAAAGTTTAGTAAGCATGTAACTTTACATCTGTAGAACTTTTTTTTTTTTTTTTTTTTTTTTTTACAGTGTAACACAGAACCTGTTGATTTGCAATCCATATATATTTTTTTTTATTATAATCACTGCAGGGGCCCACACTGCAAGCATGATCTATGTATATAATTTTGAACTAACGGTATCTGAGTACATATTGACAAATTGTCAAATACTGTAAAAATATTAATTATTTTTGCATCATTATGATCCAAATTTCACTCCTTACCTTAAAAAAAAAAAAAAAAAATTAGAAATTTCGAATTTTTGTAATGGGGTAAAAACGTTATGAACTCCCTTTATATTGTTTTAGTTTTTCTTTTTTTAATGTTTTCTTTTTACAAAAGTACGTTACAATCATGAAGCTTTTTTTGGTTCCATCAAAAATCATACTCTATAAAATGTTAAGCACATCCTACATTTTTCTTAAATCATATTTAACGTTTGATTTCATATTGTGGTAAATGTATTATAAATGGTTTCTTATACTTTAAGATAATGCAAATGGTAATTTTCTAAAATGCGACGAAGACGACAAAAAATGTGTTAATATATTTAGCTCAGTTAATCTACGTAACAAAAAATGTTCATAAATTTAAATGCACAAGTCTTTAAAATATTAACAGGAATATCGTTTGCTAAGGTTTGCATTTTTTTCAATTAACTGCTGTGAATTAAAGAGTCATCTTTTTTAAATAAAATTCCGCGTTTTATAAATAAATATGAAATTGTTTTGTATATTAAAATCTTATATTAATGATTCAAAATTAATTACGTTTTATAAAACGGCAAGGTGATTTAAATTTAAATGTATAGTTAGTTTATGTTTAAATAAAAATCAACAGTACACTTGAATTATTTCCAGAACTTATCTATTTTTATTTTGTGTGTTTTTCTCTTATAGTTTAATAATTATGCATAGTTTAACATTAAAATATTGTACTCAATAAAAGATAAAACACGGAAAAAGATTGCTTGCAACACTAAATATAGCGCAATAAGTCCAACAAAGGAAACGTATCTAACACAAATTACAAACAGCGTACATTATTATAGATTTGAAACAGTTTATTTAGTTCATAATGAACTTTTTTTTGAACAAAATGTATGGGGTAACGGACATACACAGAGAAAACGAAATAGAAAGTACAGAAGTTTTTGTTATTTGGCAATTAAATTTTAAAATATTTTTCCACAATGCATTTTGTATTTTGATATTGTACATACTGCATTTGAAAAACTTTGATTGACAAACACTGAAAGAAGCTGTAAACAAAAATACCCGAAGAAAATATTTTCATGAACTGAATCTCTTTCTTTCAGTGACAAATATCATTTCAGTATTTACAATGTGAATGTTTAATTTTTTTATTATTCTTCCATTTTTAAGACATTTTAGGAATATATATTAGACATTTTAAGCATATTTAAAATGACATATAAATTAAAATACATTTTTTGTTAAAAAAAGTTGAAACGTACTCACATATATGCAGGTTTTCTAAAATTATTAGCACAAACATTTAGGGAAAATATGGCCATCTTATATAGGAGAATTTTATTGTACAATGCATGTCTTACAACTTTCTATTATACTCGCGGAACAATTTTCAATTTTTATTTAAAAAATTAAAATGTACTCACATATATACAGTTCTTGTAGAATCATTTTCACAAACCTTTATGGAAAATATGGCAGTATTACATAGGTGAATGTTTTTGTACAATGCATGTCTTACAGCTTTATATTATACTTGCGGATCAATTTTTAATTTTTTTAAAAATTGAAATGTACTCACATATTTCCAGGTGTTCCAGAATCATTAGTGCAAATATTTAGGGAAAATATGGCAGTCTTACATATGAGAATGTTTTTGTACAATGCATGTCTTACAACTTTCTAAACATATTTCACAAATCACTATTTATAGTCCCACGTGTCTTAATATGATTACGTGTTAATATGATATGTATTAGTAAAAGATATTTTAATAGTTTAACCATTAACTTAAAGGCAGTTGGAAACCCCTATACCTACCACGTTAAGGTAATGTACCTTTTCTCAAAAACTTCCGAAGATATTCCCTTGAAATTTTTTGTATACATAATATGAATAATACCTAATAAAGTGAGGTCAACTTTATAAACAGATATTCTTAGGTATTTTTGAAAAAAATCTAGAATAAAATCCATTTTTAAATAACAAAAAACTTCCATTTTTCCAAAGACATTTATTTAATAAAAATTTTGTAGAAATGTTTGTAATAAAAGTTCACTTCAGATTGATCAGGGACGTGTGCGAAATATTCTGGAACGATTGCAAGCAATGGTATGTAGTAGTTTCTATAAAAAGGTACATCGAAGTTCAAAAAGCAACATTTTGAGAAAATTAAGTTTAATGTTTACGTATGTAATGTTCATGTATGATGTAAACAAATTGAATTACTTAATTTTTTTTTTCTTGTTCTCGTAGAAACAAAAGTTATATACCTGTCGAAAGAGGGCAAATAAAGAATTCAAAATATTTAAAAAATGACTTTTTTTCACGAATTTGACTTCCAACTGCCCTTAACTGAAATAACCTTTAACGCAAACTTTTTGTTTTATCAACGAACTGTCCTCTTAAAAGTAAGATATCTTTTGAGTTATTTATACTATATTTAATATTTTATTTTAAAGGGTATAAAAAGAAATAGTTTGTAAAGGATATTTAACAGTTAATTTCTTCATAAAAGTAAAAACATATAGAAAAACGAATATTTACATATTTAATTGCATATTTAATTGCCAGATCACTTGCCACACCGAGCAAGATTGACCCACTGCCCTCCCTCCCTTTATCGCGATTACGTAATAGCAGAAGCCTACGTCACGAATAAATCTGAAAAAAAAGGGCTGAAGTCATCCAGACTGGTCACGTGATCAGCAGACTGAAAATTGGACGGGATACGCAGGCGTGACGTCAGAATCTGCACGGTGCAAAGGTCACTTGGACGTTGGACGTCTTCCAACTAAGGTAATACTAATCTTAGTTGGAAAAGGGGGTCCAAGCCGCTTATCAGATTCTCTAGACGTCCAAGATGGCGGCCGTTCAAAATGGCGGACTTCCAGGGATTATGCAATTCAAGATGGCGGCCGTCCAAGATGGCGGCCATCTAACACGTTGGTCGTCCGGGGGAAATAAAATCCAAGATGGCGGACGTCCAAGATGGCTGATGTCCAAAGTCCAATTATAAGTTTTTTTTTATTAGCAAGCTGAAAAAAAATCATTTTTGTTTTTATTTTAAAACACAATAAATAAACAAAAATTTTAAGTTTCAAAGTGCTAGAGCACGAATTTATTAACAAATAAAATTTAAAAATACAAAATATATCACAATATTTCATTTTTAAACATATTTGAAGCCTTTAAATGTACAGTCTAAATGGCATGTAACATATAAATTAAATTAAAGAGGAATGTCTACGGCAATTTGTTTAATTTGCATTTTGCTATGTTCTGTAAACAGATCACGTAAAGAGCCATACCAGCTGGTCGGAGCTCTAAAATTGCTTTGGCCACAGCATCGTTCAAGAAGCAGACATATTTGTGTGCCTGTAGGCACAGATAGTACTTTAGAACAATCAAGATAGCGACTGACCATAGCAGGCACATTATAACGAAAAACCATTGGTTTATTTTCCGATGCAAATAGAAATTTTGAATGCGGATCACTTGATATACGCTCCCAACTGGGCGTACCAGGTATCGAAATGTAATCATTATCCAGATCCCAATTTAAAAAAAAAAAAGGTGTTGCTTTAAATCCCTCTACAAATCCGATAAAATAATGCAATGGTTCAGTACGCATTACGTATTTTCCAGTCTGCGTCTAATTTAAACATTCGATGTAAACAGAATACGCGAAGGAATTGAATTTCACGTATCTGTAGCGATTCAGATTATTCCGAAAAAACGCATTCTTGCAAGCACTAGGAATAACTGAACTAGAAAACTTCAGGATATTTTCGGCACCGAATGTCTGTTGGTCTTTAAAACTGTATTTTAGCTTAAAGATGTCGCAATCCTTCACACTTATACGAATGCAATTCATTCGACGAACCAATGGGTTATTTAAACCACTGCTCACAATGTTCACACGAGGAGCTGGTTAAATTACATAATTTTTCACATTAAAGGACTTCATATCGGTAATTTACATTTAGAAAACAGGTTCCCACAATTGTCTGAAACATAGGAACGTGATTTAATTTTACTGCATTATAGACCCTGACAAAAGTATACATATAATATACTAATTAATATACTTATGAGGAACTACAATAAAGAAATATTTATTTAAACTACTATTAACTAAACTAAACTCTGTGGCTATACAATCCAAGAAGGATCTGGGCCGACAGTGCCCATCTCTGTTTTCTTGACACTGGGCCCCGAGGTGCTATGTAGCATTAGTCCCGGCCAGGTGGTCAACCTAACGCGAGACCCTCGGTGTTTAGTTCCCAAGCAAGCTTGGTACTCATTTTATCGACCCCGAAGGGATGAAAGGCTGAGTGAACCTTGCCCAGTCGGGAGTCGAACTCTCGACCTGCCGTGCGGCAGACAGGCGTGCTGACCTCTACACCACTGGGCTTCTTAACACTAGAACGGCGGGAAAATCTTACCTATTAGAACGGCGGGAAGGGGTCATTTTGACCCTTCGATGAAAATACTGAAATAACAACGCTAAAATAATTTTAAATGCCATACATTGGCAAAATATGTAATTTCCGTATATTTCATAATTTATATTTAATATTACTGTATATTTTATTGAATTTTAGAAGTACTGTATATGTAACGCCTACATGGCGATTAATTGGATCATACTACAACTACTCAAAAAAATCATTAATTTGATATAAAAATCGATTTAAAATTAATATTTTCACAAATTAAAACTAATGTTAACTAAAATAAAACACAATTTATAAAATAATATATATATACATATATTTTTTATCTAACTTATTCGCCGAATGAAGTTTTCTCTACATCTATAAATGAGAAATTTGTTCTATTGTTTCCGTTATTTCATTATAAGTGTAGCTGAATGGTTAATATGTTAAGCATTCTGTTTCAATTCTATTTAATGCTTATAATACTCCAAATTGTGCACACGTATTAAGAATTAATTCAGTTGTAACAAAGAAATAGCAATTTTTCCAGTACATTTTCTGCACACAACTTTGAAACATGGTGCGCAAAATTCTTGAGATTTGTTTCCATTGCATGTCTGTACTTGATATTTTTTCTCTTCATATCTATTTTATTTTCGTGTTTTTTTTTTTTTTTTTTTTTTTTTTTTTTCTGAAGACTCAGAAAAGATTTTTGGGAGTTTTGAAACCGTAAGATCCATTCTGAACGCATCCCTAAATTTAATAAAAAATCTCTTCTATTGATAGACTTGCCTGTTACACTTTTATAAATTATCCAGGTGTTTAAAGCTGCATAATCCAAAATATTGAAAAAGATATGTACAGGCCATCTTCTAGAAGCCGATTTCACGGAGTATTTTCGGCACATCTGATCATGGATATCCACACCATAGTTCGTTGCGTTGTAATATTTTATTGAATCGGGCAACTTCTTGAGACCGTCTTCAGTTTTTTTAGTATAATGTTATGAGCTCAGTAGAAAAACACTTTTTTTTTTCTTTTGGCTTGATAGGTGGTACGTGTCATATTATCACATTCCACTATCTTCGATGAATAAAGAGAACTGTGCATATTTTTCAATGATATAGGAATTTCTCTTCTGTTCTTTTTCATTGTGCAACCAAAGTTGTATTTTTAGCTTCTAACATTTCTGCTAATTTGATGCTAGTAGAATAGCTATCTGTCGTAATGTTCCTCCCTTCGTTTAGATGGGGATCTGTTAATTTCATGACAACATTTTCCGATAAACGTAATTAAGGATTGACTGTTTCATCTTTTTCTAGATAAATTCATTCAAGAGGTATTTAGAATCAACGTCAACAGATCACCAAAATTTTATTCCAAATTTATTCGATTTATTTGTCATATATTGCGTAAATTTATATCTATTCTGATATGGGAACAATTGTTCATTAACTCTAATATGTTCTCCTGGTCGGTAGCATTTTTTGCAATTTTCAATAAATTTATTCCACATTTCAGATGCAAGAGCAAATTTATCAGTCTGTAGTCTGCTAGATCTCGTTGTCTTTTGATCAAACATAAAAAATCTTTTTCTTTCTTTGAATCTATCTCTTGAGATAATTTCTTTGCAAAATAGTATTCCTCAATCCTCATGCCTTGAACGACAATGAATAAAAATCTAAACCCTTTTTTTTATTCTCCTCGAACATATAGTTAGCAACTAAAGCTGCTTCGAGTACAAAGAGTATTTTACTAAAAGGGTCAAAATGACCCCCGTCCGCCGTTCTAGGAATACAAGTCAATATTTCAAAAACTAACAAATCTAGAAAGCTGAATTTTTTTTTTAGAAATATATGTTATCTATTTAGGAAAAGTCAAAAAATTTCAAATGATTTCGCCCAAGCAAACAAAAGTAATCAACGGGCGAAAGTACTCAGGTGTCAAAATGACCCCTCCCACCGTTCTAGTGTTAAACTACTATCGTTTTTATATTTTTATTTTAATGTTTTGTTTATCTTAATTAAACTTTTAATTATCTTTGTTAAAAGTAGCATTAAAATTGTTTTCATTTGAAGTATAATTAAACTCTACATTTAAAAAAAAAATCAGATTTTCTATAAGGTGTAATTTAAATATATTTATTTATAATTTGCAAAAAAAAAAAAAAAAAAGAAAAAAAAAAGAAAAAAAAAAAGAAAGAAAGAAAAAAAAAAGAAACCTGAATTAAACTTGGTTCACTCAAATTCACTCTTTAAATTTTCTTGGTGGACAGGCTATTAAATTTATATTGTGTTTCACCAATAAAATTAAAAGAGTTATCTTAATGATAGTTAATAATGATAGTTATCTAAATGATAGTTAGAATGAGAGTTATCTGAGAAATGAATTAGCTGGTGTATATACCATTCCTTTTAGAGCTGACAGCAATAGACTAATGGAGTACATCGGAATGAACAAAAGAAAACTCAAAGAAAGAATAAAGGAACATAAAGCAGATATAAAATTTTGCCGTCAATCCACAGCTCTCCGTCGTATAAGTTTCAATCAGAATATTGAAATAGATTTTGATCATGCAAAAATCATATTCCCAAAATCCAATTATTATTCATCCACTATAAGCGAATCCATAGAAATCCTATGTAAAAACAATCAAGTATGTAACGACGCCCTATCGTACAATATCTCCATTTTATGGTTCAATATCCTGAAAATAAATCCTGAAAATCTGAGCAAAGTGACGTATTAAAATTTAAAGTACAGAAGTTAAATATTTTCTTCCACCCACGGAAAGTGACGTATTGGAAACAGAGTGATGTCATAAAAATAAATGGAACAGCAATTAATAATAATAATATATATTTCCTCTAATTAAATTCAATCCAAGAAACTGCTACTGCTACTGCTACTTCTACTTTCAACTCTAGTAATTATTGGCTCTTTCATTTTCAAAACAAAGTGACTTATTTGCATAAATAAACAACATTTATTTATTAAGATATTCTCTGATGATGAACTTGGAAGGCTTGAAAGTACTAAGAAGTTTTAAATAAAATGCATATTTTAAACTTGTAGCATCTTTTTCGTTACTTTAGTCGCCTTTTAAGTACGATTGTGGACCTTTTTAAAGTTCAAATTATATATTTTATGTTAAATCAAGGTGAAAAATTGCGTTTCGTCTTATGATTTTATAACACTTGATTTATTTATCAAACTATATCTGTTTCTATAGCAGGTATTTTTAATTCTGTTTACTAATTATGCATAGTAATTAACATTAAAATCGTTTACTTCAATAGAAATTGGAGGACGTATGGTCTGGAATAGATATAAAAATATATTCGCTCTATGTACTATATATTGTTTTATGGTTATCGGGATAAAAAACTGTTTTTAATGCAAATTTTTCCATGCTTTACTAATAATAAAAAGTTAATCAAAAAGTGACGATAGAAAATATAATTTTTTTCTTACATTTGTTCTTGAAAAAAAAAATTCTTTAACGTAATTCAATTTAGCTTTTTAATGATTGCAAGTATTACGCATACATTATTCTCCATTTATGAAACAACAGGAATATTAAAGATATCATTTTATGTTTAAAAAATAACTGAAAAAATCTTGTTTATAACAATGTTACATAGATATATAGCACATTTTCCCCTATATAATCATTACAGTAATATCATATTCAACAATTCTACACTGATTATATCAGCTAAGATTTTTCCTTTCTTTATAATGCTCTAATATTTATTTTGTACCCACCAGAAAGTATTTTACAGTTTTTTAATAAAAAGGATTCTATTTCTGTACTTTCTTTTCTCTCTCCTCTACGTAAGCATAAGACTTGATTAAATATAATTTATTTTCTTTTTGTTTTACTGCTTAAAGGGATTTTTCTTTTAAAAAAAAATAAAAAAGGAGCCTCAAAGTAGCTACTAAAAATAGTATAAAAATGTCTTTAGAGTTCTTTGAAAAAATATTTTTTTTTAGATTTATTTTTTCATTATGATTTTAATTTGTTTCCTTGCATGAAGTTAAAGTACATACATATTAGCTATTGTATTCACTTTCATATAATTTATAAAATATTTCTTTAAAATATAGCTGATATTTTAAACTTATTCGAATAAAATATGGAATGTAAAAGGGGCTACAATAGCAGTTTTTAGTGGTAATAAAATAGCAATTTCACCTAATGATAATCTAAATCTAAAGTATCTAGTAGGAAATTTAATGACTTTCATTTTAACAATATTGGTTGAAAAAGATGTAAGTATGCAAGAAATCCTGTACGCCAATTTTACTAACATTTAATTATAGAGGATGTTTCTACGATCATGGGACAAACATGTAGGGGTGCGGCAGCTGCATGAAACAAACATGTTTGTATAGGAATGTATGGTCGGAAACGTAAAGTTTTTGCAAAAAACAAGAAATGTGGAGGAAATGTAAACGAGCGTTTTATTTACATAGCAATTACAGGTTACAACACAGCAAATTGTGCCTTTGGTAACGTCTAGCAAGTGATTAGCGTACCTTTTCACAGATTCCAAGTTTTTTATGAACAGTTGCAACGACTGAAAGTCGTGCAATGAGGTCCTCATCAAAGTCAACTCGTGTCTCATAGATGAGACATCGGGAACTTCGAATGGGTAAGACAATCACTTGTTAGATGCTGTCAGGTATGCATGGATGGCGGCACATTTCAGCACTTCCTGTAGTTGTTCTGTCAATTCACTTCGACATACAATCGTGTGAAGACAATTCCCATTGGAATATAAAGAAAAAATTAAATAATCACTATACGCCAATTCCACCACTTACTGATTTTAATACTACAGCATATAATTACAAAGACAAAGTCAAAATGCTTGTAAAAATTTATGCCGAGCAATTTCTCCAAACCCATATGTGGCTAATCCAGGTCACTTTTTTGGTGTCCACGAAGCTGTTAACAATTTCTTAAATACTCCATCTGTTGATCCATTGACTGAAATCTAACCTGACACCACTTCAAATATTATTAAAAAAAATTAAAAACCGCAAATCCTCCGGATATGATAAAATATCTAATATTGCTCTAAAAAATCTTCCTCAAAATTGTACTAACTATCTTAGAGATCTCACTAATAGTATCGTGAAATTTTATCATTTTCCTAAAACCAGGAAAATATCTGTTACCTCACACATTCCTAAACCTCGATGTAATTTCTATGATCCTACTAACTTTTGCCCCATCTCACTGCTACACTCCATAAGTAAAGTCGTTGAGCGTGTCATAAAAGCCCAGTTCCATGATGTTCTAGATGACAAGCAAATTCGGATACCTCAGCAATTTGGCTTCAGAGCCAAACATTCAACACAACATCTACTTCGAGTTATGGAATTCCTCAGCGAAAACCTGAACTTGAATATTCCAGCTTCTGCTGTTTTCCTGGACATCGCTAAGGGCTTTCATAAAGTCTGGCATGAAAGTCTTATATACAAGCTAGTTAAGCTCAGAATCCATGCTAGACTCATTCACTTAATACATTCATATCTTAGTGACCGCACTTTTTGCGTCCGTATTAACAATATATTCTCTACATTATCCTAATACTCGTATTCTTCAAGGCTCTGTCCACGGCCTTACATTATTCAATAATTTCTAATGATATCCCGCGCACTCTGAGAACTTTTCTTGCCCTGTATGCGGACGACACGGCAATGTATGCCTTATCTCGACATGTCTACACCTTATACAAAATTCTGCAAAAACATATCGACGACTTTATTAGCTGTTGTACCATATGGCGCATAAAATTCAACGAAGAAGTAAAAAGGAAAGTGCCCAGTTAAACTGATGGCATTGAGCTCACAGGCTATTCATACTAATTCTATATTGTACTGGCGTATGAGTAATGCCCTTCACAAAATAAATTAAGGGAAATTATCTCCTCCCCGTTTCCCCCTTTATGCTTAACCATTGCATCTCCAAATATAATCAGGGAAGCGCTTCATCAGAATGAAAAACTCGTTTATCTAAATTAAGGGGGGGGGGGGTAGCCCCATCCCCCTTTTAACCAATGAACCTCCAAATCTAATCAAGGAAGCCTCTTAGCAGAATAAACCAGTATACCAAATTTGTAGCAAATCGAATAATTATGCATGAAAAAACCATTTGTCTAAATTAAGGGGGGTCTCCTTGACACCTTTTATACTTAACCAATGAACCTCAGAATCTAATCATTGAAGCTCCTTATCAGAATAAACCGGTATAACAAATTTGAAGAAAATCGAATAAATCTGCATTAAAAACCCATTTATCTCAATTAAGGAGGGCCCCCTTCCCCTTATGTATATAATCACTGAGCATCCAAATCTAATCAGTAAAGCTTCTTATCAGAATAAACCGGTATATCAAATTTGAAGCAAATCGAATAGTTTTGCATGAAAAACCCATTTATCTAAATTAAGGGGGAGAGAAGCCACCGTTTCGCCTCTTTTATACTCAACCAATGAGCCCCCAAAACTAATTAGGGAAGCGCCTTATGCGAGAGCTCTTAGAAAGAAAAATTTGAAGCAAATCGGATATTTGTAACGAGATTTATCGCGTTACGTATATGCATCTATACATACGTATATACATATATACATACAGAACCGGCGGTCAGATTAGCTCTCAGGCTTTGTTAGCCTGTGAGCTAAAAACTGCTGCAAAATAATTAACAAATCCCATTTGTCTTACTATTAACAGCACTACTATACCATGGTCTAACCATACCAAGTATCTGGGGGTTACTCTGGATAAATGTTTAACCTGTAAAAAACACTTCATTAATATTAGAGGCCAACATGCGGGTATTTCCAAGTCTTTCTCTCATCTCCTCAAAGGCAAAAAACTCATTCTATAAGAAATAAAATAAAACTATACAATATATGCATTAGACCCATACTAACATACGCTCGTCTCATCTGGGGATTTGCATTGAAAATGCTGCTTAGAGGTTTAAAAAAATTCGTTCATATTGCAAATATCTTCATTCTGAAAAAATAGTACATTATACATTTAATGTCATTACGGTTTGTGAATTGTGTGTCAAAAATTGTATTAATAGACTCTAAAGATATCAAAAGCATGTCTTTTTTCATTGTATAACAGTATTATTAATTGCACAATAATATGATAAGAAAATAAAGTACCTCTATGCATACTATGATTTTTCTGCACAATATATTTTGTTTTATATACAGTAGTAGCTGCCCGCCCGGCGTTGCCCGGGCCCATGATGAATGGCCCTTAAATGAACCCCGAATTTCTATGATTTTATATCTTTAACTCTATTTTAAATGAAAAAATATTGAATTGAAAGTATATCCTAAAGTATATCCGTATTTTATTTTCTGCGCAATTTGATATTTGGAGTCTATACGTACCGAAAGCAAGCGAAACCGCGACAAAACACTCATGTTTTTACTGATTTTGTCTAAATAATCCAATATTTCATTTTGTGAAAAACATTTCTACCCTGGTTATGTAAATCTGGTCTATTTATACGCTCTAAAAATATTGTATTAAAATAGGGACATTTAGTTCATTTTAGCATTGCAAAATATCGTCTCCATGAGGCGCGAATCGATCTGCGTTTTCCGGTGCATCTGAAAGGGTTAAAATTCATAATTTTCAAAACTGAGAGCTTCATCAATTAGAAAAAGGGTTAAGGTTTAAGAACATATTTTTGGTTAGCCGGTACCTCCAATATTGCGACGATACACCCAGTTTTTTTTTTTTTTTTTTTTTTTTTTTTGTCCAAATGTTCACACGTTTTATTTTGTAAAAAAAATATCTTTACCCGCAAGTACGTTTAAATTTTTTGCAGGTGATGTAAATCTGGTTAATTGAGATGCCCTAAAAAGATTGTCTTAATATACGAATGCTTTGTTACATTTAGCGTAAAAAAATATCGACTCAGTGAGGTGCCAAGTGATATAAGTTCGCCGTTATATTTGAAAGTGTTGAAAGTAATATTTTTTTAAACCGATTACACCACTGCACATTACGCACTGGAAGGTCAGTGTAATAAAGGAGAAAAACATTTTTTCGGAAAAACGGCCCTTTTCAAAATTATTTTTCGAAGGGTTAACTGTCATAATTTTAACACTTTCCAACAAAGTTGAAAAGTATTTATGACTTCGGTTTGTCTGTCTGCCTGACCGTCTGTTCGTCTGTACGCACTCTAACTCTCGTAAATATACTCGGATTGCCCCGAAATTTTTGGATGTTATTGACGTTTACCATAGCACAGTCCTATTTCAAATGAAGTTTTTAGCATGTTTAGTTCAACTACATGGATAGTCAAAAATATTCCGTTACATTACAACCAATGGGAAAATATCGTTTTAAATTGATTTTTAATGATGTCACACGCATCCAAACTTAACAAAAGTTATACGCATTTATGAAGTGCACTAAAATATGCATTTTGTAGAATATGCGGTGCAAAGAATAGTTATTATTCATTGACAGGTCCACACAAAAGAATTCTGTTACATTATGATATGGGGGGGGGGGATTGTTTGCGGGGTATTTTAATTATGTTAAACTATTTCATATATAATGAATTTGATATACGTCGCTGAGGTTTACTATAAGTTATTTCATGTATAATACGAAGTGCATAGCATTTACAGGAACACACAAAAGATTTCAGATACTAATGTATCAGAAGTACTGTACATTAGCGATGATTGCTGGAAATGCATTTTCAATTATGATATGCGCTTTTATGTTTCACTATTTTTTATGCATACTATATGGTGTGTATAAATGCTATACTTTATATACAGGGTTACACAAATGAATTCGCAAGGGTTAATGAGTATGAGCGTAAATTGCTTAAAAGTGGTTTTTAAATGAGTTATGCATTTTTACGCTGAACTGCATTTAGTTTATTGAGAAACGTTTGCATTTTATAGATAAAATGATGTACATGGTCACGCAAAGAATTGGATACATGCCGTCTATGGATGATAATTTCTGGAAATATGATTTAGTAGTTTTAAGACTGTTTTAGTTTGAATTAAATTTTAGCTAAATAGTGACGTATAATAAAGATACTAGGTAAACTACAGGGCAGTACAACTGTATTGAAGTATGTTTCCATCTATTAGTATAAATTGCTGAAAGATAAATTTCAACCTGTTATGCGTTTTCTTGCTAAACTAAATTTCCCCATTATATGTATATCATGTATAGTATGTATGTCCCCCGTTATATGTATATCAACATACAGATCAAATACGGCGCTGTTCAAAAGAATTGTAATACATATTTGGCTATGGACGGTAACTGCTGAAATCAATTTTTTAAATGTTTACTTAGTTATCTTATTTACCTTATTTCCCTAAATAACGAAGTTTTGTTAAAGCATTCAGGGAGTGTTGGAAAGTGTTTCATAATAAATGCAGTACGCATGATTCTTCTTTCTTGTATTTAATTGCTTTAGGCATTTGATGCGTAAGAGTACGATCTTTCAGAATGCTTCATCTTTTTTTAACTTTACTCAGCAGTTTGACCAATGTAAGTTAAAAGATAATGACAAAATCCCGCCACCCCGAAATTT
Organism: Maratus speciosus; assembly: GCA_963932465.1. Taxonomy (NCBI): domain Eukaryota; kingdom Metazoa; phylum Arthropoda; class Arachnida; order Araneae; family Salticidae; genus Maratus; species Maratus speciosus. The sequence goes on from OZ010792.1 coordinate 315,419,610, forward strand.
CATCTTTTTTATCTTCATTTTTAAGCGATGTGTAAATATGCCTTCTGTTCGTATGCAGCGCTTTTTCACTCTCGAAAGATGAGTTTTTAATGAGAGTGAGTTGCGATTTTTAATTAACAACTCAACTAATTATTATAATTTTAAAATTGTGTGTCTCAGGTGGATCAGTAGAGACTTTACGTTACCCTCACAAAAAGTTACAGCTTCGAAAGTGCCGTAGATTTCGCTTTCCATCGCAGACTAACAAACAGACACACAGAACGGAACTTTCTTGTATTAGTATAGATATATATATATATATTAATATTACTGTTTTAGAATACGTAAATGACCATTATATAAAGCTGTAAAACCTATCAAATCAAAGTCTGTATAAAACGTAATTTGTTGTACACTGTAAAAAAAATCCGACTAATTTTCCTGTAGGAATCGGAAAAATAATTCCCCCTATCGTACCGGAAAATTTTCCGACCCAGCTCGGAATAAAATCCGTAAAAAAAGGGGAAATAGTCAATAAAACGGTATCTTACAGATTTTATTCCAATTTTACGGATTTTATTCCGAGCTGGGTCGGAAATTTTTCCGGTACGATAAGGGCAACAATTTTTCCGATTCCTACGGGAAAACTGGTCATATATTTTTTACAGTGTAAGGAAAAACTCGCCTTTGAATGGTGTATAACATTGATTAATATTTTTGTTTATTTACTCTTTGTACACACAAAAGTCAGATGCTGCAGCTTAAAATTGATATTCTAAAATGAAAGGGTAAGTTTGGAGTTACTGAAGTAGATCGCTATAATGTGAGAAAAAAGAAATAAAAATGTAAGCGCATTTCCTTTTCCAAACAAAACTTTCGAAATCCGTAAACAGTCTAGTTCCGACAATTTTTAACCCATCAACTTAATCCGTTTAGCAGAAAGTAAGTAGTTTAAGTTGACAAAAATAATAAAAGTAGACTAAAAAGATTAATAATAACGATAGAGTAATCCCAGTATAGTTACTATAGTTACAACTACAATACTTATGTTTTTTTGGCTTATATTGGAAAATATTATGTAAAATATTTAAACGCTCCTTTTTAGATAAACGTATTACTGTGTATATTCATTTTTACGAAAATCAGCAAATATTTATGCATGCATTTAATATTATCACATAATTAAAGAGTATAATCTAATTATAATTTATTTTCATTTTTTTAACTAATTTTACTGTTTTGCTTAAACGTTCTAAAATTTTAAAAACGTTTATTAAAAATGCTTTACATTATTTAAATACTAACGTAATGCAAATTTTAATACTAAAGTATTTGCATAACATGTTTAAAAATTAAAGCTAAACAAATAAAAACAAACATCAATTCAAAACGATACACTGTAAAAAAATATAATGCCAATTTTCCGGTAGGAATCGGAAAAATAGCTGCCCTTATCGTGCCGGAATAATTTCTAACCCAGCTCGGAATAAAATCCGTAAAAT